>CM060916.1:319959996-322459996 GCA_030737875.1 Allium sativum
GTTCTGAACATTACTGCTTCCTTGGACCTTTACATTATGCTTTCATGTATTCGCTCTGCATTTTTGTTACACGTAGCACACACTTTAGTTCACGTACACACACGGGGGACATGGGCAACTTTACTCTAATTCTTGCTATTGTTTCTTCGATAGTCTAGTGATCATGGCCGAAAGACGTTCATCTAGATTGGCAAATGAGATGGAGTTGCAGAAACTTCTGAGAGAGCTACCATTGATGACATATCTTCTTCTTTAGACCCTGAATGGGACGACGAGGGCCCAGATTATGAAATAGGAACGCATAACAACGAAACACCTTCGGACAGCGAAGTTTCTCTGGGCATAGAAGAGGAAGGAGGGATTGGAGATAATCGAGCTCCTAATGAATTTGAGTCTGCCATTATCTTGGAATCACCCATAGACTCTGTTGAATCGATGATTGACGATGACAGACTTGTCCGCATATGTCTAAAGCACGGGATACTAAAGGGGGATACCCTGGTGCCATCGAAAACTGACCGTCCTCACAGTCCTCCAGAAGGATTTATGGAAATCACCCGATTGATGTGCATGGTTGGGGCTATTCCACCGTTTTCTCCTTTTGTTGTCGACTTTCTAAGACAGATGCGGATTGCCCCCATGCAGCTAAATCCCAACTCCTATGCTTACCTATATACCTTATATATAGCATACCGAGAGATTTTAGGTACAGAGCTCACTTTCGACGACGTTCACTTTTTTTATAATTTCAAGCATCAGACTCGAGAAACTCCTTCTCTTACTTCGAATCAGTCCCGAAAAGGAAAATTATTTCAACACCGTTCAGCAGCAAGGCCGACGATTCCAAGCTAGAATGGTTTTATATAAGGCAACAGCAAGGATGCGCTAGGAGATGGAAAAAATCAAGTAAAGCATTGGTTTTCTAGATCTCAACTTTGAATGTTCACGCCAACACATTAATCCGTTTTCTTTTTGTTTTCAGTTGATAATCCAAAACAAATATCGGGTCAAGTATACTTTGATCGGATGCATCGCCTCCTCAATGGCGACCAAAAATTTCTGACCATCAATGAAGTCCGTAAGGATGAATACCTTCATCATCACGGGTTATTGTCCATTACCCGTAGCATAGGTCACGGTTCAGGTCCATATGTGTACATCCCCCCAGTGGACATAATTCCTGAAATGGGCGAGGGATCGAAAAGCCCAAGAATACCTCTTCAGACTTCGCCTTCTCCATCTTCAACTCAAGACGATGAGTTGGCCAACATAGCCGAAAAGCACCGAGAAGGGTACATCGTCCCTGGGGATGTTATTTCTCCTGAGAAATCATTATCTCCTAAAGAACTACCAACAGATGCTTCCCAAGGAGATGCCCCTACTACCGATGATCCTACATTTCAGGGCTTAGGAGATCTCCCCCGCCTGAGACTATCTATACTTCCGAGGATTTTGGCAAAAATCCTTTAGTTTTTACTTCTTCAGAGGAGACTACTCCTGTTAAGGCCAAAGAGTCCACCCATACTGGCTTGGCTTCAGACTCGGGTTTGTCGGGGGCACACCATTTAGGATGCACTTAACACAATAGCACCACACTTCATGGCACTTACTTCTCATGAGAATACTGATTATGAATTCCACTTGCATTGTTGTGAAGGTACAATGTCTCGCCCTCATTATGACATCAGGAAAATTCGTCGCAGCATGACTAGACCCCCTTCCGATGTTGAGCATGATCGCCGCGAAAGCCGGGGTAGAGAGGATAGAAGGCCTCATGAATCTTATCAATCGCGGACCTCGCGCTCTCACTCTCCCGTTCGGTCAGATCCAGAACGATACAAAAGCTACCAAGGTCGTCGAGGAGAAGACACGTCGCAGCCAAAAGATCAAACTTCTCCTCAAGAAAAACGCAGTAGGGAAAGGAGCCCGCCGAAAGATACCAACTCACGAGGCAAGCATAAGGTTTCTGATAAGCGGCCTAGGAAGGGTGATACGGCCGTCGTGCCCACTCATCATAGGGATACTGAGCTAACATATTGTGCACCTCCACCATTGGATGCTGAAGCTAAAGTTAAGCGGGCATATCTGGAGAAACAATTCCCCGAACACTATTTTGAAAACCTGACTTTCTTACCTGCTCTCGAGCCTATTTCCTCGAGGTGGGCAGACGAGGCCAAAGTGAAGATTGACGCAGTTGAAAAACAATATTCGGAGATGTTCAAGTATTCACGTAACCTCTCCAGAATCATCTGAACTCTAATTACGGATACTAACTCGATGAAAAATACTGCAAAAGCCTTGAAAAATTTGGGGAAAGACCTTGAGGATACACAGGCCCAGCTTGTCATCGCTCAACGGGATGCTACCAACTTCAAGCAGCAATTTGAAGAGCTACAAAAACGTTATCATGACTTGCTCGAGTCTCATAGTCAAGAGCGCTTGGAGCTGAAAAAGCAAGCAGAAGATGCTAAGTCGGATAACGCCAAAATGCAACTTGCTTACACTGCTCTTGAGCGAGAAAAGGCCGAGTTAGCGAGGAAGAACGCTGAATTGGAAAAGCGTAATGCTGACTTGGCTTCCAAGTTGATGGAGGCCGAGAATAGGGCTGCCCTAGCGGAGGGTAATGTTGAAAGTGTTATTAAGTCCGCCGAAGAGACCTGCAAGCAGCTGTCAGAGGCCAAGGAGGATGTGCATGGTTTCGGCGAATTAATGATCGAATTTTTTGCGCATATAATTCGTCGCCGAAACATCTCTTGGATTGAAGATTATCCGACTACCTTGGTTCACGTATGGAGCCAAATTATTGAATGGGAGAAAGAGGAACTCAAGGTAGATTCCGTTGACGAAGACAAGCTCATGGAAAAATATCTAAGAGATGATGAGCCGGCACGTCTGGCTGAGGGGCGTCGCCTCATCGCTGCTGCTATGGAGGAGGAAAAGAGGATGGCCAAACAAAAGTATATCTCTGAGGCTGGTTCTTCTTCTACTGCTGCTGAAACTTCTGAAGTTGAGGGATACGACCCCGAAAACCCGAAGATCCCTCAGGCAACTCTTTTATCCCCCATACCCGAGACGGCGTCAGAGACGGCAGTCACTCCAGCTGAGAAATCATCGGAAGGTATTTCTACCTTTTCACCCCAATTCGTCAAAGTCGTCTCCACTTTTCATCACATAATCGGACAATCGATGAAGGACCCTTTATTTTCTCCCAAGTTGATAACTGTTGCTTCTCATTCTGTAGGTGTTGAACCGTCCGAGAAGACAGACGTGCCTCAGGGAACCACCACCGGAGCAGAATCCGTAGAGAAAGCTGAAGGAGAAAAGGATAAGGCTGATGCTCCTCATGATGACGAGATGATAGACGCCTTGAAAGATGATGGCGGTAGCGAGGGGCATGAGGAAGACCCTGATGTGACTATAGTCGGGGATTCAAAAAGCGCTGATGACATCACTTTGGCTGAAATGAAAGCCGAACAAGATAAACGTATGTAGCTAAAAGTTGAAGACCGGGACCCCGAAAGCCTTAAGCCTCTTGCAGTGGTGGACCCTGGATCAAGGTTAGTCGTTAAGCTTTCAACTAGATATATTACAGAAGAGCTTGCTAAAAAGTCTTCTCTTGATTCCAGTGTTCCATCTCCTAGGAAAAAACCAACTGATTCTAGCACTTCGGCTACAGGGAAGAAAAAGTTGAAACGCGTTATGACCGAAGCTGAAAAGGAAGCTAAGGCTGCTCAGAAAGTTGCCAAAAAATCTAAGTCGGATCCGAAGCCCAAATGATGAAGTGCTTCGTTTTATTTTGGCATTTAAT
Organism: Allium sativum; assembly: GCA_030737875.1. Taxonomy (NCBI): domain Eukaryota; kingdom Viridiplantae; phylum Streptophyta; class Magnoliopsida; order Asparagales; family Amaryllidaceae; genus Allium; species Allium sativum. The sequence continues at coordinate 319,963,805 of CM060916.1, forward strand.
TGGTTCGCAATTGTTGTAGCGAGTGCGGCCCTCGCATCTTCTTTTTTGCTTGTTTTCCTTGTACAAACTCACACGTTTGTAAATAAAAATAGTTTATTTCCTGCAATGCCTGATAGTCGTTAGTTCAGCACTTAAGTAAAAATACAAAAGTATGTCATACTAAAGTTATGAAATGTGGTCATGGTGGAGGAGAGTATGTGTGCACATGTATGCCCCCAGTCAATCTTGGATAGTTGAGCAAGAACTATTCAAGATTAAATTAAATTAAAAAGTCCAAATGTCCCCGATTCTCTGACGGGGCCATATTCCTTTCGCCATTGATGCCTGTTCTTTCTGGCATCTTTATACTCTCCTGTCTCATATCCAGGTTAGAGTTTTCGTTGAGGCGGTCTCTCATCTGGGTGCACCTTTACGCCTCAGAGGACGTCGTCTTCCCGTCCTTTATACTCTCTCTCGATTCTTGAGAGTTAGAGTTAGGAATGTCATCTTCCCATTCTTCTATGTCTTATTGTACAAACAGTCATTTTGTTTGTTCCTGCATATAAATCATCTCCAACTTTCCAAATTTTAATTCAACATTTTGTGTTCCACAGTCATAACAGAATAATAGTTGAAGATATAAATAATGCAGGAAAGTAAATGACACACGATATTTTTATAGTGGTTCGGCTAAGTCGTAGCCTACATCCACTTTATAATCTTTTGTCCACATAAACAGACTTTTTAAGGCAAGTCGTGCCTTTTTACATAGCTTATGAAAACCAAAGAAATGACATTTCATATTTAGCTCAGATATCGTCGTAGGTGCTGAGCGTTCCATGCTCTGGGAATCTCCTCACCGTCCACGGTCGTTAACTTGAATGCTCCTGTATCAAGCTTCCGTTGGATGGTGTATGGCCCTTCTCATTTTGGACCCAATTGGGTTGAAGGTGAGAAGACTCGCTTTAGTACTAGGTCTCCTGGCTCAAAGGTTTTGAGGCGAACCTTCCGGTCATAATAACGTGCCACTTGATGTCGATGTCTTGAGGCACGCAAGTCGGCTTCATCTCTTTTTTCTTCAATCATATCAAGAGATTCTAGGAGGAGCGCTTTATTCGTCATCGGGTCATAGTACGCGACTCGATGAGAAGGGACTTCCAATTCTACTGGGATCACCGCTTCAGACCCAAAGGAAAGTGAATAGGGAGTATGGCCAGTAGCCGTCTTAAAGGTTGTGATGTAGGCCCATAAAGCTAATGGCAACTCATCTACCCATCTGGCTTTGGCCCGTTTCAGCCGCTTCTTTAGAATTGATTTAATGACTTTATTTACGGCTTCGACCTGTCCATTTGACTGCGGATGAGCTACTGTAGTGTATCGTTTATCAATCTTATATTTCTGGCAGAAGTTTTTGAATTCAATGCTGTCAAATTGTGTCCCATTATCGGTTATGATGATCTTCGGAATCCCAAATCGACAAATAATGTTTTTGACCACAAAAATGATCACCTTCCTTGTCGTGATGATTGTTAGAGGTTCAGCTTCCACCCATTTTGTGAAGTAGTCTACGACAACGATCGCGTACTTAGCTCCTCCTCTGGAAATAGGTAGCACTCCAATAATGTCAATCCCCCACATGGCAAACGGCCATGGACTTACCATTGACTTGAGCTGAGTCAGAGGCGCTCTAGGAACTTTGGCATATCTTTGACATCTATCGCAGCATCGTGAATAAGCAGCCACGTCTTTGTTCACGGTAGGCCAGAAATATCTGTACCGTAACACTTTCTTTGCTAGGGTTTGGCCCCCAATGTGATCTCCACACTCACCTTCATGCACCTCTTGCAGTACACGCTTGATGTCGTCGTGCACGATACACCGTAGCAGGGGCATTGAAAACCCTTGACGATAAAGGACGTCGTCCTGTAAAACGTATCTTGTGGCCTTACGTCTTACAGCTCGTCTTTCGCTCTTTTTCAGCGGGAGGGTTCCATTTTTGAGAAAATTCTTAATTGATGTCATCCAGGATTCTCTTTCTGGTTCAACTTCCAGGGCTAGCTCTGTTTCCATTAGATCGAAACTTGGTGAATCCAACACCTCTATCGGAACCATCTCGGATTCTTTAGGACTATCAGAACTTGCTAGCTTCGCCAATCAATCTGCTTTTTGATTTTCCGCTCTTGGAATGTGTGTTATGCTATAATGCTCCAAACCTTCCAACAACTCCTTTACTTTCTTGAGATAAGTGATGAGTCGAGGTCCTTTAGCAGCAAATTCTTCCCGAACCTGACATACAACTATCTTGGAATCGCAGTATACATCTAGTGTCTTCACTCACAAATCTTTGGCGAGTTTCAGCCCGATAATTAGGGCTTCATACTCGGAATCGTTATTAGTAGCAGTAAACTCTAACCGTAATGCATAGTAGATAGATCGTCCTTCAGGAGTTATTAAAACAACTCAGGCGCCGGATTTTCTATCATTCTTGGCTCCGTCCGTATATAATTTCCACGGACTAAGCTCTAATTCTTGATCCAAAGCAACTACTTTGTCACCCACCGTTTCCTCTTCAGGAATTGTAAATTCTGCTATAAAGTCAGCCAAGGCCTGCCCCCTTATTGATCTTCGCGGCTGAAAGTTCAAATCAAACTGGCTCAGCTCGATATTCCATTTAAGTAACCGCCCTGATGCTTCGGGTTTCTGCAACACTTGTCTCAAAGGTTGGTCGGTATACACAACTATTGGGTGTGCCTGAAAATAATGGCGGAGTTTGCGAGAAGCAATCAGGAGGCTATAAGCAAGCTTCTCTGTCTTTGAGTAGTTATGTTCTGCAGCAGCTGGTTTTTTGCTTACGTAATACACAGGTTTCTGGACATTATCCTCTTCACGTACTAGTGCTGCACTGACGGCGTGAGATGATACCGCCAAGTAGACAGACAAATCCTCATATTGCACGGGCTTTGATAATATTGGAGGCTTTTCTAAGAAGTCTAACAGATTCTGGAACGCCTCCACACAGTCGGGAGTCCACTCAAAATTTCGCTTTCCCCGTTTTATGAGATCGAAGAAAGGTACACACTTGTCTGTTGCTTTGGAGATGAACCTGCCCAGTGCTGCAACCTTTCTAGCTAAGCTTTGAAAATCCCTAATCTTTCGCGGCTCCTCTATATTCCGGATTGCTGCTATTTGGTCCGGATTGATTTCAATTCCTCTGGAACTCACGATAAAGCCAAGGAACTTGCCTGATGCCACGCCAAAAGAACACTTCAAGGGGTTCAACTTCATCCCATACCTTCGTAGTATGTCGAACATTTCTGCCAAGTCCTTCGTATGATCGGAAGATCGCTTGGACTTCACTAGCATATCATCTACGTAAACTTCCATGGTCTTTCCGATTTGATTGTAGAACATGCAGTTGACTAGGCGCTGGTATGTGGCTCCCGCATTTTTTAACCCAAATGGCATTACCACGTAACAATACAATCCCAAGTCTGTGATAAAGCTTGTATGCTCTTGATCTGGTATGTGCATGGGAATTTGATTGTACCCGGAATAGGCGTCCATAAAGGATAAGAGTTCATGCCCGGCAGTTGAATCTACTAGTTGATCAATTCTGGGAAGAGGAAAGCTATCCTTCGGGCAAGCCTTGTTTAAATCAGAAAAGTCGATGCACGTTCTCCACTTCCCGTTTGACTTTTTGACCAGGACAGGATTCGATATCAGTCGGGATATTTCAAATCCTTAATGAATCCGTTACCTTTTAACTTCTCTACTTCTTCTTTCAAAGCTGCTGACCGCTCTGGGCCCAACATCCGTCTCTTCTGCTTGACTGGTGGATGCTTTGGATTAACACACAAAGAGTGGCTCATGATGGTAGGCGAAATCCCACACATGTCAGCGTGAGTCCAGGCAAACACATCCAGATTTGCCTTTAAGAAATCAACCAATTCCCTCGCTCTAACTGGATCCAGTTGCGAGCCAATCTTTAGTACTTCTATTGGATCTGTTTCATCAATAGGTATATCAACTGTTATTTCGTTGGGAGTTGCCTTCATGTCCCCGGGTTCTCTATCCTCTTTGGGATCTATATCCTCGAGCACGTCTGAGGGCGACTCTCTTAGGGCAGGACCCCTTAGTTGCTATGCTGAGGCCTTCTTTGGAGAGGCGGAATCATCTTTAGCATCTATATTTATCCCCTTCATTAACATCTTTAACTCTGCCACGTAACAAGCTCGTCCCGTAGCTCGGTCGCCCCTCATCGTCCCAACTCCTGAGTCAGTCGGGAATTTAAGCAGCAAGCATCAAGGCGCAATACATGCCCTAAATTCGGCAAGGGCCGGTCGGCCTATGAAGGCATTGTAAGGTGATTCCAAATCCAAAACTACAAACGGCAGGATCCTTACTCTCTGGCGATCTCCCTGCCCTAGAGTGACTGGTAATTCCACAAAACCCATCGGAGTTGTAGATACTCCGTTAAAGTCACGTATCCATCCTTGACATGGCTTTAAGTCTTTTGCTTCGAGCCTCATTTGTTCGAAAGCTTTCTTGAAGAGGATATTAACCGATCTTCCGTTGTCTACTAACACTTTATGGACTAAAGCGGGGCCAATTGTTGTGGTTATCACTAATGGATCGCCGGTTGGAGATTAAACTCCAAACTCATCTCTATTGCGGAATACAACATCATCGAACATTGTTTTTTGCTGTTTTATTGGAGTGACGTCTTCAAGGCTGCTGCATTCTCCTATTTCAAAATGCTTGGTGGCGTTGACGTACTGGTCCATGGCTTTAAAACTACGACCAACCAAGTGAGGTCCGCCAATAATGGAGTTAATGACGATCCTCTTACCTTTTTGCTGAGCTGTGGGTTTTGAAGCAGACTGTTCTTGGTTCGGGGCTTGTTCCCCTTTCCCCCTATCCCTTGGGGCGGCTTTGTACTCATCCAGCTTCCCTTCTCGCAGCAATTTTTTGACGATATCCCTCAAATGACGACATTCATTGGTGGAATGACCGTGTGTACCATGAAACAAGCAAAACTTTCCTGTTTCAATCTCCTTCTCAGTAGAATCTCTGGGTGGTGGTTTTTTGTACTGCAATATGTTGTATGTATCTAAATAAATGTTCTCCAACGTGTCATTTAACGGCGTATAATTTTCAAAAGTCTGGAACCTGGGTCTTTTATTAGAGCTATTCCCTCGGTTTCTGTTCCTTCTATTGTTGTTTCCATTCCTGTTGCTATTACCACCACTCTGGTTGCCAACATTTACTTCTACCTTCCCTAAACCGTCACCAGATTGTTTCACAGCAATGTTACTCTGGACACCCTCCTTTGAGGCCCCTTCGGACTTTCTCTTTCGATTTGCCTTAGCTTCTTCTCGCCTTAAACGGACATTAGCCTTTTCATAGAACAGTTCTCTAGTAGGAGGTGGTTTTCCAGCTAGGTAATCCCCAAACTCTATGTCAGGATCTACCCCTTCTATTAAGGCCATTAGGATAGTGGGCTCATGGGGATCACTAACTTCGGTGACGGCCAGGTTGAAGCGATTCAGATACGACTTCAAAGATTCTCCTGGGCCCTGTTTAATCCGTGACAATTCTATGACGGTCTTGGACTTTTGGGCATGGAGTCGAAACTGATTCATGAAACGCTCACTCAATTCTGTGAAATTTGACACCGACCGAGGAGGAAGTCGAGTGAACCACATTAACGCTACATCTTCAAGATAGATAGGAAAAGCTTTGCATTTTATGGCATCTGTAGCTGCTGCCGCATTCATGAACCATGCATATCTCATTAGGTGCTGCCCTGGGTCTGTTCTTCCTGAATATCGATCCATCTGAGGCAAGTTGAATCGTCGGAGGAACTGGAAATTCAGGATGTCATCTGTGAAAGGGGTATGACTTCGCTCAATGCCCCAATCTTCATTAGTATATCGCCGTCTTTCAGACATAATCTGGCGCACCATTGCCCATACATCGGCATTGGTTAATGTCTGCACAGGCTCTCTAGATCTAATGTTCAGATTACCCCTAGGTTCCTGATCAGGGGATAACCTTTTGTTTTTGGCGGCAGCTGCTCTACGTTGCTCTCTGTTCTCCCGGTCAATCTCTGGAGGTAGAGGTTGGAGAAGTTTTTGCTGTGTTGGGTTAGTAATATTAGGATCCCTGGGTAGGACGTGGGATCCGCGCATGGGTAGCAACATAGGCTGTTGCAGACTCGAGTCATCAGGGACCAATACACGAGCAGCATCTTCTCGGGATCCTAAAGATCCAAAAGTCAATTGATCGAGGTTCTGAGGCCGTTCAAGCGGCCTTCTCTCGTGAGGACGTTCCTCCTCCGAAGAAGACGAATCATCTGTAGCAATATGACGTGGTGGGGAAGGAGTCCTCTGCCTCTGGAGCTCTTGCAGTTCTCTACCCATGGTGATCATGTTTTCCTGCATGCGAAGGTTGTCACGCCTTTGGGCCTCCAATGCTTCTTTAGTGCTCTGTAGCATGTCAAGAAAACGTGAAAAGTCTCCCTGAGTAATGGGTGCAGAGGGATCAGGCTGAACATTAGTCATCGTGGCTAGAATCGGAGCGTTGGAGGGAGCTCGAGTAGAAGTTCCAGCCTCACTCTGGTTCGGATCGGATCGATTCACAGCAGCCTGGTCGGGGCGGTTCGAATGAAGGGAATGGGTGCCCTCGACTTCGTCAGATCGGATCGGTGCCTTCCACTCGGTTCGGATTGGCACCTCCGATCCGGTTCGGATCCTCCTGGTTGGAGTGGTCTGCTCCAGAGCTTTGAGCGCGCAACCTTGTTATCACGATGGCTGACTGATTTTCTCTAGCATCATTTCCCCTAGCGCCTTGCACTTCTTTTCCTTTGGTCTTAGCCATGATATTAGGTTCTTCAACGGTTAGTCAACAAGTACTGAAAGATGTCAGAGACAGGGGATTAACTTCTTTGAACTTGAAGGTCCAAACAGTAGAATGATAATCCCAAAAAGGCTTAGAATTTGAAGGTTCTCAGTGAAAGCACCAAAATGTTAGACCAAAAATTGGCTTTAACACCCAAATTATCTATGAATTCAATGAAATAGAATCAAAAAGAAATAAAGAACACGCAATTTATAGTGGTTTGGCGTTAACGAGCCTACGTCCACTTTGTTTTCTTTTAATTGATGATTTGAATACAAATACAGCAATGATTCTCACTCAACTTCACAATTACAATGCATAAGCTCACTCAAATCTCTCAAAAATGGACTTTAAGAGATGATTTTGATCTGAATATGATTGTAGAATTCGGCTATGGAGGAAGTAAGGACTGAGAATTTGCTAAAAGATACCTTCAAATGCCTCTAGATGGTGTATTTATAGGTGAAAAAACTCTTTGAAGTGGCTCTGGTTCGGAATCGCGTGGCACCCATCCCTTGAGAGTCGGGTTCGGAGGCTTCAAGATGGTGACAGCGCATTGATTTAGGGGGAGATCGTGGGAGAAATGGTCAGGCCTCGTCCGAGTCTTCAGGAGATATGCGCAGCAACGGTTACAGATGCAAGGGGAAAAAGGGGTTCGGATCGGGGCCTCCGATCCGATCCGGTGAGGCAGCTTGCTATCCCTTGATGTTGCTTGCGTACTCCTCCGATCTGATCCGATGGGGCCATTTGTTGTATGATGTCGCTTCCAAATTCTTCCGATCCAATCCGATGAGGCCATTTGTTGTATGATGTCGCTGCCATATTCTTCTGATCCGATCCGATGACGCCGCTCGTTATCTTCTAAGGTTGCTGACGTATCACCGATCTGAACCGATACGATGAGGCCACCAGTTATCTTCTAAGATTGCTGACGTATCTCTCTGATCCGATCCGATGTGATCTCTGTGTTCTTGATCTTTACTCACCTCCTGCACTATCTTCCTCCGATCCGAACCGATTGGTGTCTTTCTCACTATTTTCTCTTTGTGTAGCCTAGTTCACAAAGTAGGCTAACAACCTTCTTATGCAATATATGATAAAGTTTGAAGTGAAATACATAAACTATTAAATAAAATTACTATTACTGTTTGTGGGTTTATATTCTATAACTTTCATAAACAATATGTATGTGTGTGTATTTGAGAATATTTTTATCCATTTTTATTAATATAGGCATACATGTTGAAATTGATGTATGTTAGTAATCTATTTGGTGAATTAGCAAATATTATTTAATAGAATTTATTTAAATAAGTTAAATGTAAAATTATGAAGTTAGTTTAACTGTATAACATAGTAAAAAGAATTGATTTTTTTTTTTGCAAAAGATGTATAAATTCGTTGTAGAGTTATTGATGTTCAAAAGAATTTTATAGTATAATATATGGTAAATCTTAATATAAATGAATCATAACTAATTTACAAATTAACTTTGTCATTATTGTATATATGCATAGTTCATGTTATGTGATTTATACGTCTTTACATTTGCACGAAAAACTACATTTTCTAATTTGAATATACACAGTAAAACTGACGTATATTTTTAAGAACTATTTTAAAAATTGGCTATATATTCTCTAAAGATTATTTAAATAAATATAATTTAAGATGACATGAGTAGTTTAAACATATGGATTGAAATATAAAATATCACGAAAGAACTGGGGAAGTTTAACAAATAATTATAGAAATATTAAAATATAGGTATTTAAAGTAGAATTTGTTATCTTCAATTTACGATAAATCTATTGAGGTGAAAGACAAACTAATTTTATCATTTTTGTTAATATTAACATGGTGTACATTTTAAAACATCGCACTTAGCATTAGTTAGATGAATTAACAACAATTTATTGATTGAATTACTAAACTCAAAATCACATAATTAATTTGAACATATTGACTTAGATATACAATGTTAAGTGATACTGTGAAGTGTTTTGTAATTGACTAAATAAGTTTTAAAATTCAGTCGTTTGATATTAATAATACAATGCAATACACGGTAAATATATTAACATACTGAGCTCAACTTTGAACTTGTAATAGTTAATTTTGTGTATAATTTACGTTATATGATTAATTTGTTTATACACTTGATTTTTTATTTGGAATATGGTAAAACTTGTTGTGATTTATAGATAAATCAATGAATAATGATTTGCTAAGGTTATTTAAAGAATTCTAATATTATATATTAATTGTAAAATATGATATTAAATGTAAAATGTTATACAAGAATTAAAACAGACAAAAATGATTAAAAAAATAATTGAGGTTTCGGTATTTAGACCCAAAAAACATAATTTTGTCACTTTAATATTTAAAAGAAATGTTAGCTAATTTATTTTGTTTAAATTAGTCAAATTCTGAATTTTGTAATTAATTTAAATATGTAGACTTAAATGCAAAATATTAGAAGCTAACTATTAATAAATAATTATGTAAACTTTGAAGTGTTCGTATCAAAATGTAAAATTATGGAAGAAGTAATATAATGCAAGAGAAATAGTGTGTACATTACAGGAGAAACGGTGCATTCAAACAGTCAGGGGACGTTGGAAGCCGTTGATATAGGGATCAACGGTTTTCAACGACATCCAATGCCACCAACGACTATTTTCCAATGGCTTCCAACTTTTGAACATAGTCACATGTCTTTTATTTTTGTCCAAATAGCCATTGAAAATTGTTGAAAAATGTTGTTGGAATACATTGAAATACAAGGACCTATAAGTCGTTGCCAACCGTTGGAAGCCGTTTGAAATCTGGGTTTTTTTAACTGATTGCAAACTATTCACTTCCAGCCACACAATATATATATATGTGTTTGTGTGTGTGTGTGTGTGTGTGCGTGCGTGTGTGTGTGTGTGTGTGTGTCCGCAGCAGTAGCCCAACGGTCAAGGACTTTGTGTCATTGTAACAGTGACGCAGGTTCGAAACCCAGAATGGCGTGCTAAGAGCTTACCATGTGCACACGCTAAGATCAGCCACTTATGTGGTGCTCGCGGACCGAGCTAGGTGCACTAGGGAGGGTTTTCCGACTCCGATCGGTTTCCCTCCTGAACAAATTCAATATATATATATATATATATATATCAAAACTGCTCCATTTCGAGCATATATTTCTCAGTCTCAATCATATATACACCCAATCACAATATTATACAAAAATAAAACACATAACATAAACTAATATTTACATAATACAACAACACAATGTCACTAACACAACATATGTGTACATACCATGTCCAAAACATCATCACCAACACCATGTCCTAACCATATCATCACTAACACAACATCCAACAACATGTCCAGACTATCAACCAATAAAACATCAATATATGCAACCATCGTAATGTATCAAGCCTCACCAACTCTCAAAGCAAATATAACATCAACACAAACTAAGCTCAACTCTCTCCACCGGAAGATGAAGGTGGCGTACCGTATTGAGCAATGAACGCCGCCAACCGCTGGTTAAGCTGCTCCATCTGCTCTTCGCGGCGACGATCACGCTCATGAAGCTCTGCGTTCTATGCTCGTAGTTGTGTGATATCCTCCTTGTCCTGAGCCCTCTAATACGTCTGCTAAGATGTCTTAACTTGTATATAATTTTAGTTTTTCAGTATTTCATTATAGCAATTCGAGTAAATTTCAGTTTTATTATAAATTTTAGTTTCTATACCTCTAGATTGCCATAACCATACTGTTTGTTCCAGGTAGGTGGATCCATGACAGCATCAAAAATCTTATCTTCATCCTCTATAGTCAATTCAGTTCTCCCACTGGATTCCGACATCTGCGCCCTTTGTTCCTGAAATTTCTCCAATTCAACAAAAAACTATTGAATTTAGATAACATTATTTTAATTAAATTATAACTTTAATTTTACTATTTTATACTTACATATGCCTCACGCGCCTTGGAATCATGGGCCCAAGAGTAGGAAATCGAGCATGTGTCATCGATCTAACTCAATGCATGTGTATGCTGAAAAACATCCCAGTACAACATAGGAACACCATGCCGTCTCTCCTGAAATAAGCATATTATATATATATATATATATATATATATATATATTAGAACTTAAAGCTAAATCAACTATTAATTTTAACAACTTATAAATTAAAATCTTTAACAATATAATTAATAAATATACTACATCCTCACGATGGTGTTGGAACGACTTGGACTCACCGCGATGTGTAGCTGGGTTCTTTCTCCTGTTTGCCACATTTCTACCGAACTTGGCCTATACATTTAAATTATACAAAAAAGTTTTGTTCTAATTTATATATTAATTGAGTAAGACAGTTTAAATTAAATATGTAGTAAATTTACCTGAAACTCCTCACTATTATTAAGTATATATATAGCTCGTTCCATACCTTACCGCTCATCCAATCCGGATTTTTTCCACCTGATTTTGTGCTATTCATTGTTTCTCTATAATATCTGGCTTCTTTGCTCTTCTAGTGGCATTTGAAGAGGTCCAAATCCATCTCCTGGAGATCCACCGCACCCTGCATTTTTTTAAAAAAAATAGCATAAATATGAACTGATCAAATAGGAGCATGACTACTTAATGTAATAAATGATATATCACACGTACGTACTAAATAATTCTGGAAGATTGTCTCCTTGACAATGTTGGGTATCGATGTCCACGTCGGCCAACATGTAGTCATACGAGCCTGATATACACGTCTAGATATAGTCAAGACTGTGTTGGAAGGCTCTAGCTCAAAACCCTGTGTTAAACGGAAAAAACATACCATGACTACTGTATATATATATATATTTATATAATTTATTGTACATAAATTAAATTTATACTAGAAATTTAGTACTTACCCTTTGTTGGCTTTTTCCTTAAGCCACACTGTAGGACGTGATAGCCCCTGCGATGAACCACTGTCATCGCCACCTACGGGTTCGTGTGACGTCATACCTATCACAGACAACAACATAACATATAACATAAAAAAGCTATGTAAAACAAATATTATGACATAACATAAGAGTACCGTGCGATATAAATAATATGATATGACATAAAATTATTAACAAACAGTATGACATAACATAACATAAAATTACCTTTTTAAAATAAGGATTATTGGTTAGTCCTCGTCACTTTCGGATTTTGACTCTATTTCCCCCTCTATATATGGTTCGTTTGTAGTCTCAAATACTTCAATTAATGCATTTGATTCATCGTTTAGAGGTTCAAAATCTGTTTGATCATGGTTATTACTATTCCTCTATTTTTCTCGACATCTGCTTGATAAGCTTGGTCGTCGGGAATATTACGTCCGTCAAATGTAAACCTTGCCTTTGTTTTTAAAAACAGCCGACCAATCTGTTTTGTTCCTTCATATAGATGGATAAGGAGCGTAATATACTTAAAGAGCTTGTTTGGCAAGTACAAAAGGATCGTACTTGTAATAACGCGAAGTATGTTTTATTTCTATAAGATTATATTTTGGGTGCACATTGATTCCAAAACCTGAAACGTTGTTGAAACTGTTGCATTAAACAAAATTACTTCTTCCGTGGATCATGTGAAATATTTTAATTGCCCATAAAAATCGTGTATATGGTCATTTGGATCATCACTACCTTTAACAAATACACCGCCATTGTTAGTTATTTTTTCAGCACCATATTCTTTAGTGCTAAATTTATATCCATTGACAAAGAATGTTGGATATGTCTTGACATTCCTTTTTGGCCTCATTGCTAAATGTTTCAATCCTTCATTCATAACACAGTTTGTTGTATCAAAAACATAATTAGTAAACGAAGTAGCGAATTCTTGGTAACGTCGTATGGATACTGTGATTTGTAAATGATGCAGTTATAGGACAAATGTAACATTATGATTAAAGATATAATACATGCATAGATGTATAAGTTCATTACCTAATGAACGGTGCAAATTTAGTGCAATTGAGAATAATATATGTGTGTGCTGTATTATAATCTCTATCAGTCAGCCATTCTTCCACACATCTACCGGAAGGCCGAACATGTTTTTTTAAAATAGATAAAGTCGCTCGACAGTTATCTTGATCAATGCCTTCATCCTTACACGTAGTACTTTCAAATGATATGTTCACATGATCACTAAAATAATAAGAGAAAAAATGAAGCTTCTTCTTCGATGTATGATTTGCAAATAGAACCTTCAACCCGAGCTTTCTGCCTCACTTTTTCCTTTAGATGATTTAAATACCTATTTAGAATTATTGTAAATTAATTTTTTTATACATTTCGTTAACCAATAGTTAATTAACTAAATATTAATATACCTTTCAAATGGATACATCCATCCATATTACACAGACCCTCGAAGACGTGCTTCTAATGGAAGATGAATAGGTAAATGCTCCATAATATTGGAAAAAACCAAGAGGAATTTTTTTTTCAGTTTGCAGAGCAATATGGGGATTTCTTCCTCTAGTTTATTTAGACGATCAATTTTTAATGTAGTACAAGAAAGCTCTTTATAGAACAAACTAAGTTCTGTTACAACAATCCAAACTTTTACGGGCAACAGTCCTTTGAAAGCGACGGGCAATACATTTTCCATCATAATATGACAGTCGTAGCTTTTTATCCAGCTAAATTTATTGTTTTTACAGTCCACACATCTACGAAGATTAGAATATATATCATCCGGGAATCTTAATCCTTCCACTCATTTTAAAAGATTTTGACATGATTATTGTCCACTTCATGGCATGCTTTCGGTTTTTTGGTGTCGTTTGGCTTTATATGAAGCCCAGTGTGATTACATATTACTTGGATATCACATCCTGATTTCAAATCATTTTTTATCTTCCCTTTTGTTAACCCCGTTGTAGAAACGCGGTACAAAATTATGAATTGTTCACGATTAACACCATGGATCGTCACTTTTTGGAACGACCAAAGAGCAATAGAAAACGTGGCGTTAGTAAGCATAACAATTAAATAGATCAGTTACGTTTGTTGCATGCTTGCATAGACCATTATTTGTATAAGAATATAAAATAGTATGGAATGGCCATGAGGCATGTACACAGGTAGTATACATTAAGTGCATTCTATTCCATACAAAGGAACATGACTTGTCAAAGCTCATGTAATAAGGTATGAGGAGTGCATAACCAGGTCTGACGAGAATGATAGGGAATCGATCGCATTCTCCAGGCTGTTAAAACGACCTACATCAGGTCATTTATCAAGCTTAACAAGTCAGATCGTGGCAAGTCAGCTCGTCATCGGGTTAGACCATTGGCACTCATTCAGGTCATTTATATGACCTGGCTTAGGTCGGTTACAAGGATTACACTCGACAAGTCAGGTCATGCATCACTTATAAGAGCATATCGTACATTATATTCAGCTGGTTCACAATCCATATGTGGCTTCAGGGGTCGGTTGTGTTTCCTGGGCATGGACTGGTGACAAAGTATGGACGTAATGGCATACGTGGGTCGACAAAAATAAACACATGAATAGAACACATTACGAATGACTTGAGGGTATATGATATGCCTAGTTTCCCGTGAGTCGATAGTAAAGAATATGGTGCCAACTAAACCAACTAAACCTAGATGGAAGAACACATGCCCATATTATATCAAATACAACATGAAGCAAACGTATGGTCGACATATGCATAGAGGAATGGATCGTTTGACATATAACGTGAAAGAATAGAGCCACGTGGTATGAAGTACAAGTTACATCTGTTTTTCAGGAATAGCAAACGTAGTAAAATATGGATCAACTTACTTACAAAGGTGTTAGATCGTTCCAATACAAAATGCTAGTTGTTGCCAAGCTGCGCCATATCAGGTCGTTAAAGACCATATATATGTCAGATCATTCATATGAGATAGCAGGTCGTTCCACAATATTCGGATCGTGATCATTCGTTAGGTCGTTAAATACCCTAGGTCGTTTATACGACCCAAGGCGGGTCCCCCGATGACCCGACTGCCTTTACACACCATTTCAGCCTTCACCGCTTGCAACCTCACTTATAAATACCCCCACACTTCCCTTATTGGGGGGGACCGAATTTTTCCTCCATGAAGTGTTGCCCAGCTCATTTATCCACCACCCAAATCACTACGACCTCCATTAAAGTTCTTCCAAGCTTAGATTCAACACCTCAACTACCATGAAATCATCGAAGATCGTCTAAGTGCTCAAATTGTTGAAGATCCAACAATCATCACAATCAAAGAGATCTCATCATTTCCATGGTGCACTTGAGTGAATCCAAAGAATAAAGAGAAGAAATAGAGAGAAATATTGTAAATAAGAGAAAATGGGTGAAGTTAGAGAAATATGTACCTTGTAACCTTGATGACGATAATGAGAATTCTCTTCAAAGTGGACGTAAGCCAATTCCAGACCGAACCACTATAAATCTCCTTGTTTTTACTTGCTTTATGTGTTTGTGGCTACCACTTTTCTAGATCTAAATTGTTTGTGAAGTATTGAATTACACCTTGGGTGTTAGTGTCATTTTTAGCATTAAAATTTTTGGTGCTCACTATGGGGCCACATCCACATCCTTGAGGTTAGTGGGAGATCCGAAAATTGAAAGCTTGCTTTTTACGATAGATTCTCAAAATCTAAAATCCAAGACAGTCAAGATATTATCTTCAAAGTTCAAGAGTTTGTCCGACATAATGCCAACGAAAAAGCCAATTAGCAAGTTTGTAAAATCTTCGGGCTCGGAGAATGTCATGCATAATCCTATCACTCCGCAAACTAATATTCATGAAGTTGGCCAATCCTCAAGAGCAGGAGACGGTGTGACCAGGGACGAATTGAATGAAGGCGTTGTCAATTTGACCCAGCAGATGGAGATCTCAAATAAAGCTATGATGGATAGGATAAAAGCTCTTTTTGCTACTCAAACCACTATGGCAAATGTTAATGCCAATGTCAACCGTGCGAAGATTTCCAATTCCTCTTCTCCAAGTCCCAATCATGATCGCTCGATTCAAGAGATTGATGAATCGGGTAAAATCGAAAATGAATAATCTAAACTAATTGCTAAGAACCATTCCTCAAGAGGAACTTCTCGAACCGTGGATGGTCTCATCAATGGGGCACCTCCTCAAGAAGGAGGTATAGGGCCCCGGATCTGGAACCAAGATCGTTCGCTCAAACAAACATCCGACAAAGGTGATGGTGCCTGCTCCCTGAGTTAACACGGTGAAGAAGAACGTCTTTCGGACGTGGTGAGGAAGATCTTGCAAGAAAACATGGAAAGAAATGATAGCGAAAAAGAGTGGGAATTCTCCCTTAGTAAGACTCCTCTTACTGGAAGAATTCATAAGGCCAAGTTTCTGAAAAGCTTTACTCCACCAACGATTTCAGCTTATGGTGGGACTGGTGATCCCAATTTGTTCATATACAAATACGATCAACACATGGGTGGTGCACAAGCCACCGATGAGATCAAATGCTTATACTTCCCTGTCTATCTCGAAGGAGTACCATCGCTCTAGTTCACCAAGTTGCCACCAAAATTCGTGGATAACTTGTCTGTCTTGGCAAAGAAATTCAAAGAGCAGTTTAGGATGCAGACCACCAAAGTCAGAAATGTGATGTCACTCAATCACTTGGAACAAAGACCGGTAGAATCAGTTAAAGCCTTTCTAGCTCGATTTAACGCTGCTGCAACATAGGTGGCAAATCCAGAACCTCAATTAGTCTTGATGGCACTAAGCCGAGCTATAGACAAGAAGTCAGAGTTTGGAAGGTGGATTAAGGTGAAGAAGCCAAATACCCTGGAGAGATTCTATAAAAAAGCAGAAGAATTCATCAGTGTGAAAGATGACCCTTCTCTTGTTCAGAATGCTGCTAAAGGAGTGTCGTGGAAGATAAGAAAAGTAATGATACTCAAGGTGACGAGAAGAATGCCGGAGGTCTGAAAAGGAAAACCGAGGACAACGGGAAAGTAGTGAATGATAACAAACGATTCCTCTTTATCAAATCCGAAGACTTAACTCCTCTAAATGGTACCCCGGAAAACATCTTCTTTGCTACCAAAGATGTAGGATGTTATCCAACTCCATGACCAATCAAAGTAGACGATAAGGAAGCTAATTCAGGAACGTTCTATCGCTTCCACAACCATCCTAGTCACAATGCTAATGAATGTAGATACTTAAAAACCCTGATTGAGAAACTGATTAGGAAAAATAAGTTGCAATAGTATGTGAAATAGGCCACCAACAATTAACTCCTCCTAAGCCGCTCAGTGATGAGTTCAAGCTAATGATGGTTGAGAGAGTTCAAATGTTCGAAGCCTGGAATAATGACCATTCGTGTCAACTTTTTGCTAAAAACATTGTTCATTTCATTTCTTATGAAAGTTTTTGTAATTTCTTTTAACAAATATAAACTCACCATGAATGGGGGCATTGTATCCAATCATTTACTATTTTTGCTATTGATGAAGCTTGCA
Organism: Allium sativum; assembly: GCA_030737875.1. NCBI lineage: Eukaryota > Viridiplantae > Streptophyta > Magnoliopsida > Asparagales > Amaryllidaceae > Allium > Allium sativum. The sequence continues at coordinate 319,981,242 of CM060916.1, forward strand.
CTTGATCAACTCTTACAGTTCCTTGCAAAACTTTATAGCCAATCTAGAATTGCATGGTTGTAAAATTGATTTAAAATTACAGGCTATCCAAAAAGCTCTGGCTTCCTCATAGTTTGACAAGACTGGGTGATCCTAACAACACATCTCGATGATGACAACTCAAGTGTCGAGTGCAACAAGCATCATTCTGCACATAAGCAAAGATGTAACACACCGCCTTGTAAATCGAAAGGGGGAATCACTTAAGGTCAAGTGACAAAGAAAGGAGCGAGCAAAACACTCAACAGGATCGCCAAAGACAAATTGACTCGGGTCGATTGCAACAAATGTTGAATGAAAGCAAACGTCTTCCTTACGTGAAGGCACCCAGTCGAATCTCCGACGCCATTACTCGGTCGGATGAGATGTATACTGGGGCAAACCAACGTCTTCCTTATGCAAAGATGAAAACCAAAAACCTTCCTTACGCGACGGTGAACCAAAGTCTTCCTTGCGCAAAGGCGCTGAGTCGAATCTCCGACGCAATTACTCGGCTGAATGAGATGAATACTGGGTAAAACCAACGTCTACCTTTTGCGAAGACGAAAACCAAAACCTTCCTTGCGCGAAGGTGAACCAAAGTCTTCCTTAGATGAAGGCTCTCAGTAAAGTCTCCGATGCCACTATTTGGCTGGATGAGATGAACTTTGGGGTAACCCAATGTTTTCCTTACGTGAAGGCAAACTAAACATATTCCTTACGCGAAGAAGAAACCAAAAGCCTTCCTTACACGAAGGCGCCTGGTCGAATCTCTGACTCCATTACTTGGACGGATGAGATGAATGCTGGGGCAAACTAGGAGTCTTCCTTACGCGAAGACCAAACCAAGATCTTCCTTACGCGAAGGAAAAACTAAGGTCTTTCTTATGCAAAGACAAATCGGAAACTTCCTTATGCGAAGGCAAAACTAAGGTCTTTCTTATGCAAAGACAAATCTGAAACTTCCTTACGTGAAGGCACCTAATCGGGTCTTCGACGCCATTACTCAGACAGATGAGGCGAACACTGGGGTAAGCTAAATTCTTCCTTATGCGAATGCATCCAATCAAGTCTCCAACGCCATTACTTGGCTAGATGAGACGAATGTTGGAATAAACCAAGGACCTCCTTATGCAGGGGAATCCAGCCGAGTTTCTATGAAGCCTGATTTATTAATTCGGAAGAGAAAATAGTTGAATTAAGAGAAAGACCTCTACAAAGAAGAAGCATATGATTAGCTACTGAAGTCGGGTTTCCTAAATATATTAGCAGGCTCAAAATCTCTAAATAAGCTGGTAAAAGTAAAAAAGACAATCTGAATCAAGGAAATTCAGCAAAGTTGATCACGTTCATCTCATGCAATTCGTGATGACCCATGGTATGGGGGCAACACAACCACATTAAGATTTGACAATGTTCAGAAAATATACCATGGGCTCATCACAACGTTGCAGTAAGAAAAAGTCGACTCGCATTCGTCAAAGAAATAAATGCACTTGAAGGTATATGAGACACAATGTACAACAAACAAGAGATTTCACCTTATAAAGCTTGGCAAAAGTCCCTGCCTTCGAGAGTGGGGCACTTGATATTTTGGCAATATCGATACGCTCGATATATCGATAAAATTCATTACACTGATAAAGATCAACCTTGGATATCCAAATGATTATCAGTAAGTAGTTGTGAATCTCATAAAGAAGAAGAGGTAGATACATCAGTCAAATCAAATCAAAAGAAATCTCTTCTGGGGATGAATTCCTTCGCCAATCAAACATAGAATCCCTCAACACAAAAGCTTCCCTGACTATAAAGCTCTAATCATAAATAACTCAAAGAATCCGATTGTATTCTGCTTCAAACATGAGGGTAAGTGATGCTTAAAATGTGACTATGCAAACATGGCATAGTTCGAATCTAGTAGAGTAGTAACGCTTCCCAAGGAATTGAAGCTAATATGCATCAACGGTGTCAACATGAGTTACAAAAAGAAGATTAAGCAATAGTAAGGCACTGGGGCAAGCCGTTGTGAAGTTGAGATTCAAAGTTTTATACAGCCCGGAATGATCCACGATATCAAAAACTGTTGGAAGAGACAACAATACCGCGAGGCGACAATATACAACAAAGCACCCCAGAATACGGAAAAAGCCAGTTTGAGCAAAGGTAGGAAACTTATTAAGCGATGCGCATAAGCTACATAGTTTCCCGAAAATCTTGCGGTCATGGCCAACTAAAAGGGTTGGCGAAGAGCGTGAGTCAAGTTGACTGGAGGATCATTAATAATTGTATGGGGCAAGCTAAACTCAGAATTCCATCAAACAAATTGTCATGTGCACGCCTTTCACAAATATTGAATCTAGTGTAGTAGCAGTTCAAAAGGTAATACTTAGAATTCGCAGTCCAAAACCTAGACTGATGAATCTCAAGTGTTGTTAACAAGCAAATTAAGTGTATTACTAGTTTGGACTGTATCTAGCGAATCATAAACTCTTAGATGAAAATAGCTTAACATTGGTAACACATTCAAATTTGTGAATGATTCTTATAATCTATCTCCTTTTTCTGGACTAACCCGTTGTCACCTTGAGCAATCGACAATGAATTCGCAACCAAATGCATGCAAAAGTTCTTCATTACCGGGTTTTTGGAAGGGCATATATGCTAAGGAAAACTGCCCAACGAATCTGGGTCGATGTTGCACCACTATTCATTGAAGTAAGGCAAAAGGCCCAAACGAGACTAGTATGCATCGTCGACCAATTCAAGTGTTATGAGCAAATTAAAACTGAAATTTCTGAGTCCAACCAAGTTATTGCGACAAAGTCAAAGGGCGAACAATAAGTAACTTTTCCTGGCAATTTTGCGCTAGATTCGGGAATGCTAAACTGAATGCATGCTTGATGAAAGACATATCGAGCTAGCAAAGAATGGCATTTCTCCAGCAAATTGTCAAAAGGACGATGGATAACCAAAACTAATTCATTCGCAATCCATAAGCTACAACTATTATAGCCTTGGAAACTCAAATTAAAGCTTCAGTATGAGCAGAAGTGATCTACTTTCCAGAATGATAACTAGTCTTCTGTCTGGTATTCACTCTACACATGGAACTTCATTTTTCAATAGAGCACAGGCAGGTAACAAGGCATATAAACGTTCAATTCTCAAGTCATGAATGTGAATTGTTCAAAATCCAAAATGCTCAAATACAATAAACTTCAAGGATGAGCTTCAAGTGTCAAAAACAGGTCGCCCAACGACCTAGTCAAGCAGGCCGTCTGGCGACCTAACAAAATAGGATGTGTAATAACCTGCCAACAGTCGGTCGCTCAACGATTTGTCATGGCAGATCGTTTGACGACCTGTCAAGATATATCGCACGACAACCTAGTTAAGCAAATTGCCCGACGACCTTAGAGCCTGGACCGTACTCTAAGCTATTAAAGCCAATTCAAATAAACTGCTGAATTCAACCCTGAGACGTAGATCACGCGATCTTGATTGCACTGAGTTATGAACAACTTAGACATGGGAATGCTGGAAAATGCAAACCAATTTGGATTATAAAATTGGCATGATCAAATCTTGCTGATTCAAAAAATTCCAATTTATTCAACTCAAATCAAAGCACAAGTTGTTACGTACAAGTCCACGCAAGCATCCAAAGGTTGTGACTATACATGTACCAAACTTTCAAGTTCAAATTGAATACATAAAGCTTCATGGTCAAGTCAATTCGCTAGCAAAGCCGCTTCCTACTCTTGCAATTTAAAGCTATTAAGCGTTGCATCAACAAATGTTGTGACTGATCAGTACAACAAACGGCGGACCATTACATCAATGTTTCGAACTGAAATTCATTGAGACAAAATTATCATATGATTGTTCAATTCTCAATTCATCCAAAAGTGTGTGCAAACATTAATTCATTTACAAATCACGATGATCAAATATAACAACTGCACTGTGAGCCGCAAAGTGAAAATCATCTTCAAGGTAAAAGCTCGAACTGTTCCAAGCACAAGAAGTGACTTAAAGCCTAAAGTACAGATAACTGTCGAATTTCATAAGGATAAAATCATAAAAGTAATGTAGTGTTATCACAAAGATCTAGAACCAAGCTCGCAACAAACCACCAGTTCAAATTTAGAGCACGATTCATATAGCATCTCTATGCAATGTAAACAGTCAAAGCACATAGGACTTCGTATCTAACTCAAAAATTTGTTGTATAAGTGATCTTCAGACTTGAAACAAACCTTATATTCATAAAGCCACTTCGAATCAGGCGCGGTTATGGAAGGTAAACACGAATAAATTCAAGATTCGTTGGTAAGCTGCCGATATTGAAGTTGATCAGTAGTGAAGCACAGATTGATGGTAAGGCAATGCTTGGGTTTGAATTAAATCCAAATGAAAAGAATCCACTAGTCAGAGGAGAATGGTAATTAATTGAATCCAAGTTGAAATTTCTGAAGATTGATAAAGCTTCGACAAATTCGGATTGTAGTGGAATCCCTGAAAAGGCTTTCCGCCATTAAAATTGCTCATAATAAGTAAAGATAAAGTAAGATAGAAAATCTACGGGTCTGAAAGAAAGAATTAAGAAGCTTTTAAGCGAGCTTTGGGCTTTCGCGACCCATCAAAATGGCTTAAGTATGGTTCATTAGTTTAGTATGAGCATGCGACCTATATAAATAGATCATTTTCGATCCATTTAAAGATCGATATGTGTTGACATAAATTATGGTATTTATTTCGAAGCTTTCATTTTTCACGAGCAAAAATACAAGCTCTACGGAGCAAATGTTAACCTCGTTGTAAAAACGCGGTTCAAAATTATGAATTGTTCATGATTAACACCATGGATCGTCACTTTTTGGAACGGCCAAAGAACAGTGGAAAACGTGGCATGAGTTAGCATGATAATTAAACAACTCAGTTACATTTGCTGCATGCTTGCATAGACCGTTATTTGTATAAGAATATAAAATAGTAAGTAACATGGAATGGCCATGAGACATGTACACAGGTTGTATACGTTAAGTGCATTCTATTCCATACAAAGGAACATGACATGTCAAAGCACATGTAATAAGGTACGAGGAGTGCATAACCATGTCTCACGAGAATGATATGGGATCGTCCGCATTCTCTAGGCCGTTAACACGACCTACATCAAGTCGTTTATCAAGCTTAACAAGTCAGATCGTGGCAAGTCAACTCTTCGTTGGATTAGACCATTGGTACTCATTCAGGTCGTTTATACGATCTGTTTTAGATCGGTTACAAGGCTTACACCCGACAAGTTAGGTCATGCATCATAATAACAGCAGACCGTACATTATATTCAGCTGGTTCACTGTCCATACGTGGCTTCATGGGTCGGTTGTGTTTCTTGGGCATGGACACGTGGCAAAGTATGGACATAATGGCATACATAGGTCAACAAAAATAAAAACATGAATGCAGCACATTATGGGTGACTTGAGGGTATACGATATACTTGGTTTCCACGTGAATCGAAAGTAAAGAATATGGTGCCAATGAAACCTAGGTGGAAGAACACGTGTCCGTATTAGATCAATTACAACACAAAGCAAATATATGGTCCATATATGCATAGAGGAATGGATTGTGACAACCATCCACAACCCCTGCACTAAACAAGTGTGCTAGGCAATTATGGACGATCATCAGGGTAGGTAAACATAAGCGGAACCTAACATAAATCTCACAGCACAAGATAAAATATAATAGAACATATGCAATAGATAATATTAGTGAAGAATATTTTAACAGAAATTTCAAGCTTTCAAAAACAACTAGAAAGTATTTCCATATACCAGCACTGCAACTTATGTCTGTACAAATTTACTCACTACAACACTCAGAGTAGAATAACAAACGGCGAAAATCCAAATACTATATAGTAAGAGAGATAGTACGCCAGCCTCATGCTCGCCTCCGAACTGCTACATCGTCTTTACTAAGCTATCACCTGTCACTTGCCACCTAGTCTGCCACCCAAAATTGGATGAACAACCTAAGGTAATAAGAGGGAAACATAAAACCTTGAGTTAGACAACAATCTTAGTGAGCGATAAAACAGCTAACTAACTTCATCAATAAAGTATATGAGAATGGGTAAATAAACGAACTAATTTACCCACAACATCAGAGAAGAACTCAACCCCCATCTTCCCCACACTGGACAGGATAGCCTTTACAATCCATACAACCAAAGGAACAACAATTCATCCATCGTAATCAGAACAACCATTCAGTCATGGCAAACAGAAGCAATCAACAATAACACTCATAACATCCAGATTATAGATCTCACGTAAACCATCCTAATCGAATTCAACATCCCTTAAGCACAAGCCCCAGAGGCTATACCAATATCTACAAGCACCCAAGAAACATCTCCTTTGATGTTAGACAATCTACGTGAGACGGTACAAACAAAGAAACCAATCATCCATGATAGACTCTGGCTATCACTGCTGAAACAGCCGAACTTCTCTGATCCCCGAAGAGACGGAGGAGTCTGGATTGTTTTGAGAACAAGACGCATTAGAACACAAACATGAGAACATTTCATTTCTATTACAACAATTTACATCAGAGTACAAGAATATATCAGAGTTCAGATAAATAATATACAACGGAAAAATAATATCAGAGATTTAAATTACAGTACAGCCGAAAACATATGCATAAATATAATGTGCAGCGGAAAACATCAACTACCACAACTGAAAGAAATACATGGATACAAAGCTTTCCGAATATTGCTCCAGCTGTAATCCAGGATACTGGGAAAAGAAATATCTGCGAAAAGCCAAAACTACTAGCTGCTCGTGTGGAAAATATGGGAACCCAGAGTTTAGGTAGAAACAATAAACTCCGAGTCAGTCATGGGACTGGTGTGAGAACTAAAACAATTATTAGCTTTATTTTAAAGTTAGGTAAATCAAGGGACCACCCGTATAACACGAAACGGGTTCACTCCCAAGAGCACCAAAAACAAACAACGCAATGCTAAAAAGGAAAAATGAAGCCATTATAAGTCTCGGGTCCCATTGCACAATGCAAACACAAACCAGAGGATAGAGTTTTACCTTAATGGCCAAACATGCTTGGTACGCGAAATTTATCTTTTATTATTATTATAAGTGAAGAAATCAACTTCAAATATAAATGTAACAACCATAGACGGCATAGTACTCCATCCTACTATGTCGCCTTATAGGCTTACAACTAAAACCGAAAAGTCACGTATTGGAAATTGGATTCCATCATGATTCAAGGCAAGGGATGGCTCCTTCCGATTCGAGACACTCTAGCAAATGTCTCAGGGCTCGGATGCTCGTGAGCCCTTGGTTCCTGCAGGGCTGGTCCACACTTAATTTAGTGGATTGGTTATTACTGAACACACGTTTCCCGGTCCATACCGTGACAACACTTCTAGCTAGAAAGAAACCTCATACACTCCTTGCGTCCCTGATCCCGTTTTGACTCATACCGAGGTGTGAGGCTCGCGAATTAACGTTATACACAAAGATATGCTAATTAAAGCCGTGCTTTGATCTTCTTCCACAAGACTCTGCTTTTCAATAAAAGCCTTGATCATTTGCATCTCAGCATGCCATATTGACAATTCACGCCATACAACTGATGTCTATCAATATATAACCTCTAAGCTCGTACGTCTCAGAGAAGGGTGTTAAGCAAGAGAATAAATTCTCCGCCACCAAACAGATATATATTTAATAGAAATAAATCAACACAGAATGAAATCCAATGTCAGACACAAATCCAGTTACAAGTCTGTTCTGGGTCTGAACGAAACCGGAGGCACCTTATTCCTTGTCCCATATGTCCAATACAGGAGAGAGGCCCTCGTTTATCCGGTCAATCTCCAAGTACGTCTGGACGATCACCACTTATTACCTTGTCTTAGGTGTATAACCCAATCAAGACATCAGTAATCATCCATACGATGTGAAGATCTCTGGTCTTCGACAACCGTCTTCAACGTCGACTTTTAGTCGCTGTATCAGTTATTCAGAATGGGATAAACCTGGTCTTTCCGAATAACTCGCGTATTTTATAATCAATAATCAAGCGTTATAAAAACACATCATACATCTCATTCCAATTCAGAATATTCTTTTATTCAAATATTCACATCTTTAGGGAAAGGTTCTCGTTAATTTTATCAAAGATAAATTCTTTTAAACTTATTCTTTAATCTTCCTTTGGATATCAATTCCAAAAGATTTTATTTTATCCTTTAACAATTCTAAATCAAATTAAGGTTTATAAAACTAGTGGGGATTATCGAGCCTTGCCGAAGTATTCATTTATTATTTTCTTTTTCCAATCCCAACCTATTCATCCCATGGAGCAAAACTGGTAGTACTCTATATCTAACACCCACTGTGTTCTTGGTAAAATTAACTACCATTTTACGTTTAAATCCAATTAAAGATTTAACTATTGCAAGGAGTAAAAATGGTGGTACCCCATTTTCTAACATTTATTGAATTCGGTAAATTTAATTACCTCATTCACATTTCAATTTAATTAAAGATTTATTGAAACTCCAACTTGGTTTTAGTATCAAAAGCCAATATTTTATGATTATTCAATTTTAAGGAATTAATCTTATCTTTAATGGGTTAAAGAACCAATATTTTTAAAAACACATATTATAATAAACCCAAATCAACTTCCATTAACTATGGAATTTTCACGGAAAATAGAACAATATGAAATCGATATAAATTTCCATATCAGACTAATAATATAAATGGAATAACGGCAAAGCCTTTTAAATTCCATATAATAATGGTCTTCCTTCGCAGAAGCTCATCTCGATTATTATTAAATCGAATTCCATTCATTTCCATTTAATATATTAAATTGGAAAACCTTACTTTGGAAAATTTTCATTAAATCTTAATAAAAAGATTTATAAACTCCAAATCATATCTTCACTGTTAATTGGGTTTTAAGAACAAATGTTATTTAAAACATTATTCACAATGAACCCAAAATCAACTACCATTTAATTCCAATATATATATATATATATATATATATAAATTGGAAAACTTCATTAATCTTAATTAAAAGATTTATTCTTTTCTCAACAGAGTTTAAGAATAGTGTTATTGAAGACACCATTCACAACAAACCCAAAATCCAATTTGATATTAAATACAAGACTCTGAATAAAAATAATATCGACTTATATTCAATATCAAATTCTGAAAGCAACGGATATCGTATTGGGAATAACGATATATGTATCTTTCAAATTCCTCAACAATATCCATATAATCATGAAATCCAATATTAAAATATTTTGAAGATGATTTCCATTCAATCCATTCCAATTTGTATGGAATTCCTAGTTATGTAAAAACCCATTCGCAAATCCAATTTATTATTTCTAAAAATCATTGGAGTTTTATTCTAGCTATTAACTAGTTCTTTTAGATAAAAATATCTTTTATCCTTTCAAACTCGGAATTTTTCATCTAAAATCTTTCCAAATCATTAGTTATAATTTTATATAATTTTTCCATATTTTTAATAATTTTATGAAGGTCCTTACAGTCGGTTTCCTATAACGGCCACCGAACTACATCCATAGCAAACTTTTCTGAAATTGATTTGGACATATTTTAAAATCTAACTGTTCAAATTTAAATCTCATATATTCATTTGAAAGAACATTTCGATAACAACCCAATGGCTCCGATTTTAGGAGAATCCGATGGTCGGATCTCTCGTTACATCAATTCAAAGTCAACGGTCGAAATTCGCGAATGATTGCTGCGTGAAACGTTCTATTCAGGCCATTTAAATATATATAATATATTTCGTCGATTTCCTTTTTAAAACATATTATATAAATCATTTATAAATTCATTTTAAAACGATTTCTGTTTTACATTTCAATTTTAAATGAAAATTGAATATTCCTTGTCATTATAATATTAAAATGATAATATTTTTAAAATATCAGATTTTGAAATCTAATCTTTTCAATATTCATTATAAAATGAATAAAATCGACAGAAAATTCATTCGAGTAAAAAGGGCGTATATCTACTTAACTTGGCTTCATATTCATTTCAGTTATGAATATTTTGATATTTTCGTGTCCTTCCAAAATCGGACATCAAAATCATATTTTGATTCCTTACGGAATATTATTTTAAAATATTCGTTATTTCTGAATTGAAATTAGATTCAATCAACTACCATATAATTTTATTTATATGGATTCCATACATCGCATGTATTCAAAAATAATGATAAACTGCTACTAAACATTCCATTCACAACCAGAGTGCAAATTACCACTGTATAAGCATTAAATAATTAAACAACGCTTATAACAGCCTGTCAATCAATTGGTTGACATACAATTAAATCCAAGGGAGATGTGAATTAATTATCATCCCCAGACCCGTGTGGAGTTTCAAACAACAACAATCGATTCAAATTAATCACTGATTAATTTAACCAATTCTAATTCGATTCAAATTATTTTTCTAATTAGCCAATTTTCACCGTTTAAATTATAAATGGATATATGTTTATATATATATAATTTCAACAACCATAGATTCATTAGCATTATTTTTAATTTGTTCAGAATCACGGTCAACACAGAATACAGTCAAACAAATCATCCATGGTTTTCAAACAACAGTGAAGTGAGCTAGCAGGCACCATATAACAGTTTATGATAGTTAAAACAGATAAAAATCAACACTGGTAATTGCTAAATTCAGTTATAAAATAAATAACTGTACAAATATTTTAGTGAGAGAGAAATATTTTAGTGAGAGAGTTCTCACTTTTGGTTTCCACTCCATCAGTCTTCATTTGAAGAATTTATTTTTAAACTAAATTAAGCATGCATTTAATTTAGCTAAAAATCCAACTTGCTCCTTTTCCGTTCTGGTCAGTTCCATGTTGTAGTGCTCGCTAATACGAGTGCAACACAACTGAAATCGTCGGATTCGATCTCGTATGAAAAATATATGGTAAATAATACATTGATTACATAATTATATAATTAATTAATAATTAATTTACTTAATCCTCTCTCTTCCCCTAACCCCGTCGTTCTCAAACAGATAATCGAACCCAACGCTCCACCGTTCTCTCTCCAAATTGCACCACCCATTCGTTGCTTGAGATCAATCGCTACCCACCACGAGGTCGGCCTTGGTCGGAGCTTCCACCGCCGGAGCTGGCACACAGCTCGATGCTCCCCAGTCCTCGGAAAACAGGTGCGAACGAAGCACCATCGAGCTCCAAAATCACCTCCAACACTCAACGATATATGATCAAACTTGTATGAAACTGAAGACCATGGAGAGCTCTCTAATTTTTGTTTTATAGGTTGTTGAAATCATTGAGGGGATTAGAAGAAAATTGATGGAGAAATTTCGAATGATTTGGATCATTCATTCGTGAATGCGGCGGCCTGAAGAATGTATTAGAGTTTGCTCGATTTTAATGAATATATATAATAATAATATTTAATTCCAAAAATATTAGTTTATCATTCGAACTCCAAATCAAACCCAACTATTGTCGTTCCTAACCAAATACCCATACTCCGGACACAATGCGATATGTTTCGTAAGCCAATTCGACTGTTTCGATCAGTTTTTATGAAAATTAAAATATAAATTAATATAATAGTCAATATTGAATTTGAACGTATATTTTAATTTACCAGGGCTCCAAAAATTATGAATTTTGAAATCTCACCATATTTTGACGATACGGTCCTAACAAAATTAATTTTCTCAAATTTGGAGACCGTTTGAAAAATGGTCTTTTTATTAGCTTATTAAATTTAAACTGAAACTGAAAACGCGTTTAAATTTACTACGCTCATATACTAAGTCCAAAAATTATGAAATTTTAAATCTGACTATAATCTGACATTCCGGATCAAACAAAAGTTGTTTTGTCGAAAACGGAGGTCATTTGCAAAATGGCTATTTTTAAGGGTTGTATATAATATTACAATATATATAAATTCCACAGCAACTATTTTAAATTTTAAATTAGAAATAACTTCTTATTTATAAAGTAAAATCTCAGTTTCTTACATTCGTTAGAAAATTATAGTTCAAAATATTCCAGCGTTTCTTGTTTTAGTGAAATCCGACTTATATTGAATTATGTATGTTCAATTGAAATTAAAAATTGAATTTTCAAACTACCACGCCATTTCAAATTCGTTTTATTTTAATTTTAAACTTATACATTCTAACTTCGATTTAAATAAAATTTAAATCGTTAACTCTCAAGATAAATCATTTTAAATTCTTAAAATCCATTAAATCAATTAAAAATAAAATTTAAATTGGTTCCAAAATCTAGGTTGTTATAACTGCCAATCCTGCTTCAAAACCATCATTAATCGTATAACTGGTCATATCATACTGCCATCCGTCAAGGGATAAGTGTAACCCCGGCTCTAGCAAAAACCCTATACGCCTTTCAACGATACGTACCGTGTATTTGACCTACATCCAACCTTTTAGGTGCCCCTATTATACCCCTGCTTTGAGCCCGCTAGAACCTACAACAACGATAATACCTCGGCCTTCAATATCTCTAGTTATCCAACCCGACTATTTTTTATAGCTCAAGCAACCTTCTTGAGCAACCATTATTCACCAACTCACGACCTTTGAGTTGCCACCTCATTCTTTGTTCCACACCAATCAACGAACACCTTCAACACTTTGAAGTCACAGCATCTCTGAGCCAAATTACATCACTGCGCTACGGTAAAAATATTTTTAACAAGCCCTTTTGTTCAAATATGGGTCGTACCCCAAAAATATAAAATTTTCAGAATTGACCTTGTGCAACCGACCCAAAACCTGCACCAAGCCAATCCTAGTCCAATTTCGACCAAAACATAGCCAATTAACTATTTCGACGAAATCTAATCATCCAACTTATCAATTTCAACCATAAACATAATATGAAATCATTAACAACAAGAATATGATGATTATCACTAAAATTATGCAAATTGCACCAAAATCATGATAAATGAACATACGAACTAAATTATGGATCTAACTTGCATAATCATATGAAAATGTATGGAAATTACCGGTTTTAAGTTGCTAAATTAGATCCTGTGGCGACTCATATGAAAATAAGTTTACCATGATGTAGATCTAAGCAAAATGACTTGAATTTGATGAAAAACAAGATCAAGCACTCATATACTTGATTGAATCCGTGTGAGAGATGCATATCACTCACCAATTCTCCAAATAAAAGCAAAAACGGTGAAATTAGATTCCTGACCGCGAAGGACTTGATCCAAATACTTCGGTTCGATGAACTCACACTTTAAATGATGTAGATCTAGCTTCAGATGGTGTAGATCTTGGATTCCCTTCCTTAGATCTCGGTTTTAATGGTGGAAAGGTGCTAGAGGAAGGAGGAACACAAGGCCACCAAATGAGAGAATGGAGAAAGTAAACTATTCTCCATACCTCTCACCTCCTATTCATAGCTTTCCACCAGCCCACTAATGGGCCTCTCCAAATCAACCCATTAAGGCTTTCAAAACCTGAACAAGCAACTGTAAAACTTTAAAACAACAATTCCTCCCAAACCGCTGAGCCAAATCTTTAATGTGACCAATCTACAGAAAGAGAAACATCGTTTCCTTTCCAATGGCAAAGGTCTCATCACCTGATTCGACCTAAGTCAAAAGTTATCCCCAGTACAGGAATGAAGGGGCAAAATGGTCACAAATAAAATTGGTAAAAATTATGGACATGTCTCACATGCCCACAAACAACATATTAAAATATGAGAATGATCCAACCCTCAGGGAATAAAAATATTTTACGATCTTCCGATATGTAAAATGTGGACTGTTACATGTATCGTTTGACATATAACGTGAAAGCATAGATCTACGTGGCATAAAGTACAAGTTGCATCTGTATTTCAGGAATAACAAATGTAGTAGAAATATAGACCAAATGGCTTGCAGAGGTGTTAGTTCGTTCCAGTACAAAATGCCAGTTATTGCCAGGTTGCCCCATATCAGGTCGTTAAAGACCATATATCTGTCAGATCGTTCATATGAGCTTGCAGGTCATTCCATTATATTCGGACCGTGACCATTCAGTAGGTCGTTAAATACCCTAGGTCATTCATATGACCCAAGGTGGGTCCCTCGATGAACCGACTGCCTGTACACACCATTTTCAGGCTTCACCACTTGCAACCTCACATATAAATACCCACACACTTCCCTCATTGGGGGGAACCGAATTTTCCCTCCACGAAGTGTTGCCCAACTCATTTATCCACTACTCCAAATCACTCCAACCTCCATTAAAATTCTTCCAAGCTTATATTAAACACCTCAACTACCATGAAATCATCGAAGATCATCTAAGTGCTCAAATTGTTGAAGATCTACTCCAACAATCATCACAATCAAAGAGATCTCATTATTTCCATGGTGAAATTGAGTGAATCCAAAGATTAAAGAGAAGAAATAGAGATAAATATTGTAAAAGAGAGAAAATGAGTGAAGTTAGAGAAATATGTACCATGTAACCTTGATAACGATAATGAGAATTCTCTTCAAAGTGGACGTAGGCCAATTCCAGACCAAACCACTATAAATCTCCTTGTTTTTACTTGCTTTCTATGTTTGTGGCTACCACTTTTCTAGATCTAAATTGTTTGTGAAGTATTGAATTACGCCTTGGGTGTTAGTGTCATTTTTTGCGTTAATACCTTTGACAATCAAAATTGTATTAAATACATTGTCAAACATTTTTTCCTCATTATGAATCACGACAATATTGTGACGAATCAGGAGATTTTTCCAATAAGACAACTCCCATAATATGCTTTGTTTGCACCAATTATGAATCGTTGATTTACCTTGAATTTCTATCTATGCTCCTGTTTCATGAAGCTTTTGATAATCTTTTACAAGTTCATAAATTTCTTCACTTGACCATATTTTTGGTGGTGTCAAAGTTTCACTCCTATTAGCTGTAAAAAAATCTTATCTCTTCTAAAAGAATGATTAATATGAAGAAAACATCTTTGACAGTCAAACCATGAAATTTTCTTTCTAATGGGTAATGAAAGTGCTCTTGTTTCCTCTGTGCAGTAAGGACAAGTTAGACGACTAACTGTGCTCCGACCTGAAAGCATTGCATATGCAGGAAAATCACTAATTGTCCATAATATATAAGCAAGCATACGAAAGTTCTTTTTTTGCGAAATATCATATGTTTCTTCTCCTTTGTACCACAATTTTTTTAATTCTTCAATCAACGGTTGTAAATAAACATCGATTCCTTGTGTCGGATCATCAGGACCAGGGACGACAATTATGAGAAACATATAAGGAGCTTCCATACACATCCATGGAGGTAAATTTTAAGGTGTGACAATTATAGGTAAAAACAAATATTTAGCACCAAATTGAGAAAATGATGAAAATCCATCCGTACATAAACCAAGTCTAACATTATGACTTTCAGATGCAAAATCAGGATACTTTTGGTCAAAATGCTTCCTTGCTTCCCCATCAACTGGGTGTGTTAACGTATCTTCTTCCTATGTTCTCACACTATGTCATCTCAAATGTTGCGCGGTTACAAAAGATGCATATATCCTTTGAAGTCTAGAAGTAATAGGTAAATAATGCATACGTTTATACGGGACTTCCTTTCCCTTTTTCTTTCTTTGTTTGTATCTTTCCCGATTACATATTTTATAATTCTTAAGGTTGATATATTCCTTTCAAAATAGCGTGCAACCCTTTAGACATGTATCTATTTTTGCATATGGTAAACCAAAAGCCGACATCATTTTTTAAACTTCATAATGATTTTTGCACATTAAATTATTGGGAGGCATATGCCGCTTCGCAGCTTGTACAACAGCTGTAAGTCCAGCTTCTGTGAGGTTGTATTTAGATTTCTTCGCGATGTATTCAGCAATTACACTGATAATGGAGTTCCGCTTTCACAACCTTCCCAAAGGAGTTTCTTCGCGGCATCTAATAAATCATATTTTTTTGCCTCAATATTTGGTTCTTCTTTATCACTACCATCACCATCAGTAAATTGTTGAACGGGAACATTGAATGTGCAACATCTTCAACCATATGTTCTTTGAGATTCGTTGTAGCAATTTCATTATTCACTACCTCCTCAACTTGTACAGAAGTAGGTGCTAACGGTTCTCCATGACGATCCCTAAACAAATAGTCCGGCACAAAACCATACTTACGCAAATGAACTCTAACAATTTACGGTATCGAATGCTTCAATAACTTAAATCTACTATATGGATAACGGATTTCGACATCGTTTCCATTGTTACTTAAGCCGAATGTTTCCATTGTTACTTAAGGCGAAATCAATAAACATGCCAACACCATTAATAAATTGTTCACGCATTGTGCTATCAGCTTCTCTTCGTTTGTACATTCAGCTTCGATCATTAAAATAATTGTCCATTTTTCTTAAGTAGACATATAATTAAAAAGTATGATAAAATTTGCATTGACATTTTATTAAAAAAAAAATTATTGCTGAATGTTATGTTAATTCATCATTTACATTTTTGCTATTGGTTCATCCTACCTCCCATTATAAATACAATAACGTAATTAAATCACATAATTTTTTTCAATTTAAACGATTCAACAAAATTTCAGTAGCACTTCGCTTTAGTTCCCTGAACAGTACACAATTGCATGTACATAGGGAACATAAAGGAAGCGCTTCCGAAATTTTGATAACTGATTAAAAAGAAATGATTTACGAGATTTAATTTAGTTATTGTGTTCATAACTTGTCCAATACAAAGGACAAATCCAACAAATATTGTATATGATGAATATAAATGTCTGTTTCATTAATAAAACGAACATTAACATAACGATCACATACAGAACTTATCAGACAGGACCGAAAACACTCTAAGGCTTAATTTCAATCTCTAATTGTATGTAAATGAAATTTATCACATATATGTATATTTTCAACATTCAATTGAACCAACCATATGTTTTAAAATTAAATATAGTTTTCAATAAATTTTTATAAAACATAAACTTATTTATTTCTATTTCCACTAAACATCACTTAACAAATATGAAATCTCTTATATATTAATTCAACACATGTACATGCACATAATTCTATTGTGACACAAATAGCATAAACTTGCAATACATAAATTAATAACAAGAATTGGACCTCAATTAAATCAACCTTTACATAGATTAATTAATAACACTATGTACACATGCATACAACACTATATATGCACATATACATACAATATAAATTCTAATTAACCCAACATTAGTAACATAATTAATTCAACCTATATATGCATATATTAACAATGCTACACATACAAACATATAATCTAACAATCAAATTAACTCTAAATTACCAAATCTAGGGTATTAATAAAAATTAGGGCTTCATCCCTTGAAAAATGGAGATGATTTTGAGTCTAAAGAGAGGAGGAGAGAGAGCCTTGAACATGTTGGATAGAGTAGCAGCAGGTATGGAGGCGGTGGTGACTGATTGCAGATTTTGGGGGAAGAATTTGGGGGAAAAGGAGAATGTTGGGGGACAAAACCGAAGTGAGGGAGAAGAAGCCAGTCGAGCAATATTTTGCTCGATTAACCAACGGTTTCCAACGGCCTCCAACGTCATTATAAACAACGGCTTCCCACGATTTTTTTAATACGTAGAGAAAAATCCAGAATTTAGCATCCATTGGAAGCCGTTAGGGGGGCACTGGCGGCCGTTGCCCCCCTCCATTGCTATACACAGTGTTTCTTGTGGTGGTAATATGATAAAAGAATTAATAAGAGAGTTTTAAAAGTTTTTGCTTTACTATTAATAAATTATAAATGATGACCTAAAATGATGAGTAAAATGAGTGCTAACAAATAGAGGTGCCTTGGAGCATGCTTTATATATATAACTCTCTCTTCCTCCACCAACTTGTTAAATAATAAATGAGTGGCCTAAAATGATGAGCAAAATGAGTGCTACAAAATGAGGCAAGTTCAATGGCACCTCAAACAGTGGAGCACCCCTTTGGCCTTCCTCTTTTCCACCATACAATCACTTTCTCTCTCCCTCCACTAACTCTCTCTCCTCATCCACTACATTCTTTAATATAAACAAGAGGTGGAAATCAGGAGGCAATGGGGTGCTCCAGTTTTTGGGGTGCAACCAAACGCTTTGAATCATTCTATCCATATCATTTCTATTGAATAAGTTCTTTCATGTCCTTAGTGAGACTAAGAATAAAACCTATGGATGATAAGAGTGATTTCAAACATGTTAATAGAACATGTTATGTAACGTGTTATATATTATATACGCAAGTGTTTTCTTGTGGATGCAATGGACGCATAACACAAACTAGGCAGTATTACAGATCAGTAGGACCGGTTTAGGCCCAGTGCTAACAGTTCCTAAGCACGAGACAGCAGAAAAAACGGGGCATAAATTTTTTATCGTATGAAGCCATGAAGAAAAAAATATTAAAAAAACACGAAGATGGGAGGAAAAACCCGAGCAGCAGCGCAATACTGGAGGCGGTTGGAAATACTTATCTCTTTCTTTTGTCCCTGGAAGTTTCGGGGATGAAATCCTTTAACGAAGGGAGGATGTAACAACCCAAACTTTAAGTCATAGTAATTAATTAAAGAATTAATTAATAAATAAAATAAGTTTATGAAATTATCAGAATTTATTAGCAGTAGTTAGCCATCATGTCCACGACATTTTCTGATCAATTTGCATATAAATTTTGTAAGAATTGGAGTTCGAACAAAAAAGATATCAAAGAAATAAGTTTATATACATATATACATATAAGGGAAAAATATCCTAGTTAAATAGCTAAGCGGGAAATTTTAATTTAGGCTGACGTGGCCTATTCTGGTGCATCAGATGAGAGATTCGATGGTCCTAACCCTATTAGTGACGTGATTGTCCTGGATTGAATCTAGAAATCCAATGGTCTAAGATCCATAAACTACACTATAAATATACCCCTATGCCTTCACTCACAACACAATCTTTTCCCCTTTCTGGGTTTTCTCTTCTGACATGGACCTCATATAAAATTAATTTTGAGGAAAGGTTATAAAATAAAATATTTATATAATCCACTTAGAGGCGGGATCTACAGCAGTGGCGGGATCTGCAGCAGCAACAGAGGAATTGCTTAGGACAACAGGTGAGTACAATGATTATTTAGATTATAAGTAGTTTAAAAGTTTAGGTTTTTTAATAGTTTTTTTTTACAGTTTTACTTGTAGTTTTCTAATATTTTAGTAGTTCTTTTCTGTAAGTAGTTTACTGCTTTACTTACAGTTTCTTTTATTTGAGTTCTGTAAGTACTTTTCTGTTCCTTTCTGCAAGATTTTTCTGTTGTATATAACAGTGTTGTATACACAATCATATGATTTTTGTTTGATGATAACAACCAAATATATATTATCAGATATGTGTTTGTAATTGTACTGTTTCATATATATACATCACAGTCATGAATATAATATTTATATTTAAATAGAATACGACTGTACAAACATTCATATATTCATTTAAATATAATATTATATTTCAACATTCAAACAGTACAAACTATATGACTCCACTATTTGTACACACTCACAGATATTACCCATGATACTGTACTTGTAAATAAACTGAATATGATAGACAAGGTTGTTTGACAACAATAAAATAATATTTTATTTCAAACAAAATTGTTTATAAACATAAGTACAATTCTGTTGTTAAACAGCTCCTCAATATAACACTGTCTATACATCTCATATTTATATGCAATCACTGTTTTTACATTTTCATATCCATATACAGTCACTGATACATTTACATTCACAGACACTGTCTCTTAGTCTTCTGTCTTCAGTCTTCTATCTTCAGTCTTCACAGCACTTCACTGTCAGTCCAGTCGTCTTCTGCTTACCTGTCAAATAAAACAGAAACACACACAGTACACTGCAATAGGAATAAAACAGAATACATGTGAATATAAATTTTATTTTTTAAAATTTTATTTGCCTCAGATTTCTGGTGTGTTTCTCATCATTTTTCTGACTTGATTTGATTTGTTGATTCATCTGTGTCTAGACAGACAGTTTGTATATGTACAGGAACAGAAAATTTTCTGATCGACTGCAAATACACACGTATATGATATACACGTGTGCACTGCCTCGCCAATCCTGTGTGCAACTGAGGAGTAGCCACGTGGACCATCTCGACTCAGTGCACAATCAACACAGAAATTCAAATCAAATAGCACAGTGGCACAAGTAAAGCAAATGAACTAAAAATGGTCGAGAAAATAATTTTCAGTCCAAACAACAAATAATTCTATGCATGGTGCAAGGCATAGCAAGCAATAAATATGAGCACAAAAACAGTTTCAAGTGTTTCAGCAAATTACAAAATCAAGTGATTTAGCATGACTCAGTTTCAAATAAATCACACAGCAATGGTTCACAACAATGGACATACACAAGTGACACAAGCAAGAACAGTATGTGTAGAGGGACAATTACATAACAAGCTGCTCAACAAAGTGGTGAAACAAATGGTCGAGACAGTTTATTTTTCATGTCACATGCAAATCAGCTCGGCGAGGTCACAAATACATAGCAGTGGTGATAATGCAAGTGTAGGAGTACATGGTGCAAAACTGGGCATCATCAAGTCAAAGTGCCAAAGTGATAAACTCAGCTCAACATGTATAATAGCATAATGAAGTCAGCTCATGGTCGAGCACAGTGGTAACAAGCAAGCAGTGTGATAATGCACATAGCAGTATGAAGCAAGTGTACAAGTGGACAGCAACAAAACAACAGTCCAGAACAATGAGATTCGAGATCAGCATGTTAAAGTGGTTGAGACAGTAGTGAGACAAGTACAAACATCTCAGGTTGGCAAAAGCACAAGACTACAAGACATGTTCACACAGCATGGTGTACGGCGCAGTCATAGTACAGTGAACTTAAGTATGGAACATGTGGGAAAGCAAGATGTTCACATAGTCATGGATCATGGTTCAGTGGTAATTCACTGCATGGAAGTATGATGCATCATTCATGGTGGTTCAGCAAAGAAGAGACCATGGTTTCAAATACAAATATATGCATGGCGAGTTCAAAGTATATGTACAACTACATGGTGACAAGGCATGAGATTTTAATTTGGTCTGCATACACAATTACTGTTTCATCATGTCTGAACTCAAGAACTCAAGGTAATGGTGACATGCATGAATGATCCAAGAATATGGGTACACAAATATATTCATGCTAAGTTTCAGGCACCTCAAAGAATGGTTCACAAAACTATTTCCAGGAATGCTACTTTAATGTCTCAAAATCATTTCCAGATATTACTTTTTTGTTTTATGGCAGATACATATATGCAAAATAGTTCAAAGATGGACAAGAATCAATCTTTCAAGGAATGATTCACGGCAACAAATACTTTCCAGCAATAATCAGTGTACGGTTTCAAGGAAACAAATATGGCATGGACCAGAAAATCGAATTTACATATATGAAAACACAAGAGGCATTTTTGTACAATAATTATTTCTGGCAAGAAATCACACAAACATTTCTGGAAACCCATAAATGAATTATGCAGGAAACTTTCAAGGGGCAATTTATATTTGGATTCATTGCAGACAATTCACCAAGCAATATCAATGCCGCAGATTTCAAAATCAATGGACAGCATGCAGAAATCCATTCCTGGGGTATTTTTTAAAAGGGGAAAATAAGTTGTTTTCCAAATTTCAGAAAATCATACAAGGCAACATATTCAAATTCAGTTCAAAGCCAAGAAGACCAAAAATAGGAAATCACGCAATAGCATTTTAAGCCGAGAAAGCAAAAGGGGAAACCGCAATCAACCAGGCCAAGTCATTAAATATGAAATCAGAGTTTTAGGGTTTCGATCCTACCCTATATTAGACACCAATTCATCATCGGCAAAAAAGGCATCGATATACCACGCAACAATTCAAAAAAGAAATCACTGTAAGCCAAAATCACAAATTCACAGAGCAAACATTGAAAATTCAATCAAAGAACCTTACAAGTTTTCGATCGCAAGCAGCGTGGATTGCTCAAATCAGGTTAACCGAGAGTGACGACGAATTCAAGCATTTAGAGAGCCATTTTCTTCATCAATCAAAGCATCGATTTGGGACGAATTCAGAAACCGTAGGAGTGCCGCCATGTTTTGAAGAAGCAAAGTAAACGGATTTGATAATTTGCAAATGGGCCGGCCAAGAAATGAAAAGGGGCTTTGGTTTTGGTTTTTAAAAAGGGGATGACCCCTTATATTTAAACACCTAGGGTTTTCTTTGTCTATTTAATTTTGTCTTGTTTTTGATTTTCTTCTGTAAACAATTCTGAATAGTTTATCTAGAAGTCTGTAAATTCTAGAGTTCCAGTCAGGGTGTTGACTGGCAGTCCACTAGAGTCTGTAAATTCTAGGGTTACGAGTTACAGGGTTTGTAATTCGGGAAATCTGATCGAGGGGATATCAGTCAGTCTAGGGTTTTGAGCGTAGGGTTAGGACAGGAGCAGGCGCTGCGAGTGTACATGGTCTTGTATGCGGGATCTGTTTATAACACCTAGTAGAAACCTTAGGAATGCAGCAGTAGGCATGGTTTTGCCGAAGCTGGGTATATCTGTGTGTGATTTATTTTCTGCACTTTTATTTCTGCTGCATTCTGTGATCTGTTTATTATTTTAATATCCTGTCAGTTTTTCAATTCAGTTTAAAAACTGTGATAAACCCTATTCACCCCCCTCTAGGGTTAATCTAGATCCAACAATTGGTATCAGAGCAGGTATTTTCTTTTAACTCTAGAGTCATGGGTAATCCTAGTCGTTAGTCTAGTGAGAGTCAGTCCAGTTCATCTCCAACTATTTTCACTGGAACAGATTTTTCAAACTGGAAATCCAACATGGAATTTTATTTAAAATCTGTTAATATTAAATGTTGGGATGTTGTTATCAATGGGTTTAATAGTGTAGATGTAGCTTTTAATGCTCGTGCTATGAAAATTATATTTGATTATCTTAGTACTGAACAGTTTAATCTTATATGTCATTGTTTATCTGCACAGGAAGTCTGGAGAACTCTCAACAAGCTGTATGGAAAACCTGACAACAATTCAAAACCCCAGGATGACAACTCAGATTCAAATTTATGCTTAACAGGTCTTACAGATGATAATTCAGATGAATCAGCTGATGGAGAATCAACAGACAATGAAATAGAAAATTTCTCATATGAAGATCTAGTTTACATGTGTCTTGATTTAACGAAATCTGTTGATAAACTCCAACTGAAAAATAAGTCTCTGAAATCTAAGAATTCTGAGTTGACCAACAAAATTGATAATTTGGAGTCACAACTTGAATTTTTTAAAAACTCTTCAAATTCAGTTTGCAAAAATTGTTTGAAATTGGAAACTAGTCTTGTTCATCTCAATAAAAATATTCAAAAGTTTGAAAATGAAATTCTGATTTTAAATGAGAACAAGACTGAGTTATCAAGTTTGAATAACCTTCTGCAAAAGGAATTTGAAAATTTCAAGACTGATATAAGTTCCAAATTTGAGATTGCTGAAAATGAAAATTTGTTGAGAAGTGATTTGATTTTGAAAGAACTTGAAAATGAGATTGAAAAATCCAAGATTTTTGAGTCTGAAAAACAAAAACGATTTGAACTTGAAATCTCGGAATCTCAAGCCAAAATTAGATTGCTTGAAAATGAGAATTTGTTTTTAAAACAGACCAATGCTGAACAGATGATCACTATAAATAATTGCTCAAATTTATTAAAAGAAAATGGTGATCTAAAATCCAAAATTCAACGATTGGAATCAACATTGGATAAATTTTCTAATGAGGAAAAATCGTTGAATATGCTGTTACAAAACCAAGTTTCTAGTGGAAATAAATCTGGTCTTGGCTTCGGGAAAAATGATGTTTCTAGAAAACAAAATTCAAATGATTTGAACAATCCCACAAACTGCTTTGGAAATAATTGTTTTGATAATTTTAACTTTGATAATTTCAAAGGTTATTTGAATCAAAATTGTGATGAGAAATCGTTTTATAATAAACCATTTAAACATTCTTGGATCCCAAAAAATAAAACGGGCTTCGTCAAGTTCAAACAGATCTGGGTTCCTAAGGGTACAAAGGTTTATTCTGATGGTTTGTTATATAAACAGGTTTGGGTACAAAAACGAACAAATACAACTATGAGTGGTTTTACTGCTTTTGTTAGACCACTCAATCCTCTAAACAGTTAGCTACCAAAGGAGGCTGAGGAACAACTGTGCTGAAAAGAGAAACTGATTCAAACTGCTTCACATCATTGAATCATCTATTGTTCCTTAGCCAAGTCTGATGAGTTAGAGATCCACAACGTCTTCTGTGAATCAGGTATGATTTCTAACCTCATCCTTGTAAATATATATTTTTTCATTGTTTATTTCTGCTTCTTTTACCCCTTTCTATTTTATTTTCTTCTATTTGTTTTTATTTGATTTGTCACTGCCATATCTCTTTGTTTATTCTGTGCTTCCTAAACTTCCAATTGCAGTTCTCATGATTTTCTGGAAATTCATTTTATTTGAATAAAACTCTCTTGTTTATAATCATTTCCAGATTCTGAATTTAATCTTGTAATTATCTGCAATTGTTTAGTAGTTTATTTTATTCTTGAATTCATAACAGTGCTGAAGCATTCATGTCATATCTTGAACACTGTTAATTTGAATTCTAAATTTTTTGAAGATCTGAATATTTAATGAAATTTCACACACCTTTGCTGTTCTGAGTTTATTCTAATTCATTTTAGAAAAGCTGAAAATATTATACTCATTACAGCACTCTATTATTTATCAGTTGTGATAATTTCATTGATTTTCGGATTGGCTTGAATCAGTGATACATCCTGAATTCCATCTTTATTCATGATCATTATGGTTAGAATATGTCTGTTTGAAATCATCTGAAATTCCTGATATTTTGAATATCACACACCTCTTGAATTTGAAATAATCAATCTTGTGTGAATAATTCATTATATCTCAAACTTGACATTGATTCAAGTGATTTCAAATAAATTATTTATTTATGGATCATGAATATCTCTTAATTATTTGATGTAAATGATCTGAAATCATTCTTAGAAATTTTGTGAAAAATTCCTTTGAAAATATGGTCTTGAAATTCACTCCTATTTCATGATTATTTGATCTAATTATTTGTTTGTTTAAAATCATTTGAAATTATTGATTTATTGAATCTCACACATATATCAAATCAAAAATTTATAATCTGGTGTGATTGATTCATTAAATTCTGATATTTTCATATTTCTCAAATGATTTCAAGTAAACAGTATTTTAATCATTAGATCATGAATCATCATATGTGGCCATCATCTTGACAAGTATGATTTGAAACTATGTTCTGTGTTGCTCTGATACTGTTTTGAAAAATGTTTGTTCTGGAATCACATGCTTGCTGCTCTGATACATGTGCATAATCTATTATCTGTCTGTTTGGGCTAGGTACTTAATAATTTTTTTGTCTATGACATTCTTGTTCAGTATCATGTTAAAATTCCTCGTAAATAAAGACACCAAGTGGTATCAGAAGCGCCTTATATTTGTTTCACCCATCTGTACTGAGATTCAAAATTTTCACCATGTATAGATCCATACATTTTTTTTTGCCTTATACAAATAAATGTGCTAAATTTGCCTGGCTGGGTTTGTGTTTAAATTTCTTTAGTCTGAGATGTCCATGATAGTCCATCAGGGTGTAATTAAATTCCTCGATAAGCGAGAACATTTGGTTTCAGCCTTTTTCACTTATCTGTTTTTTGAATTATCACCCCTGTATAGATTCATTTTTTTTAAATCTGTTTAATTTCTTCTTGTAATTGTTTTTCAATTTTAAAATTATTTACTTTTTATTCATTCAGAAATTGAAATCAATATCCAATTTGTGCTGTGTTTATAATTAATCAAAATTATTATCAGTTTTTGAAATTGTGATGAATTGTGACTGCAGTATGTTTCACAACAAGAGGAGATTTCATTTGGATTTGCATGATGGTTGAATATTAATTATAATATCTTTGAACTGGCAAATATTTCTCGACCATCTCCTTTATCTATCACCCGTCTGCCATCCATCATGATTTTATATTAATATGGAGAGTTTATTTTTTTTATAAGAAAAATCATCTTGTTTTAAAACAGTGAAAATTATTTGTGATAGAAATGGTACTATACTATTATTCAGAATTAGTGAGAATTGAAAATTTTCAATAATCCCTGTACAGTCGAGCTTATTTCATAATATAATCAATTTAGAAATTTATTTCACAGTCCATTTCTGTGCCTATCACATTTCTATCATCCATATTGGTTTCATATACCGAGGAGTTTTATTTCTTTTATAAAGCTGAAAATGATAAAAATATAATTAATATATAAGAGTGTCTCTAACCTCATTTAAAATCCAAGCTCTGGTTATGCATGGTTATGAGACATCTTATAATTTAAGCTGCGACTGATCCCATTTAAAAATCCAAGCTCTGGTTATGCGTGGTCAGTGTGCTCTTAAATAAAAAGGAAATAAAGCGCTAAAAATAGAAATAAGTTTTGAAATTCTCCTCAGAGTATAAAAGCCAGCCTATCAATCCATCTTCTATTCTGTGAAATATGTTGAATTTTTATGACGTATTATGATTTGTTAATTGATGGCTACTGGGATTTGAGACTATCTGATTTTGTCACTTAAGTTGAATTTATAATTATAGTCAAAATCCATTACTATATTTTGTGCTTTATTCTTTTGGAAAATAATTGAAAAATATTTTTTTAACTCTCTCCATTTTATATAAAATTTATCGTAAATCCGTCATTCTCTACAATGTGAGATATGCCACCAGTTCTTAGTTTATTATGATTTTTGTTTGACTGATTGAGATTTATGATGACTGTTCTTCCTCTTATACTGAAACTATATATCTTAGTCATTTTTTCATCTGTATTTTAAATTCGGAATCCTTTTGATGATAACAAAAGGGGGAGAATGGATTAGATTTTTATTTATGAGTGAATATTTTATAAATATTTTTAATTTTTGATTTTTTTTATTATTCATACATTTCACTCATGCACAGTTATAGGGGGAGTTTCTGTTGAAGGGGGAGCATTCAAATAGGGGGAGTAATATATATTTCATTTTTTTTCAAACACATTTATGCTCAAAATCTTATATTTGTTTGTCATCATCAAAAGGGGGAGATTGTTGTATATAACAGTGTTGTATACACAATCATATGATTTTTGTTTGATGATAACAACCAAATATATATTATCAGATATGTGTTTGTAATTGTACTGTTTCATATATACATCACAGACATGAATATAATATTTATATTTAAATAGAATACGACTGTACAAACATTCATATGTTCATTTAAATATAATATTATATTTCAACATTCAAACAGTACAAACTATATGACTCCACTATTTGTACACACTCACAGTTATTACACATGATACTGTACTTGTAAATAAACTGAATATGATAGACAAGGTTGTTTGACAACAATAAAATAATATTTTATTTCAAACAAACTTGTTTATAAACATAAGTACAATTCTGTTGTTAAACAGCTCCTCAATATAACACTGTCTATACATCTCATATTTATATGCAATCACTGTTTTTACATTTTCATATCCATATACAGTCACTGATATATTTACATTCACAGACACTGTCTCTTAGTCTTCAGTCTTCAGTCTTCTATCTTCAGTCTTCACAGCACTTCACTGTCAGTCCAGTCGTCTTCTGCTTACCTGTCAAATAAAACAGAAACACACACAGTACACTGCAATAGGAATAAAACAGAATACATGTGAATATAAATTATATTTTTTAAAATTTTATTTGCCTCAGATTTCTGGTGTGGTTCTCATCATTTTTCTGACTTGATCTGATTTGTTGATTCATCTGTGTCTAGACAGACAATTTGTATATGTACAGGGACAGAAAATTTTCTGATCGACTGCAAATACACACGTATATGATATACACGTGTGCACTGCCTCGCCAATCCTGTGTGCAACTGAGGAGTAGCCATGTGGACCATCTCGACTCAGTGCACAATCAACACAGAAATTCAAATCAAATAGCACAGTGGTACAAGTAAAGCAAATGAACTAAAAATGGTCGAGCAAATAATTTTCAGTCCAAACAGCAAATAATTCTATGCATGGTGCAAGGCATAGCAAGCAATAAATATGAGCACAAAAACAGTTTCAAGTGTTTCAGCAAATTACAAAATCAAGTGATTTAGCATGACTCAGTTTCAAATAAATCACACAGCAATGGTTCACAACAATGGACATACACAAGTGACACAAGCAAGAACAGTATGTGTAGAGGGACAATTACATAACAAGCTGCTCAGCAAAGTGGTGAAACAAATGGTCGAGACAGTTTATTTTTCATGTCACATGCAAATCAGCTCGGCGAGGTCACAAATACATAGCAGTGGTGATAATGCAAGTGTAGGAGTACATGGTGCAAAACTGGGCATCATCAAGTCAAAGTGCCAAAGTGATAAACTCAGCTCAACATGTATAATAGCATAATGAAGTCAGCTCATGGTCGAGCACAGTGGTAACAAGCAAGCAGTGTGATAATGCACATAGCAGTATGAAGCAAGTGTACAAGTGGACATCAACAAAACAACAGTCCAGAACAATGAGATTCGAGACCAGCATGTTAAAGTGGTCGAGACAGTAGTGAGACAAGTACAAACATCTCAGGTTGGCAAAAGCACAAGACTACAAGACATGTTCACACAGCATGGTGTCTGGCGCAGTCATAGTACAGTGAACTTAAGTATGGAGCATGTGGGAAAGCAAGATGTTCACATAGTCATGGATCATGGTTCAGTGGTAATTCACTGCATGGAAGTATGATGCATCATTCATGGTGGTTCAGCAAAGAAGAGACCATGGTTTCAAATACAAATATATGCATGGCGAGTTCAAAGTATATGTACAACTACATGGTGACAAGGCATGAGATTTTAATTTGGTCTGCATACACAATTACTGTTTCATCATGTCTGAACTCAAGAACTCAAGGTAATGGTGACATGCATGAATGATCCAAGAATATGGGTACACAAATATATTCATGCTAAGTTTCAGGCACCTCAAAGAATGGTTCACAAAACTATTTCCAGGAATGCTACTTTAATGTCTCAAAATCATTTCCAGATATTACTTTTTTGTTTTATGGCAGATAAATATATGCAAAATAGTTCAAAGATGGACAAGAATCAATCTTTCAAGGAATGATTCACGGCAACAAATACTTTCCAGCAATAATCAGTGTACGGTTTCAAGGAAACAAATATGGCATGGACCAGAAAATCGAATTTACATATATGAAAACACAAGAGGCATTTTTGTACAATAATTATTTCTGGCAAGAAATCACACAAACATTTCTGGAAACCCATAAATGAATTATGCAGGAAACTTTCAAGGGGCAATTTATATTTGGATTCATTGCAGACAATTCACCAAGCAATATCAATGCCGCAGATTTCAAAATCAATGGACAGCATGCAGAAATCCAATCTTGGGGTATTTTTTAAAAGGGGAAAATAAGTTGTTTTCCAAATTTCAGAAAATCATACAAGGCAACATATTCAAATTCAGTTCAAAGCCGAGAAGACCAAAAATAGGAAATCACGCAATAGCATTTTAAGCCGAGAAAGCAAAAGGGGAAACCGCAATCAACCAGGCCAAGTCATTAAATATGAAATCAGAGTTTTAGGGTTTCGATCCTACCCTATATTAGACACCAATTCATCATCGGCAAAAAAGGCATCGATATACCACGCAACAATTCCAAAAAGAAATCACTGTAAGCCAAAATCACAAATTCACAGAGCAAACATTGAAAATTCAATCAAAGAACCTTACAGGTTTTCGATCACAAGCAGCGGGGATTGCTCAAATCAGGTTAACCGAGAGTGACAACGAATTCAAGCATTTAGAGAGCCATTTTCTTCATCAATCAAAGCATCGATTTGGGACGAATTCAGAAACCCTAGGAGCGCCGCCATGTTTTGAAGAAGCAAAGTAAACGGATTTGATAATTTGCAAATGGGCCGGCCAAGAAATGAAAAGGGGCTTTGGTTTTGGTTTTTAAAAAGGGGATGACCCCTTATATTTAAACAGCTAGGGTTTTCTTTGTCTATTTAATTTTGTCTTGTTTTTGATTTTCTTCTGTAAACAATTCTGAACAGTTTATCTAGAAGTCTGTAAAATTCTAGAGTTCCAGTCAGGGTGTTGACTGGCAGTCCACTAGAGTCTGTAAATTCTAGGGTTACGAGTTACAGGGTTTGTAATTCGGGAAATCTGATCGAGGGGATATCAGTCAGTCTAGGGTTTTGAGCGTAGGGTTAGGACAGGAGCAGGCGCTGCGAGTGTACATGGTCTTGTATGCGGGATCTGTTTATAACACCTAGTAGAAACCTTAGGAATGCAGCAGTAGGCAGGGTTTTGCCAAAGCTGGGTATATCTGTGTGTGATTTATTTTCTGCACTTTTATTTCTGCTGCATTCTGTGATCTGTTTATTATTTTAATATCCTGTCAGTTTTTCAATTAAGTTTAAAAACTGTGATAAACCCTATTCACCCCCCTCCAGGGTTAATCTAGATCCAACATTTTCTTATCCTTTTTCTTAATGGTTATTTATATCTGTTATTTCAGTCTTTCTGTGATTACGTGCATTTTTCTTAGAACTGTATACATAGTTTTTAATTCTCTTTTTGCACATGAAAATAGAATAATAGCACAAAAAGTCGCAAATATGGATTCATTAAAAAGGAACCAAGTTTACAGTAAATACTTGTAAAAATTACAAATTTACAATAATAAAAGGGATTAGATTAAATTATGTAGATTTACAGAAATATGCAGTGAACTATGACCAACATTATAATTAATGAGACATAGAAAAGTAAGCATATTTTTATGATAATTAAGAAAAAAAAAAGATCATAAAAAGAAGAAGAATAAACCTATAATGATACTATACATATCATTACTCAATCAAGAACTGGGTTAATAGGTTGGACATAGAATTAGGATTGGGCTAAGAATAAAACACATATCAGTAGCTAAGACCCCATTCTGACCACCTCCCATTTCAGACAGATTCTAATTGTCTCATAAAGACTGGACATGCCTAAGTGGAACAATGATTATTAGAAGTAAAGAGATTAAGAATGGGTTAGGGTGTGAAACCATATTTTATTTATTAGGACACGTCCGCTCATTTTTCCTTTCAGACAAGATCTGATGGTTTTAGGAAAACAAGGATGCTTAAATGGAACAAAAGTATAAGATATTAATGGAGTTTGATTAGTAGGGGAAACTAGTGTTTTCTGAGCGTGCAGATTTCGGTTGGGGACTACTATGACATATTCAAGTTTACATGTTTTTTTGCTAGTAGGCAGGACCTACTAGTGGCACGTTACCACAAGATGGCAACAGAAGAGAGTAAGAGCCGATCAAAGGGTAGAATTAGAAAAACTAATTCAAATCAAAAGAATTCTGAATAGTAAAGTTCCAACAATCATAGAATAAATTCAATTATAAGATTTATTATAGAAATCATCTTATTTGTACACGCACACAGAACTATTATCAAGTCTATCATTTTACCTTACTTATCGTGCTATTAATTACTTTATTCACCAAGCTTTATGTCTGACCTACTTCTCTTTCTTCCCTTCCCCCTTCAGCCTCACAAGATTGATTTTAATTATTCCAGATTTCTTGGAGAAGCATGCTTATTGGAGTTCAATTTTTATAGCAGATGTATCTTTTTTCTTATATCACATCCAGTTGGTTTGTTTGTAGTGTTACTTGAGAGGGAGTTTTATGTTATGCACTCCAATTTTTTAGTGAGTCTGAGTGAGACATGTGGTTTATGACATGGTATTATTATTATGACTTGATGTTGGCTTTCTGAGATGAAGGATAATCTCAGAAATAAATAATAAGCAATGTTTTCTTTATGTCTCCGCTATATCTATTTCTACAAGTCTTGTATACTTTAGTCCCTGTGATGTTTACAATTATACCTACGAACGCAACGCATTCTTTAGTGTTTTCTACATTGGGGATACCAAGTAGTGTGGGGTGTTTTACATAACTTCATCATCATAACTGATATGAATCAATCACCAATTGTAACAATCTTTATTTTTGGCTATTTAAAAATATTAAATTAAATACACTTTTTGAATAAAATTGTAAGAAATGAAAAGTTTATAACTTATTAATGAAATTTTTATTAGATTATAAGTTATGATCTTATATAAAAATTTTAATCGACAAATTACAGTTAAGTTGGTTGTAAATTTACAAATTAAAAGAAATAAAAATCAATTTTATTAAAAGAAACTTACAATTTGCTATAAATTAAACGAACATTTTGATGAAAAGTAACAATTTTAAAGAAATAAAAATGCACATTTCGACTCTGAAAGTAAGTATAATTTTTTAAAAGAAGAAAATTGGATTTTGTAGCAATATTTCATGATCATTACGTTACAATCACAAACAATTTAATTAATACTTATAATTTAACACTACACGTAAAAATAAAAAATTAATATAATTAATGTAATGGAGACGAAAGAAAGTTTCATGGGAAATCAGAAGGCATTGAATCGCGTAATTAATTGTAATTTCATATTGGAATTGATATGTTTAATTTAAATTAAATGCAGAAATGAAAATTTTGATCTAACATGCTGCGTATTTTATATTGTTGTTTATTTTATCAATGATTTTTTTCGTTTACAATTGTTTTTTTATTTTTAGAAGTTTGCGTTTGTAATTTGCGTTGAATTTAGTACGTTATGTTTTAACATAAGTGACGAGCTAGGGTCATTTAGGTCTCCTTTTCTTTTTCTTTTAGGGTGCTACTATTCACACCTTGATTTACACTTCCGGACACCTTTCTAAAATTAATACAAATGATTATTTTTTATATTCTTCTGGCCACCATATATTATTCCTTCATTCAGTTATTCACCACTGTACTTCTCCTAATAAAACATGTACTTCTTTACAATTTCAAACCTTAAACTCTAACAAAAGTAGATATTCTTTTGTGCTTAATAGAGGATGAAGACAAAAAATGTAATGTCCCGTATTTTCGACAGTCAAATATTTAATATATTTTATTATTTTAAATATTGATTTGGAATTTTAAATGGATTTAAAATATATAATTCGATTATAAAATGAAGTTTGAACGTTAATTTATATATAACTATAAATCGAGCTCGAAATAACGCTGCAGTTCGTAAAATGGAGTTTTGAACTTCAACTAAATATAACGGATCCAATATAAGTCGGATTTCTGTGAAATAAGAAACGTTAGAATCTAATTGATGATAATTTTCATATGGAAGAGAAAAATCCAGATTTCGTGTTGTAGGTTGTTAGTTATGTCCAGTTCAAATTTTAATATAGTCGTTATGGAAATCGTTATTAAAATATAACGTTATTTAATATATTTAAAAGTAAAATTTAAATCGGTTGACTCGAAATTGACGATATTGAGTTGCATAAATTATATTTGAAGTTGTATATATATATATATATATTATGTTTGGATATATATAATAAAAATAAATTATTTTTATTTATTTGAATTTATTTGGAATATATATAATATTTTATTCGATATTATATAAGCATTATAAATGACCATTTTTACAAACGGTCTCAGTTTTCGATGAAATTAGTTTCATTGGAACCGTATCGTTAAATTATTGTCAGAAAATCAAATTTCATGGCAAACGGATATCGCATTTGACTTCGGCAGCAAAATATGTTTTTGTTTCTATTTAATTATCTATACAATTTAGACAGGGGTAAATTTTAACGAATAAAATACTGGCCAAACATACTCCATATTTAACGAAACAATATTCATTGGATCCGTTAGAAAGAGGTCTAGTAAAATGTCAAGGCCTCATATTTTTTGGACTTTTCTGTAATTATAGGAATTTTAAACGCTTGATTTTTCATCGATATTTATAAATGACTTTTCACAAACGACCTCGGATTTCGACGCCTCTGTCCCATTGGGTTCGAAATATATTTTTTATGCTAGGATTAGATTTTTATTGAATAACAGAAATCATTTGTAGTAGTTTAAAACGTTATTTCGTCGTGAAGTTTCATTAACATTAAAATAATATTAAAACAACCCAACACTAGATATATCCATTGCATGAAACCTAATTTGGGATCAACGCGGTCAATACTCAAAGGAGCCGCCCTTTATAATGGACGATCAGTAACATCCCAACCTTCTCCTCTATTTATCACCTCATCCTCTAATTTATTTCAAAAACTTTCTACAACAAAAAATGATTAGCTCAAAGAGAGCTTGAGTCTGAACAGTTGAGATCTGAAATTGTGAATCGGCGTGGCCGGTGTCTCGACCAAAGGAGTGGATGGTTTATGGATATTTGGTGGCGGTTGGAGGATCTTGGCACTTGGGAGTTTTTGGCGAAGGTAGCGGAGGTTGAGTGGCATGCGTAGGTGGTATTGGATGTGGCGCTGATGGTCGGCTTCAGGTGCAGCATTGTTGAAGGGCTATCGTGCGTCCTTCTAGACTTTCGAAGAGCAAATATGGGAGGGGACCAAAGTAAATGGAAATCGTAAAAGGATGGATGGTGGTTTCAATTGGAAAGGCACATCATGCATATCTGGAAGGCAAAAACGAAATGAAGAATAAGGGTGCTGCAAATGAATTGGAAAAGTGGGGCATTTTTTGGGTAATAATACAGTGGAGTATCGGTCCTGTTAT
The DNA here is from genome assembly GCA_030737875.1 of Allium sativum. Taxonomy (NCBI): domain Eukaryota; kingdom Viridiplantae; phylum Streptophyta; class Magnoliopsida; order Asparagales; family Amaryllidaceae; genus Allium; species Allium sativum. The sequence goes on from CM060916.1 coordinate 320,016,404, forward strand.
GGAATGATTCAAAGTAATAAACAGTAAATAATCGTATTTAGGGAGGTGAGTGTCAGTTCAAAGCTGCGGTTGGAGACGATGAAGTGAAGGTGAGGGTGAGCCGGAGAACTGTGGTCTCCAGCGACGGAGGGAGGTTGCGTCATTGATGGAATTTAGGAAGGCGAGCACCTGGAAGAAAACCAAAATAGAAACGAGATACAGGAAAATTAATTTATTAATTTAAATGGGGTTATTTAATATTAATCGAAGTAAATGATGTTTATATAAATTAATTTATTAATTTAAATGGGGTTATTTAAATTAATTTATTAATTTAAATGAGGTTATTTAAATTAATTCATTAATTAATTTAAAGGAAGAGACGAGTTAAAGTTGATCAAGGAGTTAATCATGTTTTAGAGTTGACCAGGTCGACTGTTTTAATTAAAACTAATTATTTAATTAAATTAGTTTGTGCCAATTAGAAATGAAATAATTTAGAATATAGTTGTTTAACTTGAATAAGATTTTAAAAAGAAATTTTATACTAATTCAAGTTAATAATGAAGTAAATTATTATTTTAATCAATAATAACGAGCAATTACTTCTTAAATAAATACATTTAAGTAAGTAACTGTTTCTAAAATGGAACATGGTTGAATTTTGAAAGAAGGTTACAAACGAGTTTTACAATGAAGTTATAAAAGGAATTATAAGCGCATATGATGGTTTAAATAAATGTTTACTCAACATTTAAAATACAAGGAAAAGGGAAATCAAGATAAGAAGGGTTTTGTTTAGACTAGAGATTTAGAAACAAAGTTTATGAAAGTAAATAAGAAGTCAGAGCGTGATTTAAATTGGTGATACTTAATAATGGAATTAAGTTAAATGGTTAGAATTGAAATGAGTTTTTCAAAGGAAAACGATTAAAAGGGATTTGTAATTGAATTTGGTAAAGGATTTAAAAAGGGGTTTAGTAATAATAAATTCTAGTTATAGAATGAATGCTTTGAAAGAAGTTAAGATTAAGAAGTGATTTTATTAAATAATTACTTAATCAACATATTAAGTAAAAATAAGTTGTATTTAAAAAGAGGTATTTTGAAAAGGTAAGAAGTTTTATAAACCATAATTTAAGTAATATGGCTAGATGAGATTTGATTTGATATTAGAATAAATATCAGTTTTCGAATTACCACTCATATCTGTCTGAAGATAAGAACGATGTTAATCAAGGTCTGAGAGGTAAATAAATACCCCAACTTGAATGACTTCAAGATTATCTGAGGATGATATTAGTTTATAACGGAAAACAGGTTAAGAACATTTCTAGATAAGAAATGATAACGCAACGTAAATTGCGAGATATGGGAATATAATGAGATTTCCGAAGTAACGAAAATAAACAGAATTGAGAATATAAGAGGAGATTTCCAAAGTAACGAAAATAAAAATATTTGAGAATAGATGTATATATCAGGATTTTCCCGAAATAAAGGAAATAAAGAAGATGGTGTGTAAAATTATAATGATCTTTTCAAGTAAAAAGGGAATGAAAAGTGAGGTGTTAAAATGGGTTATTCTAAAAGAATCAGGAGTACTTTTTGTTTCAAATGATGAAACAAAAGAGATTTTGTAATGTTATTTTACGAACGATAAGATGAATAAATTTTTCCAATTATAGATAAGGAGAAGTGATATAGAAAATGTTTTGAAAACAATAATTTTGGATATGATTATAGGATATTTTCTAAGTATTATAATAAATTAGTTTTGGAATTAATCTTAGGTTAAATATGAGCTGAAAAGCGATATTTTTAATATCGAAATGTTTTAAAGAGTTTTAAATTAACATTCGTTAATTGTTTTTAATTTAAAAGGCCAAGTAATGCCGAGTACTGAATCAGTGAACTCATTTTATTTTATACTGTTATTTGATAGTTAAATAACTGACTGCCAAATTTGGCTAATACGGTTGTTGGTACGGAAAGACCGGGATCGAATTTGTATTCGAAAACCATTCCGACCAACGAATACGTGAAGATGTTGATCAAGATAGAGCAATTGAAGACCGTGGATCTTCATAAGTGGAAGGATTACTCGTCGAATATTCTCTATGTTGCAATGTAGAGATATTCTGACGTGATTCGGTCATGAGTGGAATCTTCGGATTGCAAGGACTACTCACTACCGATCCATAGGGTAATTCAAGGATGTGGTAGGAGGGTGCCTTCGGTTTGTCCAATCCCAAGGCAACTTGTATGGACGAATGTCTGACAGAGTATTTCCAAAGGATTACGTATACTGATTTCTTCAAACGTACTTTGTTGGTGGCGGAAGAATTCGTTCTTTTTGCGTAAACACCAAGTCTTTTTGTGGACGTCAATTAGTGATTTTCTGGCGGATCTGATGATGTGACATTCAAAGTGAATGGTGGCCAGATGTTCTAAAATAATAATCAAGATAAATTAATTAATTATGACCTCAAGCCTCTTCAACTGGGAAATGGTATAAAATCGGGTAGGTCGCATGGCTATGTGTGTCACACCCATCAAAAGGGTATATTCATTACCTGATCTGGTGAAATTAAATGTCTTCGGTTGTTCCTTTATTTTTGTATGCTATCGGTTCGGTTGGCTGACCCCCAACCGTGGTAATGATATATTCGGTACTCTCAAGCGAAGTGAGGGGTCGGTCATGTTCAGCCGGGGTTGCAAGACGTTTTTGTTGAATTCCCAATGTATTCATCTCCAGATGTACATTGTCGGAAGGTGGTCCCATACATTGCCATAGTTGGAAATCCATTCTCCAATAAGCGCCTGCGGTTTTGATTGTATACTATAAATGTAGAGCGTGAAATGCAAGCGTTCTGCTAGATTGATATTTATTTGTATTTAGACACTATTATAATATCAGAGAAGATATTGATTTTAAAAACATTTTGGGTTATCTTAAAGTAAAAACCGTCCGTATTTATATGTGGATTTGGTCTTACGATTATCTTCAAAAGGATTTTGACTTTAAAATCAACTTGTGTGACACCTATAAACTTAGTGTGTTTTTCTCACTCTGGTTCACCAGACTGATCCGTGCGTTTGTAATGCTCGGGTTAGACCGGGTCGTACATGTTCAGGTTATCGGATATAGTGAAGAGACGAGCTAGATAAGTCCAGACGTATGATATATATTTATTCCGCTGTGTGTTGTATATGAGGACAGGTTATTATAACTGTCCAGATGGGTTGATGTGCTCTGATGATTGTATGTATTTTTAAAGCTCTCTACAAAGATTTATTTTTGTATTATATTTTGTTCTGCTGCGATGTGAGACTCTGTATTGTGTTCTTCTTCTTCTTCTATTTTAATATTTCTTTCATTCTTATCTCACCTTCTAACCTCTCTCTAATAACGCTCCAGTATTTTCGATACTTGAGTTTTGACAAGTAATGCGAGATTTATGTATTATTGTTAGAATTCGGGTGTCGAATTCTTGCGGTCCGTTACAAAAAAGATGTTAGATTTGCTTGATTTTTATTGTTTTCTATTATTTAATAGAACATGTTGTTAGTTTTTTTTTTTTTTTTTTTTTTTTTTTTAATTAGGGTTTTCCATTGCGCTTCAGGATATTATTTCCGCTCCGTTGGAAATTTCAAGAGAACATAAAATTTGATGATGTTGTAATAGAGAATGATAATGTAAGTTTTGACTTGTAGGTTTTTATCTGTATAACTTATGTATCTTGTTTTACAAATTTATACATTAATTTTTCTTTTGTCGTTTGATAGATGAACTATTTGAATGATGATAAATTGGAAAACGCCCTTATTATTTCGAGTGATAAACATGATGGTTGTGACAATATGATGCAAGATGTTTGATCAAATGACTCAAAAGACATAAATGTTGATTTGACGAATCATTTCACAACCGACGAAGAAGTACTCATTTATTAAAATTAAAATTGCTAATGTGGTTATGAAAATAGATTATGTTTTTTTTTTTTTTGAACTATTTGACTTTAGGTATTTCACTCGCAAAGTACAGTGCTTCGATGGTATAAAACAATGGGAAAAAAAAGTTAAATACCATTATTGTAATTCTAAAGTCGAATAAAGGACTTGAAAGATAAACCAAGGTAGCAATTGGGGTGTGAAAGGACTGGATTTTATCGTAGTCATCAACCCAAGTCAAAACAAATTGAAAACAATGTAAAAAAACAGACCTAACGCCAATAGAAAATGCAATTGCCCTTTCAGATTGAAGGGCATGTATGTAGATGAAGATACATGGAAAGTAAGTGAGAATGGAAGCGTTCGTTTAGATGAGGGAGATGGTGGTCTCTCTATTTTTATGTTATTAATTTAGAAGGTGACCAGCAGAGAAAAATATAAATATTTGGGATGTTTTTATTTTTGGTGGCCGGTAGTGTAAACTTGGATGTAAATAGCAGCACCCTTCTTTTAAAATAATCTAGACCACTTTAACAAAAAAAAAAAAAAAAAAAAAAAAAAGCTGGAGTCCACTTAAAATTATCCCTCCGTTAACCGAACGTGGAGTCCCTTCAACAATCCCCATAAACTTTGTAAGTACTTCAATTCTTAGAGAAACTTTAATCTTACACAAATCAGAATTTTCTATAAACATGAAGCAAAATCAAAGTCTATTAATTTTAAAACTATTTGATTTAGGAAGTAATGATTCTGTATAAATGGAATTTCAAATAAGTACGATGCATAAGAACTTTAAGTTATAAAAGGTACTATATGTTTTGAAATCAAAGATATAGGAAGCGCCATCCATCTAAAATTGGAAATCCACTCGGTGTAATCAGATGAAATTGATTATTGGTCATTTGTACTTAAACTTATGAGTTCCTTCGATTTTTTTTTTCTCATAGCGTAAATCGAGGGGTGTGATATCTTCAGTCGATTATGATCTCATTGAGATAACAACGTAACCATCACGTAGCTACAATTTATAGGGTTTTTGATAGCATAATTAAAGGGTAAGAGACTGCCTGCAATCTACCTATGGATTCGTTGGGATAGCGACAATATCATCACGTAACCATTTGGAATTTATAGATTTTTTTAACTCGCAAGTTCCCTGCTTCTTCTTTTTTTTTTTTTTTTTTTTTTTTTTTAAAAAAAAAAAAGAAAATTACAAATTATATTGCATTTTTCGTTATTTTAAAAATAGGGATTTGATTTACAGAATCATTCCTGCAATGATTTTGTTAAGTAGTGAATTGTATGCTGAATAATCTGTACAGAAATAGTTTGTATACTTTTTGTTTCAATTTACGTTTTTCTGTTGCCTTCTGTTTTTGGCCCAGGTTTTGTTTTGTTTTTCGGCCTGTTTGTATTTTCGGCTAGAAAAGATATAGAAGAGACTTCAGTTTTGTTTTGCTTTGAAATGTAACAGATTCAGTTACAGAAAATTTGTTGGAGTGACATGTTGGTGTATAGATCACATTATTACTGTTTTGCGTTTCTATAAAAGCAAGCATTCCATCATGTTGCATGCTTGGCATTTAAAACGTTATAATACATAGCATGTGATTTATATTTCTGATCGGTATTATAATATGTTGTATATTGGTAATTTGGTATAGCAAATCAAATTGCCATTGGTTTCTTCATATTCTTGCAGACCGTAAAGTGAAGAGCGTAATACGTTTCAAATTTTGCTCCCATCCAAATTTTTGAGAGTGCTTTTCATATGTATATGAAATCATGAACTTTAGTCTTGCTTTATAAAAGTTAACATTTGTTTTTATTTTTTCAGATTTAATTTTGATATATTAGTAAGGTACTTTAAAGTTTTAGCTAGTCTCAAATTTAATTCCATTAAAGATCTCATATTTTTAAGCCTCGTATGCTTGAATTCTTCATTTTTTCCCCCCAAAACTGCATTGATTTTCTAATGGTATCAAATCATCATACTCCTTATACTCACGTCCCAAGGGTGTATACTTTACAGTAATTAGCATAACTAATTATCACTAAATTAGAAGATACATTTCAATGAAGGAATAAGTAGGTCAGTTATCGGATAATTTAGTATGCAAATTGTATAATATTTGCATGCTCTTTTAAAACCAGTTTCGGATATATCCATATCTGTAATTGACATAAAGATATGTATCCATTTCACTCATAATTAATAAAATCAGAAAAAAATAAATTTAACTGTTTTTTTTAATCGAGAAAAGTAAAAGAAATACAAAATATACCCTGACAGATTTCATTTTTTTTGAATATATGACTCCTCGTTTAATTATAAACATTAGGTGTCTGTTTTAATTAATGATTAATCTACCAGCCAAACAAATGTCTGATTATTAATACCTAACATAATACAGTAAATACCGTTGGCAGATATCATACTCGCTTTAACATAATAGATAGTTGCTTATAAAAATTAAGAAAGAAGTATCCCACATCCCTCAAACCAGTATTTTACAAATTGTATAACGTTTCGAAGTTCCAAACTTAAGAAATTCATAGTTAAAATTTTCATCATTGCTATTCAAAATCTTTAGCAGCATTGGCATAATGTCCAACTACAACGATTGTTCCAAATAAAACCATAAAGATAAAGTTATCATACATCTAGAGCTCGCATGAAGGTATACGAGATAGTTTGGAAAAAAAAAAAAAAAAAAAAAAAGGAAATACTATGGAGGGAGGTATAAGAAGGTTAAACAAAGGGAAAAAAAATTAAAGCACATACTAACCCTTGTATAATTGAAATTTAAAATCATGGTACATATATATATATGTATACATATACATACATATATACAAAATCTTTAGCAGCATTGGCATAATGTCCAACTACAACGATTGTTCCAAATAAAACCATAAAGATAAAGTTATCATACATCTAGAGCTCGCATGAAGGTATACGAGATAGTTTGGAAAAAAAAAAAAAAAAAAAAAAAGGAAATACTATGGAGGGAGGTATAAGAAGGTTAAACAAAGGGAAAAAAAATTAAAGCACATACTAACCCTTGTATAATTGAAATTTAAAATCATGGTACATATATATATATATATATATATATATATATATATATATATATATATTATGTATACATATACATATACATATATATATATATTATGTATACATATACATACATACATATATATATATATATATATATATATATATATATATATATATATATGTATGTATATGTATATGTACTCGAAAATCTTGAACCATGAAGGTAATATATACATTCAGAGTTCTCTTCTCTTCTCTCACTGTCATCAAGAAACATGAAGAGACTACAAGAAGAGTTGTGTAAGTCTAGCATGAACTAGCAAGAGCAACTCAGAGTAGCCAAGGAGACTGCCTACACATTCATTAAAAAGGCCATGAATCTTTTCAATAACTGTGATGCATAGGCAAGTCATCCTTGGCTACCAAAGGTAAGCTCTAACAGTCATGCAAGACCACTCCTCCATTGCACTACATAATATCGTGCTCCATCATACAAAAGATTGTTATAATATAAAGTTTTGAGATGGTACATACATTGCATGTCTCTATTTATAATAGAGTTAAACGATATGGCAACAGTTGTCATTTCGATTGGCCACATCCATAGCTTTTGCCCATATCCCCACAGAATATATTCATCCTAGCCCATGCTTCAAATTGCTATAATTTGTTAAATATATTATCTCCTTTTCTAGGCCAACACTGTTCTTTTTTACTAGTTTATTGCATAGAGTGTGTAGAATATTAAAATATTGTAAAGGTAAAACTCAAATTCGTATATTTGTTGACTACTTAGCAAAATATGTATAGATTATTTATAAAATATGGGTCAAATATGCATCTGGTTGATGGTATATTTGTTGAATGCATATAATTCGAAGGGATGATCATTGACATTTTTGGTGCATTATTCTTTTTACTGTGCTTCCAGCATTTTATTCATGTAATAAATAGTTAGGTCCAAGTTGATGGAACAATATTCTGGATGCCTTATTTTGCATTTCCAAGGACTGACGAATTAACATGCATTTGAGCTAAGAACAGCCATGCATACTGTCATTATTTTGAACAAGTTGTTCAAATTTATACAGTAGAAATATATTACAATAATATAAAGGATTTTTTTTTTTTTTCGATTTGGCCACATTTAAAAAACTTATTACTGAAATAGCCTAGTTTTAAAACTTACTACGGCCGTAGCCTGGTTTTGGTCACATCAGCCAAAACGGTTATTTTCATTTGCTCCATTTCAAACGTCGCACAAAATACAAAAATTATGCTCAATGCTGCAGTGTGCTCCATTTGAAATGAAGTAAATATAAATAATCGTTTTTGCTGATATGACCAAAACCAGACTACGGCCGTAATAAGTTTTAAAACCAGACTATTTCAGTAATAAGTTTTCTAAATGTGGCCAAATCCAAAAAAAATCCTAATATAAAATGAAGGCAACAGAGAAAAAGCTGAGAGAGTACTGTCCAGCTGACTATTTTTATTTCGAGGGAAAAAAAAAAGGAAGGAATACTTTGTGCAAAAAATGGCATCAGTCGATCATGTGGAAACTTCTTCCAATTTGGGCATAGAATAATTCTTAAAATTCGAAACAAACATGTCCAAGAGTTAATTTTGTAGGTCATTATTGTTTTAACCTTCATATTATCGATCGATGGTTAGTTTGATTCCTTATTTTAACAAAACTAAGTTTCATTTGTCAGTGATTTGATTTCCTTTTTTTCATTTTTTGGGGGATTTGTGTGTGTGCGTGGAGAGAGGGGGAGGGGGGGGGGGTGTTATTCAAAGAGATGCACAAGGAAGCTGCACCGTTACTGCTGTGATGGTGGGAAGCAGCCTACAAGCGCTTAGCTAAATTACAACCCACGCCCCCTCCCCCCACCCCACTCTCTTATAAACACGCACAGATCCACCACACATACCATTTTGGATCACTACAGTGAAACTTTAGTCCTTAATCTTATAATATCCTGTTATTCTTCTCTTTATATATGATTATCTTTACTACTTATTAGATGTGGTTGTCATGGACTGTCAGGTGAGCTTGCATATAGGATGTAGTGTTATACGTCTACTATATCAAAACAGAGAATAATCAATTATAAACTTGTCGCACAAGTTTATAACTCGAATTTCCACTATACTGGAAACTAATACTATTTAATAATAGCAATAAGAATGTTGTAATCAAGTTACAACAACAACAACGTTATACTATTTTAAGAAATAACACAACGTACAGAACGGAAAGATTATAAAATAATGTATATAAATATACAAATAAATTAAAATCTAACCGTATAACGTCGTCTGAGGCTTGTCGTAACAATTTCTTTAAGAATTTTATTTCAAAATTCTCCCAAGATACAAAAGACGTTTTCTGCACGAGATTGTAATGAGTATGTCACTTTGTGATTATATATAAGAGTATTAGAGAAGAGAGAAGGAAGTTCGGATTGGAATAAGTGAGGAAAGTGATCAGGTTTCCTCCTTATTTATAGTTTATCTACATCCCTTCGAACGGTCGCACCCATACCTCTTCGTACGGTCGCATCTCTTCTGAACGGTTGCACCCGTACCTCTTCGTACAATTGCATCTCTTTCGACCGGTCGTACTCGTACCTCTTCGTACAGACGCATCTCTTTTTATGAAAGGAATTGTCTTTTCGCTGAAATGTAACCGTTTGGTGAAATGAAGTGCCTTTTCGCGAAGTGTCTTTTCGCGAAGTGTCTTTTCGCTGAGATATGACCATTAGGAAATATGACCATTGGTGAAAGGAATTGTCTTTTCGTGAAGTGTCTTTTCGTGAAGTGTCTTTTCGCGAAGTGTCTTTTCGTGGAAAAACACGCTTCTAATAGTCACATCCTTTCACTTAACAGTCGCACCTGTTCGCTTAATGGAAAAAGTACATTTCATTCAATACTTACGAATTCCAACATGTAGCATGTCCAAGATTTAAGCATCATTAACTTGTGAATGCATAGTAAAAGAGCAGAATGCACAATTGCATTGTGCACCAAGTTTTAGTTTTGATACAACAAAAATGAAACCAATCAGTTAATGCATCACTTATATAAGATGAGATTACATATAGCATGTACAAGTTTTAAGCATCATTGACATGTTAATGTATAGTAAATAAAATTAGAATTAATGGCAATATAAATGTTAATGGTATTCAAGCAAATCAAATAAAGTTTATATTCCAAAATAACAATTAATTTAATTAATTTTCAATAATTTATAAATTAATTAAATTATGTGTTTTATTGGAGTATTTATCATATGCTTATGCGAGGTGTACATCAATTACCGATTAATATGAACAATGTGAAAATTAACATTCATACGTTACCTTATCTAGTTGTGCACCATTTTGACTGAATATGTTGCTTACAATTTTTTTGGTGAAATTCAATTTTTCTAATTGTAAGCAAGAAACGATAGTGACAACTATTCATATTAATTCTTTGTTAAAACTATATCATATTAGGACATTGTACACATTCAGCTTTATAGTTCAAGCATAGTCCTTAGTTGAACAATAATAATCATTATTAATTGAGCTGCTTTGGCCGAAGACTTTGGCTTTGAATGACATTAATTGATTGTGATGCTAACCTCATATAACTTGAGGTATGATTGCCTTACGCCACCCCAAGATAAGCTTTCAAGTATATCAAGATAAGCTTCATTGCTTCCCAATGCGATTTTCCCAGATTAGTCATATACCAACTAATCACCCCGACGGCATTTTCAATATCAGATCTTGTACACACCATGGCATACATCAAACTACCAACCGCACTAGGATATGACATATTTGCCATATAAACCTTGTCCTTCTCCTCGATAGGCAATCCCTTACTCGAAAGCTTTACATGCAAAAATAAAGGTGTATTTTGACGGTTTTGCATCCTCATGCTAAACCGACAAAGTATTTTTGTAATATATTCTTTTTGAATCAATCTCAAGTCAAAATGCTTTCGATCACTTTGGATCTCCATATCCAAAATCTTCTTTGCTTCTCCAAGGTCTTTCATTTCTAATTCCGCCTTTAATTTCAATTTCAACTTGTTGATTTCTGCCTTGTCCTTAAAAACAACTCGCATATCCCCTACAAAAAAAGACAATTTTCCAACCTAAAACTCCCTACGCGGCATAGGCGCGGTGTAGGAAAAACGTGAAAAATAGTGAATGGTGTAGGGACTGTGTAGAGAATTTTCTATTAAATCCCTACGCCTATTACATAAGTTGGAATTTATTTAATCGGTTCTGAAAAATAACTGCACCCGTTAAAAACAACCGCTCTGCACCATCAATTTTCCATTCAACCGTTTAATCAAATTAAAAATATATCCTTTCTCCATTCCATCGTTCATCAGATTAAGGTAGCGTTTGATTTTTCAACTGGGCAGTCAAAGTTCGCATCTGCGTCTGTCGCATCCGACGAGACAACAGTGGGACCCACACGTTTTCCCCTTCGAGGCGAACGGTTGAAAAAGTGGCTTTGGCGTCCGACGCGTTGGACGCACGTCAGACGCCATGAAAACTCTGAAAATGACGATCCTCTTCCATTCATCTATATATTCACTTCATAACACACCATTTCCCTCACCAAATAACACACCAAATCCGAAATTTCAAGCTCCAATCACCGTCAACTCGTCGATCTTTTTAGGTTTCTGCTTTATATTTGTATTCTTTAGCTTCATAAATTCCACATATATTTATTTCGTATGTTTTGGATTTTTTTTTTCCTTCAGAATGACAGCATCTCTGTCCTCTTCTACCCGTTCCATTGCCGAGTGAAACAACGACATGACCAACACTTTCATAGATGTGTGCATTGAACATCTTAATTCCCGTGCACATAACGTTGGAGAATGCTACCAGCTTGTTGCAACGGCGTTCAAAGAGCACGTTGGATCGGAGTACAATGCTGGTCAGATGAAGAACTAGTTCGATAACATGAAAAGGGATTGGGCTCCATGGAACAGACTGCTAATGATTGGTGGAGGATCGTGGGACGATCAGCTGGATACCGTCCATGGTTCGGACGAGTGGTGGGCGACAGTGCCAGGAGCGTCGCGCAAATACAAGAGTGGGTCCCCAGCGCGATTCAAAGAGTTGGACTCAATGTTTGCAGGCTGTATTCGTTCTAACAAATGTCAGTACATAGTTCAAGTCAATCCACCAGTTGATCTGCAGGGGGCTCAGTTGTTTGGTTATTTTATTCGGGGAGATGCTGCTGAAATCTCGAGTCGTCCGACTCGTAGGCAGGTCAGGTCCGGTGCTGGCCCTTCTCGTTCAGCTCCTTTGTGCATGGACCGAGATGAGCTTGTAGATCTATGCATGTCAGTACGCCATGAGGATGATGACTATCAGGAGTGGGAGGCTGCGGTTATTCTGTCAGAACATGACAGATTGGCCACAACCCTTTTTATCCTCTGCTTGACAAGCCCGCACAGCTTAGGGGTTGTGCTATTCATTTTGTTAGGAAGCTAAGGGTTGGACAGATGTGATGTTTTCTTTGTGGTTGTGTCGTAGTTGTGTTTTATTTGGTAGTTGCTTTGTGATTGTGTTTTCTTTTGTGGTTGTCTTGTTGTGATGTGTTGTGATGGATGTGTTGTAGTAGTTGTGTTGTAATACGTATTTCAATTCAGTTTTTTTTATTCTGCAATTTGTATTCTGCATTCTACTGTCCTTGTTTGACTATATACACATAAAAACACAAACATAAAAATAAGCAATAAAATATTAAATACAAAAACAATAAAATAATAAAATTTCCCCTTTCAATTTTCCCCTTTCATAAAAAAACGCATTCCCCGTTCGCAACATTCCCTTTCAAATACCCCTTCCAAATAACTATTCCTGTCCAAAATCAAACGCACCTTAAGAAAAACCTAATTTATCTCCACACGCTGCCGAGCCGCCGAGCCTTGAGCTGATGTCCCTGCGTCTCGCGTCGCCCCTCTGCTCCTTAATCGTGTCATCCCTCTGCCTCCTTAGTTGCTGCCAAATTCTGAAATTGAATTCCGACTTCCGAGAAGTGTATAAAGTCCAGCCTCAAAGATCAGGTATAAAATCTATAAGCACTAAATTGTTTCCCCTCTATATCTTCCACATTGACCTGTAGAGCAAGAACAAAAATTATTACACAGGTAGATTAAATTGATTGAGTAAGCAATGTTCAAGAAAAGGCAGCTGCAAAAAGACACATGAAAACCAAAATCATGCTTATAGCTAAAAATCTGTATCCTTTTTCTCCCTCAATGAATGAAGCACCCTAAAAATATGTATGTACCTATAATGAAATCTATCAGAAAATTGGAATAGTTTGAGTTGTATAAAGTATACGTCTTCTCTTTTGATCTCAAACACAGTAACAATTAGATTTTCTCCGTCACTTGGTTCTACGGTCGTTGTAGAAATTTCCTGGAGCATTTGTTCGAAGAAAATAATTAGTTAAGAGAATAGCTTGAATTTGACATATAGAAGTTTTTAAAACTACGTAAACCATTACCCCTGTTTCATGATTAGCAATTCCATGCTCCTAGAATAGGGCACTAACTGCAGCATAAACTCGCCTGAAGCCTTTAAGAACGCCAATTCTGAAGTTTTTCATGTCTGGAATTGCGCTTCTTGCACTCTTCTCTGCAAGTAGTTTCAACTTCTTTTATGGTATAATATTATATACATGTATACTTTACTAAATTTGTTCCAAATATTATAAAACAGTTAAGATAGCAATAATACCGGAGAGACGAGAGCCAAAACCACAAATGGTAATGTAATTGTAACCTTCTGGAGACAATAAAGAATAGAAATCTGATTGATCATTGAGCTCCATTCACAGGTTTTCTTTAATTGCACTGAAATCGGCCATATGCTTCTATTGTCAAGAAAAAATTGATATGGAGTAAATAATTATGATCTGTTTATACATTGAAACCATATGACATTGGTTTCCTTTTGTTCATATAGATACCAACTCTTATTTCTCAATGACTTTATGTTCTTGTCTTTGACAACTTAACTACAATTGTCTCTTCTCTTATTGGCAGTCATTTCGCTTTCATCTTTGCTTTTCCATTTGCTGACGAGACCAATTCTTCTGGTCCCATTCCCACTGCCCCCTTGTGTCCCTCCAATCAGGTCCCCTGATTTCCGCTGTTTTGCATTTAAGTCCCCCAACAATTCAGGGGTTTAAGTGCAAAAGGTAGAAATCAGGGAGCTCTGATTGGGTGGGACACAAGGAAACACAGAAAATGAGGATAGAACAATTGGTGCGTCTGCTGGCATCGTGCGAGCACTTGCTACTAGAATCATTACCCATATTGGTCTCATTTAGGAGCATCTCTAGTAGTCAAACAAAAATCGCTAGGAGAAGGAAAAAAATAGTAACAATTCCATCCGTTCAGTAGCAGACGGTTGTTATTAAAAAAACAATGTTAAAAAGTTATCAGAAAACTATTTAGGGGGGTTTTCCCTTAAGTAGTTTTCAAAGAACCGTTTAAGGGACATTTATAAAGATTAGATTATTATTAACAAAAATCATGTTTCATGAGTGTATTCACGTCAATTATCATTACTATGATACGTAGAAGTTAATTAAAAAAATTGTTTTCCATAGATTAATGCTTGGCCCCGTTTAACAGGTATCATATATGATCGTTATATAGATGTTCGAACGAACATCAATATTAATCTAATGCAGTATTTGTCAAATTTGTCCCTGTATTGGATAAGTTACAAACAAAAATAATTTTTTACATTACATAAATCATTTCAATTCAAGTGGTGATAAAATTTTGGGAGTGATTCTTCTTTGTTCTCCGTGTACGCCCATAGACGTATGATATAGGGAATAAAGGGAAGTGCTGCCGAAATTTTGTTGAACCACTTGAGACGAAATGATTTATGAAATGTAAAAAATAACGTTTTGTTTGTAATGGGAAGTAGGTTGACTGCGCCCATAAACAAATCTAATGGAAAGTTCGACTGAATAAAAATAGACAAAATTCTATTAGGGTTACGATTAGATATATTTAATTTGGGTAAATATAAGAATCAAAGCATTTAAGAAAAACAAGAGTTTTAAAGTTAAAATAGCATACATCTAATATTGTATTTGTATGTGTATGAATTTGAAATTTTATCCATATAAATAAAATAATTAAATAATAATTAAAATAATGAAATAACTATAGTTTTATATGATAATAATAATACAAGCACTCGTCTTATATTATAACATACATTAATTGTGCAATAAATGATGGAACATTTGAAAGTTTGTCGCGCTTGGATGTACAAAGATGTTAGGCATACAGGAACAGTTCCATTTCAATTCTTAAGAGGTTTAACGAGTTCATGCTAGTGGCATCTTCCAACGGGACAAACATGACTGAAATCCGTTGTCCTTGTAAGAAATGTAAAGTCACAAAACATCATTCTAATGAAATTGTTCGAAGGCATTTGAGTAAAAACGATTTTATGGACGATTACTATGTGTGGATACTTCATGGTGAAAATGTGGTGAATGTTATTAATACTTCGGTAGTTGTTGAGGATGATAACGTAAATTTTGATGATTCTACTGCTACACAAAATAGAATGACTGAAATAGTTATTGATGCCGCTGGTCCGAGCATGTTCCCTAATTCATTGGATGCAGAGGAAGAGCCAAATCCAAATGCTAAATCTTTTTTTGACTTGTTAGAAGCATAAAAAACCGCTTTTTGATGGATGTCCTATAATAGAGTTAGCAGTTTGTAACAAATCAAGACTTTTAACATTTAAAATACGAAATTTCTTTGGATTTAGTGATTAAGAATTTGATATTGGTTTATAATTTTGAAATTTAGTCTATTTTAATTTGGTTTTAAATCAATTTTGTAAGTATAAGTTAAAATTTTCTTTTATATTCACTGTAAATATTTTGTTAAATTAAAAATTATGGATATGTTGAACTAATTGATATTTATATAGTGTTTGAGAATTTATTTAAATAATTTTGTATATTTTAAAAATTTTATTTGAATCTGAATAGCTTTATTAAATTAAATGTTAGCTGTATTTTAAAATTTATTGAAACATATTGTTAGAGAATTATAAATTGGTTTAGCCTAAAGTATTTAATTTATTTAGATTTGGTTTTGGAAATTTATATGAGAATTATAATTGGATTTAAATAGATTTATGTAGTCTATTTTGGTTTTAAATTTAATTTGAGATATATGTTTGAAATTAATAAAATATATGTATGGTGTTTGTATACATTGTATATTATATGGTATATACTTTGAAATGTTTGTTTAAAGTATGGTTTCCACTTATTGAAGTCATGTTGAAGTTTTAACACTTGTCCATTTTAGTCTATATTTGGTAATGTGTATGCTTAGATAATCAGTGCGTCCTTCCCCTTATATTGTATCGTGTCCCCTTCTTTCTTTACCTTCTCATTTCGTTTATTCTATTTCGTTCCTCCTTCCCCTTTTTATTTCAGCCGAGAAAAAAAAAATCCCCAAAAAATCAAAATGGTCTTCTCTAGCAAAACCGATTTTATCTTCATCCTGGAATCATGAATTGCCCCAAATCGAAAGCCATGGCCTCCGTTCCTTCTTCAATCGAAACCGCCATGACCTTTCGCCATCGCCTTCATCTCATGAGTCCGGTTCCTTCACCACCAAGGCCCTCATTCTTGCGTCTTCACCCTTCATGATCACACTTCGTGAGTGAGAGGCTCAAGCCGAACCACTCTGGCTTTCTCTCTGTAACGGCCAAAACTATCCATGCATGTGTGTGCATTGCACATGCTTATATTTTGATTTGTATTTGTATTTGGGCCTGGTTTTGTGGCAATGTTATTTCTGATGCAATAATTGTATTTTGGGCCTGTTTGGTTAGACATGATCTCGGCTTGTTAAGCAGTGCCTGGTGCATGTATATGTAGATGTACACTGTAAGCCATTAAAGGTGGGGGGAAAAAGTGATCATTTTCTTAAGCAAATAGTTTCATATATTCTTAGCTGTTACCTACCACTAGCTTTACTTCCTGTTACCTTAGTGTATTAGCTTACTCTCCTAGTAATTTCCTTAGCAATAGTTGTTAATTGTAGCATAATTAGTTCCAGTTAATCTCTTTAGGTAGAATTGCATTCGAAGAAGTTCAAGAATCAATGGCGGCATACCCAAGTTGGCCGTATCATTTGGTATCAGAGCAAGCGACTGGGGCAACCTTTGACAACCAGTCCGATCCTCACTTCGCCCAATTTTGGTCTTCATATGATCCTTGGGCCAAGGAAAGGCGATTCAGTCATAGCACCACCCCTATTCAAGAAAGAGGATATCCCAATCGGCCTCTACATCCTCCACCACCGCCGATCCACTATCAAGATCCATATGACCGTTACCCGTACCTTGCACTCCCTATGCCAGTGTGTCCACCATCAAACCCTAGCCTCGCCACCACCTACTATTCACCCAACCCTTGCACTGCCTCCCATACGCCAGCATATCCTCTTCCCTGTACAAGAACTGAAAAAACTGCAGCAAGAACCATCTTGCCACAGTCCACTGTCCCTTCTTTTGCTCCAAGAACCACCACATATGTTCAAGAAAATCCAAGTAGTGCTTATCCAGTTCAAATGCCGCTTCCAACAACCATGCAAAACCAACCTCCTCGACATCATTATACACAAAATCCGCTGCCGTATTACCCAGAACAGCCAGCACCTCCAGACAATGTTATACACCCATCAAGAAATGATATCCACCGCCAAGAAGCTCCACCGCCTTCAAAAACGGCTACAAATCCATCAAGAACTCATCGGAAACTCCAAGGTCTTCCTCAAGAAAACCCACAAGTGCCACCGAATAGTTCAAGAAACCCTTCTCCAAGACAAGAAACTGCTGCAAACAATATCAAATCAGCATCAGGATTGATATTGGATTTGGAGCATTCGATTGAATGCTTAGAATCCATGGAGTCGAATGAGACAATGATGACGATTAAATCTATTAACAAAAAGATTGCTGCGGGTATTACTCCCCTTCAAGATAGGTTACTAGCATCGAGACTTTCAATGTTGGAGAAGGAAAGACTCGCCAAGCTTCCTCATAGAATTTGGGGAATTTGTCTTGAATTGACGAAACGATATCCTATGGGTTATGATTCGGAGCTTAATGACTTTGGGCTCTTCGCTATTGTCTTGGATGGATTGATAAAGGATTGCAATATTGATGTGGCTAAATGTGCCAAGACCGGTTTTATATCGTGTGAAAATGGGTTGTCAAATTCACATGTAGACAGTGCGGCTACAGAGGCACATGAATCTGAAGCTTCGATATTTTTTGAAAATGATTTAACAAATTCAAATGAGCCTCCAAAGTTTGAAGAAGCAGCAGTTGAGCAAGAGAGTTGTGCTGAGCCTATTGTCGAGAAATCAGTTTTAGATTCTAAAGAATCACGTGACAGTGAAATAGCCGAAGATTCCTTGGCAAACAATTCACCTGATGTGTTTCCCAGCCATTGGTGGGTGCTGTTATCAAAACAAACAAGAAGATAATAATGTCAGAGGAATCCATTCAGAAATCAAGTGAATACTCCTTGCTTATTGAGACAGCGAACTCAGTTCATATTGTGGAAATTAAGGGGACATTCCTTGTTCTTAAAGCTATCATTTTCGATGACAAATCATATAAGCCACCATGGCCACCTCCATGCTGTCACTCGACCTTGAGGACAAGGCCGTGCTTGAAGGGGAGGGGAGTTGTAACGGCCAAAACTATCCATGCATGTGTGTGCATTGCACATGCTTATATTTTGATTCGTATTTGTATTTGGGCCTGGTTTTGTGGCAATGTTATTTCTGATGCAATAATTGTATTTTGGGCCTGTTTGGTTAGACATGATCTCGGCTTGTTAAGCAGTGCCTGGTGCATGTATATGTAGATGTACACTGTAAGCCATTGAAGGTGGGGGGAAAAAGTGATCATTTTCTTAAGCAAATAGTTTCATATATTCTTAGCTGTTACCTACCACTAGCTTTACTTCCTGTTACCTTAGTGCATTAGCTTACTCTCCTAGTAATTTCCTTAGCAATAGTTGTTAATTGTAGCATAATTAGTTCCAGTTAATCTCTTTAGGTAGAATTGCATTCGAAGAAGTTCAAGAATCAATGGCGGCATACCCAAGTTGGCCGTATCACTCTCTGTCTCCAAGCAAACAAAGAAAAATCTGAAACCCAAAGCCAGTTGCCACTTTCTTTCCACCAGTTCCGATCCCTACCCGCCTCTGACTTGTCGTGCCGCCACCAGTCACCCTACCTAATGCAGATGTGCCATTGTAGTGACACTGACCTAGTTTAGGTAATGTGGTTTAACTTAAACACTTTTATGTTATCCTTACGTTTGTAAATAATATTAGGCTACTCGATATTGAGTAATGTCACTGATCTAGGTTGTCGATTGCTCCTTTGTAGCCACGTTTGGGTGTAGGGAGCCTGCATGTCATTATATATGTCCTTGGATCTCGTTGGGCTTTGCTAGGTCGGACCGTCTGATCCATAGTTTGTGTGCTTGGCTTGCTCAAGTGTGCCAAGTGCAATTTTTTGTCTTTGCATACCTTAAAAGGTGAGTGTACTCACACATGACTAGCATTTTCATCTAGTAGATTAAAACTTTTACAATGTTACATGAAGCGTTAGAATCTATTTAGGAATTCACGAACATTGTTATAAAACACATGACCCGCATACAAATAACACATATGTTACGAAATTGAATAAGTAATTGATTGATATGTGTTGATTGACGAATGATTACTAATTTACTGTTAGTTCATTTTCTCACTGCAAGTTCCTTTAGACTTAGGAAATCACTATGGGCTAAAATGGTACATACCGAACGATTGTATAGGTGTTTGAATCTATAACTGAAGTGTACTTTGAAATATTAATTAAAATTTTATTCGGATATTGATTTTGTTATAATTTGTTAACGGTTCCAATTTAATTTTTAAATAATGTTGGTTGTAAAGAAAAAATTAAAACTTATAAGTCAAATGTGTTTTAAAAGTATAAATTGAAGATTTTGACTTTAATATTATTTAATCTTAAAATATATGAAATTTCAAAAGAAAAAATATATAATATAATAAAGAATTTGGTATGTAATTTAATATACGTATATATACATGAAATTTTATAGGGACAAGTATAGTTTAGCAAATATTTAAGTTGTAGACAAATAATTAAAATGTAATGGGTAACCTGCCTGGGGAATCGAATGGAAAGGAGAAGAATAAAATGTGAACTAACATTAATTGATGTAGTGCTACAACTTTGGTATAGGGTTTTAATTTTATAACCCAATACGATGGAATCCAAGATGAAGTTAAATCGAATTTCAGTTGGTTGTAAAATGGGTCAAGGTAAACCGTTCTCGAAATATATAAAATTTGATGTTATGTAGGAAGTAATTATTCAATTCAAATGAATTGAGTTAAGTAGACCAATTTCTAGTACAAGCGAGTTTGTAACTTGAAATGAATTCAATACTTTACTCCAACGAAGTTATTAGATTTAGTCAAATCAGTTTGTAATATATGTATAGATAAATCTATTTGATACCAAATTGACGTTTTCAACTTGTTAGGTCATGATAGTTAGAGATATATGAATTTAACAAACCTTGATAGTTGGACTTGGATAAAACACCTAGTTCGTATTGTTTGAGTTGAATGAATGTCAAATATGCTGAAGGTAGTATTTGAGTTTGGACGAATTATGGAAATAAAACGCATCGAGTTATATTAGAGTAAATATAAAGGTATATCTGGACGTTAAATAAATGAAATGTGTGGTGAATTTATTTGTCTACGATTTAAGTTGAAATGCAAGTGGAATAGCATTTGGAAAAAGTTTAAATGTGACTGAATATAAAATTTCATCGATCGTTTATGTTATTATGCACTTCTGTGAATATTTTATTTGAAGTTAATTTACTTAGATGAGAATGTTAGTACTGATCCGAGTGTTTTGTATCCTTTTATGCATGATACTCGAGTCAGCCTAAGTATTACAGCTTGATATTTGCATTGGCATAGCTGAAGATTTGGGAAGGACTCTGACCTGTTCATTACTCCTATCATTTCATTTGTATTAATGAAATTCATGTATGTATTTTATTTTATTTTCCGCTATGATTTTTTTTTCTAAACTCTGAAATATATGTATAAAATTTCCGTGAGATATTGATGTATATTTCTATCTGTGATTCTGTGTGATATACTGTTAAACCCTATAAGCTAAATAACTATCTGCCGTTTTGAAAGTTCTGAATTGGTTTTAATTACCGACTTGGAGCGGACCACATGGCAGGTCGTTACACAGTTACTGCTAGGCTAGTTGTAATAAAATCCATAAACAACAGTACTCAAAAATTAGTTAATGACGTTCTTAGTTTAATCTGAGATGTGGTCCCATCTGGTTTTCAAACCAGATTGACTGAAAATTGGTATCAATTAAAAAACAAGTGTTCGCATTCGGATTGCCATATGAAAAAATGGATACATGTCGAAGTGGTTGCATGCTGTATTGGAAAGAAGACATAGAACGTTCACAGTGTAAATTTTGTGGCTTAGGAAGATACGAGAAGAACAAAAAGTAAGGGTAAAAGTGTGCCTTTTACTCGTTAAATTATCTTCCGATTATTCCTAGATTGCAAAGATTGTATTCGTCATATGCAACTGCGGAGCACATGAGATGGCATAGTGAATGGGTTCGGGAGGAAGGGGTTTTATGTCATCATACAGATGGAGAAGCATGGAAACATTTTAATGACAAATATCCAGAATTTTCCAACGAGTCACGAAATATTAGTCTCGGTTTATGCACTGATGGTTTCCAGACTTTTAGCCAGTATGGCAAAAAATACTCCATTTGGCCAGTTATTTTGACACCATATAATTTACCTCCTTGGATGTGTATGCGGAATCCATACATGTTTTTAACCCTCATTGTCCCTAAACCCAAAAATCCGAAAAATGGAATAGATGTTTATTTGCAACCTTTAATTGAGGACTTGAAGAAAATGTGGGTAATGGGTACTGGCACGTACGACGTGTCAAAGAAGAAAATTTTCAAACTACTTGCTTGTTTATTATAGACGATATACGATTTTCCCGCGTATGGGACGCTTTCGGCCTGGAGTACGGGAGGTAAATTATGTTGCCTTATGTGAATGGATTCAACAAAAGCATTTACACTAAAGCATCGTGGTAAGCAGTGTTGGTGGGAATGCCACCGTCGATTTTTACATACAAATGACACATTTAGATGTAATAAGAAAAACTTTGAAAGAAATAAAACTACAAATTTGCAACCACCAACGTTGTTGAATAGAGAAGAGATATTTGATATTGTACAAGATTATGCAAAATTACATGAGACAGGAAACAAAAAATCCAAAATTCCTAGCAAAGGTGATTATCGCAATTGGTGCAAACAAAGTATATTTTGGGAATTACTGTATTGGAAGGATATAAAAATTCGACACAAATTGAAAAAAATGTATTTGAGGATTTATTTCATACAATTATGAATGCGAAAGGAAAAACCAAAGATGATTTGAGATCAAGAAAAGATATCGAATACTATTGTAATCATCCAAAGCTTAAGATTAATCTTGTTCGTCCAAACTTCAAAGTTCTTGTTTGTTATGAGCTGGATAAGACTTGTTGTATAAAATTACTAGAGTGGGTCGATTCTTTGAGATTTCCTGATGGGATTGCTTCTAATATGAAACGATGCATTGATATGAAGGATCTTGTACTGTCAGGTATGAAGAGTCACGATTGCCATATATTTTTAAAGACTCTATTTCCGATAGTATTTAAAGAGCTTTTACCACAAAAGGTTTGGATGCCTATAACAGAACTCAGTTTATCTTTAAAGAGATATGTTCGAAAAATCTATCTAAAAGCCATTTGCAGAAGCTTGAAAGAGATATACCCAAATTACTACGTAAATTGGAGAAAATATCCTTCCCAGAGTGTTTAACTGCATGGAACATTTGCTAGTACATTTACCAACTGAAGCATACTACGAGGACCAGCGTAGTATGGATGGAAACAAGAGGTATGTAATAATTATATTTATTTACGCAATGTTTAAATATAGAATATGTCATTAGTTAATTTCATACATTTTCCTATTAAGGTATATAGGCCATCTAAAGAAAAAGGTGAAACAGAAAGCACACGTTGAAGGTTCTATTTGTCAAGCGTACATTATTGAAGAAGCATCCACATTTTCTAGTCATCACTTCGATGATCATGTGAATTTAAATTCAATCGCGGTTATCGCAATGAAAATGATATTGTGGATGATTCAATCGATAACGTTCTCTTGGTATTCAAAAAAAAAGGACATCCATCTGGTAAATGGAAGAATGTTTGTGATAGCTCGCCCCGCACCAGCCGACATTTCCAATGAAAGTGTGGTGTGCCGATGTCTAACCAGCACGGGACGGTCGTCAAAGAAAGGAAAAAAAAGGAATTTGAACTAACAAGGAACCTATAGAAGGTCTCACAGCGCATGGGATAAAATATAATAATAACACAACTTTGACATAAAACAGGCGAGACAGTGCATAAGCCGAAAACTAAACCATCATCCGGATCTAATGGAAGTGGTTTCAGGTCAAAACTCCTTACCAATCAAAAGTTATAGGCGAAACAAGATTCGCTAGGGGCAAAATGGTCATTTAAAAATCAGCAAAAATCGTGAACATGGAAAATGACCCCAATAATCGTTCCCCAAAGTTACACGAGCATACGACCTCATATGAAAAAGAAATAAATATTCTACGATCCTTCGATATGTAGAATGCGGGTCGTTACACTCCCCCCTTTAAGAAATTTCGCCCCCGAAATTCCTTAACCAAAAACATACAAAGGTGTTCCGCATGCCTATTAGTCATTCACAAACAATCAAGCATACATTACAAACACATCAAGTCTATCTTAGCATGCAGATTACTAACAAGGGGATAACTAAATGGTCATTAAAATCTGACCAAGTAAGAGTTATGGATACGTCTTCCCTATGCTCTCCTCTATTTCCCAAGTACAGTCATTCTCATTCTCGCCCCACTGAACTTTGACCAGTTTCATCGCCTACCTTCGAAGTTGCTATGTATCGCTCTCGACAATACATATCGGCTTGCAATTCCCAACCGCCTCAGGTTCTACTTCGATGTCATCCAACTGATCCGGCGAAATAGTCATATCGAGGTTGTGCACGAACTTCCTTAACTGGGAAACATGAAATATGTTGTGAACTCCTGCCATCTTGTCAGGTAATTCAACTTAATATGCTAAATTCCCAACTTGTTCAAGAACTGGGAATGGACCAACAAATTTTGGTGCTAATTTACCTCTCCTACCAAATCGAATCACGCTCTTTAACGGAGAAATCTTGACAAACACCAAGTCGCCAATGGAGAATTTTAAATCTCTTCGCCTCTTATCAGCATAACTCTTCTGCCTATCTTGGGTAGCCTTCATTCGCTGTTGGATAACCTGGATCTTGTCTGAAGTTTCTCTTATTACATCTGGCCCAAGCACTAATTTCTCACCGGTTTCCAACCAACATGATGGTGAGTTGCGCGGTCTTCCGTACAAAGCTTCAAATGGATCCATACCAATACTGGACTGATAAATATTATTATATGCGAACTCAACCAGATGCAAATGGTCATCCCATGACCCTCCAAAATCTAATATGCAAGCTCTCAAGAGATCTTCTAATACTCGATTCACTCTCTCTGTTTGACCGTTGGTTTGAGGATGGCACGCGGTACTGAGATGTAATTCTGATCCTAAAGCCTCTTGTAAGCTCTTCCCAAATCCACTAGTAAATAACGGATCTCGGTCGCTTACAATGCCTTTGGGTATTCCATGAAATCTCACTACCCACTTCATATACAGTTCCGCTAATTTAGCTGTCGTTCTATTCAACTTGACCGGTATGAGCCTTGCACTCTTGGTCAGTCGATCTATAATTACCCAAATACTATCATAACCCGATCTAGTCCTTGGCAAACCGTCGATGAAATCCATTGGGACTTGTTCCCATTTCCATTCGGGAATTTCTATTAGTTGCAACAAACCACTAGGTTTCTTTTGCTTAGCTTTAACTAGCTGGCAGTTCATGCATTTGGATATAAACTTCCCAACGTCTCTCTTCATCCCTTCCCAGTAGTAGGTCTGCTTCATGTCTCTATACATTTTATTACCACCGGGATGCATAGTCAATTTTGAGTGATGACATTCTCTAAGCACTTCATCTCTCAATCCATTGACTTTGGGTACAACTAGTCTCCCATTCTTTCTAAGCCATCTATCTCGATCAAGCGCATACTTGTTCATCTCCTCGTCGATTCCCATTTCTAACTTGGAGATGATTTCTAATAGGTTAAGATCGTTCCTCTGACTGGAACCAATCCGCTTAATCAAAGTAGGTCTGATCGCCAAACTAGCTAACATTTCTGGATCCAATTCGCACTTTGGTCTGAAATCATACCCAGTGATATACTTTAGTTGCTTCCATTCAAGAAATATAGCCCCTAAAGTAGCATATCTCCTACTCAATGCATCAGCTACGTCATTGCCCTTTCCTGGTGTATATGCGATATCGAAATCATAGGAAGCCAAGAACTCTAACCATCTTTGCTGTCGGAGATTTAAATTCTTCTGAGAGAAGAGATACTTTAACGATTTATGATCGGTAAACAACTCGATTCTTTCTCCCAAGAAATTGTCTCCACATCTTCAATGCGAATACGATAGCTGCCAATTCCAAATCATGGGTAGGATATCTTTTCTCATGCAGTTTCAGTTGCCGACTAGCATAAGCTACAACCCTACCTCCTTGCATCAGTACGTCACCTAGTCCGGTACCACAGGCATCCGTGTATACTGTCATCTCTTCATTCCCTTTAGGAATGACTAACACTGGTTGATATACACGTAAATGTGTATATTTTATCCGCATATTTATCTTATTTTATCTTTTAAATAATTGATATTGTGTATTTATAGCTGTGTTTTCAGATTGTTGACAAGAATCATGGTTTAGAGCATTTGATGAATAAAGCATGAAGAATTTGCTGAAAAAGAGTGAAGTTAAAATTACTAAAGCTTGAAGAGTTTAAAGCTTGAAGAACGGTTGCAAATAGAGTTCAGTTGGGTAGATTTAGCTCACTAAAGACTCATATTGTATTCACATTGGCTCAATTGCAGACCATTTCACTCATGTAGCATTCACATTAGCTCCTTTGCAAGGCTTCTCATTCATGCACTGCACGCGTTCACACTGGCTCACTTACAAGGCCTCTTACTCTACAACCCTGTTCACACTAGCTTATGTGTTATTTGGGCTAATTCTTTAGTCCCACATTGTGGAATTTGCCAAGTAGTCTTTGTCATATCAACTATAAATACCTTGTATCTCATTCATGTAAAGACACACTTAGTTTTATTCTGTAATTCTCTTCTTGGAATAAAACTCTTCTCCCTTTCTCTCAGTTGTTATTTTATTTTATTTACATTCATGTCTGTTATTTTCTTATTTTCTTTTCTTTTAGCTATGTCTAGCTAATCCTCTTTGATTAGGGGGTGATGACGCTAATAGATATGATTCAATATGAATCACATAGCCAAAAGATTAGAACCTCATGTATGTAGATCTAGATCTGAACCAAGGGTTAGATCTGAACCTTCATACTTTGTGTCGTTTAAGAGCTATGCTCCTTCACAGGGTATATTCGTGTTCGGTCTAACGCTTATCAGATTTAGATCTAACTTTTAGGATTTTAGAAATAAAATAGTGAATCTGTCCTGATAGCCTATGGTTGTTTAAGAGCTTAGCTCCTGCATAGGCTATACTTGTTGTTATTCACATATTTGTTTCTAGAAACCTAATTATCGTTGATTCATGTTTGTGACAGAAACATGAATTAGATCTGTATTTATTCGATTGGCTATTGATGAATATTAATCTAATCTATGTCATTACTCCCTAATTACTTTCTTTATTGTTAAAAACTTGTTTTTTTGTTTATTTTCTGTTAATTTGCAATCAATCAAAATTCTGGAATAACTTGATTGGATTTATTAATTAAAATATCTTTGGTCCCAGAGTTCGACACCCTCTACAACAATCCTTGTTGTTTAGGAAAGCCGAAGGGATTTTACAGTTGTTTAAAATTGTATAATTTGTTCGCAAACACTGGTACACACGTCAACTTTTCCTTTAGGCTCTTGAATGCATTTTCACACCATTTGTCCCAAACGAAAGCTTGATTCTTCTTGGTCAACTGAGTTAACGGTGCCGCTATCTTGGAGAAGTCATGGATAAACTTACGATAATATCCAGCTAATCCCAAGAAACTTCTTACGTCTATTGCATTCTTGGGCGTAGACCAATCTTATACCATAGCCACCTTCACAGGATCCACGACAATACCATTCTCTGAAACAACATGACCCAAGAATCTCACTTCCCTCCCCCAGAAGTGACACTTAGAAAACTTTGCTTTCAATTGGTGTTTTCTCAACACCTCCATCACTACTCTCAAATGTTCCTTGTGTTCTTCATCTGTCCTCGAATAAACCAAGATATTGTCTACGAACAAAAGAACAAGCTTATTCAATTGATCTCTGAATACCCTATTCATAAGATCCCCAAAATATGCTGATGTATTGGTCAACCCGAATGGCATGACCAACCAGTCATAGAATCCAGACGACGTCCGAAAGGCCGTTTTAGGAATACTCTCGGCTGCTACTCAAAGCTGATGAGATCCTATCGTGAGGTCCAATTGGGAGAACACTCTTGCTCCCTCCAATTGATCAAACAAATCATCTATCCGCGAAAGAGGATACTTATTCTTCCTAGCCACTTTATTCAATTCGCGATAGTCCACACATAAATGAAGGGAACCATCTGCCTTGGTAGCAAATACAACTGGTGCTCCCCACTCCGAAACACTTCTTCGAATAAATCCCTTCGTCAAAAGAACGCTTACTTGCACCCCAAGCTCTCTCTGCTCCCTTGGTGCCATACAACAAAGTGGCATCACTATAGGTCTGACATCTTTCACTAAATCAATACGGAACTCAATCTCTCGGTGTGGTGGAAGTCCGGTCACTTCCTCGAAGATATCCGGATACTGGCCAGCAATGGAAACCCCTGATAACTCGTCCTGCGGGGTATCGAGGGAATTTAGAAAACAAGTCATCACCTCATCACTAGGCAGGCCACTAAACACTACCCTCCGCCCATCATCCGCCCTAATAGTCATCGAAAATCCCTCATAGTCTACCACCACCCCATATCTTTTGAGCCAATCGACTCCCAAAAAAATGCCAAACCCAGTAAAGCCCAAAACAAAGCAATCACAAGCAAACATACATCCCTGACTCGATAAGACCAGATTTCGACAAATCATGCTAAGGCTAGTCGAACCACCAATCGGGTTCATCACAACTAAAGATCTATCGACTATTTTAGGTTTCAATCCCAACCTATCTACCAGGTCACTAGCTATGAAGGAACAGGGAGCCCCAGTATCAAACAGTATTCGAACAGGGACATCATAAATAGAAAGCATACCTTGAATGACGACATTCTTTCCTTTCTCCGCTGCAGTTGGGGCATTCGACGAAGAAGGAACAACATTAAGAGCATATGCTTTCACAATCTGCTTCACTTTAGGGGGTTGCGGACATTTATCCTTGTAATGCCCCACTTGGCCGCAGTTGAAGCACTTCCTGTCCGCTGGCTTTGCTCGACATTCTTTGGCATAGTGGCCCTTCTTGCCACATGTAACACCCCACGTCCATTAATGTCACTCACAAAGGGAATGCATTAACTTCCATGGAGCATTTTAAGTGTGTATAGAACAAAAACTTAACAACAAGACAGATATAAACAGTACTTAAAACTTTAAAACTTTATTCATTGCAGCGGTAAACACATAAGCTTGATTACATCATCAAAAACCAGAGTCAAAGTACATAATATCCATCTTGACTAAATCAAAGTACATAAATTGAAAGACATAACGCCAGTACAAAATAGCCATGAATAAGAGAGGCTGAACTTTACTTCAGCGATCCAAACAACTTCTAAAAGCAGAGATATAGCTGTCCAAAATCAAGCTCCACTGGTGCTAGTTCCAACCTGAGCACCTGGAGGGGAGGGGGGGGGGGGGGGTGGGAGGGGAAGGAATAAAAAAGGAGGAAACAAAGGGGATCAGACATAAAGTTTGGCAAGTGCGATAATTTTAACAATATAATTAACAAAATAACTAGGCTAATGCATAAGTTGGAAAATAAGGAAATGACTGTGAACAATTGAGTAAGACAGAGTAAACAAGGAAACAAGATTGAACTAAGATAACGTTAAAGCGCACCTAAACCACTATAAGATAGTTACTATACTGCACCACCACTAGTCACCCTAAGGTTGATCCCGCCTACAAAACTTAATAACGATAATGGTAGTTTCGTTCACCCCTAGTTGCCTTCATAGGTGCCGCCTGCCCCTATCTCCACTAGGTGTACCCACTACCCCCATGCGATCGGCTCCCTAACTCGTAGATACCCGTGCTGGCCCCACGGTGGGGTGTATCACTCCCCAAAGTGGAAACCCGATACCACCAATAATGCACGACTTATACCTACACGATGCAACAACGTTTTACCTACCAGCCCGGGCCCACACACACATATGAACCCGTTGGAGTTGCGTTGCCACCGCTAACCCAGTTTGGCCTCTTACAGTCAAGCCCAGTATGCGTGTCCCGTCCTCGACTTGGGTCGAGCCCACAACGATACGTATGGGTTACTGGTTGAAACGGGCCCCCATTACTTGACACAAGCTATCCACCTAACTTGGTCCCCTCTAGTACATCCCATTTAACCCTCTTCTTATTCATGTTCACTTACATGTTTCAAATTTTGGTTAAGTGTTTCTAATCGTATTTCAAATGCCACCCAAGGCACCCACTAAATTCCACATGCTACCCAAGGCACTCACTTAACCCCCTCATGTCCCACTACATGTTTATCTGGTTAAGTGTTTCTTAATTCATTAAGACTGTAACCTTATAAAGACCTCTCACATTAGACTGGCATTTGTGGCGGCTAGATTTTCCAGGTGGGTCCGGGCAGTCTTACACCACAAACGAGCCTAACCTCGAGTCTTTACAATTCTTACGCATTTAATTTATGCCTAAGACCTCCCACATTAGACTGACATTTGTGGCAGCTGGATTTGCTGGGCAGGTCCGGGCAGTCTTACATCACAAAAGAGCCTAACCTCCTATCTTAGATGGTTAATTACACCTAATTAACCATTCCCCTAATTTGAATTAGTTTCCCTATTCAAATTATCAATCAATTCCAAATTTAACTATGGCCATAATTAACTCAATTATGTCCATCTGTTTATGGTATGTAAAATCATACCAATTATCATCACAAATTTATTTTATGCCATTTAAGGCATTTATGCCAATTCTCAATATTGAATCTTTTAATATTATCCCCTTACCCCACGTTGTACGTTTGTTAGTTTAACGTAAAATATACGTTAGACTCGAATAGTCTAACTCATGGAATAAAGAGAAAACATCACAACATACATATAATTAAAACTAGATCTAAACATAAGGGGTGAACTTGCATGTGTGAATGATGTTCGAGATCTAAAACTTGCATAGGCCAAAGTCACAACTTGCATAAAACTACATATGTCATAGATCCAAATCTAAGATGTAAACTTGTTTAGTCAGAAACTTACATAAATCATGTATGTCATAGATCTACATCTAAAGGTGTAAACTTGCATTGGTAATAACCACAAACTTACATAACATGATTCATATTCCAAACTCATATATTTATATAAACTTGCATATGTGATTCATGCAACATAACAATGGTGTAAACTTACATCTAAACATGTAAACTAGCATGTAGAATTTAGCATATAACTCACACATGTCATAGCCTAACTTTAGATCTAAAATAGATGTCATGAAATATGTAAGGTTATACATAAACTTTACTAACTTGCATAAGGTTCATGTCTAAATCAATATCTAAACTTGCATACATACATATGATTTATCACATGAATCAACATAACCAAACTAGCATGTGAACAACATGATGATTTGATTATACATAAGCCAATCATAGAATTACAACATAGATGATAGCATTATAACTTTACAACATAGATGATAACATCACAACACAACATCGTAGAATTTACAACATATATGATAACGTCACAATTTTACGACATAATTATAACATGCGGTCAATAATTCACATCATATCCATATAATCCACATCATAACTTAATCTAATTAAATTGCTAATTATTTTAAAGGAATCAAACTCACAACTCAAAGAAGGTCTTGAGTTCTGAATTCTGAGTTCTGAAGTTGTATTAGCTTTCCTTTAAAGTAGATTCGTTGTTAGAGTTGAATAGAATTGAATTTGATTAGCTTTCTTCCTCTCTAATTGGTGGCGGCTATTTTGAGTTGCAAGGTGACGGCATGAAGGCCACAAATCTAGTTTTAATTTGATTTTAGGGTTTGAGTCTACAGGTGTTTTTTTAGAGTTTAGGATTAGTTTAGGCCGTCCGATCAACCCAGAATTAATCCTAGCCAATCAGAGCAGATCAGAAACCCTAATGAGTCAGCACACAGTCATTAGCAGGTCACTAATCAAATCTGCCCGTAGTGGGGGGGGGGGGCAGGTCGACCCTATGGTCGACCTGGCTTTGGCAGGAATTTTCCTGCCTAGTCCATCTGACTCTGAAATTTTGAATTTTGAAATCTGTTTTGAATTTTCTGAAACTTCCGATGACCATAACTTCTTCATACGAAGTCCAATTCATGCAAACTCGGACTCTATCTCAACCAAAATTCCGAGACGAACACAATGGCACAACCCATTTCCCTTAATTCTCACGTCTGAGATTAATTATTCTTTAATTTTTTATTATAGTGTTTACAGAAATATGGGGTGTTACACCACAACTAAAGCACTTAACATCTTTCTTATCTTTCTTTTTCTGACCATCCTTGGTCTGACTCTGCTTCCTTTTATTCTAAGTATTATTCTTTCCTCCACCGCTCGCTTGGGGCTTTGGCCCCTCTGTAGATGCAAAAATAACTTCAGTCTTGGGCTTAGGATAAAGGCCCTCTGATCTCAATGCTTTCCCAACAATCGATTCAAAAGTTTAATCAATATGGTTTATAAGCCTTTCCCCCAAGTACTGATCTAAGCCTGTTATGAACTTCTCATTCTTCTTCTCGGGAGTGTCAATGAGGGATAATCCATACTTTGATAAAGTATCAAACTTAGCAATATACTCTGAGACGGCCCTACCATTCTGCTTAAGCTCTAAGAACTTCCTAAACAATTCTGATTTCCGAGCAATTGGGATAAACTTATCACTGAATCGGCCCTTAAACTGATCCCAAGTAACTTGACCCTCAGGAATAGCTGCCTTAATAGCATTCCACCAATTCATAGCCCGTCCTTGCAGTTGGCGCGATGCTAGCTTTCTCTTCATCGCGTCATCGATCCCTAAGTCCTCGAAGATGAGCTCACAACTATCGAGCAAATCCTGAACCTCTACGGCCGATTCCGTTCTGTGGAACGGCTTTCCACCAAGACTAATGTAGTCCATACAGAGCTTGGCGAAATAGGCCCTAGGCGCCTGCACCGCTGCACCACCACCATTTGCAGCATTAGGGGCTGCCCTCTGAACATCCCTAAGCATCTCTCTCATGAAGTCAGTGAACATTGTCCTCATATCAGGAGCATTCCTATTATTGGCTCCTAAACCAGTATTCCTTGTATATCCACTCATCGTTCAATCTGTAAGGAAAAAACGATTAACCATCTCTTTAGTGGTGCCAGTGTAGTGCGACTCCATCCTTAGATATACTAATAGTATATATGTATATAACTTTTGAAAACCAAAATATCACAAATACGCGCTCTCATATACATACTATCTCTCCCTGGTGTCTTTCCGTAGGTTAACTACGCAACCTAGAGCTCTGATACCAAGTGTGACGGCCCGCCGCGCACCAGCTGACGTTTCCAATGAAAGTGCGCTATGCCGATGTCCAACCAGCATGGGACGATCGTCAAAGAAAGGAATTTGAACTAACAAGGAACCTGTAGAAGGTCTCACAGCGCATGGGATAAAATATAATAATAACATAACTTTGACATAAAACAGGCGAGATTTTGCATAAGCCGAAAACTAAACCATCATCCGGATCTAATGGAAGTAGTTTCAGGTCAAAATTCCTTACCAATCAAAAGTTATAGGCGAAATAAGATTCACTAGGGGCAAAACAGTCATTTAAAAATCGGCAAAAATCATTAACATGGAAAATGACCCCAATAGTCGTTCCCCAAAGTTACACGACCATACGACCTCATATGAAAAAGAAATAAATATGCTACGATCCTTCGGTACGTAGAATGTGGGTCATTACAATGTTAAAGGCTGTGCTACAACAAAGGGTTACAATCTAGCCAAGGCAACTGTGCTTCTTAATTGCAATGAATTAACTGATCTTATAAGGTAGTATAATAATTTGATGATTCATTAAATAAATTAATGTCAATCTCTTCAAGCTACACACAATACTCCTTAGATATTAACATGTGTATTTCGTTTAAACAACAAGTTCGAAAGTGAATATCCCAATGTTGAACTCTGTAAAGAATTCGAGGTATGGTTTAAACAATATGTAAGTATGATAAGTCATGTATTTTAACCTTTCAAAGTATTCATTATATATTAACTTGTTTACTTGATTCAAATTTATAGGCTGATACGAACACCATCATCGACATTTGCTATAGGAAACTTGCTTTTGGTCCGTGTAATAGTTACAAAATATGTCCAATAATATTTATAAATGGATTTAAGTTCCACAAAGAAGAATATGGAAAGAAAAAGAAAACTTTTAATAGTAGAATTTGTATCAAAAGTGGGAACAACGGTGATGACATAACAAATTATTATGGTGTGCTGTAGGAGATAATCGAGTTGACTTACGCGGTGGTGCCAGAGTTAAATACGTTTATATTCAAATGTCAATGGTTTTATAGTAGGCCGAATATTGGAGTAAAGCGCGTACATAAGGTGTAACACCCCCACCTCCATTAAGGTCACTCACAAAGGGAATGCTTTAACTTTGGTGGAGCGTTTTAGTAGACAGAACAGAAATTTACAAGACAGATAAACAATACTTGAGACTTTATTACAGCGGAAAACAGAAACCAGTTTGGTTACATTGTTCCCAAAAACTCAAGTACATAAATATTAGCCTTGTTCAGAAAATCATTAGAGTACAAAACTTTAAAATCATAATCCCCACAGAAACTGCAATAAGGAGTCAAGCCATACTTTAAGCACTCTAAGTACTTCAAGCAGAAGAAATCTGGATCAAGCTAAAGTGTTCCCTCCTTGGAAAACCCGGGGGTGGGGGGGGGGGGGGGATGGGGGGGGAACGGAAGAAAATGGGCGAAAACAAGCAAGGTCAGACATAAAGTCTGGCAAGTCCAATGACTTTCAGCATATGAACAGATAATAATAATCATGGCATGCAAATCAAACTGGATGAGAGATAACAGTAACAGGACCAGCAGATGTACTTAGGTTAAACAGAAGGAACAGAATAATATTACTTTTCATTTCTCTGCACTAATACTAGTATAACAGGATTAGGTGTCACCCTAATGTCTAAACTGAAACAGAAATGGGAACGGAATAATTTCCACAGAAGAGAATGCTAGTAACGGGCCTTTACCACCCCAACAGAAACAGACAGAAACAGAATTGCTAATAATGGGCCTTTACCACCCGAACAGAAACAGACAGAAACAGAATGCTAATAATGGGCCTTTACCACCCGAACAGAAGGTACAGAGACAGAAACAGATTAATCCTTACGGAAACAGAATGTATAATTAGGTGTACACTAGTACATGGGCCTTTACCACCCGAATAGACGGTACCACGCAGACAGGTGTTGCCACCCAACAGAAACAGACGGTACCAACAGAAACAGAACTAAGTGTACCCTAAAACCCTACCCCAATCGATCGGCTCCCTAATACATAAATACCCTGTGTCGGCTCCACAATAGGGTGTATCACTCCCTAAAGTGACAACCAATTGGCACAGACCTATTTACAGATGTCACGGCTTCTTACATCCTCAGAGGCAGACCAGGATCCATGAACGCACATGACCCGGTTGGAACGCACCATCAACACCCCTCGCCATTATCAGAGTGAACCACTTATAATTAGTTCAGTAAGCATGCCCGGACCCTACCTACCGTTGGGTCAAAGTTTTGATACCAGAAAGGGTTACTGACTAATATGGGTCCCAAACAACAGATGACACAAGTAATTTCCCTCCTAACCTTGTGTCCCCCAGACTAACAGATTTCAGATTAACTTGTTTACAAGTTCAGACATACAGAGTTCAGATCAACTAGTTCACAGATCAGACAAGTTTTCAGACTAACGGATCAGATATACGGATTTAACAGATTTACAGATTTGTCTAACTTTGTAATTGGGCCTATAGATTCACGAAACGGGTTTGTTAAATTCATTAGTCCAATTGGTTTAACCCTATCCACCCAACACGTTTTAGACATCATATTTATCCCAGATTTGCATTAATTAGATATTAATGCACAGACCTCTCACATTAGGTCGGTAGCTTGTGGCCGCTGGATATGTCGGGTGGTTCCGGGCAGACTTCTGCCACAAGCCAGACCCAACCTTGTGTCTAAGCATATTTTAGTTATGCCTACGACCTCTCACATTAGACTGAAAGTTTGCGGTTGCTGGTTAAGCCGGTTGGTTCCGGGCAGGCTTCTATCGCAAGCAGAGTCTAACCTCGTGCCATAGCCAATTCATTCCAATACATATTTTTCAGAAATCAGACTAATTCTGTTTATTTAACAGATTAAACTTCTATACAAGTTACAGCAGATTATTCGAGGTTCTAATAACAAGTTTTGCTTAATTTTAAGTCGAGCCTAAAGATTCACATACTTCAAATTTTCAGCATTTCGGTTCCAACAGATTACGTCATTCAACAGATTAAACAGATAGCAGATCTTGCAGATTAGGCTATTTAGCAGATTTAGCAGATAAGGCAATTTAACATAATTAGCAGATTAGGCAATTCAATCTAATTAGCAGTTTAGGCAATATGACAGAACTAGCGGATTAGGCAATATAACAGATTTAGCAGATTATATATATCATATCTTGCCTTATCATAAGTTTAGCCTAAACTCACTTGCCAAATCATGGTCATAATTCATAATACCACATCTTGCTCCTAATTTTTAGTTAAACATTACACAGTACAGAATATTCTCCATAAATCACGATAAACAATATGAATTATGCCAAATTATAGCCTATGATGCCAGATATCCAAAAACCCTTATTTAGGCGCATTCACATTAATACTTATCCTGTCTCTACGCCTAAGTCGCATATTCCTTTTTCAAGTCATGAGTTTTTACATAAAAGAATATGTCCCAAAAATCTAGATTCTTAAACTATAACATGTAGTATGCCCTCAACATGCATTATCGTTCATGCATAACATGTTGTAAATTATCTTTAAACTCTAACATCAGACCTTGATTTAAGACATGCATTATGCCCCCAAGTTTCAAGTTGTCCTATAATTCCCCTTTTCCCAAATCACAGATTGTCATACCTACTATGAACAGATCTAGATCTAACATATGTTTATTTCTCAAATTAACTACAGATCTAGATTACAACATGTACTATGATCTAAATTAGTTTCATTTTTACGGTTAAATCTACGCCCTGAATCCCAAGTCATAAGTCCAATATATTTTATGCCTCAATCTCAAGTCATATGTTAAATATGCCACATGTCCAATTATATGCGTCGAATTTTATGTCATGTCCTCGAATCAGTCATGTCCAATTATGCATCATTCATTATTTGTCCCAAACATTTTAGCGTTCGTGCATTAATCTCTTATGAGATTTGGCTCAGCCTCGTGGTAGCCTGTCTATAGAACAGAAAGAAGAAAGAGATACAGAATAAGATAGATCTAAAGAGAACAGAACAGACATAACCACAAATTCAGATTTACAATTCATGTCACAATCATAATTAACGTTTATAGCGGAAAATAACTGTACTTGCCTTTCGTGGTTTTAAGAAAGGATAATAAACTGTTGTTGATGCAGAAATGCTGAATTATTCTTCCTTAATTATCGTAGCTCTAAACTTGGATTTGAGATTTGATTTAGCTTTTAATTCTTTTCAGGTTGGAGGAAGATTCATCAGTCCAAGTCTTGATTCCAACAAGGT
This sequence comes from Allium sativum, assembly GCA_030737875.1. Taxonomy (NCBI): domain Eukaryota; kingdom Viridiplantae; phylum Streptophyta; class Magnoliopsida; order Asparagales; family Amaryllidaceae; genus Allium; species Allium sativum. The sequence goes on from CM060916.1 coordinate 320,053,929, forward strand.
AGCGACACCATTTTTATTTTTAATTAGAACAGAGGCAGAATATAGACAGAATGAAATGGTGTGGAGAGAATGAGGCTAGGGGTGAGTTTATATAGGATTAGGCGGATGAATCTAGACAGAAAACGAGTCTAAATACATCAGAATGCATCAGGTTCAGAAAGTGGGTTTCGGGAGCAGGTCGACCCCCAGGTCGACACTATGGTCGACCTGGCCCTGGGAGGTCGATAATATGGTCGACCCCCAAGTCGACCTGGTCCATGGGCGGGAATTTTCCCGCCCAGCCTGTTCTGGGATTTTGAATTCGAATTTTCGAGCTGTTTTCGAATCTGAAATTCTCTGAAACTTCGGAGGGCCATATCTCCCTCATACGGACTCCATTTCTCGAAAACTCGGACTCATTTCCAAGCAGAATTTTGAGATGAACGCAATGGCGCAACCCGTTTCCCTTGATTATTATTTTAAAAATTAATTATTCTCTGATTTGTTACTTATACGATCATAGAAAATACGGGGTGTTACATAAGGACTGCCCTCTTATTGAAGTAAACCACAAAAATAAAATTAGGGAATGATCATCTGTGTTGGCGGCACAAGCTACACAATTTTATTTCACACCATATTCTGCTATTGAAAACAGTCATTCGGATTGGTGGGTTGTTATTAAAACAAAACTGAGATGGTCATTTCACTCAAACATGATCATAACCGAAAATATGGCATATCAAAATGATGATGAACCTAATGAGCTACTGGATATTGTACAACAAGTAGAAGACATAAAATCTTTTATTAATGACGTCAATGATGGGGTCGAAGTAGATGAAGATGACGACGATGAGCAAGTTGAAGTATAAGAAGATGAGTGTGAGCTTGAAGATGAGAGTGTTAACATTGAGAGTGATGATGACAACGAAGATTGGTAGCATGTATATTTAATTATGATTGTTTGCATGTGTTTTTAGTTGCTCGGTTGCTTTTATGTTTATGAAGTTGTTTATGTTTAGTTAGTAGCAAAATTTCAATTGTTGATGTACATTTTATGCTCTTTGATGTATGTTTTCAAACCTTGTCATAAATAAAGTTCATTAATTTCATTTTGAAATGTTAGATTATCTTATGTACATAGTTACAAATATCGTATTCATGTAATAGATATTAGTTCTCGTGGTCGTGGTGGTTGTAGTAGCGGTGGTGGTCTTAGTGGTAGTGGACGTGGTTTGGGTTTGATCGAACCAACACCACCCTCTACTGATCAACAATCCACCCCTTCAGATGGATGTGATCATGATCAAGGCACCCCTGTATAATTTGGACAAGTGTCACAGACTGGCTCGACTTTTTCAGTTGCACCATGCTCATCTTTTGTAGGCAAACTAGCGAGTACGTAAAAAATTTAAAATTTTGAATTATTGTGTATTTTAATAATGCATTACATAATTTACTATAATTTTTACATTAATAGATGGGAATTCACGAATAGTGACTTGATGTCTCATATTTTATCTTCTATGCTTAAGGCCCGTTTGACATCATTTTGGCCTTGTTTCAGTGTGATTCCTGCTTATATTAAGGATCACTGGTTTGAAAAATAATTTTGAAATTCATGTTGTTGCAATATTTTGTCCATTCATGATTAAGTTTTTTAGTTTATTTATTCGATCCCAAATTCTTATGTAGGCATTGTACACTAGGGATACCACTACTTCTTTTGCTGATGTCAGATTGTTATGGGAGCAAAAGTGTTCATTGAAGTATAAGTGGATTGTTGGAGACATGAAAAGGTATTAAAAGAAGAATGCTTGTATAACAGATGAGGTATGACAACAATTTTTACCCTACTGGGAGAGGGAGGATGGGAAGGAGCTTTCTCAAAAGAACTCTATCGCACGCAAGAAAATTCAAGACCACATAGATGTGGTTTTAAATTAATGGAACAATGGATGAACAATATGGAAATTGTTTAAATGATTAACTAATAATAGTACACAATCCAAATAATGATAGGATAAATTATTTTTATGTTTTAGGCGAAAGAACGAGGTCGAACACATTATGTTGAGAAACCAGATGATTCTATAAATGGTCGACGGATTGATAAGTACTCGGAACAGATTGTTGTATGTAATCAACAAAAGTTTTACATTATAGTTTACAAATTTTAATTCTGTCAAATAATACAATATGTAACTTTTATGTAAATTATAGGAAAGATACAATGAGTGAGTTGCTCAAATGACCGAGAGTTGGGGTAGTGTAACAACCCGAATTTTTAACAACGTGTTAAGACAAGAATCAAGGCAGAATTAAATATTAATATCTGAATCAGGAGAAATAGGTTGCGCCATTGCGTTCGTCTCGGAAAAATACGCGAAATACAGTCCAAAATTTCGTAAATGGGAGTCCGTATGACCGAGATATGGCCTCGCGAAGTTTCACGAAAAATTCAAATTCAAAACAGATATCAAATTTTCAGAAAACAGGCTAGGCGGGAAAAATCCCGCCAGAACCAGGTCGACCTGGGGGTCGACCTGGGAGTCGACCTGGGTGGGACCAGGTCGACTGGGGAGTCGACCCCAGGGTCGACCTGGGGGTCGACCTGCCTGGTCGGACCCAGGCAACCTGGTGCACCTGTTTTGCTGTTTGGCTCGGTTTTGGAGGCTTGTGACGATTTTTTGAGGGCTTGGATCTATCCTAGGGTTAATCTAACGGTCTAAACTACTCCTAATCTCTATAAAAAGACCCTAAGCCTACCCTAAACCCCTCATAATTCACTCATGCCACGAAGTGCTGCCCAAATCTCCATTGATCATGGCCTCCATCTCCAACTTCAAGAGCCTATGCATTCAAATCGGGTTCAAATCAAAAGGTGCAAGCTTGCTACACCAAATCAAGGCCAAATCAACGTTGCTATGCGAGTTTCATGACGGTTCTTCGACAAAGGAGCCACCTTTCTTCGTCAAGATGATGCATGATCCTTTTCCTAAGCCTCGCTATGTAAGTTCTAGCTACTTCGAGATGTTAACGGTAGTTTAATGATGGCATGGAATAAAATGCGGTTAAACATAAGTGCTATAACCTATGTGAACCTAGTTTTGCCTCTTACCTTGAATATATGACTTGGAACTATTTTTAGCGACTATATCATGTCACTCATGTTATGTTTAGCCTAGTTTATCATGAAAGATTGAACCTTTAACTTGTGAATGTGGGCATAAGACCTTAGAACCACTTTGGGCTTGTGAAATATGTGCATGAACTTAACTTGGGGCTTATGCAAGTATATGAACCCGAAACCCCTTATGATAATATGCAAGTTTGTGGCCAATCACCTTTTTATGTTATGCATGCTTGTGGCCAACCCCTTCTTGATTTGTCATGCATGCTTGTGGCCAAATTCCCTTATGATACTATGCATGTTTGTGGCCAATATTCCCTTATGACACTATGCATGTTTGTGGCCAATATGTTGGCATAACACCCTACTATGTGACTCGCTTCCACTTGGGTTGGAAATACGTTTGGGTAGCTTAGGAAAAACGTGGGTATGACATGAAAAACTTGACATGGGGCTTACATGAGAACATGACATTCATGATACATTTAAATATGATCATGACACGTGGGAGAACATGGAACTTGAACTAGACATGGGTGGGTTGTAAGTGTAAAAAAGACACTAGACCAAACATGAAAGTGGCCAACTCGAGGTTGGGTTGAGTTTGTAGCATAAATCTACCCGGACCCACCCGGCTTAACTAGTGACTACAAACAATAGGATCCAATGTGAGAAGTGGGTCATGTCACGCTTAAGACCCGAGGTTAGACTAGGTTGTGGTGTAAAACTACCCGGACCCGTCCGGCTTAACTAGTAACCACAACAAAGTCTAATGTGAGAGGTTGAGAGTGCATTAATTAAATTAATGCCACATGAGAAGGTTAAGTAAATTTGACTAATGGCACTTAACCGATATGACATGAATGGGTAGGTTAAGTGGGACCGGGCTTGATTTCGTAATGACACTTAACCATACAAGACAATTAGGGGATGGGGTTAAGTAATTTACGCTTAACTAATCCGACTTGGTAATTAGATGGGGTTAAGTAATTAAGACTTAACCAATCTAAACATGGTAATTAGATGGGGTTAAGTAATTAAGACTTAACTAATCTAAACACGGTAATTAGATGGGGTTAAGTAACCTATACTTAACTAATCTAAACACGGGAATTCGATGGGGTTAAGTTAAACACTTAACCAATCTGTAATGACCCGTATTCTACACGTCATGGGATCATAGAATATTTATTTCCTTCCCATATGAAGTCGTATGGTCATGTAACTTTGGGAAACATCTATTAGAGTCATTTCCCATGTTCATGATTTTTGTCGATTTTTAAATGACCATTTTGCCCATAGTTGGTACTGTTTTGGCCATAACTTTTGATTGGAAAGGAATTTTGACCTGAAACCACTTCCATTAGATTCGTTTGATGGTTTCTCTTTCCGTAGAGTGGTTACAATAGCCAAACGGACTTACCGTTTGGGAGATATGGCTGAAACAAGGTTTGGAGGGTGAAAAACTGCTTAACCGGGCCAAATCGGGTGATTAGTGAGTAGGCCCATAACCCATTTCGGGATTAGGGTTATGGGAGGGCTGAAATGAGATGAAGAATCATTCCATTTCAGTTTTTTTAGCCTCCACTTATCACCAAGGATCCCTAATAATGGCCTCCAACCTCTAAATCACCTCCAAATCACCTTTAGGTTAAGGATTTGGCTTAGCAACCCCTAATCAAGGAGGATCTTCACCAAATCAACAAAGGAGCTGCTGTTTGGTATTAAAATTCACATCAAATCAGAGAATCATTTCAGATCTTAGTTTATTTTGTGGCTAAGGTGAGTGATTTGCTTAGTTTTGCACTAATTATGGCTAATTAGGGGTGATTAGTGTTAATTAGCGAATTTAAACATGATAAAATTCTGGAAAAATGTTTATAAAATCCGGAATGATGTTTTAGACCTCTGATATGAATTTGGGTTAATTTGGTTAAGTTTTGATAATCCTATCATTAGTTTCACCTAAGTATGCTTAAGGGGAAATTTGGGATTTTGGGTATGTTTGATCCATTTTATATGCTATGATTTATGTTTTGATGTTTGGGATCGACACTACATGTTGCTATGACCGTATGGTATGCTTTTTGGTTGTTTAGAAGTGTTAGATTGGTCGAAAACGCCGTCGAATGGCGTAGAAACAGTCGCAGGAAAACATGCAGGAAATGACCCAGAATCCGGATCGGATCGGTGGAGGGTAGAGCGACCCGAACCGTTCCAGCATGGGCGTTACGATCCGTTTAAAGGAGTAAGTCACGACTCAGCTAGGTGGCATGATCTGGTGGTAGAAGCACGATCCGAACCAACAAGTATTTCCGATCCGAACCAGAGGAGGGTGGGGAGCTCACGAGTCGATGGGTACTAGGCGAGACGATCCGACCCGATCAGAAGACACGACCCGACCCGGATGAAGCAACCCGATCCGATCCGAAGTAGTGACGCCGATCCGAATCAGGAAGAGGAGCCACGAGCTGGAGGACCACGACCCGATCCGATGAAGAATGTGAAGGCTGATCCGATCCGATTCGATTGTGATGACCAATAACCCGAGATGCAAAGGTAGTCCAATATGGGAAGTTAGAGCTCAGGATCCAGTTGGGAACCAATGAGTTCACTTCATGGTTGGACTTTGCTGCGGGACGTGTGCTAAGGAGTTGTCGACGTTCATAACTTCGATTCACCACTAAAAAGGAACGATGGGCTACTTATCAGTGCAGTAGGGTCATTACGACCTGAGGGGCAAGGTGATGGTAGCAAGACTACGTTATCAGTGCAGTAGGGTCATTATGACCTGAGGGGCAAGGTGATGCGTAGTAAGACTATGAGCCAGCGCAGATGGGGGTGAATAACTCCATGGGGCAAGTGGACGTAGTAAGGATTGGTAAGGCTATGAGCCAGCGCAGATGGGGTGAATAACTCCATGGGGCAAGTGGACATAGCGAGGAATTTGTGGCTACGTTATCAGTGCAGCGAAGCCATTTATGACTTCATAGGGCAAAGTGATCGTAGCAAGGAGTGTTGGGTGATCGAAGTGGTGAATATCGTATGCTTTAAGCACTGAGTGAGAGATGTGAGGATGGATGCTATGCTTGATTGTTTTCCATCATTATGACATGCACACCTCCCCAACCTCCGTATCTTTACACTGTTTGATATGATACCTTAGAGTGTTGTACAGTATGTAGTGCTAACTCTTTGGTTGCAGGTCCAGGTTCAGGTATGTTTTAGTCTACCTGTTATTGTTCACTTTAGATGTTTATCGCTCATACCATGCTTTATGTCTGACCCAGAGTTTTATGTCTCCTCTTATTACTCTGGGTGCTCACACGAGCAGACTAGAGACAGGTTAGCTGGTGATGTGCGAGTAGCTGATTCGGAGGCGGGCAGGAGGCTTCCACGTATTATATATATACACATTCTCCCTGTGTCGTTGATGGTCGCTACTTGGGCATTAGTAGTGTACCTCCTTTAACTTGTTTTGCTTTGAGACAGTTTGAAGGTTGTAATAAGCTGTATTCTGAATTTCCGCTGCTGTGATGTTTAGTTTTGATTTTCAGCTTATGCACTGTCTCTCCTGTTTTATGCCAAGTATGTTATTATTATATTTTGTTCGATGCGCTGTGAGACATTCTACAGGTTCTTTGTATGTTCATTTCCTTCTTCTTTTTCCCTCTGGCGACCCGTTCCGTGCTAACAGGACATGTGTACAGCGCACTTTTGGAGTAAATGTCGGTTGGTGCGGGGCGGGCCGTCACACTTGGTATCAGAGCTCTAGGTTGCGTAGTTAACCTAGGGAAAGACACTAGGGAGAGACGGTACGTATATGAGAGCGCGTATTTGTGATTACTTTGGTTTTCAAAAACTATGTATGTATATACTATTAGTAGTATAAAGATTAAGTCGCATTGCACTAGCACCACTATGGGGTCGTTAATCATTTCCCTTTTTCAGATTAACGATGAGCCGAGAAACGAGGGGTGCTGGTAGAGGGACCAACCAAGGGAATGCCACTGACATGAGGGCGATGTTTACTAACCTCATGAGAGACATGCTTAGAGAAGTGCAAGGGGCAGTTCCTAATCCCAGAGTTGGTGTTGGCCCAGTAGTGCAGGTGCCTAGGGTCGATTTCGCCAAGTTGTGCAAAGATTACACTAATCTTGGTGGGAAGCCGTTCCACGGGACGGAGTCAGCCACGGATGTTCAGGATTGGATGGATAGCTGTGACCGTATCTTTGATGACTTGGGTCTCGGGGATGCGATGAAGAGAAGGCTAGCGTCTCGTCAGCTGCAAGGGCGAGCGATGAATTGGTGGAATGCCATTAGAACAGCTATTCCAGAGGACCAAGTTACTTGGGATCAGTTCAAGGCTCGCTTTAGCGAGAAGTTTATCCCAGCTGCCCAGAAGTCAGTGTTGTTTAAGAGGTTCTTGGAACTCAAGCAGAATGGAAGGGCAGTTTCTGATTATACTGCTGAGTTCGACACTTTGTCGAAGTATGGACTGTCTCTTATCGAAACTCCTGAAAAGAAGAATGAGAAGTTCATTACTGGTCTGGATGGGTACTTGGGGGAGAGGCTTATCAACCACATCGATGAGACTTTTGAATCGATCGTGGGAAAAGCTTTGAGGTCAGAGAGCCTTTACCCTAAGTCAAAGACTGAGGCTGCATCTGCAGAAGGGCCAAAGCCGCAAGCAGGCGGTGGAGGCAAGAATAATTCTCAGAATAAGAGGAAGCAGGACCAATCTAAAGGTGGCCAGAAAAGGAGCAAGAAGGATGTTGAGTGCTTCAGCTGTGGAAAGAAGGGCCATTATGCTAAAGATTGTCGGGCCAAGCCAGCGGAAAGGAAGTGCTACAACAGTGGTCAAGTGGGACATCAGAAGGATAAGTGTCCGCAACCTCTTAAGGAGAAGCAGATTGTGAAAGCATATGCTCTTGATGCTATTCCTTCTTCGTCGAATGCCCCAACTGCGGCGGAGAAAGGAAAGAATGTTGTTATTCAAGGTATGCTTTCTATTTATGATATACTAGTTCGAGTTTTGTTTGATACTGGGGCTTCCCGTTCCTTCATATCTAGTGACCTGGTAGATAGGTTGGGACTGGAACCCGAGATAGTCGATAGACCATTGATTGTGACGAACCCGATTGGTGGTTCGACTAGCCTTAGTATGATTTGCAGGAATTTGGTCTTATCGAGTCATGGATGTATGTTTGTATGTGATTGCTTTGTTTTGGGCTTTACTGGGTATGGCATTATATTGGGAGTCGATTGGCTCCAAAGATACGGGGTGGTGGTAGACTGTGAGGGCTTTTTGGTGATAGTGAGGGCAGATGATGGGCGGAGGGTAGTGTTTGGTAGTCTACCTAGTGATGGGGTTATGGCTAGTTTTGTAAATTCCCTCGACATCCCGCAAGATGAGTTGTCAGATGTGCCTGTGGTTGGCCAGTATCCGGACGTCTTCGAGGAGGTGACCGGGCTTCCACCACACCGACAGATTGAGTTCCGTATTGATTTAGTGAAAGATGCCAGACCTATAGTGATGCCACTTCGTCGTATGGCACCAAGGGAGCAGCGAGAGCTCGGGGTGCAAGTCAACAATCTATTGAAGAAGGGATTTATTAGAAGGAGTGTCTCCGAGTGGGGAGCACCAGTTGTGTTTGCCACTAAGGCAGATGGTTCCCTTCGTTTGTGTGTGGACTATCGCGAGTTGAATAAGGAGATGAGGAAGAATAAGTATCCTCTACCGCGTATAGATGATTTGTTTGATCAGCTGGAAGGAGCTAGGGTGTTCTCCCAGTTGGACCTCGCGACAGGATTTCATCAGCTTCGAGTAGAAGATGAGAGTGTTCCGAAAATGGCATTTAGGACGCCATCTGGATTTTATGAGTGGTTGGTCATGCCGTTTGGGTTGACCAATGCACCAGCCTAATTTGTGGATCTTATGAATCGAGTATTCAGAGATCAGTTGAATAAGTTTGTTCTTGTGTTCGTGGATGACATCCTTGTTTACTCAAGGACAGAGGAGGAACACAAGGGACACTTGAGGATAGTGATGGAGGTGTTGAGGAAACACCAATTGAAAGCGAAATTCTCTAAGTGTCATTTTTGGAGAAGGGAAGTAAGATTCTTGGGTCATGTTGTTTCTGAAAGTGGTATTGCCGTGGACCCTGCGAAGGTGGCTACAGTACAGGATTGGCCTACACCCAAGAATGCTACAGATGTAAGAAGTTTCTTGGGATTAGCTAGATATTATCGTAAGTTTATCCAGGACTTCTCCAAGATTGCAGCACCGTTGACTCAGTTGACTAAGAAGAATCAGTCCTTCGTCTGGGACGGAGTGTGTGAGGATGCCTTCAAGAGTCTAAAAGAGAGGTTGACGCGTGCGCCAGTGTTAGTCATTCCTAAAGGGAATGAAGAGATGACGGTATACACGGATGCTTGTGGTACCGAACTAGGTGCAGTATTGATGCAAGGAGGTAGGGTTGTAGCTTATGCTAGTCGACAGCTAAAGCCACATGAGAAGAAGTATCCTACCCATGATTTGGAATTGGAAGCGATTGTATTTGCGCTGAAGATGTGGAGACATTATCTCTTGGGGGAAAGATTTGAGTTGTTTACCGATCATAAATCGTTAAAGTATCTTTTCTCTCAGAAGGACCTGAATCTCCGTCAGCAGAGATGGTTAGAGTTCTTGGCTTCGTATGATTTTGATATCGCATATACACCTGGGAAAGGTAATGCAGTAGCTGATGCCATGAGTAGGAGACATGCCAGCTTAGGGGCAATGTTTCTTGAATGGAAGCAGCTGGAGTATATCGCGGGGTTTGATTTCAGACCAAAGTGCGAATTGGATCCAGTTATGCTAGCTAGTTTGACGATCAGACCCACTTTGATAGAGCAGATTGGTTCTAGCCAGAGGGACGATCCTAACCTGTTGGAAATCATTTCCAAGTTAGAGATGGGTATTGATGAGGAGATGAATGTGTATGGGCTTGATCGAGATGGATGGCTTCGAAAGAATGGAAGACTAGTTGTGCCCAACGTGAATGGTTTGAGAGATGAAGTGCTTAGAGAAGGTCATCACTCAAAACTGACTATACATCCCGGCGGTAATAAGATGTATCGGGACATGAGACAGACTTACTACTGGGAAGGGATGAAAAGAGACGTTGGGAAGTTTATATCCAAATGCATGAATTGCCAGCTAGTTAAAGCCGAGCAAAAGAAGCCTAGTGGGTTGTTGCAACCATTGGAAATTCCCGAATGGAAATGGGAGCAAGTCTCGATGGATTTCATCGATGGCCTACCAAGGACTAGATCGGGATATGATAGCATTTGGGTAATTGTGGATCGATTGACTAAGAGTGCAAGATTTATACCAGTCAAATCGACCAGGACGGCAGCCAAGTTGGCAGAATTGTATATGAAATGGGTAGTGAGATTTCATGGAGTACCCAAAAGCAATGTGAGTGACCGAGACTCGTTGTTCACTAGTGGGTTTTGGAAGAGCTTACAAGAGGCTCTAGGGTCAAGATTACATCTCAGTACCGCATATCATCCTCAGACCGACGGTCAGACGGAGAGGGTGAATCGCATATTGGAAGATCTCTTGAGAGCGTGTATATTGGATTTTGGTGGATCATGGGATGACCATTTGCATCTAGTAGAGTTTGCATATAATAATAGCTACCAATCCAGTATCGGTATGGCTCCATATGAAGCTTTGTACGGAAGACCGTGCAACTCACCATCATGTTGGATAGAGACTGACGAGAAGTTTATGCTTGGACCAGATGTGGTGAGGGAAACTTCAGATAAGATCAAGATCATCCAGCAACGAATGAAAGCTGCTCAAGATAGGCAGAAAAGCTATGCCGATAAGAGGAGAAGAGACTTGAAATTCTCCGTTGGTGACCTGGTGTTCGTCAAGATCTCTCCGTTGAAGAGCGTAATACGATTTGGCAGGAGAGGCAAGTTGGCACCAAGATTTGTGGGCCCATTCCCTGTTCTTGAACTAGTCGGGAATTTGGCATATAGAGTCGGCTTACCAGAGAAGATGGCGGGAGTTCACAATGTATTTCATGTTTCCCAACTAAGGAAGTTCGTTCACGACTCAGATGTGACTATTTCACCTGATCAGTTAGAGGACTTCGAGGTCGAACCTGAGGCGGTTGGGAACCGCAAGCCGATTCGTATTGTGGGGCACGATACGAAGCAACTTCGAAGGAAGTCGGTGAAGCTAGTCAAGGTTCAGTGGGGCGAGGACGAGAATGATTGTACTTGGGAGACAGAGGAGAGCATTAGGAAGACACACCCAGAACTCTTTGCCTGGTAAGATTTACTTTGCGATTTAGTTATTCCGCATGCTAGGATAGACTTATTTCACTTGTTTTGTATGTTTGATTGTTGTTTTATGATTGATAGGCATGCGGGAACCTTTGTGTGTATTTTGATTAGGGAATTTCGGGGCCGAAATTTCTTAAGGGGGAGAGTGTAATGACCCGTATTCTACACGTCATGGGATCATAGAATATTTATTTCCTTCCCATATGAAGTCGTATGGTCATGTAACTTTGGGAAACATCTATTAGAGTCATTTCCCATGTTCATGATTTTTGTCGATTTTTAAATGACCATTTTGCCCCTAGTTGGTACTGTTTTGGCCATAACTTTTGATTGGAAAGGAATTTTGACCTGAAACCACTTCCATTAGATTCGTTTGATGGTTTCTCTTTCCGTAGAGTGGTTACAGTAGCCAAACGGACTTACCGTTTGGGAGATATGACTGAAACAAGGTTTGGAGGGTGAAAAACTGCTTAACCGGGCCAAATCGGGTGATTAGTGAGTAGGCCCATAACCCATTTCGGGATTAGGGTTATGGGAGGGCTGAAATGAGATGGAGAATCATTCCATTTCAGTTTTTTTAGCCTCCACTTATCACCAAGGATCCCTAATAATGGCCTCCAACCTCTAAATCACCTCCAAATCACCTTTAGGTTAAGGATTTGGCTTAGCAACCCCTAATCAAGGAGGATCTTCACCAAATCAACAAAGGAGCTGCTGTTTGGTATCGAAATTCGCATCAAATCAGAGAATCATTTCAGATCTTAGTTTATTTTGTGGCTAAGGTGAGTGATTTGCTTAGTTTTGCACTAATTATGGCTAATTAGGGGTGATTAGTGTTAATTAGCGAATTTAAACATGATAAAATTCTAGAAAAATGTTTATAAAATTCGGAATGATGTTTTAGACCTCTGATATGAATTTGGGTTAATTTGGTTAAGTTTTGATAATCCTATCATTAGTTTCACCTAAGTATGCTTAAGGGGAAATTTGGGATTTTGGGTATGTTTGATCCATTTTATATGCTATGATTTATGTTTTGATGTTTGGGATCGACACTATATGTTGCTATGACTGTATGGTATGCTTTTTGGTTGTTTAGAAGTGTTAGATTGGTCGAAAACGCCGTCGAATGGCGTAGAAACAGTCGCAGGAAAACATGCAGGAAATGACCCAGAATCCGGATCGGATCGGTGGAGGGTAGAGCGACCCGAACCGTTCCATCATGGGCGTTACAATCCGTTTAAAGGAGTAAGTCACGACTCAGCTAGGTGGCACGATCTGGTGGTAGAAGCACGATCCGAACCAACAAGTATTTCCGATCCGAACCAGAGGAGGGTGGGGAGCTCACGAGTCGATGGGTACTAGGCGAGACGATCCGACCCGATCAGAAGACACGACCCGACCCGGATGAAGCAACCTGATCCGATCCGAAGTAGTGACACCGATCCGAATCAGGAAGAGGAGCCATGAGCTGGAGGACCACGACCCGATCCGATGAAGAATGTGAAGGCTGATCCGATCCGATTCGATTGTGATGACCAATAACCCGAGATGCAAAGGTAGTCCAATATAGGAAGTTAGAGCTCAGGATCCAGTTGGGAACCAATGAGTTCACTTCATGGTTGGACTTTGCTGCGGGACGTGTACTAAGGAGTTGTTGACGTTCATAACTTCGATTCACCACTAAAAAGGAACGATGGGCTACTTATCAGTGCAGTAGGGTCATTACGACCTGAGGGGCAAGGTGATGGTAGCAAGACTACATTATCAGTGCAGTAGGGTCATTATGACCTGAGGGGAAAGGTGATGCGTAGTAAGACTATGAGCCAGCACAGATGGGGTGAATAACTCGATGGGGCAAGTGGACGTAGTAAGGATTGGTAAGGCTATGAGCCAGCGCAGATGGGGTGAATAACTCCATGGGGCAAGTGGACATAGCGAGGAATTTGTGGCTACGTTATCAGTGCAGTGAAGCCATTTATGACTTCATGGGGCAAAGTGATCGTAGCAAGGAGTGTTGGGTGATCGAAGTGGTGAATATCGTATGTTTTAAGCACTGAGTGAGAGATGTGAGGATGGATGCTATGCTTGATTGTTTTCCATCATTATGACATGCACACCTCCCCCACCTCTGTATCTTTACACTGTTTGATATGATACCTTAGAGTGTTGTACAGTATGTAGTGCTAACTCTTTGGTTGCAGGTCCAGGTTCAGGTATGTTTTAGTCTACCTGTTATTGTTCACTTTAGATGCTTATCGCTCATACCAGGCTTTATGTCTGACCCAGAGTTTTATGTCTCCTCTTATTACTCTGGGTGCTCACACGAGCAGACTAGAGACAGGTTAGCTGGTGATGTGCGAGTAGCTGATTCGGAGGCGGGCAGGAGGCTTCCACGTATTATATATATACACATTCTCCCTGTGTCGTTGATGGTCGCTACTTGGGCATTAGTAGTGTACCTCCTTTATCTTGTTTTGCTTTGAGACAGTTTGAAGGTTGTAATAAGCTGTATTCTGAATTTCCGCTGCTATGATGTTTAGTTTTGATTTTCAGCTTATGCACTGTCTCACCTGTATTAGGCCAAGTATGTTATTATTATATTTTGTTCGATGTGCTGTGAGACATTCTACAGGTTCTTTGTATGTTCATTTCCTTCTTCTTTTTCCCTCTGGCGACCCGTTCCGTGCTAACTGGACATGTGTACAGCGCACTTTTGGAGTAAATGTCGGTTGGTGCGGGGCGGGCCGTCACACAATCTAAACTTGGTAATTCAATGGGGTTAAGTAACCAATACCTAACCAATTTAACATGATAATTTAATGGGGTTAAGTAACTTATACTTAACCAATTATGCGTGATGATTTGATGAGGTTAAGTAACCTATACTTAACCAATCTAATAGGTGGACCTGATAGGGTTAAGTCACAAGACCTTTTAAAAGTAGGCTTAACCATTGTAATACGATTAGTGGATGGGGTTAAGCTAATCCATACTTAACCAATCCGACTCGATAATCTGATGGGATTAAGATAATCTATGCTTAATCAGTCTAACATGATAATCTGATAGGGTTAAGACAAATAAATACTTAACCAGTTTGACTTGATAAGGTTAAGTCATGAGCTTCTTGGTACACTTAACCAACCTGTAGGGCTAAGCCTTGAACTTGAGTACTTAGCCAATCTTGACATGATTCGTAGGCGGCTTAAGTCATGAACTTGGATAACAACACTTAACCCATTTGACTAAACCCTAGCTCAGGGGACTAGGTTGGAAATCGTAGTTAACAAGTATAGCGGAAAGAGGGGCTAAGTGGTAAACCTTAGTTAAGGGTAACTAAGTAATAATTCTTAGCTAAGGACATGGGACTAGTTCATAAAGAGATGAGTAACCTGGTACGGTAGGTCATCGCTTGGTATACGAGGAGGAGCAAGTTATCTGACTTGGATAAAAGCTCCAGCGAACAGGGTGACGAAGCGGAAGCTTCGGGGAACGTGAGGGTACTCTTGGTATCCCTCTATGAGGTGGCAAGTGGTCCATGAAACCCGGCCTCACAGGGGTTAAAGTCTGCGGTAGAAGAGCCAAGAGTATGCCTTGGTTGCTATGCGAGCGACCTAAAGACTGGGATGGATTAGCGTGGAGTCGACGATACTTGATTTTGCCCCGGGATAGCATGTCGCCGACTACCTACCATCTTTAGTCAATCGTGTACGTACGGAAAGGCAGGGAACTCCAACAGACCATATACTAGCTATCGAGTTATGGGTGAGGTTGGCTATCTAGAAATGGGCATCGATGGGCCGTAGTGTAGTTCTCATACATGATTTTTCTTGGGTTGCCTTTCAGTAGTTGAGGGAGGGGTCACGTGGGACCATAGCCACGGGTACAAAAACAGACCTTGATATCTGCATCAGCAGACGACTTAAAGCTCCCGACCGAGTTCCGTATTTCTTGATTTGCCCTGGCATGGAACTCGGATGGCACATTGGGGAACATGTGCGTCTAGACATGGAAAACGGTTCACGATACATACGTGGGATAAAAGGGCGCGGTTGACGGGTGGCATAATCCCTAGTGGTCCTAGGTGGCCAAAACCCAAACCGAGACACGGAAACGTTCATTAGGTAGCATAATCCCTAGTGGTCCTAGGTGGCATAAATCCTAAGTGAACGCGCGATAGTTCATGGTAAGGAAACATAACTAGATCAAGGGTAGCAGTCCAAAATAACCTCAAGGATAAAACGTTTACATGGGAAAGCCCGTATGGCCTACGGCAAAGGACTAAACTTATACATGGAAAGAAACATACGAGTTGGGAAAACCTACATATGCTATATATTAGGTTGACACGGACCATTACATGACATTGGGCAAGGGACATTCATAGTTAACACATGACGCGGGTTGGGATACTAGTACGAGAGGTCCAGAGCAAATATACATGTTAGAACCATGAGAAATATACATGATAGATACCGTGGGATGTTATACAGGATAGATACCTTGGGATATTATACTTGATCGAAACCTGACGATGTGATACCGTGATTTATCATGACACCGTAGTTTATCATGATATCTTAGTTTACCTTGCTACAGTAGGTCAGCATGTTACCCTGGTTTAGTTTATCTATCTTGTCGTCATCCTTATGTTTACTTTCAGTTTATGCATGTCATGTTACCTTTACCTGTTTTTATACTGTAAGTAGATAGGACTTACCAGTCTTTATGACTGACCCCGTTTTCTTTCGCCTCTTGTCTTCCGTTCCCCCCCCAGGGTTTTCAGGGAGGAAACACTGTTATCTAGTTCGGACTTCTTCTGCTTGAAGGTCATCTCGCATGGCTTGGACTTTTCTTGGCTATGGCTACTTTACTGTTTTACTTGGGGAATAATTTATGAAATGGTTTTATGCTTCTTTACTATTGCAAGACAGGTTTTGATGTATTCTGATGTAAAAGGCTTTAGACCTTATTTTATAAGGTAATGAAATTTGTTTTACTTCCGCTGTTTTATATATATATGTTCTGTCTTGTAATATTTCTGTGCATGTTTACCTCGATAATGCTTCACCAAACCTAGTGCGTTCCCTTGTGAGTGACCCTAGTAGAGGTGGGGTGTTACATTTGGTATCAGAGCAGAAGGTTACTAGACTGGGCAAAAGTTTTTAAAACCTTCTGAAAACTATTTGAAAAACCGTTTACAAAGAAGCATTTTTCAAGAAAAGTTTTTAAAGGCTATTCCCCAAAAGCCATTAGCACTATCCTTTGATTCCTTGATTGAATCTCTTTTCCCTTCTTTCCTCCGTCTGTAGTCACAGTAGTTCTAACTGTGACTAATCTTTGTCAAGCCACGTAAGTGTTTTCCGTACGATGGAGGTGGTTCTCGAGAGACCTGTTGCCGTGGTATAAGGAAGGATAATAAGAGTAAGGATAAGGGACGCGAGCTTAAGGAAAAGCAACTGTTGGTATGGCTTAGTCCATCAAGGAGGACAAGGACAAGATCATCGGAGAGGGCAATTGTACGCTCCCATTTCTAGGGTACCTAAAAGAAATGGTACCGTTACTGGTAAAGGTTTAGTCGTTCTTTTCTATCATCCCGTCCAGACTTTGTCTTGATCATCGTATCATTTAAGTCTACTTGGATAGTTGAGTCTCTGCACCTTAGTACTAGCATGGTAGAGGATCCCAGCTTTGTCCCAAAAATCTGGTTGGAGAGTTGGTCCATTTCTTTATGACTTGCTTGGATTTGAGAGTGACATGTCTTGGCTACGGATGGATTCTAGGGATAAAGTGGTCACCCAATAAGGGGTGCCATTCTCAGTTTTGGAAGGAGGGTAGTTAGACTCTCGACTCACCTTGGTGATACCCTCGAAGTCTCATGTAACCTTTTGGGTTCTGTCATGGTTAGTTACCTAGAATCTCGGGATGCAATTGTGGGTAATCCGTTCGAATAGAATTCGCCGCTAAGGCGGATGGTTCGTTTCGCTTATGCATGAGTTATGGGAATCACCCTAGTAAGTACTCTTGGCAACATGGATTGGCATCGGCAAACGAGATCCAGAATTCCCTAGTGAATTTTGGAGAGCTTGCATGAGTAAGTGGATAAGTTTGAGCCAAGTATACTAGGGAAAGGATAAGTGAAAGGGGAATAAGAAGCAACAGTGAAATGAGTTCCAACTCATACCTTGGAAATAGGAATCAAGGAGCTACGAAATCATGAAGTCAAAGGCGGTCAAGGCACCGAGGAATTAAGCTCAAGGCACCGAGGAATTAAGCTCAAGGAAACGCGACTTAGAAGACGTAAGGCTAGACGCGCGCATCGTACCTCTTTTTAAGGAGTGTATCCATGATCCCTGGTTTCTCCTGTAGAGCTTACTTACATGCTATCGCTTGGTGGATATCCTCTCGGTCCTGTTTCTGTTACAAACCCCATAAGGAGTTTGTCTTGTTTATCTCCTCGATCTTATCTTGGGAACCTTAGATAGAACTCTATGGATATAAACATGTGTTTGAAACATGTTATGATTGATATGGTTGCAAATGGTTGCAAGTGGTTGCTCGTGGATGCGCGAATACACATTAGATACTAGATTGACACGGTCACGTTTCATGTTGCATATGCACGAGTATTTATACTTGTTTATGGATGAAATCGAATGTGTTGTCATATGGATGTTGCATGTGGATGAATTTTTGTGCACGCATATAGTACTTATATGACTAGGACTATTTGCATACATGTTGGACTCATGGCACTAAACATATTTTGCATTAGAAAGATCATTCAGGCCTGATCATTAGTAGTAGCTAAGGAACATATACACACAATTTCTTGCATATGTTCATATGGCATTAGAAATCATCTAAGGACCATGGTTGCCTGTGGATGATGTTTTGAGTAGATGGATGATGGATGGTAGGATACGTTCTTCCTAACTTGGAGATTTCGGGGACGAAATCCTTTAAGTTGGGGAGGATGTAACAACCCGAATTTTTAACAACGTGTTACGACAAGAATCAAGGCAGAATTAAATTATAAAATCTGAATCAGGAGCAACAGGTTGCTCCATTGCGTTCGTCTCGGAAAAATACGCGAAATAGAGTCCGAAATTTCGTAAATCGGAGTCCGTATGACCGAGATATGGCCTTGCGAAGTTTCACGAAAAAATCAAATTCAAAACAGATTTCAAATTTTCAGAAAACAGGCTAGGCGGGAAAAATCCCGCCAGAACCAGGTCGACCTGGGGGTCGACCTGGGAGTCGACCTGGGTGGGACCAGGTCAACTGGGGAGTCGACCCCAGGGTCGACCTGGGGGTCGACCTGCCTGGTCGGACCCAGGCAACCTGGTGCACCTATTTTGCTGTTTGGCTCGGTTTTGGAGGCTTGTGACGATTTTTTTGAGGGCTTGGATCTATCCTAGGGTTAATCTAACGGCCTAAACTACTCCTAATCTCTATAAAAAGACCCTAAGCCTACCCTAAACCCCTCATAATTCACTCATGCCACGAAGTGCTGCCCAAATCTCCATTGATCATGACCTCCATCTCCAACTTCAAGAGCCTATGCATTCAAATCGGGTTCAAATCAAAAGGTGCAAGCTTGCTACACCAAATCAAGGCCAAATCAACATTGCCATGCGAGTTTCATGACGGTTCTTCGACAAAGGAGCCACCTTTCTTCGTCAAGATGATGCATGATCCTTTTCCTAAGCCTCGCTATGTAAGTTCTAGCTACTTCGAGATGTTAACGGTAGTTTAATGATGGCATGGAATAAAATGCGGTTAAACATAAGTGCTATAACCTATGTGAACCTAGTTTTGCCTCTTACCTTGAATATATGACTTGGAACTATGTTTTAGCGACTATATCATGTCACTCATGTTATGTTTAGACTAGTTTATCATGAAAGATTGAACCTTTAACTTGTGAATGTGGGCATAAGACCTTAGAACCACTTTGGGCTTGTGAAATATGTGCATGAACTTAACTTGGGGCTTATGCAAGTATATGAACCCGGAACCCCTTATGATAATGTGCAAGTTTGTGGCCAATCACCTTTTTATGTTATGCATGCTTGTGGCCAACCCCTTCTTGATTTGTCATGCATGCTTGTGGCCAAATTCCCTTATGATACTATGCATGTTTGTGGCCAATATTCCCTTATGACACTATGCATGTTTGTGGCCAATATGTTGGCATAACACCCTACTATGTGACTCGCTTCCACTTGGGTTGGAAATACGTTTGGGTAGCTTAGGAAAAACGTGGGTATGACATGAAAAACTTGACATGGGGCTTACATGAGAACATAACATTCATGATACATTTAAATATGATCATGACACGTGGGAGAACATGGAACTTGAACTAGACATGGGTGGGTTGTAAGTGTAAAAAAGACACTAGACCAAACATGAAAGTGGCCAACTCGAGGTTGGGTTGAGTTTGTAGCATAAATCTACCCGGACCCGCCCGGCTTAACTAGTGGCTACAAACAATAGGATCCAATGTGAGAAGTTGGTCATGTCGCGCTTAAGACCCGAGGTTAGACTAGGTTGTGGTGTAAAACTATCCGGACCCGCCCGGCTTAACTAGTAACCACAACAAAGTCTAATGTGAGAGGTTGAGAGTGCATTAATTAAATTAATGCCACATGAGAAGGTTAAGTAAATTTGACTAATGGCACTTAACCGATATGACATGAATGGGTAGGTTAAGTGGGACCGGGCTTGATTTCTTAATGACACTTAACCATACAAGACAATTAGGGGATGGGGTTAAGTAATTTACGCTTAACTAATCCGACTTGGTAATTAGATGGGGTTAAGTAATTAAGACTTAACTAATCTAAACACGGTAATTAGATGGGGTTAAGTAATTAAGACTTAACTAATCTAAACACGGTAATTAGATGAGGTTAAGTAACCTATACTTAACTAATCTAAACACGGGAATTCGATGGGGTTAAGTTAAACCCTTAACCAATCTAAACTTGGTAATTCAATGGGGTTAAGTAACCAATACCTAACCAATTTAACATGATAATTTAATGGGGTTAAGTAACTTATACTTAACCAATTATACGTGATGATTTGATGAGGTTAAGTAACCTATACTTAACCAATCTAATAGGTGGACCTGATAGGGTTAAGTCACAAGACCTTTTAAAAGTAGGCTTAACCATTGTAATACGATTAGTGGATGGGGTTAAGCTAATCCATACTTAACCAATCCAACTCGATAATCTGATGGGATTAAGATAATCTGTGCTTAATCAGTCTAACATGATAATCTGATAGGGTTAAGACAAATAAATACTTAACCAGTTTGACTTGATAAGGTTAAGTCATGAGCTTCTTGGTACACTTAACCAACCTGTAGGGCTAAGCCTTGAACTTGAGTACTTAGCCAATCTTGACATGATTCGTAGGCGGGTTAAGTCATGAACTTGGATAACAACACTTAACCCATTTGACTAAACCCTAGCTCAGGGGACTAGGTTGGAAATCGTAGTTAACAAGGATAGCGGAAAGAGGGGCTAAGTGGTAAACCTTAGTTAAGGGTAACTAAGTAATAATTCTTAGCTAAGGACATGGGACTAGTTCATAAAGAGATGAGTAACCTGGTACGGTAGGTCATCGCTTAGTATACGAGGAGGAGCAAGTTATCTGACTTGGATAAAAGCTCCAGCGAACTGGGTGACTAAGCGGAAGCTTCGGGGAACGTGAGGGTACTCTTGGTATCCCTCTGTGAGGTGGCAAGTGGTCCATGAAACCCGGCCTCACAGGGGTTAAGGTCTGCGGTAGAAGAGCCAAAAGTATGCCTTGGTTGCTATGCGAGCGACCTAAAGACTGGGATGGATTAGCGTGGAGTCGACGATACTTGATTTTGCCCCGGGATAGCATGTCGCCGACTACCTACCATCTTTAGTCAATCGTGTACGTACGGAAAGGCAGGGAACTCCCAACAGACCATATACTAGCAATCGAGTTATGGGTGAGGTTGGCTATCTGGAAATGGGCATCGATGGGCCGTAGTGTAGTTCTCATACATGATTTTTCTTGGGTTGCCTTTCAGTAGTTGAGGGAGGGGTCACGTGGGACCATAGCCACGGGTACAAAAACAGACCTTGATATCTGCATCAGCAGACGACTTAAAGCTCCCGACCGAGTTCCGTATTTCTTGATTTGCCCTGGCACGGAACTCGGATGGCACATTGGGGAACATGTGCGTCTAGACATGGAAAACGGTTCACGATACATACGTGGGATAAAAGGGCGCGGTTGACGGGTGGCATAATCCCTAGTGGTCCTAGGTGGCCAAAACCCAAACCGAGACACGGAAACGTTCATTAGGTAGCATAATCTCTAGTGGTCCTAGGTGGCATAAATCCTAAGTGAACGTGCGATAGTTCATGGTAAGGAAACATAACTAGATCAAGGGTAGCAGTCCAAAATAACCTCAAGGATAAAACGTTTACATGGGAAAGCCCGTATGGCCTACGGCAAAGGACTAAACTTATACATGGAAAGAAACATACGAGTTGGGAAAACCTACATATGCTATATATTAGGTTGACACGGACCATTACATGACATTGGGCAAGGGACATTCATAGTTAACACATGACGCGGGTTGGGATACTAGTACGAGAGGTCCAGAGCAAATATACATGTTAGAACCATGAGAAATATAGATGATAGATGCCGTGTGATGTTATACAGGATAGATACCTTGGGATATTATACTTGATCGAAACCTGACGATGTGATACCGTGATTTATCATGACACCGTAGTTTATCATGATATCTTAGTTTACCTTGCTACAGTAGTTCAGCCTGTTACCCTGGTTTAGTTTATCTATCTTGTCGTCATCCTTATGTTTACTTTCAGTTTATGCATGTCATGTTACCTTTACCTGTTTTTATACTGGAAGTAGATAGGACTTACCAGTCTTTATGACTGACCCCGTTTTCTTTCGCCTCTTGTCTTCCGTCCCCCCCCCCCCCCCAGGGTTTTCAGGGAGGAAACACTGTTATCTAGTTCGGACTTCTTCTGCTTGAAGGTCATCACGCATGGCTTGGACTTTTCTTGGCTTTGGCTACTTTACTGTTTTACTTGGGGAATAATTTATGAAATGGTTTTATGCTTCTTTACTATTGCAAGACAGGTTTTGATGTATTCTGATGTAAAAGGCTTTAGACCTTATTTTATAAGGTAATGAAATTTGTTTTACTTCCGCTGTTATATATATATATATATATATATATATATATATATATATATGTTCTGTCTTGTAATATTTCTATGCATGTTTACCTCGATAATGCTTCACCAAACCTAGTGCATTCCCTTGTGAGTGACCCTAGCGGAGGTGGGGTGTTACAGGTAGGGAGCTCTCTCACGATGAACTAAACCTTCTTCACATGCAGCTTATTGGAGAAGGTGAGACGTGCGCTTCTGCAAGAAGTAAACGAAGGCTTGGTACCGGCGATATTCTTGGGGTATTGACTAAAAACTTTATTTATTTATTTATTTATTTTCCAGTTAGAGTGCAATATTTGTGGTTTTTGCGTTTTTGCTTACGGAGATGTGTATCATTTCTTTTTTGTCATGTTTTCATGGTAGTCGATGCCATTTCTTTTTTGTCATGTTCATTTATGCCTTGGTTAGTCCATTTGCCTGCACATATGTGCCACTTAAGTGGTTGCACATATGTGCCACTTAAGTGGCTGCACATTTGTTAAATCACAATAAAATATCAAATATGTGTGTTTCCTTTTGTATTAATTTTCTTCTCTACTTTGCATGATTTTTTTTTGAAATCGATATATATTGTTTTCCACTGATATTTATCTTTAATATATTATACATTTAGTAGAATAGCAAACAAGTCTTTGTTTTGCTGAAAAAGGGAAGATGCATAATATCGCTTGAAATGCCTGCAAAAAATCGAGTCTGAAATCACAGCTAATGACTTGGATCGTTATGGATATTAATTGATATGTAACATCCCATATTTTTAGCGATTGAATAATTAATTTATTTAATAATTTAAATAGCGGTTTAGTAATTTAAATGATTCAAATTTAAATATTTCGAATATTTAGTTAATATAAATAATGGAATAATAAAGTTTAATTCTGAAATGGTCGGAAGTGAGCTGAATTCGCAGTAGTGTGTGGATTGGATAATATATGAGATTTAATTCAGTTTAAAATTGAATTATAATAACGAATATATTTATATACGACAATTGAACATATTAATTATAATATAATTATAAACGAACTCGTAACGTCGCGGTAGTTCGTAATATTGAGTTTTGAACTTCAACTAAGGGTACGGGATTAGTTATAAGTCGGATTTCTTTGAAACAAGAAACGTTGGAATCTATCGAACTGTATTTTTCAAATGGAAGTGAAAAATCGAGATTTTGTTTTATATATTGTAAGTTATGTCCAAATCAAAATTTCAAATGGTCGCTATGGAATCGTTTATAAGCCATAATGGTCTATTTAATATAATATAATATTGGTTTTGAATTTGGACAAGATTTTTGAGACATAATTATAATTTAATTTTTAGAAATTTTCTATAATTTTTATTTTGGAAAATAAGCAACTTTTTGTTTGAAGTGTTTTATACCCTATGTCAACACTTCTGAAATTTCACATAATAAGTTAATTTGTCTATTTCGTTATATTTTTGGAATCATGGCACATCACTCGACACGATTATATTTTTATTTTTTTCCGTTGCAACTCATATGTGTATAGAGTTTACGTAGCCGGAGACACCATTCCTTAGCTAAGAAGCAACCTTAGCTAGTATAACCTACATTAACGTACACATAAAACTTTTTCATTTGTACACCTCACTGCCCATCCATTTAATGTTACACTGTAACGTCCCCGGTGTAATGACCCGCATTGGTAGAGGTATTATAATTAATTTATTTAATTATATAAATGGTGATATAGTGAATTAAATGGTCGTGGAATTAAATAATGATGAATATTTAATGAAAATAATAAATTAAATAATATATATTTAATTCTGAAATAATCAGAATTGGCTGAAATGGCGATATGGTGTGAATTGGATCATCTGTGATATTTAATTCAGTTTGGAATTGAATTTGAATAACGAATATATTATATAAATGACAGTTTGAACATAGAATTATAATATAATTAAAATCGAGCTTGAAATGGCGCTGCAGTTCGTAATTTGGCGATTTGAACTTCAACTAAATGTACAGGATTCGTTTTAAGTCGGATTTCTGTGAAACAAGAAACGTGTGGAGCTGGTGGAATATATCTTTCTAGTGGAAGAGAAAAATCGGTATTTCGTCGTGTAGATTTTGATTCACTTCAAATCAAAGTTCAGAAAAAGTCGCTGTGGAATTCCTTTATAATTTATAAAGGAATTATTTATATTTTAAAAAGGAATTTCAATATAAATCGAATATATGGTTGACCCAGATTTGAAATATCGAGTTATAATCCAAGGGGAGCTGTATGGTATTCCACTATGTGTTAGCCTACTTTGTGAACTAGGCAACACAAAGTCAAGATGTCAAACATTGAAGAGCATTTTTTATTATAAGACTTCGGTTCGGATCGGAGAGACCATCACTACTCAGATCAGAGAAGACACTACAACCTAGGTTGGACAGCTGCGATCGTTCGGGTCGGGTCAGAGCAACGTATCAGTTCGGGTCGGATAAAATCTCCTGTTCGGATCGGTGAGCTGTTGATGAGGAAATTAGAAAGGCACAGCTGTTCGGATCGGAGGGAAATATAGTCTCAATTGGATCGGAAAGCCATTTGGTTGTTGCAGAGATTAGTCGGAACGGAACAGACTAAGGAGGAGAAAGCTTTGTATCCAAGCCAATCCGGGTCGGATCGGATATCCCGACCCGAACCCCTTGCACGTGTCTCTCCGACCCGAACCCATTTTCCATATTATTCTCCAGCATAAGCGCCTGGATATCCGGATCGGCTATGACCAGTTCCTGCCCATAACGTCCACTATTCTGATGCGTTGTCAACGAAGAAATCAATCCGAATCCGATGCTGATGGGATGAGTGACACGTGGCTCCGATCCGGATCGGGTTTTGAGCAAATTCACACCTATAAATACCCCGTCTGGAGACAAAGAAAAGGATCTTTTTTCTGGCATTTGGAGAGTTCAACTACCTTCATAACCCGAATTCCAGCAATCCCGGAAAATCCAAATCTTCCTTTATTATTTGTTTTCAAACAATTGAGTGATTGTGAGTGAGTTGTGAGAGAGATCAAGTGAGTATTTCATTGTATTTGCAACTGAATCATTGAAAATAATGAAAAACAAGTGGACGTAGGCATTTCTTCGCCGAACCACTATAAATCCTGTGTGTTCATTTTCATTTTTATCTCATTTCATTTTGCTTTTAATCAATTTGGGTGTTAGAACCACTTTTTGGTCTAACATTTTGGTGCTTTCATTGAGAAACCTCATCTGAATTCTCTATTTTCCGGGATTTCTTTCTACTTTTTGGACCGTTGAGTTCAAAGAAGTTAATCCTTAAGTTTCTCCACTCTTTTATATTTGTTGAAGTGATTGTCAAAGAATCATAGCCAAAGGAAAAGGCAAAGAAGTTCAATCTGGTCGAGGAAATGGAGCTGGCGAAGATCAGCAAAATGCAGTTGTAACAAGGTCTCGGGGGCAGAGTTCAGCAGCAGGAAGAACCAATGCAGGAAATCCGAGCCGCCAACAGGGGGAGAGCTCCGATCCGATCCGGGTAGGAGATTCTGAAGCAGTGCATTCCCCCAATCTGAACCGACCCGAGCAGCTTGCCACGTACCGATCCGACCAGGCTCCCCAGCTCCGAACCGACCCGACCTCCTACCTCCGATCCGATCCGACGCTTGGTGAAGCTGGAACCTCCACTCGAGTCCCTACGAATGCTCCGATTCCAGCCACCAGGGTTAGTGATCAGGTTAATCCGTCTGCGCCCATCACACAAGGAGATTTCTCGCGCTTACTTGACATGCTTGAGAGCACAAGGGAGGCTATGAAAGTCCACGAGCACACTAATCTCATGATGCAGGAAAATATGAGGCTCATGAGTCGGGAGATCAGTGAACTCCGTCGATAGAGAACTCCATCACCGATTCGTCACACACCAGTGGATCAATCTTCATCTTCCGAGGAAGAGCGGCCTCGTGAACGAAGGCCGCTCGAACGACCTCAGAATGTGGAGCAGCTGACATTTGGATCTTTGGGATCTCGTGAGGATATTGCACGAGCGCTAGGAAACAATGACCCCACTCGGGGGCAAAGACTCCAATCCCCTCCTCCCGAGATCGATCGGGAGCGCAGGGAACGGAATCGAGCAGAGGCAGCTCGAAGAAGAAGGGCATCTCCTGAACAAGAGCCCGGAAGGAACTCGGATACTAGGGCCAGGGAACCTGAGCGGCCCCTAACTAATGCCGATGTGCAGGCAATGGTTCGCCAGATCATGTCCGAGAGCCGGAACTATACAAATGAAGATTATGGCATTGAACGAAGCCATACTCCCTTCACCGATGATATCCTTGACTTCCAATTTCCCCGACGCTTTAACTTGCCACAGATGGACAAGTACAACGGAAGGACTGATCCGGGACAGCATTTGTTGCGATACTCGTGGCTCATGAATGCTGCTGCTGCCCCTGATGAAGTGAAGTGTAAAGCATTCCCAATCTACTTAGAAGATGTGGCGCTGTTCTGGTTTACCCGACTTCCTCTTCGTTCGATTTCGAATTACAAGGAACTAAGCGAGCATTTTATGAACCAGTTCCGACTCCATGCCCGAAAGTCCAAAAGTGTTATTGAATTATCGAGAATCAAGCAGGCACCAGGAGAGTCTTTGAGGGCATATCTTGACCGTTTTAACCAAGCTGTGACTGAGGTCAGTGACCCGCATGAGCCCACTATTCTGATGGCATTGAAGGAAGGAGTTGATCCTGAATCCGAGTTCGGAGATTATCTTTCTGGGAAAACACCCTCCACAAGAGAGATATTCTACGAAAAAGCCGATATTTATCTAAGGCGAGAGGAGGCCAGGGCAAACCGAAAGAGAAAGTCTGAGACGGCTTCAAAAGAAAATGTGCAGAGTAATGTCGCCGTGAAGCAGTCTGGGGAAAGTTCTGGCAAGGTTGAAGTAAATGTGGGAAACAAGGGTGGAAACAACAATGCTGGAAGCGGGGGTAACAACAACGATAACCGTAATCCGAACGGTAACAGAAGAAACAGAAATAGTGGAAGCGATCCTAACAAAAGACCCCGATTCCAGACCTACGAGAATTATACACCATTGAACGACACCCTGGAAAATATTTACCTGGATACGTACAATGTGTTACAGTACAAAAGACCGCCACCTCGTGATTCGACCGAGAAAGAAATGGCGACAGGGAAATTTTGTTTGTTTCATGGAACTCATGGGCATTCAACCAATGAATGTCGGCATTTGAGGGATGTAATTGAGAAGCTGCTGCATGAAGGGAAGTTGGATGAGTATAAGGTTGCCCCGAGGGACAGGGGGCAAGGAGAGCAGGCTCCAAAACAGATTCTACCTGCTCCCAAGCCTACAGCGCAGTAGAAAGTTAAAGGAATTGTTATCAACTCCATAGTGGGCGGACCTCACCCGGCAATCCGAAGTTTCAGATCAATGGATCAATATGTAAATGCTGCCAAGCATCTAGACGTGAATGAAGGTGATGATTTGGAAGATATCACCCCCATAAAACAACAGAAGACCATGTTTGACGACGTGGTATTCCGCAGCCGAGATAATACTGGGATCCAGTCACCCACTGACGATCCGTTGGTTATTACTACCACTATTGGGCCGGCCTTGGTTCATAAGGTATTAGTAGACAACGGAAGTTCCGTTAATATTTTGTTTAAGAAGTCATTTGATCAAATGAAGCTTGAATCTGAAGATTTGAAGCCATGTGAAGGATGAATCAGAGGCTTCAACGGGGCGTCGACAGCTCCCATGGGAAACATAGAGTTGCCCGTGACCCTGGGGCAAGGAGAACGTAGAAGAGTGCGGATGCTTCAGTTCGTAGTATTGGACGTAGATTCGCCTTATAACGCATTTTTGGGGAGGCCTGCCCTTGCTGAATTCAGAGTTTGTATCGCCCCTTGGTGCTTGTTACTTAAGTTCCCAACCGAAGCCGGAACTGGAGTAATGACAGGGGATCAAGTTTCCGGATGGGCCTGCTACGTGGCCGAATTAAAGATGTTGATGAAAGGACTTAACGTTGAGAGTAAAGATGCCTCGTCTCCCTCAAAGGGGGGCTCGGCATAGCAATTAGAGAGATTGACCCCAAAGGAGTTGCCCAAAGGAACGCCTAAAGACCTGGATCCCAGAAAAGACGAGGAACCAGAGGCTAGGAATGCAACTCCTAATGAAGCGACAGTGGAAATTCCCATTGATAAAGCTGATCCGACAAAAGTTTTGAAAATTGGTTCTCAATTGGATCCACGTCGAGCTAAAGAACCAACGGACTTCTTGAAGGCAAACTTAGACGTGTTTGCCTAGACCCATGCTGACATGTGTGGGATATCGCCATCCATTATAAGTCACAAATTGAATGTAAACCCGAAGCATCCGCCTGTGAAGCAAAAGAGACGCATGCTGGGCCCAGAAAGGTCGGCTGCTCTCAAAGAGGAAGTAGAGAAGTTGAAGCAGAATGGATTTATTCGAGATTCGACATATCCCGACTGGATATCGAATCCCGTCTTGGTAAAGAAGCCAAACGAAAAGTGGCGGACTTGCATTGACTTTTCAGATTTAAACAAAGCTTGCCCAAAAGATAGTTTCCCACTTCCCAGGATTGACCAGCTTGTAGATTCGACAGCAGGTCATGAACTTCTCTCTTTCATGGACGCATATTCTGGATACAACCAAATTCCTATGCACGTACCAGACCAAGAACATACGAGCTTCATTACGAATTTGGGATTATATTGTTATGTTGTAATGCCATTCGGATTGAAAAACGCTGGAGCTACTTATCAGCGCTTGGTGAACAGAATGTTTTCTAATCAAATAGGAAAAACTATGGAAGTTTATGTGGATGATATGCTTGTCAAATCGAAACAGTCCTCCAGCCATACGCAAGACTTGGCGGAAATGTTTGGTATCCTGCGAAAGTACCGGATGAAATTGAATCCTCTGAAATGCTCATTTGGAGTGGCATCGGGAAAGTTCCTTGGCTTCATTGTGAGTTCCCGAGGAATTGAAATCAACCCTAGCCAGATAGCAGCAATTAGAAATATCGAAGAGCCGAGGAGAATTAAAGACGTCCAAAGTCTTGCAGGGAAAGTAGCGGCACTGAGTAGATTCATCTCCAAAGCCACGGACAAATGTGTTCCATTTTTTGATTTGATTAAAAGAGGAAAGAAGAACTTCGAGTGGACTCCGGACTGTGTTGAGGCCTTTCGAAATTTATTGGAACTGCTGGAGAAACCGCCGATTTTATCAAAGCCCGTAGATCACGAAGAATTGTTTGTTTACTTGGCAGTCTCGGCCCACGCCGTCAGCACGGCCCTGGTTCGAGAAGAAGACAAAGTACAAAGGCCAGTGTATTATGTAAGCAAGAAATTAGCAGCGGCAGAGCGCAACTACCCAAAAATTGAGAAGCTCGCTTACAGCCTCTTGATCGCATCCCGAAAACTTCGTCACTATTTCCAAGCTCATCCAATAACCATATACACCGACCAGCCCTTAAGGCAGGTGTTGCAGAGACCCGAAGCATCGGGAAGGTTGATCAAATGGAACATAGAACTAAGTCAGTTTGATTTGAATTTTCAACCACGAAAGTCAATCAGGGGGCAAGCTCTAGCAGACTTTATTGCGGAGTTCACAATTCCAGAGGAGGAAGTAGTCGATGACAGAGTGGTTAAGTCCGAGGATGAGTTAAAGATAGATCCGTGGAAACTATATACAGATGGAGCCAAGAACGACCGAAGGTCCGGAGCTGGAATCGTCTTAGTCACTCCCGAAGGACGGTCGTTATATTACGCCCTGCGATTAGAATTTTCGGCGACTAACAATGATTCTGAATATGAAGCCCTGATTGTCGGGCTGAAGCTTGCAAAAGACCTCGGAGTAAAAATGTTAGATATATTCTGTGATTCTAAAATTGTTGTTTGCCAAGTGCGAGAGGAATTTGTGGCTCGAGGACCTCGACTTATCGCCTACCTCAAGAAAGTGAGAGAGCTATTGAATAGCTTAGAGCGGTACAACATAACACACATTCCCAGAGTTGAAAACCAGAAAGCGGATAGACTGGCAAAGCTGGCTAGTTCTGACAATCCAGAAGAGACCGAAATAATTCCAATTGAAACGTTGGAATCGCCAAGCTTTGAGTCAATGGAAATTGAATTCGCTTTTGAAGCGGAACCAGAGAAGGAGTCGTGGATGACTCCAATTAAGAATTTCCTTAAGAATGGGACACTCCCCTCAAAGAAGAGTGAGAAAAGAGCTGTAGTTCGCAAAGCTACCAGATATGTCATACACGATGATACTCTTTATAGGCAAGGATTTTCTATGCCCCTGTTACGATGTATAGCACACGACGACATCAAGCGTGTACTAAGAGAAGTACACGAAGGTGAGTGTGGAGATCATACAGGAGGTCAAACTTTAGCAAAGAAGATATTGCGATACGGATATTTCTGGCCTACGATTAATAAAGATGCAGCTGATTATTCACGACGCTGCGATAAGTGCCAGAGATTCGCCAAAATCCCCAGGGCACCGTCGACCCAGCTTAAATCAATGGTGAGTCCTTGGCCATTTGCCACGTGGGGGATTGATATCATTGGAGTTCTACCAATTGCTAAAGGAGGAGCTAAGTATGCAATAGTGGCCGTGGACTATTTTACGAAGTGGGTGGAAGCTGAGCCGTTGACCAAGATCACAGCAAGAAAGGTGATAAGTTTTGTAGTCAGAAATATTATATGCCGGTTCGGGATCCCAAGGACGATTATAACTGACAACGGAACCCAATTTGATAGTAATGAATTCAGAAATTTCTGCCAGAAGTATAAGATAGACAAACGATATACTGCAGTTGCTTATCCGCAATCGAATGGGCAAGTAGAGGCAATAAACAAAGTAATAAAATCCATCCTCAAGAAACGATTAGAGCGTGCAAAGGCAAAGTGGGTTGATGAATTTCCCCTAGCTTTGTGGGCATATCGAACAACATTTAAAACGGCCACCGGTCATACCCCTTTCTCTCTCTCCTTTGGCTCAGAAGCTGTAATTCCAGTTGAACTAGAAGTTCCTTCCCACAGGGTGACATATTATGACCCGATGACGAATCGGGCACTCTTACTTGAGTCTCTTGATGAAGTCGAAGAGAAAAGGGACGAAGCAGATTTGCGTGCGGCAAGACATCGACGTCAGATGGCACGCTATTACGACAAAAAAGTTCGCCTCAGGACTTTTGAACCAGGAGATTTGGTGCTAATGAGAGTCTTTCCATTCCTTCCTCACCTTGGTCCAAAATGGGAAGGACCCTTTGTCATTCAACGGAAACTTGAAAAAGGAACCTTCAAGTTAACGACCGTAGATGGCGAAGAAGTCCCCAGAGCATGGAATGCCCAACACTTAATGCGATATTTGGATTAGAAATGTTGTACTTTGTGTTATTTTTCTTATGAACTCTGTAATAAGGCACGACTTGCCTTGGGAAAATCTGACGATATGAATGAAGAACTATAAAGTGGATGTAGGCTACGACTTAGCCGAACCACTATAAAAATACTGTGTGTTATTTACTTTTATGCATTACATATATACATTCATCAGTTATTCTGTTGTGATTATAAGATACAGGATAACTCACAGCCTAAAAAGGTTGAAAACAGTTTAGACATAAAAAGAAGCACAACGACTATTTGTGCGATAAGTCATAAAAGAATGAGAGAACGACATTCTTAACTCTAACTCTCCAGAGAGAGAGAGAGAGTATAAAAGCGTCTCCGACTGAGCGCTGAAAAAGAAATCCTCCTCCTAACTCTAACTTTCCAGAGAGAAAGAGAGTATAAAGGCGTCTCCGACTGAGCGCTGAGAAAGACATCTTTCCCCGTTGAAAGACCAGGGAATAAATAGATGACTGAGCTCGAACTCTAACTCTCAAGAGAAAGAGAGAGAGAGTATAAAAGAAATGCCAGAAAAAACGACAGGTACTGACGACACAGGAAGTGCTATCCCGTCAGAGAATCGGGAGCATTCAGATTGCTTGATTGAGCATTAAATAATTTGTGGGAGTTGACTGGGGACACGTATGTATACGCATATTTCCCCCTCCACAACTTCGTTTCATAACTATAGATATGCATTTTTACATAAGTGCAGAACTACTAACAAACAAACATTGCAAAAAATGAGTTATTTTTATTTACAAATGAATGAATTTGTACAGGAAAATAGCTAAAAAAGAAAGTGCAGGAGCTACTTTTGTAGCAGCAATTATTGGTTCACTAAATGCTTAAACGATACAAGGCAATCCACTATTTAGATTTTGAATGAGCCTTGGATTTCTTGGCGGCTTTCTCCGCGTCCTTTGCTTCTTTCTCAGCCTCCGTCAAGATTCGCTTTGACTTCTTTTTTCCTGAAGATGCGGTGCTGGAGCCAGTAGACTTCTTCCCGGAAGGCGGGGCGCTGGAATCAAGAGAAGATTTTTTAGCGAGTTCCTCTGTAATAGATCTAGTTGAGAGCTTAACAACTAACCTTGATCTTGCATCCACAACTGCGAGGGGCTTGAGGAATTCGGGGTCTAGTTCTTCAGCTTTTAATTGCAAGCGTTTGTCTTGATCAGCTTTCATTGCAGCCAAGGTAACATCATCAACATTCTTTGACTCCCCGATTATTGCAACTTCTGGTTCCTCTTCCTGACCCCCGTCACCGCCATCATCCCTTAAAGCTGCTATCACTTCTTCATCACGGGGAGTGGCGGTCTTAGTTGGCTCACTTCATTCTCCCAAGTCTATAGAAGCAGCCTTGTCTTCCCCTTTTTTGGCCTTATCTGCGGGCTTTGTCCCAGCGGTGGCTCCCTGAGTCACATCTGTCTTTACGGATGATTCAACACCTACAGAATGAGAAGAAACAGTTATCAACTCAGGCGAAAACAATGGGTCTTTCATCGATTGTTTAATCACGTGGCGAAAGGTAGAAATAGCCTTGGCAAATTGAGGAGAAAAGGTAGGGATACCTTCCGAAGACCTCTCGGCAGGGGTGACTACTACCTCTGGTGCTGTTTCAGGAATAGGGGATAGCAGAGTTGTTCGGGGAATTCCCGGATTTTCAGGATCATACCCCTCTACTTTAGAAGTTGCAGGGGCAGAAGAAGAGGAACCAGCTTCGAGAACAGTTTTTTGTTTAGACTTCCGTCTCTCTTCTTCCATGGCCTCAGCAATAAGGCGGCGCCCTTCAGCTAAGCGCTCCGGTTCATCATCCCTCAAGTATTTCTCCATTAGCTTATCTTCGTCAATGGAATCGACCTTAAATTCCTCTTTTTCCCACTCGATGATCTGATTCCACACTTGAACTAGAGTGGATGGATAGTCCTCGATCCAAGAAATGTTTCGGCGACGAATAATATGTGCGAAGAATTCAATCATTAGTTCGCCGAAACCCTGAATATCAACCTCCGCCTCTGATAGTTGCTTGCGGGCTTCCTCCGCAGATTTGATGGCACACTCCACATTGCCCTCGGCCAGGGCAGCTCTGTTCTCTGCCTCCAACATCTTTGAAGCCAAGTCAGCGTTCTTCTTTTCTAGTTCAGCGCTCTTCTTTGCTAACTCGGCGTTTTTCCGTTCGAGCTCGGCATAAGCAAGGCGTGTCTTAGCAGCTTCTGACTTGGCCTCGTCAGCTTGCTTTTTTAATTCAGAGTGCTCCTGAGTGTGAGATTCAAGCAAGTCATGATAACGCTTTTGCATGTCCTCGAATTGTTGTTTGAAGTTAGAAGCGTCCCTTTGAGCGACAGCAAGTTGAGCTTGAGTATCTTCCAAATCTTTTCCTAGAGCTTTTAAGGCCTTGGCATCCTCCTCCGCGGTCTTTTGCATTGAGTCAGTATTTGTGATTAGAGTGCGGATGATTCTAGAAAGATTGCGTGAATATTTGAACATCTCAGTATACTGTTTTTCCACCGCATCTATCTTTGCTTTGGCCTCATCTGCCCATTTAGACGAAATAGGTTCAAGGGCAGGTAAAAAAGTCAAAGTCTCGAAGTAGTGTTCGGGAAATTGTTCCTTCAAATATGCCCGCTTTACTGCAGTTTCCGCATCTAGTGGAGGAGGAGCGGGGATTGTCAATTCGGTGTCCCTGTGTGTGGAGGATTCGGTAGATTCTTTGTCTGTCCTAGGTCGTTTAGTAGCAGGAACCTTATGCTTACTACGGGACCCGGTTTCTTTCGGAGGACTTCTCTCTCTACTGCGCTTTTCATGGGAAGAAGTGGAGTCTTTAGATGGTGGTCTGTCCTCTTCCCTGCGGCTTTGATAACCCTTATATTTCTCTTGTTCCGGTCGAACTGGTGAGCGGGAGCGTGAGGGTCGAGAACGATAGGGATCATAAGGCCTTCTCTCCTCCCTACCACGATCATCCCGGCGATCATACTCGACATCTTGAGGAGGATTGGACATGCTGCGACGAAGCTTCCTGATATCGTAGTAAGATCGAGACATCGTACCTGCATGATAAAACAAACGAAACTTAGAATTAATGGATTCACGAAGAAAGAGGTGCAACGAATGCTAATGCCGTTATATAAAGTGTATACTAAGTGGTGTATTTCCCCCTAACCAACCCGAGTCTGAAGCTAGACTAGTACGGGCAGGCTCTTTGGCCTTAGCGGGAGTGGTCTCTTCAGAAGAGGTGAAGACTAAAGGATCCTTCCTGAAATCCTCTGAAGTGTATATAGTCTCAGGTAAGGGGAGATCCCCCAAACCCTGAAATATCAGCTCATCAGTACTAGGGACATCCCCCTCGGAAGCATGAAGTGGCGACTCTTGGGAGGATTTTGACTTTTCCAGAGAAGTAGTCTCCTCGGGGGCGATATATCCTTCACGATGCTTTTCGGCCAGATTAGCCAATTCGTCATCTTGTGTAGAAGATGGAGAAGGTGAAGTTTGAAGAGGCGCTGTAGGAACTCCTGAGCCTTCTCCTGTCTCTGGGACTACCTCCACTGGAGGAATGTATGCGTATGGAACCGTCCCATGACCAATGCTACGAAAAACGGATAACAGCCCATGAAAGTGAAGGTATTCGTCTTTAAGGGCTTCGTCGATAGTCAAGAATTTTTGATCGCCATTAAGAAGTCGGTGCATCCGGTCAAAGAACACCTGATCTGATATCTGTTTGGGATTGTCGACTGCAAACAAAAAGGAAAACAAGTCAAGGTGATGATTCAAGTGTATAGAGCCCGGATTTAGAAAATCAGTGCTTTACTTGATTTTGTCCACCTCCTGGCGCATCCAGGCTGTCGCTTCACATAGAACCATTCTAGTCTGGAATCTCCAGCTTTACTGCTGAATGGTGCAGAAATTATCTTCCTTTTTGGAGCTGACTCAAAGTAGCAGAAAGATGGAGTCTCTCGAGTCCGATGCTTGAAATTATAGAAGAAGTGAACGTCATCGAACGTGAGCTCTATGCCTAAGATTTCACGATATGCTATGTACAAGGTGTGCAAATAGGCATATGAATTGGGATGCAACTGCATGGGGGCAATCCGCATTTGTCTTACAAAGTCAACGATCAAGGGAGAGAATGGAGGAATGGCGCCGACCATGCACATCAATCGAGTGACCGTCATATATCCTTCTGGAGGGTTGTGGGGACGGTCAGAGCGTGAAGGCACTAGAGTGTCCCTTTTCATTATCCCGTACTTTAAGAAAATTCAGACAAGTCGATCGTTGTCAATTGTTGACTCAACGGAGTCTGGAGGTGATTCCAATATAATGGCCGATTCAAATTCGTCAGGGGCTCGATCGTCACCAATCCCTCCTTCCTCCTCAAAACCCAGAGAAACTTCATTCTCTGAAGACACCTCGTCGTTTTCTCGATTTCCAACCCCGTAATCTGGACCCTCACTGTCCCATTCTGGATCCGAAGAAGAAGATATATCCTCGAGAGTGATTTTGATAGAAGTTTCCGGGGCTTCTTTCCTCTCAGCTAGTCTGGAAGAGCGTCTGGGTCTCATTGTCATAGAACTATTGAAGAAGCAATAGCACGAATTAGAGTAAATTAGCCCGTACCCCCTGTGCATGTGTGAACTAAAATATGTGCAACGAATGTGAGAAATGCAAAGTAAAGATGCAACAATGTAAGACGAAACTTTAAAGAGAAAGTGATAGTCAGAGTCGTTCTTAATGTTCGTTTATGTCCGCAAGGCACTATCCTAACTGTTCATGAAGTTGGAAGTAATATCTTTTAAATAGTTGGACGAAAGTTTGTGTTTTGGATTGAGTAGTTTTCGGTTCGGATGCATACACTAGGTTCAGATCGGATAGGCAAGGTCACAAGTCAGCTTAGAGCAAAGGCTCACACTCAGAGAGATATATCCGGATCGGTTCGGGGATTGACTTTCGGGGCGGGTCGGATTAACCTGAATAACCATGCACCTATTCTCTCTTTTGTTTCACAACCTGGTCCGATCCGAGCGCATAAGTCTTGACCTCCATTTTATTCATAGATCCGACCCGACCCGGTCAAACAAGTTAAGTCCCATTTCTTTGCCCTATTGCTCCGACCCGGTCCGGCTCTGTGAATTTCTCTCTTTCCCTTTTTCTCCTACTGTTCCCCCACCCGAACCGATCTCCTTCAATTTCCTTCCTCTTCCTCCTCTTAAGTAGTGAACCCAACTCGATATCCCAAGCCTTAATTAAAATCAAGTGATTAAGCACTCAAGTATTCAACAACGAGTCTCAATACCCTCCTCCAACGCCTCGAAATGGCGTCGATGCCATTAACGACGAAGGCGGAGGATGAAGGAAGCTGTGGCGATGGAATTAGTCAATTACCTTGCTAGAATCGTTCAACTTAACTGCGAATGTAAATTAAAAACAATTATGGCAATGAGAATCAAGATTACAAGACTACCTATGTATTTGATTCAAAGATTGAAGCGAGAATTTTGAAGTTTCTTGGAAAGACTACGGTTTCGATGTGGAATCGGTTCGGATGAACAAGAACAGTGAATGAAAGAAAAGAAGAAAAGTGAAGTAAATTTATATAAAAAACAAGCTGACTATTCGTATTCCCGCTCGGACCGGCTCGAAAAGCCCAGTGACACAGCTTGGCCCACTAATCCATTGCAGAGTATAGGAAGAAGGAGATCCGTTCGGGTCGGAACCCAAACCAGAAATCCGTTCGGGTCGGAATCCGAACCGAACAGGATGCAGTACGACAGCTTGGCATGCGTATTCAAAAGGAAGGATGAAGGCGTTGTGCAATAACAATCAAAGCATGCTCCATTTCCAACAGAAGCATCCTTTGAGGGGGCAAAGTGTTAGCCTACTTTGTGAACTAGGCAACACAAAGTCAAGATGTCAAACATTGAAGAGCATTTTTTATTAGAAGACTTCGGTTCGGATCGGAGAGACCATCACTACTCAGATCATAGAAGACACTACAACCTAGGTTGGACAGCTGCGATCGTTCGGGTCGGGTCAGAGCAATGTATCGGTTCGGGTTGGATAAAATCTCCTGTTCGGATCGGTGAGCTGTTGATGAGGAAATTAGAAAGGCACAGCTATTCGGATCGGAGGGCAATATAGTCTCAATTGGATCAGAAAGCCATTTGGTTGTTGCAGAGATTAGTCGGAACGGAACAGACTAAGGAGGAGAAAGCTTTGTATCCAAGCCAATCCGGGTCGGATCGGATATCCCGACCCGAACCCCTTGCACGTGTCTCTCCGACCTGAACCCATTTTCCATATTATTCTCCAGCATAAGCGTCTGGATATCCGGATCGGCTATGACCAGTTCCTGCCCATAACGTCCACTATTCTGATGCGTTGTCAACGAAGAAATCAATCTGAATCCGATGCTGATGGGATGAGTGACACGTGGCTCCGATCCGGATCGGGTTTTGAGCAAATTCACACCTATAAATACCCCGTCTGGAGACAAAGAAAAGGAACTTTTTTCTGGCATTTGGAGAGTTCAACTACCTTCATAACCCGAATTCCAGCAATCCCGGAAAATCCAAATCTTCCTTTATTATTTGTTTTCAAACAATTGAGTGATTGTGAGTGAGTTGTGAGAGAGATCAAGTGAGTATTTCATTGTATTTGCAACTGAATCATTGAAAATAGTGAAAAACAAGTGGACGTAGGCATTTCTTCGCCGAACCACTATAAATCCTGTGTGTTCATTTTCATTTTTATCTC
This sequence comes from Allium sativum, assembly GCA_030737875.1. Classification (NCBI taxonomy): domain Eukaryota; kingdom Viridiplantae; phylum Streptophyta; class Magnoliopsida; order Asparagales; family Amaryllidaceae; genus Allium; species Allium sativum. The sequence continues at coordinate 320,092,837 of CM060916.1, forward strand.
ATTTCATTTTGCTTTTAATCAATTTGGGTGTTAGAACCACTTTTTGGTCTAACACTGTGAATATAGACGATAATATTTATTTTTAAATATTAAATTTAATTATATTTAAATATAGGCTATCCAGAGCTTTAAAAATAGCCACTTTTTCAAACGAAGTCGGAATTCGACGAAACCAGTTTCGTTGGATCCGCAATGTTAAATAGTTGTTAGATTTCCAGTTTCGTGATTTTTAGAGTCACTGTGTGACCGTAATAAATTTTAGAGTGAGAAACAATCAGTTTTTCGACGGTTAAAAATACGCTGTGTGAGCATACGAAGTCGGAATCCGATGAAACCAATTTCGTTGGGACCGTAATGTCGAACTCTAGCTACATGATAATTTTCGTGATTTTTGGGTATCGTGTGTGATCGTAGGCATTTTTAATGATAATTGAAATCAGTGTAGCAATAAAAATCAATATAATATTAATTTTTAAAACTCTATAAATACCCTCAACTTCCTTCCTTAACCTAATTCAATTCACTCTGGGGTCAACGAAAATTTCGGCCGCGTTTCATTCTTTCCAGTAAATAAGTTCGATCTTCAGAAATTCGAGGAAAATCAAATCAAAATCTGTAAATCAAAATACTTATATATTTGGATTTCTTTTTCTTTCCTCTACAATCCTATAGTGGTTTCAGTATTTGCAATTGCTGTTTTGGGTCTGTTGAGTTTTGACAGCAAGTGCTAGGGTTGGGTTTTGTGAGGATTTTATACTTCGATTTGCGAAACGAAGTTCATAATGGGATTGAGGAGAGTGAGGGGCTTGTGTTTGCAAAGTTAGAGGGTTAACGATGGATAAAAATGTCGATACTGTGTGAGGCACCGTGGAGGACCGTGAACGACGAGATTCAGGGATGAGGTGCGAGTTGTGTGAATGTATAATGGAGTTGTAGAGTTTTTGAAGGAGAAGGATAGGGTAATGTCGGCTTGAATTATTATCAAGTAATGGAAGGGAAGGAGGGGCTCAAAGGTTTCAAAAATGTCAGCGTGGAGGAGCAAGAAACTGGGAGGAGCGATCCTTGTTTTGGGAAGAAGGAGTGCGGGTTACTTTGTTAATGAGCCGGTGGAGTATTTGGGGTGAGGCCCATATATTAATTATTCAAGTTTTGTTCTAGTTAAATAGTGCACTAACTTATAAATGATGTAACTTCATCACACGGTATCAGAATTGGACAAAACTGGATCCGTTAGGATCGTATGGACGGGAGCAACACAATGAGACTAACCGGGAGTGAATCCGAGCTCGTTATAATTTATGGCGAAATAAAGTGTCTGATTCAAATCAAATAACAGCTTATTGTTCTTTAACGATGAACTGCCAAAGTGAGTAAATCTCACTAACTCTGAACAGTTTATCAATTCATGTTGTATTTTTAGAACTGTTAGATATTGGCTGATTGACTGTGTGTTGACTGTTTGATTGAACTGTTAGTCAGTTAGTTGAATTTCTATATTAATTCTGTTTAACAGAATATATCATATGGAACTGAAAGTGATGTTATCTATATTGTTTAACATCCGTGATGCAGGGAAACAAGTTGGAGGAATCCAATTGGATTCCTCAACATTTATTTTACTGTGATTCATATATTGTGATATACGATGTGGTATATAATCTGTTGTCGATTATATGTGTTTGGACGATACTGATCATCGTGATTTGATATGTTGAATACCATAACATACCGAAATGTTGATAAGGGAATATTTTCAAAGTGATATTTGAAAATAAAATATTTATAAATGGAATATTTATAAATAACAAATATTTATAAATTGGGATATGTATAAATAGGAGATATTTAGAAAAAGGGAAAAACGATATAAAAAGGAAATTGTTATAAGAAGAAAATCATTTTAAAGTGGAGAACCGTTACTAAAAGTAAATCTTTAAAAATTAACAAACGTTCTTAAAAAGGAAATCTTGATTAAGCAAATGAAGGAGTTAAACTGAATATGGTATTCGAAAGGAGTTAAATAAAATATGGTATTCTAAAGGAGTTAAAACGAATATGGTATTCGAAAGGAGTTAAATCGAATATGGTATTTGAAAGTTAGTAAATCGAATTAGTTATTCGAAAGGGGTTAGTCGAGTCGAGTTAGTTGAATAGAGTTAATCGAATATTAGTTATTCGAATTAGGTTAAACCAGTTAGGGTAAAACCATTAGAGTAAATCAGTTAGAGTTAAACCAATTAGGGTAAAACCATTAGGGTAAACCAGTTAGAGTTAAACAGTTAGTGTTAATCAGTTAAAGTAAATCTATAGAGTTATATCGAACTAGAATATATTTAATAGAGTTAAATCGAACTAGAGTTATTTAAATAAAGTAATCGAATATAGTTTATTCGAATAGAGTTAAAGGGAAGGAGTTATCGAATTTAGTTATTCGATGGAGTTAATCGATTAGAGTTAAATCAAATGAGTTAATCGAATATAGTTTATTCGAATATAAAGTAGAAGGAGTCAATCTAATATAGTTTATTTCAATAGAGTTAAAGGGAAGGAGTTATCGAATATAGTTTATTCGAAAGGAGTTAAGTGATTGAGTTAATCCAATAGCGTTAGTCCGATAGAGTTAATCCAATAGCGTTAGTACAATAGAGTTAATCCAATAGCGTTAGTCCAATAGATTTAATTGATAAGGGTTAATCGAATAGAGTAAATTGAATAGAGTTATCGAATATATCTTATTCGAAGGAAAGAATTATCGAATAAGAGATAATTCGAAGGAGAGTTACGTAAGGAAGTTGTTAAAGAATAAAAAGGGTGAACTTTGTCTATTTCAAGGTTAGAAACGTTGTTCAGTTAAGGTCTGAGAGGTACTATTACCCCAACTTGATTGACTTCATTTTTAACTAAGGAATGGTTAAGGTTCGATAGTGAAGGTTGGTTAAAGGAATTTAGTTAATAAGCGTAATGGTTTGAGTTGGCATCGCGATGGTTTGTTTAAACATCTGTCTAAGTCCAATGAAGGAGTTTTGGAAATGTTTTCCAAATAAGAACCAGAAATGTTTTCTAATATAGAAAACAAGAAATGGAAATGTTTTCCTATGGTAATAACGTATATTTTCTAAATTTAGAAAATAAGAAGTGTTGAATATAGGGAAACAGGAGATAAGTAAATTAATGAACTAAGGAATATATATATATATATATATATATATGATTGATGATTGATTGATAGAATTTCCATCTGGAAATAATATCGTTGTTTGCACACGTATTTTTCTTTGATGGTTAAATCACTGACTATCAAAGTTTTGACCATTTTAACGTTGTTAATATGGAGAGACCGGTTGGATAATTATCGAAAGAACCACTCTGTATTGGCATAAGCGTTGCGAATCATATATGCCAAGGATAATTAAAGACGGAGTAAAGTGCAAGGGCTATTGTATAAGTCTTAGATAACAGTATCTAAGATGGATATACTGAATAGTACCTTCGGTTCATCATGTTCCTGGATGACTTGTATGGATGAATGTCTGTCAAAGAATTTCCAGACGATCACGTATATTGATTTCTCCAACCGTACCAAGAGTGGAAGCGGAGAAGAAAACTTCTTTCAGCTAACACATAATGTATGGTTGAGGGCGTCAATCAGTGATTTGATGGATTTGACGATGTGGCATTCAAAGTGAATCTGGTGTGATGATAATGCGTAGCTTCTAGCCTCACATCCGGTAAATGACAGAAATCGGGCAGGCAGCATGGCTAAGTCGGTCGCACCGAAGTAGGGTGTATAATCACCTGATCTAGAGTTTCATTTACTTCTAAAAATATATTTTTGATGCTATCCCATTTGGGAAACAGTTGCTGATCCCAACCGTTGGTGATATACATTCGATACACTCAAGCGAAATGAGTGGTCGGTCATGTGTGGTCGGGTTGCAAGATGTTCTTGTTGAACCCATTGTATTCCTTTCTAGAGGTACACTAGCAAAAGGTGGTTCCATACCTTGTCATAGTTGGAAATCCATTACCCAATATGTGCTTGCGGTTTTGATTGTATATTATATATGTAAAACGTGAGATGAAAGCGTTCTGCTAGATGATTATTATTATTGTGGTTGATAGACATTATTATAATATCAAAGTTTTTGATATAAAGATAATTTGGATTCTCGTAAGGGAAAAACCCGTTCCGTTATGCGGCGTGGTCTTATGAGATATCGATTACCTTCTTGAACTGTTTTACTCATACCAGTCCCATGACTGACCCGGAGTTTATTTGTTTGTTTCCCTAAACTCTTGGGTGCCTAATTTTGTACGAGCAGTCAAGTAGTCGGGATTTACAGATATACTGGAAGAGCTGGAGCAGGAGGCTTCAGGATCATATAGCTATAGTTTATTTCCGCTGTGTTGTAAGTGCTGTACTTTGAAAATGATATGGATATTCAAGTACAAATTTATATTTCAAAGATATGTTATCTATTATATGTTATTCGTTCCGCTGTGAGGTTCGTGTTACTCTGATGTTGTGTTCTTCTTCTTCTTCTTCTATTCTAAGTTTCTATCTTATCTTTCCTCACCCTCTAATTTCTTTCATTAAGCATCCGGTATTTTTCGATGTTTGGTTAGTCATCATTGAGTTTATGGAGATAACCAAGTTCGACAAAAACCTGGGTCATTACAGTTGGTATCAGAGCTTAAGGTTAAGTGAATTACCTTGGCTCTGTGGCGCGACTCAGTAGAGGTAGGGTTAGCAATACCCTAGATTGAGTTGAGTGTATATATACGAGTGAGCGTATTTGTTATTGATATTAAAATTGTTTTATATTGTGGGAATTCATTGGTTGAGTTGTTTATGAGTTCTGGTCGATCAGTTTGATCCACTATATCGGTAGGAGTTTATAAACACTCAAATACGATGGGTCGGCACGATATGTTTTGAAAAGAGGGTAAATGAAAATCATTTTACCTGAAGTATATTTTGATACATATTGGATATATTAGTTGATATTATAATCGAATAAGATTATAAAAATGTGAAATGGTTATGTAAATAACCAATCAGAATTCATATAAGTGAAATACGTGAAATCAGATGAGTTGAATCTGAAATTTTAAACTAGAAATTGAGTTAAAACTCTAGAGAATTGGATAAGTGTTTGTAAATGGATTTGGATTAAAAGTAAGGAAAATTTAAGATCCTGGGAGATTTTAAATTGTTTTACAAGCCGTGTGGATTATATTTTGAAATGAATTTCAAAGTGGAAATGTTTAGAAATGGTTTTATAGTATTGAACTCACTTCGATCGCTGGAAAATAGATTCTGATGATGACAGCTGCATCATCAGTATTCATTTTCGAGTTGTAAGTGACGAATTACTACCAGAGATACTGTTTTGAATTTGTTTTGGGAAAGACAAGTTGTGTTGAATTTCAAAATGTGATTTATAATAAAGAATGAATAAAAAAAGAGAGTTTGAAATAGAAATTGAATATAGAAATTCAAAGGGAGTTTGAATATATGAAATTCAATGGAATTGAAATAGAAATTGAATATAGAAATTCAAATGGGGTTTGAATATAGAAATTCAAATGGAATTCAATTATAGAATTTGAATATAGAAAATATAAAGGAATTCAAATATAGGATTTGAATATCGAAAGTGAAATGGAATTTGAATATAGAATTCAAAAGGAATTCAAATATAGGATTTGAATATATAGAATTTGAATATAGAAATTCAAATGGGATTTATAATATAGAATTTGAATAATAGAATTGGATATATAGATTTGAATAATAGAAGTGATATAAAATTTGAATAGAAATTGAATAGAATTAACTAAGTCGAAGAGGAATTAGTTAATCGAGTGTGAATTTGAAGTTGAACTTTGAAAGGTGAATTGGATTTGTAAATGGATATTCGAAATCGAATATAGAACTTAAATTTGAAATTTGGATTCAAATTAGTTAATAAGCAAGTTAAAATATATTTGAACATGTCATGTTCAAATATAAAAGTAAAGTAGACTAAAGAGTTAATTAACAAATTAATTAACGAATTGAGTTAAAACGATCAGGTATAGTTAAAATAGATTGGGTAGGTATAAATATACATGAGATAGGTATGGATAAGGTATGAAGGTATATAAATAGAATGCTCGACGAAAAGGTATGTATTTAATTGAATATGAGATTTTATGCGCCGTATCGGTAAGCCGCTTGGCTTTTTCTTTTTCTTTTGGATTGGTGAGGGCCATGGGAGACTATTTGAAATATCCCGATGCTCCTGGTACAAAGGAGGTTATGGCGAATTTTTCCGGGAATTTAAGGAGTTAGAATATTTTTAAGATAATTTGATAGTTAGAAATCAACGTATCGATATATATAGAAGTCGATAAGGAAACGAACTTAGAAATAGAATAGTAAATTCAAAAAGGAAGACTAAGAATAAAATCTAGTAAGAATAAGAAAGAGGAAGCGTATACGTGTTTAAAAGTGAATAAGTAGTTGTATGGTATTGGTTATTCGAGTAAGTAGTCATATCTGTTTTGACGTTATAAATGTTATTCAGTCAAGGTCTGAGAGGTAGTTATACCCCAACTTGATTGATTTCATTATTAACAAATAAATAGTAAGATTTCAGGCTCGAAGATCAATGTTGATTAAGAGTTAGTTGAATATAATATTTGGGTTGTCGTAACGATGTTTTACACAACATCAGTTTTAACCCAAATAAGTGTAAGCTTGGAAATATAATAAAGAATATTTCCTAAGTATAGAAATAAACGAGATCGGAAAAGAGATAAGTAATTGGAATATTTTCCAATTATAAATAGCATATATTTTCTAAAGTTTAGAAAATAAAGGAAGGAGATATTCAGAAATGTTTTCCAAATAACATAAACGACCAATATGGTTATTGAAAATATTTGGTTAACAAATATTGATAAAGAAATAGAGAAGTGATTTAACTAATGGAATATTAATTAAGGGCTCAATGACATGTTCAAAAGGAAAATTTGATTTTTGAAAAGAGTAAACTGTTTGAAAACTCCCAGGGAAAGACTGTTTGAATTAAAAAAAATTAACAGAAATTTGTGAAAGCAAATTTGAATTAAAGTAAAGCCAGTAAAGTGGTAATCGAGATTGAATTAGAATGCTAACAAGACAAATTGGATTGTGAGATTCAAATTTGAAGTGTAATGGGATAATCAAGTTAAGAGTTGGAAATCGAGAAGAAACTCGACTTGAAATGTTATTTGGCTCGGATATAAATGAATGGTTGTGTTGTGGATAAAAGCAGATTGGGATTTGATTGGGGTGACCCTTGTATCTACTGAATAGTGATAACAGGTGGAAGGGATATAGTGATATGCCAACAAAAAGGTACAAGTTTATATTTGATATAAGCATGAGATTTGTGAGCTGAATTGGCAAGCCGCTTGGCTGTTTGATTTTCTTTTGGGTTGGAGATGGCCCAGAGAGGCGAGTTGGAGTTTGACGTACTGACCAGTACAAAGGAGGTGCTGGCGAATTTTTTTGAAAAGTTAAGGTGTTAATTTTTTTTTTTAGGATTTTTGAAAATTTTCGTTGATAAGAATTAATTAATAATTTAATTGAAATTAAATTGGTTCAGTTGAAACTGAAGTTAAAAAGTGAACAAATATGTTCTAACCAGTCGATAGAGTCGTTCTCTACCTTAGCAATTTCGAGGACGAAATTATTTTAAGCGGGGAAGATTGCAATGACCCGCATTGGCAGAGGTATTATAATTTAATTATTTAATTATATAAATGGTGATACAGTGAATTAAATGATCGTGGAATTAAATAATGATGAATATTTAATTAAAATAATAAATTAAATAATATATATAATTCTGAAATAATCAGAATTGGCTGAAATGGCGATATGGTGTGAACTGGATCATCTGTGATATTTAATTCAGTTTGGAATTGAATTTGAATAACGAATATATTATATAAACGACAGTATAAACATAGAATTATAATATAATTAAAATCGGGCTTGAAATGGCGTTGCAGTTCGTAATTTGGCGATTTGAACTTCAACTGAATGTACAGGATTCGTTTTAAGCCGGATTTCTGTGAAACAAGAAACGTGTGGAGCTGGTGGAGTATATCTTTCTAGTGGAAGAGAAAAATCGGGATTTCGTCGTGTAGATTTTGATTCACGTCCAAATCAAAGTTCAGAAAAAGTCGCTGTGGAATTCCTTTATAATTTATAAAGGAATTATTTATATTTTAAAAAGGAATTTCAATACAAATCGAATATCGGGTTGACCCAGATTTGAAATACCAAGTTATAATCCAAGGGGAGATGTATGGTATTCCACTGTGAATATAGAGGATAATATTTATTTTTAAATATTAAATTTAATTATATTTAAATATATTATCTATTTAAATAAGCTATCCAAAGCTTTAAAAATAGCTACTTTTGCAAATGAAGTCGGAATTCGACGAAACCAGTTTCGTTGGATCTGCAATGTCAAATAGTTGCTAGATTTCCAGTTTCGTGATTTTTAGAGTCACTATGTAACCGTATGGATTTTTAGAGTGAGAAACAATCAGTTTTTCGACGGTTAAAAATACGCTGTGTGAGCATACGAAGTCAGAATTCGACGAAACCAGTTTTGTTGGGACCGTAATGTCGAACTCTAGCTACATGACAATTTTCGTGATTTTTGGGTATCGTGTGTGATCGTAGGGATTTTTAATGATAATTAAAAACAGCGTAGCAATAAAAATCAATATAATATTAATTTTTAAAACTCTATAAATGCCCTCAATTTTCTTCCTTAACCTAATTCAATTCACTCTGGGGTCAAAGAAAATTTCCGCCGCGTTTCATTCTTTCCAGTTAACAAGTTCGATCTTAAAAATTCAAGGAAAATCAAATCAAAATCTGTAAATCAAAATACTTATATATTTGGATTTCTTTTGCTTTCCTCTACAATCCTATAGTGGTTTCAGTATTTGCGATTGCTGTTTTGGGTCTGTTAAGTTTTGACAGCAAGTGCTAGGGTTGGGTTTTGTGAGGATTTTATACTTCGATTTGCGAAACGAAGTTCATAATGGGATTGAGGAGAGTGAGGGGCTTGTGTTTGCAAAGTTAGAGGGTTAACAGTGGATAAAAATGTCGATACTGTGTGAGGCACCGTGGAGGACCGTGAACGACGGGATTCAGGGATGAGGTGCGAGTTGTGTGAATGTATAATGGAGTTGTAGAGTTTTTGAAGGTGAAGGACAAGGTAATGTCGGCTTGAATTATTATCAAGTAATGGAAGGGAAGGAGGGGCTCAAAGGTTTCAAAAATTTCAGCGTGGAGGAGCAAGAAACTGGGAGGAGCGATCCTTGTTTTGGGAAGGAGTGCGGGTTACTTTGTTAATGGGCCGGTGGAGTATTTGGGGAGAGGCCCATATATTAATTATTCAAGTTTTGTTCTAATTAAATAGTGCACTATCTTATAAATGATGTAACTTCATCATACGGTATCGGAATTGGACAAAACTGGATCCTTTAGGATCGTATGGACGGGAGCAACACAATGAGACTAACCGGGAGTGAATCCGAGCTTGTTACAATTTATGGCGAAATAAAGTGTTTGATTCAAATCAAATAACAGCTTATCGTTCTTTAACGATGAACTGCCAAAGTGAGTAAATCTCACTAACTCTGAACAGTTTATCAATTCATGTTGTATTTTTAGAACTGTTAGATATTGGCTGATTGACTGTGTGTTGACTGTTTGATTGAACTGCTAGTTAGTTAGTTGAATATCTATATTAATTCTGTTTAACAGAATATATCATATGGAACTGAAAGTGTTGTTATCTATATTGTTTAACATCTGTGATGCAGGGAAACAGGTTGGAGGAATCCAATTGGATTCCTCAACATTTATTTTACTCTGATTCATATATTGTGATATATGATGTGATATATAATCTGTTGTCGATTATATGTGTTTGGACGATACTGATCATCGTGATTTGATATGTTGAATACCATAACATACCGAAATGTTGATAAGGGAATATTTTCAAAGTGATATTTGAAAATAAAATATTTATAAATGGAATATTAATAAGTAAGAAATATTTATAAATTGGGATATTTATAAATAGGAGATATTTAGAAAAAGGGTAAAAACGTTATAAAAAGGAAACTGTTATAAGAAGGAAATCATTTTAAAGTGGAGAACCGTTACTTAAAGTAAATCTTTAAAAATGAATAAACGTTGTTAAAAAGGAAATCTTTATAAAGCAAATGAAGGATTTAAACCGAATATGGTATTTGAAAGGAGTTAAATCGAATATGGTATTCGAAAGGAGTTAAATCGAATATGGTATTCGAAAGGAGTTAAATCGAATATGGTATTTGAAAGTTAGTAAATCGAATTAGTTATTCGAAAGGGGTTAGTCGAGTCGAGTTAGTTGAATAGAGTTAATCGAATATTAATTATTCGAATTAGGTTAAACCAGTTAGGGTAAAACCATTAGAGTAAATCAGTTAGAGTTAAACCAGTTAGGGTAAAACCATTAGGGTAAACCAGTTAGAGTTAAACAGTTAGTGTTAATCAGTTAAAGTAAATCGATAGAGTCATATCGAACTAGAATTTATTGAATAGAGTTAAATTGAACTAGAGTTAATTAAATAGTGTAATCGAATATAGTTTATTCGAATAAAGTTAAAGGGAAGGAGTTATTGAATTTAGTTATTCGATGGAGTTAATCGATTAGAGTTAAATCAAATGAGTTAATCGAATATTGTTTATTCGAATATAAAGTAGAAGGAGTCAATCGAATATAGTTTATTTCAATAGAGTTAAAGGGAAGGAGTTATCGAATATAGTTTATTCGAAAGGAGTTAAGTGACAGAGTTAATCCAATAGCGTTAGTCCGATAGAGTTAATCCAATAGCATTAGTACAATAGAGTTAATCCAATAGCGTTAGTCCAATAGAGTTAATTGATAAGGGTTAATCGAATAGAGTAAATTGAATAGAGTTATCGAATATATCTTATTCGAAGGAAAGAATTATCGAATAAGAGATAATTCGAAGGAGAGTTACGTAAGGAAGTTGTTAAAGAATAAAAAGGGTGAACTTTGTCTATTTCAAGGTTAGAAACGTTGTTCAGTTAAGGTCTGAGAGGTATTATTACCACAACTTGATTGACTTCATTTTTAACTAAGGAATGGTTAAGGTTCGATAGTGAAGGTTGGTTAAAGGAATTTAGTTAATAAGCGTAATGGTTTGAGTTGGCATCGCGATGGTTTGTTTAAACATCTGTCCAAGTCCAATGAAGGAGTTTTGGAAATGTTTTCCAAATAAGAACCAGAAATGTTTTCTGATATAGAAAACAAGAAATGGAAATGTTTTCCAATGGCAATAACATATATTTTCTAAATTTAGAAAATAAGAAGTGTTGAATATAGGGAAACAGGAGATAAGTAAATTAATGAACTAAGGAAAATATACATATATATATATATATGATTGATGATTGACTGATAGAATTTCCATCTGGAAATAATATCGATGTTTGCACACGTATTTTTCTTTGATGGTTAAATCATAGACTATCAAAGTTTTGACCATTTTAACGCTGTTAATATGGAGAGACCGGTTGGATTATTATCCAAAGAACCACTCTGTATTGGCATAAGCGTTGCGAATCATATATGCCAAGGATAATTGAAGATGGAGTAAAGTGTAAGGGTTATTGTATAAGTCTTAGATAACAGTATCTAAGATGGATATATTGAATAGTACCTTCGGTTCATCATGTTCCTGGATGACTTGTATGGACGGATGTCTGACAAAGTATTTCCAGACGATCACGTATATTGATTTCTCCAACTGTACCAAGAGTGGAAGCGGAGAAGGAAACTTCTTTTAGCTAACGCATAATGTATGGTTGAGGACGTCAATCGGTGATTTGATGGATTTGACGATGTGGCATTCAAAGTGAATCTGGTGTGATGATAAAGCGTAGCTTCTAGCCTCACATCCGGTAAATGACAGAAATCGGGCAGGCAGCATGGCTAAGTCGGTCGCACCGAAGTAGGGTGTATAATCACCTGATCTAGAGTTTCATTTACTTCTAAAAATCTATTGTTGATAATGTTCCATTCGGGAAACGGTTGCTGATCCCAACCGATGGTGATATACATTCGATACACTCATGCGAAATGAGTGGTCGGTCATGTATGGCCGGGTTGCAAGATGTTCTTGTTGAACCCAGTGTATTCCTTTCTAGAGGTACACTAGCGAAATGTGGTTCCATACCTTGTCATAGTTGGAAATCCATTACCCAATACGTGCTTGCGGTTTTGATTGTATATTATATATGTAGAACTTGAGATGAAAGCGTTCTGCTAGATGATTATTATTATTGTGGTTGATAGACATTATTATAATATCAAAGGTTTTGAAATAAAGATAATTTGGATTCTCATAAGGGAAAAACCCGTTCCGTTATACGGCATGGTCTTATGAGATATCGATTACCTGCTTGAACTATTTTAAACTGTTTTACTCATACCAGTCCCATGACTGACCCGGAGATTATTTGTTTGTTTCCCTAAACTCTTGGGTGCCTAATTTTGTACGAGCAGTCAAGTAGTCGGGATTTACAGATATACTGGAAGAGCTGGAGCAGGAGGCTTCAGGATCATATAGCTATAGTTTATTTCCGCTGTGTTGTAAGTGTTGTACTTTGAAAATGATATGGATATTCAAGTACAAATTTATATTTCAAAGATATGTTATCTATTATATGTTATTCGTTCTGCTGTGAGGTTCGTGTTACTCTGATGTTATGTTCTTCTTCTTCTTCTATTCTAAGTTTCTATCTTATCTTTCCTCACCATCTAATTTCTTTCATTAAGCATCCAGTATTTTTCGATGTTTGGTTAGTCATCATACACCCGATTTTTAACTGATTTTGTTCAATATAATTTATAGATTCTATAATTAAATTCAAATAAATGATATTAAATCCAAATATTTTAGAAATGAGAATAAATATTAGTTTAAAAATCATATGGATATTTTTAACTTGTTATTTTATAAATGATGTTTAACATCTTTGGTTATCTTAAAACTTGTTTTAAAATTTGTATCTTTAAATTTTTTAAGTTGTTGAGTAATTTAATGTATTTAGACTTGTTTTAAAATTCTTAACAATATGTACATAAAAGCAAATGATTAATATTTGTATTCTTGGATTTTGTTTTCACTCGTGGATATAATAATCTCTTAGGTAAGATTTCTACTTCACTTAAACACCTTCCTTCACATCAAAGTGAAGATAGCCTGGTTGTTTTCACACATCTAGAAAGAAGAGCCTAAACAACACACATTTTCCATCATAGATAGACAGACTATATGGCATAGGATATAGCATGAATTGCTTAAGGACTAAGCATTTAATATCTAAAATCATTTTGCACATGGCCATGCATGAAGTAGGCTGGAAGAACAAATGAAATGAATGGAATACATTTCTTTTCCATTAGAAGAGAATCTATCCTAGCCTAAACACTTACATAGGTATATATAAATAGCTGGAAGAAACATTTATGTGAATAACCTTAACATCATTTCAAATCAACAAGGTGGATGCAGCCTCCTCTTTCCATCATGTGCAGTTATAACCTACAAACCCTTTTCACATAGAGTAGCACACATTTGTGTGCTAATTAGTCGACTGTCGTGCAAAGGACTGAAGGAAACAAGTATGAAATGGACTGCACATAACCTCACTTCAATCAAAGTAAGGAAGCAACAGCTACTAACCTCACGGCTGAAACTATTTTTCCCCTACTAATCCATTAATGTTATAATATTTTAAGCCTAGAACCCATCTATAAATACACAACAACGAACACATTTCCCTGTCAAAACCCTTAGCTAAACCCAAAAGCTACAAATGGTAGAGAGAACAAGAACAAAACCTGAGGATAAATAAAGTATTTGAAACAAAAGGAAAAACTATAAGCAAACATTTTGTGAGTAAAACAATCCCATTATTTATTTATTTACTAAGTGTGTTAGGATATACACATATTTATAAGTGCCTGAATCCGTAGTTAGTTATAGCTTTGAAATGAATTATGCCAAAATCTGTATGCATAAACCAGTGAATAAACATAAGTGAATAACTTTCCTATAGTTACTGGTTTGCAAATACTTATATGTATGTATATATACAAGTGTCGATTTGGTTGAATAAATCTTCATACTGACTGAAACAAAAATGAACAAATCTAGATCAAAACAGTGTACAAAAGATTTGTGAGTAAACCCTTTCCCCTTCCTAATCTATTGTTTATATGTAAGTATATGTATGAGCTTTCCGCATGTGTGGTATGCAAACAAATTGGTCTTCATATTAAATCTGGAAACAAGGAAAACCAGTAAACAAAAGTATGGAACATAAGGACATAATAAGTATATAATGTGAGTAAACTCTCCTTGTCCCATTTAAGTATATTACTGATAGATAAAATGATGCATATACATCTGAATGTATTTAAGACGAATGTATGTTTTTATGAATGTGGGTTTGCTAACTTTATCATCATAACAAAACTAGAAAACAAACACGAAACCTATGTATGGGAACTAAAGAAAACAGGGGACTTATTTGTGCAAGCAAGCCACTTTATTTCCCCATTTTTCTTTGATCACTATTTGAATGAATTATTGGTTGATGCCTTACATGTATACACAACATGTATATCATACTTTGTATCAATTAAACTTAAAGCACTAGAGTATACCAAATTTTTAGGCAGTATGTAAACTGGATGTAAAATATACTCACTTCTCTCACTTGTAAAGTTAGTAAACCTTATCATAGTGGGTTAGAATATTTATGTTGAACATGAATGGGGTGTGGATATGTTGTAATATAATATAAAAATACATACAGCCTATATATATATATATATATATATATATATATATATATATTGTATGTTAATGTATATATGTACACAGTAAGAAGCTTAAAGACTTAAAAAAATTCAAACATCTTAATTATATAATTCAGGTTGACGAATGGATTCATAAGTGCGAATAATGATTTCTAAAACAAAATTCATGATTTTAAATGCATTATATTTCGAGTCATAATTTATTTTTGATTTGGGTTAAAGAAATTAAAATTGCGAATTATGGTTAATGATGTCGAAAACTTTTCCTAGTGAAGATTCATGGGGATTAGGTAAAGACGTGAATGAAGATTGGTCGACATCGATTGTTTAAGCAAGGCGGATGAGGCAATAGGTTTTAAGATGTGTTTTGGGTTAGGTTTTTTGATTGTCTCGTATTGAGTGCTGGGGTGATCGAGTTACATAAAAACCAGAGTGGGGGAGCTCTAGGGGATGGACTTCGATGCAGTAGTAGCGGAAGACTCTCCAGCAGTCGGAGTAGAGTGTGGGCATCGGGTTTTGATGTCAGCCTGGAATTGGGCATCCAAGTTTTTACTGGTGAGAAGGTGATTTTAAGGAAGAAGGGTTTTGGGGCTGAGGTAATCGGTGGATGGTGATCTCGTAGGGAAGCGTTAATTGTTGGGGAAGGTGTGGTGAATGCGTGGTGTTTGGAGGAGCTGTGCAGGTGCACCGTGCACACGGTGCATTGGTAATGGAAAACAAAAACACAACAGGAAAGGGAGAAAGAAATAAAGCAAAAGAGAAGGAGAATAAAAGAAAGGGGATGCAGAAGTGGGTAAATCAAAAGCATGCGATCAACCTGAAGCTGTGTGGAGAAGGAAGGAGTGTTTTGGCACATTTCTTTTTGCTCGGAGTTGTTCCTAAAGCTGAAGAAAAATGAACGGAGAAGGGGACCTGACGTTGATGCGTAAAGAACTAGCCTGGGTGGATGCGTGAAGAACTTTGCATGTTGGGCCATAGGCTTGAGTTTAGAAAAAAAAGGAAATCGGAAAACAACATATAACAGAAATAGAGAAGAATAGGAATAGGGAATCAACTTTGTTTTCTTTTGTTGCCCGTGCGGTGTGGACGGATGAGGGTTGCAGAGATGAAGGTATGAGCGTTGTGAAGGTATATGGGTTGCAGACGTTTTCTGAAGATGATGAAAATGCTTATGGGTACGAAATTCAAAATAAGGGAATTCCATTATAGAATCAAGGACTGATTGATAATATGGATGAGGTAGAAATTGGTGGAAATGCGAATGCAAATGATGAAGATTATTCTTCTGAGTACAGACAGCTATTGATTAATAGCAAACAAATGAGAATAATATAGTTTTGAAACGGTTGAACTAAGAAATCTCTTTTATTCCAATTTTGACTGTGGGTTTCTTGGGGTGCAATTGAAAATATTATTTTGTAATTTTTTTGTTCTCACTGGGCTAATATGCAGATGGCCAGAAGGATAGTAAGGTAAATGATTATAAATCATAGCGTCTACAGTATTCACAAAAATGTGTGTTGGTCTTAACATATATAAAATGTATACAACTCTTTCAGTTTATTTTACTCCCATATCTTGTCTAGTTGTTTGATAAAGAATTTTTTTTTAAGAAGTTTAATCTAATTTAAGTTTAAATATAAATTAATATATATTAGAAATCATATGTATATGTTTTGTATGGGCTAACTTCATTGGGCTCGGCCCAAATTAAATTGAGAGGAAAAAATTGTTTTAAGTTAAAAATTTAAATAAAACTATAGGCATGTAATAATGAATATGTATACAAGTTAGATCAAGGAGAATTGATCGAATAGTTTGGCCCATGTTTCTGTAGTTGAGTCGATTGTTGGTGTGTATATAAGTAATTCGATGTAGCAGTCGAGTTCTAAACAACTAATATTATACTGAATTGATCTATCATTTTGATTAACGGCGACTTTAAAATCAAATATCATTTTAAATAAATCGAACATAAATTTAATCATGAACTAAATTAACGCATGAACCGTTGATCGGTAATAATTTGTAATTGAATAAATTCTGAATTTGGATGGTTAATTAATTGATTTATTAATTAAGTTAAATTTCGGTAATCATAATTCTATGTTATATGGTTATCTCTTAGTGGAAATAAACACTGTTCCACTATAAATTAACTTGTTTGGACACCCTACTAGCAGAAATAAACACCGTTCTGCTATTATATTTGTTTGACATATTTATTCAACAAATATATGTTGTTGAGTTATTATATTACCAATTGATAATATTGTACTGAATCCACATAGTTGTTGGTGCAAATTGGGATAACAGCATGAATGCCGTCTGTTATAAGAACTGCTATTGTGGAACTGCTAAGTTATGTTTTCTGTAAAGTAACTCAGAAATAAACTCAAGTTTTGATAATTAAATTTGATTTGTTTTTAAGAAACAATTAGATGGATTAATTTAAATTAATTATATTATTAATTATTAATAAAAAAAAAGACTAATTGTAATCAGTTAATTAGTTTATTAGATGTAAATCAACTGTTTAAATGGGAATTAATTATTAAATTAATTTGCTTCAATTAATTTTATGGAAGAGATTTAAATAAGTGGTTGTTTAAAAAACTTGGCAAGGTTTAAAATAACAGAATAGGTAGATTTAATAGTAATTCAAATTTGGATAAATATTTCCAGAAAGGTGTTTTTAACTTAATTATTCTTTAAACTAAGTAAGTTTTTTTAAACATAAATTTAGTTATAAAGGAAAACGAAGAACAAGTCGATCATTTGGATTAAATTCCCCTGATTTAATATCAAGTTAAATTGATGAATGATTCGAAACAACCGCATTTTTTTGAAAAATGGTTTAAGATTTGAAAATCAATTTGGATTTGCAAATTATGGTTTGTTGAGTATTTTGGGTATCAAGCTTCTACGAATCTTGACGATAAAAATGATTTCGATTCAAGGTCTGAGAGGTATTTAAAAACACCCCAACTTGATCGATTTCACTTCCGACAGATCGTATTATTTTGTGTTTAGAATAAGTGTTAGAGTTGAATATCGTTTTCAATTGTGAAACAGATAGGCAAGAATGAGATTACCACGTAAGCTTTGTTAATAATGAGTTATAAATTAAGTAATACTTATATTTTCAAATAAATATATAAACAAAGTTAATAATTGAAATTAAATAATCTAGATTATTTAAATAAAGCTTAGCAAACCCAACGGAGATCAATCTGTTTATTTTATTTTATATTTGATAGTTAAATCACCGACTATCAAATCTGGACCTTTTTCGTTATCGTTTCGAAGAGACCGGAATTTAAATTCCACTTTGATTCGATATATACATTTCAAGTCAGAAATTATTGAAGATCATTAAAGAGGAGTTATGCAAGGGCTTTTCTGTCAATCCTAGGTAGAAATTGCCTAAGATGGATTTATGGGATAGTGCCTTCGGCTTGTCCAGTCCCAGGACAACTTGTACGGACGAGTGTCTGATAGAGTATGCCTAACAAATTGTGTAAGTTGATCCCTTCAAACGTATTTACGTTTGGTGGCGGAGGAATTCGTTTCTCTTAGCTTTATACCTATGGTATTTTTGGGGAAACAATTTTGTGATCTGACAGGTTTGACGATGTGGCATTCAAAGTAAATGAAGACGAGTTATATCCAAAGGTATGATCATCCTCAAGCCTCACAACCGGAAAATCACAAAAATTGGGCAGGCAGCATGGCTATGTGTGTCGCTCCCATTAAAGCATATTGTCACATATATATAGAGAAATCCCTTTTACTTCTTAAATCTTTCGATGCTGTCCCTTTCGGGATACGGTGGGTAGCTTCCAACCGTGGGTGATAATATATTCGATACACTCAAGCGAAATGAGTGATCGGTCATGTGTGGGTCGGGTTGCAAGACGTTCTTGTTGAACCCAGTGTATTCCCCTCTAGAGATACACTATCGGAAGGTGATTCCATACCTTATCATAGTTAGAAATCCAAATCTCCAATAAGCGCCAGCGGTTTTGATTGTACACTATATATGTAGAGCGTGAGATGCAAGTGTTCTACTAGATTGCTATTTATTTGTAATTAGACACTATAATAATATCAAAATAATATTGTTTCAAAAATGTTTTGGGTTATCGTAAGGTAAAAACCATCCGTA
The DNA here is from genome assembly GCA_030737875.1 of Allium sativum. Classification (NCBI taxonomy): domain Eukaryota; kingdom Viridiplantae; phylum Streptophyta; class Magnoliopsida; order Asparagales; family Amaryllidaceae; genus Allium; species Allium sativum. The sequence goes on from CM060916.1 coordinate 320,111,974, forward strand.
TTTATGTGTGGATTGGTCTTACGATTATCTTTTCTTTCAAAAGGTTTTTGAAAGTTAAAATCAAACTTTTTTTAATCGTTTACTCACTCCAGCCCCATGACTGACCCAGAGTTCATTTTTCTATGTTTACCTTAAACTCTTGGGTGCCCAAAATTTGTACGGTCAGTCCAATAGTTCATGATTTTTATAGATTTTCTGAAGGAGCTTGGAGCAGGAGGCTTTCGCGTTATATATATATATATGTATGTAGAGTTTATTCTGCGGTGCTGTATGTGATGTACTCTGATGATGTATGTAAGTGAAAATACAGTTTGTATTTCAAGGTGATCATTTATATATATTATATTTTATTCCGCTGCGATTGTGAGACTCTATGTTGTTGTTCAGTACGATCTTCTATCTATTTTCTTCTATTCTAATTTTCTATCCTTCTATTTCTCATCCTCTAACTTCTTCCTATTGATGATTCGTATTTTCGTGTGATTTGGGTTGGACGTGAGTTGTACTCAGTAAGCTCAAATAAGTACAGATTTGCGGGTCGTTATAGTTGGTATCAGAGCTGAAGTTTGAGTAGTAATGGCTCTGTGGCGTAACTCAATAGAGATTGATTTAGTAATACCCTAGATTGAGTTTGAGTGCATATATATGAGCGCGTATTTTTTTACTGATATAAAAACTGTTTTATATTGTGACAATTGGTTGGTTGAGTGGTTTATGAATTCTGGTCGATGCAGGGTGTACAACTGTATCGGTAGGTGTTTCTAAACTCTAGAACAGAATAATTCGACACAATATTGTTTTAAAATAGGTAAATGAAATAATTTTGCCCAAAATAATATTTTTGTTATAAAAGAATAATTTTCGGAAATTGTCATCATATATGGAAGTGTCAATTTTTGTTATTATAATCAAACAGGATCATTAATATTGAAATGGTTATAGCAGATGGGTTGTATAAGAATGAGATATATAAGTAAGATAAATGGGAAATTGTTTGAGAAAAACAAGATGTTTTTGAAAAATTCAAACATTTTGAATTTAAAATGGAATCAGGATATGTGATTTCAAATTGGTTTGGAATAAGAATTAAAAATGTTTTACAATTAAAGTAATAGATATTTCTAGTTACAGAAATGACTCTGATAGATAGCTAATTGCTGAATGTTTGGATTGCTCTAAGATGGTTGTTAGGTAACCAGTGTGTTTTGTATGCCTAATTTATTGTGATTATTAGGGGATGACCATTGTATGTGTTATGTGGAAATAGATATAACTATAATCTCCTCATTTCTCTTTAATTTTGGGTACGAAATTCTTTTAAGGGGAAAGGAATGTAACTTCTCGTTGTTTTAACTGATTTTGTTCAATATAATTTATAGATTCTATAATTAAATTCAAATAAATGATATTAAATCCAAACATTTTTGAAATGAGAATAAATATTAGTTTAAAAATCATACGGATATTTTTAACTTGTTATATTTATAAATGATGTTTAACATCTTTGGTTATCTTAAAACTTGTTTTAAAATTTGTATCTTTAAATTTTTTAAGTTGTTGAGTATTTTAATGTATTTAGACTTGTTTTAAAATTCTTAACAATATGTATGGAAAAGCAAATGACTAATATTTGTATTCTTGGATTTTGTTTTAACTCAGGGATATAATAATCTCTTAGGTAAGATTTCTACTTCACTTAAACACCTTCCTTCACATCAAAGTGAAGATAGACTGGTTGTGTTCACACATCTAGAAATAAGAGCCTAAACAACACACATTTTACAACATAGGATAGACAAACTATATGGCCTAGGATATTGCATGGATTGCTTAAGGACTAAGCATTTAATATTTAAAATCATTTTGCGCATGGCCGTGCATGAAGTAGGCTGGAAGAACAAATGAAATGAATGGAATACATTACTTTCCATTAGAAGGGAGTCTATCCTAGCCTAAACACTTACATAGGTATATATAGATAGCTGGAAGAAACATTTATGTGAATAACCTTAACATCATTTCAAATCAACAAGGTGGATGCAGCCTCCCCTTTCCATCATGTGCAGTTATAACCTACAAACCCTTTTCACATGGAGTAGCACACATTTGTGTGCTAATATGTCGAATGCCATGCAAAGGACTAAAGGAAGCAAGTATGAAATGGACTACACATAACCTCACTTCAATCAAAGTAAGGAAGCGATAGCTACTAACCTCACGACTGCAACTATTTTTCCCCTACTAATCCATTAATGGTATAATATTTTAAGCCTAGAACACATCTATAAATACACAACAACTGATGCATTTCCTTGTCAAAACCCTTAGCTAAAACCAAAAGCTACAAATGGTGGAGAGAACAAGAACAAAATATGAGGATAAACAGAGTATTTGAAACAAAAGGAAAAACTGTGAGCAAACATTTTGTGAGTAAAACTGTCCCATTATTTATTTGTTTATTTATTTACTAAGTGTGTTAGGATTTAAACATATTTATAAGTGCCTGAATCTGTAGTTAGTTAGAGCTTTGAAATGAATTATGCCAAAATATGTATGCATAAACTAGTGAACAAACATAGGTGAATAACTTTCCTATAGTTACTGGTTTGCAAATACTTATATGTATGTATCTATACATGTGTCGATTTGGTTGAATAAATCTTCATACTGGCTGAAACTAAAATGAACAAATCTGGATCAAAACAGTGTACAAAAGATTTGTGAGTAAATCCTTTCCCCTTTCTAATCTATTGTTTATATGTAAGTATGTGTATGAGCTTTCTGCATGTGTGGTATGCAAACAAATTGGTCTTCATATTAAATCTGGAAACAAGGAAAACCAGTAAACAAAAGTATGAAACATAAGGACATAGTAAGTATATAATGTGAGTAAACTCTCCTTGTCCCATTTAAGTATATTACTGATAGATAAATGATGCATATGCATCTGAATGTATTTAAGACGAATGTATGGTTTTCTTGTGGGTTTGCTAACTTGATCATCGTAACAAAACTAGAAAACAAAAATGAAACCTGTGCACAGGAACTTAAAAAAAAACAGGGGATTATTTGTGTGAGCAAGCCACTTTAATTCCCCATTTTTCTTTGATCACTACTTGAATGATTTATTGGTTGATGCCTTACATGTATACACAACATGTATATTATACTTTGTATCAACTAAACTTAAAGCACTAGAGTAATACAAGGCTCTGTTGACCAAATTTTTAGGCAGTATGTAAATTGGGTGTAAAATATACTCACTTCTCTCACTTGTAAAATTAGTAAACCCTATCATAGTGGGTTAGAATATTTATGTTGAAAATGAATAGGGTGTGGATATGTTGTAATATAATAAAAAAATACGTACAGCCTATATATACATTGCATGTTAATGTATATATATATACAGTAAGAAGCTTAGAGACTTAAAAAAAAAATTCAAACATCGTAATTATATAATTTAGGTTGACGAATGGATACATACGTGCGAATAATAATTTCTAAAACAAAAATCATGATTTTAAATGCATTATATTTCGAGTTATAATTTATTTTTGATTTGGGTTAAAGAAATTAAAAATGCAAATTCTGGTTAATGATGTTGAAAACTGTTGCCGGTGAAGATTCATGGGGATTAGGTAAAGACGTGAATGAAGATTGGTTGACATCGATTGTTTAAGGAAGGAGGACGAGGCAGTTATAGGTTTTAAGATGTGTTTTGGGTTTGGTTTTTTTTTGATTGTCTCGTATTGAGTGCTGGGGTGATCGAGTTACTTAAAAACCAGAGTGGGGGAGCTCTAGGGGATGGACTTCGATGCGGCAGTGGCGGAAGACTCTCCAGCAGCCGGAATAGAGTGTGGGCATCGAGTTTTGATGTCAGCCTGGAACTGGGCATCCAAGTTTTTACTGGTGAGAAGGTGATTTTAAGGAAGAAGGGTTTTGGGAATGAGGTGATCGGTGGATGGTGATCTCGTAGGGAAGCGTGAATTACTGGGGAAGGTGCAATGAACGCGCGGTGGTTGGAGGAGCAGTGCAGGTGCACCGTGCACAGGTGCACTGGTAATGGAAAAGCAAAACACAATAGGTAAGGGAGAAAGAAATAAAGCAAAAGAGAAGGAGAATAAAAGAAAGGGGATGCAGAAGTGGGTAAATCAAAAGCATGCGATCAACCTGAAGCTGTGTGGAGAAGGAAGGAGTGTTTGGCACATTTCTTTTTGCCTGGAGTTGTTCCTGAAGCTGAAGAAAAAGGAATCGAGAAAGGGACCTGATGTCGATGCGTGAAGAACTGGTCTAGGTGGATGCATGAAGAATTTTGCATGTTGGGCCATAGGCTTGAGTTTAGAAGAAAAAAGGAAATCGGAAAGCTGCATATAACAGAAACAGAGAAGAACAGGAATAGGGAATCAACTTTGTTTTCTTTTGTTTCCTGTGTGTTGTGGATGGATGAGGGTTGCAGATGATGAAGGTATGAGCGTTGTGAAGGTATGAGGGTCGCAGACGTATTTTGTAGATGATGAAAATGCTTATGGGTATGAAATTCAAAATAAGGCAATTCAATTACAGAATCAAGGACTAAATTATAATATGGATGAGGTAGATATTGGTGGAAATGTGAATGCAAATGATGAAGATTATTCTTCTGAATACAGACAACTGTTAATTAATAACAAACCAATGAGAATAGTATAGTTTTGAAATGGTTGAACTACGAAATCTCTTTTATTCCAATTTTGACTATAGGTTTCTTGGGGTGCAATTGAAAATATTATTTTGTAATTTTTTGTTCTTACTGGGCTAGTATGCGGATGGACAGAAGGATAGTCAGGTAAATGATTAGAAATCATAGTGTCTACAGTATTCAGAAAAATGTGTGTTGGTGGTAACATATATAAAATGTATACAACTCCTTCTGTTTATTTTAATCCCATATCTTGTCTGGTTGTTTGATAAAGAAAAAAGTTTAATCTAATTTAAGTTTAAATATAAATTAATATATATTAGAAATCATATGTATATGTTTCGTATGGCTAACTTCATTGGGCTCAGCCTGAATTAAATTGAAAGGAAGAAATTGTTTTAAGTTAAAAACTTAAATAAAACTATAGGCATGTAATAATGAATATGTATACAAGTTAGGTCAAGGAGAATTGATTGAATAGTTTGGCTCATGTTTCTGTAGTTGAGTCGATCGTTGTCGTGTATGTAAGTAATTCGATGTAGTAGCCGAGTTCTAAACAACTAAAATTAAATGAATTGATCTATCATTTTAATTAATGACGACTTTAATACCAAATATCATTTAAAATAAATCGAACGTAAATTTAATCGTGAACTAAATTAACGCATGAACCGTTGATCGGTAATTATCTGTAATGCAATAAATTCTGAATTTTTATGGTTAATTAATTGATTTATTAATTAAGTTAAATTTCGGTAATCATAATTCTATGTTATATGGTCATCTGTTAGTGGAAATAAACACTGTTCCGCTATAAATTGAATTGTTTGGACACCCTACTAGCAGAAATAAACACCGTTCTGCTATTATATTTGTTTGACATATTTATTCAACAAATATATGTTGTTGAGTTATTATATTATCAATTGATAATATTGTACTGAATCCACATAGTTGTTGATGCAAATTGGGATAACAACATGAATGTCATCTGTTATAAGAACTGCTACTGTTGGAACTGCTAAGTTGTGTTTTTTGTAAAGTAACTCAGAAATAAATTCAAGTTTTGACAATTAAATTTGATTTATTTTTAAGAAGAAATTAGATGGATTAATTTAAATTACTTATATTATTAATTATTAATAAAAAAAGACTAATTGTAATCAGTTAATTAGTTTATTTGATGTAAATCAACTGTTTAAATGGGAATTAATTATTAAATTAATTTGCTTCAATTAATTTAATAGCAGAGGTTTAAATAAGTGGTTGTTTAAAACACGTGACAAGGTTTAAATTAACAGAATAGGTAGATTTAATAGTAATTCAAATTTGGATAAATATTTCCTGAAAGGTGTTTTTAACTTAATTAATCTTTAAATTAAGTAAGTTTTTTTAAAGATAAATTTAGTTATAAAGGAAAAAGGAGAACAAGTCGATCATTTGGATTAAATTCCCTTCATTTTTTATCAAGTTAAATTGATGAATGGTTCAGAAAACCACATTGTTTTGAACTGGTTTAAGATTTGAAAATCAATTTGGATTTGCAAATTCTGGTTTGTTGAGTATTTTAGGATCAAGCTTCTACGAATCTTGACGATAAGAATGATTTCAATTGAAGGTCTGAGAGGAAATTAAAAACACCCCAACTTGATCGATTTCACTAGTGTCTGATAGATCGTATTAGCTTGTGTTTAGAATAAGTGTTAGAGTTGAATATCGTTTTCAATTATGAAACAGATATTCAAGAATGAGATAACCACGTAAGCTTTGTTAATAATGAGTTATAAGTTGAGTAATACTTATATTTTCAAATAAATATATAAACAAAGTTAATATTTGAAATTAAATAATCTAGATTATTTAAATAAACCTTAGCAAACCCAACGGAGATAAATCTGTTTATTTTGTTTTATATTTGATAGTTAAATCACCGACTATCAAATCTGGACCTTTTTCGTTATCGTTTCAAAGAGACAGGAATTTAAATTCCACTTCGATTCGATATATACGTTTCAAGTCAAAAATTATTGAAGATCATTGAAGACAGAGTTATACAAGGGCTTTTCTGTCAATCCTAGGTAGAAATTGCCTACTATGGATTTATGGGATAGTGCCTTCGGCTTGTCCAGTCCCAGGAAAACTTGTATGGACGAGTTTATGACAGAGTATGCCAAATAAATTGCGTTAGTTGATCTCTTCAAATGTATTTACGTTTGGTGGTGGAAGAATTCGTTTCTCTTAGCTTTATACCCGTGGTATTTTTGGGAAATCAATTTGTAATTTGGCGGGTTTGACGATTTGGCATTCGAAGTAAACGAAGACGAGTTATATCCAAGGGTAAGATCAGCCTCAAGCCTCACAACCGGGAAGTGACAAAAATCGGGCAGGCAGTATGGCTATGTGTGTCGCTTCCATTAGGGTATATTGTCGCATATCTAGAGAAATTCCTTTTACTTCTTAAATCTTTTGATGCTGTCCCTTTTGGGATGTGGTGGGTAGCTCCCAACCGTGGGTGACAATATATTCGATACACTCAAGCGAAATGAGTGGTGCGTCATGTGTGGTCCAGGTTGCAAGACATTCTTGTTGAACCCAGTGTATTCCCCTCTAGAGATATACTATCGGAAGGTGGTTCCATACCTTGTCATAGTTAGAAATCCGAATCTCCAATAAGCGCCAGCGTTTTTGATTGTATACTATATATGTAGAGCGTGAGATGCTAGCATTCTACTAGATTGATATTTATTTGTATTTAGATACTATCATAATATCAGAATAATATTGTTTCAAAAATGTTTTGGGTTATCGTAAGGTAAATACCATCTGTATTTATGTGTGGATTGGTCTTATGATTATCTTTTCTTTCAAAAGATTTTTGAAAGTTAAAATCAAATGTTTTTAATCGTTTACTCACACCAGTCCCATGACTGACCCAGAGTTTATTTTTCTATGTTTTTCCTAAAATCTTGGGTGCCCAAAATTTGTACGTGCAGTCCTATAGTTCAGGTTTTTTACCGATTTTCTGAAGGAGCTTGGAGCAGGAAGCTTCAGCGTTAGATATATATAGAGTTTATTCCGCTATGTTGTACGTGATGTACTCTGATGATGTATGTAAGTGAAAATACAGTTTGTATTTCAAAGTGACCATTTATATATTATATTTTATTCCACTGCGATTGTGAGACTCCTTGTTGTTGTTCAGTACGATCTTCTATCTATTTTCTTCTATTCTAATTTTCTATCCTTCTATTTCTCATCCTCTAACTTCTTCCTATTAATGATTCATATTTTCGTGCAATTTGGGTTTGACATGAGTTGTATTCAGTCAGCTCAAATAAGTACGGATTTGCGGGTCGTTACATACATGTTCTCACTGTACACTTTTATTTTCTTAGCATTCAAGGCCTTTCCTCCACATCACGTCAGTCTTACATTTCCTTCGCCACCAAGGAATTTAAACTATGTAAATATACATCACCAAACGCTTCATTGGTTTTCTTCAACAACTTGGAATATTTTTCCATGGCTTCTGAAATACTAATAATCCAAATACTCGTCCAAAAGAAAAGAAAATAACCGTTGTATCTTCGTGAAAATAACCGTTGTATCTTCGTGAAACTTATATGTATATAATACCTCCTTTATTCCACTTTGTATAAAACACGAAGAGAAAGGTGCAATATTGTTTTGAAACAACTTGAAAATACTGAAGCAAACAGAGAGGCGCTTTGTCATTCTCTGCCTATTCGAGTTGACCATATGTTCAGACATGGTGCTACCAGGGAAGATGGTTTGCATGAAGAGTTGAATGGTTGGGAAATTCTATTCAAAATGTGCTGGTATAGGAGGAACGACATTCTTTTTTATGGGAGATGGACCTTGTGCAAAATATTTGTGGAGATCCATGCAGCAGGGTAGGGTACGAAGTGTAGGAGGGAAATCAAGTGTTACTTTGAGGAGGTCGGGTGAGTTTCAAGTTTTTAGCCATGCTGACATAAGAATGCATATTGAACGTGTTCAAATAGGACAACAGGAGCATGGAATGATCAGCTTAGTGGAGAAGAAAGGAATAATAGTTGGGTTCGAGTTTAATGTGTAGGCTGTGGGATGGTAATTGGAATTATATGTTCACGCAAGGAAATGATGGGAATTGGAAAGTTGCGTTGAGGCATAAAGATGAAATGTTGTAGCAGTGTTCTAAATCTGAAATAATGTCTGGAGCAAGAATGATTGGAGAATAGTAGAGTGTGTTACAGGTGCATGTGGTGGAGATATTATTGGAGAAGAATATGTGCGGCTTTGGTGAAGAGAACGTGCGGCCATGGGGAGTTATGCGTTTCTGGTATAAGAGAGGAGAGATGGACGTGAAGAACTTTAATATTGGTTTCAAGAAGTGTGGGTGGAGCGATGGAGGGGGGAAGCTACGGAAATGGTGAAATTCATGTTACAGTAGATCACGTTTGCATATTTGGAGAAGATAGGGTATGTAGAAAAGGGGCGGTGGAAAAAGGTGTTTGTCTGGTCTGAGGTATTTTGGATGGGCCAAGAAGAATGGTGAAGCTCAGTTTATAATTTAATTTAACATTTAATAGTGTAATGAATTAAAACTAATAAATTATGCATATGTTGTCCAAATTTATTGAAATAGGATCCATTTAGATCGTGTAGATGAAGGCTACGAAATGGAAGTGGCTTGCAGTGGTTTGGAGCCCGTTACTATTTATAGCAGAGTAAAACGTTGGATTCGAATCATAGACAGTCATCGTTATTTAACGATAACCAACCAAGGTGAGTAAACTCACTAGCTCTGTCCAATTTTATAATTTTACGAACGATATTTAATATTGATAAGAATGATTGGATGTTGTATGCGATGGTTGTTAGAATGATTTACTAATAAATTAGTTAGAATAATATATAGTTATATATATAAACAGTTGATTTAATACTGATTTTATTTATCTTATATTGATATGAATTAATGTTATTAGTGTTGATTGACGTCTGTGGATGCAGGGAAACTGGTTGGAGAGTTTCAACTGGATTCCTCAACAATTATATTGTTCTTTTTCATATATTGCATTAAATGATGTGACGAATAATCTGTGGTTGACTATTGTGTGTTTGGGTGTTTGAACAACATTGATTTGAATCAATTGTTCTTAAAATACTGTAAAATATATTCAAATATTTAAGAAAAGAAATTTAGGGTTTTAAAAAGGAAAAATCTATTTTTAAAAATAGAAATTGAAGTTCGAGTAAGCTAGATAACTTGTTTTAATAATAAAAACAAGTAATTTAAATTTATAGGAAATATTTTGGAAATGAAATGGACTAATTATTATTAAATAATAACTTGGGATTTTAAATCCAAGAATGAATTTAAAGAGGGAATAAGGGGTCATTTTCCAAAGAAAACGATGAGATTTTCGATGTTCGAAATATAAGCAGGATTAAAATAAATACATAAGGATGTAAAACTAGAATTCGACTTTGTCGAATATTTTTAAATAAATATATTTATAGAAACTATATAATTTGAAAGGATAGTAGATATTTGATTTGAATCAAATAATTTAAATCAATTTTGAAATCGAGATCAAGTTATAAACTTGATAAAAGTTTACTTGTGAATGGAGATATAGAGTGGAATATAATTATGAAATTATAAAATAACGCGATGACTGGATTTTAACCGGTAATGATATTTTCAATACAAATCAAAATTGATTTGGTAAAACGAGTCTAACTTTTAGTATAGAAATGATATTCGCAGTTTAAAGTGAATAATGGTTTAAAATCAAATGTTTTGCAAATAGAAATGGGATTAAGGAAATTAAAAATTGATTAGAGATTAGTTAAGTTGAATGGCTTTCTATGTATCGATCTGATGTTGGTTTCGGCCTTCGGGATTGATACTTAGGGAGTTGTTCTCTTACCAGTTTACGGTTAGGGACTAGTGGACGTTGAAGGACATTGATGAGTGGATAAGAAACGAAAATGTTTTCCAAAGATAACGCATATTTTCGAAATACAAGAAATAAGGAGTTGTGAATATATGGAAACGTTATTCCAAGAATCGAGAGAGGCTAAACGAGTTGGAGAAATAATTAGGTAAAGATATTTAAAGGAAATTGGGAAATGAATTAATTATTGATAAATTAATTTACAAGGTTTAGTGTTGACTGATGGTTGATCGATATAATTTTCATTTGGAAATCTGATCATTATTTGTATGTATGTTTTCCTTTGATAGTTAAATAACCATCTAAGTTTTTGACCATTTTCCGTTGTCAATACGAAGAGACCAGGATCAGAATTTATTATTTGAAAACTGCTCCGTATGGGCATTAGCGTTGCAAATCAAGTATGCTGAAGATAATTGAAGACAAAGTTTATGGAAGGACTGTTCTGGCGATCCTAGGCAGAAATTGCCTAAGATGGATTTACATAATAGTGCCTTCGGTTTTTTCAGACCCAGGACAACTTGAATGGACGAATGTCTGACAGAGTATATCTAATAGATCGCATAAGTTGATTGCTTCGAATGTATTTACATTGGTGGTTGAGAAATGTTTCTCCTAGCTTTATAACCGTGATATTTTTGGTGAAATAAATTTGTGATTTGGCGGGTATGACGACGTGGCATTCAAAGTAAATATAGATGTGATCTGTATAAAATAAGTTATGACCTCAAGCCTCAACAACCGGGAAATGACACAAATCGGGCAGGCAGCATGGCTAAATGAGTCGCAGTCAACTAGGGTATATTGTCACCATCTAGAGAATATTCATATTTGTTACTTCTTCCAATTCTATTTCTCTTGGGAACAGTTATGTTGGTATTCCAACCGTAAAGTGATAATATATTCAGAACATTCAAGCGAAATGAATGGCCAGTCGTGTGTGGCCAAATTACAAGATGTTCTTGTTGAACTCCAGTGTATCGCTTCTAGAGTATACTGATCTGAAGGTGGTTCCATACCTTGTCATAGTTGGATTCAAGTACCCAATAAAAGCCTGTGGTTTTTGATTGTATATTATATATGTAGAGCGTGAGATGAAAGAGTTCTATAGATTGCTATTTACTTGATTTAGACATTTTTATAATACCAAAAAATATTGATCTTAAGAAATATTTTGGGTTATCATAAGGCAAAAAATGTATGTTTTTATGTGTGGATCGGGCTTATGATTATCATTTCTTTTAAAAGGATTTTAAAAGTTAAACAAAGTGATTAGAGTTTACTTACACCAGTCTCGTGACTGACCCAGAGTTTATTTTGTTTTGTTTACCCTAAACTCTTGGGTGCCCAAATTTGTACGAGCAGTCAAGTAGTTAGGATTTTACAGATATACTTTTAGGAGCTTGGAGCAAGAGGCTTCAACCTTAGATATATATGTAGTATATTTCCAATGTGATGTTATTTGTTATACTGGTATGTATATGCAGTTATAGTTTTGTATTTCAAAAATTGTTATGTAATGTATTTGTTCGTTCCGTTGTGAGATTCGTGTTTGCTCTGATTCAGTTCTATTGTGATCTTCTTATATTCTAACTTTCTTTCTTTCTATTTCTCACCCTCTAACTTCTTTCTATTAATGGTCTGGTATTTCTGATGCTTGAATAGTCGACAAGGTATGTTGTGTCGATTTTCTGAGTCGAAAATTCCCATTGGTTACAGCGGTACAAAGCTGAAGGTAAAGTAATTACCATGGCTCTGTGGCGCAACTCAATAGAGATGTCATTGGTAATATCCTAGATTGAGTTTGAGTGTATATATACGAGAGAGCATATTTATATATTGTATAAAAATGATTTTATATTGTGGAGATTTATTGGTTGAGTGGATTATAAATTCTGGATCGACGGTGGGGCACCACAAGGTCGATAGGAATTACTAAACGCTCGAATACGATAAGTCGATATAGTATGTTTTTGAAAGGAGGGTAAATGATATAATTTTATCCAAAATATATTTTGATATAAAAGAAGTATATATCTTGGAATAATATTTATTAGATGTGTTGGTTGTTATTATAATCGGATAAGACTATAATTGAGACGGTTATATAAATAACCAATTGGAATTCATATTCATAATATATAAATTCTGATGAATTAAATCTGGAATTAAATCAGAATTTGGAATTTAAAATCCTGGTAACTGGGAAACGTGTTAGAAATTGAATTTTGGATTATATAAGGGAATTTTAAGATCCTAGGTGAGCTGAAAATGTTTTTTCAAATATTATAAAGTGTTTAAGAATGAGTTTTGAAAATGTTATAATATTGAACTCACTACGATCGCTGAAAAATAATTCTGAAAATGATTGCAGCATCATCAGAATTCATTTTTGAGTTTCTAAGTGATGGATTGCTACCACAAGATTTTGTTTTTGAATTGTTTTGAGAAATAAGTTATAGAAAATTCAAATGTTTTGACTTACTATTGTTATGTAAACATATATAAATTCAAACTGATTTGAAATAAAAACCAGGAATTTGAATTTGAAATTTGAATTTAACTTATGGAGTTAAATGAATTGAAATGGTAAAGGTGAATAAATAAGTTAAAATTTAACTTAGATCAAGTTAAATAAAGTTGGATTGGATTAGAAATAATCTAGAATGGAATTGGATTTGTTGAGTGAGAATTTGGAATCAGGATTGGAACTGGAATTTGGCTTGGGTATAAGCGAATAATTGTGTTAAGGCTGAATTGATTGGAGATTGATTGGAATGACATTAGTTTATGCTGAATTTATAGTAGATGGAAGTGATGGAGTTGAATGCCCAACAAAAGGTACAATTTATATTTTGATTGATTATGAGATTTTTTATGGACCTGTTTGGCAAGCCACTTGGCTGTTTGATTTTATTTGGATTGGAGAAGGCCTAAAGAGGCGAGTTGTTGTTGTACCGATTGAACCGTGCAAAGGAGAAGCTGGTGAAATTTTTCGGAGATTTGGAGAGTTAGAAAATTTTCAGAATTTTTGAAAATTATCATTAATAGGAATGAATTAATATTTTAATCAAAATAAATTGTTTGGGTTGAAATTGATGTTAAGGAGTAAAATAGATGATTTAATCTAGTTATAATAAAGTTTATAGCATTTTTCCTACCTTAGTGATTTCGGAGACGAAATTCTTTTAAGAGGGGAAGAATGTAACGTCCCGTATTTTTAGCGATTGAATAATTTATTTATTTAATTATTTAAATAGCAGTTTAGTAGTTTAAATGATCCAAATTTAATTATTTCGAATATTTAATTAATATAAATAGTGGAATAATAAAGTTTAATTCTGAAATGATCAGGAATGAGTTGACTTCGCAATAGTGTGAGAATTGGATAATATTTGAGATTTAATTCAGTTTAAAATTTAATTATAATAACAAATATATTTATATATGGCAGTTGAACGTATTAGTTATAATATAATTATAAAGGAACACGTAATGTGACACCACACGTCCGTTAATGTCACTCTTTAAGAGAATAAATTAAGTTTCGTGAAGCATTATAGGTAAATAGAAATATTACAAAACAGATAAAATAACAGCGGAATTTGAAACTTTATTGAGCAGAAAACATCATGGTTCAAAACATAGTTACATCATGAGTCTGAAATATATAAAACCCAGTACATCAACTTAAAACTTCTGTCTTGTACTAAAATTACAAGAGTACAATAAACATGAAAAGAGCATAATCCCCAAAAACATATAGTAGAGAAGGTACAAAATCAAGTAGTACATCTAAGCAGCTCCAAGAAGAAGGCAGACATAAGTCTGGCGAGTCTAGTTACTTTTAGCATATAAATAAGTAAAAGCATCATGACAGGCATATAAACTAGATAAGAGGGATAACAACATATAAGGCAAGTATGACAAGGTAAACAGGATAAACCGAATAGAACATATATGTATAGCGCTTCTCTAATACTTTTATCTCTCTATCTCTCTGCACCAATACTAGTATCATATGAGCAAGATGATCCCCAACAAGATGGTAGACTTAGGCGTACTTCTAGTGAGAGGTTTTACCCCGTACAAAAATAGGCAGCCCAACTGAACGTACCGATGTTACCCCTAAGGATAATAACGGGGTCCTAAACAGGCGAGACTAGATGTACACTAATTACCCCCAATCGATCGACTCCCTACTCCGTAGATTCCCTGTGATGACCCCACGTAGGATGTATCACTCCATAAAGTGGCAACCCTTCATTTTCAGGATGTGCACAACCATATCTACTAATGCCACAATATCTTATTTTCCCGGACAGGTGGACCCACATACGCATGCATATGAGCAAGATGGAACACGTCGTCAGACACTTTTTCCCAAGTGACCTCTTACAATCGGCTCAGTAAACGTGTCCCGACTCCGATTAAGTTCGGAGTACTCGTTTGATACCCATATATGAGTTACTGATTAAAACGGGTCCCACACGCAAGATGATACAAGCTTCCCCCTAAGCTTGCATCCCCATTACTAGGATTTCCACAGAATATGCCCACTAGTGTAATAAGATTGCATTACCCCAATAGGTTAAGTTTGTGGGCGTATATATATAAATATTACCCACCACCCCAAGATATACTTAACCCTCCCACTGTTACAAGCAAGTTTACTAAACCCTACTCAAGTTAACATGTTCATGTAATCCATATGGATTCAAACAGGTTAAGTATTACAAGTTCATTACCATATATTCATTTGTGGTTATAATGCGCTGACCTTCCATAATAAGCCTACAACTCGTGGATGCTGGATATGCCAGGCGGGTCCGGGCAGACTTCTTCCACAAGTCGGACTTAACCTTGTGTCTTAGCCTGTCACGTGTTTATGCACTTAGACCCCTCACATTTGATTCACCACTTGTGGTTGCTAGATATATCGGTCGGGTCCGGACATAATTCTACCACATGTGTAATCTAACCTCGTGTCTAAGTGCGGTTACAGTTTTTAATTACTATAAATCTAGGCATTTTCATTATTTAACAATTATCCCTATTTCATTATAGGTTTTCATGCCCCTTTTCCAAGTCATATTTATCATGTACCATGTGCCCTAATTCAAGATCCTTAATCACAATTTTTGTTTATGCCCCAAATCCATATTCATGTTTCCAATTCAAGTTATGCTCCAAATTTAACGTTTTCCCTTCGTTCCCAATTTCACGCATTCGCATATTTCAGTGGTATGCCTAGACTCGAAGGTAGCCTGACTATAAAATAAAAAGGGAAAAGGAGGGAAAAGAACAAAAATAAGCATAATAATAAGATAAACATATGATGGCAGAAATAGGCATAACAACGGAATAAGCATATAGTGACAGAATTGGGTATAATGACAAGATAGGCATAGAGGAACAAATCCGATGAGCATGTGATAATAGAACTGATTAGGCATAGTGACATGATTAATCAACTAGCATAATAAGGACATCATAAACAGGCACGATGAGATCTAAACAGTGAATTAGATGTACTAATAATGGCAGATCTGTTGTGATTCAGATTACTCAATAGGCATAGGCTTAGATCCAAACTTATAGGCATGTCAAGATTACATTTTAACTATTTCTATCAAAAAATAACATAGCCTCGCTGTGATTGGATTTAAAGAACAGGAGACTTGATTGTAGCTATTGAAGAACAGATCTTTGAACTTGTTTGTTGGAGAAGAATAGGTTATTTTAATCTAGGCAGAGGCAACATCTAATTCTCTATTGTTTTAAAATGAGTAAAACAATGAGAGTGAGGTCTTATTTATAGCTTAGGGTTCATGAATCTGGTCAGAAAACAAGTCCACATACACAGGAATGTATCAGGCTCAGATCTGGGGATGTCGACCAAAGTGTCGACACCCCCTTATGGTGTCGACCCATGGGTCGACACCCCTGGGGCAGGGGTCGACCCCCAACGGGTCTGATTCCCGCATTGTCCCGCCTTCGATTCCCGAACTAATTTTGAATGTTTGAAATGTTTATTATATACATATATAATTAGCTTATATATGTGCAAACTTCAAACCTTAATAACTTCTTCATACGACGTTCGTTTTACGCAAACTCAGAGTCTACCTCAAGCAGAATTCCGAGACGAACGCAATGGCATAGTCCATTTTACTTATTACCAATATTTATTTAACTATTCCTAAGTTTATCATCTTAATGAGTTATAAAATTATGGGTTGTTACACTCTCCTCTACTTAAAGGATTTCGTCCACGAAATCTCTAAGTTCAGAAGAATGTTTATCCTAACATCCATCATCAATCTACTCATCCACCAATCACATTCACCCATTTTCCTTAAGGACTTATAATGCTTATATGAACATATGCAAAGGTGTGTGTGTATATGTCCCTATACTAATGCGAAAGATCAAGCGGTCTACGGATTCAGTCGACCTCCTTAATGCAATGTATGTTAGTGCCATGAATCCAACATGTATGAAAATAATCCTATTATAACATGTAAGTTCTATATGCATGCGCAGTCATTCATCCAACTGCAACATCCATATGGTGATACATTCACTTCCATCCATTAAAAGAAGAAAAATGCACACTCATCCATATGTAGTATGAGAGTGATTGAGCTGATCTAGTGCTAATGTATGTGTATATGCATCCACGAGCAACCACTAACAAACACTTGCATCCATCAAACATAACATGTCTCAAACACATGTTTACATCCATGGGATTCCTACCTAAAGGTCAAAGATTCGGTCGATAGTATATACTTTAAATGATAGAAACAAGCATGAATAAAAGCTTTGGAAAGGAAGTTAAGAACATACCCTTGAAAAGAAAAGGGTACAAAGCGCGAATCTTGTCTTCAGTCTCACAAGTTGCATACTCTTGGTTATCTCCCCACTGAAATTTCATCAACTTGGCCTCTCGGTTGCGTTGCTTCTTAACCTATGATCCGAGAATACAGGTGGGAAATCATCTACCTATCGCCTCCCGCTCTACCTCTACTTTCTCAAGCATACTCGGTTGAACTACTTATGCAGTATCACGCAAACACTTCCGTAGATGAGAAACGTGGAAAACATCATGAACGCTGGTCAGTATCTCTGGTAGCTTTACTCTATGGGCCATTTAGCCAATCCTTTCTGTTATGGGGAAGGGCCTTACAAATCTTGGTGCCAATTTCCCTATAGATCCAAAGCGAACCACATTCCTCAAAGGTAATACCTTAATGAAAACCATATCTCTTTCCTTAAACTCAATGTCATTCCTTCTCCTATCTGTGTAGGACTTTTTCCTGTCCTAGGCTATCTTCATGCATCCGCGGATAAGGTCAATTTTTTTTGAAGTTTCTCTAACCATATATGGCCCAAGTAGAAGTCTTTCTATAGACTCCCACCAACAAGTCGGTGATCTATATGGTCATCCGTATAATGCTTCGAAAGGTGCTATGCCAATACTAGCTTGATAACTGTTGTTGTAGGTGAACTCTACTAAAGGAAGATGTTGTTCCTAAGTCCCTCTAAATTCTAGGACACACAGCCTTAAAAGATCCTCAAGAACTCTATTCACCCTTTCCGTCTGTTCATCTATCTGAGGGTGATAAGCAGGCCTCAAACACAACTGTGTACCTAATTGTAACACCCCGTAATTCTGTTAATATTAATATTCACAAATTAAAGAATAACTAATCTCAGACGTGAGAATTTTGGGAAAGGGTTGCGCCATTGTGTTCGTCTCGGAATTCTGGTTGAAATAGAGTCCGAGTTGGCATGATTTGGACTTCGTATGAAAGAGATATTGCCATCGGAAGTTTCAGAAAATTCAAAATTCAAAATTCGAAGTCAAACAGGCCAGGCGGGAAATTTCCCGCCCAGCACCCCAGGTCGACTGGGCAGTCGACACCCCCAGGACCAGGTCGACTGCGTAGTCGACTTGGGTGTCGACCTAGTCAAGTCGGCCAGGTTTTGGCAAAGCCCAATCTTGAGCTGCTGATGTGTCTTTAGGGCTGAGTTGGCTAATTTAACGGGTCAGGTTAGTTCTGAGTTGATCTGACGGTCTAAATAAATCCTAAACTCTATATATATCTAGGTAGTCTCTCACTCTAAAATCACATGAAAAATAGAATAGCCGCCGTCATGCCATCGCCATGGAACTCAGTGTAGCCGCCGCCAACTAAGAAGGAAGAAAGCTAATCAAAACACTAATTCTACTCAACTCTAAAGCAAATCAAGACTCTCTTTCTTTTCTAATTGTGAGTATGATGATCTTAATAAGATTATTAGCAAACTAATTAGATTAAGATGTGATATGGATCATAAGAAAATGATGTGAATTGTCATATATGTTGTTGTAAACCTTATGCTATCATGTATGTTGTAAATCCTATGTTATGTGATGATGATATCCTATATGTTGTAAATCATGCTATGATGATATTATATATGTTGCAAGTTTCTATGCTAAGTTGCGATGTTACAAAGCCGTGATGTTATTATGTTGTAGTTAGCTTATGAATCATGATGTTGATTATATATATTTGGGCTATGATGATTCACATGATAAATCACATGTACCTATGCAAGTTTAGATTTATTAGTATGTATAATCTCACATATTGTATGACATCTATTTAGATCTAGAATTATGACATCTATTTAGATCTAGAATTATGCTATGACATGTGTGAGTTCTATGTGTTAGATGCTAGTTCACACCATCATTATGTTGCATAAACCACATATGCAAGTTCATACATGAACTTGGGTTATGATCATATTATGTAAGTTGTGACATTTAACCAAACAAGTTGACACCTTTAGATCCATGACATGTGTAGTTTTATGCAAGTTTCACCCCTATTATGATTAGATCTATTTTATTTGTCTATATGTTGTGATAATTTATCTTTGTGCTATGAGTTAGACTATTCGAGTCTAACGTATATTTTGCGTTGAATAAGCGAACGTATAACATGGGGCAGGGGTAATATTAAGGATTTAATATTAAGAAATTGGGGTGCAATTGATATGATTTAGCATACCGTAAGTGGATGGCCATAATTGAGTCAATTATGGACATCATTAAAATTGGAATTAATTAATGATTTGAATAGGGATATATTTAAAACTGGGGTAAAAGATTATAAGTGTTAATCAATGCTTAGGACACGAGGTTGGACTCATTTGTGACGTAAAACTGCCCGGACCCGCCCGGCGAATCCAGTAGTCACAAATGTCAGCCCAATGTGAGAGGTCCTAGGCCCAAATTAAAGCATAACAGTTGTAAAGACACGAGGTTAGACTCTTTTATGGTGTAAGACTGCCCGGACCCGCCCGGCGAATCCAGCTGCCATAAATGTCAGTCTAATGTGAGAGGTCTTTATGAGGTTATGGCCTGAATGAATTAAGAAATACTTAACCAGATAAACATGTGAAGTGGGACATGAGGGTTAAGTAGGTGCCTTGGGTGGCATGAGGAATCTAGTGGGTGCCTTTAGTGGCATTTGAAATACGATTAGTAAGACTTAACCAAACACACATGTAAATGAACATGACTAAGAAGAGGGTTAAGTGGGATATACTAGTGGGGACAAGCTTAGGTGGATAGCTTGTGGTAAGTAATTGGGGGCCCATTTCAACAGTAACCCAAACGTATCTTTGTGGGCTCAACCCAAGTCGAGGACGGGACACGCATACTGGGCTTGACTATAAGAGGCCAAACGGGTTAGCGGTGGCAACGCAAGTCCAACGGGTTTCAAATGCGTGTGTGGACCCGGGCTGGTAGGTAAGACGTTGTTGCATCGTGTAGGTATAAGCCGTGCATCCTTAGGCTGTATCGGGTTGCCACTTTAGGGGAGTGATACACCCCACTGTGGGACCAGCACGGGTATCTACGAGTAGGGAGCCGATCGAAAGTGGGTAGTGGGGTACACCTAGCGGAGATGGGGGCAGGCGGCACCTATGTAGTCAGCTAGGGGTACACGAAGTTATTTATAAAATTTCTAAGTGAAGCAAGTGGGATCAACCTTTAGGGTGACTGGTGTGGTGCAGTGTAGTAATTATTCGTTAGTAATTAGGTGTGCCTTTAATGTTATCGTTATCTGCTCTTCCATACCCAATAGTTCATAGACATTTCCTTATTTTCCAGCTTGTGCCTCAGTCTAATTATTTTGATAATAGTATTGTTAGAATTATCATACTCGCCAGACTTTATGTCTGACCCCCTCTATTTCTATCTTTTTCCCCCTCCAGGTCCTCAGGGTGGGCCCAGCTCTAGTGGAGCTTGATTGGATTAGTTTATCTCTCTTTTGGAAAGCTTGGACCGTTGAAGTAAAGTCCATCTTGTTATCTTCTTTAATGGCTATTTATGTAATGGGATTATGTATTTTGTTTTATCAAGATGGATATTGTACTTGACTCTGATTTATGGTTTTATGATGTAACAAACATGTTTAATTTCCGCTGCAATGAAATAAAGTTCTAGATTTCCAAGTACTACTTATTATCTGTCTTGTTGTAATTTTTCTGTTCTATATTCACTTAAAACCTCCATGGAAGTTAATGCATTCCCTTTGTGAGTGACATTAATGGACGTGGGGTGTTACACTAATGCTTCTTGCAAGCTCCTTGAAAATTCACTGGTGAAAATGGGGTCACGATCACTTACGATACTGGAAGGTACTCCATGAAGACGGACTATCTCACGAATGTAAATTGCTGCCAACCTTGTTGCCGTCCTCTTACTCTTAACTGGGATGAAATGAGCGCTCTTAGTAAGTTTGTCCACTATAACCTAAATATTGTGTTGCCTTTCCTCGATCTAGGCAAGCCGTCAGTGAAATCCATCGAGATGCTCTCCCACTTCCACTGTGGGACTTCGAAAGGATGAGGTAAACCACCCGGCTTCCTTTGCTCAGCTTTGATTTGCTGGCAAACCAAACATTGAGAAGTAAACTCCGCCACATATTTCTTCATCCCAGCCAAAAAGAAAATCCACTTTATATCTTTATACTTCTTATCACCGCCTGGATGAATAGTCATCTTAGAATGATGAGCTTCCTCAAAGACTGTCTTCAACAAACTCCCAACTCGGGGAACACAAAGCCATCCATCTCGTCGCAACCACCCTCTATCGTCCGTGGAGTATCTACTGAGGTGACTAGAAGTCTCCCCTCTACTGAGCCTATCCAAGATGTCTGAAATATGTGGATTCTCTCGCTGCAAAGTTCCTATTTGACCCAAAAGAGTAGGTCGCACCTCTCTAGTGATGCCAATAAACCAGGTGTAAACTCGGTGTACGATCTAAAATCAAAAGTCGATATAAACTCCAAGCTTTTCCTCTCCACAAATAGAGGACTTACGGCCATTCTTTGCCTACTCAATGCGTCTGCCACCACATTACCTTTGTCAGGGGTATAAGCAATCTCAAAGTCATAGGAGGCTAGGAACTCCATCCAACTTTTTGACTCAAATTGAGATCCTTCTATGAGAACAAGTACTTGAGAGATTTATGATTAATGTACAACTAGAACTTCTCTCCAAGTAGATAATGGTGTCAAGTCTTAAGCACAAATACCACGACATCTAGCTTTAAGTTATGGGTAGGGTAGTTCTTTTCATGAACACTTAGTTGTCTACCTCCATAACATACTATCCTTCCTTCTTGCATCAGAACCGCACAAAGCCATGTACCGCATGCATTAATGCATACTGTGAACACTTTGTAGAGCCCTCTTCAATCGCTGGAAAGCATCGTCACAATCTACATCCCAAGAAAATGTCATATTCTTCTTCATCAGCCTGGTGAGTGCGGCTGATATCTTTGCGTAGTCCTTAATGAACTTCCTATTATAGCCCGCCAATCCAAGAAAACTTCTCACCTTCGTTGCATTATTTAGGATTTGACAATCTTAAACTGCAACTACCTTCACGGGATCCATTGCTATCGCATCTTTAGAGACTACATGCCCTAGAAATCTCACTTCTTTTCTCCAAAAATGACATTAAAAGAACTTCACCTTAAGCTGGTGCGCACAGAAAGTTTTCAAAACCTCCCTTAAATGTCGGGCATACTCTTTCTCGTTCTTAGAGAAAATGAAGATATAATCAACAAAGACCACAATGAACTTATTTAGAAACTCTCAAAACACACTACTCATCAGATCAAGAAAATAGGCGGGTGCATTCGTCAACCCGAAAGCCATGACGAGCCACTCGAAGAAAAAATCTGGATTTCTAAAAGCGGTCTTATCTATACAATCCTCAACCACCCTTAACTGATGAAACCCCGTTGCTAAGTCTAGCTAAGATAAAACAGAAGAACCAACAAGCTGGTCAAACAGATCATCTATACTCGGAAGTGGGTGCCTTTCTTTTTAGTGAGTTTATTCAACTCTATGTAATCCACACATAAGTGAAGCGAACCATCCTCCTTAGTTGTGAATACCACCGGAGAACCCCATTCAAATATGCTTCACCTAATAAACCCTTTCTTAAGTAGCTCCCCCACTTGCTTACTAAGCTAACTACTTTCTCTTGGAGCCATGTGGCGTACAGGCAATGCAACTGGCTTTGCATTGCCCACCAAGTATATACGAAAATCGATCTCGCGCCTAGGAGGTAAGCCCCGAACGTCCTCAAAAACATCAGAATACTCACAAATTACTGGTACAGATCACAGATCATTGATAGATGCTTCAAGTGACTCTAGGAAACTAAGCATAACAGACCCTTTAGGGTCACATGAAATCTTGAGGGTCTTTCCATAGCAAGTCAAAAATCTAATGACCCTCCTCTCATAATCTAGAATGGAACCATACATGGCTAGCCAATCCATCCTTAGAATCAAACCATAGCCCATGAAACCAAGCACATATGCGTCGCACCCAAACTCAACGCCTAACACAGATATTCTCAAATCCCAACAAATCATAGACAAATGAGACTACCACCAATGGGGTTTAAGACAACAACGGGATCTAAAACCATACTTGTACTAAGGTGTAGAGACTCAACCACAGAATTAGATATAAATGAATGCGAAGCGCCCGAATCAAAAAGAGTTCTAACAGGATGATTGGAAAGAGAAATCAAACCTTCAACGGAAACTTTCCTACCTCTATTTGGTGCATCGGCCATGAGAGCATGCACCTTCCCTCTCGAAGATCCTACCCTTTGACCTTGTCCTTGCTTCTTTGGGCACTCCTTAGAAAAATGTCTGACCTCTCCACAATTGAAACAAGAATTCTTCTTTCTTTGGCAGTCCTTGACCAAGTGACCCTCGCATCCGTAATTATGGCACATCCTATTATCTCTAGCCTTGCTGTCCTTTTCGTCCTTCTTTTTTGTTGTTGCCCTTTTTTGGGCCACACTTTCTTATTTTGTGTTTCCTTAACCTTAGCCTATTTCTTTTCACCCTTATCTTTCCCATGCAATAACGCCATATCAACAAGCTTCTCAAAAGTTTCTCCCATCGGAATATGAGACATAGCCAACCCATGGAGGGGTTCATCCAATCCTCTAGCAAAGGTCAAAGTTTTCTTGTGTGGGGTATTCACTAGCTCCAAACCAAACCTCGCCAATTGATTAAATTTATTGACATATTCTTTCACGGACATGCTTTCTTGCTTAAGCGCCAAAAACCTTTCCATTTGCATTCTTTGCTCGGGTTGAGAAAGAAACTTCATTTCAAACCTTTGTCGGAAATCATCCCATGTTTCAACTGGACATCCCACTTGCGTCACCTCCCACCAGAACGAAGCCTCATCTTTCAGCTGCCAAACGGCCAACAGAATCTTCCTACGATCGTCAACTTCAAAAATACCAAACAAATCCTCTATCTCTTTAAGCCAATTCCTTGCTTCTATAAAAGTATCAGTTCCTCGGAATGGATTTCCGCATATAGCACATAAATCTTTGCATATCTTAGATAAATTATCAACACGCGGAGGAAGAGGAGGGACAGTGGGTGCAGCTGGGGAGGAACGTCTACTTCACCACTGGCAGGCGTTGTGGACTCTAGATACCTACGGAACCAACCCGGTATTGTAACGCCCTCAGGAATATTAGGTTCCCCAGACATGCTGAAAAGAAAAGGAAAAAGGGATTCAAACAAAGAATCGAAAGATATTACATATGGCTTTAAGGAATATGTTTATCAGAACAGACTTTTCTTTTGAAAATGCTTTCTTTTTAAAACCTTTTTGAAAACAATTTTCAAAATCTTTTATCCGATCTGATAACCTTCAGCTCTGATACCAAGTGTGACACCACATGTCCATTATTGTCACTCCTTAAGAAAATGCATTAAGTTTCGTAAAGCGCTATAGGTAAATAGAAATTTAAATATACAAGGCAGATATAAAATAATAGCGGAATTTAAAACTTTATTGAGCAGAAAGCATCATGGTTCAAAACATAGTTACATCATGAGTCTGAAAAATATAAAACCCAGTACATCAACTTAAAAACTTCTGTCTTGTACTAAAATCATCAGAGTACAATAAACATGAAAAGAGCATAATCCCCAAAAACACAGCCATACTAAAGAACGTACAAAATAAGAAGTACATCTAAGCAGCTCCAAACAGAAGGAAAGAAGAATCCTGATCAAGTTTGAGTATTCCCACCCTGAGAACCGAGGGGGTGGGGGAGAGGGGGGAAACTGAAGAGGAAACAAAATAGGTCAGACATAAGTCCGGCGAGTCCAGTTCCTTTTAGCATATAAATAAGTAAAAGCATCATGACAGACATATAACTGGATAAGAGGGATAATAGCATATAAGGCAGGTATGACAAGGTAAACAGGATAAACAGAATAGAGCATATATGTATAATGCTTCTCTAATACTTTCCTCTCTCTCTCTCTCTCTCTGTCCCTCTGCACCAATACTCGCATCATATGAACAAGATAATCCCAACAAGATGATAGACTAAGGCGTACTTCTAGTGAGAGGTTTTACCCCATACAATAACAGGCAGCCCAACTGAACATACAGTTGTTACCCTTAAGGATAATAACGGGATCCTAAACAGGAGAGACTAGATGTACCCTAATTACTACCCAAATCGATCGGCTCCCTACTCCGAAGATACCATGTGCTGACCCCACAGTAGGATGTATCACTCCCTACAGTGGCAACCCTTCGTTTTCAGGATGTGCACAACCATATATACTGACGCCATGGTGTCTTATTTTCCCGAACAGGCGGACCCGTGAACGCACATGAGCCCGATGGACGCCGTCAAACACCTTTTCGCAAGTGACCTCCTATAATCAGCTCAGTAAGCTTGTCCCGACTCCGACCTAGTTCGGAGTACTCGTTTGATTCCTATATATGAGTTACTGACTGAAATGGGTCCCACACACAAGATGATACAAGCTTCCCCCTAGGCTTCCATCCCCACTACTAAGATTTCCATAGGTTATGCCTACTAGTGTAATAAGATTGCATAACCCCAACATGTTAAGTTTGTGGGCCTATATGTATAAATATTACCCACCACCCCAAGATACACTTAACCCTCCCACTGTTACAAGCAAGTTTACTTAACCCGTACTCAAGTTAACATGTTCATGTAATCCCTATGAATTCAAACAGGTTAAGTATTACAAGTTCATTACCATATATTCATTTATGGTTATAATGCGCTAGAACTCCCACATTAAGCCTACAAATTGTGGATGCCAGATATTGGCGGGTCCGGGAAGACTTCTTCCACAAGTCGGACTTAACCTCGTGTCTTGTCACGTTACGTGCTTGTGCACTTAGACCCCTCACGTTAGATTTACCACTTGTGGTCGCTGGATGTATTGGTCGGGTCCGGGCGGACTTCTACCATAATTGTAATCTAACCTCGTGTCTAAGCGCGGCTATAGTTTCTAATTACTGTAAATCTAGGCATTTTCATTATTTAACAATTATCCCTATTTCATTATAGGTTTTCATGCCCCTTTTCCAAGTCATATTTATCATGTACCATATGCCCTAATTCAAGATCCTTAATCACAATTCTTTTTTATGCCCCAAATCCATATACGTGTTTCCAATTCAAGTTATGCCCCAAATTTAACGTTATCCCCTCATTCCCAATTTCACGCGTTCGCATATTTCAGCGGTATGCCTAGGATCGAAGGTAGCCTGGCTATAAAATAAAAAGGGAAAAGAAGGAGGGAAAAGAACAAAAGTAAGCATAATAACAAGATAGACATATGATGGCAGAAATAGGCATAGCAACGGAATAAGCATATAGTGACAGAATTGGGCATAATGACAAGATAGACATATAGAAACAGATCCAATGAACATGTGATAATAGAACTGATTAGGCATAATGACATGATTAAGCAACTAGCATAATAAGGACATCATAAATAGGCATGATGAGATATAAACAGTGAATTAGATGTACAAATAATGACAGATCTGTTATGATTCAGATTACTCAATAGGCATAGGCTTAGATTCAAATTTATAGGCATGCCAAGATTACATTTTAACTATTTCTATCTAAAAATAACATAGACTCACTGTGATTAGATCTAAAAAATAGGAGACTTGATTGTAGCTATTGAAGAACAGATCTTTGAACTTGTTTGTTGAAGAAGAATATGTTATTTTAATCTAGGCAGAGGCAACATCTAGTTCTCCATTGTTTTAGAATGAGTATAACAATGAGAATGAGGCCTTATTTACAGCTTAGGGTTCATGAATCTAGTCAGAAAACAATTCCACATACACTGGAACGTATCAGGCTCGGATCTGGTGATATCGACCTGGGTGTCGACACCCCATTATGGTGTCGACCTATGGGTCGACACCCCTAGGGCAGGGGTCGACCCCTAATGGGCCTGGTTCCTGCATTGTCCCGCCTTCGATTCTCGAACTGATTTTAAATTTTTGAAATGTTTATTATATATATAATTAGCTTATATATGTGCAAACTTCAAACCTTAATAACTTCTTCATACGACGTCCGTTTTACCCAAAATCGGAGTCTTTCTCAAGCAGAATTCCAGGACGAACGCAATGGCATAGTCCATTTTACTTAATTACCAATATTAAATTAAGTATTCCTGAGTTTATATTCTAAACGTGTTATAAAATTATGGGGTGTTACACGTAACGTTGCGGTAGTTCGGAATATTCAGTTTTTTACTTCAGTTGAGCGTACAAGATTCATTATAAGTTGGATTTGTTTGAAAAAAGAAACATTGGAATCTATTGAATTGTATTTTTCAAATGGAGGTGAAAAATCGAGTTTTCATTTTAAGATTGTAAGTTATGTCCAAATCAAATTTTCAAATAGTCGCTATGGAATCGTTTATAAGCCATAACAGTTTATTTAATATAATTTAATATTGG
The DNA here is from genome assembly GCA_030737875.1 of Allium sativum. NCBI lineage: Eukaryota > Viridiplantae > Streptophyta > Magnoliopsida > Asparagales > Amaryllidaceae > Allium > Allium sativum. The sequence goes on from CM060916.1 coordinate 320,140,011, forward strand.
TTTTGAATTTGGACAAGATTTTTGAGACATAGTTATAATTTAATTTATAGAATTTTTTTGTAATTTTTATTTTGGAAAATAAGCAACTTTTTATTTGAAGTGTTTTACACTCTATATCAGCACTTTTGAAATTTCACACAATAAGTTCATTTGTCTATTTCATTATATTTTTGGAATCATGGGACATCGCTCAATATGATTTAATTTTATTTTTATCCATTGCGACTCATATGCGAATGGAGTTTACGTAGCCGAAGACACTATTCCTTAGCTAAGAAGCAACCTTAGCTAATATAACCTACATTAACGTACACATAAAACTTTTCCATTCGTACACCTCACTTCCCATCCATTTAATGTTTCACATTCTAGCTGTACACTTTTGTTTTCTTAGCATTCAAGGCCTTTCCTTCAGATCACATTAGTCTTACATTTCCTACGCCACCAAGGAATTTAAACTATATAAATATACATCACCAAACACTTCATCGATTTGCTTCAAAAACTTGGAATATTTTTCCATGGCTTCCGAAATACTAATAATCCAAATACTTGTCTAAAAGAAAAAAACCCGTTGCATCTTCGTGAAACTTATGTGTATATAAAACCTCCTTTATTCCACTTTGTATAAAACACGAAGAGAAAGGTGCAATACTGTTTGAAACAACTTGAAAATTCTGAAGCAAACAGAGAGGCGCATTGTTATTCTCTAGTTATTCGAGTTGACCATATGTTCAGACATGGTGCCACCTGGAAAAATGGTGTGCGTGAAGAGTTGAATGGTTGGGAAATTCTGTTCGAGAAGTTCTGGTACAGGAGGAACAACGTTCTTTTTTTATGCGAGATGGACCTTGTGCAAAATATTTGTGGAGACCCACGCAGCAGGGTAGGGTACGAAGTGTAGGAGGGAGATCAAGTGTTACCTTAAGGAGGTGGGGTGAGTTTCAAATTTTCAGCCATGCGGACATAAGAACGCATACTGGACGAGTTCAAATAGGAGTACAGGAGCACGAAATGTTCAACTCAGTGGAGAAGAAAGGAATAATAATTGGGTTCGAGTTTAATGTGTAGGCTGTGGGATGGCTATTGTATACGTTCACGTAAGGAAATGATGGGAACTGGAAAGTTGCATTTAGACATAAAAATGAAATGTTGGAGCAGTGTTCTAAATCTGAAATAACGTCTGGAATGAGAATGATTGGAGAATAGTGTAGTGCAGTTACAGGTGCATGCGGTGGAGATTTTATTAGAGAAGAATATGCGTGGCTTTGCTGGAGAGAACGTGAGGCCATGGGGAGTTATGGGTTTCTGGTATAAGAGAGGGGAGATGGACATGAAGAACTTTAATATTGGTTTCAAGAAGTGTGGGTGGAGCGATGGGGGAGAAAAGCTATGGAAATGGTGAAATTCAGGTTACAACAGATCACGCTTGCATATTTGGAGAAGATGGGGTATGTAGAAGATGGGTCGATGGAAAAAGGTGTTTGTCGGGTATAAGGTATTTTGGATGGGCCGAGAAAAATGGTAAATCCCAATTTATAATTTAAATTTAATATTTAATAGTGTAATGAATTAAAACTAATAATTTATGCATACGTTGTCCAAATTTAACAAAATAGGATCCATTAAGATCGCGTAAATGAAGGCTACTAAATGGAACTGGCTTGCAGCGGTTTGGAACCCCTTACTATTTATAGTGGAATAAAACGTTTGATTCGAATTATGGACAATCATCGTTATTTAACGATAACCAACCAAGGTGAGTAAACTCACTAGCTCTGTCTAGTTTTATAATTTTATGAATGTTATTTAATATTGATAAAAATGATTAGATGTTGTGTGTGATGGTTGTTTGGATGATTTACTAATTAATTAGTTAGAATAATATATAGTTATATACATAAAAAGTAGATTTAATGCTGATTTTATTTATCACACATTGATATGAATTAATATTATTAGTGTTAATTAACGTCTGTGGATGCAGGAAAACAGGTTGGAGGGATCCGACTAGATTCCTCAATAATTATATTGTTATTTTTCATATATTGCATTAAATGATGTTATGAATAATCTGTGGTTGATTATTGTGTGTTTGGGGTGTTTGAGAAACATTGACCTAAACTAATTGGTATTAAAATATCATATAATATATTCGAATAAATTGGAAAAGAAATTAGAGGTTTTAAAAAGGAAAAATCTATTTTTAAAAATAGAAATTGAAGTTCGAGTAAGCTAGATAACATGTTTTAATAATAAAAACATGTAATTTAAATTTATAGAAAATATTTTGAAAAATAATGGAATAATTTTTATTATTAAATAATAACTTAGGATTGTAAATCCAAGAATGAAGTTAAAAAGGAAATGAGGGATCGTTTTCCAAAGAAAACGATGAGATTTTCGATGTTCGAAATACAAGAAGGATTGAAATAAATACATAAGGATGTAAAATTAGAATTCGACTTTGTGAAATATTTTTAAATAAATATATTTATAGGAATTATATATTATATAATTTAGATTTTGAAAGGATAGTTAATACTTGATTTGAATCAAATAATTTAAATCAATTTTGAAATCGAGATGAAGATATAAACTTTATAAAATTACCAAGAAGTTTACTTGTGTATGAATATATGGAGTGGAATATAAGTATGAAATTATAAAATAATGTAATGACTGGATTCTAATCGGTAATGATATTTTCAATACAAATCAAGATTGATTTGGTAAAACGAGTCTAACTTTTAGTATAGAAATGATATTCACATTTTAAAGTGAATAATGGTTTAAAAGCAAATGTTTGGCAAATAGAAATGGGATTTAGGAAATTAAAAACTAACTAGAGATTAGTTAAGTCGAATGGCTTTCTATGTATCGATTTGATGTTGGTTTCGGCCTTCGGGGTTGATACTTAGGGAGTTGTTCTCTTACTAGTTTACGGTTAGGGACTAGTGGACATTGAAGGATAGTGATGAGTGGATAAGAAACGGAAATGTTTTCCAAAGGTAACGTATATTTTCGAAATACGAGAAACAAGGAGTTGTGAATATATGGAAATGTTTTTCCAAGAATCGAGAGAGGCTAAACGAGTTGGAGAAATAACTGGACAAAGACATTTAAAGGAAATCGGGAAATGAATTAATTATTGATAAATTAATTTACATGGCTCAGTGTTGATTGATGGTTGATTGATATAATTTTCATTTGGAAATCAGATCGTTATTTGTATGTATGTTTTCCTTTGATAGTTAAATAACTGACTATCAATGTTTTTGACAATTTTCCCATTGTCAATACGGAGAGACTGGGATTAGATTTTATTATCTGAAAACCACTCCGTATGGGCATTAGTGATGTGAATCAAATTTGATGAAGATAATTGAAGATGGAGTTTGTGCAAGGACTGTTCTGGCGATTCTAGGTAGAGATTTCCTAAGATGGATTTACATAATAGTTCCTTTGTTTTGACCAGACACAGGACAACTTGAATGGACGAATGTCTGACAGAGTATATCTAATAGATCACGTAAGTTGATCGCTTCAAACGTAATTACATTGATGGCGGAGAAATCCGTTTCTTCTAGCTTTATACCCGTGATATTTTTGGGGAAATCAGTTTGTGATTTGGCGGGTATGACGATGTGACATTCAAAGTAAATGTAGATGTGATCTATATAATAGTACATTATGACCTCAGGCCTCAATAATCGGGAAATGACACAAATCGGGCAGGTAACATGGCTAAGTGTGTTGCACCCAATTAGGGTATATTGTCACCATCTAGAGAATATTCATATTTATTACTTTTTTCAATTCTGTATCTCCTAGGAATGGTTATGTTGGTATACCAACCATAAGGTGATAATTTATTCGGAACATTCAAGCGAAATAAATGGCCGCTCATGTGTGGCCGAGTTACAAGATGTTCTTGTTGTACTCCATTGTATCGCTTCTAGAGTACACTGATCGGAAGGTGGTTCCATACTTTGTCATAGTTTGAATCCATTACCCAATAAGAGACCGCGGTTTTTCATTATATGTTATATACGTAGAGCGTGATATGAAAGTGTTCTGCTAGATTGCTATTTACTTGATTTAGACATTACTATAATATCAGAAAATATTGATCTTAATAAATATTTTGGGTTATTGTAAGTTAAAATTCATATGTGTTTATGTATGGATCGACCTTATGATTATCATTTCTTATAAAAGGATTTTAAAAAGTTAAACCAAGTAATTAGAGTTTACTCACACCAGTCCCATGAATAACCTAGAGTTTATTTTGTTTTGTTTACCCTTAACTCTTAGGTGCCCAAATTTGTACGTACAGGTAGCCAATTAGTCGGGATTTTACAGATATACTTGGAGGAGCTTGGATCAGGAGGCTTCAACATTAGATATATGTAGAGTATATTTCCGATGTGATGTTATGTGTTATACTGGTATGTATATACAGTTATAGTTTTATATTTCAAAAGTTGTTATATAATATATTTATTCGTTCTGCTGTGAGATTCGTGTTTACTCTGATTCGGTTCTGTTGTGATCTTCTTCATCTTCTATTCTAAATTTCCTTCTATTTCTCACCCTCTAACTTCTTTCTATTAATGATCCGATATTTCCGATGCTTGAATAGTCAACATGGTATGTTATGTCGATTTTCTGGGTCAAAAATTCAGTTCATTACATGATATTTGGAGTGTTTGGCCATTTTTTTGACAAATAAGTAACCATTGCCATTTCCGTTTATGTCTAATCTGATTGTACTTGAATGCTAGAATATTGATTGTCTTACTACGTATGTGTTATATAAAACACAATCACATGGCTCATGGTCCACATATTCAACTATTTTTAACCCTATTTGTGAATCTAAACTCATGGTTCGTTTGGTTTTAGTTACACACCAGCTATTTCGCAAATAGTAAAATATGGAAGGCTACTTGATATTCGATAATTTTTCTGATATTTGAAACCTTGTCGAATCTTTTAAAGGTACCTGCATTTAATCAATATAGAATATTTAAAATTTTGTTGTTAGTGTAAAATTCCCTTCAAATGGAAGCTTGAGATTCAAGTTTAAAACATGTTTAAGAAAGATACATCTTAGACTATGTTATCGAAAAGACATCGTGTTCATTTTATAGGTTAATGTTAGAATATTTGATATTTGTTAATATATTACATATGGTAATATATATTAATTGATATCTATCATTTATGTTAATATATATATATATTAATGATAGAATATTTGACATCTATTATTTATATTAATATATATATATATATATTACATATGGTAATATATATTATTTATTTAATGTTTATTTGATTGCAATAATTCTTGTAAACATTTATAGCCCTAAATTTCTACATAAAGGGGATGAGAATAACGAAATGCCTAGCAAAATTGAATTCTAACATGGTATCGTAGTAGGTTTCAAATATCTAAACCTCTGCTCTTCCATCCTCCTTTCTTTCTTCTTCTTCAACCATCTCTTTTCTTGTTAAATCACCACCAATGGCCGCTATGCATGCTAATATTTTTTTTTTCAATGATACTGGTGCCACATCTCACATGAAAGCGGATCAAGGTGTACTTTCTTCTTACTTCAATTCTAACAATAATTATCATAACATTGTTGTTGGCAATGGTCATCTAATTCCAATTGTTGGTCACGGTAGCACTAATTTACCCTTACCATTCCCTCCATTTATCCTAAATAATGTTTTACATACTCCTAAACTTATTAAAAACCTGATATTCGTTTGTAAGTTCACTGCTGATAATATGGTTTCTGTTGAATTTGATCCGTTTGGATTTTCTATTAATGATTTACAGATGGGAACCGAACTAATGAGATGTGACAGCACCGGGGATCTTTATCCTCTCATCTCCAGTAACCAAACCACACCCTTTTTGAATTAATCAGCCTTTACTGCTTTCTCTCCAGATCTTTGGCACAACCGCTTAGGACATCCTGGCATTGCTATGCTCAGATCATTAAATCACAAAAACTTCATTAATTGTAATAAGTCTCGTAAAAAACTTATTGTTCTTATTGTCCTCTTAGGAAACATTCTAAATTACCATTTATGATTCTCTATCATACACTTTGCTACATTTTGATATTGTTTATAGTTATCTTTGTACATCGCCTGTTGTTAGTTCTCTTGGTCACTGTTATTATGTTCTTTTTTTTTATGATTATAGCAAATTTTTATGGACTTTCCCTATTTTCGAAAAGTCACAAGTCAAACATTTATTCCAGTTTTTTCGTGCTCTAATCAAAACTCAATTTGAATGTAACATTAAGACATTCCAATGTGACAGTGGTATAGAATACATCAATGGCACATTTAAACAATTCTTTGATTGTAATGGGATGTTATTCCGCCTTTCTTGTCCTCACACCTCTCATTAAAATGGCAAAGCAGAACGACACATTAAATCAATAAACAACATTGTTTGTACCTTGCCTGATAAAGCCTCCATGCCACCTTCTTTTTGGCCTATGCTTTAGAAATGGACACATATCTTCTTAACATACTTCCAACTAAAGTCTTAGGATTTCAGTCCTCCACCCAAATTCTATACCAATGTGATCCCAAATATTCGGCATTGCGCGTATTTGTTTGCTTATGTTTTCCATTGTTTCCGACCACTTCTATCCATAGATTGCATGCTCGATCCACTCTATGTGCTTATCTTGGTCCTGCTCCCAACCATAGAGGCTCAAAGTGTTACGATATTGCAAGTGGCAAAATCATTATTTATCGTCATGTGAAATTCATTGAGACCGAGTTCCCATTCGCACAAATTCACAAAACCATTAATATAACGTATGATTTTTTAATTGCCAATAGTTCTAATTCTTTATTGAATTATTTGCATTCTACTTCAAAGCCTCCAAATATAACTGAGTCCATGCCTCATTCTAGCCCACTAAATCAGCCTCCCTTTACTAGTCCATGGCCTCAAACAGACCCAGTTGAATCCTCTCCTGTTGCGCCACTAGCTCCTATGGGTTCAGTTCCCCAACAATACTCTCCATGTGCTGTCAACACTCAGGTTGGTCGACAAACTCAGCTATTTCCACAACCTACTCCTCTTCTTTTTAGTCCACAAACCCAGCCCACTCACCTGCCCAATGTTACAACTCTAAGTCAGCAACATCTCTTTCCCCAAACACCTCCATTTCAACTGCTCAAACGAACCAAACCCAAAGCCCACAAAGCTCTCCTTAGCCTAACAACCCAATATTACATCGTATGACAACCTAAGCAATGGATGCCATTTTTAAACCAAATCCCAAATACACTCCAGTTTACACACATCCACCACAAACATATCTCCTATACCTAAGGACCCTGTTAGTTCTTTTCACGACCAAAACTGGAATAGTGCAATGTTGGATGAATTTAATGCTCTAATTGATAATAAGACTTGGGAGTTAGTGCCAAGGCCACCAAATGTGAATGTAATTCGGTCTATGGGGATTTTTCATCACAAGTACAGATCTGATGGTTCTTTTGAGTGACATAAAGCCCGTCTTGTAGGTGATGGTAAAACTCAACAATAAGGTATTGATTGTGAGAAACGTTTATCCCAGCGGTTAAACCAGCTGCCATATGAGCAGTTCTTAGTATCGCTCTTTCAAAATCTTGTCCCATTCGTCAACTAGATGTCAAGAATGCCTTTTTTTATGGTCATCTTAATAGGACAATATATATGCATTAGCCTACGGGGTTTCGAGATAAGAGACATCCAGATTATGTATGTCTCTAAAGAAATCTCTATATGGTTCAAAACAAGCTCCTCGGACTTGGTATCAGTGATTTGTAGACTACGTTGCATCCATTGGATTTACTCATAGTAAATATGACCACTCTTTGTTTATATATGGACAAGGTTCAAATATGGCATATATACTGTTGTATGTTGACGACATAATTCTTACTGCTTCTTCAAATGGTTTGCGTAATTCTTTCATTACTCTTTTGAATTTTGAATTTGCTATGAAAGATCTTGGTCAGTTAAGTTTTTTTGGGTATTGTTGTTACTCATCTTACAAATGGCCTATTTTTATCTTAGAAAAAGTACGCTGCAGATATCATTATTAGAGCTAGAATGTCTAATTGCAGTCTTTTTCCTATTCTGTTGACACTAAATCAGTGCTACTAAAGATGCCCCTATGAGGATCCTACATGTACGTTGCCTTGCTGGTGCTCTTCAGTATCTTACCTTTGCAAGGCCTAATATTTCTTATGTAGTACAACAAGTGTGCTTTCATATGAATGGTCGAAAAGTTAAGCACATGACTACTCTCAAGCGCATATTGCGCTATATTCAGGGTACATTATCTTATGGTTTGCATTTGTATAAGTCTTCTTTTAACAAACTCATCGCCTATACAGATGCCTATTGGGGTGGATGCCCGAATACTAGACGCTCCACCTCAGGTTATTGTGTATTTCTTGGAGATGATCTTATTTCTTGGTCCTCTAAATGCCAGCCTACATTGTCTCGTTCTAGTGTAGAGGCTGAGTATAGAGGAACTGCTAATGTTGTCATTGACTCTTGTTGGATCAGAAATTTGTTGTTAGAGTTGCATGTTCCCATTCAGAAAGCCACACTGCTTTATTGTGACAATGTGAGTGCAATCTACTTATCTAGTAATCCAGTTCAGCATCAACGCACTAAACACATTGAGATGAACATTCACTTTGTCCATGAAAAGTAGCTAAGGCAAAGTTCGAGTCCTTCTTGTTCCATCCCGTGATCAGATTGCTAATTTTTTTTATAAAAGGTCATCCGCGTGTACTGTTTGACGAATTTCGGGACAATCTCAACATCCGATAACGTCCTTCTTCGACTGCGGGGAAGTGTTAGAATAATTGATATTTGTTAATATATATTACGTATGGTAATATATGTTAATTGATATCTGTCATTTATGTTAATATATATATATATATATATGTATATTACATATGGTAATATATATATATATATTAATGACAGAATATTTGACATTTATTATTTATGTTAATATATATATTACATACGGTAATATATATTATTTATGTTAATGTTTATTTGATTGCAATAATTCCTGTAAACATTTGTATCCCTAGACTCCTATATAAAGGGGTTGAGAATAATGAAATTCCCATTGAATTTTAATAGTTAAACCTTATTGTTCTATTGCATACAACTTCATTGTAGATGGTACAACAGCACCTCCCTTCGCTTGCATAATTTTAATTTTAATTTTTTGGGCAAGTGGTGAATGCCTTGTCTATATTAAAGTGGTTTAAAAGTAGATATGACTATCTAGATGAAATGACAATTTAGATCGAAAGCATTGGTAAAGGATATCAGACATAGAGTTCCCCATCTGCATCAAAATCCTCAACTAACATGTTTGGCAACTACTTATAAGTAGGCAAAGGTACTGAGCACTTAGTTCGATACTGTCGTCTGACAGCTCATTAGAAGGTGCTTGAAAATTAGACTAATAGACTGATAAGAACAAATATGAGAAGTATAAATTTGTCCAGAGAAGTAATAATTTCTCCCTTACATCTTATGAATATGTTTCATAACTAGTTTTGACAAATTATTTTATTAAATTTAACTTGAAAGTAAAATTGCATGTAAATACTTCTAATGGTTAATCACTATCTGTAAAATTGCGGACTAGGGTTGTAAATGAGTTCTTGAAAAATTATCGAATATTAGAAAATGGGTGCAAAAAATTGATACGCATCCAAATTCATTTTCAATAATTATCCGTAAATTTGTTTTCAATCAAGATTATAGTTAATTTTTTGGTACATTTTAGTACATGAGATGATTGTCATTTATTATTTCATCTAGGTAAAATAATAATAATTAGTATACGAAAATCAACATTTGCAGTTTATGGTTGTTTTTCTTGCATATTTATTATTTATATATTTTTTAGCACTTAAATGGTTTCAGATACTAATATAGATATGACACTGTTTGAATCGGTAGTCGACCGTTGAGGCTTGTAACAGACTTTAATCATTGCTCATGGTTTATGAAAGCATGTAGCTATTCGAGCTCGAATAAATTGGAGTTCTAAGCCGATTCATTTGGTATACATGTAGATTATACTTATTTCGAGGCAAATCCATCATGTTTTTAAAAATTATGTTATACTACGGCTCAGTTTTAACTAAGCCAAAATGCTCAGTTTTAACCGAGTCGAGGCTCGGTTAAAACTAAGCCAAACAACTCAGTTCTAACTGAGCCTTTCAGCGCAGTTCAAACCGAGTCGTTTGGCTCAGTTTATTAAACCTTTCGGTTAATTTTAACTAAGCCAAAAGGCTCAGTGAATTAAGAAAACTGAGCCGAAATGCTCAGTGAACCGGGCCTTTTGGCGTAGTTAAAACCGCGCCTTTCAGCTCAGTTTCATCGAACCATATGGCTCAGTAAAATGAGCCTATTGATTCAGTTAAACTAAGCTGTAATGCTCGTTTTTATTTATTGTATTATGCTAATTGTATTATAAAATTTATTCGTGCTAATTGGATTAAAAAAACAATGCGTACATATATAAAGACAACACATACATCGCTAGTTTTGGAGTTTCAGATGACAGAAAGAAGCTTGTGAAGGAAGTAGAAGAGCTAAGGAGTAAAAATAAAGAAATGAGTGTCACAATTAACAAAATACAAGGGGATTTAGGTTCCATGTAGGAACAGATGAGTTCTGTGCAAGAATTTATACGAGGGTTGACGCGGGAGCAAGATCGGAGATACGACATACTTATTTTGGCAAGAATCGAGGTTATTCTTATTTTGGCAGCAGGTTTGATGTTTTATTTGTATACGGTATATTATATGACGTTTGAATTAGATGAAATGACTATTTTTGAGTTATGTAGCAACTTTATTTTATTGCTTGTTGGACATGATTTGTTATAAATACATTTGTGGCAAGTTTATGGTCATTTGGTCATGATACTCATTCTACATCAATTCTTTTATTGATATATATATATTATTATGATTTTGCATGTGTTCGGTTTTATTATGATATGTATGCTAGATGAAGATAAATGTAAAAGAACCATATTGAATTTTGGTGTACAGCGGCGTAGGGAAGGCATATGGAATGGTTAAGGAAAATCCAATTTTTGGGCGTAGGAAAAACGCAGGAATGCAGGCGTAAGGAATACGGCGTATGGAACCTGGCATAGGCAATGCGTAAGAAATACGGCGTAGGCAAGGCGTAGGGAACTTGGCGTAGGATAGGCGTAAGGAATGCAGTGTAAGGAAGGCGTATGGAATTTGGCATAGGGAAAGCATATGAATCCAGGCATACGGAAAATTTTGCGACGAGCTATTTTCTGACTTCCTTCTTTGCGTAGGGGATTTGAATCCCTATTCCATCCTTATGCCAAATTGGCATATGGAATTCAGAGTTCTTTTGTAGTGATAGTCCACATACAAGAGTAAATATACCCAACAATCATTTCTTAACCTTTGAAATATATATAAGCATCTTTGATGCTTCTTTCAAAGCCATTTTCTAGCATAAAATGGTCAAACCTCTTGTACCATTGCCTAGGCAATTGCTTCAAACCATAGAGTGATTTCTTCAACTTACAAACCAATTTTGACTTACCATCTAGAACAATCCCTTCTAGTTGCTCCATATAAAAGTCTTCATCCAAGTCACCATGCAAGAAGGCAGTTTTCAAATCAAGTTGTTCCAACTCCAAGTCGTGAAGCTATGGCAAGTAATACCTGGATAGAACTATGTTTCACAACCGTTGCGGAAATCTCATCATACTCCTTTCCCTTCCTCTGTGCAAACCCCTTACCACTAGCCTAGCTTTGTATCTATCGTCGTCCTTCACCTTGTATATCCATTTACATCTAATAACATGGTTTCCTTTAGAAAGTGAAACCAACTCCCAAGTAAGGTTCTTCATCAAAGATTGCATCTCTTCCTCCATGGCACAAATCCATTTCGAGCTATCACTCGAATCATAACGTCATTAAGGTCCATCGGCTCATCTTGGATTACATGAAAAGCATAGTCCAAATTATCACAAAGGCTAATATAGCTCTAATCACCATATCTTTCAGGTGGCCTTATAGTACGACGACCAACCTGAGTAGCAATTCCATCACCTGATCTTCCATCAGCTCCACCTTGAACTGAATCTTCTCTAGAATAATGCACATCACCAGCACTACTAGAAGGAACCTGTGGAATATGTGATGTAACATCAACCGCTACTTCCTCACAAGAATCTCCAACAACTCTATACTCTCTAGGCCTAAAAGTGGGAATAACTTCCTTCTCCTTCAATTCACCATGAACCAAATCCAGAAAATCCGATGAGCCTTATTTCTCCTTGAACAAAGCAGACTCATCAAAAGTAACATGACAAGAAACTACAGCCTTCTTCATTTTTGGATTCCAAATCCAATATCCTTTAACTTCGTCCATGTAGCCAAGAAAAATCCCCTTGAAAGATCTAGATGAAAGCCTATCATTCCCCGGATCATGCATTTAAACTGGACTGCCAAATACACTAAGATAACTCAAGTCAATGCTCTTCCCCTTCCACTGTTATCAATAGCCGAGCACGGAGTTCGATTAATAATATGCACTGCAGTTGAAAAAGCTTCGGCCCAAAATCTCGTAGACAAACTCGAAGTCAGTCTCAAGATGTAGTAAAATGCCTCTGAATACCACGATGCTTGCAAAATTTCGGAAAATCTCTAGAAACATACTGCCCGTCGTTGTTGGACCTACCAACCTTCAAAGTCTTTCCACTCTCATTCTCAACAAGAGCCTTCCATTCTTCGAACCTTGCAAATGCCTCCAACTTCGCCTTCATTACATACATCCAAACTTTTCGTGAAAAAACATCAATACAAGAAATATAATATCTTGCTTCTCCCAAAGAAGCTAGTGGTGTTGGTCCCCAAACATCCATGTACACATACTCAAGAATCCCCCTTGAATCATGTTTTTCTTCACCGAATGATACTCTGGTTTGCTTCCCTATGACGCATTTTTCGCAAAACTCTAGTTTGTTGAAATTCTCTCCATCAATCATCTCCTTTCTACGAAGAACACCCACACTCTTCTTCGAGACATGACCCAATCTCAAATGCCACAACCGTGTCGCATCCAAGCCATGAGAAATATCAATACCAACACAAGTTTTGCCATCCACCATCACTCCTTAAAGCAAATAAATTCCATGAGTCCTAGCACCCTTCATAACCATAAGCGCCCCTTCGAAACCCTCAAGTTATCACTTTCAATAGTGATCCTGCAACCTAAAGAATCCAACTGTTCAAAGAGATAAGTGACTTCCGTATTCCTGGAACATAACACACATTAGTGAGAGTATGATCCACTCCGTCAAACATCCAAATTTGCACAGATCCAATGCCCTTCGACTTGCAAACTGTATCATTTCCCATAACAATTATATTTCCTTCTCAATTAGCATAAGAAAAATAATTCCTATTAGGCGTCATGTGATATAAAGCCTTGAATCAAGCACTCATTCGCTACTCGAAACATCTGATGCTACAACCGACAAAACGTCTACGTCTCCCTCACCAACATCTCTCTCCACCGCAACTGATGAAGATGCTACTTCCTTCTTCCCCTTGTTTGGACATTCATTCTTCTAATGACTAGGTTTCTTACATATAAAGCACTTGCTATTTATTTCCTTTGACATTCCTCTCCAACTGGGCTTTCTAGACTTGGAACGCCCCTGGTTTCCCTTCTTCTCAGATGTCTCCTTCTCCACAAATAAACCGGGACCATTACCTGCACCACTAGTTCCATCACTCAGCTCTTTCATCTGATCTCGCAATTCCTCACTAAGAAGAACTGTCTTGACATCATCAAGAGTAAATGTATCCTGACCATAGATCAAACTATTTGAGAACCCAGTGTAGCGCTCAGGCAATGAACACAACAATATCATCGCCTTCTACTCCTCCTCAATCTTCAAATCTACCACCTTCATCTTCATTAGCAAATCATCAAACACATTCAAATGCGCTTTAGAGAAGTCCCTTCTTTCATCTTGTAGGTAAAGAAAGTCCGTAGCAAGATCAGTTGATTTGTGAGTAGCTTCTTCATGTACAACACCTCCAACTTGTTCCAAATACCTCCAGGAGTCGTCCCACCACTAATTTCGGAAATAACATTCTCCGCCGTAGCAAGTTGAAGTGTAGTGAATGCCCACTCTTTCATTTCTTCTCTCTACACATCTAAGATGTCCACTGGCAATAAATGTGTATCAAACACCACCCGATGTACCTGATTCCGCCTAAGAACCGCTTTTATCTTCCATTGCCATTTTCAAATTCATTATCGACATTTCACTTGTCAATAAACAATTGTGACCTAGAAGCTGCGTACGAACCACGTACATAAGGAACTACACCACTTGGACCTGTTGAGGCACTATTTGAATTTGATTCCAGCATTTCTACCAACCCCAAAGCGCTAATATCAAATATTGTGGAAAACTTTCGACTCAAGAGCGCTCGTATCAAAAAAAAACCAAATCAGCGAAAGACACCATCGTGGTAAACGTGCAAAAACAACCTATCAAATCCAAAAGCCAAACACAATCAACACACAAGAGAAATAAAGGAGCAATAACGAAAAGTAAATTACATGGGGATTTGTAGTAGTTCCACTAACAGTTTGTTAGTGTACGTCCACTTGAGGGAGAGCCTTTAATTAATATCAAAGAAGAGTATAAGAGATTGATTACAATGGTCACTCAATTCACTCAAGAATTTTATTTGTGGAGATAAGAATTGAAGAAAATAGATTTAGGTTAGATATCCTAAAACTTGATTGGGAGATAAGTGGACACATTTCACTCTCTCTTCTAGGCTCCTTTTATAAGACCAGTTACATCATATCTAAGTTTATTTTACCCCTAAGTCAAGTAAACATGGCATCAAACTTTTATATATATGGTGAAAGATCTAATAAATTAAGCCACCAAACGAGGGAAAAAAATATATACTCAAATCTCCTTAATTAGGAAAAGAATCACCAAATTTAGCAGTTCAGTTATTATCTATTTAGTTATTTAGCATACTGCCAGCTTTATAGTATCTTCTTTTTATCAAAAATGTCAACTATCCATATTGCCAACTATACCTCATTCCAATAGCTATACCGACGTTTTACGATGGATTTCGACGGCATATATAGTTGTTGGAAGTTAGATTTATTCTTGTTGTGCTAAAATCAAGTTATGCCTATATGAGTTTTGTAACACCCCACGTCCATTAATGTCACTCACAAAGGGAATGCATTAACTTTCATGGAACATTTTAAGTGTGTATAGAACAGAAACTTAACAACAAGACAGATATAAATAGTACTAAAACTTTAAAACTTTATTTCATTGTAGCGGAAAATACATAAGTTTGATTACATCATCAAAAACCATAGTCAAAGTACATAATATCCATCTTGACCAAATCAAAGTACATAAATTGAAAGACATAATCCCCAATACAAAATAGCCATAAATAAGAGAGGCTGAACTTTACTTCAGCGATCCAAGCAATCTTCTAAAAGCAGAGATATAGCTGTCCAAAATCAAGCTCCACTGGTGCTAGTTCCAACCTGAGCACCTAAGGGGGGGGGGAGGAAGAAAAGAGGAGGAAACAAAGGGGGTCAGACATAAAGTCTGGCAAGCGCGATAACTTTAACAATACAATTACCAAAATAACTAGGCTAAGGCATAAGTTAGAAAATAAGGAAATGACTATGAACAATTGAGTATGGCAGAGTAAACAAGGAAACAAGATGAAATAAGATAACGTTAAAGCGCACCTAAGCCACTATAAGATAATTACTATACTGCATCACCACTACTATACTGCACCACCTCTAGTTACCCTAAGGTTGATCCCGCCTACAGAACTTAATAATGATAATGGTAGTTTTGTGCACCCTTAGTTGCCTTCATAGGTGCCGCCTACCCCTATCTCCACTAGGTGTACCCACTACCCCCCATGTGATCGGCTCCCTAACTCGTAGATACCTGTGCTAGCCCCACTGTAGGGTATATCACTCCCCAAAGTGGCAACCCGGTAACACCAATAATGCACGGCTTATACCTACACGATGCAACGTCTTACCTACCAGCCCGGGTCCACACAGGCATATGAACCCGTTGGACTTGCGTTGCCACCTCTAACCTGGTTTGGCCTCTTATAGTCAAACCCAGTATGCGTGTCCCGTCCTCGACTTGGGTCGAGCCCACAAAGATACGTATGGGTTACTGGTTGAAACGGGCCCCCCATTACTTGACACAAGCGATCCACCTAAGCTTGGTCCCCTCTAGTACATCCCACTTAACCCTCTTCTTATTCATGTTCACTTACATGTTTCAATTTTGGTTAAGTGTTTCTAATCGTATTTCCAATGGCACCCAAGGCACCCACTAAATTCCACATGCCACCCAAGGCACCCACTTAACCCCTCATGTCTCACTACATGTTTATCTGGTTAAGTGTTTCTTAATTCATTAAGATCGTAACCTCATAAAGACCTTCCGCATTAGACTGGCATTTGTGGCAGCTGGATTTGTCGGGCGGGTCCGGGCTGGTCCGGGCAATCTTACACCACAAACGAGCCTAACCTCGTGTCTTTACAATTGTTACATATTTAATTTATGCCTAAGACCTCTCACATTAGACTAGCATTTGTGGCAGCTGGATTTGCCGGGCGGGTCCGGGCAGTCTTACACCACAAACGAGCCTAACCTCGTGTCTTAGACGATTAATTACACCTAATTAATCATTCCCCAATTTGAATTAATTTCCCTATTCAAATTATCAATCAATTCCAAATTTAACGATGTCCATAATTGACTCAATTATGTCCGTCTATTTATGGTATGCAAAATCATACCAATTTCATCACAAGTTTATTTTATGCCATTTAAGGCATTTATGCTAATTCTCAATATTAAATCTTTTAATATTACCCCCTTACCCCCACGTTGTACGTTCATTCGTTTAACGTAAAATATACGTTAGACTCGAATAGTCTAACTCATAGAATAAAGAGAAACCATCACAACATACATATAGATAAAACTAGATCTAAACATAGGGATGAACTTGCATGTGTGAATGATGTTCTATATCTAAAACTTGCATAGGCCAAAGTTACAACTTGCATAAATCATGTATGTCATAGATCTACATTTAAAGGTGTAAACTTGCATAGGCAATAACCACAAACTTGCATAACATGATTCATATTCCAAACTCATATATTTATATAATCTTGCATATGTGATTTATGCAACATAACAATGGTGTAAACTTACATCTAAACATGTAAACTAGCATGTAGAATTTATCATAGAACTCACACATGTCATAGCCTAACTTTAGATCAAATTTTCACATAAACTTGATGTCATGAAACATGTAAGGTTACATATAATTTTCCCCAACTTGCATATGATTCATGTCTAAATCAAAATCTAAACTTGCATACATACGTATGATTTATCATATGAATCAACATAACCAAACTAGCATATGAACAACATGATGATTTGATTATACATAAGCCAATCATACAATTACAACATAGATGATAGCATTGTAACTTTACAACATAAATGATCACAACATAACATCATAGAATTTACAACATGTATGATAACATCACAATTTTTCAACATAATTATAACATGCGGTCAATAATTCACATCATATCCAAATAATCCACATCATAACTTAATCCAATTAAATTGCTAATTATTTTATTAAAGAAATCGAACTCACAACTCAAAGAAGGTCTTGAGTTCTGAATTCTGAGTTCTGAAGTTGAATTAGCTTTCCTTTGAAGTAGATTCGTCGTTAGAGTTGAATAGAACTGAATTGATTAGTTGTTCTTCCTCTCTTATTGGCGGCGGCTACTCTAGGTTACAAGATGACAGCTTGACGGCCACAGTTTCAGTTTTTATTTTGATTTAGGGTTTGTGTCTACCCGTGTTTATATAGAATTTTAATTTAATTATAGCTGTCGGATGATCTTAGGGTTAATCAAAACCATTCAGTCGGGATAGGGTGACACCTCAGCCCTAATGACTCAGCAAGGAGTCAGAAAGGACTCAGCAATGAGTCACAACACGGATCAGACTGAACCAGAAAGCTGTGCAGGCCTGCTGCTCGTCCTGGGCGCACTTGGCAGGTGCGCCAGTGCAAATTTGTACTGGTGCACTTCCCAAGTGCACTAGTGCAATCTCTCTCTTTTTTTCCTTGTTTTGCCACCCAACTTCGTTCGTCCAGATCTCCTTCATCCGGTATCCGTTTCCCGCAAACTTGGACTCTATCTCAACCAGATTTCCGAGACGAACACAATGGCATAACCCATTTCCCTTAATTCTAACGTCTGAGATTAATTATTCTTTAATTTATTTAATTCGATTATTCAAAAATCCGGGGTGTTACATTCTCCCCTCCTTAAAGGATTTCGCCCCCGAAATCTCCAAGTTAAGGAGAATGCATGTCCTAACATCCAAACAACCATCTACTCGACCATCAAACACAGGCATCCATTGTCCTTATTAAATTCCTAATGTTGTATGAACATATGCAAGAAGTGTGTGAATATCTTCCTTATCTAATGCAAAATCAGGCGGTCTACTGATTCAGTTGATCTCCTTAATGCAAACCATGATAGTGCCATGCATCCATTATGTATGCGAAAGAATCCTATCGGTACATATTATTTCTACATGTGTCCACAACCATTCACCAAAATGCAGCATCCATATGATAACACAACCATTATACTTCCATTACTTAAATATGCACACACATTTATATGCAATATGCAATATGAAGTGACTAAGCCGATCTAGTGCCTAAAGTGTGTGTATATGCATCCACGAGCAACCACTAGCAACCACTTGCATCCAAATGCATCCATCATACATAACATGTCACAAACACATGTTTCAACCATAGGACTACCCTATCTAAAGGTCAAAGATACTAGCGAGAGGACATACTAAAGATAAAACAAGTACAAGCTACGTGATAAAGGAGAAATTAAAAGACATACCCTCGAAAAGAAAAGGGTACAATGAACGCATCTTCTCTTCCGTCTCCTAAGTAGCGTTGCTCTCATCATCTCCCCATTACACTTTGACTAGCTTGACCTCTCGATTCCTCAAATTCTTAATCTCCGACCCAAGAATGCACGTAGGAGCTCGTCGAATCGTCGCATCACGCTCGATCTCCACCTCTCTAAGCAAGCTCGGCTCTACCACTTCCGCGGTCTCATGCAAGCAATTCCTCAAATGTGATACATGGAATACATCGTGTACACCACTAAGTCTCTCGGGCAACTCCACTCTATATGCCATATGTCCAGTCCTCTCCTTAATAGGAAACGACCCTACGAACCTTGGTGATAACTTCCTAACGGACCCAAAGCGAACCACATTCCGTAATGGAGACACCTTGACAAAGA
Organism: Allium sativum; assembly: GCA_030737875.1. Taxonomy (NCBI): domain Eukaryota; kingdom Viridiplantae; phylum Streptophyta; class Magnoliopsida; order Asparagales; family Amaryllidaceae; genus Allium; species Allium sativum. Next base: position 320,159,578 of record CM060916.1, read on the forward strand.
CCATGTCCCTAATATCAAACTCAAGATCTGTCCTCCTCTTGTCCGCATACGATTTCTTCCTACCTTGCGCCATCTTCATCCTCCTTCGAATCAAATCGATCTTCTCCGAAGTCTCTCTAATCATATCAGGTCCAAGAAAGATATTATCTGTAGATTCCCACCAACATGTAGGCGAACGACAATGCCATCCATAAAGATCCTCGAACGATGCCATGCCAATGCTAGACTGGAAGCTATTATTATATGCGAACTCTACCAACGGAAGTTGTTCTTCCCATGTACCTCCGAAGTCTAAGACACACAACCTCAACAAGTCCTCTGGAATACGATTCACACTCTCGGTCTGGCCGTCCGTCTGAGGATGATATGCGGTGCTCAAACATAACTGAGCCCCTACCGCCTCTTGCAAGATTTTCCAAAATTCGCTAGTAAAGATAGGATCGCGGTCGCTCACTATGCTAGAAGGAACACCGTGCAAACGAACTATCTCTCTAATGTATACGGAGGCTAATCATGGAGCAGTCCTCTCACTCTTCACGGGAATGAAATGGGCGCTCTTAGTAAGTCTGTCTTCCACGACCCAAATCCCCATATTACCCTTCCTCGATCTCGGTAATCCGTCAACAAAGTCCATCGAAATACTTTCCCACTTCCATTGTGGGACCTCCAATGGGTGAAGCAACCCACTGGGCTTCTTTTGCTCTGCTTTTACTTGTTGGCACACCAAGCATCTAGCGACAAACTCGGCCACATCACTCTTCATACCGGTCCAAAAGTAAACTCGTCTCATGTCCATGTACATCTTGTCCCCGTTGGGATGGATGGTCATCTTCGAACGATGTGCATCATCAAGAATGGTCTTCCTCAAATCCTCGTCCTGTGGTACACAAAGTCTACCGTTCCTACGTAACCAACCCTTATCATCTAGGGTATACCTACTGAGATGGCTCGATGACTCCCCTCTTTTGAGCTTCTCTACCAACTCAACCAACTGTGGGTCATCTCGCTGTGCCTCACCAATCCGTCCCAAAAGCGTAGGTCTGACCTCTAAGGATGCTAGCAAACCGGGTACAAAGTCAACGGAAGGTCTAAAGTCAAACGTAGAGATGAACTCTAAGCTTTGCTGCTCAACAAACAATGGAGTCAAGGATAACCTCTTCCTACTTAAGGCATCTGCCACCACGTTACCCTTGCTAGTGGTATATGCTATCTCGAAATCGTAGGACGCTAAGAATTCCATCACCTTTGCTGCCTTAAGTTCAAGTCCTTTTGAGAGAACAAGTATTTTAGCGATTTGTGGTCAGTGAACAATTCAAATTTCTCGCCAAGAAGATAATGGCGCCAAGACTTAAGCGCGAAGACAATAGCGGCCAACTCTAGGTGTAACGACCTGACATTTTGCGCGCTCTAAGTAGGTAATTAAACTAACTCGGAACGCTCAAAATGATAGATTCTTATTGGCTTACACGGTTTAAAACGGAATAAAAGCAGAATCACAGAGTACAATAAATTGCAGCGGAATAAAATTTATAAATATCATAGTTTTACAAAGTATATGCACAGCGGAAGAAAAATATATACTTCGTACATAAATTTTCTTTTAAGCAATTTTACTTTTTCTGAGCTTAGCGCGCGCGTGCGTCTTCACGTTCCTTTCCTATTTGGCGATCTGAAAACTTTAAGCCTGGAACACTTAGGACCTGACTCGAGTGTCCCATGCAAAATACACAAAACACTCAAGTCAGGATTAAACTTATTTCAAGTTAGCACACTTCGATAAACACTAAATATAATTAGTTTAATCCTAACAACATATGTTATATAACTTGAGTATAGTAAACCATGAACTGCTGACATATCGTGGAGCTATAACAAAGCCAGAAACATACCGATGTAGTGGCATGCGTGAGCAATACAATCACTTCTAAGAAATGCATACAAGGAAAATACCGCAGCAATGAAAGGTGCAGGTGCATCTGGATTATGTAAATATGGAATGGAAGATATGGAAACATAAGGTATAACTTGTTTTCCCCATGCAGCAAATACACTAGGCAGACTAAACATGTAGGAAACAAGCATGCATGTGACGGCATAAGTGGGTGGTAGTTGAGTTTCATGACGCATGCTTGTGTAGGTTTGGCTAATGTAAATAGTGCATAAACTAAAAGAAATCAGCCAGTAAATTGAGTTAAAATTCCAATAAGCATTTAATGACTAAATACTTTGAAAAGAACATGTTGGACATTCATAATATAACGTGACAGTGGACGTGACTAGTTCCATACATGCAGTGTGATCATTGAACTAATGAAACAAGCGCAGGTTAGATTGATAAGTTACATATATGGAAGGTCAACTCTAACTATGCTGCATGCAAATTAGAATGGTTCAATCTGCATTACATAGTAGGGACGAATTCACGCATATGCAGCCAAACCCCGAAGCAGGCAAATATAGAAAGTCCGAGGGTGTAACCATGATCCAAATAGTTGTTTGGAACGTATAATAATCATGCAAATAAATAAATATTAACTCAATATAGAGTGCAAAACCGTAACCGCTTACAAATCGAAGGGTAATAAATATTATAACAGCATAGTCCATGGCATGCAAGTTCCAAACAGTATGCATGTTATTTATCTCGAGTGTGATGAACCATACGAAACATGACATAGGTGACCACAAATTACAATGAACTAAGGCTACCTTTGCATAGCATGAGATGGTGCTAGTAGCGAATTAAACATATGCAAAGTAGTAAATTTTAGGTGCCGCAAAAATGAATGAACAAGTTTAGACAAAATGCATACAAGAGTGGAAGAACTCTGGAAAATGTAGTGACAGCAAGACCTTAAGTTACAGTATATGTAATATTGCAAATACTAAGTGGACACAAAAGAAAAGGGGAACCACAACCGTTTTGTGCAGGCTTACCATCAGGTCGAAAGTGGATGTTTAGGTTTCATAAAGTAAAGGTACATGTCTTCACTACACTGTATGAGAGTATGGAAACCCATAATCAAATGTATATGCAAGTGGAGTAATTTAGCGGTTTCCAAGTAAATCAAAATATGTGCAGTAAGATATATGTGCCAAGATAACATGCAATGGTGAATTAAGGTGCCGCAAATTGAATGACCCAAGTTTAGGCCACATGCATGTGGTATTATATATTTTCAAAATGTGTATATGTGTACACAAATAGGACAACACGCATGGAGTATTTTACATGAACAAATGTTGTCATCTAAATTCCAAACAAGCTCAACATATAGCGAAATGCTACATGGACAGTATGAGCAGGAAACAGGTTATGGCATGCACCGTTCACTCCGGTTATTAATACTTATTATGAAGTAAGGTGGGTTTAGACTCAGTTGCAAACAAAAGCCACAGTGCTTACTTCTACCTTATTAGTATGTATTACAGATTTTAGTTCTTGGTGTTCATTTATGAGGACTTGGTGGTGTTTTTATTCTTTCCTTCACAACATACATGATGTAATTTACTAGCAGGGTACCTACATGTTACAGCAGGACACATATCGGAAGCATAAACATGCATACTCAGAAAAAAAAAGGAGGTGCATTCCGTTCAAATTGGTGTCTACGGTTGGGTGTTTGAGCACATAATTAAAGGTGTTGATTTCCAACAGGTAGGTATGCAAAGACTCAAACAAAAATGCATGTGACTGTGTTAGCCAACTACTTAAATGTCAATTTTGAGCATGCAAGACAGGGCAACCAAGTAGCCGACGAGAAGAAAGAAAACAAAAGAACAAACACAACTAATTATACCTAGTGAACAACGAAGTCGCAAACTTGCAAAAGAATTTAATCGTAAGAAGACTTACATTTTGTGATGATGGAGAAGCAACTGCTGGCATTGGGTTTAGATGCGGCTGAGCGGTATCGATGGCGCAAGTTAGTGACTCCAAAACCAGGCGGTGGTGAACAAATTGCAGTGCCACCGGAGTTTAAGGGAACGACGATGAACCGATTTGAGAAAGTGAAGGCAATGGAGCGAACTTTGGTGAGGAGGTTGTGGTGGAAGGCGACGAGTATTGGTCAAGGAGGCGACGAAGGCGTAGGGCGAGCGATTCGAAGTAGCGGTGGACTAGCTGAGGAAGGGATTTTGGCTGCCATGATTTCACTTTTGAGATTTTTGGGGCAAATGCGATTTGGGAATAGTAAAATGGGAAACAATGGTTGCTAACTAAGTAAATAAAGGGAACAGAAGGAAAGAGGTTACGGCAACCAAAGGAAACACGTGTTACTGCCTACATCTATAAGAAAGGCAAGTGTCCATACAAATTCATATCACACAACAAGTGGCAAATACAAAAAATAAAATATTAAAAAATAAATTCTCGATGTATTCATGCAATTCAATATTAAATAAAAATACAAGCAAAATACAATTTATATGTTCCAAATACTATATCTAAATTATTTTTAAACAAATCTAAATCTACATCAAAATTTAAAACCAAATTCTAATCTAAATAAATTATAAATAAATCCCAAGTTAAATTTTTTTATACTATCTCAAATAATGGATTTCAAATAAATTTTGTTTAGACTATTACTACCATTAAATTGATAAAACATTTACATCAAATTTGAAAATTTTATATTTACAATTACAAAAATCAAGTAAAAATAAAATAAATAGACTAATCCTCATATTATAAATAAATTTTCTTAATATAAGCTTATTCTCAAACAAAATTTCAAATTCTAAATTAATAATCATATGCAAACATAAATTTTCAGCACAAAATTAACGCTAAAATTTTAGATGTCAAAAATTCTGGTTCATTACACTAGGTCATGTGTAGGGTAATTTCTCTCATGCACTCTCAACTGCCTTCCACCATAGTCTATTACCCTTCCCTCTTGCATTAAGACTGCGCCTAGTCCTGTCCCACAAGCATCGGTATAAACGGTAAATGGCTTACTCCCATCTGGCAACACTGAGACTGGGGCTGTGGTCAAAGCTCTCTTTAAACGTTCGAACGCATCATCACAATCTACGTCCCATGTGAAATCTAGGTTCTTCTTCATCAAGTGTGTTAATGGTGCTGATATCTTTGTGAAGTCTTTGATAAACTTCCCTATAGTAGCCAGCCAACCCTAAGAAACTCCTCACCTCAGTAGCATTTTTAGGAACCTTTCAGTCTTGGATGGCCACTACCTTCGTGGGATCCATTGTTATCCCTTCTTTGGAAACCACGTGCCCTAAGAATCGCACTTCCTTCCTCCAAAAGTGACACTTAGAAAATTTAGCTTTAAGGCTATGCACTTGAAGAGTCTCCAACACTTCCCTAAGATGTAGGGCATGCTCTTCCTCGCTCTTAGAAAAGATCAAGATGTCGTCCATAAAGACTGAAATGAATTTATTAAGGTACTCCCTAAACACCCTACTCATCAAGTCAACAAAGTATGCGGGAGCATTTGTCAAACCGAAGGGCATCACCTGCCACTCGAAGAATCCGTCTGGAGTCCTAAAGGCAGTCTTGTCCATGCTATCCTCAGCCACTCTCAACTGATGGAAACCAGTGGCTAAGTCCAACTGCGAAAACACTGAGGCGCCAACTAACTGATCGAAGAGATCGTTAATTCTCGGCAGTGGGTGCCTATTCTTCTTAGTAAGCTTATTAAGTTCTCTATAGTCCACACAAAGTCTAAGGGACCCATTTGCCTTCGTGGCAAATACTACTGGAGCAACCCACTCCGATATACTTCGTCTGATAAACCCCTTCTCAAGCAATTCTTTCACCTGCCTACTGAGTTCTCTTCCCTCTCTTGGAGCTATATGGCGCACTGGCAATGCAACTGGCTTTGCATTATCTACTAGATATATTCGAAAGTCGATTTCACGTTTTGGGAGTAAACCCCTCACCTCATCGAAGACATCAACATATTCACGGACTATACGAACAGAATGTAAATCATCATCGGATGCATCAAGAGATTCTAGGTAGCTAAGCATTACTGGACCTCTAGGGTCACAAGAAATATCAAGGGTCTTTCCACAACGAGTCAACAATCTAACTACCCTTCTTTCACAATCTAGGATGGCCCCGTATCTAGTTAGCCAATCCATACCTAGAATTAAGCCGTAGCCCATGAAACCAAGAACAAAGGCACTGCATTCAAACTCAACGCCCAAGATAAACACTCTCAAATCCCGACAAATCATAGAAAGATGAGACGAACCACCAATAGGATTTGGGACTACTAAGGGATCCGTAACTAGACTAGTATCTAGGTGCAGTGTTTCAACTAATGATGTAGAGATAAACGAATGTGATGCGCCGGAATCGAATAAAGTACGGACATGATGATCAAACAGAAAAACTAAACTTTCAACGGAAATTGCTCTACCTCGTTCTTGCAGCGGTGGGACCACGAGAGCCTGAACTTGCCCCCTTGTCTGCCCTGGTGCCATAAGAGCCTGCACTTGTCCTCCCGAGGTAGACCCTGCCCTCTGCCCTTTCTTTGGGCAGTCCTTAATTAGATGTCCCACTTCGCCATAGTGGAAACAACCAGTCTTCTTTTTCTTCCTACAATCTTTTCTTAGATGGCCTGGTGTCCCACAATTAAAGCATCTTTTCTTTCCCTTACCATTGTTGCCTTTACCACTTTTCTTGTTCTGTTGTTGCTATTGCAGTTTCTTTTGATCCCCTTTTATCTCGGGTGCCTTATTAGCATTGGCGCCCTTCTCCTCTTCATGCATAAGCACCATGTCAACTAGTCTCTCAAAGATGGCCCCCATGGGGATGTGGGTCATAGCTAATCCATGAAGCGGTTCGTTCAAACCCTTAACAAATCTTAGAGCCTTCTTTTCTGGAGTATTCACCAAGTCCAAGCCAAATCTCGCCAACTGATTGAATTTGTTGACGTATTCTTTCACTGATAGATTCCCTTTCTTCAATGCTAGAAACCTTTCCATGTAGAGATTCTCTTCAGCCCGTGAGAGAAACTTCGCCTCAAACCTCCGCCTGAAGTCTTGCCATGTATTAACTGGACGCTCCCCATTAGTGACCTCCCACCAAAATGAGTCCTCATCCTTCAATATCCAGGCAGTTAATTGGACCTTTCTTCCATCACCCACTTCAAAGATTCCGAACAATTCTTCCACCTCCTTTAGCCAATTACGAGCTTCAACAAATATCTCCGTTCCGTGAAAAGGTTTTCCACCCATTGCCATAAAGTCCTAACATATCTTCACAAACGTATCGACGCGAGGAGGAGGAGGATTTGCTGGACCTGCGGTGGCGGCCCTAGTCTCCGAATACCTCCTAAACCATCCTGGTATTGGTATCCCCTCGGGTATCTCGGGAATTCCAGACATGCTGAAACGAAAAAGGAAAGATTCAATACAAAAGAAACGAAGGAAAGATATATAGATCTTAGGGTTATGCTTTCTAAAATAAGCTTTTCTCTTGAAAATACTTCCCTTAAAACATACTTTTGAAGGTAATTCTTTATAAAAGTTGTTTTTCAAAAACACTTTTCAAAATTCATATCTGTTCTGATAACCTTCAGCTCTGATACCACATGTAACACCCCACGTCCATTAATGTCAATCACAAAGGGAATGCATTAACTTTCATGGAGCATTTTAAGTGTGTATAGAACAGAAACTTAAAAACAAGACAGATATAAACAGTACTAAAACTTTATTTCATTGCAGCGGTAAACATATAAGCTTGATTACATTATCAAAAACCATAGTCAAAGTACATAATGTCCATATTGACTAAATCAAAGTACATAAATTGAAAGACATAACCCCAGTACAAAATAGCCATAAATACGAGATGTTGAACTTTACTTCAGCGATCCAACCTATCTTCTAAAAGCAGAGATATAGCTGTCCAAAATCAAGCTCCACTGGTGCTAGTTTCAACCTAAGCACCTTGGGGGGGGGGGGGGGGGAGGGAGGAAGAAAAGAGGAGGAAACAAAGGGGGTCAGACATAAAGTCTGGCGAGTGCGATAACTTTAACAATACAATTACCAAAATAACTAGGCTAAGGCATAAGTTGTAAAAAAGGAAATGACTGTGAACAATTGAGTATGGCAGAGTAAACAAGGAAACAAGATGAACAAAGATAACGTTAAAGCGCACCTAAACCACTATAAGATAATTACTATACTGCACCACCACTAACATACTGCACCACCTCAAGTTACCCTAAGGTTGATCCCGCCTACAGAACTTAATAATGATAATGGTAGTTTCGTGCACCCCTAGTTGCCTTCATAGGTGCCTCCTGCCCCTATCTCCACTAGGTGTACCCACTACCCCCATGCGATTGGCTCTCTAACTCGTAGATACCCGTGCTGGCCCCACTGTGGGGTGTATCACTCCCTAAAGCGGCAACCCGGTACCACCAATAATGCATGGCTTATACCTACACGATGCAACAACGTCTTACCTACCACCGGGGTCCACACACGCATATGAACCCGTTGGACTTGCGTTGCCACCGCTAACCAGGTTTGGCCTCTTACAGTCAAGCCCAGTATGCGTGTCCCGTCCTCGACTTGGGTCGAGCCCACAAAGATACGTATGGGTTATTGGTTGAAATGGGCCTCCCATTACTTGACACAAGCTATCCACCTAAGCTTGGTCCCCTCTAGTACATCCCACTTAACCCTCTTCTTATTCATGTTCACTTACATGTTTCAATTTTGGTTAAGTGTTTCTAATCGTATTTCCAGTGCCACCCAAGGCACCCACTAAATTCCACATGCCACCCAAGGCACCCACTTAACCCCCTCATGTCCCACTACATGTTTATATGGTTAAGTGTTTCTTAATTCATTAAGACCGTAACCTCATAAAGACCTCCCACATTAGACTGGCATTTGTGGCAGTTGGATTTGCCAGGCGGGTCCTGGCAGTCTTACACCCCAAATGAGCCTAACCTCGTGTCTTTACAATTTTACGTATTTAATTTATGCCTAAGACCTCTCACATTAGACTGGCATTTGTGGCAGCTGGATTTGCCGGGCGGGTCCGGGCAGTCTTACACCACAAACGAGCCTAACCTCGTGTCTTAGACGATTAATTACACCTAATTAATCATTCCCCAATTTGAATTAATTTCCCTATTCAAATTATCAATCAATTCCAAATTTGACGATGTCCATAATTGACTCAATTATGTCCATCTATTTATGGTATGCAAAATCATACCAATTTCATCACAAGTTTATTTTATGCCATTTAAGGCATTTATGCTAATTCTCAATATTAAATCTTTTAATATTATCCCCTTACCCCACGTTGTACGTTCATTCGTTTAACGTAAAATATACGTTAGACTCGAATAGTCTAACTCATAGAATAAAGAGAAAACATCACAACATACATATAGATAAAACTAGATCTAAACATAGGGATGAACTTGCATGTGTGAATGATGTTCTATATATAAAACTTGCATAGGCCAAAGTTACAACTTGCATAAATCATGTATGTCATATATCTACATCTAAAAGTGTAAACTTGCATAGGCAATAACCACAAACTTGCATAACATGATTCATATTCCAAACTCATATATTTATATAAACTTGCATATGTGATTTATACAACATAACAATGGTGTAAACTTACATCTAAACATGTAAACTAGCATGTAGAATTTATCATAGAACTCACACATGTCATAGCCTAACTTTAGATCAAATTTTCACATAAACTAGATGTCATGAAACATGTAAGGTTACATATAATTTTCCCCAACTTGCATATGATTCATGTCTAAATCAAAATCTAAACTTGCATACATACATATGATTTATCATATGAATCAACATAACCAAACTAGCATATGAACAACATGATGATTTGATTATACATAAGCTAATCATAGAATTACAACATAGATGATAGCATCGTAACTTTACAAAATAGATGATCACAACATAACATCATAGAATTTACAACATGTATGATAACATCACAATTCTTCAACATAATTATAACATGCCGTTAATAATTCACATCATATCCAAATAATCCACATCATAACTTAATCCAATTAAATTACTAATTATTTTATTAAAGAAATCGAACTCACAACTCAAAGAAGGTCTTGAGTTCTGAATTATGAGTTCTGAAGTTGAATTAGCTTTCCTTTGAAGTAGATTCGTCGTTAGAGTTGAATAGAACTGAATTGATTAGTTGTTCTTCCTCTCTAATTGGTGGCGGCTACTCTAGGTTACAAGATGACAGCATGACGACCATAGTTTCATTTTTTATTTTGATTTAGGGTTTTAGTCCATCCATGTTTATATAAAATTTTAATTTAATTATAGCCGTCAGATGATCTTAGGGTTAATCAAAACCATTCAGTCGGGATAGGGTGACACCTCAGCCCTAATGACTCAGCAAGGAGTCAGAAAGGACTCAGTAATGAGTCACAACACGGATCAGACTAGACCAGAAAGCTGTGCAGGCCCGTTGCTCGGCATGGGCGCACTTGGCAAGTGCGCCAGTGCAAATTTGTATTCGCGCACTTCCCAAGTACGCCAGTGCAATCTCTTTTTTTTTTTTTGCCACCCAACTTCATTCGTCCATATCTCCTTCATTCGGTATCCGTTTTCCGCAAACTCAGACTCTATCTCAACCAGAATTCTGAGACGAACACAATGGCGCAACCCATTTCCCTTAATTCTCACGTCTGGGATTAATTATTCTTTAATTTAGTTAATTCGATTATTAAAAAATCCGGGGTATTACAAGTTTGAATTTAGCTAATACTAAAACTCTAATGTTGTTTGATTGCGCTTGATTTTTCTATCAAGTGCTACCTCTAGGTATTAGCAAGTATACCTTGTAACCTGTCCATGCATTTTATGTAGACGAATTAACTGTTTAGAATCAGTTGTATGTTCATGAATTTAAGCCCCCATCACAATTTTGTAATTCAGCATTCATGACAATTGTTGCTTCTTACTTGTGTAATTTTCAGTATATAAGCAAATTAGAAACCACTAACTGTCATTCTTTCTCTTTTTATTAAAAACACGTCTCTTTTCAAAATGCTAATTATTTAGTACAATGCAGAAACATGTCTGCATGAAATTAGACAATAAATTAATTGGTATTGTCATGTTTCATTGAAATTTAGATTGTTTGTGTGTTACAGGTGGTCTTGTAGTTTGGATTGCAACCAAGAAGATAGTAGTAATGTCAAAACGTGCAAAACCATCAAAATATTCAACTACGCAATCATCCTCTACACAACCTGAAAAGGTGAAGATAAACACATTAGATAATCCTATATAAAAAATGCTGGAAAATAAGAAGTACAATTGGTAAATTGGTACAAATCCATGTGCCTATTTCATACGAAAATTTGGTTAATGTACCTGACAAATATAAGATAGACATTTGGGAAGAATTGCTGGTAATCCAAAATTAATCTGTGTATTTTTAGTTCTCTATTGCAATTTTGTTTTGTCCCCTTGTTCACTTGAATCAAAAAAAGACGATCAACCACATGTTACTAATTTTAGTTGAACAAACGGAATTGTTTGATATAAAGATTCAGAATTTGTTTTGTCCCCTTGTGCAAATTCCTATATGCATGAATGTGCCTTCCATTTGCGTGGGTGCATTGTTATGTGCAAGCTGATTAAAAAATTGAGTATGTTTGTATCAGGTTCAAAATAGATTTCAAAATACATAAAAACTCCTTGCCTTAAAACTTTTAAATTAGGTCCCTATTTTTCGAAAATCATCAAAAAAAAAAACAATCAAAATTAAATCCAACACATAATAGTCATCGTTTTCATGCATTAAAACTACAAAAATTGAATCGAAAACAAAAAAAACAGCACGCTCTAGTATATTGCAGCAATTGATGCAATTATTTGCAATTGTTGTTGATATTTCAGCAACTTTTGTAAGTATTTGCATCAACTGCAAAAACATTGCTGAATTATCGGCAATATATTGTAATTATTGAGGATTTTGCAGTAATTTTCACTTTAACTTCAATTATTTCAGTTTTTCATCAAGTTTTGAACACTTACTGATTTATAATCAATTATACTCTATTATTGCTAATATATCAGCAAGTATTCATCAGCTAAGCAATTATATTCAATAATTGCTGATATATCAGCAATTATTCACTATAATTGCTGATTTTTAAGTTTTTTCTTCAGATTACTCATATGAATATTTGCAATTTTTTGATTTTTTTTATACAACAGTGTCAAAAATTTGTGAAAAAACAATTTACTTCAAAAATTGGGACCCGCTTTGTAATAAACTTTAGGGAAGGATGTCGTTCATAACAAACTTGGAAATAATGACGTCTGCCGAATTTTCATTAAAAAATAAGCATGTCATTGTTATCTAAAAAATTTCCTATGTTTTCGCAAAAATCAGACAAACTAAGGTAGTGTTTGGTTTATTTTGTGTTTTGAGCTTTCAACGTTTGAAAGATGCGAAGATTTGAAAGATAACAGAGGTGACGGACTAAAGACGGAGTGGATGATGGAGGGGATGGGGGATGGTGGATGGATGAATTTGACATCGTTCTTCCGTTGTTTCTTAAAATATGGAAAATGATAAAAAATTGTTTTTTAATTTGTTTCGTGTGTAAGCTTAGTTTTGTAAAATGATCGTTTTTCACGATATATGTTCGTCATTCGTGCTTTTATATGTACAAAAACCAAAAACTAAAAATAGAAAGAGCCCTAAATATTCAACCCTAAATATTAAGGAAAATATATCAAAACCTATTGAAAAACCTTTCTAGAACTGCAATAGTAGTGGGAGTTATAATGTGAATAACAACAACTGCCAGAGAAGAGACATGGCTATTTTATGCCTTAATACAATAACTTAACATTAGGTCAGGTACCCTAGCTGCTTCAGGAAGGAGGAAAAATGCATTTCTGGCATACTGAGCAACAACTTGTGTTTAGTCGTTATAAGATATGTGGGGATATGATTTTCATCTCACGGAAGCCTATATTTGCAGAAATCTTTATGTGACCAAATATGAACTTCCCCCGGCCCATAACTGATATAATTTCCACCATGTTAATTTACAGAAGTGCTAACTTCCAAACGATTCCATAAGACATACAGAAATTTAAAAGAACTGGTAGATTTTGCGACTAGCATTACTACAAGAAAACCATTAGACGTTGAAGCAAGACATCAATCTTTATAGGCTAGCATAATCCCAATACTGTAGAGATCGCCAGTTGTACTTATGAGCTCAACACAGGCTGCGGCAAGAGCGAGTTGTCGACTTTCATTATGTTAGCTTCATGGTAAAGATTGGATGGATCTGCTACTCAGAAACTTTCTTAAATGCTGCCACCATTTCCAGGACAGACTTGCCCTTTCCAGTCCCCAGATTATAAATTCACATCCCGCTTTTTGTTGGACAAATATAATGTTATGAAAATTGCGCCTTGTCGGAAGAACAATAAGCAGGATCTAGATTTACCAATTGAACATCAATCTAATCTGATAGCAATTATTCTATTACATCAACAAAATAGTAAATAACTATAATAGAGAAACAAAGAGACACAATATTTATACTGGTTCCACTATCCTCGAGATAGTGTACGTACAGTCCACTAGAGAGAGATTTTATTCCATATAAGAGAATTACAAGAGATTACAAAATAAGAGTTTACATATCCAAACCTCAATCAGGTTTAACAAGAAGAGACACCATTGGGGATCACTGGCTCCAAGCCAGGATGGGTTTACACTAAAGTCTATCTCTCAATATATAGCCAGTGCAAATCTATGTGAGTCATCAATTAAATTACCAGCATATGGTAATAATATAATGGAGGCAAATTACCATAACAACAAATGTGCAAACATAGGAAGAAAATCAATCTGTTTCTTTAGCATAGATGGAAGAAATTAATCCCTTCATTTATTTCTCTGCCACCTCATCAAATGCAATCAATGCATTCCCATTATAAAAATATTTACTTTCCATTCTTTGCAAATTTGTTCCAATCAATTTGTGATTTTGTATCACCAAATTTAACACTCCACCTTGATGCAAAATCATATATCTCCAGCACCCCACCTTGAGTCAAATTCTCTTCTCATCATAAAACTCTTCAACGGAACTCCACCTTCAATCAAAATCTCACAACTAGATACACCAAAAAATGAATATTTACCAAATGGGTTCCAGCAAAGCCACCCCCCATCACACAATTGTTAACGAGCTCATATTACGTCCCCGCTTGCCAACAAAAGTTGCAAATATCCAAAATAACAAAGAAGGCAGACACCAAAGTAATCTCCACACCACCAAGACCAAAAAATTATTCTCTCAGTTAAAACCAAACTCGATTTCAAGGCAACGAGATATACCCAGTTGATTTGAAAGGACTACGACCACACCTCAATTACGAGCACAACCCACTGCCTACAAAAGATGCATCTACCACCTGAGCTGCACCGTGCATAAACCAACGGTCTAAAAGTGCTTGCAATACACATCGACACCCGTCTAACACTTGACCTGAGCTCCTTCCTCGATCACTTTGGATCCCTCGAGCATCATCAACGTAAAGACCCCTGTCTAAACCACAATGGTCTCTGTCTCGACACCTGTCTATCATTTGACCTAAGCTTCTTCCCTGATCATCATGGATCCCTCGAGCATCATCAACATGAAGACCCCTATCAGAAACATGATCAAAACTTCCCAAATCCAATAGTTCCTTTAACGCAGTAAACTCCATATCACGTCAAAGTTCCCAGATTGGAACGCTCTTCACTCTCAACATAATCTCCTCCACCAAAGTCTCCTTTTCTCCAAAATAGTAATAGCATAATCACCATTGAATCTACCAAACTTTGTAGAAATAATTGATGCACAATTTAGAACAAATCGCCTTGCTCCGATACCAATCTGTTATGAAAATTGCGCCTTGTCGGAAAAACCATAAGCAGGATCTAGATTTGCCAATTGAACATCAATCTAATCTGATAGCAATTATTCTATTACATCAACAAAATAGTAAATAACTATAACAGAGAAACAAAGAGACACAATATTTATAACGGTTCCACTATGCTCGAGATAGTGTACGTTCAGTCCACTAGAGAGAGATTTTATTCCATATGAGAGAATTACAAGAGATTACAAAATAAGAGTTTACATATCCAAACCTCAATCAGGTTTAACAAGAAGAGACACCATTGGGGATCACTGGCTCCATGCCAGGATGGGTTTACACTAAAGTCTATCTCTCAATATATAGACAGTGCAAATCTATGTGAGTCATCAATTAAATTACCAGCATATGGTAATAATATAATAGAGGAAAATTACCATAACAACAAATGTGCAAACATAGGAAGTAAATCAATCTGTTTCTTTAGCATAGATGGAAGAAACTAATCCCTTCATTTATTTCTCTGCCACCTCATCAAATGCAATCAATGCATTCCCATTATAAAAATATTTACTTTCCATTCTTTGCAAATATGTTCCAATCAATTTATGATTTTGTATCACCAAATTTAACATATAACGCTACACTGTAATCATAAACCATTAAGATTTTTTATAGGATTCCTTAAACTGATAAGAACAACAGTGGTTGAACCAATAAGTTTTTATTCATAGTTTGTGTCTTTAAGTTTTCCTGGCATGCATGACTTTAAATCATCTGGTGCTCTTTTATTCGTAACATCACACGCTTGCACTGAATATTATCTCCAAGAACAACATGAATTGATATAATGAGTTTGGGATTGTAACCATGAAAAGTTTATTTTATTGAGAGATGAATCTTGGATTATAAAATTTCTTATCCAAATTCTAAATATAAAACGAGTGCTGGAGGATGACTACATTTCAAGTATGACATGTTTGAAAGATTAATGACAATATCTCTGTATAGATTAACAATGTTTCTCAATTCTCAGCAAAAGAAAACTTGTATTGTCGTGGTGTTCATGTGGGTGTAAGACTAGATTGGTGTATAAAAAGCATTCTGCTTATGTATGTTGGGTCTAGGTTCAGGTTTGTGTGATGCTGGTGTATGTATGGATGCCTTAGTGTGTTTTCTTTTGTACATGTCTATAAATAATAAAGATAGGCTCATGTTTGAGAATTACATACTACCAAACAGTGTAGAATTTGATTAGTCATATCTGTCCAACTATTAATCCTTATATTATTCTTATTTTTGTTGAATAACTATTCTTATTTTAGTCTTTAAATTTAAATTGTCATATTCATTTTCACTGTTAATTCAACTATTACTATTATTTTCACAAGCATTCTTTGATCTAGATCCAGATTCAAAACAAATTATTTAAAAAAAAAGTCCGAATCATTAGGAAGCACAAAAGCGAATTTAGGACACGCTGTTATGATAAATACGATAATGATGAAGATAGATTGAAAAATTGTCACCGACCGTCAAACAAGAAGATTTGAATATGTTTTTGAAAAACTAAGCAACACCTAGTGCAAAGAAAAGAAGAGATAAAAGCCAAAAAAACATTTTGTAGCTATGACCATCATATTGGACGTACAAGTCAGGTAGTTATAGAACATGAAATGGTATATACCATTTCTAGGTTATCCATAAGTTATTACTATTGCTTTATTAACAAAGATAAATTTATGGTGTGATACATGCATAACTGCAAAATGTCAAAATTTAATTATTTTGTACCAATATAACAAGCATGAATCACAGTTTTTCCTACTTGAGACATGACATCGTAAGAGCACTTATAGCAGCATGTTGATTCTAGTGTGAGGAGAAGGAAAAATTAGCGTGGCCACGTCACTCTCTCTCAGCAGTAAAGTGGAGATTCTGCGAGTTTTTTATTTTTTTAATGTATAAGGATTAAATGGCAAACAATTTGTTGTTTAACGATGTATTTTCTCTTTTTTTTTGTACATACCTAAACAGCAATCAAAAATCTATTTAGGGATCCACAGTCAGAAAAAAGCGTGACGAATCTCCACTTTCTCTTCTTCCTCACGCTTGAATCCCCACTGCTGTAGCGCGATGGAGGAAGAAAAAGTGTGGATCTTCCCCATTTTCTCTCCAATCTACACTGCTGGGTATGCTCCAAGCGAAGTATTTAAAGCATAAATTCATGGATAACTTTAACACAAGAAATAGCAAACGTAAAGCTCACGGTAATGTAGCGATAATTAGAACAGACACAATTTAGTATTGTCCCTGTGCTTTTATTAATGTTTTTAAGCAAATGGCTATTAATTCCAACTCATATTTGTACTCAACTCCTTCAATTTATTCCGTGATGTGGGACTATTAATTCCAACTCGTCAATCCTCCTTAATAACATGCAAGGCAATCCTAACAGTCTCCTACTTGACTTGCATCCTACGAGTATCTTTTGAGAGCACTGCCTTGTCCACATGGCCCAGTCCGTAACCTTCAGCTCTGATACCACTATTATGTAACGAGGTTGGAACAAAGCCCCCTTCCTTGCACACATATGAGCTGGCACATAACTCCCATATAACAAAAGGAATCCCCTATTGTTACGTGCCTACCAACTCATATTTATACTCAACTCCTTCAATTTATTCCATGATGTGGGACTATTAATTCCAACTCGTCAATCCTCCTTAATAACATGTGAGACAATCCTAACAGATAAAACAAAAATTTTCTTTTAGAAAAGTAGCCAGTACATCATTAATCATTTTTCAAATACAAGACAAACACATAAACCACCGTAGTGCTTCTGGCCTTGCCACTGTGCATGTTTGTTTCGCACCTGAGTACACCCTATAGTCTTAGCGGGTTATTGCATTTGTATAGGACTAGGAGGTTGTTTCTTTTTCTCCTACCTGCCTTATATTGTGTGCGGCGCCGGTTTTAAATCTTCCCGAGATCACCCGAGATGAAAATCCGAGATATCAGCCGAAATCCGAGATTTCGCACCTTATTTAGTTGTAAGTGTTTTAAATATCATTTGAGATAGCCAAAATATTAGACCGAGATATTGGCCAAAATCCGAGATTTGAAACCAACTACTAATTTTTTGCGGGTACCATTTTATAGCTTAATGACTTAACCTTGACTTTACTGCTCTTTTGTTGTCAAAATTGAACTGTGCACATGCGGTGACTTTTTTTATCAGCCTTGATGTATACATATTTATCATTTTCTTTTACTACGGCTTGTCCTCACCTTGCGATACAACCACACATATGCCTATGCTGTGGTACATGTGTGCTTTCTTATTTTGACTGGTTGATAATATATTTTTATGGTGAGGAAGTGTAAGAAGTATTTTTTTCCCTCTTAATGATATGCATTCGTATTTTATATGTAAGGTCTTATTAAATGTGCAAACTAGTGAAAATTCGACAAATGAAATCACACGTCGTGAAGTATGGGACTCCACACAAAAAAGGATGGTACCATATATATTAGATTCAACATCTGTATACTTTGTAAGTTAAACGTATAATTCAACTATTCAATAAAGTTTTCGTAATAAATAAGATCTGAAGTATTATCATACATTAGGAAAAAATTTGCAAAGGCAAAGGAGTTAATCGATGATGATGGTAAAAGAGATTTGACATCAAATGAAGATATCATATCTTAATTTTTTGGCATGAATAGAAAGGTCACACTCGAAGTATTGGAAAAAAATATCAACACAAGTTAAATTGTCTAGTGTTGCACGAAAACAACTTAAAAAGGCTCAACGAGGCTCGGAATACTTGAATACAAGGATATATAATATGGAAGATAAGTTGAATTCAATCCACGACTTTAATATATCGAGATGATACAGAGGGTCAAGAAAACCATACATCAGACATTGGTGCAAATGAAGGAGGAAGTGGTACACCTCACGAAAGTGTTGGAAGAATGCTGATCAATAATGATTTTCCCAATTCACTGAATACATATGGTTTGTCGGAAAAAAAAATGTGAAATCCTGAATATTGACCTAGAGATCATTGCCACAACCTCCATATGAAGAGATTCGACCGCATCCACTATACATGGAAAAACCGTACCTTCGACATACGGGAAATTGGTTGTGGACAATATACTACTACCATAAGAGAGAAAAGCAAACCAAATCATCCTCTTGCTTAATTTAGACATAGGTTAATTTAATTTAAAAATAAATAGTAATAATTAATAATAAATTAAAATGCTGAAACTGGAATTTGGGACAATTAATAATTTGACCACAAAAGTATTATATTTGCGTTCGTGGCGAGATTCTGATCCATTTTCATATTTATTAGTTGAAAACGGAATCCGTATGTAAAAGTTATTAATACATAAAGGTTTGAATTTCAAATAAATATATATATGCACTAGGAATATATTAAATAGGATAAGCATGAAAAGAATATTCCCTTTCATTTCAAACTTATATGTATATATTCACACATAGTAGGGGATAAGAATAAAATAACTAAGGAAGGAAATAAAAGGAATCAATCAAGGAACGAAAAAAGTAAAATTCTTGAGGAATTTCCTCCTGGCCACGCCCCAAAACGGGGTCGACCACCCTTTTACTAGCCCAGTTAGGGTTATTTTGTGTAGGGACTTATTTATAATATATCAGTTGGATTGTCTAGATTTGATCAAATTAATCTAATGGTTCAAGCACATGATAACAACTATAAATAGCCCCTCAAACCCTCATTCTAAACCCTACCTCTATTCTCTTTGTTGTCTTAGCCTTGCCTTTTTGCCATTCCTGAATCTTCAAAAAAGAAATGGATTCTTCTTCCACCTTCTTAATCTATTTTAATTTCTTCTATTCTATTCTATTTTGATTTAGAATTATTCCGAGATTTAGAATCATACATATAAAAATTCTAATATATGTGATTCTTATATTTGAAAGGGGAACTTGTTTATTCTCGAAGGGCAAATCCATATCTTTATCCATTCAGTTCTCTTATTACTTCTTCTTATAACTTTGTGAGTGGAATCTAACTAAGTTACTATTTTCTATAATCTGATAGTTACGGATTTGGATTGTTATGCCTTGGGGGATTTGGAATATACAAAAACAAAATATGACTAAATCCCCCAAATATTCCATTTATTTTATTATTCCTAGAAATGTTCAATCAAGTTATAATTGAGCTTTGGGTTGTTGTAACAGTAAAAGACGGATATGATTCTTTTGTATGATATTCTATATCATTTAGTTTTCTGTATGAATCCTTTTCATGTAAATTCACATGTTGGTTTTTGGGTAAAAGATTAAGATTGGGATAGTTGTAAATTCAATAGGTTTAACTCTCTGTTCCTTGAAATAGAGGATTTGAACGTATTAATTTTTATATATTTACATATTAATGTTTTGCGAATAAACAAACATAAGAAAAGGAATCTATTCAAAATAGTCGTTACAAACGTATATAGTTAATGATATGTTCATCTTTTATTGTTGCAATAACTAAATAAAAGCATGGGTTACAATTTTATATGTTTTTTCTCATTTTATTATCATGTGCACACTTATGTTATGGATTGAAGAAAATATGGGAAATTTGACTTGTACACCTTAAGAATTTAATAGGATTAACATTTCAAATACGTGGTAAGGAAGTTAATTCCGTTCGGTAAATTTACATTTATATCTATATCTATAATGTAATCAATGTATATAAATACATATTTAATGCATTATAAATACGATCAGAATAGGAATAGAATTTAAATGTCTCCATAGGAATTGTATGCTTGTATGTGTGTGAGTTAATGACTTAATTTATGTTAATGACATATAGACACGAGGTTAACCATTACTTGTAGTAGAAGTCTGCCTGGAATCGGACGACATATCCAGCGTCTACAAGTAAATTTGGTTAATGTGAGAGGTCTAGGCGTTATAGGCCATTATAATTAGAATACTATGATGCGAGGGTAGACCCAACTTGTAGTAGAAGACAACAAGGAACCGCCCAACAAATCCAACATCTACAAGTGGTAGATCTAATGTGAGATATCTAGTATGCATATATATATATATATATATATATATATATATATATATGTATGTATGTATGTTGTGTGTGGAAAGTAGGCTAGCGTGGGAAAAGGTATTAAGCGGTTGACCTATCTCTTATTGGGTATTAAGTGGTTAGGACTGGTTTTGTTCCTAAGGTTCACTCTTTGGTTCGAGACCTAAGTCATTGGGCTCTCCCTTGAGAAGTAAATGGTTATTGGGTCTGCTTTTCTCCTATAAGGTATTAAATGATTCTAATAACGTGTATGGGGGTAGTTCTCTAAGTATATCCGCTTCTTGTATAGGAGGCTAGTGAGGGTTGACCTAGGGACAGATTATATAAACTTGGCCTGAGGAACCACTGTCTAAGGGAAGTATTAAGTGACTAGGGGTTCACCCGTAGGGATAACTAGATGGTAACAAGAGGGTTCGCTAGGGGAGTTCTTCTTATAATAAGCAGTGTTCCTGACCCACATCCTGATATTAAGTAGCCGTTACTATTACTCTCCCTATAAGAGAGTTATCACTTATAACGTTAACGTTAAAACGGGGTCTTAAGTCACATGGGGTCCACCAGTGGGTATTAAGTGACTAGAGAAGTGTCTCCTAAACAAATGTTGTATTAATTGACCGAACGAAGATGTCCACCCTTAATTTGGGGTATTAAGTGACTGTTAGGATGTCTGCTCTATATGTGTTCCTTGTGTCTTTATTACGAAGACATAACTTGAAAAGTTTTAAACTGCCAATTATAGAGAATAGCCTTCTTAACTTATTTATGTTTCATTCACCATAACTTTATGTTCTGACCTCCCTATTCTTAAAATTAAAAGAACAATAGGTGAGACATGTAATTGGGGATAAAGGATGATCTCTTGGAGGAGTAGCCTCTTGAAGATCTTAGTTACTGTGGCTATTGCTTATTTTCTACTATTGTTAGGTAATTGAGATGGATAATAATGATGTACCTTGAAGATTGAGACATGTTGTATGTCTGAATTGTCATTTTTAATAAGGTACATCTTATATTTATGTTATTATATTTTGTCCTATCCGTTATGTGAGCTCTAATTTCCTTTTTAGATTGCTTTGGTATCTATTTAACTTATCCTTATAGGAACTAACAATCTATTTGGGGTGACACTAAGTTCCGATGGGCCTTTTTTGGGTCGGAATTTAGGCCCATTTCGGATAGGTTGTTTGGTATCAGAGCATAGATTACCCGATTACGGGGAAATATACGTATGAGAGACACATTTAATATTTAAAAAGGATTTTCAAAATTATATATAAAAACTATAACCCAAAACATACGCGACTATACTAGGCAATCTTATCCTTCGTTTGGGTCTTGATATATCGTAGGAACTCCACTAAAGGTTTTTTCTTTTTAAAATAGTAGTTATGGTCAACAATCAGCCCGAATAAAGAAATCAGGCATTGCCTCGTTACTTGTCAGAATGGTTCCAGCAGTATCTTAGGACTGTGGAAAAGTCTCTGTTGCTAATCATGCCCAGTGGAACCAACCGCTCATCCCGTTGAAGGGGAACTCAATTTCCCTCAATTTTGTAAAGATTTGGTAAGGTTAGGAGGCAAGCCCTTTTTGGGGACAGAGAGCTTTCTAGATGTGAAAGCTTGGATCTCAGAGTGTGAGAGGATTTTTGAGCCACTCGATGTGAAGACGAATCAAAACGTAGGGCGGCAGCCTGAAATTTGAAAGGGAAGGCCCTGAAGTAATGGAACCTAATCTCCTAAGAAAACATGGGTAGAATATTTACTTAGGCAGAGTTTAGGACTCACTTCGAGAACATATTCCTAACTAATACAGAGAATACCTTACAACTAGAAAAGTTTATCCATCTAAAGAAAAGAGAAATGGAGTTGAAGGAGTATATGGAAAATTTTACTGAGTTGTCTAAGTTTGGCAGGGGGTTAGTAGATACCCCAACAGATAAAGCCCTTGGGTCTGTGAAGGGGTTGAATTCGCCACTAAAGGACTTTGGCATAAGTTACTTTTGGAGCTACATTTGAGGCTATGATTGAGACAACCATCTTATATTCTGCTGAAACGTTAAGGAAGTTAAGATAATTAATAAAGGAGAAAGTACTTCTGGTGATGGGAAGAATAAGAAAAAGAATTTCTGGCTTAAGAAGAAGAAAGGTGGTAAATTCAAGAAAGAAGCCAAGACTTGTTCTAGGTGCCATAGGAAAGAGCACGAAGCGAAGGACTATTGAGCAAACTTGGTGAAGATAGATTTTAAGGGGAAATGCTTCAATGCCACGAAGATAGACACACAACGAAGAACTACCCAAAGCCAAGGATGGTATAATGGAGGCTAGAACTATGCACTAGAAGTTGAGCCAATTTTTAGTTAGCCCCCTAAGGATCAGGGGCAACCTCCACTAGAAGGTATAATTTTTATTCTAGGGAATTCTTTGTGTACCCTATTTAATTCTGGAGCCACCATTGTGTTTATTTTTAGGAAGGTTGTAGACTCTTTGAAACTTCCCTTATCCTTTGCTAGCCATCTGATAGAGGTGTCCAACCCTATCGGAGGGGCTATGCACCTTTCTTTTGTTTGGAAGGACTAAGTATTAGACATAGGTGATGTCGACTTATTTTGCAACATGCATGTTCTTGATTTTGAGGGGTATGGTCTTACCTTGGGTATGGATTGGCTACCATTTTGTAGGACCATCCTCAACTGCATTAGGAGAATAGTTTGTTTGAGAAGCCGTGGAGGCTGCAACATAGAGATTCCTTGTAGGGCCAAGAGTAGGAGTTCGACCTTATCTTCTCTGTATCATGATTTCGAAGGACCTTCCTCAGTCCCTATTTTATGTGAGTTCCCTGACGTTTTTGAGGATGTCGTAGGACTCCCACCTCACCAAGAGATATCTTTTAGAATAGTCCTCGAAAAGGATGTGAGGCCTGTAGCATAATCCTTGAGGTAAATGGCTCCTAGAAAAGGAGAGAGTTGGACAAATGGCATTTAGGATGCTAGATGGACTATTCGAGTAGGAGGCCATGCCTTTTGCATTAACAAATGCCTCCGCTTTCCGTATAGACCTAATGAGTATGGCATTTTGGTGGCATACTTAATAACATTGTAGTGGTGTTTGTAGATGCTATACTTATCTTTTCAAAGGACCGTAAGCAGCATGAAGATCACTTGAAAAGGGTCATATGAATCCAAAGAGATAACCAGCTTAAAGCCAAAAATCTAAAAATGCCATTTTTTGAATAAAAAGATAAGTTCTAGGGCATATTGTCTCGGGGAATGGATTAGCAGTAGACCCCACTAAGGCTGAAGCTGTTCAGGAATGGAAGGTACCTTGAAATATGACTACGGTCAGAAGCTTCCTTGGGTTAGCGGGTTATTATAGAAAATTTATCAAGGACTTCGCAAAGATTGCTACCCCTCTGACCCAACTACCTAAGAAGGATCATTAGTTTATATGGACTAAGAAGTGTGGAGATGCCTTTGAGAGATTGAAGGAATCTCTCTCACAAGCGCACCTATCTTTATTATACAGGACGGAGCCAAAATGTTTACTGTTTTCACTGATGCATGTGTGGCTGGTTTAGGAGCAGTCCTCATGCAAGAGGGCAGAGCAGTTGCCTACGCAAGTAGACAACTCAAGGATCACAAGAAAGGTACCTCATCCATGATTTGGAGTTAGCAGCAATAGTTTTTGATCTCAAGATGTGGAGGCCTTATCTTCTTGGAGAGAAGTTTGAGTTATTCACAGATCGTAAATCCCTTAGATATTTGTTTTCTCAAAAGGATCTGAACCTTTGGCAGTAGAGATGGATGGAATATCTTGCATCTTTTGATTTACCCATTAAATATACACCCTGGAAAGGGTAATGTCGTGGCCGACGCTCTGAGTCGGAAGCACGCTGCCCTTAGTACAATTTCCGAGTGGAGGCAGTTAGAGTTTCTCTCTATATGAGGCAGCTCAAGGGTTTCTTGGAGTAATGAAAATAAGACCCATTTTGTTTGAAAGAATCAAGGGTGAACAAGACCTTGACGATGAATTGAGGGCATTAAAGGAAAAAGTTTTTAGGGGAGATTCTTTCCTTTGTTCGAATAGATATTCTATTGACAATAGTGATAATAGCTTGAGAAGAGATGGTAGGATTTGTGTCCCTAAGAGTTTGGATCTTAGGAAGGAGATTCTAGAGGAATGTCATAGCTCAAGGACATGAAGAGGAGTGTAACAACCCGAAAATCTGGGCCAGTTTAAAATTTTTATTTTGGCAATTTTAGCGAATTTTGAATATTTAAAATGAATTATTTTAAATAATATCGACGAAAATTTATTTTGAATATATTTAGAACGTATATATTATATACGTCGTCGTTAGAATATAAATAATTATTTATAATTATAAATAGAATTGAAAATGGCGCGGTAGTTCGATAATTCGATTTCAAACTTCAATTGAATGTACCGGGTGCAAAACAATCCGGATTTTAGTGAAACCAAAAACATTGGGATCTAATTGAGAATATCTTTCCAACGAATCCGAAAAATTGAAATTTCATAGCGGGAATCAAAAGATATGTCCAGTTGAAAATTCTGAATAGTCGCTATGGAATTCAAGCCCTTAAAAATGGGAATTTTGCAAACGACCTCGGATTTCGACGAAACCGCTTTCGTTGGATCCGTGATGTCAAATTATTGCTAGATTCCAAATTTCATAATTTTTCGAATCAATATGTGATCGTGGCAAAGAAAAACATGTTTGACCAGTTTCAATTGATTTTAATCGACTGGAAATTGACTATTTTTCAAACGGTCTCAGAATTCGACGAAACTAGTTTTGTTAGGACCGTATCATCAATGCGAAGCTAGAAAATATTTTTTTGGAAATTTTCTAGTTAGTATTTGACCCCGGTAAATTGAAATGCGTGTTCAAATTCAATATATAGAGTTATATGTTGATTTTGGCAAAAACTGATCGAAACGATCGAATCAGCTTACGATACATATCCCATTGTGTCCGGAATGGGGGTAATACGCTATGGACGACAGGCAGTGGGCCTCGTTTAGAGGTCGCATGTAAAAGTCAACTTTTTGAATTTAAAATTAATAAAAGAATATATAATAACCTAACCCTTCTCTCTCCTTTCCTATTACCCTCTGCCACCCCCCCCCCCCGGTTCAAAATCAATCCAATAGAAAAGAAAAAAAAGAAGAAAGAAGAGGAAACCGCGCAGCCGCTCCCCCCCCCCCTCCCCGGTGTTCGCCGCCGCCTAAGGCCACCGCCCTCCATTCCCTTCTCCCCGCGCCTGCTTCTCCTCTTCTCCTCTACAGTTCGAACCCCCCCTCATTTCAGAAATCGCGCAGCCCCCTTCTCGCGAAAACCCTCCGCCGACTGCAGACCCAACGCACCTCCTCCTGCACCCTCTTCAGCCTCCAAGTCCTCCCCCTTGGCCTCCTCCTCCTCTAATCCGATCCCCCCCATTCACCAACGATTTCAAAGGTGAGCTTTTATAACTTTATTTATTCATTTAAGTTAAAACTGATTTTCTTTGTTATGTTAAAAATTGATTTTTATTTGGTTATACAAAACTGATTTTATTTTAAAAATAAAAGGGTTAGGCCTTTATAATAAGAAAAAAGATTAGCGAAATAAAAATATAATTTTTATTACATAGAAAGTATAAAAATATAATTTTTATATCGTGGAAAGAATAAAGATATAATTTTTATATAAGGAAGATAATAAAAATATGATTTTTATTAGACGTGAAGAATAAAAATATAATTTTTATATAGTGTAGAGCATAAAAATATGATTTTTATTAATGGAAGAGATTAAAAATATAATCTTTATCGATACGAACACTGTTATCAAAATATTATTTTTACCATATAGTTAAAATAGAAAAGACGATATTTTTAAAATAAAAAAGACGATATTTTTAAGATGAGTAGTGAAGTAAAAATATGATTTTTACTTCGAGAAAAATATAATTTTTATATAGGTAAGATAGTAAAAATATCATCTTTATATGTGTAGCAAAATAAAAATGTGATTTTTATAATGATATTTTTGAAAAGGCGAAATCAATATTTTTGAAAGGGCGAAATCTATATTTTTGAAAAGGCAAAATCTATATTTTTGAAAAGGCGAAATCTTTATATGAAGAATAGCAGGATAGAAATATAATTTTTACCTATATAGTAACATAGAAAAAATTTGATTTTTATATATTGAATAACATAGTAAAAATTCGATTTTTATATATTGAATAACATAGTAAAAATTCGATTTTTATATATTGAATAACATAGTAAAAATTCGATTTTTATATATTGAATAGCGAAATAAAAATTCTATTTTTATATATTGAATAGCAAAGTAAAAATTCGATTTTTACATATGTAGTGAATACGGGCAACGACGGTGACAAAAAGGCGAGGACGATGAAGATTTCTATATAAGAAGTGTCGTGAAGTTTGGATAGCTATCGGTGAGAATTTCTCACTCTTCAATTTCTTTTTCTAGTTATATATATATAAATATATACTAGGATGCAGACGGTGTTTAGTAGCACCCGACACCCGTCATCCACAGACCATGGATGACTTGTTTGTTTAATTGTTTGGATGTGTAGTTGGTTAGTTTATTTGGTTGGAATTGAATTGTTTGGTGAAATGAATGGATTTGATTGATGTGTGAATGGCGTGGGCCTTCACTAGACCGGGGATAAGGCTAGGCCTTGTCCCGTTTCTAGTATCGTGCCGTTATGCCGCCAAAATTTTCTAAAATATGTTAGAAAAACAAAAATATCATTTTTATTGTGTAAATGAACCGAATAGAAATACATGTGTTAAAATAAAATATTTTATCGTTAAAAATATAATTTTTAACGGGAATGTGAATAAATAAATATTCATTTACAAACCGGACGGTTTGTTTATGTACACCTATTTGAAGGACATTGATTGGGACGATAAATTTTACACATCGCCCAACTGCACAAATAAAATCTGTGTTTGATTGTTTGAAACCCCACATGGGTGTTGGGATGAAATTTGAAGTTCACTCATCCTGATTGATTGAATATGTCGATCGATTGATTGACAGGCTGTTATAAGCGTTAGATATCTATATTTGATGCTTATACAGTGTAGTGCACTTTGGATGTTGGTTGATTATTTATCGTTGCTATTATATACATGTGTTGTATGGAATCCATATAATTAGCTTTATATGGTAATTGATTGGGCCTCATTCCAATCGGAAAAATAAAAAATATTATAAAATAAAGGTTCATGTGTTGACTGTACTCATCCATTGAGATTAGTCATGTCTTGAACGAAATATTTTAACAATAAAATTTATATCTTTATCATTATAAAATAAAGGTTCATGTGTTGACTGTACTCATCCGGTGATATTAGTCATGTGTTGAACGAAATATTTTAACAACAAAATTTACATCTTTATCATATAGAAAATTAGAAACTAACTGGAAAATAGATAAGATGGGTGGTTTCCTGGATATTGATCAGATGTTGGTTTCGGCCTTCGGGGTTAATATTCAGGGAATCGTTCTCTTACTAGTTTATGGTTGGAGTCTGATTTGAAATCAAACGATAGATACCATAATTTTTATAAAATATATTAAATAACAAAAATAGTCACACGTGGACAGTACTCATTCGTTGAGATTAGTCGTGTGTTAACAAAAATATAGATTCACATATTGAATAGAATAAATATTCATTTGTTGAATAGAATGACGAATTTATTGAAATATATAAAGCCGTGTTGATTAGTGATGCGCTATTTTGACGTGAACGATATTTATATCGATTATATTCGTTTTTGAATTTAAAACAAATTTGATTTGAATTGAAAACGAATTCGAAATGAATTGAATATACAACAAATTTGATTTGAATTGAAAACGAATTCAAAATGAATTGAATATACAACGAATTTGAATTGAATATAAAACGATTTCGAATTGAATTGAATAGAAAACAAATTTGATTTCAATTGAATATATATCGAATTTGATTTGAATTGAATAGAAAACCAATTTGAGTTTGAATTGAACAGAAAACGAATTGAATTCAAATGGAATAGAAAACGAATTGAATTTAAATTGAATAGAAAACGAAATGAATTCGAATCGAATTAAAAATCGATTTGAATTGAAATCAAATAGAAATGAAAGTAAAAAGGATTTATAATAGGAAATTCAATTTTGATTTGAATTTGAAATAAAGGTTGAAATTGTTTTTTGAAACGAATTCAAAACTATTTATAAAATTCGTTTTTAAATAGAAATCGACAAAATATTTATTATATATATATTATATATATAATATAATGGCCTGAATAGAACGCGCCGCGCCGCGGCAGTTCGTGAATTTCGACTATTTATTTCAAACGGACATTACGGGAGATCCGACCGTCGGATTCTCCTAAAACTGGAACCGTTGGATTCGTATCGAAAAGAGCTTTCTAACGAATATTAGAAATTTGAAATCTAATGGTTGGATTTGGAGATACGCCCAAATCAAATTTGGAAAAGGTCGTTGTAAGTGCAGTTCGATGGCCGTTGATGGAAATCGACTGTATGGGCCTTGATAAAAAATTTAAAAATAGTAATAATTTGTGTAAAATCATAAGAAATGATTTGGGAAAAATTGGGATGAAAAACTCCATATTTGAAAAGATAAAAATAGATCTTTATCGAGATGAACTAGTTTGAACTAAAATTAAAGCCCATTTATTTTTAAATAAATAAATTGGATTTGAAATGGGTTTTAAATAGAATTGATTTGTGGGTTTATCGTGAATGGTGTTTTAAATAACACTAGTTCTTTAACCCGGTAACAAATAGAATGTGATTTGGGTTTGTCGTGAACTGCGTTTTAAATGACACTAATTCTTTAACCCAGCAAAAGGAGTTTTAATGAATCTGCAATTTGATTGAAATGTGAATTGATAATCTAAATTGTCAAATTTGGAAAATGAGCGAGAATGGAGTATCACCAGTTTTGCTCCAAAGCGATAGTTAAATCTTTAATTAGATTTGAAAGTGAAATGGTAATTAATTTTACTGATAACATAGTGGTGTTAGATATGGAGTATTACCAGTTTTGCTTCATGGGATGAATAGGTTGGGATTGGGAAATGAAATAAATAATTACTTCGGTACAGTTCGCTAATCTCGACTAGTTTGGAAAACCATAATTTGGTTTTGAAATGACATCCAAAGGAAGATTATAGAATAAATTTAGAAGAATTTATCTTGGATAAAATTAATGGGAACCTTTCCCTAAGAATGTGATTTTGTGAATAAAAGAATATTCTAAATTGGAATGAGGCGTATGTTCTGTTTGTGTAACATTTGTTTTTAATATACGCGGGTTATTCGGAAAGGCCGGGTTTATACCCATTCTGAATAACCGATTCGACGATAAGTCGAAGATGAAGATGGTGGTTGAAGACCGGAAGTCTTTACATCGTTTGGGTGATTACTGATGATCTTGATTGGGCTGTACACCCAAGATGAGGGAATCAGTTGGTGGTCGTCCAGACGTACTTGGAGATCGATGGATATGCGAGGAAAGTGCCTCCGGTTTCGTTCAGACCCAGAACGAACTTGTAAATGGATTGTGTGTCTGACATTGGATTTTGTTCTGTGTTGATTGATTTCTGTTAAATATATATCTGTTTGGCGGCGGAGAATTTATTCTCTTGCTTAACGCCCTTCTCTGAGACGTACGAGCTTAGAGGTTATATATCGATAGATATCAATCGCATGGCATGAATTGCCTGTGTGGCACGCTGAGATGCAATGATCAAGGCTTCTGTTGAAAAGCAAAGTCTTGTGGTTGATGATCAAAGCACGGCCTTTGTGGCGTAGCTTTGTGTATAACGTGAATTCGCGAGCCTCACACCTCGGTATGAGTTAAAAACGGGATACGGACCGCTGGGAGAGCACGACGTTTCTTTCTAGCTTTGGTGGTGTCATTGACTTACCAGCCCTGACATTTATATACTTTTCACCTTTGTGGTTGTTGGAATGAGGCGCCTCGATTATAGGTCTGTAAGGACCGGGAAACGTGTGTTCAGGCATAAATAATCCTCTAACGTAAGTGAGGACCGGCCCAGCCGAATCCAGGGTTGCCCAGAGTGTGTAGTCCTGAGACATTTGCTAGAGTGTCTCGAAGCGGAGAGGAGCATGCCCCTTGCCTCGACTCATGACGGAAATCCAATTTCCAATACGTGTATTTTGGCTTTAGTTGTAGAGCCTAGTATGGCGACATAGTAGCATGGGATGCTATGTCGTCTATGATTGATATTTATGATTGAAATTGTTTTCATACTATACACTTATTATAGTATCAAATGATTTGTTTTTAAACGTACCAAGCATGTTTGGCTATTATAAGGGAAAACCCTATCCTCCGGCTTGCGTTACATTGTGTGATGGGACCTGGGTCTTATAATAGCTTCATTTTTCGAAAAAGCATTGCGTTGTTTATTCTATGCACTGGTATTCTTGGGAGGAAACCCATTCTGTGTTATACGGCGTGGTCCCTTGAATTACTCTCTTTTAAAGTAAAAGTTTTAAATAACTGTTTTAGTTCTCACACCAGTCACCTGACTGACCTGGAGTTTATTGTTTTAACCTAAACTCTGGGTGCCCCTATTTTCCACACGGGCAGCTAGTAGTTTTAGTTTTGCAGATTTATATTCACAGGATCCTGGTTTACAGCTGGAATGATATCCGGAAAGCTCTGTATCCGTATATCACCTTCGGTTGTGCTTTGTATTATTTTCCGCTGCTATGTAATTTATTGTAATCTCTGATATTTATCGAATGTAACTTATTCATTGTACTCTGTATATTCTTGTATCTGATGGAATTATTGTAATAGCAATGAAATGTTCTTCCGTCTGCGTTCTGATTTGTCCTGTTCTCAAAACGATAAGGGGTTTCGAACGGTCTAGATCGGTTTATTGACTGATTCGGATCGAGCGAAATTCCCGGCCGTCACAAGGAGTTTCTATTAGGAAGGAATGAAAAGAGATGTGGTAGAGTCTGTTTCTGGATGCCTAACTTGCCAAAGAGTAAAGGTGGAACAAGGGAAGCCTAGAGGACTTTTATTACCATTAGAGGTTCCCACCTGGATATGGAAGCACATTTCTATGTATTTTATTGATGGTATTTCTAGGAGTAAGACAGGGAATGAGGCCATTTGGGTGATGGTGTACCAATTAACAAAAAGTGCCCATTTTATTCCCATTAATAAGAACTGGACTGCCGCCTTGTTATCCCAATTGTATGTTAAGGAGATTATTAGGCTACATGCAATTCCAACTACTATTGTGAGTGAGATGGATACATTATTTACGAACGAATTCTAGAAGAGTCTTCAAGAAGCATTGGGAACAACCCTATGTTTAAGCGTAGCCTATCATCCGCAAAAGTTGGCTAGATAGAAAGAGTTAATAGAGTTTTGGAGGACCTTCTCAGAGCTTGTGTAGTTGACTTTGGAGGAGCATGGGATCAACACTTACCTTTGATCGAGTTTTCTTACAATAATAGTTACCAAGTGACGATTGGTATGGCCCCTTTCGAAGCTTTGTATGGGAAGCCATGAAAATCGCTAACTTGTTGGTGGGAAACTACCGATAATGCTTTACTAAGACCTGACCTTATCAGTGAGTCCGCAAAAATCATCGCTTTGATTCGGCAGAGAATCAAGGCTGCCCAAGATCGACAAAAGTCATATGCTGATAGAAGGAGGAGAGAATTGAAATTTGATGTCTAAGATAGGGTATTTATTAAGGTTTTTCCTCTTAAGAATACCGTTCAGTTTGGAAAGACTGGGAATTTAGCTCCAAGATTTATTGGGCCTCTTAAGATTTCAGATAGGATTGGGAAGATGGCCTACCGAGTGAATCTTCAAGAGCATTTTCCAGGAGTCCACAACGTATTTCATGTTTCCCATCTTCGCAAATGCCTTCATGATTCAGCCAAGAGACTCGAGCTTGACGATATTTGGGACATAGCAAGCCTCGAGCTGTAGGCTAGGGCACCCCATGTCATCGCAAGGATCATGGAGCATGGAATCTAACGGCTCTGCAACAAATCTATTCGACTTGTTCGAGTTCAATGAGGGAGATAACCCTACGGAGAGCACATAGGAGACTGAGGAGAAGATGAGACTTACTCACCTAGAAATTTTATCAAGGTAATTATTTTCCCTAATTTCTCTTTTTTGGTTAAATCATGGTTTCTACATTAGATTGTAGGTTACCGATGTAACACAAATGCACAATGCACTCATATAGAATTAAATGCACGTTAGGCTGTTTTGCATACATATTACATCACTTATTACACTTACATGTTAGGACTGAGCTCATTATAGCAAGTCTGCAGTGCATAATCACTATGAGTTATGGATGTTTTTAAAATAGCATGGGTGTACTACATGGTTGTTTAGAGCGAGTTGTGTTCCTCGCCCTTCCAAAAGATTTCGAGACGAAATCTTTGAAAGGGGGATGTAACACCCCGTAAAATATACTTAATTTAGACATAGGTTAATTTAATTTTTTTTTTTGCATAACAAGTGGGGTTGAATGGCCCCTACCATATATTATTACTCACCAAAGAGTACAACATACAACAAGGCTGTAAACAAATCAAATACATCTAATAATAGACTGGACTATTACATGTTTAGGGATAGATACACCATTAAACGCCCTAATGTTCCATTCCATCCAAAGAAGATATATATGTTTCTTCAAAAGTTTCAAAAGCAAGCACGCACTTATGTTCTTCCATGTCGTGAATTTGAACATGAGATACCATTCTTCAGCTGAGACATTTGATAGCGTGTGAAGACCAAAATGAAGAAGTACATGCTTCTAGACATATATATGTAGTGTCGTCACATTCAATAAATAAATGTTAAATAGTTTCATGCAGAGAGTCACAAAAGGAACATTTATCATCATCTATAAACCCAAGCATCTTTAACTTCATTCTTGTATGAACCCCATTTATTAATACTCTCCACAAAAACAAATTCTCTTTAGACCCCGTACTCGACTGCCAAATTCTTGAATGCCATGGAAACAGTTAGTTGCTCTGAATAATATTGCCATAAACAATACGTACTGCATGATAGCTCCCATTCCATAAAGTGTGTAGATTATATGCGGGAAGGGCAATATTCAAAATTTTATGCCAAACAGAACGAATAACAGTAGAACTGGAATGAGCAAGATAAATGTTTCCATCAACATGCTCATTCGCTAGTCATGACGCTCTTTCATTGATACCAGACAACACCCTTCCATTATAATCAATTAATTCAGCAATAATTATACCTCTATCATGAAAATGATCAAACCAACAAGGAGACATGCTGCATATATTTTGATCTACATTGGAATATTGGCAGTAGAAACACCCTCTGTTTCAACATATTTCGCCAAGTCCAGCTACAATCAAGTGGCGAATCCATGGTCCAGAAATGCTTTTTCTTCATTAAATGAGTTCTACACCATGATGCCCATAAATTTAAGTCATAATTGAATAGTTTGTCAATTCTAGTAGAGATAGCAGCTCTATTCCACATCTTTAAATTCATCACCCCAAGTCCACCATTGTTTCGAGAGAAACACACTTTCTTAAAAGATATCAAGACTAACTTCTTAGAATAAGGATTGCCGTGCCAAAGAAAATGACTAAGATCAGCATTAACCATATCAATAATCTTTGAAGGAAAAATGAATAACCTGGCGTACTATATGCACATAGATAGAGCAATAGACTTGACTATAACAAGTCTGCCAGCCATAGAAAATTTCGAAGAAGGCCAGCTCACAATTTTAGAAATAATGCTTTCCAACAACGGTAAACAATGAGAAGCCTACAACCTAGTCGAGCACAAAGGAGCACCAAGGTAATGTTCATCATCAAGCATTGGAGATACACCTTATAAAGAGAACAAAGATGACTTGATCTGGTCGGATATTCCAGCACACTTAATCTTGGATTTTCTCTTGTTAATATTCAAACCTGATAACTTTCTAAACAATTCAAGGGTATCAAGGATCCCATTTATAGATTTTGCATTTGGTTTTGTGAACAAGAGAAGGTCAACGGCAAAAAGAAGAGATGATTTGCTAGAGCTTTTACAGTAAGGATGGAAGTCAATTTGCCTGCAGATCATAGCTTTTCTCGACAATATAGTAAATAATTTCATAACACATACAAATAAATATGGTGATATGGGATCACCTTGCCTTAATCCCTGGTTAGCCTTAAAATAATCAAAAGTGGACCCATTAGCACTGAGAGAAATATGCACAAACGATATGCAAGTGCATATCCAACAAAGGAAAGGTAAGGGGAAGTTCATTTTGAATAAAGTATAAATAATGGTATCCCACCTTACAGTATCATATGCTTTTTGAATGTCTAATTTGAGAACTCATCTAGGAGAAATTGAAGCCCTATTATACCCTCTCATTAATTCAGAAGCTAAGAGAATATTATCAGCGATGTCTTTATTCGGAAGGAAAGCACTCTGTTTAGGTGAAATAACATGAACAAGAGCACTATTCATATGCCCAGCTAATATTTTAGCAATACATTTGTACAATACATTACAGCATGCAGTCGGTCTATACTGCGAAACTGAAACAAACATTTCCACTTTCAGAATCAAGGCTAGCCTAGTTGCATTAATTCCACCCAACATTTTACTATGTAGGAATTTTTTTAATAGCTTTAATGACATCCTTGCCTACCACCGACCAACATATTTTAAAAAATTGGGCATTATACCCATCAGGACCCAGGGAGCAAGTAACTTTCACAGAGAAAATGGCTCTCTTGATGTCTTCATCTGTAATCTCAGAGATAAGATTATATTTCAAGTCATCCGAGATTGAGTAAAAAAAAATATGAGAGAAGGAGTCGAGTTGTAAAGGAGTGCTAGAAGAATTACCGAGTGTAGACGAGAAGAAGTCGGGGAAAGCAACTTGTATAGAATCGGTTTCCGAGCACATTCTACCATATTTATCAATAATATTGGCAGTATTTGAAGCAGCTAGGTGAATCTTTAAAGAATCATGAAAGGTAGTTATATTTTTATCACCATAAAGTTTCTAGTTGTTTTTGCATTTTTGTTTTTCCATTTTTGCCTCTTCAATTATTGCTTTAGCGAGATCGGAAGACATTTTTTTCCTGAGCAGAGAACGAGCCAATAGCAGAGCTGTCTGTACAACCTTGGATATCACTTTGTTTTTGAAATAACACCTGTCTACATGAGTTTGAACGACTAACTCCATTACCAAAATTATCAACAGCCTATTTCTTCAGCACATCCTTTAAGACATTTGAGCTTAACCTGCACAATAAACATCGGGTTACCATGCACTTGGATATTCCATGAATTATATATTATGGTTAAAAAAGTAGGATGATCTATCCAATTGTTAAAAAATGAAAATGAGGATTTCTTTCTCACGATCTTCTTACCCCAGTCTAACACAAAAGGAGAGTGGTCCGATAAGGAAGGGGGAGGAATTAAGGTACAAAGGGAAGGCCAAGTATTAACAGCAACAAAGTTTTGATAGGATCTGTCTATCTTACAATAAGTTCATAAACCATTCCGAGAACAATTATTCCAAGTGTAAGGAGCACCAGAGGAGGGGATGGGTAGCAGATTAGAATCATAGATGGCATTATTGAGGGGTTTGGTTTGTCTCAATGTAGGTGGAGTGCCCCCATTTTATCAGTCGGGAGTTACATGCAATTTCAGTCACCTAATCAAATCCAAGGAAGGGAAACATATTGGAGAGAGGGAAGGATATCCAGAAATTGTCGCCTGAAGGTAGCACAATTATCTACATAGATTACAGTTGAGAGGAATTTGGAGTTGGTAGGCAAGTGGGTTAGTTCAGCATGGATGAATTTCCTATGAACAATGATAGGGTTCAAAGAAAAAGAAATAGGATTCCAGATGATCAACAATCTACTAAAAGGGGCTTGAGCGAGGTTATGAACAGAGCTCCAATTTGGTTGAATATTGGAAAAAGCTTTTTTTGTGGTAAAGTGGTTGAGTTTATTTTCTGCAATGGACATGAGTTGAATATTTTGATAAGATGTTAAATGAGCAATTTCAAGCTGTTTGGACAAGGGATTTGCACCCCTGATATTCCAAAATCCTATTTTGTCAATCATTAAGATAACAAGGAGGAGGAGGATTTGGTTTTAACCCCAGTGAATGAAGTACTAGTAGGTAGTTGAGGAGGCAATGATAACACCGCCTTTTCGATAGTAAAATTAGTGGATTCATCAAGGTCTACAGCAACAACCTTTGATTTTTTTACTTATATTACTTTTGACAACTCTATTTCTTAGGATAGGGAAAGTGGGAGGTTTAGGAATTTTTGGCGCCAATGATGATGCAATAGGTTGATGTATATGTGGAGGGGAGACGTAAGATTCGGCAAGAAAGTTAATGTCATCAAATAATTGAGAAGGAAGAGATAAGGAGGTATAAGGCGACGTTAAGAGGGACGGTATTGGAGAGGATGTTTGGAGGAACGCATTTGAAGGAGTGTGCATGTTACCAGGAGACGCATTAATTTTCATAGGGGGTTGCACAAGATCAGAAGGACTGGAAATCGTAGTATCATAATGGTCATTGTTAAGAACTTCAAATGGATTGTTCACTTTGAACAAAACAGTAAGGTATGACGACTGAGAGTTGGAAACCAGATTAGCTAAGCCATCAGCAGTAATAACAGATTTCCCATTTGTAGAAAATATAAACCTGGCAGTACACTCATTGTTCTTCCTTGCCGTATTGTTCATATTCAAGAAAATGTTATTGTCGTGGCTATTATTCACTTTAGTTACGTCCATACCTTCCTCTTAGTCATCACAATTCGTATTAACTACCACACCCTTATTTTTTTATCCCATTCACCTTATCTTTTAACACTTTTTTCCATACTTTCTTTGTATTTCTATACTTCCTTCTTTGCACCACCTTAAATCCATCTTTTACTTCATTCTCATAAACCACTTGAGTGTTCTTAAGTACCACATTATTCCCTTTTCTCGCAGCCACGTTAACTTTATCAGCACACTCAACAACTTTCATTTCTTTATGCTTTTCACAATGTTCTGACGCATAACCAAAAATATTACACTTGGTACAGATCAATGGCTTCTAGGTATATTCAACTTGAATGTTGTAATAACCCGGAAATCCGAGCCAATTTAAAATTTTTATTTTGGCAATTTTAGTGAATTTTGGGTATTTAAAATGAAATATTTAAATAATAATGACGAGAAATTTATTTAGAATAGAATTCGAACGTATATATTTATATAGATCATCGTTTGAATACAAATATTTATTTTATATTATAAAAGGAATTGAAAATGGAGCGGTAGTTCGAAAATTCGCTTTCAAATTTCAAATTAATGTACAGGCTTCAAAATAAATCGGATTTTAGTGAAATCAAAAATATTTGAATCTATTTGAGAATATCTTTCTAACGAATCCGAAAAATTGAAATTTCATAGCGGGAATCAAAAGTTATGTCCAGTTGAAATTTCAGAATAGTCGCTATGGAATTCTGGCCCTTAAAAATGGAAATTTTGCCAACGACCTCGGTTTTCGACGAAACCACTTTTGTTGGATCCGTGATGTCAAGTTATTGATAGCTTTCAAAATTTGTAACTTTCCGAATCAATATATGAGCGTGGCAAAGAAAATGCGTTTAACCAGTTTCAATTGAATTTAATTGACTGGAAAGTGACCATTTTTCAAACGGTCTCAGAATTTGACAAAATTAGTTTTGTTAGAATCGTATCGTCAGTACGAATGTAGAAAATATTTTTTGGGACTTTTAGAGGTCATGTGTGACCCCGGTAAATTGAAATGCGCGTTCAAATTGAATATATAGATTTATATTTTGATTTTGATGGAAACTGATCGAAACGATCAAATCAGCTTACGATACATGTCCCATTGTGTTTAGAATGGGGGTAATTATCTATGGATGACAGGCGGTGGGTCTCGTTTCGAGGTCAAAATAAAAGGTACCCTTTTGAAATTAAAAGAAATAAAATAATAATAAAAAACTCTCTCCTCCTTAACCATTCAGCCCCCCATTTCACATCAATAGAAATCAAAAAGAAAAAAGGAGGAAAGCGACGGTAGTTGCTCCACTGCCGCCAGGCGTGACCTGACCCCCCCTCGCGCCGGTCGCCGGTCCTCTTCCTCCACTGCCTCTCTCCTCCTCCCTCTTTCCTAAATCGACCGCGCCCACCCCCTATTCCCCCCAGAAACCCTAATAACCGAAGCCATCGTGCACCGCGCCCTCCTCAACCAGCTGCCGGCCAACTGTGGGCCCGCTGCTGGTCAGAGACGCCGCTACCCCCTTTTACTCCACCCCGTTAGTTGATTTACCCATTTCTTTGCGCGATTCGAGGTAAATTAATTCGAATTGAATATTTATTCTCAGTTTTTTACTTATGTATGAATAGCAAGTGTAGAAAGATGTGATTTTTATATATGATATTAGCAAAGAAAGGTCGTGTTTTTATATGTGATATTAGCAAAGAAAGGTTGGATTTTTATATGTGATATTAGCAAAGAAAGATGTGATTTTTATATATGATATTAGCAAAGAAAGGTTGGATTTTTATATGTGATATTAGCAAAGAAAGGTCGGATTTTTAATGAAGTAAAGATTTGATTTTTAGCGATGTAAAAATATAATTTTTAGCGTCATAAAAATATGATTTTTATGTACATGTAGCGAAAATAAAAATAGAATTTTTATCTATATAATAGCGGTATAAAAAATAGAATTTTTATCTATATAGTTGCAGTATAAAAATAGAATTTTTATCTATGTAGTAGCGGTATAAAAATAGAATTTTTATCTATATAGTAGTGGTATAAAAATAGAATTTTTATCTATATAGTAGCGGTATAAAAATAGATTTTTTATCTATATAGTAGCGGTATAAAATTGTGATTTTTATCCATATAGAGTGATTATAAAAATTTGATTTTTATATACATGACAACAATATAAAAATGCGATTTTTACATATGTAGTGGCTACGGACAATGAAATTGACAAAAGACGAGCACGATGAAGATTTCCTACATAAGAAGGGTCGTGGCGTTTGGGTTAGCAATAAGTGAGAACTCATCACTTTTATTTTAATTTCTAGTTTGAAATATATACTAGGATGCAGACGGTGCTTAGCAGCACCCGACACCCGTCGTCCACAGACCATGGATGACTTGTTTGTTTGATTGCTGTATTGTGAAATTTGATTGTTGATTGTGATGTGTGAAATATATATTCATGTGTTGAAATAGAATATATATTCATGTGTTGAAATAAAATATATATTCATGTGTTGAAATAAAATATGTATTCATGTGTTGAAATAAAAAATATATTCATGTGTTGAAGTAAAATAAATATTCATTTACAAATCGAACGATGTGTGAAATATATATTCATGTGTTGAAATAGAATATATATTCATGTGATGAAATAAAATATATATTCATGTGTTGAAATAAAATATATATTCATGTGTTGAAAGAAAATATATATTCATGTGTTGAAATAAAATATATATTCATGTGTTGAAGTAAAATAAATGTTTATTTACAAATCGAACGATTTGTTTATGTACACCGATTTGACTGATATTGATTGGGACGTTAAATTTTACACATCGCCCAACTGCACAAATAAAAATCTGTGTTTGTTGATGTGAAACCCCACACGGGTATTGGGATGATATTTGACGTACACTAATCCCGATTGTTTAGTTGTATGTCAATCGATGGGTTGACAGACTGTGTAAGCATTAATTATTTATATTTAATGCTTATTCAGTTGCATGGTGCACTCTGGATGATGGTTGATGATTTATCGTTGCTATTATATACATGTGTTGTAGAAAATCCATATAATTAACCTTATATGGTAATTGATTGGGCCTCATTCCAATTTGGAAAATAAGGAATATTAATAAAATAAATTCATGTGTTGAATAGAATAAATTCATGTGTTGAATAATATAAATTCATGTGTTGAATAGAAATAAATTCATGTGTCGAATAGAATAAAAATTCATCTGTTGAATAACAGAAATTCATGTGTTGAATAGAATAAATATTCATGTGTTGAATAGAATAAATATTCATGTGTTGAATAGAATAAACATTCATGTGTTGAATAAAAGCCATGTTGATTAGATTGACGCCATTTTGACGTGAACGATATTTTTATCGATTTTATTCATTTTTATAATGAATATAAGAAAGAAAGTGATTTCAAAATATAGCGTTTTGAAAATATTATCATTTGTGTATCGATGATGTGGAATATTCAATTTTGATTCGAAATTGAATATGAAGTTGAAATAATTTTGAAAAAGAATTTAAAACGATTTATAAAATACGTTTTAAAAGGAAATCGATGAAATATATATAATTTATATATATTAAATGGCCTGGATAGAACGCGCCGCGCCGCGGTAGTTCACGAATTTCGACCGTTGACTTCGAATGGATATTACGGGAGATCCGACTGTCGGATTCTCCTAAATCGGAACTGTTGGGTTCGATCGAAAAGAGCTTTCTAACGAATATTAGATATTTGAAATCTAACGGTTGGATTTGGAATTATGTCCAATTCAAATTTGGAAAAGGTCGCTGTAAGTGCAGTTCGATGGCCGTTGATGGAAATCGACTGTACGGGCCTTGATAAAATTATTAAAAATAGTAATTATTTGTGTAAAATCATAAGAAATGATTTGTGAAGAATTGAGATGAAAAATTCCAAATTTGAAAAGATAAAAATAGATTTTTATCGAAATGAACTAGTTTTGAACTAGAATAATAATTTATTTATTATTAAATAAATAAATTGGATTTGAAAGGGTTTTAAAAGTAACCAGAAGTTTCAATAATTAAAGTGGAATGGAATGTGATTTTGGGATTATAGTGAACCGTGTTTTAAATGACATTGGTTCTTTAACCCAGTTAAAGACAGGATATGATTTCCCAAGTTAAATAATCATTGATAGTGATTATTGGGAAGATTAAAACCAAGTGGAGTTTTAATGAATCTTTAATCAGATTGAGATGATCGAGAATGGAGTATCACCAGTTTTGCTCCAGGTGATAGTTAAATCTTTAATTTGATTTGAATGTCAAATGGTAATTGAATTTACCGATAACACCGTGGTGTTAGATATGAAGTATTACCAGTTTTACTTCATGGGATGAATAGGCCGGGATTGGGAAATTAAAGCAAATGATTACTTCGGTGTGGTTCGCTAATCCCGACTAGTTTGAATTGATATTCAAAAGAAGATTAAATAATAAATTTAAAGAATTTATCTTTGATAAAATTAATGGGAACCTTTCCCAAAGTATAAGAATATTGGAACAAAAGAATATTTTGAATTGGAATGAGGCATATGTTATGTTTGTGTAACACTTATTTAATATATACGCGAGTTATTCAGAAAGACCGGGTTTATCCCATTCTAAATAACTGATTCGACATGGTGTCGAAGATGAAGACGGTGGTCGAGGACCGGAGGTCTTCACGTCGTTTGGATAATTACTGAGTATCTTGATTGGGCCGTACACCCAAGAGGAGGGAATCGGTTGGTGATCGTCCAGACGTACTTGGAGAT
The DNA here is from genome assembly GCA_030737875.1 of Allium sativum. Classification (NCBI taxonomy): domain Eukaryota; kingdom Viridiplantae; phylum Streptophyta; class Magnoliopsida; order Asparagales; family Amaryllidaceae; genus Allium; species Allium sativum. Next base: position 320,202,379 of record CM060916.1, read on the forward strand.
CAATGGATATGCGAGGTACAAGGTGCCTCCGGTTCCGTTCAGACCCAGAACGGACTTGTAAATGGACTGTGTGTCTGACATTGGATTTTATTCTGTGTGATTGATTTTTATTAAATATATATCTGTTTGGCGGCGGAGAATTTGTTCTCTTGCTTAACGCCCTTCTCTGAGACATACGAGCTCAAAGGTTATATATTGATGGATATCAATCGCATGGAGTGAATTTCCTGTGTGGCATGCCTAAGTGACAAATGATCAAGGCTTCTGTTGAAAAGCAAAGTCTTGTGGTTGATGATCAAAGCACCGCCTGTATGGCATAGCTTTGTGTAACGTTGATTCGCGAGCCTCACACCCCGGTATGAACCAGAAACGGGAGAGGATCCAAGAAGAACGTGCGTCTCTTTCTAGTTAGAGGTGGTGGCAATGACCTACCAGCCCTGACATTTATATTATTTTCACCTGTGTGGTTGTTGCTGTTGCGAGGCCCTCGGATGTATCGGTGACTGTGTGGAGCCGATGGAGTCATTTGGCTCATTTATGCCCTATAAGGTGGGGAGACGTAGTGTTCAGGGTTTTATTTAATCCACATCGAGTGGACCGGCCCTGTGGCTCCTAGGTGCAGTTGTGGCTGTAGCCTGAGACACAGACAAGAGCGTCTCGAATTCGGTGAGGACTATTTTTGCCTCGGTTCATAGATGGAAATCCAACTTCCAATGCGTGACATTTGCGGTTTTGATTGTAGAGCCTAGGATTGGCGACATGATATATGGTATCCATTCCGTCTACGATTGATACTTATGATTAAAATTGTTTTGACACTGTACACTTATAGCAATAATAAAAGATGAAATTTAGCGTATCAAGCATTCTTTGGTTATTATAAGGTAAAACCCTATCTCCGGCTTGTGTTGCATTGTGTGATGGGACCTGGGTCTTATAATAGCTTCATTGTTCTTTATTTAGCATTGCGCTGTTATTTTATGCACTGGTGTTCTTGGGAGGAAACCCGTTCCATATTATACGGCGTGGTCCCTTGATTTACCTAACTTTAAAATAAAGATTAATAACTGTTTTAGTTCTCACACCAGTCACATGACTGACCTGGAGTTTATTGTTTTTACCTAAACTCTGGGTGCCCTTATTTTGTGTAACAACCCGTATTTTTGAATAACATGTTATAACATAAATCAAGGCAGAATTAAACTGTAAAATCTGAACCAAGGGAAACGGGCTGTGCCATTGCGTTCGTCTCAGAAAAATACGCGAAATAGAGTCCGAGTTTTCGAAAATCGGAGTCCGTATGACCGAGATATGGCCTCGCGAAGTTTCACGAAAAATTCAAATTCAAAACAAATTCAAATTTCAGAAAATCAGGGTAGGCGGGAAAAATCCCGCCCAGACCAGGTCGACCTGGGGGTCGACCTGGGTGTCGACCTGGGTGGGACCAGGTCGACTGGGGAGTCGACCCCAGGGTCGACCTGGGGGTCGACCTGCCTAGTCGGACCCAGGCAACCTGGTGCACCTATTTTGGCTGTTTTGACCTGTTTTGTTGGCTAGTGACGGGATTTGATGGCTCTGATTGAATCCAGGGTTAATCCTATGGCTAATACTATCCTAATCTTCTATAAATAGACCCCTAAGCCTAGCCTAAATCATCATTATTCATTCCTACAACTAAACTATGCCAAAATGATTCTTGATCATGGCCTCCATCTTCATATCATGGCCTCCATCCTCTTCATGAAAGTTTTAGTGTTCAAATCAAGTAAAAGAGCCCTCTTTCTTCCTTAAAGAATTCATCTTTCTTCATAGAAAATCAAAGAAGCATCTTATTTTCTCAAAGCTTGGATTGGATCTTATTTTATTTGTGGATTTGCTAGTGGCTTCGTCTCAATCTTTATATATATTAATTCTAGTCTTCATAGCATTGTAAGCCCTATACTACTCTTAGATTCTAACTATTAAGTTAAATGTGATATGTTGCAAGTTGAGTTTGGGCCTAAGTTTGATATATGCTTTGATCTTATCATGTTATGCATGAATATATTCTATGCATATTTGAAAACCTATCACCTTGACCTTGTGGGCTAAAAGCTTCAAGCTTTATATTAAAGGTTGCATTTTGGCAACATGGAAGTTATCATATCCCTTATGATAACTTGCATGTGAGGCTAAATGCGAACTTCTAGCAACTTCTACATGTCATTTATCACCATGTATCACTTATATGCTAAGTTTGGTTTTATGCATACTTTTGGAGCCTAATAATGCTATATGCGAACTTTTAGCCATCGTCCTATGTCCTTCATAATCATGTTTCACCTATTTGCTTAAGTTGATATTATGAATGTTTTGAGGCCTATGATGTAATAAGCAAGCTTATGAACCTATTTATGCCTCATATGCCACCATGTTTAACTTGTGGCCAAAGCATCCTTATGCTAGCTTGTGGCCAAATCACCCTCATGCTATTTGATATGTATGAGGCCAAGTCACCTTTTATGCTATCATACATGTTGAGGCCATATGCTAGTATGTTGAACCCCTTTTGGCCTCAAATATCACCATGTTTAATTTGCGGTAGTTTTTCCCATCTTATGCCCACCTTGTCATAGAGTTATGTGCCCTCTTTGATTAATTGGCATTGATACGAATTTACATGCGATGGGAATACGTTATGGGTAGTTGGGCAAACTTAATAACATGAGAACATGACTTGAAAATATGACATGAAAGTTTGACATGTGTTTATGCTTGAAAACACGAACGTGAACATGACATGTAGAAAACATGAGAATGACCAACTCGAGGTTGGGTTGAGTTTGTAGCATAAATCTACCCGGAACCGACCGGCTTAACTAGTGGCTACAAGCAATAGGACCCAATGTGAGTAGTTGGTCATGTCGCACTTAAAACCCGAGGTTAGACTAGGTTGTGGTGTAAAGCTACCCGGACCAGCCCGGCTTAACTAGTAACCACAACAAAGTCTAATGTGAGAGGTTGGGGTGCATTAAGTTAATTAATGCCACATGGTAGGGTTAAGTCATGGATTACTGGAATATACTTAACCAATTAAACACGATGGATTGGTAGGGTTAAGTCATGGACTACTTGAATATACTTAACCAATTAAACACGAAGGATTGGTAGGGTTAAGTCATGAACTACTTGAATACACTTAACCAATTGAACACGATGTATTGATAGGGTTAAGTCATGAACTACTTGGACACACTTGACCGACTCAATACATGGTTAGGATAGGGTTAACCACACTTAACCCGCTTGAAACCCTAGTTACGTGGTCCTTTTTAGCAGTAACCCTCTTGATAGTATCATAAACCCTAGGGACTAGGCTAGGGTGGGGCACGATTACTGGGCTGATTGTAAGAGACCAAAAGAGACGGCTGAATGGTGCACCGGTTGTTCAGGCGGACCATGGTCGTGCACATTAAGTCCGGAGTTGAACATGGGCACCAGTAGGTTTAGACTGTGCATCCTGGAATTGTTTCTGAGGGTTATACCGTAGGGCCGGATACACCCTAGGGTGGACCTTGCACAGTCAACTACATTACATGATTAAGCCGTATGACACCGATACACGACGAGTTAGGCTTATAGGGAGCCGATCGACTAGGCCGAGTAGTTGGACCTCGATTTAGGTCATCTCATGATGTGGGCCAGCTTTGGGTCAAGGGTTCTTTTCTTGATTATACTTGACATGGATTAGAATACTAGTACACACCCGGTGCAACTTAACCTTGTATATGCGATGCCACACTTGATCTATCTTGTTAACTTTTCACCATGCTAGTTATCACCCTATGTTCATCTCAGCTTCACATGACCAGTTAACTTTATTAGTTTTTATACTAATAGTAGATAGGACTTACCAGTCTTTTTGACTGACCCGTTTTCTTTTGCCTCTTTTCTTCGGTTCCCCCCCCCCCCCAGGTTTACAGGGTGGGAACACTGGTACTTAGCTTGGATCTTTAGCTGCTTTTCTGGATAGCTCATGTACGGTTTGGACTTGAGCTCTCTATGGCTTTATTCTACCTTGGGGATAGCTACTTTATGTTATTTCCAGTTTTCAGTTTATGTTTCTAGACTATGTTTTGTGGAAAACAATGATGAAGTACTTTGATGTAACTTGACTATGGTTTTGAAATGTTAGTTTTATCCACTGCTTTATTTACTCTGTTTTACTTATATGTTCTGTCTTGTGATATCTGCATGCATGTTTACCTCGTTTAACGCCCCTCCAAAGCTAATGTCCTTGCAAGAGTGGCACTGGCGGAGGTGGGGTGTTACATTTGGTATCAGAGCCAGGTTAACAAGATTCGAGCAAAAGTTTTTTTTAAAAAAACTCACCTTTTGAAAACCTATTTTCAAAACCAATTAAGTATTTTCCAAGAAAAGTCTAGTTTATTTTAAAAGGATATTCCCCAAAAGCCACTAGCACTATCCTTCGTTTCTTCGTTCTGAATCTATCCATCTTTTTCTTCGTTTCAGTATGGCCGATAATTTTTCCATCCCGGAGGGTGTACCAGTACCTACTTGGTTTAGAAGGTACATGGAGGCAAGGGCGAATGAAGCCAGCCCCGCGGATATTCCTCCTCCCCCTCAGCATACGCAAGCGAATTTCGCGGAGCTTTGCAAAGACTTTAAGGCGATCGGATGCAAGACTTTTGTCGGAACGGAGACTTCTGTGGAGGCAAGAAACTGGTTAAAGGAAACTGAAGACCTCTTTGCTATCTTTGATGTGGAAGATCGTAGGAAGGTTCTGTTGGCGGTATGGCTATTGAAAGGGGAAGTTGCTTATTGGTGGGTAGTCACCACCACTACTAGACCAATTGAGACTTGGGATGACTTTAGGAGAAGGTTTGGACTAAAGTTTCTATCATCGACAGAAGAGAACCTTCAGATGGAGAGGTTCCTATCTCTAAAGCAAGGGGACATGACCGTTAGGGAATACGTGGATAAGTTTAATCAACTTGCTCAGTTCGGTCTAGAATTGGTAAACACAGCTCGGAAGAAGGCCCTACACTTTGCTCTAGGATTGAACGAGCCATTGCGCGGTTTGGCCATGTCTCATATACCCCTGGGGGCGACCTTCGAGAGTTTGGTGAATATGGCCCTACTTCAAGAGGAAGATAAGAGTGGCAAGAAGGAGGTCAAGGCAAATGAGTCCCAAGGCAAGAAGGAAGATACCGAGAAAAGAGATAAGAACAACAACAAGGCAAGAAAGACAAGAAAGTGCAATTTCTGTAGGATCACTGGGCACATAGCCAAGGATTGCAGGAAGAAGAAGAGGAAGTTAGGCGGGTGTTTTCATTGCGGAGAGTCTGGACATTTTAGCAAGGATTGCCCCAAGAAGAAAGGACAAGGGCAAGGACAAACTCAGCAAGTAGGACCCTCTGGAGGGCAGTTGCAGGCTCTCCTCACTCTTCTAGCTTTTGATCGAGGTAGTGTTTCTGTAAAAAGTCATGTTTACATTTCTGATTTCCCTGTTCATACCTTATTTGATTCTGGCGCATCGCATAGTTTTATTTCGGACATTGTTGAAAGTTTGCACCTAAGTACTAGTCTAGTTGAGGTCCCGTTAGTGGTTCAAATCCAATTGGGGGTTCCGCCCATCTACCTGTGATTTGTGTGGATTTGAAAATCTCTATCTTGAGCATAGAATTCATGTGTAATGCTTAGGTTCTCGGGTTTATGGGATACGGGTTGATTTGGGTGTGGATTGGTTGTCCAGTTATGGAGCCATTCTTGGCTGTGAGCATAGGGTAGTGAGGCTCATGACTCGCCTCGGTAATACCCTAGAAATTTCTTGTAATCCTAGAGGTCCCGTCATGTTATGTTATCTTGAATCTCTTGACTCGTCCATCGATGATCTGCAACTTGTAAGGGTGGTCCGAGACTATCCTGATGTCTTTGAAGAAGTAAGGGAGTTACCCCCTAAGCAGGAGATAGATTTCCGCATTTATCTGGTTGATAATGCCAAGCCAGTTACATTGCCCGTTAGGCACATGGCCCCGTGAGAAAGAAGAGAGCTTGGTAAGCAAATCAAGGAGTAGCTTGAGAAAAATTTCATTAGGCGAAGCATTTCAGAATGGGGTGCTCCGGTGGTATTCGCTACTAAGGCGGATAGTCCATTTTACTTAAGCATGGGTTAGAGAAATCACCCTAGTAAGTACATTTGGCAACGTGGATTGGCACTTTTTTTCAAGAGATAGTTTTCTGCGTGGGCTACCGTATAGTATGTAAACGAGATCCAAGATTCACTAACGAATCTTGGAAAGCTTGCATGAAACCATGAGTACGCAGTTGGTGAAAGCCAAGTATTTTAGGAAAAGAATAAGTGGAAGTGGAATGAGAGGCAACGGAGAAATGAGTTCTAACTCATATTTTAGAAATAAGAATTAAGAACTACGGAATTGCGAAGTTAAAAGACGGTCAAGACACGATGGGATTAAGCACAAGAAAAGTGCGGCTTAGAAGACTGAAGACTAGATACGCGCATTATATCTCTTTCTAAGAGTATATCCTTGATCCCTATTATTCCGTAGAGCTTACTCGCATGCTATCTTTTAAGTATATCCTCTTGGTCCTATCCTCAATCTTAGTCCTGTTGCAAACCCCATAAGGAGTATGACTCGCCTATTTGTGATATATGGTTGGGGTGAAGATGTTCGTCACCAAACTATTTGGGCTTTATGGGATATGGGTAATAATTGATCGACTTACAAAGAAAGCCCATTTTATCCCAGTAAGGAGCAAGAGGACCGCATCATGGCTAGCATCTATTTATCTCCGAGAGATAGTGCGGTTGCATGGAGTTCCTTCTAGCATAGTTAGCGATCGTGACCCAATTTTCACAAGCCAGTTCTGGAATAGTTTGCAAGAAGCGATGGGTACGCGATTGAATCTGAGTACAACCTATCACCCCTAGACCGATGGCCAAACCAAAAGGGTGAATAGAATGCTAGAAGATCTCTTGAGGCTTTGTGTTTTCGACTTCGGTGATACTTGGGAAGACCACCTTCCTCTTGTAGAGTTTGCTTATAATAATAGCTATCAAGCCAGCATAGGGATGGCACCATTTGAAGCTTTGTATGGGAGGCCGTGTAGGTCACCATCTTGTTGGTGGGAGACAACAGATAGGCTTATACTTGGGCCCGATATGATACGGGACACATCCGAGAAAGTTGAACTAGTGAGAAGAAGGATAAAAGCGGCCCAAGATAGACAGAAATCCTATGTTGACAAGCGAAGGGCAGATTTGGAATTCGAAGTGGGAGACATGGTTTTCTTGAAGGTTTCTCCTTTGAGTAAAGTGGTACGTTTTGGAGCAGTGGGGAAGCTGGCACCAAGGTTCGTAGGACCCTTCCCTATCATAGAGAGAATTGGAAAGATGGCTTATAAGGTGGAATTGCCGAGAAGCTGGCCGGAGTGCATAATGTCTTTCATGTCTCGCATCTCCGGAAGTGTTTGCACAGATCCGCCGAAGTGGTTGAACCAAGTATTCTTGAAGACATGGAGGTAGAGGAAGAGGCAACCCTGAGACGAGCTCCGATTCGTATCATGGAAACGGAGACAGAGAAGCTAAGAAGCAAAGAAGTTAAGCTTGTTAAGGCGCAATGGAGTGAAACAGAGGAAGACGCAACTTGGGAAACCAAGGAGAAGATGCGTGTGCTTTATCCATTTCTTTTTTAGGATACATTTTCAATCTCTTTTCCTAGATTGGTATATCTTCCCTTTGCTATCCATGTTTATCTAGTTTATCTTGTTTCGTAAATCTTGTCATGAGAACCTTAGGTAGAAACCCTTGGTTGAAGCATGTATTTGAAACATGTTATGCTTGATGTTTGCAAGTGGTTGCAAGTGTTTGCAAGTTGATACTCGTGGATGCATGATACACATTAGGCACTAAGATCGGCTCACACACTTTCATGTTGCATATGCATGAGTGCTTATACTTATTCATGGATGAAACTTGTTATGCTATCACGTGGATGTCGCATATGGATGAATGTTATGTGCACTCATGTAGAGATTATAAATTATGTTAGGAATTTGCATACATATGGACTCATTTCACTAACATATTTTTCATTAAGGGGGTTTACTGAATCAGTAACCTCTTGATTTTCGCATTAGATAAGTACATATACACACACCTTTGCATATGATCATACAGCATTTAGAATCCTTTAAGGACAATGACTGCACGTGGATGATGTTTTGAGTAGATGGATGATGGATGGTAGGATACGTTCTTCCTAACTTGGAGATTTCAGGGACGAAATCCTTTAAGGAGGGGAGAATGTAACAACCCGTATTTTTGAATAACATGTTATAACATAAATCAAGGCAGAATTAAACTGTAAAATCTGAACCAAGGGAAACGGGATGTGCCATTGCGTTCGTCTCGGAAAAATACGCGAAATAGAGTCCGAGTTTTCGAAAATCGGAGTCCGTATGACCGAGATATGGCCTCGCGAAGTTTCACGAAAAATTAAAATTCAAAACAGATTCAAATTTCAGAAAATCTGGGTAGGAGGGAAAAATCCCGCCCAGACCAGGTCGACCTGGGGGTCGACCTGGGTGGGACCAGGTCGACTGGGGAGTCGACCCCAGGGTCGACCTGGGGGTCGACCTGCCTGGTCGGACCCAGGCAACCTGGTGCACCTATTTTGGCTGTTTTGACCTGTTTTGTTGGCTAGTGATGGGATTTGATGGCTCTGATTGAATCTAGGGTTAAACCTATGGCTAATACTATCCTAATCTTCTTTAAAAAGACCCCTAAGCCTAGCCTAAATCATCATTATTCATTCCTACAACTAAACTATGCCAAAATGATTCTTGATCATGGCCTCCATCTTCATATCATGGCCTTCATCCTCTTCATGAAAGTTTGAGTGTTCAAATCAAGTAAAAGAGCCCTCTTTCTTCCTTAAAGAATTCATCTTTCTTCATAGCAAATCAAAGAAGCATCTTATTTTCTCAAAGCTTGGATTGGATCTTATTTTATTTGCGGATTTGCTAGTGGCTTCGTCTCAATCTTTATATATATTAATTCTAGTCTTCATAGCATTGTAAGCCCTATACTACTCTTAGATTCTAACTATGAAGTTAAATGTGATATGTTGCAAGTTGAGTTTGGGCCTAAGTATGATATATGCTTTGATCTTATCATGTTATGCATGAATATATTCTATGCATATTTGAAAACCTATCACCTTGACCTTGTGGGCTAAAAGCTTCAAGCTTTATATTAAAGGTTGCATTTTGGCAACATGGAAGTTATCATATCCCTTATGATAACTTGCATGTGAGGCTAAATGCGAACTTCTAGCAACTTCTACATGTCATTTATCACCATGTATCACTTATATGCTAAGTTTGGTTTTATGCATACTTTTGGAGCCTAATAATGCTATATGCGAACTTTTAGCCATCGTCCTATGTCCTTCATAATCATGTTTCACCTATTTGCTTAAGTTGATATTATGCATGTTTTGAGGCCTATGATGTAATAAGCAAGCTTATGAACCTATTTATGCCTCATATGCCACCATGTTTAACTTGTGGCCAAAGCATTCTTATGCTTGCTTGTGGCCAAATCACCCTCATGCTATTTGATATGTATGAGGCCAAGTCACCTTTTATGCTATCATACATGTTGAGGCCATATGCTAGTATGTTGAACCCCTTTTGGCCTCAAATATCACCATGTTTAATTTGTGGTAGTTTTCCCCATCTTATGCCCACCTTGTCATATAGTTATGTGCCCTCTTTGATCAATTGGCGTTGATACGAATTTACGTGCGATGGGAATACGTTATGGGTAGTTGGGCAAACTTAATAACATGAGAACATGACTTGAAAATATGACATGAAAGTTTGACATGTGTTTATGCTTGAAAACACGAACGTGAACATGACATGTAGAAAACATGAGAATGGCCAACTCGAGGTTGGGTTGAGTTTGTAGCATAAATCTACCCGGAACCGACCGGCTTAACTAGTGGCTACAAGCAATAGGACCCAATGTGAGTAGTTGGTCATGTCGCACTTAAAACCCGAGGTTAGACTAGGTTGTGGTGTAAAGCTACCCGGACCAGCCCGGCTTAACTAGTAACCACAACAAAGTCTAATGTGAGAGGTTGGGGTGCATTAAGTTAATTAATGCCACATGGTAGGGTTAAGTCATGGATTACTGGAATATACTTAACCAATTAAACACGATGGATTGGTAGGGTTAAGTCATGGACTACTTGAATATACTTAACCAATTAAACACGAAGGATTGGTAGGGTTAAGTCATGAACTACTTGAATACACTTAACCAATTGAAAACGATGTATTGATAGGGTTAAGTCATGAACTACTTGGACACACTTGACCGACTCAATACATGGTTAGGATAGGGTTAACAACACTTAACCCTCTTGAAACCCTAGTTACGTGGTCCTTTTCAGCAGTAACCCTCTTGATAGTATCATAAGACCCTAGGGACTAGGCTAGGGTGGGGCACGATTACTGGGCTGATTGTAAGAGACCAAAAGAGATGGCTGAATGGTGCACCGGTTGTTCAGGCGGACCATGGTCGTGCACATTAAGTCTGGAGTTGAACATGGGCACCGGTAGGTTTAGACTGTGCATCCTGGAATTGTGTCTGAGGGTTACACCGTAGGGCCGGATACACCCTAGGGTGGACCTTGCACAGTCAACTACATTACATGATTAAGCCGTATGACACCGATACACGACGAGTTAGGCTTATAGGGAGCCGATCGACTAGACCGAGTAGTTGGACCTCGATTTAGGTCATCTCATGATGTGGGCCAGCTTTGGGCCAAGGGATCATTTCTTGATTATACTTGACATGGATTAGAGTACTATTACACACCCGGTGCAACTTAACATTGTATATGCGATGCCACACTTGATCTATCTTGTTAACTTTTCACCATGCTAGTTATCACCCTATGTTCATCTCAGCTTCACATGACCAGTTAACATTATTAGTTTTTATACTAATAGTAGATAGGACTTACCAGTCTTTTTGACTGACCCGTTTTCTTTCGCCTCTTTTCTTCCGTTCCCCCCCCCCCAGGTTTACAGGGTGGAACACTGGTACTTAGCTTGGATCTTTAGCTGCTTTTCTGGATAGCTCATGTACGGTTTGGACTTGAGCTCGCTATGGCTTTATTCTACCTTGGGGATAGTTACTTTATGTTATTTCCAATTTCCAGTTTATGTTTCTAGACTATGTTTTGTGGAAAATAATGACGAAGTACTTTGATGTAACTTGACTATGGTTTTGAAATGTTAGTTTTATCCGCTGCTTTATTTACTCTGTTTTACTTATATGTTCTGTCTTGTGATATCTGCATGCATGTTTACCTCGTTTAACGCCCCTCCAAAGCTAATGTCCTTGCAAGAGTGGCACTGGCGGAGGTGGGGTGTTACATTTTGACACGGGCAGCTAGTAGTTTTTGTTTTGCAGATTTATATTCACAGGAACCTGGTTTACAGCTGGAATGATATTCGGAAAGCTCTGTATCCGTATATTCCTTTTAGTTGTGTTTTGTATTATTTTCCGCTGCTATGTAATTTATTGTAATATCTGATATTTATCGAATGTATTTTATTCATTCATACTTTGTATATTCTTGTAATCTAATGAAATTGTTGTAATAAGCAATGAAAGTTTCTTCTATTTGCGTTCCAATTTGTCGTGTTCTCAAAACAATCAGGGGTTTCGAACGGTCTTGGTCGGTTTAGCGATCGATTCGGATCGAGCGAAATTCTTCTTGTTACAAATGTTAGGGCATGTATCATAACCTACGACTAGGAAATCAGGCAACTGTTTTTCCAGATTCACTTCAGTTAGACATTTTGCATATTCGAACCTTTCTGTTTTTCTGTGTTCTCATCGTAACACAACACCTTCCCAATATGGCATGTAATCCTGTTTATACCCATTAACGACCAACACAAATAGGAATACGATAAAAATGAATCCAAATTGGGATAGTCCTTACTGCAGCTTGTGCAGAAGATAGAGAAGGAGACCATTTCGAAATGATGAACATCTACCCTTAATAAACATCGGATAACGCTTCAGGACCATCAACTTATCCTTCAAATTAACAAATTTAAAAAAAATAGTTTTGTTTTTCTTAGTGCATTTCATAGTCACCCTTCAACTTCCATACCCTATCCAGATGTAGTTTGACCGCCATGTAATTGACATTCTCCGCAAGAAATGAGCCAACAAGACAATCCTTACACGAATTTGTGCCTTCTTCCAGTACCACCTTAGGCGGAGGAACAAAGCGACCTTCGTACTTGACATCAAAATGGATAGGAATATATGCTCCAGCATTCTTAGGTTTAGAATAGAACAAAGATGAAAGTTTCATAGTTGAAGATGAGGAAATAGGAGGGGGGGGGTAGATGCGAGGGTGAGGGAAGGTTGGACGGAGGAGGAGGGATAGGGACAAGGATGGGCGTGGCTATGACAGAAGGTATGGCAGGAATGGAAAGAATGTCGAAGGCAGAGGGAAGTGAAGGGGAAGTGATGGATGCATGGGACAAGAGGACAGAAGAAGACATTACCAAAGACTTTTGTTTTTAATTTAAAAAATAGTAATAATTAATAATATATTAAAAGAATGAAATTGGAATTTTGGACAATTAAGAATTTGGCCACGAAAGTATTGTGGTTGCGTTCATGGAAAGATTCTGATCCACTTTCATATTTTATTTGCTGAAAACAGAGTCTGTATGTAAATTTATTAATTAATTAACTTGTACGTATGTATTAATACACAAAGTTTTGAATTTCAAATAAATATATATACAAGATGGGAATGTATTAAACAGGATAAGCATGAAGAGAATATTCCCTTTCATTTCAAGCTTATGTGTATATATTCACACACAGTAGGGAACAAGAATAAATTAACTAAGGAAAGAAATAAAAGGAACTAATTAAGGAATGACGAAAAAAGTAACATTCTGGATAAATTTCCTCCTGGCCACGCCCCGAAAGGGGGGGTCGACCGCCCTCTTAGGGAGGGTGTTGACCGCCCTTCTACAGGGTAAACCAATGAGGGTTGTTTTGTGTAGGGACTTACTTATAATATAAATCAATTGGAATGTGTAGATTTAATCAAATTAATCTAACAGTTCAAACACATGATAACATTTATAAATAGCAATTCTAATATATGTAATTCTTATATTTGAATGGTTGGAGCTTGTTCGTTCTCAAAGGCCAAACCCATCCTTTATCCATTCAATTCTCTTATTGCTTTTTCTTGTAACTTTGTGAGCGAAATCAACTAAGTTACTATTTTCTATAATCTAATAGCTATGCATTTAGATTGTTGTGCCATGGTGGATTTGGGATATACCAAAAGAAAATATGATTAAAACCCCCAATTCCTCCGTTTATTTTATTATTTATAGAAATGTTCAATCAAGTTATAATTGGGTTTTGGGTTGCTGTAACACTAAAAGAGGTACATGATTCTTTTGTATGATTATCTATATCATTTAGATTTTCTGTGTTGAGTTGATTCCTTTTTATTCTATTTTTCATGTAAATTCACATGTTGATTTTTAGGTAAAAGATTAAGATTTCGATAGTTGTAAATTTAATAGGTTTAAATCTCTATTCCTTAAAATAGAGAATTTGAATGTATTAAGTTCTATATATCTAAATATTAATGTTTTGCAAATAAACAAACATAAAAAAAATGAATCTACTCAAAATAGAAGCTATAAACATATATAGTTAACGATATGTTCATCTTTTATTGTTGCAATAACTAAATAAAAGCCTGGGTTGCAAATTTATATGTTATTGTGATTGTTTTCCCCATTTTATTGTCATATACACACTTATGTTATGGATTGAGGAAAATATGGGAAATTTGACTTGTACACCTTAAGAATTCGGTAGGATTAACATTTCAAATATGTGGTAAGGACGTTAATTCCGTCTATTAAATTTAGATTTATATCTGTATCTATATCTATAACGTTATCAACGTATATAAATGCATATTTCACTACAAGAAAAATAGTTTTATAGCATAAACTAATAATGCGTTGTTTAACTGTGTTATTGTCTATTCTAATTTGTCTTATAGTTAGTCTTCTAATAACGCTTTCTGCCCTTCAATTATTTTTTATTTTATTTTTACCACGTCCTCGGCCACTTATTTTGATCTTCCCTCTTCTTTTCTAAAATATTCCCCTTTTTCTTCTTCCCACTTCCCTCTTCCTCAAATTTCTTCCTTTCAATTTCTTTTTCTTCAATTTTGTCATTCCTTGTTTCCCTCATTTTTTAATTTTACAGTTCCCTAGTTTGCTTGCTCAGGTACGTTAGGCTAATCTTATTTGTTTTTTTCTTGAGGAAGCTGCTACCGAAACTTCGACCAAAAAGATGCAGGTCTATAAGTCAATGATGGAAATTAGGGACCCTAATCACTCACTTGGTACTTAATGGAATTTCCAACCGTATTTCTAACAGTATGCTTTTACCCCTTTGGCCACCATGTGCTCCATCCCTTTCTCTTTTCCTTGTCATTTTCAACCTATTTTGCTACCATAATCAGAGCCGGCCCAAGTCACAGGCGAGGGAGACATCTTCCTAGGACAGCGACAATCAAACGGGCAACAAAAAAATTCAAAATTCGTGATGATGCTCAAAATAAAGTCTCGCTGAAACTCAAAGATGTTGACTCCCCGTAAAATCAAAGATGTCGGCCACTTTCTCGAGGTCCGCCTATAGACACTGCCTTGAAGATTCAAACTGGTAGCGACAAACCCTAAATTACTTTCTCTAAAAATATAATTGTTTGCCCTAATTTGATTTCAACTTCAATCCTACTAGTTTTTGGTCGCTCACCCTTTCTCTATGAATTTGTGTTATATTAGATAGAAAACAAATTAATATTCATTTAATTGTTTTAATTTTGTTACTCAATATGTAGTTCATGCAATATGAGATTTTAGTTCGATAAAAAGGGGAAAATGGTCATTCTAAAAATTATTAAGAGTTAATTTAGCTGATACGGTTACCGATGATGCATTACTTCTATTAATAGTCTTAAGGATTACTAATATATGGAGAAAATTTGAAAGTAGGATATATCGTAATCCAGTGGATGAAACTACTGTGTTGGTCTCCCATTTTTCACTGGATTAAAATCCTCTATAACTCGTATAGAGGACGCACAACTAATGTTATTTACAATGTTTCATTCTGCATGTAAGATGAAAATATGATAGTCAAGCCATTCAACTTCCAAGATGAATCAATGAAAACAAGAACATTTAATTACAATGTTCATCAATCACTCAATGTCAGAATTTTTATTAGGTCGAAGAATCATAGAATTATAATCAATCGTATACATATATATTGAACAATGTCATCAAAACCCATTTAGCTTTTCAAAATAGCAGAAAATGTTGGCAGAAGGTATTACATGATAGAAACAACAATAGGACTTCTAACAACATGCATTTCATCAGTCCATGCATAATCTTCTGCAACGAACAATCATTTTTCTTTCCTTATCTTAGTAAGTGTGATTGTAAAACTCCTTTTCACATTTCTATTCTTAAAGCTCAAAACCTTTGGGAAAATTATCCACTTTAACATCCATGGGCTCTTTCAAAAAAAATTGATATTTATCCCTCCTTCGACTCACATTTGTGGCCGTTCGTGGAAAACATAGTGCGCCATTAAGTTGACTAACAGAGATCGATGGATAATTAAGATTGTATGGTGATGGTAGATTTATTGGGCATGGAAAGGAAGGATCTATTTATGCATTGGTGCTTGCATAAGCAAAAAGGAGATAATCCTCATATGTCACATCGTAGATCAAGCCTAGATCTAAAGCAAGAGTTGGTCTTATGTAGCTTGCTCCAAAGTCCATGGGTCATGCTCATCTTTTACGGCTATTGTTATTGGTCTACTTTATTGCTCAAGTGTGGTTGCTGAATGAAAGGGAGCATTGTACTGTTAACTTTTGGTCATGCCAATAATATTATTGAGGAGCCTCAATTAATTCAAAAACCAACTTGAGATTTTGAGCAGGAAAAATAAAAATAAAGTCTAAATTAAATAATAAATATTGAAGAATCAATTTTGAAGTCCAATATAGATTGAAAACTCCCGGAGTATGTTGTTTGAACTATTTTTTATAATAAGTTTTCATATGATTCTGAATGGAAAAATCTAATTATGTATGGTGCAAAGTTAAAAAGGATATTTAAAGAAAAACTCATATTGGCAAGTAAAAAGAACTAAATTTTTTTCCCACTCATCGAACATATTTAAATAAAAGTAAGTTGATCTGCTTGTTGTTGGTAATTTTCTATGTTTGCAGTTTCACGTGGTTATGTTGTTTCAAGAAGATGGTTGTTTCTTCCTTTTTGTTCAATTGTTGTACAACATCATCTTCGCTCTTGTAATTCTTCAAAAAAAATTAAAGGCTTTATGTTCGCCATATGAAGATGATAATAATTCAACGAACATACTTACAGAAAAAGACTACTAAACGTTGTAAGAATGACGACATCTACTTCTGGAGATTACCTCTTCTAGTTCTTTCTTTGGCCTCGATTCCGCCTCATTTCCTCCCCTTCCATCCTCTAAACCATCGCCACTTCTAGATCCACCTCTTCTCTCCTTATCTGTCTCTTCTCAAGGAATTTTCCCTGATGTTAATCGCATTGTAGATCCAAATGTTCTTCCGAAGCAAGCTAAATCGGGGTCAGATTCTAACAGATCAAAGGATAAAATTGATTACGCTTCACTTTTCAATTCTCTCATAAGGAATGCTGATATCTTTCAACCAATTCATTTGATATAATCAGAGATGGAACTCCCAAGGCGCCTCCAGTTCTTGTAAGGGAAGAAGGTCAAAAATGGAATAATCATCTGGTAGGATTCTTTCTGGATGGTACTCTCTCGTATCTCACTGTTGTAAATTTTCTTAAATGGTTCTGGAAATTAAATGCTGAGTTCAGTGCTAAATTCGATGGATCAAATTTTTTCTTTCAATTTTCAAACAATCATGATAGAGATAAAATTTCACATTCTAACCCAATTTTTATGAAGGGGAGAATGTTTATAATCACACAGTGGGATCTTATAATCACACAGTGGGATCCTTTGATTGGTAATTCTCTGATGCAAATTAAAAAAGTTCCTATTTGGATTTACTTCTATAAATTCCCTATTATTCTTTGGACATTAACTGGTATAAACTAACTTGCATGCCATGTTGGTAGGCTTATTTGTTTTGATAGTAGTACTGAAAAATTACTAATATTTTGTTATGCTAAAGCTTTGGTTGAAGTTTCTCCAGATTTTGTATTGAAATAGCAGATTTAGGTGATTTTCCACCTCTTAAGCTGTCATATGATTGAAAATCAAACATTTGTAAATGTTTTGGGCACAAAACTGTCGAATGTGATCTTTATACTAGGGATGATATGTTTAGGGATATTAACTATGATGAGGTTTTTGAGGGAGATCACAACAAAGAAAAGTTAAATGATAATCAAAAGAGGAACATGAAATTTTCTACTTATAATGAAAATGGTTGGATGAATTTTACATATAAGAAGAAAATGATTTGGAAAAAGAAAAAGTTGGAAACAAATAATCAACAGTTCAAGGTGACAAATTAGTTGATGGTTTAGGTATTCAAGTTGAGAAATTAAATGGCAATAAGTTCGATCTGCTTGTTGAAGATAATATTGTGGGTAATACAAATATTGATGAAGTTCAAGGAAACCATCACGTTAATGAAGTGAGAGTTGAGAATGAAGGGATGGATTTTGGTTTAGGTAGTCTGTTTGATGATGCTGTTGCTTTGTAATCCTCTGGGACAGTACATGATGGTAACCATCAAGTTTCTCCTTCTATTTCTCCAGTGGTAACCATGTCATGTCCATCTACCTCAAGCTCAAAATTGCCAGCACATCTTCTTCTCTCAAGCCGCCACCATCTGCTAAGATTTCTTCTTATGCTAATCTTAAAATTCCGCCTCAAATACAGTTAACTCCACCTTCTAACAATGTATCTTCAGGGTCTATGTCTACATCCTTGTCCAAAACAAAGAGTATTATGGTTCATGGGAAATTTTGGGATGATTTGGATGAAGATGTTGATTACGAACCTGAAGATTTATTTCCTCTCAACATTAATGTGAAGTCATCGAAAAGACATACGAGGAAGAAACCCTCTCCTCTTTTCGATCCTCTTAAATTTTGATGTTTAATGTTTGTTTCTGTATAGTATTTTCTAACTGGTCTTATTTGTGTTCATTCAAGCTTCTGGGTTATATGTTATGCTGAAATGAAGCAATGTAGTAAAGCTTTTAAGAGTCTGTTGATGTTGACAATCTTTGATAGTCACAGTTTTTCTTGTTAGGGGAGTTATTTCTAAAGTTGATGCAGTTTTAGGAATTGCTTCTATTTGCATCATGAAGGCCTCTACATGTTGAAAATTCATGAAGTCTGATTTTTTTGAGTTGTGATTCTAGTTGTTGTCATTCCTGTATGGACATTTACTGTGTAATTTGTAAGTAGCGACTTTAGACATTTGTTGTTGCATGGTTATATCATGAATGATGTATATATTGTAAACATATTAGTAGACTAATAAAAAAAATTCATGCTTCCTTTCAAAATAATTCAGAGAACATTTTTGTAACACCCCGGATTTTTGAATAATCGAATTAACTAAATCAAAGAATAAATGTTTAGCATTGTTCTAAGGTTTGTAAGCAAAAGACTAAGTAGCTCATTTGGTTGGAACATGTGACTTGCATACAAGAGGTACACAGTTCGATCCCCGCCAACGCCATATTTTTGTTTTAGGGGAATGGCTAAAAAGCGGCTTAGTGTGAACGCGATTCAAAAAGTAGTTTAGTGTGAAAATGGTTAATTAGGAAGATAGAAATATATATAGATATATATATAAAAATAAAATAAAATTCAACCTAAAATTTAAGAAAAAAATTCAAAACAGCGGAAGCGGGAAGGCAAAACACCAAACCGACCTATTTTACGGGTCGACCCCAAACCCGCTGGGTCGACCCCAGGATCGACTTAGGAGGTTTGGAATTGGTCCCGTCGGCACTAAATGGTCTATGACGAAATTTTATGTTTTAGGGATTAGGTGGCGATTTCTGGTTGGTCTATTGACATCATTACTTGGTTTCTAAGGCCTAGATGGATTCTAGAGTGATCCGACGGCTGTAAATAAATTCAAAACTCTATAAAAAGACCCATAGACACAAACCCTAAATCAAAATTAAAACTAAAACTATGGCCGTCATGTTGTCGTCTTGAACCCTAAAGCAGCCGCCACCAATTAGAGAGGAAGAATAGCAAATCAAATCAGTTCTATTCAACCCTAACAACGAATCTTCTTCAAAGGAGAGCTAATACAACTTCAGAAATCAGAACTCAAGACCGCTTTTGAGTTGTGAGTTCAATCACTTTAACAAAATAATTGCTAAATTAATTATGATGTGATATACGTTGGATTATAAGTTGTGGTTGTGAATCTAATTCATATGTTTAATCATGTATGTTAACTTGATTCATATTATATGATGTTATGCAAGTTTTATATATGATGTTATGCAAGTTTCATGTACGATGTTATGCAAGATTAATATGATTATGCAAGTTAATATGATTATGCAAGTTTCATATATGATGTTATGCAAGTTAATATGATTATGCAAGTTTCATATATGATGTTGTGCAAGTTAATATGATTATGCAAGTTTCATATATGATGTTATGCAAGTTAATATGATTATGTAAGTTGTACATATGATGGTATGCACGTTAATAGGATCACGCAAGTTGTATGCGAGTTATATGATGTTATGTAAGTTTGGATCTAAAATATATGCTAGTAGTTCATGATGTTAACTTGTGTCAATGAATCCCTTTTAATAATCCAATCACCTAGGTTTATAACATCAGTTTTTATGCGAATATGGATGTGGAACATATGCTAGTTCGTGTAAGTATTATGTTCATATGCAAGTTTAAGTGATAATTGGATTCACATATATACAAGTTCACACCTTTAAAGTTTAGATCCATATTCAAGTTGACATTTTTATGTTGAAACTATGACATGCATAGTTATGAAAGTTTACACCTTTATGTGGATCCATAGTTTACTCATGTTAACACCTTTTATTGGATTCATAGTTATGCAAGATGACACCTTTATGTTTAGGTTGACGACATACATAGTTTATGTAAGTTTGTGATAATTACCTAGGCTAGTTGGGTGTAAAACTATGTTCATACATGCAAGTTCACACCTTTTAGATCTATGATTTTTGGATCCTTGGTAATACAAAGACTATGCAAGTATGTTGTAATTCTTAATTGCAAGTTAGATGCAAATTAGATCTATTATTGTGTGTATGTGACTTTGTGACGTTTATTCCCTTTTTTAAGTATTAGACTATTTTCTAGTCTAATATGTATATGTCAGGTTAAGCGAACGAATGACGGGGGTACGATGGGGTTAATCGTGGATACAAACATATTGTGAATTTGGCATGTAATGGCCTAAAAAGGCATGTAATTAATTTTAAGGAGTAAAATTAATTAGTGATGAAATTGGTATAATTTATATACCATAAATAGATGAGCATAATTTAGTTGATAAATTATGGACATAAATAAATATGGAAATTTGAATAGGGAAAGTAATTCAAATTTGGGGAAAATTAATTATGCATAATTAATTGCCTAAGACACGAGGTTGGACTCATTTGTGGTGTAAGACTGCCTGGACCCGCCCGGCAAATCCAGCAGCCACAAATGGTAGCCCAATGTGAGAGGTCAAAGGCCCAAACTAAATGCGTAACAATTGTATGGACACGAGGTTAGGCTCGTTTGTGGTGTAAGACTACCCAGACCCGCCCGGCAAATCCAGCAGCCACAAATGCCAGTCTAATGTGAGAGGTCCTACAGGGGTTACGGTAGTAATAAATTTAGAAACACTTAACCAAAGTAAAACATGTGGTGGGACATAGGGGTTAAGTGGGTGCCTTGGGTGGCATGAGGAAATACGATTAGTAACACTTAACCAAGGTAAAACATGTAAGTAGGACATAGAGGTTAAGTGGGCGCCTTGGGTGGCATGTGGAATTACTAATAGAAACCCTTAACCAAATTTCAAACATGTAAGTGGATATGAAGGGGGTTAAGTGGGATGTACTAGAGGGGACCAAGCCTAGGTGGAAAGCTTATGTCAAGCATGGGGGGCCCTTTTCAGTCCAGTAGCCCATTAAGTATCTTTGTGAGCTCGACCCAAGTCGAGGACGGGACACGTCTACTGGGTTTGATTGTTAGAGGCCAAAACGGGTTAGCGGTGGCAACGCAAGTCCAACACGGTCACGTGCGTGCGTGGGTCCGGGCTGGTAGGTAAGACGTTGTTACATCGTGTAGTTATAAGCCGTGCATTCCTTGCGTCGTATAAGGTTGCCATATTGGGGAGTGATACTGTAACACCCCACATCCGTTAGTGTCACTCACAAAGGGAATGCACTAAGTTCTGTGGAGCATTTAGGGTAAAAGATGCAGATAAATTACAAGACAGACAGAAATTAAACAGCGGAAAATAAAACTTTGCTTTATTGATAAAATAGTTTGTACAACGATTTCTTTACAATATCAGAGTATCATCTGTCTTACAAAATAAAGAAGCGTAAAACAATATTAATATTCCCCAATTTTAGCAAGAGCCAGCCATAGCATCTGAAAAGGGAATCCAAGCAAAGCTTCGACAAATCTTCAAGCTGGGAAAGAGTGACAGTCCGACTTAACCTGAGCTAAACTATTCCCTCCTTTACTACCTGGGGGGGAAACGGAAGAAAAGAAGATGAAAGAAAAACAGAGTCAGACAAAAAGCCTGAGTAAGTTCAGTAACTTCTAGCATGTGAACATGGAAAAACAAAATGACATGAATTAACTGAATACAAGATAACACCATGACGATAGGGTCAGCAAGATTAGACAAGATAAGCACAAGATATACTAAGCTAAGATAAACTGGATATGCTCTAATACTTTCGCCGCTTCGCTATTTCCTTGTTATACTGGTTTCTATATCTCTGCACCACATAACTAGTGTCTCAACTAGTAACGATAACGTGATCCCAATCCCTGTATTTTCCATTGCCTTCAGGCATACATTTATTATTTATTACCTAGATCTAATCTTGGGTTTTCTATCAAGTGCCTTCTAGATTCAACTAGAGTTTCCACTATCTGCTGAATGCTTCTCGGATTCAGGGTTTATGCCACCTAGTCCAACTAGGGATTATGCTACCTGTCGAACGATGCCCCCAAATCTAGGACACACTACCTAGAGTGGTATATGTTCCTATACTTCCCCACGCATGTATCGCGAATCGTTATCGCTTGTCTAGATGCACATGTCCTGTAATGTGCGGCCCGAGTCCTATGGCAGGGCAAATCAAGGAATACAGAACTTGGTCGGGAGCTTTCAGATATCTGCTGATGCAGAAGCTAAGGTCTGTTTTTGTTCCAATGGCTATGGTCCCACTTGACCCCTCCCTCAACTAATGAAAGGCACACCTTGAAAAATGAGAACTATACGCAGGCCCCCGGTGCCCCACTATCCTATGGCCATCCTCACACATAACTAGATAGCAAGTATATGGTCTTTTGGAGTTCTCCGCCTTTCCGCTTCACGTATCTCGATTAACTCAAGATGGATGGTAGACGACGAGTTGCTATCACATGGCTACCGTTTTCTCGCCGAATCACGTCGGTCCATCCTAGTCTTTAGGTTGCCATATATTGCAACCAAGGCATACCCCTGGTTCTTCTACGCAAACCTTAAACTCTGTGAGCCCAGGAGGATCATCTACAGCCTCACAGAGGGATACCAAGAGTACCCTCACGTCCTCTCGAAGCCTCGGTCTTCGTAACCCAATTCGTTGGAGCCTCCTTTTTACTCAGACGGACATTCGCTCCTTCCCGTGTTATACTAAGAATTACTACTTAGTTTTACTAACTAAGATTTACCACTTAGTTTCCAGAATCGTTGTTTTCTTAACTAAGGTTTACTACTTAGTTCTCTTTCCCGTCAACTTGGATTGGTTAAGTGTCATTAGTCAATTCAAGCCAACTTAACCCTCTTCATCCATCCTGTTAAACTGGTTAAGTGTTATCAGTAATTCATGATGACTTAACCCTACCACAAACCAAGTTATATTGGTTAAGTATTTCTTATTACTTAGCCCTACCCATTCATCCTGTATTGGTTAAGTGTTCCTTGCCCGTCTGTTTTAACTGACATGTTATTATTAATGGTTAAGTATTATCCCTTCATGTTTTAGACTTAAACCTATTCCTTTATCACAATCCGATGGTTAAGTTTTCAAGCTTACTTAACCCTACGGTCTAGCCCAGCTAACATATCAAATTGTCTAAGTGTATTGAATTTGACTTAACCCCAACCTCTAGTCTAGTTAACATGTTAATTTGGCTAAGTGTATTAACTTTACTTAACCCCACCTTCTAGTCTAGTTAACATGTTAATTTGGCTAAGTGTTTTCTTGGTTACTTAACCCCTACAAATCTTGTCTTGTTACCATGTTAAGTTGGTTAAGTGTCTCTATGGACTTAGCCCTCCCATTCTAGCTTGATTGTGTTAAGTTGGTTAAGTGTTCCTATGGACTTAACCCTCCCATTCTAGCTTAACTGTGTTAAGTGTCTGTATGAACCTAATCCCACCCATCGGTTTGGTTATCTTGTTGAATTGGTTAAGTGTCTTAGTTAACTTAACCCTACCATTCTTGTTCTAGCTTTAATTAAATAGATTAAATTCGCGACCACTCACATTAGACAGATATTGTTGCGAATACTGGATATGCCGGTTGGTTTCGGGTAGGTTTACATCGCAACTCAGTCTAACCTCGGGTTAGGCATATTCGTGTTTTCTAAGTTCAAAGGGTTTTGATTAATTTTCAAATCAGGTTTTGAAAGTAACCATCCCGTCCATCTGATCAGTTTGGGATAGCCAGGGAGAGCAGGAAACTTGTATTTTCCAAACCCAAGCCTAGACACTATCATCTCTGTCACCCTAGAACTTTCTGGTATGTGTATTATTAAAAGAGATGTCATTAATAAACCTTTCTTTGGTATATAAATAAATTTTTAACAATTTATCCTCAAAGTTTAACCACTTATCCTCAAAATCCATTTTCCCTTTTTAAAATAAATTTGGCCTATTGCCGAGCCTACTAATGGACTTGAATTCTAGGCCCAAATCTTGATTTGCGTATCTTAAAGTTTATAGCAATTTAGATCCAACACCCCCATTTACAGTTTACGCCAAAACTAGATTCTATATTCTAGTTTACAGTTTATGCCAAAACTAGATTCTATATTCTAGTTTATAGTTCATGTAAATGCTAGGTTTACAAGTCAATATTAGATTCAAATTACACATCCTATAACTCATGTCAAATTTATCCAATTTGCATTTCTATGAACATGCCATAATACTTGTTCCCAATTTATGTCAATTTCCAAGTTTAAAACTACGTTTTTAGTAAATTTCATATTTTGCCCAAATCGTATTCCCATTGTTCGTATAATGGTGATTCAACCTAGATTATAAATAAATCTAGATTCGTAGAAAATAGGGAATGAACCAGAGATGCTATGAAAAAGTTAGATGTAACAACTGGCATAAAATGATAATTTACTAATTACAGACCTAACGAATTTCACTGAAAATGATCTAAAACATCAAAGGCCTATAGGTCTGAAAACCTATTGACATAAAAAGGGTTGAATAACGATGTAGGTTCAAGAACATGGGTAGACCTAACTTAATAGGTAAATTCCCAAGGTCAAAAACCAAAGAAAACCAAGAATAGACAGAATAGAGACGTAGGTTCAAGAACATGGGTAGACCTAAATTAATTGGTAAATTCCCAAGGTCTAAAACAAAGAAAACCAAGAATAGACAGAATAGATAATCAGGTTTAGACCCAATTTCATAATCACAAAACTTAAGCAACACTTTCCTAGTCATGAATCATAGGTGTTTAATCACAGTAGTCCTTGTTATGTCATAGGCAATAGTTTATGTTTCCTAGTCAAAGGCATAGGCTTGTGTTCATAGTCAAGGAAATAATTCTCATAGTCACAGTCATAGGCAATGTTCATAGTAGGCAATGTTCATAGTCATAGGCAAGGCCTAATTGGTCATCGAATCATAACAGTTCTTAATTAGGTCCAAAGATATAGGCACGGATTCGAATAGAGAGATTTGGCATATTTTTTTATTCCTTTAATTTCATGTCATGAACATAGAAAACGTTCAAATCTAAAAATAACTGACTTAAAGAGATTAGATTAGAATCGTAGAAAAACAGTCGTTGCAGTCGTTTGAATCTTCACTTAAAATCCTAGCTTGACTTGAACCTCTTCTTAAAAGTCTTTAGCAGCATTTCCTCGTCTTGATTTATTTTATATATTATTTATTTGTATATTTTCTCAGAGGCAGCATAAGGATAGAAAAGAATTGTGAATAGAGAAGGAGACTAAGGCTGTATATATAGTGTAGAAGTCAATGAATCTGGTCATAATGGCTTATGGATACAGAGAAACGAATCAGGTTCAGAAAGCTGGAAAAAGCGGGGGGGAGGGGGGGTCGACCCCCAAGTCGACTACCCAGTCGACCTGGGTGACCTGGGTCGACTACCCAGTTGACCTGGGTGCCCCAGGTCAACTACCCAGTCGACCTGGGTGCCTTGGGCGGGAGAATTCCCGCCCAGCCCAATCTGGGTCTGATTTTTTGAATTTCAAACTCGTTTTCTGACCTGTTTTGAAATTTGAACTTCGCTGAATCTTCCGGAGGCCATATCTTCCTCATACGGACTCCGATTTACGCAAACTCGGACTCGTTTTCATGCAGAATTCCGAGACGAACGCAATGGCGCAGCCTGTTTCCCTTGATTTTGATTTTAAAATTTAATTCTGCCTTGATTTGTGAATCTTAGTGTTACAGAATTACAGGGTGTTACATTCTCCCCCACTTAAAAGGATTTCGTCCCCGAAATCTTCAAGTTAGGAAGAATGTGTCCTACCATCGAATCACCCATCTACTCAACTATTCAATCACAGGAATTCACTGTCCTTAAAAGATTTCTAATGCTTTCATGTTCATATGCATAGTGTGTGTATATGTCTTTATCTAATGCAAAATCAGGTGGTCTACTGATTCAGTTGACCTCCTAAATGCGAATCATGTCAGTGCCATGCGTCCAATCATGTATGCAAGCATCCCTAGTTATGTAAATACTACATGCATGCATAGCCATTCATCCATATGATAACATATCAATTTCAACTTACAAACAAATACATATCTGTGAATGCAATATGAAAGCGTCCGAACTGATCTAGTGCTCAATACGTATGCATATGCATTCACGAGCAACCATTAGCAACCACTTGCAACCATCAACCAAAACATGTTTCAAATACATGTTTACATCCATTGGCTTCTACCTAAGGATCGAAGATACGACCTAGAGGATATACTTTGGAAAGAGAGAAACAATTAATCGTAAAGCTCCTAAACAAAGAAATCAAGGATGCACCCTTAAGGAAAAAGGGTATGATGCTAGTATCTAGCCTTCTTGAGCTTTACTCCACTGTATCTTAACTAATTTAACTTCACGATTGTGAAGTTTCTGATCTCCATTTCCAAAATAAACAGGTGTCAATCACGGTACCAAGTATATGTACTAAGATGATTAGAGGCCTCCCTCTTATCCGCCATGCCATAACTATAAGGGTCGAAAGGTTACTACGTGCTTTTTAGAGTGCCTGCCACAACTATTCATCTCTCACGCAACCCATCATAGTCGAACTCGACATTCCTCAAGTACAAACCCCAAAGGCCTAAACCAATATCAGACAAGCACCCAAGGAATATCTCCTTCGAATTTAGACGATCTATGTGAGCTGATATAAGCAAACTCGATAGCTATTCTCAAATCCCTACTAACCAAAAATAAACTGGTCGGACCACCAATTGGATTCGAGACTCTAGTGGGATCTTTCTACTATACAAGTACTATGGTGCAGAGACTCAACTATGGAAGTGGATATGAACAAATGCGAAGCGCTAAAACCAAAGGAAAGAGTACGAACAACAAAACTAGACTCTTCCAACAGAACTTTACTACCTTTCTCCTAGGTACGCTTGGTGGCAAAAGAATGTACTTACCCTTCTGAAAATCTTGTTCCACGTTCTTAATTATATGCCCTATCATACCCTAGTAAAAGATACTTCCTCTTGTCTTAGGTTTTATAACTCCTTCCTCCTTCGTGAGCTAAATCTACATCCATGAATTCCTCATCCTAGGGTTGTGCTCCTTTGCCAAATTCCTCATCTCCTTCCGTGTGTAATCATGTTGACAAATCTCTCGAAAGCTGCCTCCATCGTACAGAAAACCCTATAAGCTTGAAAGAAAACTGTCCGTAGGTGAAACTACTACGGTTATGGATGGAAGCTAGGCACTACTTCGCCCATCGATGTGGTTACCTCCCAGAAAGCTAGGAGTCCCAGAGACTCAAGAAAGAAGGAGACAAGAATTTAAACAGAGGAAGAGAAGAGAGTGCGTATGGCTTTGGGGAATATGTCTTTTAAAACAAATCTTTTCTCTTGAAAATGCTTCTTTTAAAACCGTTTTGAAAATAATTTTTCAAATCCTTTATCTGATCTGGTAACCTTCAGCTCTGATACCACGTGTAACACCCCATATCCGTTAGTGTCACTCACAAAGGGAATGCACTAAGTTCTGTGGAGCATTTATGGTAAAAGATGCAGATAAATTACAAGACAGACAGAAATTAAACAGCGAAAAATAAAACTTTGCTTTATTGATAAAATAGTTTGTACAACGATTTCTTTACAATATCAGAGTATCATCTGTCTTACAAAATAAAGAAGCATAAAACAATATTTATATTCCCCAATTTTAGCAAGAGCCAGCCATAGCATCTGAAAAGAGAATCCAAGCAAAGCTTCGACAAATCTTCAAGCTGGGAAAGAGTGACAGTCCGACTTAACATGAGCTAAACTATTCCCTCCTTTACTACCTGGGGGGAAACGGAAGAAAAGAAGACGAAAGAAAAACAGAGTCAGACATAAAGCCTGAGTAAGTTCAGTAACTTCTAGCATGTGAACATGGAAAAACAAAATGACATGAATTAACTGAATACAAGATAACACCATGACGATAGGGTCAGCAAGATTAGACAAGATAAGCACAAGATATACTAAGCTAAGATAAACTGGATATGCTCTAATACTTTCGCCGCTTCGCTATTTCCTTGTTATACTGATTTCTATATCTCTGCACCACCTAACTAGTGTCTCAACTAGTAACGATAACGTGATCCCTATCCCTGTATTTTCCATTGCCTTCAGGCATACATTTATTATTTATTACCTAGATCTAATATAGGGTTTTCTATCAAGTGCCTTCTAGATTCAACTAGAGTTTCCGCTATCTGCTGAACGCTTCTCGGATTCAGGGTTTATGCCACCTAGTCCAACTAGGGATTATGCTACCTGTCGAACGATGCCCCCAAGTCTAGGACACACTACCTAGAGTGGTATATGTTCCTATACTTCCCCACGCATGTATCGCGAATCGTTATCGCTTGTCTAGATGCACATGTCCTGTAATGTGCGGCCCGAGTCCTGTGGCAGGGAAAATCAAGGAATACAGAACTCGGTCGGGAGCTTTCAGATATCTGCCGATGTAGATGCTAAGGTCTATTTTTGTTCCAGTGGCTATGGTCCCACTTGACCCCTCCCTCAACTAATGAAAGGAACACCTTGAAAAATGAGAACTATACGCAGGCCCCCGGTGCCCCACTATCCTATGGACATCCTCACCCACAACTAGATAGCAAGTATATGGTCTTTTGGAGTTCTCCGCCTTTCCGCTTCACGTATCTCGGTTGACTCAAGATGGATGGTAGACGACGAGTTGCTATCACAGGGCTACCGTTTTCTCGCCGAATCACGTCGGTCCATCCTAGTCTTTAGGTTGCCATATATTGCAACCAAGGCATACCCCTGGTTCTTCTACGCAGACCTTAACCTCTGTGAGCCCAGGAGGATCATCTGCAGCCTCACAGAGGGATACCAAGAGTACCCTCACGTCCCCTCGAAGCCTCGGGCTTCCTAACCCAATTTGTTGGAGCCTCCTTTTTACTCAGATGGACATTCGCTCCTTCCCGTGTTATACTAAGAATTACTACTTAGTTTTACTAACTAAGATTTACCACTTAGTTTCCAGAATCTTTGTTTTCTTAACTAAGGTTTACTACTTAGTTCTCTTTCCCGTCAATTTGGATTGGTTAAGTGTCATTAGTCAATTCAAGCCAACTTAACCCTCTTCATCCATCCTGTTAAACTGGTTAAGTGTTATCAGTAATTCATGATGACTTAACCCTACCACAAACCAAGTTATATTGGTTAAGTATTTCTTATTACTTAACCCTACCCATTCATCCTGTATTGGTTAAGTGTTCCTTGCCCGTCTGTTTTAACTGACATGTTATTATTAATGGTTAAGTATTATCCCTTCATGTTTTAGACTTAACCCTATTCCTTTATCACAATCCGATGGTTTAGTGTTCAAGCTTCCTTAACCCTACGGTCTAGCACAACTAACATATCAAATTGGTTAAGTGTATTGAATTTTACTTAACCCCAACCTCTAGTCTAGTTAACATGTTAATTTGGCTAAGTGTATTAACTTTACTTAACCCCACCTTCTAGTCTAGTTAACATGTTAATTTCGCTAAGTGTTTTCTTGGTTACTTAACCCCTACAAATCTTGTCTTGTTACCATGTTAAGTTGGTTAAGTGTCTCTATGGACTTAGCCCTCCCATTCTAGCTTGACTGTGTTAAGTTGGTTAAGCGTTCCTATGGACTTAACCCTCCCATTCTAGCTTAACTGTGTTAAGTGTCTGTATGAACCTAACCCCACCCATCGGTTTGGTTATCTTGTTGAATTGGTTAAGTGTCTTAGTTAACTTAACCCTACCATTCTTGTTCTAGCTTTAATTAAGTAGATTAAAGCCGCGACCACTCACATTAGACAGATATTGTTACGAATACTGGATAAGCCGGTTGGTTCCGGGCAGGTTTACATCGCAACTCAGTCTAACCTCAGGTTAGGCATATTCGTGTTTTCTAAGTTCAAAGGGTTTTGATTAATTTTCAAATCAGGTTTTGAAAGTAACCATCCCGTCCATCGGATCAGTTAGGGATAGCCAGGGTGTGACGGCCCGCCCCGCACCAACTGACATTTACTCCAACGGTGCGCTGTACACATGTCCAGTTAGCACGGAACGGGTCGTCAGAAGGAAAAGGAAGAAGGAAATGAACATACAAAGAACCTGTAGAATGTCTCACAACGCATAGAACAAAATATAATAATAACATACTTGACATAAAACAGGAGAGACAGTGCATAAGCTGAAAATCAGAACTAAACATCATAGCAGCGGAAATCCAAAATTCAGCTTATTACAACTTTCAAACTGTCTCAAAACAAAAGTAAGATAAATGAGGTACACTACTAATGCCCAAGTAGCGACCACCAACGATACAGGGAGGATGTGTATATATATATCATACGTGGAAGCCTCCTGGCCGCCTCCGAATCAGCTACTCGCGCATCACCAGCTAACCTGTCTCTAGTCTGCTCGTGTGAGCACCCAGAGTAATAAGAGGAGACATAAAACTCTGGGTCAGACATAAAGCCTGGTATGAGCGATAAGCATCTAAAGTGAACAATAACAGGTAGACTAAAACATACCTGAACCTGGACCTGCAACCAAAGAGTTAGCACTACATACTGTACAACACTCTAAGGTACCATATCAAACAGTGTAAAGTTACGGAGGTGGGGGAGGTGTGTATGTCATAATGATGGCAAACAATCAAACATAGCATCCATCCTCACATCTCTCACTCAGTGCGTAAAGCATACGATATTCACCACTTCGATCACCCAACATACCTTGCTACGATCACTCTGCCCCATGAAGTCATAAATGGCTTCACTGCACTGATAACGTAGCCACAAATCCTTCGCTATGTCCACTTTGCCCCATGGAGTCACAAGAACCCCATTGCACTGGCTCATAGCCTTACTAATCCTTACTATGTCCACTCTGCCCCATGAGTCGCAATGACCCCACTGCACTGGCTCATAGTCTTACTACGCATCACCTTGCCCCTCAGGTCATAATGACCCTACTGCACTGATAACGTAGTCTTGCTACCATCACTTTGCCCCTTAGGTCATAATGACCCTACTGCACTGATAAGTAGCCCATCATCCATTTCCAGTGGTGAATCGAAGTTATGAACGTCGACAACTCCTTAGCACACGTCCCGCAGCAAAGTCCAACCATGAAGTGAACTCATTGGTTCCCAACTTGATCCTGAGCTCTAAATTCCCATATTGGACTACTTTTGCATCTCGGGTTATTGGTCAATATTGGGTCGGGTCGGGTTCCTCCTCAAGCCATCGGTTCGGGTCGGATATCCTCCATCTGTTCGGGTCTGGTCTTCTCCTGGTGCGGTTCGGGTCAGTTGTCCTCCATCGGTTCGGGTCGGGTGCTTCGTCTCGGGTCGGGTCGGGTGTCATCTCCCCTCCAGCTCGCGCCTCCGTTCCGATCCGCCCTCCTCGATCTGATCCGTCCTCCTCGATCCGATCTGATCCCAGTGCAGCTAGCATGGCCTTCCTTTTTGCCACTTTTTCCCCAAGTGTTGGATTCCGATCGGATTCTTTGCTCAGTTCAACATATCCGATCCGAGCCCTATGTCCGATCCGATCTGAACCCTGCACTGTTTTTTGAAACTATTCCAGCAAGTGTTTACGCCATTCGATGATGTTTTCGACCATTCTAACTATTGAAATCAATCACAAAGCATTTCATACAGTCATAGCAACATGCATAGTCAACTACAAACATCAAAACATCCATATAATAGGCTAAAATGGATCAAACATACCCAAAATCCCATATTTCCCCTTAAGCATGTTTAGGTGAAACTAATGATAGGATTAGTAAAACTTAACCAAATTAACCCAAATTCATATCAGAGGTCTAAAACATCATTTAGGAATTTATAAACATTTTTCCCGAATTTATTAGTGTATAAATTCGCTAATTAACACTAATTACCCTCAACTAGCCATAATTAGTGTAAAACTATGCAAATCACTCACCTTAGCCCCAAATAAACTAAGATCCGAAATAATTCTCTGATTTGATGTGAATCTCAATGCCAAACAGAAGCTCCTATGTTGCTTTGGTGAAGATCTTCGTTGATTAGGGGTTGCTAAGCTTAATCCTTGACCAAAAGATGATTTGGAGGTGATTTAGAGGTTGGAGGCCATTTTTAGGGTTCCTTGGTGATAAGTGGAGGCTAGAAAACTGAAATGGAATGATCCTCTATCTCATTTCAGCCTCCCCATAACCCTCATCCCGAAATGGGTTATGGGCCTACTCAATAATCACCCGATTTGGCCTGGTTAAGCAGTTTTTCACCCTCCAAACCTTATTTCAGCCATATCTCCCAAACGGTAAGTCCGTTTGGCCATTATGACCACTCTACGGAAAGGTAAACCATCAAACGAATCTAATGGAAGTGGTTTCATGTCAAAATTCCTTTCCAACCAAAAGTTATGGCCAAAACAGTACCAACTAGGGGCAAAATGGTCATTTAAAATCGACAAAAATCATGAACATGGAAAAATGACTCCAACAGATGTTTCCCAAAGTTACATGACCATACGACTTCACATGGGAAAGAAATAAATATTCTACAATCCTATGATGTGTAGAATACGGGTCGTTACACTCTCCCCCCTTAAGAAATTTCGCCCCCGAAATTCCCTAATCCAAACACATACAAAGGTCCCGCATGCCTATCAACCATAAAACAACCATCAAACATGCAAAACAAGTAAAATAAGTCTATCCTAGCATGCGGAATAACTAAATCGCAAAGTAAATCTTACCAGGCAAAGAGTTCTGGATATGTCTTCCTAATGCTCTCCTCTGTCACCCAAGTACAATCATTCTCCTCCTCGCCCCACTGAACCTTGACTAGCTTCACCGCTTTCCTTCGAAGTTGCTTCGTATCGTGCCCCACAATACGAATCGGCTTGCGGTTCCCAACCGCCTCAAGTTCTACTTCGAAGTCCTCTAACTGATCAGGTGAAATAGTCATATCTGAGTCGTGAACGAACTTCCTTAGTTGGGAAACATGAAATACATTGTGAACTCCCGCCATTTTCTCTGGTAAGCCAACTCTATACGCCAAATTCCCGACTAGTTCAAGAACAGGGAATGGGCCAACAAATCTTGGTGCCAACTTGCCTCTCCTGCCAAATCGTATCACGCTCTTCAACGGAGAGATTTTGACAAACACCAAGTCACCAACGGAGAATTTCAAGTCTCTTCTCCTCTTATCAGCATAACTCTTCTGCCTATCTTGGGCAGCTTTCATTCTTTACTGAATGATCTTAATCTTATCCGACGTTTCTCTCACCACATCTGGTCCAAGCACAAACTTCTCGCCAGTCTCTATCCAACATGATGGTGAGTTACACGGTCTTCCGTACAAAGCTTCATATGGAGCCATACCGATACTGGATTGGTAGCTATTATTATATGCAAACTCTACTAGATGCAAATGGTCATCCCATGATCCACCAAAATCCAATATACAAGCTCTCAAGAGATCTTCCAATATACGATTCACCCTCCCTGTTTGACCATCAGTCTGAGGATGATATGCGGTACTGAGATGTAATCCTGACCCTAGAGCCTCTTGCAAGCTTTTCCAAAACCCACTAGTAAACAACGGGTCTCGGTCACTCATAATGCTTTTGGGTACTCCATGAAATCTCACTACCCACTTCATATACAATTCTGCCAACTTGGCTGCCGTCCTGGTCGATTTGACTGGTATAAATCTTGCAGTTTTAGTCAATCGATCCACGATTACCCAAATGCTATCATATCCCGATCTAGTCCTTGGTAAACCATCGATGAAATCCATCGAGACTTGCTCCCATTTCCATTCGGGAATTTCTAATGGTTGCAACAACCCACTAGGCTTCTTTTGCTCAGCTTTAACTAGCTGGCAATTCATGCATTTGGATATAAACTTCCCAACGTCTCTTTTCATCCCTTCCCAGTAGTAAGTTCGCTTCATGTCTCGATACATCTTATTACCACCGGGATGTATAGTTAGTTTTGAGTGATGACATTCTCTAAGCACTTCATCCCTCAAACCATTTACGTTGGGTACAACTAGTCTTCCATTCTTCCGAAGCCATCCATCTCGATCAAGCCCATACACACTCATCTCCTCACCGTCGATGTCCATTTCTAACTTGGAGATGATTTCCAATAGATTAGGATCGTCCCTCTGACTAGAACCAATCCGCTCTATCAAAGTGGGTCTGATCGTCAAACTAGCTAGCATAACTGGATCCAATTCACACTTTGGTCTGAAATCAAACCCCGCGATATACTCCAGTTGCTTCCTCTCAAGAAACATTGCCCCTAAGCTGGCATGTCTCCTACTCAAGGCATCGGCTACCGCATTACCTTTCCCAGGTGTATATGCGATATCAAAATCATACGAAGCCAAGAACTCTAACCATCTCTGCTGACGGAGATTCAGATCTTTCTGAGAGAAGAGATACTTCAACGATTTATGATCGGTAAACAACTCAAATCTTTCACCCAAGAGATAGTGTCTCCACATCTTCAGCACAAATACAATCGCTGCCAATTCCAAATCATGGGTAGGATACTTCTTCTCATGCGGCTTTAGCTATCTACTAGCATAAGCTACAACCCTACCTCCTTGCATCAATACTGCACCCAGTCCGGTACCACAAGCATCCGTGTATACCGGCATCTCTTCATTCCCTTTAGGAATGACTAACACTGGCACACGTGTCAACTTCTCCTTTAGACTCTTGAAGGCATCCTCACACACTCCGTCCCAGACGAAGGACTGATTCTTCTTAGTCAATTGAGTCAACGGTGTTGCAATCTTGGTTAAATCCCGGATAAACTTACGATAATACCCAGCTAATCCCAAGAAACTTCTTACATCTGTAGCATTCTTGGGCGTAGGCCAATCCTGTACCGTAGCCACCTTCGTAGGGTCCACGGCAATACCACTCTCGGAAACAACATGACCCAAGAATCTTACTTCCCTTCTTCAAAAATAACACTTAGATAATTTCGCTTTCAATTGGTGTTTCCTCAACACCTCCATCGCTATCCTCAAGTGTCCCTTGTGTTCCTCCTATGTCCTTGAGTAAACAAGGATATCATCCAAGAACACAAGAACAAACTTATTCAACTGATCTCTGAATACTCGATTCATAAGATCCACAAAGTAGGCTGGTGCATTGGTCAACCAAAACGGCATGACCAACCACTCATAAAATCCAGACGACGTCCTGAATGCCGTTTTCGGAACACTCTCATCTGCTACTCGAAGCTGATGAAATCCTGTCGCGAGGTCCAACTGGGAGAACACCCTTGCTCCTTCCAGCTGATCAAACAAATCATCAATCCGCGGTAGAGGATACTTATTCTTCCTCGTTACCTTATTCAACTCGCGATAGTCCACACACAAACGAAGGGAACCATCTTCCTTAGTGGCAAACACAACTGGTGCTCCCCACTCGGAGACACTCCTTCTAATAAATCCCTTCTTCAAAAGATTGCTGACTTGCATCCCGAGCTCTCGCTGCTCTCTTGGTGCCATACGACGAAGTGGCATCACTATAGGTCTGGCATCTTTCACTCAATCAATACGGAACACAATCTCTAGGTGTGGTAGAAGCCCGGTCACCTCCTCGAAGATGTCTGGATACTGGCCAACCATGGGCACATCTGACAACTCATCCTACGGGATGTCGAGGGAATTTACAAAACTAGCCATAACCCCATCACTAGGTAGACTACCAAACACTACCCTCCACCCATCATCCGCCCTCACTGTCACCAAAAAGCCCTCACAGTCTACCACCACCCCGTATCTTTGGTGCCAATCGACTCCCAATATAATGCCATACCCAGTAAAGCCCAAAACAAAGCAATCACATACAAACATACATCCATGACTCGATAAGACCAAATTCCTGCAAATCATACTAAGGCTAGTCGAACCACCAATCGGGTTCGTCACAACCAATGGTCTATCGACTATCTCGGGTTCCAGTCCCAACCTATCTACCAGGTCACTAGATATGAAGGAAAGGGAAGCCCCAGTATCAAACAAAACTCGAACTGGTACATCATAAATAGAAAGCATACCTTGAATAACAACATTCTTTCCTTTCTCCGCCGCAGTTGGGGCATTCGACGAAGAAGGAACAACATCAATAGCATATGCTTTCACAATCTGCCTCTCCTTAAGAGGTTGCGGACACTTATCCTTCTGATGTCCCACTTGACCATGGGTTTGGACCAATTGGCAAGGTCCAGAAGAAAGAAAAAGGGTATTAACGAAGAGAAGCTCAAAAATGAAAAGGGAAGACAAATCAGAACAATAAGTATTCTGGAGCATGATTTCCAATGGCAGAAAAACGGGTGTAGGACTGTAGCAAGATGCAAGTTGGGTTATTAACGAGTGAGTATGGGCCGGAAATATAATGTTAGCCCAATTCCTATATTTTAAAACAAAAAGAAAATGTATACATAAATAACTATCGCGTGAAGGCTAGAAGTCTCAACGCATGGAAGTCCAGAAGCATTCGGAAAAGGGTTGTGAAGGGAAGCAGTATTTGTTACAGTGTTTGTTGAGGGAGAACGGGTTGAAGCGGGCGGGTCGTATTAGCAATGAGCCGAGAGAAGATATGAGGCAAGCTCTATATCTGGAACGGAGTGTTCGAACATGAACTGGATGGAAAATCACGAGCGGATGGCGAAGGTGACAGCAAGGAGGAAATCGAGTTGGATTGAATGTACGGCAGAATTAAACGCCTGGTTAAGTCGACTGACGCAAATCGTTAGTTAACGGTTAACGCGCGAAGGTGAGTAAATTCACTCACTCTGATCTATTTTAAAATATTGCAATTATATTTTAATGTTGTTTGAATGCTGTGTGATGGTCGATTAGGTAGATTCAAATTAATTTGGTCGAATATTATATACCGTCACATATGTACACACCATCGGTTGGATACCGATTCCATCAATTTGAATATTCCCTAGTATAGAGTTAGTGTAAATTGTGTTGACTGACATCTGTGGATGCGGAAACCGGTTGGAGGAATCCGACCGGATTCCTCGATATTTATATGTATTGTTTGTTTTTTATGCATTGTTTGAACCCGAATTATATTTAAAACCCCATGAGAATATTTATGTTGAACGGATATTCAACACCTGTTCGATAAATAAATAAATGATATCGATTTAGAAAGTGGTGACAGTCAACCGTAAAACCATCGTTTTGTTAAAGAATTGATTGGCCGTCAGGCAAATCAACGAGGTTAATTATAAAAATTATATTTTTATAATTAAAAAGAAGATTGAAATTTATAATAGAAGTTCTATTATAAACCAGTATTTTAGAGTTCGTTTTATAAAATAAATAAAAACAATTGTTGGCATTTAAAATGAGTTTATAAAGCAGAAATTATCCGACGATTAAATATTTGGATAATAATATTATTAGATTTATTTATATTAATCTAATGTTAAGAAGTAATTAAAATCAGTTAACGAATTTACTGATGGAATGAAGTGGATTAAATCAACTGTTATTTGGGAAAATAATTATTAGGTTAGTTGGTCTTCAATTAATCTAATGAAACAGTTTAGAAATAAATTAATCCAAAGTAATAAGATTTAATTACCTTTTGGTTAAGAAGTTATAAATAGAACTGTGGAATAGAGAAAGCGAAGAGTAAATGTTTAATATAAATAATCAAACACCAGAGATTTCAAAGTAACGATATGGTGTTATAAAACCATAGTTAAAAATAAACATGAAAGTACGATCGGATAGATATTATAAGTAATAAGGGATTAGAGTGCAGACTTGTATCAGTTCTAAGGTAAGAACGTTGTCGATCAAGGTCTGAGAGGTAAATAGAATACCCCAACTTGAACGGCTTCGCTATTATCGAGGAACGATATCAGTTTGTAACGGAAAGAGATGTCAATATTTTTGTAACGGAAAGAAATGTCAAGGTTTTTGTAACAGAAAGAGATGTCAAGATTTTTGTAACGGTAAAAGACGTCGAGATTAGTTATAAAGTGGCATATAGCAGCGTATTGCAAGTTTGAACTATAGCGATAAAATAAACGCTGTTGATTAGGATTAAGCGTGACTGTTATGTCAAGATTAGTCATAAAGGAGAATATTACAGCGTATGATAAGTTTAGAACTATAGCGATAAATTAACGCTGTCAACCAGACTTAAGCGTGATTTTTATATATGGCAGCACTTCCTAGGAAATGAAGCAGTTTAGTTGAAATCCACTTATTCGAAAGTGATAAATAACGATGTCGTAAGAAAATATAAGAATCATTTTAGAAAGAGAAATGGGGTATCGTGTTAGAAAACGATGACAACAATTCGATGTTCGAAATGTGATTATAATTAAACCGTTAGGATTTGGAACTAGAATTCGACGATGTCGAATGTATTAAAAGTAAACTATTTTTAGGGATTATAATCTGATAGAATAATTAACATTTAGTTATAAACAAATAAATGTTAATAGGATAGGAGTCAGTATTTAGTTATAAACTTGATATCGATTTGATAAGAAGTTGACTTGGAAACAGAGTATAAAATGGAATAGGAATATATAAGTTATGAAAGAGATTTCAGTAAACAAGATAAGGGATGGTATTCACATTTCAAAGTGAATAATGTTTTAAAAGTGAACGTTGAGTCGATTAAAAGGAAAATGAAATTGGAAACATTTTCCAATGTAAATAGGGTAGATTATCCAAGTGTAGAAAATAAAGAACGTGGAAAGAATGGAAATGTTCCGAACGTTGATAACGTATATTTTTCTAGAACATGAAAGAGAGTTTATAATAACTGGAAATGTTTTCCAAGAAAGTGTAAAAAGGTTAAACGGGATTTGAGAAATATCTGGTAAGATATGAGAATTCGAATAATAAAGTCGAATGTTAAATAAAATGTACCCGTGCTTGTGTGATGTCTAGTTATACATTTGAATGAATGTTTGTTTTTACTTCGATAGTTAAACAACCGAATATCGAAGTGCTTTGACCATCGTTGTCAATACGGAGAGACTGTTTGAATATATTATATGAAAACCACTCCTTATAGGCATAAGCGTTGCGAATTAGATATGCTAAAGATAATTGAAGACGGAGTTAAATGCAAGGGTCGTCCAGTTCCAGAATGGTGCTTTCTGTTTGTCCAGTCCCATGACAACTTGTATGGACGAGTGTCTGACAGAGTATTTCCAACGGTCATGCCGTTGATTTTACGAATATACCAAGTTGGTGGGGAGAAGATAACTTCTCTTTATTTTACACCCAGTGTGCATTTGTGTAATCAATATGTGATTACGGATTTGACGATGTGGTATTCAAAGTGAATGGTGATCAGATGTTCTGAAGATAGACGTAACCTCTAGCCTCACAACCAGGAAGTAACAAAAGTTGGGCTAGGCAGCATGGCTAGTTGGGTCATCCCCAAGCAGGGTGTATTATCACCGATCTAGAGAAAATTCATATTTATACTTCTTTTCGATTCTGTATCTTCGGATGATGGTTGGATGGCCTACAACCGTGGTGGCAATATATTCGCGACACTCAAGCTAAATGAGTGAGCGGTCATGTGTGGCCGGGTTGCAAGACGTTCTTGTTGAACCCTGAGTGTATCTCCTCTAGAGTACACTATTCAGAAGGTGCTCCCATACCTTGTCTGTTGAAAACCATTCTTCGATAAGCGCCCTGCGGTTTATGATTTTATACTATATATATATGTGGAGCGTGAGATGCAAGCGTTCTACTACTTGTATAATTATTTGGTTAGACATTATCATAATATCACTGGGTTTTGATATCAAGAATATTTTGGGTTATAGTAAGGTAAAAACCGTCCATGTTTATGTGTGGGCTGGTCTTACTATTATCTTCTTGTTTTGAAAAGGATTTTCAAAGTAAAACAGTATGGTTGGAATTTACTCACACCAGTCCCATGACTGACCCAGAGTTTATTTTGTTTGTTTTCCCTAAACTCTTGGGTGCCGAAATTTGTACGGGCAGTCAAGTGTTTCAGGCTTTGCAGATTCACTTGGAGGAGCTCAAAAGCAGGAAGCTTCACCATTAGTTATGTAGAGTTATTTCCGCTGTGATATGATGTATTGAACTCTGATAATGGTATGTATATACAATACAGTTTTGTATTCAAAGTTATCTTATATAATACATCTTATTTTGTTCCGCTGCGAGTTTCGTGTTACTCTGATTCTGTTCAGTTGTGATCTTCTTCTTCTTCTACTCTATTAGTTCTATCTTTTCTTTCTCACCCTCTAAATTCTTCTACTAATGTCCTGGTATTTTCGATGCTTGAATAGTCAACAGTGTGTTTTTATGTTGATTTTCTGGGTCGAAAAATCCAGCCGTTACAGTTGGTATCAGAGCTATAGGTTAAGTTATTACCTTGGCTCTGTGGCGTAACTCAATAGAGATGGAGTCAGTGATACTCTAGATTGAGTTTGAGTGTACATATACGAGTGAACGTATTTGTAATTAAAATAAAAAATGTTTTATATTGTGTTGACTGGTCAGTCGAGTGGTTTATGAATTCTGGTCGAAACAGTAATGCAAACTGCATCGATAGGTGTTTCTAAACTCTCGAACAGAGTAATTCGACACGGTATGTTTTTAAAAGAGGGTAGATGAAATAATTTTACCCAAATTATATTTTGATATAAAGGAGTATATATCTTGAGATTATTATAGTGTTGATCATCATTATAACCAAATAAGATCTATAATTGAGTTGGTTATATAAATAACCAATCGAAATATTATATAAGTATAATATGCAAAATCAGATAAACTGAATCTGAAGTTAAAACCAGAATTGAAATAAAGCTCTAAAAATTTGGAAAAGAGTTGGAAATAATGTTTGGATTGAACATATGGGAATTTTAAAATCCTGGGAGATTTGAAATTGTTTTCCAAGTACTGTGAAAGATATTTTGAAGTAAAATTAAAAAAGAAAGCGTTTTAAAATGAGTTTGAAAATAATAAAGTATTGAACTCACTTTGATGGCTGGAAAATAAATTCCGATGATGATCGCAACATTTTCGGTGTTCATTTTCGAGCTGGTAAGTGACGGATTACTACCAAAGATTTTGTTTTGTATTGTTTGAGAAACAAGTTATCAGAAATTCAAATGTTTTGAATTATACATGATTTCAAACTGATTTGAAATAAAAAAACCCCAGGAATTTGAATTCTGAAATAAAAATTTAACTTATGGAGTTAAAATGGTAAAAATGGAATTCAAACAAAGATAACAAAACTGGACTGAATTTGGAAAGATCCAGAATGAAAATTATAAAAGAAAAATATTGGAGATTCGAGTTATTAAAAATGAATTGATTCTTGGAGAATAAGAATCGAATTTTGAATTAGAGATGGAGATAACTGATTTGAGAAATAAATCAGTAAATGGAATGTCGTAATAAAACTTAACAAGGTTAAGAACTGAGAGTGGAATCGAAGTTGAAATAGAAATTTGGCTTAGTAAAAGCGAAAGACTGGTTTGAGAACGGATTGATGGGAGATCAACCGAGGATGCTTGGATATGCTGGTTTGATAGCAGATGGCAGATAGAGTTGAATGCCCAACAGAGAAGGTACACGTTTATATACGAGTACGGGATTTCTATGAGTCGGTTTGAGAAAGCCATTTGACTGTTTGATTTTCTATTGAATTGGAAAAAAAAATCCCAGAGAGGCAAGTTGTTGTAGTACCGAGTGAGCCGTGCAGAGGAGATGCTGGCGAGATTCTCTGAAAATTTAAGTAGTTAGGAAATTTTCAGAAATTTTGAAAATATTCGAAATAATAAGGAATTAATATTTTAATTGGAAATAATCAGTTCAGTGGAAACTGGAATTATGAAGTAAACCAAAAAGATTTTTAACCATGTTATAACAGAGATTGTAGCATTTTCCCTATCTTAGCAATTTCGAGGACGAAATTATTTTAAGGGGGAAGGTCTGTAACATCTCGCATTTTTGTCGGTTGGTATTTGAATATTTAAAACAGTTTAAATATTGAATTCGAAATATAAATGGATTTATATATTAATTAAAACGAAGTTGAACGTATAAAAACATATATTAAATATAATCGAGCTCAGAACGACCCTGCAGTTCGTAATTTAACGTTCTGAACTTCAACTGAGTGTACCAGACTCGTTTTG
Source organism: Allium sativum (assembly GCA_030737875.1). Classification (NCBI taxonomy): domain Eukaryota; kingdom Viridiplantae; phylum Streptophyta; class Magnoliopsida; order Asparagales; family Amaryllidaceae; genus Allium; species Allium sativum. The sequence goes on from CM060916.1 coordinate 320,245,034, forward strand.
AATCGGATTTCTTCGAAATGAGAAACGTTGGAATCTGTTGAACTGTATCTTTCTAACAGAAGTGAAAAATCAAGATTTCGTCAAATAGATTGCAAGATATGTCCAAATCAAATATTCAAAAAGTCGTTATAGAAGCGTATATCGACCGTAACAGTTATTTGAATATAACTTGATATCGGATGCAAATCGGGATAGGGTTCTTTTGAGGCGCAGTGATAATTTAATTTTTAGAATTTTACTGTAATTTTTAATTAATTAAATATGCAACTTTTTATTTGGAGTATTTTGCACCCTGTATTGATATTTCGGGGTTTCACAATATAAGTCAAACTACCGGTATTATTATATTTTTGGGATCGTGACACCTCACCGGACCCAATCGTATTCTTACTTCTGTCCATAGCAACCCGGACACAAACGTAAATTTACGCAACCGGTACACTTAGGAAACATAAACTATGTGCCTATCCTAATACTAAATACAAACCTATATCTTCTAATGTGTGCAACCTACGGGTGACATGCAAACCTATTTCCTACCCTATGTCTATAATTAGCAGCATGTACTCAATGGCAAAATATCTCCTCTCCATAAATATGCATGTCATACCTCCTCTGGATACACCCTACTGTAAATCCTTAAGGGTGAAGTATCCAACCATATAATCATACCATATCCTATGATTTGTAATCCTAAATATAGACGGACCTGCAACCCTAAAGACCTTAGCACATGCTTTGTTTGTAGCCTCTGTCCCTAAAAACGTGGAAATAAGGGTACTAAGACATTAAATAAAATGTACAAAATTTAGTATGAAACCTTACTCCTATTACACCATCATGTACAGCAGACCTAAGTGCCTTACAACTGCATTTCTAAGCTTTAGTTTAGTATAGCTAACCTATGGAAGAAATCACGCAGAAAATAGTACTCACCACATCCCTATGAAGTAGCACGTTCCCATACTTAGTCATTAAGCAATGCAGACTATTTTTCCAGTCTATATTTTGAAACACGACCTAGCTAAAATCCTATTATCCCTACTACTTAACAACCAAGTAACACTATCTATATATATGATATATCCAAGCAGTAACAAGTATCCATCTCGCTGAAGAAATAATTCAAGGTCGAGCACTTTAATGGCCATTCAAAAACAAAAATAAGGAATAATATATGCGCTGTTTCCTGTAGCTGGAGTTGGAGCTTGCCGACCCAGTTGCAAGGTGTTATTCGAGTTCGTTTCATGATGCTGGGGTGTAGAGAAAATGAAGAGGGGATCCATGGCATGGCTCGTTTGAACCTTTATAGTTTCCGGAGTAAGTGAAGGGGAAGAACGGGAAGCATGGCATGAGTATGTATTCACAGTAGCGGATTGGAGGGGGTTTGTTGTTCTAAGCAGTGGAAAGGAGAGAGTGTGATAGGAAAATGGTGCGGAGTGTTCTGGAAATGATAAACTGGAGGCCTAAAATGCATAAAAACAAGGTGCATGTTTGGACATAGAAGGAGAAGCTAACGTTAAATACAGTGCAGACGAGGTGCAGCTTGGAGGAGAACGGGGTCAGTAGCTATGAGAGAAGCAAGCTAGGGAGAAAACGTGTTTTACAAAATAAAGGGGAATCCGGAGTGATGGCGTATGGACTGACGAGGTGGGCGGTTTTCCCCTGAGCTGTCGTCAATCGAAGTGGAGGTGTTCTGGTGTGGTCAGGCACGTGGAAGTGGTACTGTACGGTGAGCCGTATAGTGTGATGCAGGCGGTAAGACACATGGAGCAAGTGAAGTTTGTGAAAGCAGGTTAGGTAACATGAAGAGGGGACGTGATTGGGTTAGTGCATGCGCATGTTTACAAAAGCATGAGGATCGTTTGGGTTCACTACTTAGGCATGAAACAAATTAAAGGTTATCACTAAATATAAGGGAGCAGGACAGTTTCAAGAAGGGGATTTATACACAGAAAATGGTGAAAGGGGTTGGTTTAAAACAGTAGAGACGCAAGAATGATGGGAGGATGGAGCTAGCGGGTGTTTAACATGGATGGGCTGATGGGTTTAACCATGGGTTTGGACCAATTGGCAAGGTCCAGAAGAAAGAAAAAGGGTATTAACGAAGAGAAGCTCAAAAATGAAAAGGGAAGACAAATCAGAACAATAAGTATTCTGGAGCATGATTTCCAATGGCAGAAAAACGGGTGTAGGACTGTAGCAAGATGCAAGTTGGGTTATTAACGAGTGAGTATGGGCCGGAAATATAATGTTAGCCCAATTCCTATATTTTAAAACAAAAAGGAAATGTATACATAAATAACTGTCGCGTGAAGGCTAGAAGTCTCAACGCATGGAAGTCCAGAAGCATTCGGAAAAGGGTTGTGAAGGGAAGCAGTATTTGTTACAGTGTTTGTTGAGGGAGAACGGGTTGAAGCGGGCGGGTCGTATTAGCAATGAGCCGAGAGAAGATATGAGGCAAGCTCTATATCTGGAACGGAGTGTTCGAACATGAACTGGATGGAAAATCACGAGCGGATGGCGAAGGTGACAGCAAGGAGGAAATCGAGCTGGATTGAATGTACGGCAGAATTAAACGCCTAGTTAAATCGACTGACGCAAATCGTTAGTTAACGGTTAACGCGCGAAGGTGAGTAAATTCACTCACTCTGATCTGTTTTAAAATATTGCAATTATATTTTAATGTTGTTTTAATGCTGTGTGATGGTCGATTAGGTAGATTCAAATTAATTTGGTCGAATATTATATACCGTCACATATGTACACACCATCGGTTGGATACTGATTCCATCAATTTGAATATTCCCTAGTATAGAGTTAGTGTAAATTGTGTTGACTGACATCTGTGGATGCGGAAACCGGTTGGAGGAATCCGACCGGATTCCTCGATATTTATATGTATTGTTTGTTTTGTATGCACTGTTTGAACCCGAATTATATTTAAAACCCCATGAGAATATTTATGCTGAACGGATATTCAACATCTTTTCGATAAATAAATAAATGATATCGATTTAGAAAGTGGTGACAGTCAACCGTAAAACCATCGTTTTGTTAAAGAATTGATTGGCCGTCAGGCAAATCAACGAGGTTAATTATAAAAATTATATTTTTATAATTAAAAAGAAGATTGAAATTTATAATAGAAGTTCTATTATAAACCAGTATTTTAGAGTTCGTTTTATAAAATAAATAAAAACGATTGTTGGCATTTAAAATGAGTTTATAAAGCAGAAATTATCCGACGATTAAATATTTGGATAATAATATTATTAGATTTATTTATATTAATCTAATGTTAAGAAGTAATTAAAATCAGTTAACGAATTTACTGATGGAATGAAGTGTATTAAATCAACTGTTATTTGGGAAAATAATTATTAGGTTAATTGGTCTTCAATTAATCTAATGAAATAGTTTAGAAATAAATTAATCCAAAGTAATAAGATTTAATTACCTTTTGGTTAAGAAGTTATAAATAGAACTGTGGAATGGAGAAAGCGAAGAGTAAATGTTTAATATAAATAATCAAACACCAGAGATTTCAAAGTAACGATATGGTGTTATAAAACCATAGTTAAAAATAAACATGAAAGTACGATCGGATAGATATTATAAGTAATAAGGGATTAGAGTGCAGACTTGTATCGGTTCTAAGGTAAGAACGTTGTCGATCAAGGTCTGAGAGGTGAATAGAATACCCCAACTTGAACGGCTTCGCTATTATCGAGGAACGATATCAGTTTGTAACGGAAAGAGATGTCAATATTTTTGTAACGGAAAGAAATGTCAAGGTTTTTGTAACAGAAAGAGATGTCAAGATTTTTGTAACGGTAAAAGACGTCGAGATTAGTTATAAAGTGGCATATAGCAGCGTATTGCAAGTTTGAACTATAGCGATAAAATAAACGCTGTTGTTTAGGATTAAGTGTGACTGTTATGTCAAGATTAGTCATAAAGGAGAATATTACAGCGTATGATAAGTTTAGAACTATAGCGGTAAATTAACGCTGTCAACCAGACTTAAGCGTGATTTTTATATATGGCAGCACTTCCTAGGAAATGAAGCAGTTTAGTTGAAATCCACTTATTCGAAAGTGATAAATAACGATGTCGTAAGAAAATATAAGAATCACTTTAGAAAGAGAAATGGGGTATCGTGTTAGAAAACGATGACAGCAATTCGATGTTCGAAATGTGATTAGAATTAAACCGTTAGGATTTGGAACTAGAATTCGACGATGTCGAATGTATTAAAAGTAAACTATTTTTAGGGATTATAATCTGATAGAATAATTAACATTTAGTTATAAACAAATAAATGTTAATAGGATAGGAGTCAGTATTTAGTTATAAACTTGATATCGATTTGATAAGAAGTTGACTTGGAAACAGAGTATAAAATGGAATAGGAATATATAAGTTATGAAAGAGATTTCAGTAAACAAGATAAGGGATGGTATTCACATTTCAAAGTGAATAATGTTTTAAAAGTGAACGTTGAGTCGATTAAAAGGAAAATGAAATTGGAAACATTTTCCAATGTAAATAGGGTAGATTATCCAAGTGTAGAAAATAAAGAACGTGGAAAGAATGGAAATGCTCCGAACGTTGATAACGTATATTTTTCTAGAACATGAAAGAGAGTTTATAATAACTGGAAATGTTTTCCAAGAAAGTGTAAAAAGGTTAAACGGGATTTGAGAAATATCTGGTAAGATATGAGAATTCGAATAATAAAGTCGAATGTTAAATAAAATGTACCCGTGCTTATGTGATGTCTAGTTATACATTTGAATGAATGTTTGTTTTTACTTCGATAGTTAAACAACCGACTATCGAAGTGCTTTGACCATCGTTGTCAATACGGAGAGACCGTTTGAATATATTATATGAAAACCACTCCGTATAGGCATAAGTGTTGCGAATTAGATATGCTAAAGATAATTGAAGACGGAGTTAAATGCAAGGGTCGTCCAGTTCCAGAATGGTGCTTTCTGTTTGTCCAGTCCCAGGACAACTTGTATGGACGAGTGTCTGACAGAGTATTTGCAACGGTCATGCCGTTGATTTTACGAATATACCAAGTTGGTGGGGAGAAGATAACTTCTCTTTATTTTACATCCAGTGTGCATTTGTGTAATCAATATGTAATTACGGATTTGACGATGTGGTATTCAAAGTGAATGGTGATCAGATGTTCTGAAGATAGACGTAACCTCTAGCCTCACAACCAGGAAGTAACAAAAGTTGGGCTAGGCAGCATGGCTAGTTGGGTCATCCCCAAGCAGGGTGTATTGTCACCGATCTAGAGAAAATTCATATTTATACTTCTTTTCGATTTTGTATCTTCGGATGACGGTTGGATGGCCTACAACCGTGGTGGCAATATATTCGCGACACTCAAGCTAAATGAGTGAGCGATCATGTGTGGCCGGGTTGCAAGACGTTCTTGTTGAACCCTGAGCGTATCTCCTCTAGAGTACACTATTCAGAAGGTGCTCCCATACCTTGTCTGTTGAAAACCACTCTCCGATAAGCGCCCTGCGGTTTATGATTTTATACTATATATATATATATATATATGTGGAACGTGAGATGCAAGCGTTCTACTACTTGTATAATTATTTGGTTAGACATTATCATAATATCACTGGGTTTTGATATCAAGAATATTTCGGGTTATAGTAAGGTAAAAACCGTCCATGTTTATGTGTGGGCTGGTCTTACTATTATCTTCTTTTTTTGAAAAGGATTTTCAAAGTAAAACAGTATGGTTGGAATTTACTCACACCAGTCCCATGACTGACCCAGAGTTTATTTTGTTTGTTTTCCCTAAACTCTTGGGTGCCCAAATTTGTACGGGCAGTCAAGTGTTTCAGGCTTTGCAGATTCACTTGGAGGAGCTCAAAAGCAGGAAGCTTCACCATTAGTTATGTAGAGTTATTTCCGCTATGATATGATGTATTGTACTCTGATAATGGTATGTATATACAATACAGTTTTGTATTCAAAGTTATGTTATATAATACATCTTATTTTGTACCGCTGCGAGTTTCGTGTTACTCTGATTCTGTTCAGTTGTGATCTTCTTCTTCTTCTATTCTATAAGTTCTATCTTTTCTTTCTCACCCTCTAAATTCTTCTACTAATGTCCTGGTATTTTCGATGCTTGAATAGTCAACAGTGTGTTTTTATGTTGATTTTCTGGGTCGAAAATTCCAGCCGTTACAATAGATAAGATAGAAACTTAGAATAGAAGAAGAAGAAGAACACAACATCAGAGTAACACGAACCTCACAGCGGAACGAATAACATATAATAGATAACATAACTTTGAAATATAATAGTTATGTATACAATAGCACTTATCAGAGTACAACACTTACAACACAGCGGAAATAACTATAGCTATATGATCTTGAAGCCTCCTGCTCCACGCTCTTCCAGTATATCTGTAAATTCCTGACTACTTGACTGCCCGTACAAAATTAGGCACCCAAGAGTTTAGGGAAAACAACAAAGTAAACTCTGGGTCAGTCATGGGACTGGTATGAGTAAAACAGTTTAAACAGGTATATGAACAAGTAAACGATATCTCATAAGACCACGCCGCAGAACGAAACGGGTTTTTCCCTTATGAGAATCCAAAATATCTTTATATCAAAAAACCTTTTGATATTATAATAATGTCTATGTACAAATAGATATCAACTAGCAGAAACGCTTTCATCTCACGTTCTACATATATAGTATACAATCAAAATCGCAAGCGCGTATTGGGTAATGGATTTCCAACTATGACAAGGTATGGAACCACCTTCCGATCAGTGTACTCTAGGAACGATACACTGGAGTTCAACAAGAACATCTTGTAACTCAGCCACACATGACCGACCACTCATTTCGCTTGAGTGTATCGAATGTACATCACCAACGGTTGGGATCAGCAACCGTTCCCGTATATATATGGGACAGCATTGATAGATTTAAGAAACAAATGAATATTCTCTAGATAGGTGATTATACACCCTACTTCGGTGCGACCGACTTAGCCATGCTGCCTGCCCGATTTCTGTCATTTACTGGTTGATGAGGCTAGAAGCTACGCTTTATCATCACATCAGATTCACTTTGAATGCTACATTGTCAAATCCATCGAAATCACTAATTGACGTTTACAACAGTACATTACGTGTCAGCTAAAAGAAGTTTCCTTCTCCGCTTCCACTCTTGGTACGGTTGAAGAAATCAATGTACGTGACCTTTCTGGAAATACTCTGTCAGACATTCATCTTCATTCACTTAAAATGTCACATCGTCATACCCACCAAATCACAAATTGACTTATCCAAAAATAACACAGGTATATAGCTAAGAGAAACGAATTCCTCCGCCACCAAACGTGAATACGTTTGAACAGATCAACTTACGCGATCCATTGGATATACTCTGTCAGACCTTCGTCCATACAAGTTGTCCTGGGACTGGACAAACCGAAGGCACTATTCTGTAAACAGGATAGCCTTGCATTTTACTCTGTCTTCAATTATCTTTGGCATATATGATTCGCGACGCTTATGCCAATACAGAGTGGTCCTTTGGATAATAATCCAACCGGTCTCTCCATACTAACAACGTTAAAATGGTCAAAACTTCGATAGTCTGTGATTTAACCATCAAAGAAAAACAAGTGTGCAAACAACGATATTATTTCCAGATGGAAATTATATCGAACAAACATTATTTAACATTAACCTCTTTAGTTCATTTATTTACTTATCTCCTGTTTCCCTATATTCTAAATTCTTATTTTCTTTTATCAGAAAACATTTCTGATTCTCGTTTGGAAAACATTTCCAAAACTCCTTTACGATCAAACCTTACTATTTCTTAGTTAAGAAGGAAGTCACTCAAGTTGGGGTATAATTACCTCTCAGACCTTAACTGAACAACGTTATAACTTCGAAATGGTCAAAGTTTATCTATTCTTATTATCTAACTTTAATTATAACTTCTATTCTTATTAGTGAATAATTAACCTAACACTTATTTATTTATAAATAAATAAATCTCTATTTAAACACTGGAAAGTATAAGTACTTTCCCGAATTCGATATAATCGAATTTGCCGATTAACTCTCTTCGAGAAATCTCTATTTGATTAACTCTTCTTCAAATAACCTATATTCGATTAACTCCTTCTCGAATAAACAATATTCGATAATCTCTCTTCGAATAACTAATATTCGATGACTCTTCCTTTTCAAATATCTCATATTTGAAAATCTCACTTCGATTAAACTATAATTGATAACTCCCTTCGATGAAACTAACATCGATAACTCCTTTCGATGAAACTAACATCGATAACTCCTTTCGATGAAACTAACATCGATAACTCCTTTCGATGAAACTAACATCGATAACTCCTTTCGATGAAACTAACATCGATTTATTTAACTCGACTAACTTAACTTGATTCGACTAACTCGACTTACTTGGTTCGACCAATTCGATTCGATTAACTAGGCTCGACTAACTTAACTCGACTTACTTGGTTCGGCCAATTCGATTCGATTAACTAGGATCGACTAACTTGGTCGAACCACCCGATCAACTCAACTTATTTAACTTAACTTATTTCTCAACTCGATCAACTCGATTAACTCCTATCGAATAACTATTATTCGATTAAACTCCATTCGCTTGACTCTAGATCGCAGCGATCACAATGGTTACGCCTGACTCCCTCAGGAAACATCCGACCGCCGTAGGCTATTTACAACCCTGCGAATTACGCTAGCAGTCGTACGAGATGGCAACTTATCCTGAATAACTATGTTTGATTAACTCTCTCTCAAATAACTACATTTGATTTACTCTAGTTCGTTTTAACTCTAATCGATTAACTCTAACTAATTAACTCCAACTGGTTAACTCTAACTGATTAACTCTAACTGGTTAACTCTATTTGACTAACTCGGCTTGACTAACCCCTTTCGAATAACATATTCGATTAACTAACTTTCGAATACCATATTCGATTAACTAACTTAGAATACCATATTCGATTAACTAACTTCGAATGTCTATATTCGATTAACTAACTTCGAATACCATATTCGATTTCTCCTTTCGAATACCATATTCGATTAACTAACTTCGAATACCATGTTCGATTAACTCCTTTCGAATACCATATTCGATTAACTAACTTCGAATACCATGTTCGATTAACTCCTTTCGAATACCATATTCGATTAACTAACTTCAAATACCATATTTGATTAACTAACTTCAAATACCATGTTCGATTAACTCCTTTCGAATACCATATTCGATTAGCTAACTTCGAATACCATACTCGATTAACTAACTTCGAACACCATATTCGATTTCTCCTTTTTATAACGGTTTCCTTTTTATAACGGTTTCCTTTATAAACCAATTTCTTTTTTATAACGGTTTCCTTTTTATAACGGTTTCCTTTTTATAACGGTTTCCTTTATAAACCAATTTCCTTTTTATAACGGTTTCCTTTATAAACCAATTTCCTTTTTATTAACTCTATTTATTTTCTAAATATTCCCCTTTCAATTCTATTTGTAAATGGTTTACAAATATTTCTTTTCTCTATTTTATTCTATTTTCAAATATTCCCTTTTCAAATTTATTCTTAAAAATATTCTAACTCCTTAAATTCCCTGAAAAATTCGCTATAACCTCCTTTGTAACGGGAGCATCGGGAAAATCCCCAAACCCGCCACACAGGCCTTTCCATTCAAAAAGAAATGTTTTGAATTTATTTCCTTTCCAAATATCTCCTATTTATAAATATTCCAATTTATAAACATTTCTAATTTATAAATATTCCACTTTATAAATATGCTATTTTCAATATCACTTTGAAAATTCCCTTATCTACATTCCGGTATGTTATGGTATTTAATCATATCAAATCACGATGTTCAATATCGTCCAAGCACATATAATCGCCCACAGATTTTATATCACATCATATAACACAATATATGAAAAACAATAAAATAACTGTTGAGGAATCCAGTCGGATTCCTCCAACCTGTCTCCCTGCATCCACAGATGTTACACAACAAAATTAACATCACTTTCAGTTCCATATGATATATTCTGATAGCAGAATCAATATCTAAATATTTAACGGTTTATATATATATATTTATATATATATATATATAATTTCCACTAACTGACTAGCAGTTCAATCAATCAACCAACACACAACAATCAACAGATGATTAACAGTTCTAAAAATACATTATAAAAATATAACTGTTCAGAGTTGGTGAGTTTTACTCACATTGGCAGTTCATCGTTAAAGAACGATAAACTGTTGTTTGATTTGAATCAAACAGTTTATTTCGCCATAAATTCAAACGAGCCTCAATCTACTTCCAGTCAGTTCCATTGTGTTGCTCCCGTCTATACGAATTCAACGCATCTGACCGTTCACGATTTCGATTCGGTATGAACTAGATACGAGATTTTAAAGTTAGACATTGTTTTAAATAAAATTAAATAAACTTAAACCCTTATTTAATCCCTCACCCCTTATTTGGCCCATTCCCATTCATGAATAACCGGCCCATTCAAACTCCTTCTCCCCCAAAACTTACACAGTAATCGGCGGAACTCCTCAAGCCATGTCCGTTCATTTCCCCCATCACTGTTCCTCCTTTCTTTCACTACCCTTGACAAAAAAATCACCAATATTCTCCTTTCCAAAATTGCTTCACAACCATACCATCAATATATAACTCGAGCCTGCTACATTCGGTGCGATCCCAACACCTTTCGCACCCCTCAACGACGTCGAACACCATCGAACTTCACAGAAATGCACCTAGAGGTGCTAAACAACCTCATAATCCCAAATATAACATCCATTTCACAAATCAATGATTAAACCTCTCCCTGTCATCACGTCGACACCATTTCCTCTCGCTGGACACCAAAAAGGAGCGACACCCTTTTAAACCGAAACCTCCCAAATAAATACACAAGGTGTGATTGATGATGCTGAACCCAAATCCACCGTTAAGAGTTTGAATCGATCCCTAAGTTTTGCTCAAACACTTAACCCTAACTCATAGTTTCTAAAACCAATGAACACCAAATGGCCGTCGCACCCATTGAAATGAGTATAGGATCAAGCGAATCCTTAGAGGATCCGATCATACAAGTTTCAAGATTTATTTGAATTGATTTGCATTTGTTTTTGATTTCTTTGAATGGATATTTCACATTTTCCTGAAGGAAAGAGAGTGCTGCAGAAATTTGATTTAGCAGTTAGGCTAGAGGAGGATTAAAGTTATTATATAGGGGATTCTTTGGATATTTTCTTTGGATACAGGGAGGATCGGTCTCTACGTTTTATTTGAGAACTGTGGTTGAGAGAGAACCACCGAAAGGAATGGGTATTATATATTTGTTTATAGTTTTTAGTACACCGTCTTACACAAGATTTCATTCACGTTTGACTGCTACAGACAGAAATAAGCATGCCGTCGTGTCGAGCAACGTACCATGATCCCAAAAATATAATAATACCGGTAGATGGACTCATATTTTGAAACTTCAAAATGTTGATTTCAGGGTGCGAAATACTTCAAATAAAAAGTCGCTTATTAAATTAATTAAAAATTACCATAAAATTCTAAAAATTAAATTATCACTACTTCCCAAAAGAACCTTGTTCAAATTCGAATCTGATAACTAGTTATATCGAATAAACCGTTACGATCGATAAATGATTCCATAGCGACTATTTATAAACTTAATTTGGACATATCTCAAAATCTGTACGACGAAACCCCGATTTTTCTCTTCCACTAGAAAGATATACTCCACCAGCTCCACACGTTTCTTGTTTCACAGAAATCCGGCTTAAAACGAATCCTGTACACTCAGTTGAAGTTCGAATCGCCAAATCGCGAACTGCAGCGCCATTTCAAGCTCTGTTTTAATTATATTATAATTATACGTTCAAACTGTCGTCGATTGAATATATTCGCTAATATATCTCAACTATAAGCTGAATTAAATCTAAGGGACGACCCCGTTCACAGAATATTGTGATTTCCAATATTTTTGATTATTTCTGAATTAAATATATTATTTAATTTAATTAATTATTCACTATAATTAAATTAACAACGATTTAATTCCCTAAATCACTATTTATATAATTAAATAAATTAATTATAATACCTCTGACAATGCGGGTCATTACATGTCTACAGTGGAAAACAAACATAATATATACAATAGGAGCTGAACAGCATAAAAAGAGACAAATGATAGAATCCATCTTCAGATCCAGCTATCCAGAAAGAGCCTGTTAAAACCTGAATACAAGGCTACCCGTGTAGAAGTTGGGGCACCCGAGTTTGCAAGTGAAACAAACTACGAGTCAGTCATGGGACTGATATGAGAAATCTACTTAACACATTTTATAATGTGGCCAATCACAGGACCACGCCACTTTCGCAGAACGGGTTTACTCCATTGGATTGCCAGTACCTTAAAACAAGTAAATCTTTTAAACATCGCAATGCTTTTTATAAAAATGAAGCCATTATAAGACTCAGTTCTCATCACACAATGCAACACAAACAGGAGGATAGAGTTTTGCCTTACAATGGCCAAAATATGCTTGATACAAATAAAACAAAAGCATTTGATATTATCACTAGTGTTTGTATGTATCAGAAACAATTTCAAATCATAAGTATCAATCATAGACGGCATAGGTACCATATTTCATGTCGCCATATATATATATATATATATATATATATATATATATATACAATCAAAACCGCACGGTATCGTATTTGGAAATTAGATTTCCGTCATGAACCAAGGCAAAAGATAGTCCTTATCGAATTCGAGACAATCTAGCCCATGTCTCAGGACCCAGACACAGGTGGGCCCTTGGATCGTCAGGGCCGGTCCACCGATGTGGATTAAAATGCCTAAACACTGCGTTTCCCTGCCCTATGGGGCGTAAACTGGTCATATCTGACCACACCATCGGCTCCGAAGAGACTGAAGCAAACCGAGGCCTCGCTTTCCATCATCCACATAAGTAAAATACCCGAGCGTGCAAAACCCAAAGCACCACTCCTAGCTAGAAGGAAACGCATGTCCTCCCTGAAGTCCTCCCGTTTCTGGCTCATACCGGGGTGTGAGGCTCGCGAAACAACGCTATACACAAAGCTATGCCATACAGGCTGCGCTTTGATCATCAACCACAAGACTTTGCTTTTCAACAGAAGCCTTGACCATCAGCTAGTTAGGAATGCCACACATGCAATTCACTCCATGCGACTGATTTCTATCGATATATAACCTCTGAGCTCGTACGTCTCAGAGAAGGGCGTTAAGCAAGAGAATAAATTCTCCACCGCCAAACAGATATATATTTAATAGGGATCAATCAGCACAAAACAAAATCCAATGTCAGACACACAGTCCATTTACGAGTTCGTTCTGGGACTGAACGAAACCGGAGGCACTCAATACCTCGAATATCCGTACAATCAACAAGTACGTCCGGACGGCTATTACTTCAGCCCCTTCAAGGTAGCTACTCTTATCATGAGCATTAGTAGCACCCCTCCATTCGATGTGAAGATCATCGGTCTTGCACCATCTTCATATCTTCGACTTTCAATCGTTGATCAATTATTTGAAATGAGAATTAACTCGGCCTTTTCAAATAATTCACGTATATTTAGAATTTCAAATCAATTCATTTCAATGGTTAAATTATTCGATATCACTAATTTTGTTCTTTAATGAAATATTCACACCGAACACATTCAACCATCAAATATCACATAAACAGAGAAAATTCAGTTTATTTCCATTCCATATTGTTTATAATATTTTATCACGATTTATCGCTATTTTTATTTATTAAAAAATAGCCAATACATTCAAACAACACTTCAGGCCATAACGCGGCTGTGGCGCTGTTTTTCTTCATATTTGATTTGCACATATCTGAAAATATAACCGTTGGATCTTCACAAATTTTATATCATTAGAAAGATCTTTTCAAAATGAATCCAACGGTTTCAGTTTTGGGAAAATCCAACGGTCGGATCTCCCGATACAATCGTTTGAAGTTACGATTTCAAAATACGAACTGCAGCGTCGTTATTTGATTTAATATAATTATATTTTTATATATATATAAATATAATCGATTCTGGCGTTGTTTTTCTTCAGATTTGAATTAAACATTCCAAACAATCCAACCGTTAGATCTTCACAAAGTGGGTGTCGTTGGAAAGATATTTCGAAAGCGAACCCAATGGTTTCGGTTTTGGGAAAATCCGATGGTCGGATCTCCCGCACTAATCGTTTGAAATCACGGTTTCAAAACATGAACTGTAGCTTAGTTATTCGATTTATTTTAATTATATTTATATAAATATATATAAATATAATTCATTCTTCGATTTCAAAACTATATTCATTTCATATCTTTGATTAAAATGATATTTTTATCGTCAAAAATATTTATTCAATGCATGAATATTTTTAGCACTTCATATTCACAATAAAAATGTAGATTTTATTGTCCAATCTATATATATTCAACACATGAATGTTTTTGACTTCACACATACAATAAAAATATGATTTTTATCGTTCTAGTCCTTTATTCAATACATGAATATTTTCTATAATTGATATATATAATAAAAATGCTATTTTTATCTTTCAAAGAATTCATTCAACACATGACCTTCATTCAACACATAAATTTCTATTCAACACATGAATATTTTCTATAGTTTATATATATAATAAAAATGTGTTTTTTATTGTAAAACAATTTATTTCAAAACACAGTTATTTTATATAGTTCATATATAAGGTAAAAATATTATTTTTACATTTCAAAGAATTTATTCAACTCATGAACTTCATTCAACACATGAATTTCTACTCAACACATGAATTTCCATTCAACACATGAATATAGTTTCAACACATGAAGATAATTCTAACACATGAATATTATTGAAAATTTCGGCAGCATAATGACAGGGTAATTAAAACCAGCACCGTCCCTAGTACGGCTCCTCGCTCTACCTTAAAACCTCGTGGTTTTTGACAATGGGGATTTCATGCATCTAATTCGTACGTAGACGAGCATGTTTAATTTTCTTTTCCACAAACTAATCCTTTGTGGTTTCATCCAAAATATTTCTCAACCACAAACAGGTATTTTTCAACCACAATCAATCATTCATGATTTTCACCAAATTTCACATCAACCAATAATCCAAACAATATCACAACCAATAAATATCGTCCATGGTCAGTGGACGAGGGGAGTATATATATATATTCGTATAAAAATATATTTCAATTTCATTTCACTTCATTTCAATCACTTCAACGCATATTTTTTTTTACAACGCATGTATAACTTATACATCAAACATACAACTTATACAACGCTTATACATGAGGTGTACAACGCTTATATAACTCATACATCGACTATATAATTTATACATCATTGTTTTCCATATCGTTTATAAATTAGAAATCTCACATTGGGTTCCACTCCACCAAAAATAGCAGAAGGCTCAGAAAAATATCCGGTCTCTTCTAAAATGTAGAAGACGTCTTCACGGTCCCGATGTCTCTTGTTTCACTGGATTTCGATCACAAACGAGAAAGATATGACTTTTATTTGAAAATCAAACTTCGTAGCTCTTTAAAGCGTTGTAAACAGTTCAGAAAAATTAAACCGTTACCTTTGCTGGAATCTTCGAAACTAGGTTTCGATTTCCTTCCCAATCCGTTGCGCTTCGAGACGATCCAACCCTACCACATTCAAGAGCCTTGAAAGGCGCACTAGAGGGTACCAGCCTTGTCGAACTCGCACGCAGATCCGAGGAGGAAAAGGGGGCGATACGGCGGATTATCCCGAGCTCGATTCGGGCACAATACTCAACGAGAGAAGGCGAGGGTCATATGGATTTGAAGAGGGGACTTCGATCTTCAAAAAGTTCCAAAGGAAGGTGTGGTTTCGTTGAGAGATGGAAGAGAAAAAGAGGAGGGAAGCACAGGATGAATTCCCCCGTCGGGTTTCAGGGGCATCGGGGAAGAAGGCAGGTAGAGAAAGTGAATGATTGGCTCCTTTTTTATTTATATTTTTATAAAATTCGAAAATACCCCCTTCCACTCACGAACTCCAATCCAACCCCAACGACTGTCGCCCCTAGCTAAATACCCTCATTTCGAACACAATGGGATATGTTTCGTAGGCCCATTCGACTATTTCAGTCAGTTTTCCCTCAAATAAAAATATATAACATTCAATATTTAATTTGAACGTACATTTCAATTTGTCGGGGCAACATACTAATTCCAAAAATTCCAAAAAAATAAATCTAGCTATGTTTTGACGATACGATCCCAACAAAACTAGTTTCGTCAAATTCTGAGACCGTTTGAAAAATGGCCATTTTCTGGTCGATCCAATTTAACTGAAATTGACGAAACACATTTTCCTTCTCCATGCTCACATATTAACTTCAAAAATTATGGAATTTGAAATCTAGCAATAATTTGACATCTCGGATCCAACAAAAGTGGTTTCATCGAATTCTGAGTTCGTTTGCAAAATGTCTATTTTCAAGGGCGACATATTCCCTATAGCGACCTTTCTGAAAATTCATTTGGCCATAACTTTTTATCCCCGCTATGAAACCTCGATTTTTCAGATTCGTTAGAAAGATATTCACTAACAGATTTAAATATTTTTGGTTTCACTAAAATACGTTTTATTTTGCACCCGGTATTGTCAGTCAAAGTTTGAATTGAAATTTTGAAACTGTCGCGCCATTTCAGGCCTTATTTATAATTAAAAATAATTATATTTATTTTCAAACACCGATTCAAACATACTTTTCGTCGTTATTATTTAAAATAATTTATTTTAAACATCTAGAATCCACTAAAATAACCAATTTAAAAATTTTAAACTGGCTCAGATTTTTCGGGTTGTTACATAAGTTAATACGAAACACTTAACCAATATGACATGATGAATGATTAGGGCTAAGTTAATAAGAAACACTTAACCAATATGACATGATGAATGAGTAGGGTTAAGTTAACAAGAAACACTTAACCAATATAACATGATGAATGGGTAGGGTTAAGTTAAAACAAGAGAGCAACACTTAACTAATATAACAGGATGCATGGAAGGGTTAAGTTAACACAAGAAGACAACACTTAACCAATGTAACATGACAAGTGGGTAGGTTAAGTTAACTTGAATTGATTGATGACACTTAACCAATAAAACATGCTGAACGCATGGGGTTAAGTTAATAAAAAACACTTAACCAATGTAACTTGATGAACGAATGAGGTTAAGTTAATGGAAAATACTTAACCAATATAACATGATGAATGAACGGGGTTAAGTTAATGGGAAACACTTAACCAATCCAACATGACGAGTGAGAAGCGTGAATAAGAAACACTTAACCAACATGACATGATGAGTGGTTTGGTTAAGTTAGCATGAATGGAAAACACTTAACCAATATGACATAATGTGTGGGACAGTTAAGTACATATCGGGTTGGTGGGTAATATTAGTAAATATAGGCCCACAAACTTAACCATTAAGTAAACATGTTTGAATCAATGGGAGCGTTAAGTACATCTCGTGTAGGTGGGTAATATTTGTATATATAGGCCCACAAACTTAACCAGTAGGAAACCCTAGTAACGGGGACCCATTTCAGGAGTAACCCACATAAATGTATCATGCTACCCTGAACTAGGCAGGGTCGGGCACGATTATAGGTCTGATTATAAGCGGTCAAAATAGCAGCGGGGGGTACGTCATTGTAGGTTCCGACGGATTACGGACGTGCACATACTCCGGAGTGGAAAAAGCAGGCACTAGGTACCAGTAGTTATACACTGTGCATCTTGAATCGTGTCGGGTTGCTATCATAAGGATTGATACACCTTATGGTGGGACCGGCACAGGGTATCTACACACAAGAGAGGGTCGATTGACACAGACACATGGAACATTAATACAAGTAGGGAGCCGATCGATAGGGTAGTAAGGGTACATCTAACATCTTCATGGCAATTAGGCTGATTGAGGTAAGATCCTCATACTAGATGTACACTTGAAGGCTACCAAAGTTGCGGGGACTGAGATCACATTATCATATTATCATTTTACATAGATTTCTAGTTGGGACACTAGTTAGGGGGTGCAGAGATATAGAAATCAGAATAACAAGGTAGTAATGAAGCAGAGAAAGAGTAGAGGTGCATTCAGTTTATCTTGCCTTGTCATATCTATACTAATCGTATGTTATCTTGTTATCCTTGTTCTCACGGTATTGTCTTATATTCAGTTTATTCGTGTCATGATGCTTTTGCCTATTTACATGCTGAAAGTCACTGGACTTACCAGTCTTATGTCTGACCTAGTTTGTTTCGCCTCTTTTCTTCCGTTCCCCCTTAGGTTCATCGGGAGGAAATGTTACCACTTAGCTCAATTTTCTTTCCAAGCTCGAAGATAGTCGTATTGCTTTGGACTCTCTCTTCCACTGCTATGGCTGGTTCATGCTTTATTGGGGAATATCATTGTTATTTTTATGCTTCTTTTATACTTGGACGTTTTTGAATCATGACAGAAGTTCTATGTATTGTTTTTAAGTATGATTGAGATAATTGTTTTAAAAGCTTGACTGAACCACATTGTTTATAAAATGACTTTATTTTCTGCTGCTTTATTTATCTGTCTTGTAATTTATCTGCATCTTTTACCTTAAACGCTCAACCGAAGCTAAGGCATTCTCTTTGTGAGTGACCTTAACGGAGGTGGGGTGTTTACACTTGGTATCAGAGCTGAAGGTTACCGGATCAGATAAAATATTTGAAAATTTATTTTCAAAAAGGTTTTAAAAGAAGCATATTCAAAAGAAATGTTTTGTTTTATAGGCATATTCCCCAAAGCCATATGCACTATCTTTTGATCCTCTGTTTGAATCCTTATTTCCTTCTTTTCTGAGTCTCCGGGGCTCCTGGCTTTCTGGGAGGTAACCTCATCGCGGCACGGTTCCATAGGCTTGTTGAGACTACGACATCTGTCAAAGGACAATGAAGTGCCCAACTTCCATCTATAGCCGCAATAGTTTCACCTGTGGATAATTTTCTTTCAAGATTTGTAGTGTTTTCCATGCAATGGAGGCAGTTTTCAAGGGACTTGTCAACAAGTTGCACAAATATGGCAAAGATGAGAATGAGGGAGTTTGGCCAAGGATCACAACCCAAGGATGAGGAATTCATGGATATAGACTTGGTTCACAAAGGAGGTAAAAAGAAAGATGTGTAAGTGGAAGAATCACAGGACAAGAAGGGAAGGAAGAACAGGAAAACCTAAGACAAGAGGAAGTGTCTTTATAGCGGGTCATATAATTAAGGACAAAGGCAAGAACTAAGGACAAGATTTTCAGGAGGGCAAGGGCATGCTCTCGCCGCCAGCGTACCTGAGAGAGGTAGCAAAGTTTCTATTGAAAAAGTTTAGTTTTTCTTTTTGATCATCCTCTTAGTACTTTTTTAATTTTAGTGCTTCACATTCATTTATATCTGCTTCCATAGTTGAGTCTCTGCACCTTAGTACTTGTATAATAGAAGATCCCATTATTGTCCCAAATCCGATTGGTGGTTTGGCTCGTTTATTTTTGGCTGGTAAGGATTTGAGAATAGCTATGTTAAGTATTGAGTTTAAGTGCAATGCTTATGTTTTTGGTTTCATGGGCTATGGGTTGATTCTAGGCATGGATTGGTTAGTTAGTAATTGTGAAAGGAGGGTAGTTAGACTTTTGACTTGCTTCGGGAATACCCTCGAGATTTCATGCGATCTTAAGGGATCAGTTAGGCTTAGCTACCTAGAATCACTTGATGCATCTATCGACGATTTGCGATCCGTTAGAGTAATCCATGAGTATGCAGATGTTTTTGATCAGGTTAGGGGTTTATCCCCTAAAACACGAGATAGACTTCTGCATATATCTAGTTGACAATGCCAAACCAGTTGCATTACCTATACGACACATGAATCCAAGGGAAAGGAAGAGTTCAGTAAACAAGTAAAAGAGTTACTTGAAAAAGGGTTCATAAGGCGAAGTATTTCTGAATGGGGTGCTCCAGTCGTTTTCGTTACAAAGGTGGATGGTTCACTTCGCTTGCGCATTGATGATATTTTGGAATGAGGAAGAACATGCTTTGCATCTAAGGGAATTCTCAGATACCCTCCGAGCGCATCAACTTAAGGCGAAGTTCTCCAAAAATAACATTTTTGGAGAGAAGAAGTAAGGTTTCTAGGACATGTGGCGCCAAAAGAAGGGATAGCAGTAGATCCCGCAAAAGTAGTTGCGGTGCAAGACTGGAAGGTCCCAAGAAATGCAACAGAAGTAAGAATCTTTCTTGGACTAGCGGGCTAATATAGGAAGTTAATTAAGGACTTTATGAAGGTATCGGCCCCACTTACTAGATTAACGAAGAATAATCTAATCATCTTAGTATATACACTTGGTAACATGGTTAGCATCTGTTTATTTTTAAGAGATAGCTCTGGGAATGTTAGCATGACACGGCAGAAGTTGTAGTGCCAAGTATACTATAAGGAGAAAAGGTGGAACGAGAGGTGACAATGAAATGAGTTCCAATGCATATTCTAGAAACAGAAATTAAGAAGCTACGGAAATCGTGAAGTTAAGACAGTCGGAGCAATATGGAGTGAAGCTCAAGAAGACGCGACTTAGAAGACTAAAGACTAGATACGCGCATCATACCCTTTTTGAGGGTATATCCTCGATATATGTTTTTCTGTAAAGTATATTTGCTAGTCTTCATCTTTAAGTATATCCTCTCAGTTCTATCCTCATTCCTTAGATAAAAGCCAATGGATGTAAACATGTGTTTGAAACATGTTATGTTTGGTGGATGCAAGTGGATATATATGTTTGCTTGTGGTTGCTCGTGGATGCATATACACACATTAAGCACTAGATCGGCTCGGTCACTTTCATATCGCATATGCATGAGTGAATTTTTATATATATAAATTGAATCTTGATGTCTTATCATATGGATGTTGCATTTGTATGAATGATTGTGCACTCATGTAGAAGTTATAAAGTACGATTAGGAATAATTGCATACATGATGGACTAGTGGCACTAACATAAATTCGCATTGAGGAGGTCAACTGAATCAGTAGATCGCCTGATTTTGCATTAGATAAGGGCATGTACACACACTATGCATATGATCATGAAAGCATTAAAAATCTTTTCAAGGACAATGGACGCCTATGATTGAATGGTTGAGTAGATGGATGTTGGATGTTAGGATACATTCTCCTTGACTTGGAGATTTCTGGGACGAAATCCTTTAAAGGAGTGGAGAATGTAACACCCCGTATTTCCTGTGGATATTAAAGTAACGAATTAAAGAATACTTAATTTTAAAAGTAGGAATTAAGGGAAACGAGTTATTCCATTGCGTTCGTCTCGGAATTCTACTTGAGATACAGTCCGAGTTTGCGTAAATCGGACACCGTATGAAGAAGTTATAAGCCTTAGAAGTTTGTATACGCCCAAGGAAGTATATATATACATATAAAATAATTCCAGAAGTCAAAACAGGGTTCAAATCTCGAATTTGGGTCAAAGCAGGCTGAGCGGAAAATTTCCCGCTCAGAGGTGTCGACCCCCCCCCCCCCCACACACACACACACACGGGGAGTCGGCATAGGTGTTGACCCCCTATAGGGGTATCAACATAGGTGTCGACCCCTGTCGGCCCAGATTTGGCCGATGACATGTTTCACCATGTGTCACTTTCTGATTCGTTGTGTGACGTGGTATTCTTCTCTAGACGATTCTGATGACTTCTAGACTGGTCTGAAGGCTCTAATTCTCCCTATACACCTATAAAAGGACCCCTAAACCCATTGTTTTCTCCACACAAATTCATCGGCGTTTAAATGCTGCTAAAACCTGACGTGACCTAGCCTCCACCTTAATCAATCAAATTAAAGTTTTCAAGTTAACAATCAAAGTCTACATCAAAGGAATAGCTAATCAAATCATGAAATCAGATCCCAGAATTCAAGACCGTTCTGTAATTTGTGAGTTCACGTTACTTTCAGAAGTAAAATTTAATTGTGATTCTAACATTGTAATAAATATGAATATGAGATTATGCTTATTTCTATTTGTCTTCTATATCCATTGGATCTATCTCATTAATATTATTATATCCATTCTTTGTCTCTTCTTTCCTTCTTCCCTTTTTGTTTTTATTGCTAAGCTATTGCGAGCCTGAGCCAAATCTCATAAGAGATGAACGTACGTTGGGAAAAATTGGACATAATATATGATTTGGACATGGCCAGCGCTAAAATTGGGAAAAGTATTAAATTATGTATAATTGGGCATAACTGATTTGTAACTGATTTGAGGACATAACACATGTTGTATTCAAAACATAAAGTGTATCGAACATATGACTTGATGATTTGAGGCATAAAGTATATTGGACATATGACTTGGGATTCGGGGGCGTAAATTGAACTTTAAACATGTAAGGTGTAGTACATGTTGTGGTTTAAGACCTAAAATTGGGGCATATTATACATGATAATTTATAACTTGGAAGAAGGAGATTATTGTGTATAGTGATATATGGCTTAGGCATGAAAACCTACAGTAAGATAGGGATAATTGTTAAATGTGAACACGCCTAAATTGGGATTTTGGGTAATTGGCATGCACTGTAATTAAAGGCTATAATTTGGCATAGTTTATACTATGAATCATGATTGGGGGTTTTTGGAGAATATTTTGTATGGTGCAATATGACTAAACCTTAGGGCATGTGTTATATTGTGATTTTTGGGGCATGACTATTATTGCAAATTTGGGAAAATTGGGTGTAACCTATTTTGAGTAATAACTTGAATTTGTGGGGTATAACTTGCAATCATCTTTGTTGGGGTATAACTCGAGAATTGGAACATGACTAGTTTTGTGAATTTGGGATGATTAGCATATAAACTCTAGACTTGGACATGTAAGGTAAATATGCTAAAAGATAAACATGCCTAACCCGAGTTTAGATTGGGTTGCGGTGTAAAACTGCCCGGAACCGCCCGACACATCCAGTAACCGCAACAACACAGATCTAATGTGAGAGATTAGTGAATTTAACCCAAAACCCGAGGTTAGAATGAGTTTGCAGTATAAGTCTGCCCGGAACCGCCCGACGAATCCAGAAACCGCAAACAACAGTTCTAATGTGAGAGGTTGGGGCATTAATAAATTAATTAATGCTAATAAACAGACATGCTAAGAATGGTAAGGTTAAGTAAAATTTAGAATACTTAACTGTTATAACATGTTAATTAGAAAAGAAGGTGGGGCTAAGTAAATTTGGAACACTTAATCATTATAACATGTTAATTAGACAAGTGAACAGGGTTTAGTTAACCAGTACAACATGATGAATGAGATGGGTTAAGTTAATAAGAAACACTTAACCGATATGACATGATGAATGAGTAGGGTTAAGTTAATAAGAAACATTTAACCAATATGACATGATGAATGAGTACGGTTAAGTTAGCAAGAAACGCTTAACCAATATGACATGATGAATGGGTAGGGTTAAGTTAAAACAAGAGAGCAACACTTAACCAATATAACAGGATGCGTGGAAGGGTTAAATTAACACAAGAAGACAACACTGAACCGATGTAACACAACAAGTGGGTGGGTTAAGTTAACTTGAATTGATTGATGACACTTAACCAATACAGCATGATGAACGCGTGGGGTTAAGTTAATAAGAAATACTTAACCAATGTGACTTGATGAACGAATAGGGTTAAGTTAATGGGAAATACTTAACCTATATGACATGATGAATGAACGGGGTTAAGTTAATAAGAAACACTTAACCTATCCGACATGACGAGTGAGAAGGGTTAATAAGAAACACTTAACCAACATGACATGATGAGTGGGTGGGTTAGGTTAACATGAATGGACAACACTTAACCAATATGACATAATGTGTGGGAGGGTTAAGTACATATCGGGTTGGTGGGTAATATTAGTAAACATAGGCCCACAAACTTAACCATTAAGTAAACATGTTTGAATCAATGGGAGGGTTAAGTACATCTCTTGTAGGTGGGTAATATTTGTATATATAGGCTCATAAACTTAACCAGTAGGAAACCCTAATGGCGACCCATTTCAGCAATAACCCACATAGATGTATCATGGTACCCTGAACTAGGCAGGGTGGGGCACGATTACTGGGCTGATTATAAGCGGTGAAAATAGCGGCAAGGGTACGTTAGTGTAGGTTCCGACGGATTACGGGCGTGCACGTACTCCGGAGTGGAAAAAGCAGGCACTAGGTACCAGTAGTTATACACTGTGCATCTTGAATCGTGTCGGGTCGCTATCATAAGGATTGATACACCTTATGGTGGGACCAGCACTGGGTATCTACACGCAAGAGAGGTCCGATTGACACAGACACATGGAACATTAATACAAGTAGGGAGCCGATCGATAGGGTAGTAAGGGTACATCTAACATCTTCATGGCAAATAGGTTGATTGAGGTAAGATCCTCATACTAGATGTACACCTGAAGGCTACCACAGTTGCGGGGATTGGGATCACGTTATCATATTATCATTTTACATAGATTTCTAGTTGGGACACTAGTTAGGGGGTGCAGAGATATAGAAATCAGAATAACAAGGTAGTAGCGAAGCAGAGAAAGAGTAGAAGTACATTCAGTTTATCTTGCCTTATCATATCTATACTAATCGTATGTTATCTTGTTATCCTTGTTCTCACGGTATTGTTTTATATTCAGTTTATTCATGTCATGATGCTTTTTCCTATTTACGTGCTGAAAGTCACTGGACTTACCAGACTTATGTCTGACCTAGTTTGTTTCTCCTCTTTTCTTCTGTTCCTCCCCCCCCCCCCAAAGGTTCACAGGGAGGAAATGTTACCACTTAGCTCATTTTTCTTTCCAAGCTCGAAGATAGTCGATGTATTGCTTTAGAATTTCTCTTCCACTGCTATGGCTAGTTCATACTTTATTGGGGAATATCATTGTTATTTTTATGCTTCTTTTATACTTGGAAGTTTTTGAATCAGGACAAAAGTTCTATGTCTTGTTTTTAAGTATGATTGAGACAATTGTTGTAAAAGCTTGACTGAACCACATTGTTTATAAAATGACTTTATTTTCTGCTGCTTTATTTGTCTGTGTAATTTATCTGCATCTTTTACCTAAAACGCTCCACCGAGGTTAAGGCATTCCCTTTGTGAGTGACCTTAACGGAGGTGGAGTGTTTACAATTATGGTTTTTAATAATTGGTACATCATATATTTATGTTATTATATTTTGTCCCATCTGCATTATGAGCACCGATTTTTGTTTCATATTACTATGTATATCTATTTAAGTTAATCCTTTTAGGAAACAATGATCTGTTTAGAGTTGCTCTAAGTTCCAATTAGCCTTTTCTAGGTCGTAATTTAGACCCATTCCAAGCGGGTTGCTACAAGGTATGTATGTATTTACATATATCACTTGCTATAAGCATACTTAATGAGTTATTACTCGTTAAAAAACAGTAAATGTGAAAATGGTAACTTGGTCTCGTTTACTATTATTGCTTCAATATATGTATTGTTATTGCTTGCTCCAATATATGTATGCATAGTCTGATATATATAGTTGGATATAGGTTCTCTACTTGTGATATATTGTCAAATCCACTATAACATAAGCAAGTATCAACAATAGATATTAAGCTACACTACCACCCGGTATTGGGCCAGAGCTGGCTATCAGGTTAAGGTTGGGTCAAAACCTAGTAAACTCAATAGAACTAGGTCAAATTGATACGTAACTTCGTTATCGGAGAAAGTAGCAAACTGCAACTGCTGCACCATATAAACCAAAAGGACTTGAAACCTTATCACATATCAATTGGTTATATATAACCTAACCTTAAACCGATCTTATAAAAAGTTGTACTTGTTGTTTCTATGCATTTACATTTGTTCGATACTTTCAAGTTCCTTACAACAATTTCCGTCATATAATATCAGTGTCCTACATAGAGCGTGAGCATCAGTTTGTGATTAAATTATGAAATGTTTTTCTTGTTATTATACAACCATCAAAGTATCCATTTTCCCTATCATCATAAGATTTTCGGTGAAGGATGGTATTATTTTTTACATTTTTCAAACGCATGTTGTTGGAAGGATTAATATCATCTAGTTCAGTACTTACTGGTTTCTGGGTAGTATCATCCTTTTGTTCTTTGACTTTGACTTCATCAATCAATTCTGCAAGGAATAAAGGTGCATCAAGAATTGTTAATTGTTAATGAATTATGTTTCCCTTATATATATATTTATATATCTTCGTCTTTTGTTTTTTTCATGTGCCTATGTTTGTGTATGTATGTATGGTTGTTTGTCGGTGATGTGTGGTAATGATTAGATAATGAACAAATCATGCTCCTGGCTACATGCTTCTTGCACTTCGGTCATCAGTTTTGTATACATCTGCTAAGTACAAGCAAAAATTTAGGCTGTGTTTCACATTTATTGGATCAAGTTATAACTAGTTATTTTACATTTAGTGTTAATGCTTCTTAACTAGTTATTACTCCGTATGCCAAACACATTTACTGTTTTGCTCCAAGCATACTCAACTAGTTAAGTATACTTTAATGCATGTTTCTAATGTTATTTACATGTTATTTAAGTCATTTTTCACATCCGGTAGTCTAACAACAACTTTGCTTGGTAGGTTGGTCACCTGAAGTAAGGGTCTACTGTAGATGGGTTGTAGTCTATTTGCTGAATACTGAAGTCGTACGTAATATGTATGAACATTGAAGTATGCCAATATATTCAGTTAATTTGTATCATGTAAAATACACTAAGGCTTGAAGTATGCCCATATATTTTAGTTATGAAGTCAAATGTGTTGAACTTTGAAGTAAGGGTATGCAACTTTAATTGTTGATGCCTACCGACATGTGAATTGAGGATAAACTTTGTAATTTTTTAGTTTGCATATGTTGTATTTGCGCTAATTAAGTTTGAGTTATTCATTTGAACTTTGTAAATTTATAGCTATGAAGATTACAATTTGTACTTATGGGTATAACCTACTCATAAATTTGTATTGGTGGTTATAACCTACTCATATTTTGTTCAAATAAGAGCTTTGTGCTTCAGGTAGAGGTACCTGATTAAAATGCAGTTTTTTCAATTGAATTTAGCCATGGTCTAAAGCCGTGGCTAAATTATATAAAAAATTACAATAAAAAATTGCCATGACCTTGAGCCATGACAAAGTAATATTTTGCCATGGACCATAGCCACGGAAAAACATAAATTTGTCACGGCTTAAGGCCGTGCAAAATTTTGCCATGCCCAATTTTGCCATGCCCAATTTTTCCATGGCCTAAGGCCATGGCAAAACTCATTAGCCACATCCCAAAGTTATGGCAAATTACTTTTCTGGTGTATTGCTGAAGAAAGAGTAGTAGTTGGCCTAGGAAACAACATGGACAAAGGACTAATTAGCTGCCTTCGAAGTAGCCAGAAAGAAGGTTGAAGAGAATGTTCATCCGCTCTTGAGTACACTGTTAACTCCCAAGTCAAATATGATATATAATACTGGGAGCTCAAGGCTAAAGTGGTTGAGGTGAAGAAGATGGAGGATGTGTTCGGCTCCTAAGTGTTGACTTTCTATGTCGAGTCATCAAGTATTGGGATTTGACATGGGTCGAAGATTACCCACAAATCCTAGCAGGCACTTGGGACCGATTCCTAGAAGAGGAGAGAGACTGGCTTCTGAGGATGGTGTGGTGAATGAAGTGGAATTAGCAACCAAATTTCTGAAGGGAAATGAAGCATAAGTTCTCTTCGAAGGCCGGCGGTTGCATAAGGAAGAGGAAAGCGCTGAGCGACTTCGACTCAAAGGAAAATCTATAGTTAATGGGGAGATCAGCACGGCTAAGGATGATACCGCTTCAGCTTAATCGACTAGCTAGTCTGTGCTTGTTGCGGATCCACTCGCGTCAGGATTAGTCATTTCGCCTCCTCTAGCTTAAGGCTTTGATGGAGTAAAGGAGCATAACCCTAATGAACTAGGCCTCATCCAGTTCAAGCCTCGAACTACCATTCTTGAAATCAAGACTCCTGCAACTCTTGGGGATGGCTCTGTAGAAGGTATTCCTTTACTTTCTTCTTAGTTTGAGAAAGCCATGATGGCATATTGCCTCGCTGTATAGTTTTCAGTCGAGAGACCCATTATCCCACAAGGACCGATTTTCATTGCTCTTTCTGCTTTAGGTATACCATTGGCCAAGGCTGCTCCCGAAGTGGTGGCAAAAGTGATGGACGAGCTTCAGGTGCTCCCCGATGATTACGCAACCAAAGAGGAAGAGACGATCGATGCCATTAAGTACCAGAACAAAAAAGAGGCTTATGCTGAAAGCGACGACAATGTAATATATTCCAACAAGTCTTGAAAACCTAGCGCTCTGGGCATGTCAGAATTGAATGCACTGCAAGAAGGGACACTCTTTGAGCTCAAAGCTGATTTAGTGTGGGGGACCATTTCTGGCGATCCCTTACAAATCATCCCTCTTGGCGTTGAGGTGTTGACTGGCCAAATCATGTCTCCAATCCGGGAAAGGTGCTCAATGAAGAAAACAACCAGCCTACGTCATGGGTTAACGAGTCTTCTAGTGAGAAATCCCAAAAGCGCTTGATCATGGAGTTAGATCTTGAAAATAAGAAGAAAAAGAAGCCAAATACTTGATGAATATTTGTCGCGATCTTTCTTTTGTACACTACTGTTGTTTGTGCGAATGCGACGCTCACATTTTTAACTTGTGTAAACCCACAATGTAAATAAAGTAGTTCTTTTATTTTCAAGTTTATCTGACTTTCCATTCAATGTACTTGCAATTTAATTTTTACTAATTCTTGTTTAACTCATAAGTTATCTTTAAAACAACCCGAAATTTTGACAATAAATAGTTATTTAAATAGAAGCTCAAAAATAGGAATTTCTGCAAACGATGGAATTTGGCCTCTAAACTTTAATCGATGCGTTCATCTGGGAATTCTGGTCAATTTTCATGTTTGGAGTTTCGCGAACGGAGTCCGTATGAAAAAGTTATGGACGAAATACGAAAAATGGATGGAAATAAATAAACCAGAAATATTAATTATAACTTACCTTAATTAACCAAGCTGACCTGGGCAGTTTGATGCCCAGGCGGTCGACCGCCCCGGTCGACCTACTCGGCGTCAAACAACCTAGTGACGGCTAGGTTTTGAGGTATTGGTTTATTATTTTATTAAAAGGAATGGACGTATGTAACTTAAAAAAAATCTGATGGTTCTAGGCCATTTCCACCCCCATATAAATAAAGGGGTAGAGCCTCATTCTTTTCCTTTCAAATCTTTAGAGACGGCCGAGCTCTACCATTTTTCTTCCTCTTCTAACCTAATTTCTAAAATAAAAATATATTCATATATATAAAATCAAATCAAATTCATATGCAATTGAGAAGATTATTAGATTCAATGGAAGAGGATGCTCAACGATAAATCTTCGCTCTCTTCCCTTTTTCTTACATTTCTACAGATCAAGAATTTTCCCCTTTCTTTGTAGATTTATAAGAATTTGGGTATTGTAGGCCTAAAGGATTCAAAACTTATAATTGCAGGCTATAAGGTAAGTAGAAAATTTATATATACGTTTATAATAATGTATTTATCTCGCTTGTAATCGATTCAGTTTTTATGCTTATGCCTATCTGATTTGGTAAATAAATTATGGTAATTGGATTGACACCCTTCAGATCTGGTTATAAAAGGTCTTAAAACTTGTGAATTTACATTGTGGCTATTGATAAAATGAATTGTAGGACTTCTTAAACTTGTTTACACCTATTCCTACATTTATGTCATGAAATATATTGCAATTATGTTATAGAATGTATTGTAGACATTGCATAACACTGTAGATCTGTAAATCAGTCCCATTAAACACAAATTAGATGTAGTTACATTCCAGATCTTTAGTACATTGTTGAGTAATGAAATATGTGAATTTGGGTAACAAGATAAAATTGGTAAATTATGTGAAATTGGAAAGATACGGTTGTTAATTATGTGATTGTAATTATACCCATTTGTATTCAATACTGTTGGGTTTTGGCTTAATTATTGTAAATATGCCATTTTCATCTTTTTGAACAAAAAGATGTCATTTTGAATTTACAAGAAGTATGACAAAAAGATCTAAAAAGAAAAAGTGGTGCAAACGTATATATAAATATAAAAATAAATACTTGTGCATAGTTTGCATCGACTTTTCTATATATATATATATATATATATATATATATGTGTATATATATATATATTTCTTGTGAATTTTGAAATGTAACTTTTCTACAAATCAGGCGTAAGTTACAATAATTACCCCTAACGGTCTTTTTTGG
Source organism: Allium sativum (assembly GCA_030737875.1). Classification (NCBI taxonomy): domain Eukaryota; kingdom Viridiplantae; phylum Streptophyta; class Magnoliopsida; order Asparagales; family Amaryllidaceae; genus Allium; species Allium sativum. The sequence continues at coordinate 320,275,749 of CM060916.1, forward strand.
AAGATTTGAAACCTATTGGCAAGATTGAATGCAAAAAGGAATGTTCGGTTATTGACTAAATCAAGTCACTTAAATAAAAATTAATATGAATAATAATAAAAGTTAACTAAGTTGACTGTACGAAATCATAAAATATAAATATATACATATCATCCGTCCAAATCAATGTAAAGTGGTAAAGTATACATTGTATTGAATGTTTGAATAAGGTTCAACTATGGAATTACGTGTAAATATAATCCATTTTGAATTAATATATTTTTTGTGGCCATTTGTAGCAATCAATGTAATTAATTGTCATAAATGAAACCACAAATCAATATATAACCATTATAATCAATATTGATTGGGGGAAAATAAATATGAAAGGAAAATGGTTACAATACCTAAAATCAATTAGGAAAAATCTTGTAAACCCTAATTAGGAAATTTGAATTACAATAGCACTTGGACACGAGGTTAAGCTCAACTTATGGTGTAAGCCCGCCCGGAACCGACCGACAAATCCAGTAACCATGGGTAGTCGCTTAATGTGAGGGGTCTAAAGCATAAATATAATCATATTAAGGCAAGAGGTTAAGTTAACTTCTAGTAGAAGTCTGCCCAGAACCGACCGACAAATCCAGCATCCATAAGTTGTCAAGTTAATGTGGGAGGCCTAGTACAAAAGTATATAAATAAATTAATAAAGGAATACGAATAGAAATTGCCTATTTGGGGTACAACAATTAGATAACTTGGGACCGATAAGTAGTTGCCTTAGGATAATATGATCGTTATGGTCATAAAGGGAAATAAAAAGGAAATAAACAGAAATGGGAGTCGTAAGTGAATTTATGATTGTGATTCAAATACAGAGTCCAAATCAGGGAAGGTATTAAGTGAATTCCTAGAGAAAAAAGGGAAATATAACCATCCTTATTTATACCAATGAAAATAGAAAATACAATTAGACTTAGTAGGTTAATAGTGTAAAATATCATTAACCATATAAAACCCGTGACAAAAGAAATCGTGTAAGTAGGGTATTCCTTTGTGGAGGGACTAAATGGGAATGACTCAATAACGTAGCCCACTTTATCCCAAACAAGGAAATATAATAGGCTAATGGGGTATGAACCAATAACCTTCACGTATAGTCCACTTCTAGGGTCCTAAAAGGCTAAGTGACTAGGGTTGAAGAGCCCACTTGGGAATAGGTTTTTAAGTTTATGGGTCTTAAATGGAAGGTGTGTGGGCATTCCCAAACCTAGAAACTAAAAAGATCAGATATGGCTACCTATCCTACGGGAAGTAATAAGCGACTATGGAGGTTATCTAATAAGGTCAGCTAGAAGGTATAACGAACGATAAAATACCATCTCTCACCTTATGCGGGGCAAAAGGGTATATGTGTGAATGACGGAAGCCTTGACTATAGGACCCGTAGCTAGTGCCCTCCAGTTTATTATTGGTGTTGAATGTATTATTATCGAGGGTTAATAAGTGACCACAGGTCCGCCTAGGGTCTTAAGCGATCAGGGTGAATCCACCCTATCTATCATTAATAGTGAGACATTAAATAATAAAGAACAGTGAATGAGGATATGGATAGAAACCCCGAAATTAGGGGCCCACTCTCTATATAGTTGACCATTTAAGCTCTAGTATAAAAGCTTCACAAAAATGTGTGTAAATGTCTTATCTCAGTAATATAAAATGGGGATACTACTTTGGTAAGGGTAGTTGAGTCATGCGTAAACATTAACAAGATTGGTTTAGAATCACTAACCTTGTTAGGCATACAACTTAGATTGAACCAAACGGAATGTATCTGTGTTATAGTCTGTGTTGTATATTTCTTAATCACCAGAACTTGTTGTTTTGACCCCCTCCTCTTTACAACCTCCAAGGTTTCCTAGAGAAGGCCGGGTTCACGAAGGTAGGTTTGGCTTTCGGTTCTCGTTCTCTCTCATGCTATTGGCAAAGTGACTTACTTCAGAAAGGTAGTTACTTGAGTTAATACTTATTATCCTATTTTGTTTCCACTGTGATTTGTCTTTATCGTACTCTGATTATGCTCATGCTCATTTATTGCATGTACCAGATTACACGCTCCATGCTTGGATGTGTTTGAGTTTCGATTTTATCGAAATTTGGGCACAGAAAAGTGTAGGGTGTTACAATTTTGCTTAAAATGAGTAAGACTGAACTCATAAGTTGTCTCGCTTGAAATGAGCTAATGTCATAGTATGGAGGTATAGTGTATATGCCCCCAATTAACTTTGAATCATACGCTGTATCAAGAGCATGTTCGAAGTTAATTTTTGAGTCTACGTCGGTGCCCCCAACATTGGTGAGAGTCAAGCTAAGTCTATTGATTATTCGATCCTTAAGGTTTTATACTCTCTCGTCGTTAATTCGGGTTAGAGTCGCAGGTTAAACAGTCTTAAGTCGTGGTGCACCGTTCACACTAAACCAGTTGTTTATACTTTCTCTCAAGTCATGAGAGTTAGATTTGAGTGTGTGAGTGGTCCTTTACACATTCTCCTGGGAGTCATTCATACACTTTAGTCTTTATAGTGAGGATCGCCTCATCAAGCGTCGGAGTCATGGTTGAACCTTGTTAACTCTTATCTGACTAGTTGTGGAGTTGAGTAAGCTCATCGAAAAGTAAGCTAATGAACATCGTTAGGGAATTACTCGTTCCCTTCATTCAAGTTTTGGCATAAGTCAGTCGAATCACATCGCTTAGCCATATTATTATACATAGTCATAGAGCATGAAAGGAACTTTTATTTATAACAAAATGGCAATCGACGAGTCACATATTATTACATTGTCTGAAAATGAAATAATACTTACAAAATTACAGAAATAAAACCTCATGTCAAATGATGCCACATATGCTCATCATTCCATCGGGGTCGGTCGCCATCAACAATCGTTAGCATGAAAGCACTGTTATCAAGCTTGTATTGAAATACGTAGGGTCCTTTCTACATCAGCCACATATGTACAGGGCCAGGAAGGACATGCTTCAGGACGAGGTCGCTAGATTCAAAGGTTATCAGCCGAACCTTCTTGTAGTATCAGGCGACCCGGTGTTAATGTGCTGAGGCATGCAAGTCAACCACCTCTCTCTTCTCATCAATTATGTCAAGTGATTCCTAGAGAAGTTCCTTATTAGTCAAAGGGTTATAATACGTCGTTCGGTGAGAGGGCACTTCAAGCTTCACTGGTATATCTGCTTCTGAGTTGTAGGACAGAGCGAACAGAATGTGGCCAATCGGTGACTTATGGGTCGTCTGATATGCCCAAAGGGCTAAAGGTAGCTCATCAACCCACTTTCCTCTAGCTTACTCCAGCTACTTTTTTAGAATGGATTTTATAATCTTGTTCACAGCTTTGACTTGTCCATTTGATTGCGAATGTGCAACTACAATATATCTATTCTCGATGTGACGACATCAGCAAAAGTCTTTAAACTTTAAGCTATCGAACTGGGTCCCATTATCAGTTGTGATAGTCCTGGGAAGTCTAAATCAACATATGATGTTTTTGACGATGAAGTAGATCACCCGCTTCGTCGAGATCGCGATTGTTAGTTCGGCTGCGGCCCATTTAGTAAAATAATCGACCGCCATGATCGCGTACTTTGCTCCACATTTGGATATCGGAAGTATGTCAATAATTTATATTTCCTATACTGCAAACAGCCAAGGACTAACTATTTAGGGTGAGTTGAGTTGGCGGAGTTCCCGAAACTTTAACAAATCTATGGCATTTATCACAGCGTTGTGAATAATCAACCGCATATTGATTGATGGTATTCATATCAACACTACAAGATAAAGTGGAATAGACATCACTCTTTTAACATCAGTTTGTAAAACCACTGACGATAAAAGTTCTTTTAACATCAGTAAACTTTAAAGAAATGTTAAATGGTTCCTTAAACATTGGTTGTTAAAACAACCGATGTCTATCTTTAGAATAAAGCCATATCACCTTCGACCGCGAGAAAACGCATCTCCCAAAATTATTTCTCGTGCCTTCTATTCTTTGAAAAACAAAAACAAAAAATGCCCGGTGAAACCCTCATTGTTTCCCCCAATCGCCTCACCTGGCCACCTCCAAATCGCTACGCTACCACCTGCAAATCGCGAGCCACCGCTAGTAGTCGAGCATGAGTGGAAGTGGAAGCATTTTCCTCCTTAAAATTAGGGTTTTTGGTAAGAACCGTTGCTTTCTTTTAGATCCATCCTCTTATCTCGAGCATGGTAGCGATTGGAAAATTGTAAATGATTTTTTTTGTTTCTTTGGTCGATCCGTCCTCTTATATCGAGCACGATTTATGTTTAAGCTTGAACTCGAATAAACTCGTATGCCAATGATGATTGTGTTTTAAATTAGAGTTGAAACTCCTATTTTCTAGTCTGATTTTGATTGACCGATTCAATTGATTTTGATTTGCTGTATGCTACTCAAATTCATACATTCACTCAGAAAAATGTAATCATTATATAAAGATTTATATAATTCTTAGCTTAAATGGGAGTTTGTTTAATTTAATGGTTGTTGTTATACTGATAAAAAATTGTTTCTTGCAGCACTTGTATTCTATTCATGATATTTTGTATACTTGCTTTGCTTTTGATTCATATATGTACGAGTATTATATATCTGGTAACTCATACACTCCTATTACTGTGATGTGCTGATTCTTGCATGTCTAGCATCCGTGCATGCTTGGTACTTAGGTGCTCCTTGTTGCTTTTATGCCCTATTTGATGTTGCATGCTTGGAAACATGAATAGTATTTACATGTATATACAAATCATTAGCATACATACACTTGCTCAAAATTGATAAGAACAAGTACTATACTTGGTCAAAACCGATAAGAATAGATAATATAGAATCAAAAGATGATGAAGGACAACCCAAATTTATTGAGGCAACAATATAAAATATATATTATTTTTTATTCAAGTTATATTTAGTCGTTTATGATGAGTGTCTCTTGTGAATATAGGTTGATCTACTTAGTGATTTTTGCGCCAGTTAAGGGTGAGGCTTGAGCTTTGGTTTCGCTCGACCTGTTTGCAACATTAGTAACGTCATCCAAGCTGGTGGGATAGGGCTAGTCAAAAGGGGACGCTTTTGATTAGTCTAATCCTACCAACTTCGGACCACGTTCATGTAGTTATCAGACGGTTCCACCAAAACCACAAGATTGAGCATCACACTTAGCTCGAAAAGGGAGCACAAATGTTGACACTTTATACATGAATTTTTTGTTCGAGTTATATTTAGTGGTTTCTGATGAGTGTCCCTTACTTGTGATTATAGGTTGATATACTTAGTGGTTTTTGCACCAGTTAGGGGTGAGGCATAAGTAATAATTTCCAAAAGATCAAAATTTCCAAAGTTGTTGTCAATTGCACAAGTAATAATTTGTATGCTACCTAAGAGTGCTTCTTACTTGAAGGACTTTAAGGCCTCTAAGGTAGCATACAAATTATTACTTGTGCAACCAACAATACCTTCGTAAATTTTGATCTATTGGAATTATTACATGAGCTTGAGGTTTCGGTAGAGCTGTTTGCAATAATAGGAACATCGTATGAGTTGGTGGGATAAGGCTAGTCAAAAGTGGACACTTTTGATTACTCTAATCCTACCAACTTCGGACGATGTTCCTATTGTTGTCAGATAGCTTTATAGGAACCACAAGCTAAAGCCTTGCCCCTAGCATGAAAAGGGAGCACACCTACTACAGGTATGTTTGACACTTTATCCATGAATTTCTGCTTTACGTTACATTTGATAGTTGTCGGTCACCTTGTTTACTGAATATACACACACATATGCATACATACATACGCATGTATGTGTGTGTGTGTGTATATGCATGAGTGGTGTGTTTTGGACTCGTTCATTTGTTTGCTGCTCACACTTATGATAAATGCTTGCAACTGTCCATTATTACATCCTACCTTGCCATGTCCCTGCCTCCACTGTACATTGGGTTATGTATTTCATGGAATGCTGATTGTATATTAGTCTTTCCCCAAGTTAACAAGTTTGTGTATTTTTTACTTGTATTAATGTATGTCAACATATGTGTACACATATTTATATGTATATATGTGTGTACTGGTGCACGAGAATTATGTGTAAAAAAAAAAGTATGTGCTCAGTGGTCACCCCATTTGTTGTATCTAGTTGTGAACCCATGTTAAGGGATATGAAATTAAATGGTTAGGCATCTAAACTCGTATGATTACATTGGTTGAATAAAACTTAGTACTATCATTTGTCTACCTATTTCCATTTGGTCATCAAGTTATCTTTAGGCCATTGTTGTCCTTCTCTATATGCTTTGCTTTGTGCATGTTTCCACTGTTATTTTGCAGCATACATTAAAATAAGAACATAATTTTTCACTTGATGACCCACTTATAATTTGACATTTGATTTTGATAAGGAAAAAAAATTACTGCACTTGATTGGGTCTGCACAACGGTTGCTTGATGTACCTTGACTATATGCATATTTGCACTTATTTCATTTTAAACTGAAGTTTAATCTAACCCTTAGTTGTTGCATGCATTTAGCCATGCTTTATTCATATTAGTGTGTTTCTACTTGCCAGGTTATAATCATGTCTAGTTTGCTTCCCTTGCCTAATTTTGAACAAGATTTTGTGTATGTTTTGGCTCTTGCACATACGTGTATATGTAAACATTTTGTTTGCGTATACACATATCAACAACATGCATATATACGTATCGACAGCATGCATATATACAACAAACCCACCCTGTCTTATACCATATGTGCATCTTCCCCGTTGCTTTTGTTGTGCTTTATGTATGACTTCCTTATCCATGATCTAGGCTATTTTGTTTTGCTATGTGCACAAGGAATACAAATACAACAATAATAGTTTTGCTATATGCACAATTCTGGTCTTGCGAGCATGCTTTGTTTATTTCTTTTGCCATGACTTAAGAACCTGTATTGTTTGGTCTTTTCTGTGATATATATACATGTGACTGGACTGAACTGGAAGCAAACGAAGATTCAATGTATATGAATTTGTGTATAAATTGAGTGACATTGAGTGTATTGTAGTGAGAGATGTAATGTATGAATAACAGTGTAATGTACAGTAGTGTATAAAATATTTTATTTAATACAAAATACTGTTTGAATATTTAAATTCTTTGCAATAACATTATTATTCAATATCAGTAATGTTTAAACAAACTGACGTAATAAGGAGCCTATAGCATCAAGCATTCAAAAAAAGGATGTAATAAACCATCTTTTATGTTGGTTGTTGTAGAAAACCGATGTATATAACAACAAGTAACATCGATTCTTTTAAAGTGACTGATGTAATCATATTTTTTAACAGCGGTCCTTTATAAATATCTGATGTAGAATTCGCATGAAGTCATCGGTCGTAAATCATCAGATATCCTAATAAAAACGTTGTATAAAGTCATAGACATCAGCCAAAAAGCGATGTTAAGATCCTGACCTTTCACTACACATGCGAAGACATCAGTCGAATTCATTCAGACATTGGCGAAAAATCGATGTCATAGGTAGTTTTTCTAGTAATGTGAAGCAAGTTCTCAGCCAGAGTTTGCCTACAAGCATGATCGCCACACTCGCCTTTATGCACTTCCTACAGTACTCACTTGGCGTCGTCATGAGCTAAATATCAGAGCGAAGGGCCTGGGAAACCTTTTCGATACAATATGTCTCCTTATATGATGTATCTCGAAGGTTTACGTAGGAAAGCATGCTTCTCATTCTTTCGTTCAGGAAGGATTCCATGTAGGAGAAAGTCCTTAATAGGATTCATCCATGATTCTCTTTCAGATTCCACATCTAGCTCCCAATCAACTTCTATCTGATCTATGTTGTGGGTTTGCAATGTCTCTATCGGGACCGAATCTATTTGCATCGGGCTCTCTGAGCTAGACAACTTTGCTAAAGAGTCGGCTTTCTCATTATGCCCTCGCGGAATATAAGATATGCTATAATAGTTGAACCAAATCAACAAATCCTCCACTCAATCAAGATAGGCAGCAAGTCATGCTTCCTGGGTTTGGAATTCCCTCCTAACCTAAAATACAACCCGTGAATCACAGAAAATGTAAACAGATTTTACTTCTAGTTCTTTTGTGAGTATCATCCCGGCTATCAAGGCTTCATACTCAGGTTTATCATTGGTTGCTAGAAAGTTCAGCCTCAATGCATAACATACCAATTGTTCCTCAGGAGTTAGTAAAACAACTTCAGCGCCAGAGCACCAATCGTTTTAGACTCCATCTGAATAGCTTCCATATGATGGTTGATGGATCGACCTCTTCAACAATATCATTTGGAGCTGTGAATTCCCCTATAAAGTCCGCCAGTGCCTATCCCTGAATTACTCTTCGAGGAATGAATGTAATATCAAACGGAATTAGTACAATAATCCATTTGAGTTACCTTCCAAATACCTCCGGTCATTGAAGGACCTATCGTAGCGGTTGGTCGGTATACACTTTGATGGTGTGAGCTTGAAAATAGTGTCGCAACTTCCTCGAGTCCATTAGGAGGCTATAAGCGAGTGTTTTGATCTTTGAGTAGCTGCGTTTCCCCCCCCCCCCCTCCCCCCCCCATTAACCTCTTGCTTAAATAATACACTGACCGTTGAATCCGATTTTCCTCATAAATAAGCGTTAAGCTGAAGGCATGTAAGGAGACTGCAAATACATGAATAAGTCCTCATAATTGATCAGCTTTGACAATATTGGAGGTCTCTCCAGATGAATCATGAAATTTTGGAATGCTTCGACACAATCCGATGACCAACCGAAGTTACGATTCCCTCACTTTATCAAGTTAAAAATGGAATGCACTTGTCGGTTGCTCTGGATATAAACCTTGTTCAAGACTGCCATTTTCCCATTCAGGCTTTGCACATTTTTTATATTCCGAAGTTCCTGAATGTCCCATATGGCTTTTATTTGGTCGAGGTTAACCTCAATTATCTTAGAGCTCGTGATGAAACCAAAAAAATTCCCTGAATTAATGCCAAAAGAGAATTTCGAAGGGCTAATTTCATCCCATATTGGCAGAGAATACTGAACATTTTCGCCAAGTCATCCACATGGTTGGCAGATTGTCGTGACTTAACAAGCACGTCATCCATACATACTTCCATCGACTTTACAATTTGATTCTAAAACATATGGTTAACCAACCGCTGATATGTCGCTCAAGCATTCTTTAGTCCAAACTGCAAGACCATATAACAATATAGCCCAAGGTCAGTTATAAAGCTGGTATGTTCTTGGTCTAGAACATGCATTGGGATTTGGTTATACCTAGAGTACGCATACATGATGGAAAGAAGTTCATTCCCTCCATCGAGTCCATGGGCTGGTCGATTCTAGGAAGTAGAAAACTATTTTTCGGGGTAATCCTTGTTCAAGTCATAGAAATCAATGCATGTTTGCCACTCCCCACTAGATTTATTTATGAGAACTGAATTTAATACTCACTTAGGGTACACTGAGTTTCGGATAAACCCATTGCTCTTCAGCCTTTCTACTCCTTCTTTCAAATTTGTCGATCTCTTAGGACCAAGCATACGTTTCGGGACGTACTTCTAGTCGATGTTGAGTGAATGGCTCATAATATTTGGTGATATCCCATACATGTTAGCATGGGTCCAAGCAAACATGTCAAGGTTTGTTTGGAGAAAATTATTCAACTCCCTCATTCAGAGGGGTCGAAGGTGAGATCTGATCATCAAGATCTTGGAAGGGTTGTCGTTATTGATCGAGATCGCCACTGTGGTTTCATTGGGAGTCTCTCTTTGGTAACCTAGCTGCTTGTCTTTTCTCGAATCAACATCTTTGAATTGACGGATGTACTACCCGAGCTAGAATTTTTCCTTTACTTGCTATGCGGTTGCATCTAAAATACGAAGGGAATTGTCAATGACTATACCCTTCTCCTTGCTATAGGAATCTTTCCACTCTTCCAAGTAGCATGTTCGCCCTGCTGCCTAGTCTCCATGTACAACTCTGACTCCGTTCTCAGTCGGAATTGTTAAGAGAAAGCACCAAGGATCTACGCATGCTCGGAATTCAGCGAGGGTCGTTCGACCCAAAAAAGCATTGTATAGAGAGTTTATATCCAACACCGGAAATGGGAGGATCCTCCCTCTTTGGTGGTCTTTCTCACTCAATTCCATCAATAATTCAACCATCCGTACTGGTTCATTAGCTATGCCATTAAAGACATGAATCCTATATTTACATGGATTCAAATCCTTAGCCTCTAACATCATCCGGCCATAGGCTCTTTTGAACAAAATGTTAATGGAACTACTACAATCAATCAAGACTTTTCGCACCAATTCTGGGCCAATCATGATTGAAATCACTCAAGGATCAATAATTAGTGCCTGTACTCTGTCAGTGTCACGATTATAGAAGATGATATCATCCATCCTCGTCCTTTGCTGCTTAAATGAGAAATCTCATTCGCCATGTTGGACTGTTCAGTATCAACATGTTTCACCGCATTTGCGTATTGTTCCATAGTCCTAAGATTAAAATCCACCGTATTGGCCCTCCAACAATGGTTTTATGACGATTCCTTTGTTTCGGGCTGGGTGGCGGCACTAGGAGCTTCCTGACCTTGACGTTTAGGGTTCTAAGTCCTCTGCTCCTTGTCCCGGGTAACCTTGTACTCATTCAACTTTCCTTTATGTATTAGCTTCTCCAATATATCCTGAGACGATGGAACTCATCAGTCGTGTGGTCGTGTATCCCATGGAATAAACAAAATTTCCCAGCCTGCACTTCTTTCTGTGTAGATTTTCGCAGTGGGGCTTCTTATATTACATTTTATTGCTCGTATCTAGATAAACATTCTTTAAAGTATCATTCAAGATTTTGTAATAGTCGAAAGTCTAGAATCTGGGTCACTTCTTACCATCCCCTTTTTAACTACAGCCTCCTCCATTGTCGTTCTTATGTCGAATATTTCTCCTTTTGTTTCGATTCTGAACATTAACCTCAACTTTTCTAGAATTCTCTCTAGACTTCTTCCCCACCACATTGCTCTGAATAAACTCATTCATTGTGTCATGACTTTTTCTCTTCATTTTTTGTCTGCCTCTTCAATCCGCAAGAACACATTGGCCTTCTCATAAAATTGGTCTAGGATCGAGGGAGGCTTTCAAGTCAAGTATTTTCCAAATTCAGTTTCTAGATCAATGTCATCGACCAACACCACCAGTATTGTTTTCGGATTTGGATTGCCAATCTCAGTGATGGCAGTATTGAAATGATCAAGGTAATCATTAATCATCTCTCCGCGGGATTGATTAACACGAGAAAGGGTCATAATGTATTTTGACTTAGATGCATGAATTTGGAACTTATTTATGAACTTCTTACTCAAGTTTTTGAAATTCGGGACCGATCTAGGAGGCAGTCGAGTAAACCACATTAGTGCAACTCCATCAAGATAGGTAGTGACCGCTTTATACTTTATGGAATCCACGGTTGCGGCTGAATCCATATACCATGTGTATCTCATTAGGCATTGTTGAAGATCAGACTTTCCTAAGTAATGATTCATCTTAGGCAAATTGAATCTTCAAGGGAATTCAGCCTATAGGATTTCATCAGTGAATGTGTATGACTGCGGTCAATCCCCCAGTTCTCGTTATTGTATTCTCGACTGTCATTCATGATCTGCCTCATCATGGCAATCAAAACTGGAGTGTATTAAAAACAAACTCTATTTCTAAAATCTATCCCGTCCAGCCCTGTTCGCCTTCGCTGCAAGTTACATCACTTAAGTCACTATCCTGGCAGTACTTCCTTAACCCGTGTTGCCTCCGTCAATCACGTGATGCATGAGGGAAGAATGGGAGCATAAGATGTGTCGGGGAATTGCAATTTCCAAGAGAAATCCAGATCGGTAAAGGGGCCAACTCGACATTGCCTATTTTGACATATTTGAGTAGAGTCAGTTTGACAGGTCGAGCTGGATGTCTTTCGAACCGGAGTTCTTACAGGGTTTAAGGTCTGATGAACTATCATTGCTGCTGCTACACTACCTCTCTGCTCTTTCCTGATGAAGATGAGGCTTTTATTTGATGATGTGGTGGGGTAGGAGCTCTCTGACTCCTGAATTCATTCCATTGCTCCATCATTCTATTTATATCTTCCCTCAATGCAATGTATGCGCGTCAATGGTAAAATATTTATTTCAACACTTGAATATTTTTAACAGTTCATACATTCAATAAAAATAATATTTTTATTGTTCAAACATTTTGTTCAACACACGAATATTTTATGTAGTTCATATACACATTAAAATTTATATTTTTACTGAATAAATATTTATTTTAGAAAATTTTGGCATTATAACGGCGTAATATAAAAAATGGAGTAATGTCTAGCATTACCCCTCTCCTGATACTGGCTCACGCCATACAAAATTTTCAATCCAATCAACCAAATCACAATACAATCAATAACCACAATACAGTCAATTTTATACAATACAATCCAAACAACAACCATGGTTTGTATAAATAAATAGTGTCAAGGGCTTCTAAGCCCCGTCTGCACCCTAGTACATATTTAACTGTAAAATAATTAGAGTGAGAGGGAGTTCTCACTTTGGAATCCACTCCGCCGTGCTTTCCTGAAGTTCTGATTTGCTATTATAGTCCCAGAATTTCCACATGAGCTCCAATCTTCACACCGTCCTTTTTACTAGCTTAAGCACACCATTCCAGACAACTTTTGCCTAGTGGCCTTTCTTTCGAAATTGGTCCATTTCGCCAGAAATCATGAAAAGACAGTATTTAGACAATAGACATTGGACGCGTTTTCTGAACAACTCCGCAATCCAAAATCTGACTTCCATATATTCAAATCGAAGAAAAATCGTGCTCTTCGATTTTGGTACTGTGGAGTTTTGGCTATAGGGGCTCGGTTTGGAAGATATTGGCTACAACAGATCAGGGGTGTTTTTATAAAACTGAAAATAATAAAATTTTGATTTTTGAACAAAGAGGGATCCATGGTCGTAGGTGGTTGGTTAGAGGGGCGGCGCCGGAGGTCTGCAGGTAGGAGGGAGTCGCGGCGGTAGTCTGGTGGTGGGCCAGGGGGTGGCACGGCGGTATTCAGGCATGTGGGGGGGGGGTTCTCAATTGGGAAAGGGAAAAGAGGGGGCGGCGCTGGTAACGGCAGGGGCGACGGACCGGAAGGGAGGCGGCGCGATGGAGCCACGATGACGGTGTTTGGCTAGGGAGGGCGCGCGATGGGTTCGTCGTTTTTTCCCTCTTTTGAAATAACGGCGGGTGATTAAATTGAAGGAGGAAGCTAGGGTTTTAAAACCCTTATATAATATTTATATTATTATTGGATTTCCAAAAAGTTACTTTTTAATTAGAACTCCAAATCGAACCCAACGACTATTGCTCCTAGCCAATACTCCTATTCCAGACACAATGGAATAGGTTTCATTAGACAATTCAGCAGTTTCGATTAGTTTTTCTTCAAATTAAAATATAAATCAATATAAGGTTCAAAATTGATTTCAACGTACATTCTAATTTACCGGGCCCACATATTGACTCCAAAAATTCTAGAAAAACAAATCTGGCTATGTTTTGACGATACGGTCCCAACAAAACTAATTTCGTCGAATTTGGAGATTGTCTGAAAAATTGTCATTTTCCAGTCGATTAAATTCAAACTTAAGTTACCAAACACATTTTAATTCACTGTTCTCACATATTAATTCTAAAAATTATGAAAATTGGAATATAGCAATAATTTGACATTCTGGATCCAACAAAAGTGGTTTTGTCGAAAACAGAGGTCGTTTACAAAATGGCTATTTTTAAGGGCTATATATTATATTATATATATATATATATATATAAATTCTATAGCGACTATTTTCAATTTAAAACTGGACATAACTTTCAATTTTTATTATGAAATCTGGATTATTCACATTTGTTAGAAAGATATACTTAAATAGATCCAACATTTCTGGTTTTACCGAAATCCGATTTATTTTGAATCCTGTACATTCTTTTGAAATTTAAAATCAAATTTTCAAACTACCACGCCATTTCAGGCTTGTTTTATAATTAAAATAAATTTATGTGTTCTAACTTCAATTAAAATAATTTTTTAGTCATTATTATTTAAAATAAATCTTTTTAAATATTCAAAATACATTAAAATAGCTAAAATAAAAATTTTAAATTGGTTCTGAAAATCCGGGTTGTTATACAAACTTTCCCATTCTATCTACTCTCTTTCAACAAAGATTGATGTCCATTTTTTCCATGGGAGTTTGGTTCTTATGTTTGCTATTTTCTTCCATATTCTTATTATTTAGTCTCTTAACTTTCCTAATAGGTGCCTTAGAAATGTCCTCCATGTTCGTTAAAGTAACGATTGTTCTTATGGATATTTATTATCTAATTCAAAGTCAAATATTCATACCTTCACATAAACAATCTTAATTACTTCATTAATATTTTCTATTTCCAATATTCTTTTGCTTATTAGCGATTTAGTGCTCTTTCAAATTTTAAATTTCCATATTTACTATTACGACAGTTTATACCATTTAACAAAAATTGTACTTCCATCTTTCTCTAAATATCAAGATATTCTTATGCAATGGATGTAAATTTATTCTTATTACAGTTTATCCTAATGGAAGCCTATTCCACTTCCTTCTATTTATTTCTCCCTTAGCCTCTTTATAAATGATAATTAAGCCACCAAATTGATTTCCATTTACTGCCTATTAAATAAGGAGTTCAAAATCCTTTCCACTTTTCCAACCATATGGTTCTTACAGACATTATATGTTTACAGATTTCAAAGTCGATAAGGAAGTGGCTAAATACTATATGGTTTCTACGGTATTTCTAGGAATTAAGATCAATCATTTCCTACAGATACCTACATATACTATTTTATAGAGATACACGTACTTTAAATAAATAAATATATACTTACGTATAATATTTTTTTTTTCAAAATAAAAAGTACGTCTCTCAAATGTATAGTTTCCCCATAATCGGGTAACCTAAGCTCTAATACCAAATGTAACAACCCACGCAGAATGGTCCTAATTCCGACCTAAACAAGGCCCATTGGAACTTAGAGTCATTCTAAACAGGTCGTTGGTTTCTATATGGAATACATAAGCAGAGCCAAAATAAAAATGAAATCAAAATCTCACAACGAAAGGGATAAAATATAATAACTGAAAATAGATGTACCATTAAATAAAACCAAAATAATGTCAACTATATCAAATTCCAACTTTCATATCAAGGTTTATTAGCAATAAAATTCTATGATTACAATAAACTGCCAACATGATAATAATAGTGATAAGTTATGGAATCTCCTTCACCAGGCTCTAATCTTTATGACTTCAACACTCAAGCGTACCCACATACTAACTTGTTTAATTGTTATGGGGTGGGAGGTTAGAATAATAAGTTCTGGTGAATGAAAATCACATAAGTTTGAGGAATGTCTATTTCACATACTTGGCAGCATAAATCCATTAAATTATGTCTACATAATTTCAACACACAAATATGAATATTAAATAAGGCGAACTAATCTACAGTCACTTAAGGCCAAAATGTTTATATAAGGGTGGACTTCTATTATCACTTAATACCCTACGAGGTGGACTACAATTTGGTCACTTAAGGCCATTATCTATATTTAGTTATGGGCAGATTCTCGACTATCACTTAATACCTAACGGTGGGCCCTAGCTACTTAAGACATCGTCTTTTAATCGTCAACGCTATCAAAATATACACAATGTAAATCAAGAGATAGTAGACTACCACTCAATACCAGGTTTAGGTAGGCACAAATCTCCATTTATGACCCTTGTGGTGAACCATGCGTTACTGTCTAGCTGTCAATATAGGTGAATTCTTATCCACTTAATACTTCCCTTATACAAGTTGTTCCAATACATACTTTTTAGGACTCTTATTTGCCCGTCCTTGGGTATGCCCTCATGTAGCCCCCAGATAAGAAGTAGAAAACTTCCAAAGAACTACCTTATTAATATGTCTGTTGTTTTACTAAGGACCACTTAATACCTCATAAGTTTGTAAGAGAAAGGCAGACCCAATGCCATTTAAGACCTAATAAGGGCAGGCCCAATGACTTCATCCCTTCTAAAGAATAAACATTAGAAGAGGCCTAATGTCCTAACCACTTAACTCACAAACAAGGCAGGTCAGCCACTTAATACCTTCTCGAGGCATGCCTACTTCACACAAATACACACACACACTTGGTGTCCCATATTAAACTGACCACTTGTAGATGTTGTATTTGCCGAGCAGTTCCGAGTTGGCTTCTACTATAAGTTGGGCTTATCCTCGTGTGTTCGTGTACTAATTATAATGGCTCATGGAACCTAAACCTCTCATATTAACCTAACTTCCTTATAGATTCTGGATATGCTGGTCGGTTCTGGGTAGGCTTTTACTACAAGCTAGGGTTAACCTCATGTCTATGCATCATTAATATTAATTAATAGCCATTAATACTCATATGAATACCAATTAACTATGGAGACATTTAAAATTTTAATTTCCTAATTTAACGAATTAAGTATGCATTAATACGCCTATATAATACGTTTATTATGCTACAAATAGTAATAAATAAATGTAAATTGAGTGCATGTAGAGAAACCTCCTAAACAAAGAAATGTCTATCCTAACAAAGAAATTTAAGGTTTACAAGTTTATTTCCCTAACATCAAAAACATAGCACAAAATGTATATTCACATTCAATCAAATACAGAGAAATAACAAATATATATAGAATAACTTGTAACGTAGGTTCAAAAGATTACTTCAATAATAAAAGGAAGACAAGGTACAATATGCCAAATATATGTATAACCCCTTTTTGGTACTGTTTCACTTTTCATATGCTTTTATACCAAAACTTAAAACTGGTAATTTTTGTTATAATACGTTCAAACTATCTTTTTTTTAAATAGATGCGAAAACCTGTTTAAATTAAAAACACTCAAATCTTATGCTTTTGCATATATATGAGATTTGCAATTTAAAAGAAAGTGAATCCGACCATTATCGAGCCTATACAACACCCAAAAGTCTAGCTTTTATTATATTCATAACCAAAACCTAATAGACATCATTGATTGATCATTTTCATAAATTATAAGGGATTTAAAGGATTATATATATATATATATATTTCATGCAAATTCAACTCTCTTTAGGCATAACAATCCAAATATACACTACCAAGATATAGAAAATAGTTAACTTGTACAATTTCCACTCATAATAACACAAGGAGAAGGAAGAAGATGTTGTGCAGAATCAGTTTCTGTATTGTATCCTTGCAATTATTGTTTTACAAACTTCCTCCTAATCTAATATATGCATATAAGAATTTGATTTAAAGTCTTATGCATATATATATTCTAATTCCAGACTATTCTAAGAAAAATAGATTAGAAAAGTAGAGAAATGGATCAAGGAAGAAGAAGAATCCTAACCTGTCAAAATTTAAGAATTAAGAAGAATGGTGGAGAAGCAGAGTGGAGGCGTAGAAGAGAATGAATGTCGGGTTTAGGGGAGATGCCAAGGGTTTATTTATAGTTGCTAAAGTGTGTGTGGGGGCGTAGGATTAGTTATATAAAATCTGGAAATACTGTTCTACCAAAAATTAATAAAAATTAATAAAACATTCCCCTTCCCTCCCCTAGACTAGGAGGGCGGTCAACCTCCTCCCTAAGAGGGCCCTTGACCCCCCAAGTCTACCCCTCTTAAGTAAGGGAGGCCAGCCAGTCTTTTGTTCTGGGCGTAGGAAGAAATGTTTCCCTTACGTTATATATTAATAAATATGTTAATTATTCTGATTGATTCTTTCCGTTATTTCTTTATTCATGTCCCTTATTATATACTTATATATACACACAATTTTGAATCCCGAAAGAATATCCCATTATGCAAAAAGTACATTATTTTATTCTAGATTTATATTCTTTCTGTTTGAAATTCAAGTGTTGTGTGTATACAGTTTCCGTATAACTTAATTTATTAATAACTTTTTCATATGGACTCCGTTTTCTATTAATAAAATATGAAAGCTGTAACGACCCGCATTCTACGCATCATAGGATCGTAGGATATTTATTTCTGTCACATACGAAGTCCTATGGTCATGTAACTTTGGGAGACGACTATTGGGGTCATTTCCCATGTTCAAGATTTTTCCCGATTTTTAAATGACCATTTTACCCCTAGTTGGCACTGTTTTGGCCATAACTTTTGATTGGAAATGAATTTTGACCTGAAACCACTTCCATTGGCTCCGGATGATGGTTTCTCTTTCCGTAGAGTGGTCACATTAGTCAAACGGACTCACTGTTTGGGAGATATGGCTGAAACAAGTTTCAGATGGTGAAAAACAGCTTAATTGGGCTTAACCGGGTGATTAGCAGCTAGGCCCAGAGGGGAATTTCGGGTTTAGGGGTATGTAGGGGCTGATTAGGGTTAGAAAACATTTCTTTAGACATTTTCCAGCTGCCACTTTCATTCTTAGACACCCTAACAATGGCCTCCTACATCTAAAACACCCCAAATCATTTTCTAATTGAAGATTAGGCTTAGCAAACATCAAATCAAGGAGTATTAGCACGAGAACCGAGGTAGAGCTGCTGTGTAAGATTGGGAACAGCGCCAAATCAGAGAATATTTCAGATTTGGGGTTTTAGTTGTGGCAAAGGTGAGTGATAGCATCGTTTTGACACTAATTACTGTTAATTATGGGTAATTAGTGAAGATTAGCGAATTTATACACTAATAAATTCTGGAAAAATGTTTAGAAATTCTGAAATAATATTTCATGCCTCTGTTAGAAAATTTAGATGATTTGATTAAGTTTTACTAAGTATGTGCTTAAACATGATTAAGAAGGATTATGGGAAAATGTGAGGTTTTAGCCACTTTTGATCTATTTTGATTCATTTGGATTGTTGTTTGGTGTTTGTGGTTACTCTTACATATTGCTATGACTCTATGGTATGTTTTATGATTGATTAGAATAGTTAGATTGGTCGAAGACGCCGTCGTATGGCGCAAAACACTCGCTAGAAAAGTTGCAGGAAATACTGCAGAGATCCGGATCGGATCGGGTAGGGGATCGGATCGGACATATCCGAACCGGACCGGGGCATGGTATTTTCTGAAGCATGACGTGAAGAGGAAACAAGGAAGGCCTGATCGGATCGGAGGGGCGTAGCGTGGGATCGGAAGGCACAAGGAGGACCGAAGTGGAAGAAAGAGGAGCCTGGATACCATATTCCGAACCGAACCAAACAAAGGAGAGCACCGAACCGAACCGCATGAGGGAGAAGGACCCGAACCCAGAGGATGGTGGCACTCCGAACCGAACCGGGGTACGTATCCGAACCGAACCGAAGGAGAGCACCGAACCGGATGGAGTACTGTGACCCGAACCGAACCGAGTGGAGAACCCGAACCGAAGGAGCACCGAACCGGATTGGAGCTGCGATTACGCGACGACTCTTTTGAAGACTAACTCCAATTCGACCAAACCCGAGATGCAAAGGTAGTCCAAATGGGAAGTTAGAGCTTAAGATTCAGATGGGAATCAACGAGTTCGCTTCATGGTTGGGCTTTGCTGCGGGACGCGTGCCAAGGGGTTATCGACGTCTATAGCTTTGGACCACTATGGTAGGAGGTACGAAGGCGGATTCAGGGCCATTATGGCATTGGTAGAACCAAGGGCTACGACCAATGAAGTGGGTCATTGAAATGTTTGGTCATGACACCAAGTGTTAGGCTTGGTCACAGCAGGGTTTCTACAAGTCGGGATTCGTCGTTACCTCAGTTTGTCTGGTGTTCCAAAGTGGTAGATGTCATATGCTTTACGCACTAAGTGAGTGATGTGAGGATGGTTGCTATGGATGGTTTGTTTGCTATCATTATGACATACATACCCCACCCCCGTATTCTTTACACTATTCATTATGGCACCTTGGAGTATTGTACGGTATGTGGTACTAACTCCTTGGTTGCAGGTCCAGGTTCAGGTATGGTTTAGTATACCTGTTATTACTCTGTTTAGATGCTTATCGCTCATACCAGGCTTATTGTCTGACCCAGAGTTTTATGTCTCTTCTTATTACTCTGGGTGCTCACACGAGCAGACTAGAGACAGGTTAGCTGGTGATGCACGGGTAGATGATCCGGAGACGAGCAGGAGGCTTCCACGTAATATATATAGTATTCTCCCTGTGTTGTTGAAGATCACTGCTTGGGCATTGGTGGTGCATCTTCTACTTTAATTTTCTTTTGTTAGAGACAGTAAATTTGGAAAGTTGTAATAAGCTGTATTTGGATTTCCGCTGCTCTGATGTTGACATTGATTATTAGTTATCAGCTTATGCACTGTCTCGCCTGTTTTATGTCAGGTATGTTATTATTATATTTTATCCCATGCGCTGTGAGACATTCTACAGGTTCCTCGTTTAGTTCATTCTCTTCTTTCCTTTCTTTGGCGACCGCTCCGTGCTAGTCGGGACATGTGTACAACGCACTTCCGGAGGAAATGCAGGTTGGTGCGGGGCGGGCAAACACATTTGGTATCAGAGCTCTAGGTTGCGTAGTTAACCTAGGGAAGTTATCAGGGAGAGATAATATACGTATACGAGAGAGCGTATTTGTGTTTATTTTGGTTTTCAAAAGCTATATATATATTATTAGTAGTATAAGGATGAAGTCGTACTGCACTAGCACCACTATGGAGTCGTTAATCATTTCCTTTTTCAGATTGACGATGAGCCGATATGTTAGAGGTACCGGTAGGGGAGCCAACAATGGGAATGCTGCTGACATGAGGACGATGTTTACTGACCTCATGAGAGAGATGCTTAGAGATGTACAGAGGGCAGCTCCCAATGGTGGAAATGGTGGTGGTCCAATAGTGCAGGCGCCGAGGGTCGACTTCGCCAAGTTGAATAAGGATTATACTAGCCTTGGTGGGAAGTCGTTTCACGGAACGGAGTCGGCCACGGATGTTCAAGATTGGTTGGATAGTTGCGAACGTATCTTCGAGGATTTGGGTATCGAGGATGCGATGAAAAGAAAGCTAGCGTCCCGTCAGTTGCAAGGGCGGTCAATGAATTGTTGGAATGCTATAAAGGCAGCTACTCCCGAAGATCAGATTACTTGGGAGCAGTTTAAGGCTCGCTTTAGTGAGAAGTTCATTCCAGCTGCTCAGAAGTCAGTGCTGTTTAAGAAGTTCTTGGAGCTCAAGCAGAATGGCAGAGCTGTCTCGGAGTATATTGCTGAATTTGACACTTTGTCAAAATATGGGTTATCTCTTATTGATACTGCCGAGAAAAAGAATGAGAAATTCATAACTGGTTTGGATCAGTACTTGGGGGAAAGACTTATTAACCACATCGATGAGTCGTTTGAGTCGATTGTAGGGAAAGCATTAAGATCAGAAAGTCTCTACCCTAAGCCGAAGACTGAGGTTGCATCCGCAGATGAGCCAAAGCCGCAAGCAAGTGGTGGAGGCAAGGGTGGTTCCCAGAATAAGAGAAAGCAGAGTCAGACTAAGGATGGCCAGAAGAAAAAGAATAAGCAAGATGTTGAGTGCTTCAGCTGTGGTAAGAAGGGCCATTATGCTAGTAATTGTCGGGCCAAACCAGCGGATAGGAAGTGCTTCAACTGTAGCCAAATGGGACATCACAAGGACAAGTGTCCACAACCCCCTGAAGAAAAGCAGATGGTGAAAGCTTACGCTCTCAATGCTATTCCTTCTTCGTCGAATGCCCCAACTACGGCGGAGAAGGGAAAGAATGTCGTCATTCAAGGTATGCTTTCCGTTTATGATGTTCCTGTTAGAGTTTTGTTTGATACCGGAGCTTCCAGTTCTTTCATATCTAGTGACCTGGTAGATAGGTTGGGATTGGAGCCCGAGATTGTCGATAGACCTTTAGTAGTGACAAACCCGATTGGTGGTTCTACTAGCCTTAGCATGATTTGTCGTAATGTGGTCTTATCGAGTCATGGATGCATGTTTGTTTGCGATTGCTTTGTTTTGGGCTTTACTGGGTTTGGCATTATTTTGGGAGTAGATTGGCTCCAAAGATACGGGGTGGTGGTAGACTGTGAGGGCTTGTTGGTGACAGCTAGAGCGGATGATGGGCGGAGGATAGTGTTTGGTGGTCTACCCAGTAAGGGGGTATTGGCTAGTTTTCTAAACTCCCTCGACATTCCGCATAGTGAGTTGTCAGGTTTGCCCGTGGTTGGCCAGTATCCGGATGTTTTCGAAGAAGTGACCGGACTTCCACCACATCGAGAGATTGAGTTTCGTATTGATTTGGTAAAGGATGCCAGGCCTATAGTGATGCCACTTCGTCGTATGGCACCAAGAGAGCAGCGAGAGCTCGAGGTGCAAGTTAGCGATCTTTTGAAGAAGGGATTTATCAGAAGGAGTGTTTCTGAATGGGGAGCACCAGTTGTGTTTGCTACCAAGGCGGATGGTTCCCTTCGTTTGTATGTAGACTACCGCGAGTTGAATAAAGTGACGAGGAAGAACAAGTATCCTCTACCGCGGATAGATGATTTGTTCGATCAGTTGAGTGGCGCGAGAATATTTTCTCAGTTGGATCTCGCGACAGGTTTTCATCAGCTTAGAGTGGAAGCTGAGAGTATAGCTAGAACGGCATTTCGGACGCCGTCTGGATTTTATGAGTGGTTGGTCATGCCATTCGGGCTGACCAATGCCCCAGCATATTTTGTGGATCTTATGAATAGGGTATTCAGAGATCAGTTGAATAAGTTTGTCCTTGTGTTCGTTGATGATATTTTGGTCTATTCGAAGACAGAGGAAGAACACAAGGAACATTTAAGAGTAGTGATGGAGGTGTTGAGAAAACACCAATTGAAAGCAAAGTTTTCTAAGTGTCACTTCTGGAAGAGGGAAGTGAGGTTCTTGGGCCATGTTGTATCAGAGAATGGTATTGCCGTGGACCCAGCAAAGGTGGCTACGGTACAGGATTGGCCTACGCCCAAGACTGCAACAGATGTAAGAAGTTTCTTGGGGTTAGCGGGATATTATCGTAAGTTTATCCAAGGTTTCTCCAAGATAGCAGCACCATTGACCCAGTTGACCAAGAAGAATCAAGCTTTTGTCTGGGATGAAAGGTGCGAGAACGCATTCAAAAGTCTAAAGGACAAGTTGACAAGCGCACCAGTGTTAGTCATTCCTAAGGGGGATGAAGAGATGACGGTATACACGGATGCCTGTGGTACCGGACTAGGTGCTGTATTGATGCAAGGCAGTAGGGTTGTAGCTTACGCAAGTCGGCAATTGAAACCGCACGAGAGAAGATACCCTACCCATGATTTAGAGTTGGCAGCGATCGTGTTCGCGTTAAAGATGTGGAGACACTATCTCTTGGGAGAAAGATTTGAGCTGTTTACAGATCATAAGTCGTTAAAGTATCTCTTCTCTCAGAAAGATCTGAATCTCCGTCAGCAGAGATGGTTAGAGTTCTTGGATTCCTATGATTTTGACATCGCATACACACCAGGAAAGGGCAATGCAGTGGCTGATGCATTGAGTAGAAGACATGCCAGCTTAGGGGCTATGTTCCTTGAATGGAAGCAACTGGAGTTTATCGCGGGGTTTGATTTCAGACCAAAGTGCGAATTGGATCCAGAAATGTTAGCAAGTTTGACGATCAGACCCACTTTGATTGAGCGGATCGGCTCTAGTCAGAGGGACGATCCTAACCTATTGGAAATCATCTCCAAGTTAGAGATGGGTATCGATGAGGAGATGAACAAGTATGGGCTTGATCGAGATAGATGGCTTAGAAAGAATGGAAAGCTTGTTGTACCCAATGTCAATGGATTGAGGGATGAAGTGCTTAGAGAATGTCATCACTCAAAGCTGACTATACACCCCGGTGGTAACAAGATGTATCGAGATATGAAGCAGACTTACTACTGGGAAGGGATGAAAAGAGACGTTGGGAAGTTTATATCCAAGTGCATGAATTGCCAGCTAGTTAAAGCCGAGCAAAAGAAGCCTAGTGGGTTGTTACAGGCCTTAGAAATTCCCGAATGGAAATGGGAGCAAGTCTCGATGGATTTCATCGATGGTTTACCAAGGACTAGATCTGGATATGACAGCATTTGGGTAATTGTAGATCGACTGACTAAAAGTGCAAGGTTTATACCAGTCAAATCGACTAGAACGGCAGCTAAGTTAGCAGAATTGTATATGAAGTGGGTAGTGAGATTTCATGGAGTACCTAAAAGCATTGTGAGCGACCGAGACCCGTTATTCACTAGTGGGTTTTGGAAGAGCTTACAAGAGGCTCTAGGGTCAGAGTTACATCTCAGTACCGCATATCATCCTCAGACCGACGGTCAGACGGAAAGGGTGAATCGTATTTTGGAAGATCTCTTGAGAGCATGTATATTGGATTTCGGTGGATCATGGGATGACCATTTGCATCTAGTAGAGTTTGCATATAATAATAGCTACCAATCCAGTATCGGTATGGCTCCGTTTGAAGCTTTGTACGGAAGACCGTGTAACTCACCATCATGTTGGATAGAGACTGGCGAGAAGTTTATGCTTGGACCAGATGTGGTGAGGGAAACTTCAGATAAGATCAAAATCATTCAACAACGAATGAAGGCTGCCCAAGATAGGCAGAAGAGTTATGCTGATAAGAGGAGAAGAGACCTAAAATTCTCCGTTGGTGACTTGGTGTTTGTCAAGACTTCTCCGTTGAAGAGCGTAATACGATTCGGCAGGAGAGGCAAGTTGGCACCAAGATTCGTTGGCCCATTCCCTGTTCTTGAACTAGTCGGGAATTTGGCATATAGAATTGACTTGCCAGATAAGATGGCGGGAGTTCACGACGTATTTCATGTTTCCCAGCTAAGGAAGTTCGTTCACGACTCAGATATGACTATTTCACCTGATCAGTTTGAGGACTTCGAAGTAGAACCCGAGGTGGTTGGGAACCGCAAGCCGGCCCGTATTGTCGAGCATGACATGAAGCAACTTCGAAGGAAGGCGGTGAGGCTAGTCAAGGTTCAGTGGGGCGAGGACGAGAATGATTGTACTTGGGAGACAGAGGAGAACATTAGGAAGACACACCCAGAACTCTTTGCCTGGTAAGATTTTGACTTCGATTTAGTTTTCCGCATGCTAGGATAGGCTTGTTTGCGTGTTTTGCATGTTTGATTGTTGTACGTGGCTGTTAGGCATGCGGAATCCTTTGTATGTTTTGGGTTAAGGAATTTCGGGGACGAAATTTCTTAAGGGGGGGAGAGTGTAACGACCCGCATTCTACGCATCATAGGATCGTAGGATATTTATTTCTGTCACATACGAAGTCGTATGGTCATGTAACTTTGGGAGACGACTATTGGGGTCATTTCCCATGTTCATGATTTTTCCCGATTTTTAAATGACCATTTTACCCCTAGTTGGCACTGTTTTGGCCATAACTTTTGACTGGAAAGGAATTTTGACCTGAAACCACTTCCATTGGCTCCGTATGATGGTTTCTCTTTCCGTAGAGTGGTCACATTAGTCAAACGGACTCACTGTTTGGGAGATATGGCTGAAACAAGTTTCAGATGGTGAAAAACAGCTTAATTGGGCTTAACCGGGTGATTAGCAGCTAGGCCCAGAGGGGAATTTCGGGTTTAGAGGTATAGGAGGACTGATTAGGGATAGGTTATCACTTTCATTTCAGTTTTGAGCCGCCACAAACCTTCTTGAGACCTTAGTAATGGCTTCCATCCTCTAAAACCATCCCAAAACAAATTTTTAGTGAAGATTAAGCCTAAACTACATGAAAACAAGACCAAATAGCAACAAAGCAAGGTTGGAGCTGCTGTTATACATAGGAATTCGACCCAAAAAGAGGATACTTCAGATTTGGTGTTTTATTTTGTGGCCAAGGTGAGTGATTTGCATAGTTTTTGCACTAATTACGGTGATTGAGGGTAATTAGTGAAGATTAGCAAATTTATACGTAAATAAATTCGTTAAAAATGTTTAGAAATTCTGAAATAATATTTCATGCCTCTGTTAGAAAATTTAGATGATTTGATTAAGTTTTACTAAGTATGTGCTTAAACATGATTAAGAAGGATTATGGGAAAATGTGAGGTTTTAGCCACTTTTGATCTATTTTGATTCATTTGGATTGTTGTTTGGTGTTTGTGGTTGCTCTTACATGTTGCTCTTACATACTTCGAATCGGATCGGAAGTGGAGAACCCGAACCGAAGGAGCACCGAACCGGATTGGAGCTGCGATTACGCGACGACTCTTTTGAAGACCAACTCCAATTCGACCAAACCCGAGATGCAAAGGTAGTCCAAATGGGAAGTTAGAGCTTAAGATTCAGATGGGAATCAACGAGTTCGCTTCATGGTTGGGCTTTGCTGCGGGACGCGTGCCAAGGGGTTATCGACGTCTATAGCTTTGGACCACTATGGTAGGAGGTACGAAGGCGGATTCAGGGCCATTATGGCATTGGTAGAACCAAGGGCTACGACCAATGAAGTGGGTCATTGAAATGTTTGGTCATGACTCCAAGTGTTAGGCTTGGTCACAGCAGGGTTTCTACAAGTCGGGATTCGTCGTTACCTCAGTTTGTCTGGTGTTCCAAAGTGGTAGATGTCATATGCTTTACGCACTGAGTGAGTGATGTGAGGATGGTTGCTATGGATGGTTTGTTTGCTATCATTATGACATACATACCCCACCCCCGTATTCTTTACACTATTCATTATGGCACCTTGGAGTATTGTACGGTATGTGGTACTAACTCTTTGGTTGCAGGTCCAGGTTCAGGTATGGTTTAGTATACCTGTTATTACTCTGTTTAGATGCTTATCGCTCATACCAGGCTTATTGTCTGACCCAGAGTTTTATGTCTCTTCTTATTACTCTGGGTGCTCACACGAGCAGACTAGAGACAGGTTAGCTGGTGATGCACGGGTAGATGATCCGGAGACGAGCAGGAGGCTTCCACGTAATATATATAGTATTCTCCCTGTGTTGTTGAAGATCACTGCTTGGGCATTGGTGGTGCATCTTCTACTTTAATTTTCTTTTGTTAGAGACAGTAAATTTGGAAAGTTGTAATAAGCTGTATTTGGATTTCCGCTGCTCTGATGTTGACATTGATTATTAGTTATCAGCTTATGCACTGTCTCGCCTGTTTTATGTCAAGTATGTTATTATTATATTTTATCCCATGCACTGTGAGACATTCTACAGGTTCCTCGTTTAGTTCATTCTCTTCTTTCCTTTCTTTGGCGACCGCTCCGTGCTAGTCGGGACATGTGTACAGCGCACTTCCGGAGGAAATGCAGGTTGGTGCGGGGCGGGCCGTCACACTTGGTATTAGAGCTCTAGGTTGCGTAGTTAACCTAGAGAAGTTATCAGGGAGAGATAATATACGTATACGAGAGAGCGTATTTATGATTATTTTGGTTTTCAAAAGCTATATATATATATATACTATTAGTAGTATAAGGATGAAGTCGTACTGCACTAGCACCACTATGGAGTCGTTAATCATTTCCTTTTTCAGATTGACGATGAGCCGATATGTTAGAGGTACCGGTAGGGGAGCCAACAATGGGAATGCTGCTGACATGAGGACGATGTTTACTGACCTCATGAGAGAGATGCTTAGAGATGTACAGAGGGCAGCTCCCAATGGTGGAAATGGTGGTGGTCCAATAGTGCAGGCGCCGAGGGTCGACTTCGCCAAGTTGAATAAGGATTATACTAGCCTTGGTGGGAAGTCGTTTCATGGAACGGAGTCGGCCACGGATGTTCAAGATTGGTTGGATAGTTGCGAACGTATCTTCGAGGATTTGGGTATCGAGGATGCGATGAAAAGAAAGCTAGCGTCCCGTCAGTTGCAAGGGCGGGCAATGAATTGGTGGAATGCTATAAAGGCAGCTACTCCCGAAGATCAGATTACTTGGGAGCAGTTTAAGGCTCGCTTTAGCGAGAAGTTCATTCCAGCTGCTCAGAAGTCAGTGCTGTTTAAGAAGTTCTTGGAGCTCAAGCAGAATGGCAGAGCTGTCTCGGAGTATATTGCTGAATTTGACACTTTGTCAAAATATGGGTTATCTCTTATTGATACTGCCGAGAAAAAGAATGAGAAATTCATAACTGGTTTGGATCAGTACTTGGGGGAAAAACTTATTAACCACATCGATGAGTCGTTTGAGTCGATTGTAGGGAAAGCATTGAGGTTAGAAAGTCTCTACCCTAAGCCGAAGACTGAGGTTGCATCCGCAGATGAGCCAAAGCCACAAGCAAGTGGTGGAGGCAAGGGTGGTTCCCAGAATAAGAGAAAGCAGAATCAGACTAAAGATGGCCAGAAGAAAAGGAATAAGCAAGATGTGGAGTGCTTCAGCTGTGGTAAGAAGGGCCATTATGCTAGTAATTGTCGGGCCAAGCCAGCGGATAGGAAGTGCTTCAACTGTGGCCAAATGGGACATCACAAGGACAAGTGTCCACAGCCCCCTAAGGAAAAGAAAATGGTGAAAGCCTACGCTCTTAATGCTATTCCTTCTTCGTCGAATGCCCCAACAGCGGCGGAGAAGGGAAAGAATGTCGTCATTCAAGGTATGCTTTCCGTTTATGATGTTCCTGTTAGAGTTTTGTTTGATACCGGAGCTTCCAGTTCTTTCATATCTAGTGACCTGGTAGATAGGTTGGGATTGGAGCCCGAGATTGTCGATAGACCTTTAGTAGTGACAAACCCGATTGGTGGTTCTACTAGCCTTAGCATGATTTGTCGTAATGTGGTCTTATCGAGTCATGGATGCATGTTTGTTTGCGATTGCTTTGTTTTGGGCTTTACTGGGTTTGGCATTATTTTGGGAGTAGATTGGCTCCAAAGATACGGGGTGGTGGTAGACTGTGAGGGCTTGTTGGTGACAGCTAGAGTGGATGATGGGCGGAGGATAGTGTTTGGTGGTCTACCCAGTAAGGGGGTATTGGCTAGTTTTCTAAACTCCCTCGACATTCCGCATAGTGAGTTGTCAGGTTTGCCCGTGGTTGGCCAGTATCCGGAGGTTTTCGAAGAAGTGACCGGACTTCCACCACACCGAGAGATTGAGTTTCGTATTGATTTGGTAAAGGATGCCAGGCCTATAGTGATGCCACTTCGTCGTATGGCACCAAGAGAGCAGCGAGAGCTCGAGGTGCAAGTCAGCGATCTTTTGAAGAAGGGATTTATCAGAAGGAGTGTTTTTGAATGGGGAGCACCAGTTGTGTTTGCTACCAAGGCGGATGGTTCCCTTCGTTTGTGTGTAGACTACCGCGAGTTGAATAAAGTGACGAGGAAGAACAAGTATCCTCTACCGCGGATAGATGATTTGTTCGATCAGTTGAGTGGCGCGAGAATATTTTCTCAGTTGGATCTCGCGACAGGTTTTCATCAGCTTAGAGTGGAAGCTGAGAGTATAGCTAGAACGGCATTTCGGACGCCGTCTGGATTTTATGAGTGGTTGGTCATGCCATTCGGGCTGACCAATGCCCCAGCATATTTTGTGGATCTTATGAATAGGGTATTCAGAGATCAGTTGAATAAGTTTGTCCTTGTGTTCGTTGATGATATTTTGGTCTATTCGAGGACGGAGGAAGAACACAAGGAACATTTAAGAGTAGTGATGGAGGTGTTGAGAAAACACCAATTGAAAGCAAAGTTTTCTAAGTGTCACTTCTGGAAGAGGGAAGTGAGGTTCTTGGGCCATGTTGTATCAGAGAATGGTATTGCCGTGGACCCAGCAAAGGTGGCTACGGTACAGGATTGGCCTACGCCCAAGACTGCAACAGATGTAAGAAGTTTCTTGGGGTTAGCGGGATATTATCGTAAGTTTATCCAAGGTTTCTCCAAGATAGCAGCACCATTGACCCAGTTGACCAAGAAGAATCAAGCTTTTGTCTGGGATGAAAGGTGCGAGAACGCATTCAAAAGTCTAAAGGACAAGTTGACAAGCGCACCAGTGTTAGTCATTCCTAAGGGGGATGAAGAGATGACGGTATACACGGATGCCTGTGGTACCGGACTAGGTGCTGTATTGATGCAAGGTGGTAGGGTTGTAGCTTACTCAAGTCGGCAATTGAAACCGCACGAGAGAAGATACCCTACCCATGATTTAGAATTGGCAGCAATCGTGTTCGCGTTAAAGATGTGGAGACACTATCTCTTGGGAGAAAGATTTGAGCTGTTTACAGATCATAAGTCGTTAAAGTATCTCTTCTCTCAGAAAGATCTGAATCTCCGTCAGCAGAGATGGTTAGAGTTCTTGGCTTCCTATGATTTTGACATCGCATACACACCAGGAAAAGGCAATGTGGTGGCTGATGCGTTGAGTAGAAGACATGCCAGCTTAGGGGTTATGTTCCTTGAATGGAAGCAACTGGAGTTTATCGCGGGGTTTGATTTCAGACCAAAGTGCGAATTGGATCCAGAAATGTTAGCAAGTTTGACGATCAGACCCACTTTGATTGAGCGGATCGGCTCTAGTCAGAGGGACGATCCTAACCTATTGGAAATCATCTCCAAGTTAGAGATGGGTATCGATGAGGAGATGAACAAGTATGGGCTTGATCGAGATAGATGGCTTAGAAAGAATGGAAAGCTTGTTGTACCCAATGTCAATGGATTGAGGGATGAAGTGCTTAGAGAATGTCATCACTCAAAGCTGACTATACACCCCGGTGGTAACAAGATGTATCGAGATATGAAGCAGACTTGCTACTGGGAAGGGATGAAAAGAGACGTTGGGAAGTTTATATCCAAGTGCATGAATTGCCAGCTAGTTAAAGCCGAGCAAAAGAAGCCTAGTGGGTTGTTACAGCCCTTAGAAATTCCCGAATGGAAATGGGAGCAAGTCTCGATGGATTTCATCGATGGTTTACCAAGGACTAGATCGGGATATGACAGCATTTGGGTAATTGTAGATCGACTGACTAAAAGTGCAAGGTTTATACCAGTCAAATCGACCAGAACGGCAGCTAAGTTAGCAGAATTGTATATGAAGTGGGTAGTGAGATTTCATGGAGTACCTAAAAGCATTGTGAGCGATCGAGACCCGTTATTCACTAGTGGGTTTTGGAAGAGCTTACAAGAGGCTCTAGGGTCAGAGTTACATCTCAGTACCGCACATCATCCTCAGACCGACGGTCAGACGGAAAGGGTGAATCGTATTTTGGAAGATCTCTTGAGAGCATGTATATTGGATTTCGGTGGATCATGGGATGACCATTTGCATCTAGTAGAGTTTGCATATAATAATAGCTACCAATCCAGTATTGGTATGGCTCCGTTTGAAGCTTTGTACGGAAGACCGTGCAACTCACCATCATGTTGGACAGAGACTGGCGAGAAGTTTATGCTTGGACCAGATGTGGTGAGGGAAACTTCAGATAAAATCAAGATCATTCAACAACGAATGAAGGCTGCCCAAGATAGGCAGAAGAGTTATGCTGATAAGAGGAGAAGAGACTTAAAATTCTCCGTTGGCGACTTGGTATTTGTCAAGATTTCTCCGTTGAAGAGCGTAATACGATTTGGCAGGAGAGGCACCCATTCCCTGTTCTTGAACTAGTCGGGAATTTGGCATATAGAATTGACTTACCAGAGAAGATGGCAGGAGTTCACAACGTATTTCATGTTTCCCAACTAAGGAAGTTCGTTCACGACTCAGATATGACTATTTCACCTGATCAGTTAGAGGACTTCGAAGTAGAACCCGAGGCGGTTGGGAACCGCAAGCCGGCTCGTATTATCGAGCATGACATGAAGCAACTTCGAAGGAAGACGGTGAGGCTAGTCAAGGTTCAGTGGGGCGAGGACGAGAATGATTGTACTTGGGAGACAGAGGAGAACATTAGGAAGACACACCCAGAACTCTTTGCCTGGTAAGATTTTGACTTCGATTTAGTTTTCCGCATGCTAGGATAGGCTTGGTTGCTTGTTTTGCATGTTTGATTGTTGTACGTGGTTGTTAGGCATGCGGGATCTTTTGTATGTTTGGGTTAAGGAATTTCGGGGACGAAATTTCTTAAGGGGGGAGAGTGTAACGACCCGCATTCTACGCATCATAGGATCGTAGGATATTTATTTCTGTCACATACGAAGTCGTATGGTCATGTAACTTTGGGAGACGACTATTGGGGTCATTTCCCATGTTCATGATTTTTCCCGATTTTTAAATGACCATTTTACCCCTAGTTGGCACTGTTTTGGCCATAACTTTTGATTGGAAATGAATTTTGACCAGAAACCACTTCCATTGGCTCCGGATGATGGTTTCTCTTTCCGTAGAGTGGTCACATTAGTCAAACGGACTCACTGTTTGGGAGATATGGCTGAAACAAGTTTCAGATGGTGAAAAACAGCTTAATTGGGCTTAACCGGGTGATTAGCAGCTAGGCCCAGAGGGGAATTTCGGGTTTAGGGGTATTTAGGGGCTGATTAGGGTTAGAAAACATTTCTTTAGACATTTTCCAACCGCCACTTTCATTCTTAGACACCCTAACAATGGCCTCCTACATCTAAAACACCCCAAATCACTTTCTAATTGAAGATTAGGCTTAGCAAACATCAAATCAAGGAGTATTAGCACGAGAACCGAGGTAGAGCTGTTGTGTAAGATTGGGAACAGCGCCAAATCAGAGAATATTTCAGTTTTGGGGTTTTAGTTGTGGCAAAGGTGAGTGATAGCATCGTTTTGACACTAATTACAGTTAATTAAGGGTAATTAGTGAAGATTAGCGAATTTATACACTAATAAATTCTGGAAAAATGTTTAGAAATTCTGAAATAATATTTCATGCCTCTGTTAGAAAATTTAGATGATTTGATTAAGTTTTACTAAGTATGTGCTTAAACATGATTAAGAAGGATTATGGGAAAATGTGAGGTTTTAGCCACTTTTGATCTATTTTGATTCATTTGGATTGTTGTTTGGTGTTTGTGGTTGCTCTTACATATTGCTATGACTCTATGGTATGTTTTATGATTGATTAGAATAGTTAGATTGGTCGAAGACGCCGTCGTATGGCGCAAAACACTCGCTAGAAAAGTTGCAGGAAATACTGCAGAGATCCGGATCGGATCGGGTAGGGGATCGGATCGGACATATCCGAACCGGACCGGGGCGTGGTATTTTCTGAAGCATGACGTGAAGAGGCAACAAGGAAGGCCTGATCGGATCGGAGGGGCGTAGCGTGGGATCGGAAAGCACAAGGAGGACCGAAGTGGAAGAAAGAGGAGCCTGGATACCATATTCCGAACCGAACCAAACAAAAGGAGAGCACCGAACCGAACCGCATGAGGGAGAAGGACCCGAACCCAGAGGATGGTGGCACTCCGAACCGAACCGGGGTACGTATCCAAACCGAACCGAAGGAGAGCACCGAACCGGATGGAGTACTGTGACCCGAACCGAACCGAGTGGAGAACCCGAACCGAAGGAGCACCGAACCGGATTGGAGCTGCGATTACGCGACGACTCTTTTGAAGACCAACTCCAATTCGACCAAACCCGAGATGCAAAGGTAGTCCAAATGGGAAGTTAGAGCTTAAGATTCAGATGGGAATCAACGAGTTCGCTTCATGGTTGGGCTTTGCTGCGGGACGCGTGCCAAGGGGTTATCGACGTCTATAGCTTTGGACCACTATGGTAGGAGGTACGAAGGCGGATTCAGGGCCATTATGGCATTGGTAGAACCAAGGGCTACGACCAATGAAGTGGGTCATTGAAATGTTTGGTCATGACTCCAAGTGTTAGGCTTGGTCACAGCAGGGTTTCTACAAGTCGGGATTCGTCGTTACCTCAGTTTATCTGGTGTTCCAAAGTGGTAGATGTCATATGCTTTACGCACTGAGTGATGTGAGGATGGTTGCTATGGATGGTTTGTTTGCTATCATTATGACATACATACCCCACCCCCGTATTCTTTACACTATTCATTATGGCACCTTGGAGTATTGTACGGTATGTGGTACTAACTCTTTGGTTGCAGGTCCAGGTTCAGGTATGGTTTAGTATACCTGTTATTACTCTGTTTAGATGCTTATCGCTCATACCAGGCTTATTGTCTGACCCAGAGTTTTATGTCTCTTCTTATTACTCTGGGTGCTCACACGAGCAGACTAGAGACAGGTTAGCTGGTGATGCACGGGTAGATGATCCGGAGACGAGCAGGAGGCTTCCACGTAATATATATATATAGTATTCTCCCTGTGTTGTTGAAGATCACTGCTTGGGCATTGGTGGTGCATCTTCTACTTTAATTTTCTTTTGTTAGAGACAGTAAATTTGGAAAGTTGTAATAAGCTGTATTTGGATTTCCGCTGCTCTGATGTTGACATTGATTATTAGTTATCAGCTTATGCACCGTCTCGCCTGTTTTATGTCAAGTATGTTATTATTATATTTTATCCCATGCGCTGTGAGACATTCTACAGGTTCCTCGTTTAGTTCATTCTCTTCTTTCCTTTCTTTGGCGACCGCTCCGTGCTAGTCGGGACATGTGTACAGCGCACTTTCGGAGGAAATGCAGGTTGGTGCGGGGCGGGCCGTCACAAAAGCGGACTAGAATATTTCCATGAATCTAATGGTAACATTTTCATGGCCCAATTCTCAGTTATCCAAAATTCTTATTTTCAACCCATTAATGTTTTATTAATTTATTATTATTTATTCTTAATTTAATTATCTGTGTTTATTTAGGGCATATTTTACGTGGTGTTACAAAACCAACAATACATCTGTGAGGAGTTCACCTCCTAACTATTTATGAAAATATACTTTTCATTTGCGAGTTTTATTTACATCAAGAAATGTAAATAAAAGACCAACTTTTTATTTCATGTTTATTTACATCAGGGGACGTAAATAAAATATGTAACTTTTATTTTCAAGTTTTGTTTGCATCTAAAATTGCAAACAAAAATGTAACTTTTTATTTTTAATGATTTATTTGCATTGAAGAACACAAATAAAAAGTGAACTTAATTTTCTGTGTTATATTTGCATTGTGAAATGCAAATAAAAAGGGAAACTTATTTTTCTATGTTATAGTTGCGTTGTGAAATGCAAATAAAAAGGGAAACTTATTTTTCTATGTTATATTTGCGTTGTGAAATGCAAATAAAAAGGGAAACCTATTTTTCTATGTTATATTTGCGTTGTGAAATGCAAATAAAAAGGGAAACTTATTTTTCTATGTTATATTTGCGTTGTGAAATGCAAATAAAAAGGGAAACTTATTTTTCTATGTCATATTTGCATTGTGAAATGCAAATAAAAAGGGAAACTTATTTTTCTATGTTATAGTTGCGTTGTGAAATGCAAATAAAAAGGGAAACTTAATTTTCTATGTTATATTTGCGTTGTGAAATGCAAATAAAAAGGTAAACTTATTTTTCTATGTTATATTTGCGTTGTGAAATGCAAATAAAAAGGGAAACTTATTTTTCTATGTTATATTTGCGTTGTGAAATGCAAATAAAAAGGGAAACTTATTTTTCTATGTTATATTTGCTTGTGAAATGCAAATAAAAAGGGAAACTTATTTTTCTATTTTACATTTGCATTGTGAAATGCAAATAAAAAGGGAAACTTATTTTTCTATGTTACATTTGCATTCGAGAACACAAATAAACAGTCAATTTCTATATAACATAATATTGAGCACTAGAATTGATAAACTAAATCAACTCAAAAATGATAACATAATATTGAGCACTTGAATTGATAAACTAAATCAACTCAAAAATGATAACATAATATTGTGTGTTGAATTGGTAAACTAAATCAATTCAAAAATAATAAAATAGTATGGTGTATTGAATTGATATATACAGATCTGCAATTATTTATCACAAACAGGCGATCAATCATCAAGACTTCATCACAACGCATAGCTAATTTCTTAACATACACACAATTATCTAACAGCGAAAACAATAATAATAATTAATTTGA
This sequence comes from Allium sativum, assembly GCA_030737875.1. Lineage (NCBI taxonomy): Eukaryota > Viridiplantae > Streptophyta > Magnoliopsida > Asparagales > Amaryllidaceae > Allium > Allium sativum. The sequence continues at coordinate 320,311,945 of CM060916.1, forward strand.
TAAATTAATTAAAATCAGAATTCTTACAGTCCGTTTGTTCTGATTTGCGAATTTATCAAAATTTCAAATAGCTTGGAATTGTCCCTTTTCCATCTAGGATTGTATATCTTTGTCGTACGATCCCACTGAATCTGAAATTGTTAAATTTCGTTTTCATACGCATTAGTTATGGTCTAAATAAGATTGCTAATAATTTTAAAATTAAATTAACAAGGTAGTTAAGGATTTAACCTCTTATTCCTCCTATTGATAATCGGCCGTAACAAAACCAAATAGCTTCAATCCTAGGTCTGACTATTGCGCTCAAATGGATTAATGGTTTGTAGATCAGAAGGTGCCACGACGTTGGGCTACAGGTGGCGCACCCACGGTGGTGAAGGGGGGCAACTCGCATGCCTGAAGGGGGTAGGGTGGCGGTGCAAAACGTTGGCCTTTGGGGTGTTGTTCCTCGGTCTGTGGTGAACTAGGTGGAATCCAATCGTATGAGATCGTAGAGGAGAAAGAGAGCTTTAATATGATGTAAAGGATGGAGTCTAACTCGTGGAGAAGAGGGAGAATTTAGTGGAAGAAAATTGGTGCAATTCGGCCATTGGAATTTAGGGTGGCGGCTGGACAAAGATGATGAATAGTGTTTAGGGTTTTTTCTAATTATTTATATTATTTTAGTGTAATATTTACAAATAAATCCATAAGTTTTGAACCGAACCAATTTTAGTCCAACAGAAAGTGTCCCTACCCAATAGCCTCCATTCCGGATCCAATGGGCTAGGTCCCGTCAGCCCAAACAGCTGTCTGTGGCCTGAATTATTAAATTTAATATTTAAATCCTTAATTAAATTAATTCTATCGTATATTTAAATTCACCGGGGCCACATACGGACTTACAAAATTCCAGAAAAAATATATTTGGCTTTTTTTTGACGATACAGTCCCGACAAAATTAATTTCGTTGAATTCTGAGATCGTTTGAAAAAAGGCCATTTTCTGGTCGACCGAAATTGATTGAAATTTACAAAACACATATCTATTTGCCACGGTCGCAAATTTATTCCAAAAATTATGGGAACTGAAACCTAGCAATAATTTGACATCCTGGATCCAACAAGAGTGGTTTCGTCGAAAACCGAGGTCGTTTGCAAAATGGCTATTTTTAATATTAAAAATATATATAGAAATTCTACAGCGACTATTCTGAAATTTCAACTGGCCATAACCTTTAATTCCCGCTGTGAAATTTCATTTTTTTGGTATTCGTTGGAAAGATATTTTTAAATAGATTCTAATATTTTTGGTTTCACCAAAATCCGATTTATTCTGCATCCTGTACAGTTAGTCAAAGTTCAGATTTGACTTTTCAAACTACCGTGCTATTTCTAATTCCTTTTATAATTAAATTAAATATATTCGTATTAACTTCGATTAAAATAAACTTATAGTCGTTATTATTTAAAATAATTTATTTCAAATATTCAAAATTCCTTTAAATAAAAATTTTAAATTGGCTCCAAATTCCGGGTTGTTACAAGAACAGAACAAATCAGAGGTTCAAATGATTAGATTCAGACTAAAATTAGAGGAGGCGCTCTGGAAGATGGGGAAATGGAGCATGCAAAAAATTGGGACCTTAATGCATTAAGTGTATGGGTTGGCACCGACCCATGGGGTGGCTTGTGTGGCGATGCTTCTTTAGGAATGGCATGATGCTAGTGAGCATAGGCCTTGTGCAAATTTTTGTAACATTCGGAATTGGTTTGTGATGGGTCAAAGGCAGTTTTCTCAAGATATGAATAGACTAACAGAAGCTTCAGCACGAATGTCGAAACGATTAGTGATTAGACCGGAATATTATACTCCAGGCAAGGATGCATATAGGCCAACCACTTAGCCAAAATTGGCAAAGTAGATGGGTCGGCACCGACACTTATAGATAGGCCGTGTGGACTTGTGTTTTAGGGAGCATAGTGGTGGTGCCTTCCTGAGGTTGCTGGTGAAGTTTGTATTGAAAGGGACTTCAGATGATTGTTGTGCAACTCAAAGAAGATGGTGCTTCGATTATGAACTCGCATTGGAGTGTGGGAGCTGGATTGATGTGACACTGGTCGTGACTCGATATACGATCCAGTATGATATTGGATTGACATCATGAGAGTCAATCATGGATGATAATGGAATGGTTCGAGAATGAATAGAGTCGCAGAGATGAAAGGCTTGATAAGTTTGATATGCCAAGGTATTGTAGGTAATCGAAGTGTTCTAATAGACTAAAAGCAGGGGTATTATGGGGACGCTCGTTAGGATTAGATTCAAGAGATCATTAGGCCTAGTTTTCGAGAATCGGAAAAGACAAACATACAAGTCACGATGGCATATGGTAGTTTGGATAGAACCGGGGTTTTCCATAACCCTTTTGATCGTTGAAAGAAGTTCGATTATTAATGGATTCAAGGCCGTAGACGGCGATAGCTAGGATATTTGATGCTATGGATGTTATGGTTGATTCTGTATGTTTTCTTCTTAGTTTTCTCTGAGTAGGCTATCACTGTAGGTTGTCGAAGAGAAGAAGGTTTGTGGCTGTTCTTTCCTATTTCCGATGAGACATGTGATGGAAGGTTTTCACATGTTAATTTGATGGTTGCGGGCCAGATAAGATAGTTGATCCTCCTATACTCATATTATCATATGTAATTGTTGTTAGCTATTTTATTGCTCACTAAGACTATTGACTGACTCAAGGTTTTATGTTTCCCTTTTATTACCTTGAGATGTTCACCAATTTGATGGTGGGCAGACTGAGAAGTAGGTAACAGGTAAGGTGCCGGTGTTGCTGTGCGGTGATGAGCAGGAGACCAACGTATTATTACTTCCTACTATTTATCTATTTCTTTTATATTTCCGCTGTATGTTGATGTTATTAGGACTTTGAGGGATGTAGTGAGGCATATTGTATTCAGAGATTCTTGTATCGAGAAGTAATGTATTCAAAGTTTATTATTGTATTCAGAGTTTCGCTACTATATCCAATTGTACATTTTATTATTATATATTATCCATGCGCTGTGAGTTATACGACGGGTTCATTTAGAATTATTCTACCCTAATGATCATTCCGTATTGGCCTGACACGTCATACATCGCACCTTTTCCTTAGTTCAGTGCAGAAGGTACGGGGCGGTCGTCACATTTGGTATCAGAGCCAGGTTAATCGATTTTACCCAAAGTCCATGGCGTATAAACGTATGAGAGATGTATTTGTAATTTTATTTGGATAATTAATATATTATATACGTATATAGTATACTATAGTAGGTTAGTAAGCACTTGAATACCAATGCAGCTATCTCTAATGCGAATTGACTCTCATTTCAGAGTAAGGATGAGTCGACGAACTTCGAGACATGCTGCTAGGATTGATCCTGCAACTGGAGGGGTAGGAGAGGGTAGCCAGTCGGAAGTTACAGCCTCCATTCTCGATTATCCTGTAATGTTCGAGGCCACGAAGGCAGCGATCATGAAAAGGATGCCCACTCTAGGAGTGACAATAGAGCAAGATGTTCCTGTGCATGTGCCTGGGGTTGTTGATTTTGCGAAGCTCTGTAAGGACTATACTTCTCTAGGTGGCCAACTAATTATTGGGATGGTACTGGCTGTGGAAGTTCAGAATTAGTTGGATACTTGTGTTCGGATTTTTGGAAACTTAGGAATTGATGAGCAACTAAGTGGAAGCTTGAATTTAGGCAGCTGTAAGGACGAGTGATGGATTAGTGGAACTCTATTATCTTGGAGACACCAGAAGACCAGATAACTTGGGATCAGTTTAGAACTAAGTTTGAGGAGAAGTTCATTTCTATGGTCCAGAAATCGATGTTTCTAAGAAGTTTATTAAGCTTAAGCAAGGAGGTCGATCAGTGTTTGAGTATGCTGCTGAGTTTGAAGCTTTATCCAAGTATGCTCATTCATATATTGAGACTCCATATTAGAAGAACGAGAAAATTATTTTGGGATTAGATGAGAATATTGGAAAGCAGTTGATCGACCATATTGATGAATCTTTTGAGAAGTTAGTTGAGAAGGCTTTGAGGAAGGAAAGCTTGTTTCCACAAAAGGTTGAGGTTGTTACTGATAATAAAAAGGAGGATTCGAAACCACAACAAGGTGGCGATAATAAGAAAAAGTGGAACGGAAAATAAAAACAGCAACAACAAGGGAAAAATGGACAGAAGAAGCCGAAAGGCTAGGTTACATTTTATATCTGCCAACAGAAGGGCCATCTTTCCCAGGATTGTATGAATGCTAAGTAGAAAGAAAGTGATTTAACTGTGATAGGCTGGGGCATATGAAGAAAAATTGACCGGGACCACCAAAAGATAAGTAGGTTGTGAGAGCGTATGATTTGGTTGATGTCCCGTCTTCCTCGAGGGATCCGACTGCTGAGGAGAAGGGGAAGAGTGTTGTGCAAGGTATGCTTTCTATTAAAGGTGTTTTAGTTTGAGTTGTGTTTGATACTGAATCATCGCATTCTTTTATCTATAATGAGCTTGTTCGCAAGTTAGTCTTAGAACCTGAGGTTGTTAATAGACTATTGGTCATGACTAATTCGGTAGGGGGTTTGTCTAGTCTTTGTATGCTTTGTCGTGGTCTAGTTTTATCAAGTCATGGTTGCTCTTTTTGTGTTTGATTGTTTTTTTTTTTGAATTTCACTGGGTTTGGGATTATTTTGCGTTTGGACCAACTCAAGAAGTATGCGCCTATTGTTGATTGCGAGAAGCTCGAGGTGACAATTGGGAATGTGGAAGGGCGAACGATTGTGATAGGTTGTCTAGTAGAGGATGGAGTTTTGGTTATATTTTTATATTGCTTGTGATTCCATCGGATGGGTTGTCATCCATGTCAATCGTACGAGAATTTTCGGGTGTGTTGGATGAGGTCAAAAGGTTGTCGCCGCATCAAGAGATCGAGTTCCAGATTGATCTAGTGGATGGAGCCAGACCTATTGTTATTCCTCTTAGGCGAATGACGCCTAAGGAATAACGAGAGATAGAGGTGCAAGTGGACGATCTATTGATCAAAGGATTCATTTGGAGAAGCGTATCCAAGTGACGTGCATCAGTTTCATTTGCAACTAAGGCTGATGGATCATTGTGATTGTGTGTGAATTATCGTGAGCTGAATAAGGTGACTAAGAAAAACAAGTATCCTTTTCCGAGAATCGATGACTTGTTTGATTAGCTTCACGAAGCTAAGGTGTTTTCCTAAATGGATTTGGTGATGGGATTTCACCAATTGAGAGTGGCTAGGGATAGTGTGCCGAAGACTGCTTTTAGGACACCGTCTGGGTTTAATAAGTGCTTGTGATATCATTCACATTGACTAACACGCCAACATATTTTATGGATCTTGTGAATCGAGTTTTCAAAGATCAGTTGAATAAGTTCGTACATGTATTCGTGGATGATATATTGGTTTTCTCGTGGGATGAATAAGAACATAAGACGCACTTGAAAATTGTTTTGGAAGTCTTGTGAAAACATCAGTTGAGAGCTAAGTTTTCGAAGTGACACTTTTGGAAGGAATAAGTGAGGTTCTTAGGTCACATCGTGTCAGGACAAGGAATAGCGGTAGATTCCGTGAAGGTCGCAGCAATTCAAGATTGGGATCGACCCAAAAATGTGACAGATGTGAGGAGTTTCCTTGGTTTAGTTGGGTATTATCGATGATTTATCAAGGATTTCTCTGAGATGGCTGCACCATTACATGATTGACGAATAAGAATTAAGTCTTCGCGTGGGATGCGAAGTGTGAGCAAGCCTTTGGAATTCTGAAGGAGAGATTGATGAGTACCCCTATGTTGACTAATCCAAATGGAAATGAAGATATGGTAGTATATACCAATGCATGTAGAACCAGACTTGGAGCAGTACTAATGCAGAAAGATAGGGTTGTGGCTTATGCAAGTCGACAATGAAGTCGCACTAAAAGAATTACCCAACTTATGATTTAGAGTTAGTGGCAATAGTGTTTGCTATGAAGATTTGGAGGCATTATTTGTTGGGAATTAGGTTCGAATTGTTTACTTATCATAAGTTATTAAAGTACCTCTTCTCCCAAAAGGATTTGAATCTTCGGCAACAACGATGGTTAGCCTTTCAGGCGTCGTATGATTTTGGAATAGCCTATACTCTAGGAAAAGGTAACGCGGTGGCCATGCGAGTTTGGGAGTTATGTTCATAGAATGGAAACATCTCGAGTGCTAATCCGGATTTGACTCTAGGCCTCGTTGTATGTTTGAACCCGAGATGTTAGCAAGCTTGTCGATTAAGCCGACTCTCATTGAAAGGATTGGAAAAAGCCAAAAGCGAGACAGTAAGATTTTGGAAATCATTTGAAGATTAGAGATGAGGGTCGATCCCGCGGAAATTAAGGATTTCGAAGGTTATCGAGATGTTCGCTTCGTAAGAACGGACGACTAATTGATCCGGAATTAGATGGATTGAGAGATGAGGTTATAAGAGAATGTCATCACTCTAGATTAGCGATTCATCCTGGTGATAATAAGATGTATTGAGATATTAAGCGAGTTTACCATTGAAAAGGTATGAAAAGGGATGTTGGGAAATTCATCTTGAAATGCATGAAATGTCAGCTAGTTAAAGTCGAGCAGAAGAAGCCGAGTGGACTTCTACAGCCATTGGAAGTTATTACGTGGAAATCGGAGCAAGTGTCGATACCTAGGACAAGGGCAGAGAATGACAGTATTTTGGTTGTCGTTGAACGTTTGACCAAAAGCACAAGGTTTACTCCTGTCAAATCAACAAGGACTGCATCGAAATTGGCTGAATTATATCTTAGTGGGTAGTTCAATTCCATGGGATTACAAAGAATATTGTTAGCATCGAGATCCGTTATTCACCAGTGGATTCTGGAAGAGTTTGCATGTAACAACCTGCATATTTTAATGATAATATATTTAAATATTTTATTTAAATATAACGTCGTTAATCGTTAATCGAATGTGTATCCAAAAAGTCACATTTTGCATACAGCTGAATTCAGACTTGAGGCCACTTCCATTGAGTTCAAAACATTGTTTACAACCTTTTGACTATAAACGTTGATATATTTCGAGCTTGTGAATTTTGGGACTTCGGTTGGGTCTTGGTCTAGCTAACCTAGCCCCCCTTATAATCCCCAAATCATCCCACTCATTCTCCGTTCTCTTCCAAGCCTACAAAAGAAATAAAAATGGGGAATGGAAGGGGAAATTAAAATTCCTAAGCAAGGGTTTGCAATTCAAGTCCAATTCATGTGCTAATTTGATTTTAAGACATGGTTAAGCTCTCTACTCTCCCTCTCTACCCTATACTCCTCTCAATTTCAGATTTTTCCACAACCCTAATACATATATGTTTATGTGAATGTATGAGGTGATTTCGGAGGAGCAACTGAAGAAAGAGAGGAGCTTTGCTCATTTGTGTGCTTATTCTTCATTGAATCAATCCAAAGGTGAGTTCTTTGTGAACTCACATCTATGCCACAAGTCATTGGCTTGTAAAAGTGTAATTTAGTATTCATTTAAGTTTGCATATGCTAGTGAATTGGTTAGGTTAGCGTAGCTTAGCCGATTTCATGAGTTATGTTTCGTTGTATTGAAAATTATGATTGGGATTGTTCATACGATTTAATGCATATGTACGAGTGATTTGGTAATATTGTGAAGCACCATTGCCTTCCGGCATAGTTCTAAGCCTTCACAAGTCGCTTGACTCATATTTGATTACTTTGGTTAGAAAATTTGCCTGTTTTGGTATTTATAATCAAAAGCAATTGCTAATATCTAGTATGAATGTTTGTGGATGCGTATTTAGGTGTTATGAGTTGTTTCGGCAAGTCTTTGAAGCCTTATATACATGTATATAACATCACAGGCCTTTGGGTATTCGTTGATATCATTTTGAACATGTTTTCAAGGCAAAATGTGCTCTAGAACTGGATTCAGACATCTGAATATTATAGGTCAGACGTCTGACCTGCTTCAAATAATTATGAAAATAAGAAGGGCAATTCAGATGTCTAAATTTTTTAGTTCAGGCGTCAACAGTTTAGGCCCATTCAGGCTTTTTCCCAACCAAGTTTCGACCCATTTTGACTTCATTTGTGACTTTGCAGTTTCTCTGGTTTGCAGATTTCTGCATCTCGATTTCAGCAACTTTCGATTCATTCGTGGTGGACGAACATTATAATCGATAGTCGTGGGGTTTCGTCTACGTTATTAAAACGTGAATTCTTCATTTGATCCTTAATTCGGTCGATATCTCATGAGATTTGCCACTTCAAAATGATACAGAAAGGGTTTTTATTTATTAGTAGATATCAAATCTTTTACTAAACGGTTCCAAATTGGTTTCTAATCCGACTTCATTATATGAAGTTATTTTATAAATTGATTTACAAATCTACTAATATATATTTGATAAAGCTTTTTCTCGTTCGTATGAGAAATCTAATTAAACGCCTTAGTAAAAACAAGGACTATGACCTCTTGTGTTAATTTTGATGGTTAATTCTTGGACTCGTTCGATTGAACACCGTGGCAATGATCATTTCGTATTTCTAGCGAAATATACAACTTGTTCATAAACATTCGAGTAGAGCTAGTGGTTGTGGGACATGTAGCTCAACTCTTATATTTACTACATTGGAGTAGTTACACTATACTTTATCAATTTTGATCATATAGGAACTTCAGTTCTGGTGGATCTTCGGATCAGTCCGACCTTCAGGTCACTCCGATGATCTTCGGGTCATCATATCTTAGGAACTTGGGTTTTGGTGGATCTTCGGATAATTCCAACCTTCGGGTTACTCCGACGATTTTTGCATCATCGTATCTTAGGAACTTCGGTTCTGGTGGATCTTTGGATCAATCCGACCTTTGGGTCACTCTGATGATCTTCGGATCATCATATCTTAGGAACTTCGGTTCTGGTGGATCTTCGGATCATCCGACCTTCGGGTCACTCCGATGATCTTCGGATCATCATATCTTAGGACTTCGGTTTCGATGGATCTTCGAATCATCTTGAAGAACTTCAGATCATTTGATTATATCGATGTTCTTCGGAACATTTTGTATCAGTGAGATACGCGATATAATATATTTTATTTCATGTGGACTTGATGGGCGACATCATTTCTCACGAGTAGTCTTGTTTTGATATCATTTTAGCTAGATTGTGTTGACTTGATGGGTGACATCATTTGTCGTAAATAGTTATATCTTTAGAGTTTGATAATCTGTTTGATAGCTTTGAGATTTTCTTTGACATATTTTATGGACATTTCCGAGACTTCACACTTATTCTGATCATTTGTTCTTATTGCTCTTATGTCATTATCTGTTTATATCTCTACTTCTATCTTAGTTTATTATAATGAGTACAGCTAGATTGATCCGTTTATTGTTTATTCTTATAAATAATACTCGAGTCAGACCGAGTACTGCAGGTGCTTATGTTGGACTTTGTAACACTCCGTATTTCTAAAAATAGTGATGTTCACAAATTAAAGAATAATTAATTACAGATGTAAGAATTAAGGGAAACAGGTTTTGCCATTGTGTTCGTCTCGGAATTCTGGTTGAAATGGAGTCCGAGTTTGCGTGAATTGGACTTCGTATGAAGAAGTTATGGCCATCGGAAGTTTCAGAAAATTCAAAACAGATTCAGAAAATTCAAATTTCGAAAATTCAGCCCAAACAGGCTGGGCGGGAAAAATTCCCGCCCAGACCAGGTCGACCTGGGGGTCGACCTGCCCACCAGGTTGACATGGGTGTCGACCCTAGGGTCGACCTGGGGTCGACCTCCCTGGTCGAGCCCAGGCGACCTGGGTGCACCTGAATGGGATTTTGGGCTGGATTTTGGGGGCTGTGACGAAATCTGACGGCTCTAATCTATCCTAGGGTTTATTTAAAGGCCTAAAACAACTAGTTACACCTATAAATACACCCTAATACTACCCCTAAACATCATTAAAAATAGAAGAGCTTCCGTCATGCCGTCGCCATGGAATTCAGCATAGCCACCGCCAACTAAGAAGGAAGAAAAGCTAATTCAATTCAAATTCCCTCAACCCTAAAGCAAAGAAAAACTCTCTCTTTTCTTCTATAATTGTGAGTATGATAGTCTTAACAAGATTATTATCATTTTAATTAGGTTAAGTCATGAATGGATTATGAGTAGATGATGTGAATTGTCGTATATGTTATCATGTATGTTATTAATCCTATGCTATGTGGTGATGATATCCTATAGGTTGTAAATCATGCTATGATGATGTTATGTATGTTGAAAGTTTCTAGGCTAAGTTGTGATGAATCATACATGTTAGAAAGCCATCTATGCTAGTTAGTTCATTTTAATTAAATCATCATGTTTGGGCTATGTTGATCTATATGACGAGTTACATATGCAAGTTAGATTGATTAGAAAAGTTATGAACATATGCCATGACATCTATTATGACATCTAGAACTATGCTATGACATATGTGATATCCTATGCTAGTTCACACCATCATTATGTTGCCTATAAACCCCATATGCAAGTTTATGTATAGATTTGGGCTATGATCATATCAGGTAAATTGTGACATTTAACAAGTTGACACCTTTTGATCCTTAACATGTGTAGTTTATGCAAGTTTCACCCCTATTATGATTAGATTTATTTTAATTGTCTGTATGTTGTGATAATTTATCTTTGTGCTATGTGTTAGACTATTCAAGTCTAGCCTATATTATGCGTTGAATAAGCGAACGTATAAACGTGGGGTAGGGGTAATATTAAGGATTTAATATTAAGATGTTGGGGTGCAATTGATATGATTTTGCATGCCATGAGTGGATGACCATAATTGAGTCAATTATGGACATCATTAAAATTGGAAGTAATTAATAATTTGAATAGGGAATTATTAAAACTGGGGTAAAAGATTATAAGTGTTAATCAATGCTTAGGACACGAGGTTGGACTTGTTTGTGACGTAAACCTGCCCGGAACCGCCCGGCAAATCCAGTAGTCACAAATGTCAGCCCAATGTGAGAGGTCCTAGGCCTAAACTAAAGCATAACAGTTGTAAAGACATGATGTTAAACTCTTTTATGGTGTAAGACTGCCCGGACCCGCCCGGCAAATCCAACTGCCATAAATGACAGTCTAATGTGAGAGCTCTTTATGAGGTTATGGCCTAAATGAATTAAAAAATACTTAACCAGATAAACATGTAAAGTGGGACATGGGGTTAAGTAGGTGCCTTGGGTGGCATGAGGAATCTAGTGGGTGCCCTTAGCGACATGTGAAATACGATTAGTAAGACTTAACCAAACACACATGTAAATGAACATGACTAAGAGGGTTAAGTGGGATATGTTAATGACAAGCTTAGGTGGGTAGCTTGTGGGGGCCCATTTCAACCAGTATCCCAAACGTATCTTTGTGGGCTCGACCCAAGTCGAGGATGGGACACGCATACTGGGTTTGACTATAAGAGGCCAAAACGGGGAGTGGTGGCAACGCAAGTCCAACGGGTTTCATATGCGTGTGTGGACCCGGGCTGGTAGGTAAGACGTTGTTGCATCGTGTAGGTATAAGCCGTGCATTCTCAGTTGTATCGGGTTGCCACTTTAGGGGAATGATACACCCCACTGTGGGGCCAGCACGTGTATCTACGAGTAGGGAGCCGATCGAAAGTGGGTAGTGGGGTACACCTAGTGGAGATAGGGGCAGACGGCACCTATGTAGTCAGCTAGAGGTACACGAAGTTACTTATAAAATTTCTAAGTGGGAAGTGGGGTACACCTAGTGGAGGTAGGGGCAGACGACACCTATGTAGTCAGCTAGGGGTGCACGAAGCTATAATTTCCAGTGAAGTAGGTGGGATCAACCTTTAGGGTAATTGGTGTGGTGCAGTGTAGTAATTGGTGCGGTGCAGTGTAGTAATTATTCGTTAGAAATTAGGTATGCCTTTAACGTTATCTTTAACGTCTCTTCCATACCCAATAGTTCATAGACATTTCCTTATTCTCCAGCTTATGCCTTAGTCTAGTTATTTCGATAATTGTATTGTTAGAGTTATCATACTCGCCAGACTTTATGTCTGACCCCTCCATTTCTATCCTTTTCCCCCTCCAGGTCCTCAGGTTGGGCCCAGCTCTAGTGGAGTTTGATTGGATTGCTTCATCTCTCTTTGGAAAGCTTGGACCGTTGAAGTAAAGTCCAGCTTGTTATCTTCTTTAATGGCTATTTGTGTGATGGGATTATGTATTTTGTTTTATGAAGATGGATATTGTACTTGACTCTGATTTATGGTTTTATGACGTAACAAACATGTTTAATTTCCGCTCCAATAAAATGAAGTTTTAGATTTCCAAGTACTACTTATTATCTGTCTTGTTGTAATTTTTCTGTTCTATATTCAGTTATAACCTCCATGGACGTTAATGCATTCCCTTTGTGAGTGACATTAATGAACGTGGGGTGTTACAGACTTCCAGCAGAGATCGCCTTTTGCCTTTTTGCTATCTACATTTGAGTTGTAGTTCTTGATTACACATGTACCTTAGATTTCGAGTATACATATTCTTTTGTTGTATAGTGGATCGAATTTGGCCACTATCTTTGTATGTATACTCATGTGTTGTTATTCATATCTATTTCTGCCTTGTGTTATAAATATCTGTATATGACTCTGATTTATTGTTATGTATTTTATATTGCTTTTCGAATTATACATAGCCACTGTGTGGTAGATTTGGACTTGATTGAGATGTGTTGGATTTCTTCATGAGATTTGAAAAGTTAGACCATATTATCCGACATATTTAACACTCGTTCAAATCTAATATACAGATGGTCGCTCCTCAACAACCTTATTCTTCGGGTTAGTTGACACTATTGCTTGCAATGGCCTTAGCTAACGCGAGTATATAGGTGGGGCGTTATAGTTGGTACCAGAGCTAAGTTCGAAACAATATAAGATACTACGGCGAAGATCATTGTCCTAAGTTTCTTAGGAAATCTTGTTTAGGATTTAATTCGAGTCTTAGGACCCGTCATATCCTATCTTATATCTTGATCCATGATTGACCAATCAATTTTTTTTTTATTTCATCTTTGCGAAATCTTGGCCTAGACAAACCTAGAGTCCCATCTCTTTGCTTTAGTAGAAATTTAGGAATTTGTTTTCTATTTTTGGGTTGAAATAACTTTTGGGACTTAGTTTTGATGATTTCTAAATTATTTTGTTAAATGGTTTTATAAAATAATTTTGGCTAAGTAAAATACTAATCCACTTGAGATTAGCTTTGCGAGCCAAAAACGAATAAATTATTTCCGCTATGCACTGTGAAATGTTTTCATTTATTTATTTATGATTAACAAATTTAGTTCATAAATAAATGGTTGCACTCCTGATTATTTATTTATAAATTTGCACCCTTATTTGGACGTAATTTATTTTATCGTGTTGAGTTGCCCATTGAGTATGTTACGATTTCTTATTGAGAAGTGGGATGCCATGATATCGATAGGAGTTTCTGAACACTTCAATGAGATGATTCCGACACAACCCCTTTATTAAATAATGACGTGCATTGCCATTGAACCTTAGCATTAACAACTTTATATAAATGGAGGGTGAGACAAATCATTAGTATTGATTGTTAATTTGCAACCTTAGGGATTTTAATAAGATAATAAATTTGGGAATGTGATATATATGACCATCATATATATCATTTAAAATTTTCATAGCTCAAAATTTTAACTATGAAGTTTGAGATATCTTATTTTGGTAAAGAAACTAGTGCCTACGAGGATACCATCCTCATTATTCTTTATTGATGATGATTACCATGATCATCTCATTCGAGTTCTTTTTGAATTGTGATCATTTACCTTATTTGCATCCAAGGAACTTGGGGACACCATGTCCTTAGGAATTCGAGGGTGCTTGTTTTACATTATAGTATGTAGAATTTACAAACATATGTTTTGTGAAAATTCTTACATGCTACCATGAGTTTTCATTACTCATTCATTTTGCTAATGGGATGACTTTAGCTTACTTTGGGTAACGACGTAGTATTCTCATTTGTTTTGAAGTATTACTTGTTCCAAACATGCAATATCGTCTTTTCGATTGAATAAGGAATTTAATTAAATGTCTAGGTAAAAACGAGTAGGTCGACTTAACTGCGTTTACTTTGTCGGTTAATTTTCGGACTAAGTCAGTTGAGAATTGTTTTGGTATTATAAACATCAATGTTGATCAATTTTCATTTGAGTGGTGTGATAGTCACCACGTCTTCGGATGGAATACTACGAGTGGTGTGATATTCACCCCATCTTCGGATGGAATACTACGAGTGGTGTGATAGTCACCTCGCCTTCGGACGTAATACTACGAGTAGTGTGATAGTCACCTCGTCAAAAGAAAACACTATGAGTGGTACGAAGCCATCACGTTAGTGAGACGGAAGGCTTAGTTAGAATTCTTTATGCCATCGGGCCACCTTGTCGAAAGACAAAAAGTTCTGTTTGTTGATTTGTAATTTTGTGGTGAACGATGTTGCTTATCCCTTCACCAAGTTTAAAGCTAGTCACTTGGTGACATTCGATTGGGAATCAGCCACTCATTTCTTTTGGCTAATTCCGTGTTCATGGATGTTCAAACACTTTTCCGTAAAGGGTGGTTATTCTATGGGTGCTTAATTGCATGTCTTGGTTGTTCAGAGTTTACGGTGATTTATTGGAATCAATTGGCCTAATCACTTATATGTCTATGTTTTATGTCCCAAAATAATCATCCATCTTGGCATCTCTTGTCGGTGATGCAGTTTCCTATCGTTCGTAACGATTCTTATTTAGATTCGTTAACTTCCTTGTGTTTCTTAAATTCTCATAGTAGTGAGAATGACATCAAGGAAAAGGAGTTTCTATGGTTCACCTTACACGTGAATTTCTAAAACTTTGCACCCATTCTAGGATGGCCACCTTAACGAGTAACTGAGTTCGGAATTGATTTTTCATTTCCATAGCCCAACCTTGTTGTGCTTAAGTCATTCCACTATTTGACTTAGCAATCGGTTTCCACCAACTCTTTATTATCATGCTTGTTTTGTCATTGTGGATTAACAAATATTCCAGTTTATTTTGTAAACCTTGATGAACCTAAAATTTTGAAATCATGACCCAACTGGTTTGACCTCATTCTTATTGATGATATTTTCATGAATTTGAAAACCAACGTTTTCAAGTTTCACGAAATTCTTCCAACTAATACCATTTATCATGTTTACATGATTTAGAAGTTGTTCGTGAAATATTAGAGGACGTGCTAAAATTTCAAATTTAAGATTTTTGGGGTATATTGGAAACTCACCAGTTCCAATTTATTTGTTTTTGAAACATTAGAAACATGCTAATATTTCCTTTTTATGGTATATAACCTGGATTTTATTTCTTGATCTTGTTTCCCCAACGAGATCGCACATCCTTTTCTATATAAGGAAAATTTGTAAGCTAGAATACTTAGAAAATTTTATAAGGGATAAAATTTTCTAGCTAAATCGTGATATGGAATGTTTAACGATTTTGGATAGTCGATATTTCCAACATTTTAATTTGATTGATTAATTAGTTTGTGTTGAAAACGTAAGAGTATAGGTTTATAAATTATAAACTTACTAAACATTAAACGAATTAATTAAATTTTATTAAAACGAGCTTGTCGCGTGGCGGTAGTTCATAATTTTGAGAAATGGGCTTCAAATGAGTATGTAGAATCCAATATAAATCGGAATTCTTCGAAATAAGAATTATCCGGACCTATTGGATTATTATTTTCTACTAAAAGAAAAATATTTGAATTTCATCTTATTGATTTTGAGATATGACTAAACCAATTTTTCATAAAAAAATCACGGTAAGGTAGTTCGTGATTAAAATTTAAATAATGATTGAAATTGAGGTTTAGAATATATAGAATTTGGGTAAGAAAATTCTACTTTCTTAAAAACACATATGGAAAGAATATATTAGTTGCTCGTATATGTTCGTGACTTTTATTTGAACATTATACGTGTACAAACTTAGGTTATATATTGATTCATAGCCCAGAGTTAAAATTTTATTTGAAAGTGAATTTTTGAGAAAATCTATCCTTATAGATTTTGATGATGATGGGTTGTTATTTGTATTGAGTTTTTCCTTAAGTAATTGCAGGGACGCGATTTCTTTAGGGGGAAGTCTGTAACAACCCGCATATTTAACGATAATATATTTAAATATTTTATTTAGATATAACGTCGTTAATCGTTAATCGAATGTGTATCCAAAAGGTCACATTTTGCATACAGTTGAATTTGGACTCGAAACCACTTAAATTGAGTTCAAAATGTCATTTATAACCTTTTTGACTATAAGCATCGATATATTTCGAGCTTGTGAATTTTGGGATTTTGGTTGGGTCTTAGTCTAGCTAACCTAGCCCTCCTTATAATCCCCAAATCATCCCACTCATTCTCCGTTCTCTTCCAAGCCTACAAAAGAAATAAAAATGGAGAGTGGAAGAGGAAATTAAAATTCCTAAGCAAGGGTTTGCAAATTCAAGCCCAATTCATGTGCTAATTTGATTTCAAGACATGGGTAAGCTCTCTACTCTCCCTCTTTACCCTATATTCCTCTCAATTTCGGATTTTTACACAACCCTAATACACATATGTTTGTATGTGAATGTATGAGGTGATTTCGGAGGAGCAATTGAAGAAAGAGAGGAGCTTTGCTCGTTTGTGTGCTTGTTCTTCATTGAATCAAGCTAAAGGTGAGTTCTTTATGAAATCATATCTATGCCACAAGCCATTGGCTTGTAAAAGTGTAATTTAGTATTCATTTGAGTTTGCATATGCTAGTGAATTGGTTAGGTTAGCATAGCTTAGCCGATTTCATGAGTTATGTTTCGTTGTATTGAAAATTATGATTGGGATTGTTCATACGATTTAATGCGTATCCTACGAGCGATTTGGTGATATTGTGAAGCACCATTGCCCCCCGGCATAGTTCTAAACCTTCACAAGTTGCTTGAATCGTATTTGATTACTTTGGTTAGAAAATTTGCCCATTTTGGAATTTATAATCAAAACCATTGCTAATCTCTAGTACGAATGTTTGTGGATGCGTATTAAGGCGTTATAAGTTGTTTCGGTAAGTCTTTGAAGCCTCAAATACTTGTATATAATATCATAGGCCTTCGGGAATTCGTCGATATCGTTTTGAACATGTATTCAAGGAAAAATGTGCTCTGGAACAGGATCCAGACGTCTGAATATTATATGTCAGACATCTGACCTACTACAAATAATTATGAAAATAAGAAGAGCAATTCAGATGTCTGAATTTTTTAATTCAGACGTCTAGCCAGAAAAATTCATAAGTCTGAAAGAGGGACAAAATGAACTAAAACCTTACTGGTTCTGGAAATTGCAAATTCAAACGTCTAAATTTTTAGTTCAGACGTCCAAATCCTGTTTTTGACTACTGACCAGTGGAGACCACGGTCAACAGTTTAGGCCCATTCAGACTTTTTCCCGACTGAGTTTCAGCCCAT
The DNA here is from genome assembly GCA_030737875.1 of Allium sativum. Classification (NCBI taxonomy): domain Eukaryota; kingdom Viridiplantae; phylum Streptophyta; class Magnoliopsida; order Asparagales; family Amaryllidaceae; genus Allium; species Allium sativum. The sequence continues at coordinate 320,329,603 of CM060916.1, forward strand.
TTCGAATTCGTTTGTGACTTTGCAGTTTCTCTGGTTCGCAGATTTCTGCATCTCGATTTCTGGAACTATCGATTCATTCTGGTGAACGAATATTATAATCGATAGTCATGGGGTTTCATCTACATTATTAAAACGTGAATTCTTCATTTGATCGTTAATTCGGTCAATATCACACGAGATTTGCCACTTCGAAATGATATAAAAAGGGTTTTTAGTTATTAGTAGATATCAAATCTTTTACTAAACGGTTCCAAATTGGTTTCTAATCCGACTTCATTATATGAAGTTATTTTATAAATTGATTTACAAATCTACTAGTATATATTTGATAAATCTTTTTCTCGTTCGTATGAGAAATCTAATTAAACGCCTTAGTAAAAATAAGGACTATGATCCCTTATGCTTACTTTGACGGTTAATTCTTGGATACGTTCGAGTGAACACCGTGGCGATGATCGTTTCGTATTTCTAGTGGAATATACAACTTGTTCATAAACATTCAAATAGAGCAAGTAGTTATGAGACATGTAGCTCAACTCTTATATTTACTAGCTTGGAGTAGTTACACTATACTTGATCAATTTTGATCATATAGGAACTTCGGTTCTGGTGGATCTTCAGATTAATCCGACCTTCGGGTCACTCAGATGATCTTCAGATCATCATATCTCAAGAACTTCAGTTCTGATGGATCTTCGGATCAATCCGACCTTCGGTTACTCTGATGATTTTCATATCATCATATCTTAGGAACTTTGGTTCTGGTGGATCTTCGAATCAATCCGAACTTTGGGTCACTCCGATGATCTTCGTATCATCATATCTTAGGAACTTCGTTTCTAGTGGATCTTCGGATCAATCCGACCTTCGGGTCACTCCGATGATCTTCGGATCATCGTATTCGGTTCCGGTGGATCTTCGGATCATCTTAAAGAACTTCAGATCATTTGATTATATCGTTGTTCTTCAGATCATTTCGTATCGGCGAGATACACGATATAATATATTCTATTTCATGTGGACTTGATGGGCGACATCTTTTCTCACGAGTAGTCTTGTTTTAATATCATGTTTGCTAGATTGCGTTCACTTGATGGGTGATGTCATTTGTCGTAAATAGTTATATCTTTAGAGTGTGATATTCTGTTAGATAGCTTTGAGATTTTCTTTGGCATATTTTACGGACATTTCCGAGACTTCACACTTATTCTGATCATTTGTTGTTATTGCTCCTATGTCATTATCTGTTTATATCCCTACTTCTATCTCAGTTTATTATGACGAGTACAGCTAGACTGATCCGTTTATGGTTTATTCTTATAAATAATACTTGGATCAGACCGAGTACTATAGGTGCTTATGTTGGACTTCTAGCAGAGACCGCCTTTTGGCTTTTTGCTATCTACATTTGAGTTGTAGTTCTTGATTATACATGTACCTTAGATTTCATGTATACATATTCTTTTATTGTGTAATGGATCGATTTTGGCCACTATCTTTGTATTTATACTCATGTGTTGTTATTCATATCTATTTCTGCCTTGTGATATGAATATCTATGTATGACTCTGATTTATTGTTACGTAATTTATATTGCTTTCCGTATTATATATATCCAATGTTTAGTAGATTTGGACTTGATTTAGATGTGTCGAATTTTCTTCATGAGATTCAAAAAGTTAGACCATATTATCCGACATATTTAACACTCATTCAACGCTAATATACAGATGGTCGCTCCTCAATAGCCTTATTCTTCGAGTTAGTTGACACTGTTGCTTGCAATGGCCTTGGCTAACGCGAGTATAGAGGTGAGGCGTTACATTGCAAGAGACGTTGGAAACCGAGTTATGCATGAGTACGACTTATCGTCCCCAGACGGATGGTCAAACCGAAAGGTTTAATTAAATATTAGATTACCTTCTCAGGGATTGTGTATTGGATTTTGGAGGATCATGGGAAGACCATCTACACCTAGTTGAATTTTCTTACAACAACAGCTACCAGACGAGTATTCGAATGGCACCGTACGACAAGCTGTGTAATTCTCCATCTTATTGGTTAGAAAATGGCAAGAAGTTAGTACTTGAGCCTGAGATGATAAGAGGGACACAAATATTATTGAAGTCATTCGACAAGAACCAATGCAGCCCAAAATCATCAAAAAAGTTATGCTAACAAGTGACGAAATGATTTGGAACTCTCAGTTGGAGATATGGTACTTGTTAAGATTTCACCTCAAAGGAATACCATTCGTTTTGGAAAGAAAGGAAAGTTTGCACCAAGGTTTGTCAGGCCATTTCCGATTATTGAGCATATTGGAAAGCTTGCTTATAGATTGGATTTACCTGAGAAGATGGCAAGTGTGCATAATGTTTTACATGTATCATTTCTACGGAAGTTTGTGCATAAATCGAATGTTGTGGTATCTCCAGATCAGCTTGAAGATTTTGAAGTTGATCCCGAAGTTTCTAGGCCTCGTAAGCCGCTTTGCGTTGTAGCAAATGACACGAAACAGCTTAGGAGGAAGGTTATTAAGCTAGTCAGGGTACAATGGAGCGAGAATGATGACGATTGCATGTGGGAAACGGAAGAGAGTATGAAGTCGACCAATCCAGAACTCTTGGAGTGGTATGTTTCATATATCATATTTTACTTGTACCATTGTGTCTCGCATTGTTAGCATTCCGCATGCTAGGATAGGATTTTGATTACATGGATCGTTGAATGCAAGAATGGATGGTAAATTGGCTACTCGTGGATGGTAGGCATGCAGTATGTTGTGGTTGCTCGTGTTTGCTTGGGATTTCGGTAGCGTAATTCCCAAAGGCGGGAGAATGTAACGACATTTTAAAATATTTGTTTAAATACTCTCATCCATCCGTGTTATTCAACTATCCAGGTCCTAAATCCTAAGTCATATGTCCCTCAAAATTAAAGGCATATAAGAAATGCCCATTTGAACTATATCTTCATTTTCCACATACCACAATGAAAGTGCGATTCAACTTTAGAAAGTAAAGTACTGTCGAACGTGATTCCAATATATCTTAAGCATTATGGTCTTCCCAATATCTCACTGCACACGTGAATTCTCAATCTTTTTCTATGACCAGCCCAAAACTTTATATCCATGACCGACACTTACAAACAAACATAACAAGAACTCCAAAAATAATATACCAATAATTCCTCAAGTTCACATAATCAGTACATAGACATATCGACCGATCATAAAATAAATAATTTTATTCCCTAGTGGTTGGATCTTTCTCAAATTTTAGTATGTTGTTCATGGGGATGTGAGACATGTCCACGATTTTTACTGAATTCAAGTATGATCATTTTACCTTTGAGTTTACTGTTTAGGCCATAACTTTTGATAGGGATCAAACCGGGTGTTGAGATTGATTCCATTAGATCTGATGGTTGTTTATGATTTTGTAGAGTGGTCACATAAAGGATTTGGTTCAGCGGTTTTGGAGGAATCACTGTTTTTTAAGTTTCAACATTGGGTTAGGCATACCGGTCAGCAGATAATGGGCTGATCAGCCAAGGCTATTAGACCGATGGCCAGTAAATATAAACAGGAGGACTTGGCGAGAGAACCAGGGTCACTCTCTTCATTCTAAACTTTAGGTTAGGTGTCTGTGATTCTCCGGTTTAACCTAAAACTGTATTTCTTTATTCTTTTTATATAAATTCATTGTAGATTGCATCTAGAAGATAGGTCAACATCTGGGAAGAGTAGATCATCATCAAAGATGATTAGATCACATTAAATTGTATCAAATTCAAGGGGTTTCAATATTGTTTAGATCTGATCTCATTGAATCTAAATTAAATCTAGAAATTGGTGAGTGATAGATATCTCTCACACGGAAACTACAGGTTGTATAGGTAAATTAGGATCATATCGTATGTTTCATGTTAAAATCATCTTAGATCTGATCATATAAGCTCAACTTAGATTTAGAAACTCTAGGAAACCTAATTTTATCACATTAACCGGATAGTTGTTAGATAAATTATACTTATTCATATGTGTAGATCCAAATCATGCTATATTTGATGTTTATCATTTGTTTACGCTATAATAATGGGATTGCTCATGTTTGTATGTTCATTGCTGTTTGATTTGTTGAATTGGTTTTGTTGTTTGAGTTGTTTGTTAGAATTGGTTGCGATAGATTGTAGGATTGAAGAATAGAACAAATCGAAGGTCCAAATGATCGGATTCAAATGAAACTTGGAGGAGACGCTCTGGAAGATGGGGAAATAGAGCATGCAAAAATTTGGTGCCTTAATGCACTAAGTGCATGGGTCGGCACCGACACAAGGGGGTAGCTCGTGTGGCGATGGTTCCTTCGCGAATGGCATGGTGGTGGTGAGTATAGGCCATACGAAAATTTTCGTGACATTCAGAACTGGTTATTGATAGGTCGAAGGAGGATTGCTCGAGATATGAATGGACTGGCAGAAGCTTCAACATGAATGTCGAAACAATTGGAGATTGGACCGAAGGAATAAACTCGAGGCGAGGATGCATATGGGCAAACCACTTAGCCAAATTTGGCAAAGTGGATGGGTCGGCACCGACCTATATATGGAGGCCGCGTGGACTTGTGTTTTGGGGCATGGTGACTTCCCATGGTTGCTGGTGAAGTTTGTATTGAAATGGACTTCAGATGAATTTGTGAAACTCAAAGATGGATGGTGCTTCGATTTTGAACTCGCGTTGGAGTGGTCGGAGCTGGATTGATGTGACACTGGTCGTGATTTAATATACGACTAAGTATGATGTTGGACTGATAGCATGAGAGTCAATCATGGATGATAATGGAATGATTCGAGAATGAACTGAGTCATCGAGATAAAAGGCTTGACAAGTTTGATGTGCCAAGGAATCATTGGTAATCGAAGTGTTCAAGCAAACTCAAAGCCAGGGTATTATGGGGATGCCCATTAGGATCGAATTCGAGAGATGGTATACATTAGGCAGCCATGATGGGCCTAGTTATCGAGAATAAAAAAAATACAAACATACGAGTCACGATGGTGTGTGGTAGTTTTGCTAGAACCGAGGTTTTCCACTAGCCCTTTCAATCATTGAAAGAAGGTTGATTATTGATGGATTCAAGGCGGTTGACGGTGATAGCTAGGATATTTGATGCTATGGATGTTATGGTTGATTTTGTGTGTTTTCTTCTCTATTTTCTCTGGTTAGGCTATCACCGTAGGTTGTCGAAGAGAAGCAGTATAAAGGTTGTCCTTTCCTATTTCTGACGAGACATGTGATGGATGGTTTTCACATGTTAACTTTATGGTTGTTGGGCAAATCAGATAGTTAATCCGCCTATACTCATATTATCCAGTGTAACTACTGTTACTTACTTTATCGCTCACTAAGATTGTTGTCTGACTCATGGTTATTTTTTCCTCATATTACCTTGGGTTATTCACCAATTTGATGGTGGGCAGACTGGGAAGTAGGTAACAAGTTTGGTGCCGGTGTTGTTGTGCGTTGACGAGCAGGAGATTGGCGTATTATTGATACCTACTATTTAGCTATTTCTTTTCTAGTTCCGCTATATGTTGATGTTATTAAGACTCTAAGGGATGTAGTGGGGCATATTATATCCAGAAATTCTTGTATCGAGAAGTATTATACCCAAGATTTTATGGAAATTTGATTCTCTGTTCAGTTATGCTTCATTACTATATCCGGTTGTATATTTTATTATTATTATATATTATCCATGCGTTATGTGTTATACGACATGTTCATTTAGAGTTATTCTACCCTGATGATCGTTCTGTATCAGTCTGCCACGTCATAAAGCATACCATCTCCTTAGTTCGGTGCAGGAGGTACAAGGCGATCATCACAATATGTACTATCTAGACATTCGAAATGGGTCCAAGGTATAAGGCCTTTAAAACTAGCCCATGGGCGTCTTCCAACATAGTACCACTATTTCGAGTCATAACAAGAATACTCTATTTATCGATGATTCTTTGACACTCTCAATTTTCAGAGCTTTTCCGTAACTCCATTTGGATCGAGCTCTAATAATCAATCCATTTCATTATCTAAAGCCTCAGTCCATACTAGCTACCTTCTTCAGACCTACTTTCAATCTGAGCTTCCAATTGAGGAGTCAAAACTTCATCATTCCATAACTTCATCATTACAATTGATATGAATGAGCTACCACCCCTAGCATGATCATAAACAACCGCAATTTCATCTCTGTGAGTTGCACATCCTCAGGAGCAACACTTATGACTAGGTATCAATCCAAGCCCTATGAGTTAGTGTCGACTCATGTACTTAGCTAATTTTGTTCCATCTTTTCTTTAAAAATTTAATGCACCTATTCCTGATGCCAATAACCTCGACTTACCCTTTATAGCTTTTCGGTCTTGTCCACTATGGACTAAGGCTTGATTCATTGAAGATGACTTGTCCATCCTTCAATACTTGGTCGATCCATCAATACAAAGCATTAGCACATCTCTAAGAAATATGCATTTGCTACACATATGAGTCATTACCCCATTAGAGCTTCGGTTATGACTCAGTACCGACCTAACTTACATGAGTTGGCACTGAATCATGAGCTTAACTCCAAATTAAGTGTGACTCAAATAGCTCCTTTTAGTCATGTTCTAAATCTTATCCTTTAAATTTTATGTGATCCTGAAGAACTTTGCTCCAGATATACTCCGACCACCAATTTAAATCCTATGCAAACACAACACTAGGAAAAAAATTGAGCATATCATATGTAATATTTCGAAAGCCCAAAGCTAAGCGCTACAGATGATTTTTTCATTTATAATATTAGCTTTTAGTGATATAAAACAGAAATGTTAATGAATCATAAAATCAAAGAATATGGGAATATGAGAAATTTCATAACAACTTCCATCAATAGTCACCCGTTATATTTCACGTATGAAAAACCCACAATCAAATCAAATACAATTATTACCGAATATAAGTCTAAGAGCGATATATAAAGATGACTCCTTAATTGATCAGAGTTAATAATATAGGCAGTTAACAGCTTTCCATTACATACATTTTAAAAAATAACACAGAGGTAACGAAATGCCTCCTTCAGGTCTCCAGAAGCTTATTCATCAAGAAAAAATAAAGCCTTAAATCTATCTACTTAAATGAGTATTCAAGCGTAACAACCGACAATTTTGTGCATTTTTAATATCAGGAAAATAGCGTCAAGGACAAAATTAAAGAAAAATTTAGGCACAAGGATAAGAGGCTTTTATTTTAGGCACAAGGACACTTTTTAATGTAAACTAGGAAATGATAGTTAGCCCCTGAATTTTTTGATTTACAATGAAAAGTGTCCTTCAACCTAAAATACAAGCCTCTTGTCCTTATGCATAATTTTTTCTTCAATTTTGTCCTTTTGCCTAAAAATCTCTTTTAACATAAAAATAAGAAAAACTATTTCTATATAAGGTCATATGATTCTATAATTTAGGAGAATGACTTATAGGGATACATCCCACATACATAATATTTATCAAATTTTTCAATAATCATTTTACCTCTAATGAAATATTACTTCATCTATTAATTTTGATTAGAGTGGAATTTGGACCTGAATTCACTTTCATTGGATCATGATGCTTATTTTCCTTTCCGTAAAGGGTTTATATGTTAAAAACGGATTAACCATTTGAGAGTTATACCTATTTAAAGGCTTTTCAAATTTCAAACAGGCTAACTCAACCACTAAGGGCCATTAAATATGGGGCCCATTCTTAATTTCAGGATTAAAGGAAAAAAGGATGAAATGGTCTACTGTAACCTCATTTTCATTCTTCCCTAAACCTTCCTAACCACCATTAAAAAATTCTCTTTAGATCTACATCCTAAAACAACAAATTCTCAAACTAAATTATCAAATTAAAAGAAGATAGTTTAGATATGCAACTATAGAACAAGAACTATTGCTTTCAGAAGGGAAGGGTTCCATTTTGTTGATTATTCCACCTCATGTCGAAAAGGATTTCTTAGATCTGGAATTATAGACAAAGATGAGCGATAATTTCTCATTTATTGACTATGACCTCCTTAAAATATAGATTCAAACCAGTAAAGAATCTTATATTCTAAGAATCATATAAATAAATACTTTTGCAAGTAAGTCATGCATTATATCTTAGATCTAAACATCTAAAACATATGCAAGTTGATTGACCGAATGCATGCACTTTTTCTCACAAGTCTTGTTTCTATCTTAAATATAAATATTCTAAATTGGTGAAATTTTGATTGATAGAATGTTTTGTTATTTTATGTTCAATTGAATGTATGGTTTCTTTTAAATTTGGTGTGTGAAAATGCTAACGATTTTCCATTCAGATTGAGGGTTGAATTTGAGTTCTGCAAAAAAGTCTAAAATTCGAAAATGCCTAAATTTGGGTGTAAATTTGTGGAGCAACAAGGAAGGACTCCAGAACGTACGAGTAAAATTTCAAGTCGACTGAAGTTCATATGCTCGAGATATAAACTTAGGAAGATTGCATCAGCATGATGGGTTAACCTTGGATTGGCGTAAAGACTTGAACATAGTTCATATAATAGCAACACGACATCGGATCGACTCCAAGACTTGGTATCAGATCGACATGATGTGTAATACCTCACTTTTCTTAACGCCACCCACGTGAGGATTTCGTTAAGGAAATATAGAGCACTGTAGGTATAAAGACATAAAACATCACATAGATTAAGATTTCACAAGACACGGACAAACCAATTTACAATGGAAGAAGATAACAATTTGTTTTAGAATGACAAAAAAAACACATTTATTAAAAGTTAACCAAATTGTGACAAACATCATGTCTCAAAATCTTATTCAAAACAACATCAGAGTACAAAATAATATTATCCCCAAAATAGTCAATAAAGATACAACCTAACCTTGGAAAAGAGACAGGAAATAATCCGTCTTTTGTAGGAATCCTTCATGATGAAATCAACAAATAAATGTGAACTATATACTTTATCTATGTAAGTTTGGAGTGAAGAAAAGAGGAAAGAACAAAGGAAAATGGGTCTGACATAAATCCTGGTGATTTCTTATGACTACTAGCACGACTGATAAGTTAAGGAAAGTAGATAAAACATTAGTTCTAGTGTCATAAAAAGGTAAGTGTCTATGCACACCTAAAAGTGAACAAATACTTATAGGAATGACAAAAAGGATTTGTTGTTCTCATTTAATGACAAAGATGACAAATATGATCATACTAATGATGATAAATAGCTATGATTGTTTTGCACTGCTGTACTTCAAACTGAAATAAATAATTAGGAAGGAATTTCCTAATACAACCCATCAATTGGCTTACATAACCTAATATGATAACCTATGCTAACTATGGCCTTGGGTTTATCAGACCCGACCCGTCAGCTCCAAAGGACATAGCGTTATAGCGTCTTATTTTCCTTAATCGGCGCGATGCACACTCACCGCCCCGCCGGAACGCACCCGTACTCACCTCCTCGTTTGGACCTCTTACTACCCAGTTCATAAAAGCGTGTCTTCGCCTCCTTGTGAGACCTTGATGTAGTGATAAAAAAAATACTGACTAATACAGATCCCCAATCAAAATATGTGATTCGACATAAGTCACTCCTAGACTTAGTCACCCATTTTAATCATTTCAATTGGCCTCTTATTTTCCCAAATTAGTCTACTCTTACTGCTGGAATGGACCAATAATACGAACCTCTTATTTTCCTTAGTTAGCTGTCGCTGCCGGAACGGACTCTAACTACACCTGCTTATTAATTATATAATTAAAATTAATGCTAATCTTAAGTTTATTAATAAGCTCACTTCCCTTCATGTAACTTTTCTGTCATTTCATAGGTTGTGTGTTAACTTCAATTTACAAGTTGTAAATAAACCTCTCTTTTGTTTAATTTAACTGTACAACCCAACCCCCATCATTTACCTCTATCCAAATGTCATTTATCCAGTTATCAAAGTTACAGTTCAATTTCTCGTTTTATTGCACAATTTCAATTTAGCCAAATTTATCCTTTTGTACATATATCTTATTATTATCCAATCGCGCTATTACTGTCAGTTACATGTTTTAATCCAATTTGTGCACGAATAAGAAAGAATGAAAGGTTTATGCTCAAGAAGGCCTAAACTCCACGTAAAAAATAAAAAGAAAATGGCCTAGGCTCAAATAGAAAGAAGAGGATCTGAAATAAAATTAGGGCTGATACATAATTGAAATAAAACTACATATGAAGAACAAAGGTATAGACAACTGAATAAAACTACAGTAATGGATTTACTGAAAATAAACAAAAGGAGGATAAAAGCATATTCAGATTTAGATAGAAAAGAGAATAGAAATTTATGACTTTTTATACTGTCAAGTAGAAACCCAAATTGGTACTGAACCTTGTAATTGCTAAAATAAATAGAAAAAGAGATAGAAGTAGTATATCAAATTTATAAGAATTGTTTACAAAAAGAAAATTAGGAATATCTAGATCTATAAATGAACCACAAATAGAAGGGAACTGTGTAAAACTACATAAAAGTTCAAATCTGAAACCACTGCAACTACTATTGAATCAATTAAACCTCAGTTTGGTAGAAATCTAGTAATCATATAAAATACTTACCTAAAATTTGAGTGAATCTAATAAGCCCTGGTAGAAATCTCTAACTATGAATATCCTCCAAAAACATGTGAAGAACTAAGCACCGGTACTCCATTAGAAATATTTTTGAGAAGATGGTGATTTGAGATCGAGGCAGAGAAATGGAGTAGTAAGGATTAGGTTAGGTTTTGGAGCATATTTATAGTAGAGCTAGTGTGTGCAGGTTCGTTGGATTTTAGGTTTACATTTCAAACCATTAGATCTACGAATACTCTAGAAGAACGCACAAAAAAGGCAGGCCAAATCGGTTCATGCCAAGCACGAAAACGTGCCTGGTTGCGTTGTCTGGGTCGACCCAAGGGTCAACCAAACTGGGACTGATTCATCCCAGTTAATGTATATATATATATATGTTTCCTGATTTTTAATTCAAACTTCAAATTGCTTTAACTTCTTCGTTTGAAATCTGTTTTTAGCCAACCAAATGTCTATCTTAACCAGAGTTTTGTAACGGACCTAATCGTGCAACCCGCGTTGCCAATTCTCAATATTTTCTGATTAATATTCATTTTCTCAACTTATTTATTAATTAATTATTTCGTTAATTAATTATTGTTTGTTAAAAATTTGGGTTGTTATATTCTCTCCTCCTTAAAGAATTTTGTCCCGAAATCTACAAGGTGGAAGAATAATATTAGTGTTTTCTACATTCATCTACTCACTAATCGTTCACTAGTAAACATTATCCTTAATTTTTTTTATTTCAATGTATGTATTTATGCAACAACGTAGTGTATAAGACCCTAACTAATGCAAAAGATTAAGCGGTATACTATTCAGTCGACCTCCTCTTTATGCAATTATGTTTGTGCCATGCATCCAAATATATGAAAAATCCTAATGACACAGATAATTCTATATGTGTGCATCATCCATCATCCATATGCGACAGTCATATGGTAGCATCCACATATTTCATCCATGGAAATAATAATAAAACAAAATGCATACACATCCATATACATATGTAAGTGTCCTGTAAAGCTGATCTTAGTGCCTAGTGTGTGTATATGCATCCACTTGCAAACACTTGCATCCACTTGCAAATATCAATCATAACATGTCTCAAACACATGTTTCAACCATATCTTGTCTTCTATAAGCTCAAATCCTATGATCTACCCTTCCTAAGAATATCTTATAAGAAAGTCCCAAATCAAAGGAAGAAGCTACAGATTAAAATATCAAAGAGGAAATACCTGTCAGAAGATCACGGGTAAGAAACTTGAATTCCTCCTATGAGATAAAAGATTTTATGACTGAATCTGTTAGCGCCTCACCACATAACTCACAATTAACTCTTTCTCTTTCCTAATCTTTCAAATTTGATGGTTCCTCCTTAAGATGGTTGAGTTCTTCTAACCAAGTTCTTGGAAGAATTCTTTCATATTATCCATCCTAGTTACTTTAGGAAGAAATAATTCAAGTGAACTAATTCATCAAATATTCCAAGCAAACTAATCCCAAGTCTCATCGTACCTTACAAGAAGAGTCATTCCCTTTTTTCCACCATCTGCTTTTTAGTCTTTACTTTGTTGTCTTGTGTTCCCTAATTTGTTCCACTCAAGTTGTCCAACCCCTTAAAGACCCACTAATAAATATATTTTTCAAAACCTTATTTGAAAAATCTTAGAGAGGTAAACTTTCAGTTACAAAAATTCATTTTTAAATTATATATATAGTCGCTTTTATGAAATTCCAAATATACAAATTTCATATCAAAACACAACAAGTCTTCAAAATTTTCTTTCTAAAATTTCATACATGTGGTGTTTTGACTCAAAGTGGTTCCACAATTTTTTTTCTTATTTTCCTCAAAGTACCCGTTCTTTCAATTCTTGTCTTGGAACACAATTATCCATTTGAAACCTCTATATTCACTTTATTCACTTATCCATTAACCAAACTTGTTACTCGCCTCGATTCTGTGGTCATATAAAGATTTAATCGGAATTTCTGGAATCCACCCCTTTTGTCCAAATGACGAAAATCCCGGTAAGCATCAAATCTCAATAATGTAACTTAAATGGTGAATTCCTATCCAATCTTGAGATACAACCTTGATTTAAATCTTTCGGGTTTACAAAATATTTCCAAAGATATTATATGAACCCTTAAACCTCAAAAAGCTAAGAATTGTTAACTACATCCTTACTTTTTTTACAAGGGAACCTCCAAAAACCATCAAACACTCAAATTCAACAAATTTTCCTTGTCTTAAAGCCCCCTGTCACTAGTAAGGAAAAAACTAACCAACGAGCTATGGCTACTGAAAATTCAAGCTTCCCTTATAATAGGTAATGGTCCCTCACTCAGAACAAACTAATGGTAGTTAATCCAAGATAACTACCCTCACATGTTCCCTTGCCAATGTTACTTTGATAAAGTTGGTACTAAAGCATTAATCTGAAGAAGGTTTCCCCCATTTCGTTTTTCGACCAACATGTCGCTAACACCGACCTTACTAATCGCCCTCCTGCACAAGTCAATAACAAGGCTTAGGTACAAGCAAGCCCAAGGTATGACAACTATCCCAAAAATCAATCGGACGTTCTGCAATCATCCTTCGTTCCTATACTTCTTTTTCCACTACTAATAACCTATTGAGAACTATAAGCAAAGAATTCTGACCATAGGGAAAACTTTGGCTCCAATCATTTCTAAAAAACCGTCTACACGAATCGAGGGTTCCTTCCAAAACAATTCACTTATGATTACTACTAAGCGAAAGGAACTATCTATCTTTGTAACAGAGAAGAATGCCGCCTTTAATCCAAAAAAATTGCCTACATCCATTAATCCTTTTCAAAAAGTTCCTTACTTGGATTTTTTTTCCCCATCACTACAACTGAAGTCCAGCGACATCTTCAAAATACATGAGGGAGGTTCCAACATAAGTACCACACTAATTAACCAAAAGAAAGGCGTTGGCAGTAAAATAATCCATTCCAACTAATCTTTCACAAATCAACTTTTGGGTGAGCTTACCATATGTACCCCTAAAAACCACTTTCCTTTCAATATATGAGACGGCTCATTATACAAATAACCTGCCTAAACTCCAAGCCTATCTATCGACAACACCACTCCATAGCTAGGAAAGATTCCAGACATAACCATGAGAATCAATTCTCACTTACACTTTCAAAATCATGTGCTTTATCCATAATGCTACAAGTTTAGAATTATCACAAATATAAACCTGAAAATCAATCTTCCTCCTAGGAGATAATCTTTCAACCACTTATCATATTTGGAATATATAACACAAAGTGAACTGAATCGATACTGCCTAGAGATGCGCTAAGGAAAATAGGAATATCAACATGACTGACCCTTCGGGTCGCAAGAAGTCTCAAAATTAGTTCACTGCATATCCTAGTCCGACCACCCTCTTCTTGCAGTCAAAATACCCTAATTGGCTGATGAATCCATCCAGCATATTTTCCTATCATAAAACCTTAGAATATAAGCACCTCGGTCACACTCTACTACCAATGCCCAAAATCTGAGATAACCAATTATATGGATGATCTAAGTAGACCCAAACCGACCCATACCTGTTAATGCCCCCAAACATCTCTTAAATCAAGATTTCCAGTTTCAACCCCGACCCGCTATAGATAATCAAGCCGATCTCCCTCCGAGGTAAGAAACTACTACTGGACCTAGAAACGTACCTAAGTGAAAAATAGTCAACTAGTGTTATCATCACACACTTGGGGATTTACCGTATCTATAAAGGACGGATTCGTTAGGTCTATAATACAAATGTTCTACATGACTTATCTCATCTCAACGTGGCTATGACCCTACGCAGCCACCCCAACTAACTTATCAAAGGTAAAGAGAAGAAATACTTCTAAACCAAATATAATACGAGAACTAGAAAGAACTAAAGATAGATAACATTCTTCCTTCCATCAACCCTTATTTATTCCATTTCTCGGTCCCTTTGATCAACAATTTTCCTATAATCCTTTTGGCATTAACACATTTATGTTGCTCTCTTACTTGCCAACCTTAAGTTTACCTTTTAGGAAGCCTTGCTTATTCCTAATTGATTGGTTGCTAAAAATGTACAAAAATCTATTTCCATAGTATAAGTCAATCTAATTCATAGAAACCCGTAATTGCAAGATATTTCTTTTGATTTTCCCCAAGTTGTTGAGTAGTGCGCAATATGGCTAAATCTCTATTCCGCACTAATCCATTCATTCTTGCAATGATGTTTTCTATGTTAATTACAAACTAGACTATGGAAATACATCCCTTTTTCTTAACCAACAAATCTAGGTTATTCTTAACTTCCTAACCTCCCTTTTTTCTAAGCTAAAAAGATTGTCACATCCATAATTAGCCCAATTTTGTTAAGCAATAATTTCTTCCCTAACTTCAACCTTTGCCAACTACAGAGCTAAATAGGTTTGCCCATTAATCAAAACTCCAACCTATTAAAATTCGAGATTCTTATATATAGAAAAGCTTACATAGGTTGTTCTATATATAACTTAACAAAGAGATTCAGAATTCGAAAGAGTTAAAGGAAGATTTTAACTGACTTGAGGGGATAACTTTATTTTCAAAAATAGCCTTTTGGTTTCTGAAAAATACTTTCTTTTAAAACAAATTTTTATTTAACCTGTAACCTTAGGCTCTGATACCAAATGTAACACCCCGCATTTCTTAATGTCACCCATGTGAGGATTTCGTTAAGGAAATATAGAGCCTTGTAGGTATAGGTATAAAACACCACAGAAACAAAGATTTCACAAGACAAAAACAAATAAGTTTACATCGTAAGAAGAAAAATTATATTTTAAAATGAAAAAAAGAAATATTTATTACAAGTTAACCAAATTGTTACAATCTCAAAATCTCAGTCAAAACAACATTAGAGTACAAAATAATATTATCCCCCAAATAGTCAATAAAGATACAACCTAACCTTGGAAAAGAGACAGGAAATAATCTGTCTTGTAGAAATCCTTCATGATGAAATCAACAAATAAATATGAACTATACACTTTCTCCCTATAAGCTTGGGGGAAGAAAAGAGGAAAGAAGAAAGGAAAAATGGGTCTAACATAAAGTCTAGTGAGCTGCAATGATTACTAGCACGACTAATAAGTTAAGGAAAATAGATAAAACAGTAGTTCTAGCGTCATGAAAGGGTAAGTGTTTGTGCACACCTAAAAGTGAACAAATACTGATAGGAATAACATAAAAGATTGGTTGTTCTCATTTAATGACAATAATGTAAATATGATACTAATGATGATAAATAACTATGACTGTTTTGAACTTCTATACTTCAAACTAAAATAAATGATTAGGAAGAAATTTCCTAATACTACACATCGATCAACTTACATACCCCAACATGATAACCTATGCCGACTATGGCCCTGGCTTTATCAGACCCAACCCATCATCTCCAAAGGACGCAGCGTTAGTCGCAAGCGTTACAGTGTCTTATTTTCCCTAACCGGCGCGATGCACGCTCACCGCCCCGTTGGAACGTGCATACACCCACCTCCTCGTTTGGACCTCTTGCTACCCAGTTCAGTATAAGCATGCCTTCGTCTCCTCGTGAGGCCTCGGTGTAGTGATAAAATGAAATACTGACCGATATCGGTTCCCTACCAAAATATGCAATTCGACACTAGTCACCTATAGACTTAGCCTCCATTTTAATCATTTTAATTGGCCTCTTCATTTTCCTAATCAGCCCACTCTCACTGTCGGAACAGACCAATACTGCGAGCTTCTTATTTTCCATAATTAGTCGTCGCTGGCAGAACGGACTCCAACTACACATGCTTATTGATTATATAATTAAACTTAACGCCAATTTTAAGTTTATTAATAAGCCCACTTTCCTTTATGTAACTGTTCTGTCATTTCATAGGTTGTATGTAAACTTTAGTTACAGGTTTAAATAAACGTCTCCTTTGTTTAATTTTATTGTACAATCCAACCCCCGTCATTAGCCTTTATCCAAATGTCATTTATTCGGTTCTCAAAGTTACAATTCAATTTCTCTTTTTATTGCACAATTCCAATTTAGCCCAATTCATTCTTTTTATACATATTTCTTATTATTATCTAATTGCGTTATTATTGTCCAATCGCTTGTTTTAACCCAATTTGTGCACAAATAAGAAAGAATGAAAGGTTTAGGCTAAAGAAGGATTAAACTCCACGTCAAAAATAAAATGGAAATGCCCTAAGCCTAGGCTCAGATAGACTGAAGTAAATCTGAAATAAAAATAGGGATGATACAGAACTGAATTAAAACTACATACGAAGAACAAAGGTATAAACAACTGAATAAAACTATAGTAATGGATTTACTGAAAATAAAAAAGAGAGGATAGAACCAAATTCAGATTTAGACAAAAAAGAGAATAGAAATCTACAACTTTTAAACTATCAAGAAAAACCCCTAATTGGTATTGAATCTTGCAATTACTAGTATAAACAAAACAAAAGATAGAAGTAGTAGATCAGATTTACAAGAATTATTTACTGAAAGAGAATTAGGAATAGCTAGATCTGTAAACAAACCACAAATAGACGGGATCTGTGTACAACTACAGAAAAGTTCAGATCTGAAATCACTTCAACTACTATTGAATCAATTTAACCTCAACTTGGTAGAAATCTGGTAATCATAGAAAATACTCACCTAAAATAGCGAATCCAACAATCTCCGGTAGAAAATCACTATTTATGAATATCCTTCAAAAATATGTGCAGAACTAAGCCTCGGTACTCCATTAGAAATATATTTGAGAAGAGGGTTATTTGAGATGAAGGCAGAGAAATGGAGTAGTAAGGATTAGGTTAGGTTTTAGAGCATATTTATAATAGAGCTCGTGTGTTCAGGTTCGTTGGATTTTAGGTTTAGATTGTAGGCCATTAGATCTAGGAATTCTCCAGAAGAACACACCAAAAAGCCCATCTATATCGATTCGTGCCAGGCATGAAAACATGCCTGGTTGCGTTGCCTGGGTCGATCCACCACCCAGGTGGGTCCACATGTCTATCTTAACCATAACTTCTTCATTTTAAATCCATTTTTAGCAAACCAAATGTTTATCTTAACCAGAATTTCGTATCAGACCCAATGGCGCAACGCCCATTGCCCAATTATTAGTATTTTTCTGATTAATATTTATTTTCTCAACTTTTTCCTTAATTAATTAATTAATTACTTCTTGTTAAAAATTTGGGTTGTTACATGAGGGGTTTACCTTAGATCGGCATGAGGATTTGAACTCCGGTCAACATGGAATGTATGGCTCCATATCAATGTGGCAAGGTAGCTCCAATCGGATTGACAAAGAACTTTAGGACCAAGTTAAGTTGTAGTAAGGAGGTCGGATCAATGTGGTATGCATACCGAATTGAATCGGATTGGCTCCCAAACCCATGTTTGGGATCGGTACTGATTCGAACCTATTTAGGTTTTGAGTCTTGCGACCCTATGGGAAGATAATGTGGTCTTTGGGAGCTCAGTGGCGAAGTTTGGTTTGTTACTTATAGCAAAATAGTTTATTCGAGAGCGACTCCAATAATGGCTAGCTAAACTTTGAGCTGTCGGATAAACGACAAGGGGTCGTATTGAAGTGACTGTCTAAGGAGGATGAAAGATACATATTTATAGGGCTGGATATTTTTTCATTTTTCTGCTTTTCCATCAATTTCCTTTCGGTTATTCCCGAAATTTCTGATTTCCGTTTTACTCCGAAAAAATAATCTCGGAAGGAATTCCTTCCGCCTAATAACGGAAAAAGTCGGAAATTTTGCGTAATTTCCATGGAATTCCTTTTTTTTTTCAAAATAATCAAACCGACCCGTTAGGGAGGTTTACTTAATGTCACTTGGCCAAAATCAATTTTTCCGAAATCCAAAAACATGAAAGAGACATATAACATGTCTCCTTGAATATCTCCAATCTAATTAACTTAATTTTCTCCACTTTTGTCTTCTTAGATCTCATGTTAAAACAATTTTCTTTTAGAAAAACTATATAATTTAAGGTCGCTTCCGCACCATACGCCACCCGCAAATCCCAGCGTAAATATGACGAACCTATTTTATCGCTTGATTTTGTTATGCTCACAAGTCCTTCAGCTGAAATTAGAAAGGATAAGCTAACCCTCCTTGAAAAAGGAAAATCCAACCCTAATTTGTTTTCTTCGCTCAACAAATCAATGCTTACCTGATTTTATCGCTTGATTTTTTCGTCAAACTACTCCATCGGGTACACCGCTGCTTCAATTTCAGTTCTAAGTTGTGATTATTTTTTTCCCTCGTTTTTGTTCAGATTTATTAACACGTAGAATTTATCAGGTTAAAGGTACTAATTTTAATGCTGTCGGGTTGTTATTTCCATCAAGAAAAAAGTTAAAAGGTGCTACTTTTACATTCGTATGATCTGTTGATGATCTAAGTCAGCAGCTAGTAATGAAATCATCCGTTTGTAACAGACGGTATCCTCCGTTCTAGAAGCCACCTTTACCTTTGCTACACCACCGACCTGGTAAGTGCTATTTTCTTGAGAAGTTCATTGATTTGAGGAATACATTATTTTTTGCCTTTATTTAAAAAAAAAAAAAAAAAAAAAAAAAAAAAAAAAAAAAAAAACCAGTTTTCACAAGGTATATATAATTATTTTTTAAATACAAAAATAGTTTTCTTCACTTTACTAGCAACATCTCAGAAAAACAGGTAATCTTTTTGTCCAATTTCATATATTATTGTCAGTGTGTTTTAAACCCTTTTTTATGGTGAATTATGCTTGCACTATCTTCTTATCCAATTTCATATCTTATTGTCAACCTTAAACTACAGGATGTATTTTATCAATTTTCTGATTTAATGTCTAATATAATGGATACTAGTTGTTACATCTATTGACTTTGTCTTCATTATTGAGTCTGAGTTCATAGAGTTTCATCAGGTTACTCTACTCTTATACTTGATTTATGCATTTCTCTAACACTATACATTTAGATTTATGTATGATGGCATTAGAATATCCTGTCATAGAATTGAGCGTTTTAGTAACAAAAAATCCCATGTCTTTGAGCGTTTTGATTTCAATCCCATTTGTCTTTGAGAGTTTTGATTTTTAACCATAGGTTGGATTGTCAATTGCTTGTTGAGGTTGAGAAGCTTTAAATCCAAATGGTACCTCATGTGTCCTTATCATGGTTGCATTTCATTGTCTTGTAATGGTTGTTTCCTCACTGCTTGACTCTATTTGATTATTTGTTTATTAGTAAGACTGTACAACTTCATCGCTTGAGACTTGAGTTCACTCAATTTTTTTTTTTCATATCTGATTTTTACTCAGTTTTTAAATTTTAGTTCACTTGTTCTTCATAATCGAATTCATCCAGTTTGACTAAACTAAGTTCACAATGACCTTAAGCTGTAAAATGAGTACACATGTTTGAGTATAATCATACGATATTCTCCCAGTACAGATGCTCTGATTAAAAAAATGAGATAATATGGTTTCTTACATTTTATCATAAGATATCCTCCCAATTATATAGGCATTACTCAGGGTGTGCTGATGAAAGATTCTTTTTTGTTATACATTTCAAATTTCTTTTATTTTTTATGTAACATTGGCCATATATGTATAAATAATGACTCCTTGTATACTTGCAACTATAGTAGCTTAGGTACAAATTATTTTATGCTTTGTTCTAGGCCCTTCAACGTGACATACAAATTTACTTTTTTTAGGTCCATTTACAAACACCATTTACAAATTTTTAAAACATTGTACATTTACTGGATTTAAACACACAGTAAGCACACACATAGATATTTATTGAATTCAGGTTGTCAGCTAGACCTGTTATTCTCTTTGTTATGTTGGAAAACTTGCCAGAATCGAATGGTGGAAGTTAAAAAACAGGCACTAAAACTAGTTTCTGTTAATATTTGTCGTTTTACTTTGTGAAATTTTGGAGCTTTTCATTCACAATGTATCTTCTAATTATGAGTAACAATTATTTTCTAAAACTTACAATTTCTTTTGCTGCCTATTTTAAAGAAAAATTATCTAATTTATATACAAAAAGTCTTATTTTAAAAGAATCGACATACAGGTTTTAAGGTTGACAAATATTTTAGGAAAAATAAACATTGCATTTTCAATCTATCCATCTATTTGTATATGGAACTTGATAGCTTGTTCCACATATAAGTAACTAATCATTTTTTTTAATAGGGACTTCATCTTTATCTCAGGGGGCTTCATCACAACAAATCCAAGTAGAATGAAGAAACTCCAGGCAAGAAACCTTTGAAGGCAGCGAACTGATTGATGATTATAGTATTTTCTTGGGTTAAGATTATGTGTTGTTTTTTTAATTATGAATTCATTATCTGAATTTAATACTATATGTTGTATCATTGTTTAGATTTATTATCACTATTCTATATTTTTTCTTGTTGATTAGGATTATTTAGTCTGAATGATGTATGAATTGGACTGCATTTTATATCTTAATATTAAGTATAATTGCTCTGATTTGACTTATTCATGAATTTCCATTATATTAGTTAAAGTTTCTTTTATTCAAAAACAAATCCATTATTTCTTGATCAATTAAAAAGTAGCATTATATCATGAGCAGGTGGCACCGTTGCAGTTTGTTACAGCCTGATCAATTGCAAATGAAAGATTCAGCAACGCATTAACAAGTAGCACTGTAGCAGTTCATTTGCTGCTCGGTTTTATCTTCGTCCAAAATTCTGATTTTGGAAAATCGGAATTCTGTATTTCCTTTTCTTTCGGTTTCCGCCTATTAGAATTCCAGGATTAACGGTATAGAATAAGAAACATATTGTACCTTTCCATCAACAAGCGGAAGAAACGAAAAATGTGCTGGTTGGTACAGAAATTTTCTGTTTTCACCCCTACATATTGATATCCTATGAAAAACAATGATCGTCGAGGATGGTTCCTAGAGTGTAGTGACTTCAGAAGGGAGTTGTATAGGCAGTCCTGAGACTGATTCTGTTATGTAGAATATGTGCAAAGGAGTTATTGATATTCAAAACTTTAGTACATCTTTGAGGGAGGAGCACAGGGACGGATCAGAGTCTGTCAAATTTTTAATCTGGTTTTCCAGGACCCTAGAGTCTTTAGATGTTTTAACTTGGGTAGGTTTATCGGTTATGGTCAATGACGTTATGGCATAGTGGTAGTTTAGCAGAATTTTTCGAAGTTTTAGCATGTCGGTGTTTTGATGGATTGGGTGACCAAAGTACGAGTGTCATACACTCAACACATTAAGTAAGAGAATGTGAGGATAGATGATGGATGCTTATGCTTGTTTGTTTGCTATCACCTTATCACATGCACATCTATTCACACCTAATCACATCAGGATCTTAGAGCAGAGTACAATACTACATGTGCTAATTTTTTTTATGCAGGGATAGGTCGGATGTGGTTCTGTATACCTTTAAATCACTTTATTTTAGCATTTGAGATTACTATCACTCACACCCAACTTTCTTTGACCTGGATATGTATGTGTTTTCTTATTACTCTAGGTGCCCTTTACATGAACATACTAGAGGCATGTTAGGGGTGAGCACGAGTAGCTGATAGGGAGGCGAGCATGAGGTTATTCCATATATTATTTATGTGCACTCCATTACTTTCTGCTTTTCACTACTATAGGGATTGGAAGTACTTTTATTTTAGAGATGGTTTTCCTTTGAGTTATTTCAACTTGCATAACTCTATTTCTGTTATGTTGTATTATGGATCTACCAATGTCTGGGAAAACCACTCCTTTAGGGTTCCATTAGCTCGCGGTTGGTCTTACTATGGAAATTTGTACTCTTGCTCCAGTTTTAATTCCATTAACACTAGCATTTATTCCAAAAATTTCATTCCTAAGGTTAAAGTCCAATTCTTCATTCGATAAAGAGACTATATCAAAGTTTAAGGCCACCTTGCGCCCCTAGATTTACCTCTATTCCAGGATGATTCCTGACATAGGGCATAATTTCGTTTCTTTAAGTTTTCAGAAAGGCCCACTCCTTTAGTCCTTTGCCTCTGGGTTGGGTTCCTCATGTTTCTTCCAGAAGCTAAGAAATACTCATATTCTTCGGCTGTTATAGCCTTTTCCCTACCTCCATCGGCATTTTTGTGTTGCAAACTAAGCAACATATATAACTTGTCCACAAGGACCTTTGGATAATTTCCATTTTCTAGTTCAAAATAGTAACAATTCTTTCAATTTATCCCTTAGTCCTAACTTTGTGCTTAGCGGAGGGTTCAGGTCGGTTGTTTACTCCAACTTTAGGAGGATTCCCTCAATTCCTCCAACCACGATTGCAAATGATCTTCTTGATCCTCCAGGTTTCTTTGCATCCATAGAATCCATAGGAAATTCAAAAGCTCCAACAAAGATATTTCTTCAAATAGAACTATCAAATCCAACTTCTCAGTTTTTTTTTAAAAAAAAATCTAAAATGGGTAGCTAGGCTCGAGCCTGGATTCGATTTTCTCAATGAAAATATCGCAATGTTAACAGAAAAGGATCAATGCCTAAGATAAAGTTAAAAGATTAAGAACTCGTAGTAAATAAGAAAATAACAAAGAAAGTAAAGAAGATATAGAGATTTCTATAATGGTTCGATGCAACTTAATCTACGTCCACTTTGTCAAGGTTTCAAGTGTTAATACCCTAGGTATTTATTTGGTTGACAACAACCTTATAAACATTACTACTAACATATATTTGAGCCCTGCGGTTACATCAGATATATTATAGAGACATTTATAAAGGTAAACAAGGGTACAAAAGAAGAATTAGAGAAGAAGGTTAATCAGAGCAATAGAAGAATTACAGAGGTAGGATAACAAGAGTAACTGAAGACCAAAACCTATTAGAAAAGAATGTTGAAGGACAAATGTGTTTGAAGTGATGAAGAGTTAGTTGAACCTTAGAATATCTTGTTAAAGATCCCATGACAATTATACTTGAAGCTCATCAACCATTGACCTCAACCGAATCACTAAGATCCACAAATAAAAGGAAATTTGATGAAAACTTGTAACAACCCGGAAAATCTGGGCCAGTTTAAAAATTTTTATTTTGGCCATTTTAGCGAATTTTGAATATTTAAAATAGATTATTTTAAATAATATCGACGAGAAATTTATTTTGAATATAATTCGAACGAATATATTTATACGCGTCGTCGTTAGAATATAAATAATTATATATAACTATAAATAGAATTGAAAATGGCGCGGTAGTTCGATAATTCGATTTCAAACTTCAATTGAATGTACCGGGTGCAAAACAATCCGGATTTTAGTGAAACCAAAAATAATGGAATCTAATAGTGAATATCTTTCCAACGAATCCGAAAAATCAAGATTTCATATCGGGAATCAAAAGATATGTCCAGTTGAAAATTCTGAATAGTCGCTATTGAATTCAGGCCCTTAAAAATAGCCATTTTGCAAACGACCTCGGATTCCGACGAAACCAGTTTTGTTGGGTCCGCAGTGTCGAATTATTACTAGATTTTCAATTCATTTTATTTCGAAATCGTTTAAAATCGATATAAATCGTTTACGTCAAAATGGCGTCAATCTAATCAACACGGCTTCATAAATTTCTATTTTCAAATATTCTATTCCAAATATTAAAATCTAGTAATAATTCGACACTGCGGACCCAACAAAACTGGTTTCGTCGGAATCCGAGGTCGTTTGCAAAATGGCTATTTTTAAGGGCCTGAATTCAATAGCGACTATTCAGAATTTTCAACTGGACATATCTTTTGATTCCCGATATGAAATCTTGATTTTTCGGATTCGTTGGAAAGATATTCAATATTAGATTCCATTATTTTTGGTTTCACTAAAATCCGGATTGTTTTGCACCCGGTACATTCAATTGAAGTTTGAAATCGAATTATCGAACTACCGCGCCATTTTCAATTCTATTTATAGTTATATATAATTATTTATATTCTAACGACGACGCGTATAAATATATTCGTTCGAATTATATTCAAAATAAATTTCTCGTCGATATTATTTAAAATAATCTATTTTAAATATTCAAAATTCGCTAAAATGGCCAAAATAAAAAATTTTAAACTGGCCCAGATTTTCCGGGTTGTTACAAAACTTGTAACACTTATTAGTGTTGTTGTTCATTTTGCAACACACACATATCGACATGGGGTGTCTTACCATGTCGACATACTAGCAGATTTTCAGAATTTCAAATTTCAAATGAAGAGACGTTTCCCTTAATCTCTTCACCAAAAGACATGCATCTTCAACCAATATATAAAGGCCTCTTAAATGAATTTTGATATTACAAATTCTCATTTTCTCCTACTTCTTCTCTAAATATTTGCAATAGAAATCCATTGAATACTTTCTAATTATCTTTGCAAATCCACTTTCTTTCACTTCAGTTCTTTAAAGTTTTGCAAACCACATAATATCAGAGAGTTATACTTGAATTCACATCATTCTCTCTCTGATTTCATCATAATACTCAAAGAATCCAAAGATATATTTTCGTTGGAGGTCTAAAGGATCATTATATCGAATCTACAAGAATCTACATTGAATATACGACAACTTGCCATAGTTTATTGTTGGGGATAAGGAGAAGGTGTTCTTATAGCCTGTAAAATCAAGAGGGTGTATCTTGTGGTCCATGAAATCAAGATTGTAAAGGTGTCCTCGCCACCTGTGGAAAGCAAACAGTTATAGTGAAATTCTGCACAGTGGAGTGCAGGACTGGATGTAGGATAGGTTAACCCGAATCAGTATAAAAATCCAGGTGTTATTCACTTTTTTGTATTTTACTTTATTACTAACTTATTCTCTGAATACTTGTTTCTTGTTGCAATTTGAGTGAATACTATTTTATATTTGTAAGTAAATAGTTAATACACATTTCATCACTTCTATTTTAATAGCCTTAAGATCTATCCCACACTGTGTTGTAGACACACCAATTTCCAAAAGTTGGTATCAGAGCATTGGCTTTCAAAAACTCGTCAAATAGTTTTTGAAAAGTATAAATGGCTAGTGATACTAGAAACACCTTTATTAATACTTTTGTAGAAGGTCAATCTACTACTAAAACCCCTCTATTTAATGACAACAATTATGCTTTTTGGGCTTGTAGGATGAAATTTTATTTGTAGTATAATGGTTTAGATATTTGGAACATTACCCAAATAGAATACATAGAGCCTCAACTGAATTTTTAAAACAGACACTAGACCAAAAGACACAAGCACTTAATAATTCGAAGGTCATGAACATTTTATTTTGCTCCTTAGACAGAAATGAATTTAATCGAGTGTCTATTTGTAATTCTACATATGAAATTTGGAGAACACTGCAAGTCACACATGAAGGCACTAGTAAAGTAAAGCAGGCAAAGATATCTATGCTAACTCACCAATTTCAACTCTTTCAAATGAAACCAAAAGAGTCTATTTCTAATATGTATTGTAGATTTCAAGATCTAGTACATGCTTTAATATCATTAGGAAAGAAAATTACTGAAGAAGACCAAGTCGGAAAGATCTTGAATTCGCTTCCTAGTGAATGGGATGACAATAAAAAAATTAACTGGTAATCTAATATCCGATGAAGTGAAGTTGCAGGTTAGAAAAGAGAATCAGGAAAACGAGAAGAAATCACTAGCACTTAATGTTATGATCGACAATGGTGGACCAGATATGGTGTCATTGATGATGATATCGAGTTTATTACCAAGAAGATCAAGAAATTCTTGAAGTATTGGATAACGAACAAACCTCGAAAAACTAACAACAATAACCCCAGAAATGGAAATGTTGTTAAATGTTTCAAATGTGATAAACCAGGTCATTTGAAAAGAGATCGTCCCAACTTGAAAAAACCAAAATACTTTTTAAATACTTTCAATAAGGAGAGGAAACAGACATTCAACGAAACATGGTATGATCTAGATACATCATCAAGTGCTAGTGATTCAGAAACAGAAAATGCCAACACGTGCTTTATGGAAATGGATGACTAAGTATAGAATTTTGATAAAGAAATCTCTAATGTTTTGAATGATACGCATCAGGGATATAAAATACCTAGAAAAGAGATCAACAATAGTTTAGCAGAAATAGGTAGATTAAAAATATTTAATGACATGTTAACTGGAAAAAAAAATGTCTAGAAGATGAAATTGAAAGACTTAATGGGTATAATGATGAAAACGATTTGACACTTGGAAATTTTGAAAAACTAAAAGTGAAATGAATTCTTAAAATCAGAAAATCTTTCAATGATGTGTCGGATCACTGATCTGAATGACAAAATAAGATATCTGGGCAATGTTATTTTTCATCGTAGTAAGGATTTTGACAAATGAAAACTAATATAGATAAATTTAACAAAGGGAAGGATAATCTAGAAAAATTATTATTTGCATCTAAACACACAATGAATAAACATGGACTTGGATACACCCATAAGGCTAAATTAAAGAAACATAATACTTAAAGTACCAAGTTTGTTAAGGTTACCAAGTTCAAACCAAAACTAGGAAATTAAAGTTAAAACCTCCAAATAGGTTCATTAATTTATGGATACAAAAAATGTTGTATAATATTGAAAAAGAAAAATATATTGATAATTTTATTATTAAGGCTCATTCATCTAATGATTATATTTTGAAAGGGCATTCAAACTATTCATGGGTTTGAAATCCCAAAACTTAACTCCATGGACCCCAAAATAAAAAGAGTACCAGTGTGCATACTCTATAATTTTTCAGGTACTAACCAGCGGATGCTCAAAGCATATGACAACAAATCTATTAAACTTTGGATAAATATAAAAAGGATTTGTTATTGGCATCGACAAAGTCGTAACTCTAAAACTCATCTAATTATTATTTGATAAAGTTTATTTCATGTCTTGAATTTATTTGGTTTCCCATCTT
This sequence comes from Allium sativum, assembly GCA_030737875.1. NCBI lineage: Eukaryota > Viridiplantae > Streptophyta > Magnoliopsida > Asparagales > Amaryllidaceae > Allium > Allium sativum. The sequence goes on from CM060916.1 coordinate 320,357,359, forward strand.
GTGTTTTATTTATATGCATTTATCTCTATATACAAACTCTGCATATTGTCTAGCAGTGAGTTAAAAAACTTTCTTTGCCCTTTTTGTTGATGACAAAGATGGTGAAAAGGTATAAATATACTAGACATAATGATAGGAGTGCATAGTGTTTAGGGGAGTCAAATATAAAAATATTTTATTTTATCTCTAAAATATTTACATGGTTGTCATCATCAAAAGGAGGGAGATTGTTAATACTCTAGGTATTGATTTTGATGACAATAACCATATAAACATTACTACTAACAAATCTTTAAGCTGTGCAGTTACATCAGATATATTATGGAGACATTTATAGAGATAAACAAGAGTACAAAAAGAAGAATTATAGAAGAATGTTAATCAGAGCATTAGAAGAATTACATAGGAAGGATAATCAGAGAAATTGAAGACCTAAACCTATTAGAGAAGCATGCTGATGGATAGAAGTGTTTGAAGTGATGAAGAGTTGGTTAAACCTTAGAATATCTTGTTTAAGATCTCATGATAATTATATTTGAACTCAACTTAATCACCCAAATCCACAAACATAAGGAAATTTGAATAGCTGAAAATTTGCAACACTTACTAGTGTTGCTGTTCATTTTGCAACACACCTATGTCGACATGGGGTATCCTACCATGTCGACATCCTAGTCGTTTTTCCGACTTTCAAATTTTAAATAACTAGAAATTTCCCTCCATCTCTTCACCAAAAAACGAATTTTGATATCAAGAATTCTCATTTTCTTCTGCTCCAAACATTTGCAATAGAAATCCATTGAATACTTTCCAATTATCTTTGCAAATCCACTCTCTTTCGCTCCAATTCTTCAAAGGTTTGCAAACCACACAATATCAGAGAGTTGTACTTGAATTCACATCATTCTCTCTCTGATTCCATCCTATTCCTCAAAGAATTCAAAGATATATTTCCACTGGAGGTCTATAGGATCATTGTGCCGAATCTACAAGAATCTGTATTGAAGATACAACAAATTATCATAATTTGTTGTTGGTGATAAGGAGAAGATGTTCTTGTAGCCTATAAAATCAAGAGAGTGTATCTTGTGGCCTGTGAAATCAAGATTGTAAAGGTGTCCTTGTCACCCGTGGAAAGCAAGCAGTTATTGTGAAATTATGCATGTGGAGTGCATGACTGCATGTAAGATTGATTAATCTGAACCAATATAAAAATCCGGGTGTTATTTACTTTTCTCCATTTTACTTTATTACTTACTTATTCTCTGATTACTTGTTTCTTGTTGTAATTTGAGTAAATACAGTTTTATATTCACAAGTAAGCAGCTAATATATATTTCACCACTTCTAGTGTTTTAATAGCCTTAAGATCCATCCTACACTGTGTTACAGACAAGCTTTTTTTCAACAACAAGGTTCGCTCGTATTGTAGATAAGTCAGAGATGGATTGAATAAATCACTAGTACTAGAGTTGGACAGAGAATGCCGATAATGAATTCCTAAGTAATTATCATGTGGAGAAAGAAGGTGAATGAAGATTTCAGTAGAGCATTAGCAACATGTTTCTAGGAGAACCATTTTAGTTGACGGTAGGTCTGTTTTGATATGAGTAGGGGAGTAGTTAGGCCAGAAATTCATTGCTAGTAGTTTCCTATAGTCAACCTGAGGTAACACAAGAAGTCCTAAGATGAGTCAACTCACTGTCATGACTCGGTACCAAGCCATAACTATGGCTTGGTTTATGAATCTAAACCTTAGTTAGGAATTGTCCAGCTTCTCTTGCATCCAAATCCTTTGTCTAGATGTCCTTCATGTGATTTCGTAGATGGCTAACTTGTTTTGGTTCAATTTTGGAGATAATTCATCTGGCATTCCACAAAATCTCTTAGTCATTCGTTGGAGAGCTAGATAATCACTTGTGAAAAGTTTGAAGTCATGGAGATGAAGCATCATAAGTCAAGGTTGAGTTATGGCTATAACTCGCCGTCGAGATATGGCTATAACTCAAGGTTGAGTTATGGTGTTACTCCATCTTTGACGAATCTTCTGTAAAGCTATTCATTGCATCTTCTAAGACTGCTGGTCAACTTTCAAGTCAGTTAGATGAAATGTGATAACTGATCAAGGTTGCGTTACATCTATAACTCGTCATTGAGTTATGGCAATAACTCAGGTTTGAGTAATCTACTTTGCCAATTTTCCATTCAAACTTCTTAAGCCCAATTCTCTAGTCCTTATCAAAATGCTTCCAAGTCTGCAAATCATCTCGCCTTTGTTTTGATCTTCTAAACCATATCGTAGTGGTTGTCAAACATCAGGTTAACACTCCAAATCTGGATTCTTGTCTAACATAACCCTAAACAGCCCTAAGCTGAAGGCAAAACCACGAACAAGAGGTAGCTACCCTTTATCATCCAAGGTTATAGACTCATACATAAGAGTGAACAATATTTGGTTAGAACTGAATTAACCGATCAAACAAGTCTATTTCGGTCGGTTTGGTTCGGTTCAATTTTGAAACTAAATTAGTTTGATTACGTTTTTTTTTTTAATTATTGGTTTAACCGAACTTTTACTGTATTATCCAATTTTATAATATTTTAACACTTAAAATAATTGGTTTAATAATAAAATACAAAATTTATTTGTTGAAAATAAGTCAGCACGTCCTATAAACATATATAAAAAAAACAACTTCTTCAAACATGAATTTATATTTTCGTTTGAGTCGATTAATCATTAGAGTAATAACATATTTTTATAGTTCGGTTAAACCGTTTACTGACCAAATTAACTGAAATTAATTCAGTTCGGTTTGGCTTTGAATATTTTCGATTTCAAATAGGTTTGACATTTTTTACTATTAAATCAACTGAACACTCATCCCTCCAATCATATACAGGAATAATTTGCTGATTTCATCTTGAGCATTTTTCTTTGTTGCACCAAGTTAAAGATGAATTTTGAAAACATACATTGACACCATCAAGTTCAAATATTTTCCAAAGCCAAAAAGGAGTATAAAGTAGCAAATTTAATGGCAGCACACACAAAAATTGAGTATTGTTAATGCCACTCCAAAAACGAATATGGCGATCATATTTTATTTTCACTCCATTAAAAATTAAATTGTTAAGTGGGGGCCAAACATAATAGAAAATTAAATAAAAGAACCTGATTTTGCCCTTCATTCAAATATACAAAACACGGTAAAAATCGATAAGGACATACGAAATTCAGTACAAAGTTCGAAAATAACATACCGAAAATAGATTAATAAAAGAAAAATTAAAATCCTACATATTCGGCGATAGTACATCAAAAAACACAATTTTATTCGATGGTCTATCGCTGAATTTATGTTATTATCATGACCTTATGCGTTCACCAAATTCGACAAGTACATGTCATTTTAATTGTTTAACTTCGATTCGCTGTCAACATCTTTCTCGATAAAGTCGGTTGATTAGGACAAAATTATATCCCTTTTGAACCGTACGCGCATCTTTGGGTGCATACGGTTCAAAAAAATTCAACAAATATAACGTTTATGACCGAAAACGGACCTTCGTTTTCTTTCAGTAAATTATTACCTTTTTGGTGATTTCTCCAACAAGTTATTTGCTTTTTTTAAGTAAAAATCACGTTATCTTCGTTTTCAAATTAGAAATTTCATTAGAAATTCGTTACTCCATGAAAACAATGATTAATTGTTTACTTTGAGAAGAAGATGATTACGGTTTAACAAATAGTAAAATGTAACTAGTGTAAAATAATAAAAAGGCAATTTGGTTTATATTTTATAAATTGTTAAAGGAGGCTATGTTTAATAATCCTTCCCTCAGTAAATTTTAAAAACAAAACCAAAAAAAGACCCCTTCTTAACCATTTTTGGAGTGACATTAACAATACTCCAAAAATTGTACCTTTATATATAACCCTCGGAGCCTGAAAATCCTCTGATTTTTATCTGTAGTCTAATAGCAACAATGAAGACATTTGGCAATGTAGTAAAAATGTAACGATGATTTGTATAACCAACAGCAATTGTAGGTAATTTATGTACAGATCAGAGACATGAGATACACAGAATATGCAAGGGACTGTTCTTTTTGTCCACAGCTACAGTATCAACAGCTACAGATGGAGCATTTCAATCCGCTGAATCAGTTGCTTATGTCAAAGTACTTTGGATCAGCCGGGAAATGATGTTCTACATGCATCTACAAATAGGCAAAAATAAGTACATAAATTGTCAAGAAACGTTTACTGATTGCTAACCAAGAAATGAATGCAAACACATGGAGGTTCAACATTGTCTGTTGGTTATGATTGTGTGCATATCTGCTAAGTGTACATGGATGCGTTGGTCTGAATCCAAACCGTATAACCATCGTTACGATTTGACGTAAATACAAATAAGAGGTGAATTTTCATATTTGCATGTCATATACAAGTTAAAAAGGCTCCTGGTCCACCAATGTCATTTTCCCAAACAAATAATTCTAGGAGCAAATTCATTCGAAACCATATAAAGGGTTTCTAGAAGTCAAAATTATTTCTCTATATAAGAAAAATCCCTATAAATCAAGATCGTTTCTATCTTTTCCTTAATTCTCCCAAGATATTTTATTTTCAAATTAGTTTGTTGCTTTACATTTATTTATTTACTAAATCTCTTCATCATTTTACATCTCCCTTCATTTTACATTTTGGTATGAACATTACAAAGTTTATATAATTATTTACAAATAATTTATCAATTAGCTCCTAATTTTTTATATTTATGTCCATACACATAAATTAATTACATAACCAAAAATTTAAGTTGTTTAATTTAATATGCTTGACTAGTATTTCTTATAAATAGCAAAGAATGACAAATTTATGTTTGGTTTACTTCAAATACTTACAACTGAAAACTTAAATAATCATTTACAAAGTGTCTCTCAGTTCTTTTCTCATATTTTACATTTAAAGTCATATGTTATAATTAATTACACAATATAAAATTATTTAAATAATTTTAGAAAACTATACTTCACTAATTTAGCTAATAAATCACTCATGTTAATAGAACCGAGCAAAAAAATTCATTCAAACGTCAATACGTCAATCATACAACATAAATTATATACATAATAATCACAAGTTTAAAGTTTAACTTATTTGTACCAATATATCTATCCTGTATTGCATTAATGCATTGTATATCAACGTTAAGCACCAACATTTCAGTATTGATTTAATTATTTATAAAACACTACACAGTATCACTTAATATTGTATACTTAAATCAATATATTTAAATTAATTATGCGAAGGATTTAATAAATAAATTCAGTCAATGTTAGTTCATCTAATTAGTACTAAATATGACGTTTTAAAACGCATACCATATTCTTACCAACAAATGTGATAAAATTAGTTTTTCATCCAAATATAAAGTTAAATATGCCACACAATATAAATAATATACATATATAATAATGACAAATCTAATATTTTATTCGTTTATCTTAATAAATCTATCATACATTGAAGAAAAAATAGTTTCAAATGTCTACATTTTAACATTTCTAAAACTATTCATTGTACCCCCTCAATTCTTTTTGGATATTTTATATTTAAATCTGTATGTTTAAACTACTCAAGAAATCTTAAATTCAAATCACTTAAATAATCTTAGTAAATATTAAGTCCATTTTTCTAGTGGATCTTGAAAATATTTGTCAGTTTTAATTAGTAAGAACAACTTAATTTTTTCGTTCAACTATAAATATGTATAAATCACAAAACATAAATTATGCGGATAAACAATAATAACAAGTTAATTTTTAAAACAACTATGATTCTTTATATCAAGAATTTACCATACATTATATCATAAAATCCTTTTTTACGTCAATAACTCCACAATAAATTTATGCATCTTTCACAAATTTCTTCCCAATTCTTCCCTATGGTCCATATATTTAAATTAATTTTATAATTTTAAATTTAATTAAATTAAATAAATTTCATTAAATAATATTTGTTAATTCATTTTACTAACATATGTTAGTTTCAACATGCAAAATATATTCATATTAACCAAAATAATAAAATTATTTTGTTTTTTTTTTCAAACGCACAGAAACAAAATTAATAATTTTAATTGGAGCCCCCGCTAGCTAAGATAGATATCTATTCTAGATAAAGAAATTCTTTGATTAATAATCAAATCAATTGGAGGCCGTTGAACTGGGGACTGCCTTCTTCTAAGAGGCTAGATGGAACGAGAAAGATTCGCTTTATAGTTTATTATTTCTTCAAAATTTATCATATATTACATAACAAAGTTGTCCTTTTAAGATTAAAATGGTAAATACTATTTTTAATAATATTATTGTGTGCAACACACGGCTTACACACTAATTAGTTATGTATAGTATTGGATAGGAAGTATTGTTAATTATTTAAAAAAAAAAAAAAAAAAACTATTTACGCCCGACTTATCTTAATTACATACGATGAAACTCTTACATCATGTCCAATCATTGCTATGTGTCGAACATAATGCCTGTTGAACGTTTTTCCAAGAGCGTTGTCTTTGTCCATGGAAGCACCTTATATTTCAAGGGAAACATGCATCTACTAACTACATATTTCACGAAATTCTGCCCTTGCATCTCATTGACAACTCGGTGATTTGGTTATATGATCTCACCTTATCAGAAGACCTTGAGTTAAATTTTAACATGATAAAACTTTAATTAATTGGTATAATACCTTTCCTTCGTCTGAATCAGAATGGCGCTGTGGGAACACAACCCTGATATCATTATAGAGATAAAATCGCCGTTCTTCATCGATATCCAAATGGCTTATCTGAGGCGCAGAGAAGGGGTCAGAAACACATCTTTTTATGGATTTCTTGTATCTCTTTCTATAGGGACAGAGAAAACGGAGATGAAGAGCATAGCGAAGAGGGCCACAGCCGTTACTAGCCTTTGAAGAGCAATGGTCTGATCTAGTATTCTTTGGACTAAATGGATTATAGCATTGTGTACTACATTGACGATTCTCTATATGGAAACAACCTGTCAATATATAAATTTACCAAATTAGATTAAATTCATCACTCTCATATAACATGTCTGCCAACTAAACTTGCCTGCACAATTCAGCTTTTCGCTTTTTGTGGATGTTGGAGAAGCCAAGGTTGACCTCTGACGCATGAATGTCTGCTTATGTTTAGATCAAAATTTGATAAATATAATGCACACTGAAAAAACTAGAGCTTGAATTCAGGTAAACTAGGCAAAGCCCATAAAATGTTGAGAGATATGCATATATAATTGTGCACGTCGACATTACATTAGGTCCTCAATTTGAAATTTTGATAAGAGGTTGCACCCAGAAGGCTATATAACTGCAAATCTATGCTTCTACACAAACAAATTACAAGCCAAACAAACACTTACCACTATGAAGAATCTGGGAAATGATGATTAAGATTATTGTAGAGTGAAGCAAACATCTATACAACAGTTATCAACTATTTATGTAACCATATGACTCGAACGTAAAGAACTTAGCAGTTTTCTTTCTCAAAATGACCATACATATCTCGAATTATATACCAAAAGTTTGGTACATTAATTATGATTCTCCGCTGAGAGACTGAATATTATCAGCAGCTAAATATTTCTATGATACCTTGGTTCCAGCAGGCATATCGCTCAAATCATAATTACAGAAGAATGTGTGAAGTGGAGTTTTTTCTGGGTTGCTGAGTACCTGGATAAACCACAAATTCAGACGATATTTTTACATAAATTGAAATCATCTGATAGCTTGTCGAATCTATAAGTAAGAAAAACATATACCAGTTGTATTCTTCCTTTCATAGGCACGCGTAAACGACTCCTGGAAGCTCGAGAATCATTACTGCTAAGACTTCTTTGTAATTTAACCCTATTGTTGTTACTCAAATTCAATCCTCCAGCAAGATCAATTGAAGCACAGTATAGTAATGAGCTCTCTCCATCAACGCTTGTTATACAAAATGGGAGTTTTCTAGAAGACGGAGAGAAGCTTCCTCCTGTCACACTCAGCACCGCTAAAAAACCATCAATTCTCTGCAAAGCCACAGCAGTTATACCAATTCTCAGAAAGGAAAATGATGCCTATCACAAATAAAGAATGATGATATCTTACCATTCTACCTTAATTTGACACATGGGATATACTGAAAAATGTCACATATGTCAATCTCATACGTTAGAGAATAATTTATTATTAGAAAACCAGTTGACAAAGTGCAAGGTACTCTTAATATTTATACATGATCCATTACATGATTATCCGATGTAAATCAAACGCGTGTGTTTATATTTGGTGACATGGAGCATCTATGATCGTTGACCACACATGATTTGAAACTTGAATCGATAGTTGATACCGTATTAAAGAAAACTTAGTGTGTGTGTGTGTGTGTGTGTGTGTGTGTGTGTGTTTATATATGTACACATATATGTATATACATACATATGTATATGTTTATGTATATACATATGCACGTATGTACATCCGCAGGTGTTAGTGATATACAAATGATTTTTAATACTTATTTAGACCAATTTGACCTTGACTGCTCTCAATGTATGTGACGGAAATACAGTGTTGGGGAACTAGCATTTTCTATTAAGAATGTATAGCGTCATTCTTCCACTAAACCACAACCTTTGATCATAACAACGAACAAACCGTCTCAAGCATCATTTCTTTCCCAGTCATACACCACAAAATTTAGGGAAGAATATAGACCTATTGATTAAACATGATTAAACAATGGAGGGGTTTTGGCAATTTAATGAAATTTTTGATAGTACCATATATAAATATATGTATACACACACATACATATATAAATACACACACACATATTACTTGCTAACTTGACTTACATTTCCATGTGAGAAACATCCTGATAAGAGAGACTCTTCAAAAGAACCAACTAATGATCTCCGAACAGCATTTGACTTTTTGGCAAACTGGATGCATCGAGGCGTAGGAGCGGAATCAGAATATATCGGTTTAAACATATCTGGCTCATGCTTGATTTCAGTTCTATTTCCTGCAGCACTTCCAGTAATACTTTCATCGAATGAGCCAGTGAAGCTCTTAAGTGCTGTGAACTCACTTTCAATCTCTTGGAAGGCATTTTTTATTTTGTCAGAACATTTAGGACCAAGTGGAGACAATGAAAGTGGAGATGATTGAACTGTATTAGGAGATACGCTTATTAAGGATGACCGGAAATAGTCGCTATATTGTTCGCTGTTTTCAAGCAAAGGACCATCCGTCAAAAAACAAGAAGAAAAGTTATCTATCGCAGCCTCATGCTTTCTATCATCTTGGTTTATGCTTGGAAAGTAATCTTTTTTGGCCTCGCATTTGGAAAGGTCCAGTGTATCGCCATGGAAATGCTTCCTAGAAGCTACATTCAGTGGAGAATGCAAGCGCTTTCTAGCTTGTAAGCCATTTGATTCAACTGACTTATCGGAAGTATTATTGGGTTGAGATGAATTACTTGACCCAAAACCCACAATCCTTATTTTTGGTTGTGAGCAACTTAAATTTTTCTTAGTTGCAATATTTAGCCTACGAAGGTTCACTGAATCATCAACGCTTGAACAAAATGACGGCATTGCTTCTTCTATGATATTGGGTTGAGGAATCTCCATTACAAGGAACTAAATCTGAGTATTCTTCTCCTCTGATATTTTGTGGTTCTTTAATATTTTGTACTTGGAATAAAAAGAATATAAAAAACTTAATACTTTTTTGTAGCTTATGAGTGATTGGTACTTAAAATTACAAAGTACCAATGTCTAGCAATTCATAAGAGCTGAATCAATCACCATGTCCTCGGAAGATGGGAGAAACAATTTCAGTCCAATGCTTGAAATCTAGTACAAATGCAATAAGTATAGCCTTCAAAACCTCCATTACTTTGTTTCTCCCTAGTCAAGAATCCTGTAAGACTAAATTAATCACATAATTAATACAAGCAGCTAAGATTGTTTTGATCCATTTAACAGTACAACTGTGTAAAATTAGTATAGGAACTAAATCTGATCATCCTCGTGGAATCTTTAAACTACTATAAAACAAAAACTAGAATGGTAAAAAAAAAAAAAAAAAAAAAAAAAAAAAATCCTGTTGCAGCAAGTCAAAAGTATGAGCAATGTAAAAAGAATCAATCAAAATCAAAACAGATTTTACACATGAATATTGTCCACCGCAAAACAACACACCAGATTATAAAAAGAAAAAAGAAAAGACCCATAAAATAAACCAGACCAACATTCATAAAAATAAAAATAAAAACTACAGATTTGTGATTTGAGGATAGAGAAACGATCAGATAAGTTCACCAACCTTTAATCTGAGATCAAATTAATAAACCCAACTGAACGATTTCTAAGTTTACCGTTCTCGAATTGAAGTAGGAAGAGATAATTATTTAAATACTATATTTAATTTGGAACGATATTCTCTTCCTCTTGCAAAAGTTTTCCTTCCTCCTCTCCAAACCCCATATATATAATCCCTCTTCGCTTTCTCTCCCTTCCATCCATGTCCATTTTATATACATCGATTTTCCAGTAATTTATTAGTTTATAATTTATTTTGGGATTTTAAAACTTTATTTTTGGGTGGTTTTACGATTTTTTTTCGAATTAAAGAGTTCCTTAGGATGCTCCGCCGGTTCATGTGCGGTAAAACATGTCAATAATCAATATTGCCCACGTTATATGCTTCTCTATATTAGGTTCATGTTTTATTCTTTTTCAAATGCTTTAGTTTAAATTTGGAATTTCTTAATATTATTAACAAATATTTTTTGTATAATTAAGAACAAGATTGCTGGCGTACGGAAAGACACAATCAAACATTAATTGTTACGTAGCTAAAAAGGTTCTTCTTAACACAAGTAAGATTAACCATTAAAGGTGCATTGAATCAATAATAAATATATATTAACCTTTCTACTTCTACTTTGGTTTAAGGTGTTACTATATTTTGAACTTTAAAATGGTTCTACATAGAACAATTAATATTATTAGCACACCAATAATTTTATTTTCCATTCCACTAAATTTTAAAATTAATAATTGACCATTTTGCTTCTTATTATTTGCGATGTTCAACTCTACTCGGATGTTCAACTCTCCGCTTTCTTATTTCAAGTGACGATTGGTCTCTAAAGTTGTTTAATATTTACTTAGAAGTATCCGTGAGAAAATAAATTTAAAGCATGTTTACAAAGTACACAAATCTTAAATGAGGAAAATAATAATGATAAACAAGCAATTCTTGAATGTGGTATACATCGTTTTCGTGTAGCTCAAAAACAAGCTCGGCATAATAATTTGTAGTAACGAAATATGATAGGGTTATCTATCGCGTGATGTTTGAACGAGGTAAGCTGATTTGTATTCGTACAAAAATTGTAAAATAAAATAAACAATCAAATACCCCCAAATTACCTTGTTTATGCTTCGATCTGACTTCTCATTCCATTTGAGTCAAAAATCGATTGAAAGATTTTGTTTTTGATTTATCCGCTTTGAGATGCTAGCTAGGGATTTGTGGAAAATATTTTTGAGAAAGAATGAGATTGATTGTGATGGAAGGGAATAAAATCGATGAATGACGATGTGAGTGCTTCTAAAAGAAACTGGGCTAGAAAAAGAAAAAAACTAAGATGTGTGATTATTTTGAAATGGTGGATGAGAAAAGCAATAAATTGGGTGGTAATAGAATTTATCTTATCTTTATTATTAGTTCGAATAGATTCACGTTTTTTCTGCTCGATTTTAAGCTTTGCAAAATGTGGATTGGCCACAATTCTACGGTTATAATAAACATCATTTCATGTTTTACATTCGGTGAAATCGTGTTCTGATTTTCAAAATTAACATTTTTTCTTTGAATCTTCAAAAAACCTTTGTCTTTGAGCATTAAACGTGTATTATATAAACCATTTAAGCTTGAATAACTTACGTTGAAACGAGTTAAATGGAATTTTAATTTGAGTTTTAAATTGTGATTTATCAATAGAGGTGTTTTAACTAATTCAATTTCATTTTTGAGAAATGTAATTTTTTTTCTATCAAACTTTAGTATGAAATATGTTCATAAGTCCTCCAACATTACTCATTATGTTTCTACTTCTTAATCACTTTTATAAGCTCCTACAAGAAGCTGCTAAACGATGTAATTGAGATAAGTGAATTACAAGTAAATTTAGTCGTTTATAATTAGTAAAACATCTTTCATAACCAAATAAGGCTAGGTCGACGAAAATAAAGATTTTAATATAAATGAGATCACTAATTTAAATCATGAATCTATTGAAAATATTTATATCATTGCTTTTATATTCTTCTAGTTTATGTCATAAATTAGCATTATACATTGAACTACAATTTATTAATTTATGTCCTTGATTCAAACACATTTTAAGGTATGTGTTAAAGAACCTCAAATGTAGTTAACCTAATATGCATCTAAGTCATTCACATTGTGAATTAGTAACATTTTATTATTAATATTTTAGTGTTGTTTTCAGTGGTCTTTTTTCATATTTATTATTATTATTATTATTATTATTATTATTATTATTATTATTATTGAAAACGAAGGAGGAAAAAAACATCAAATGGTCATGTTTCAAAATTTAAACATTGGTTTTTGTTTAAAGGATACATTCGATGGATGCATCCAAAGATGTTTGCGTGTCTTTGTGCTGACAACTGCTTCCTTTCTTTATAGAAGAGATGCAAAGTTGTTCCCAATAGGACTTCAACTAGCGTTTGAATAGTTGGAAAATCATGAAAATTTTAAATCTAAGGCAAGATTCGATGTAGATATTGATGATATTTCCACTCATAGCTCCATGCTTTAACCACATGCAATGCGCCTACCTAACTTGACATGTTAAATTTATTTTTTATATGCCTTAGCATATATCATTTTTGTGATTGAGTGTTCGACATATTTTATCATAGTGGTTAGTTATTAATATAAAATATACTTTAGTTTCATGGTTACATAACTGATTTCGCATGCAAGTTCAACATCAACCGAATTTAATGGAAATTAATCTGTATTGCAAAAACTTTAATTATTTGTTTTCTGAAGAGATTTGAAGGGTTGGCTAACTTTGCGTCTGTTCTAGATGAAAAGATAATGGGACATTTAAATTGAACATTTGAACGATGTGTTTGAATGAGAAAATATGATTTTTAATTTAATTGATTTATTGTTGATTAATTATTTGCTTTTATTATGTAATATGCATTTACTAATAATAAAAATAAAAAATAAATTGTAATTTTTTTTGGCATGGCCGAATATATTGTAAAATTTCATTAAAACATTCTAATAAAGTTTCAAATTAAAAACATTCAAAAAAAAAAAAAAAAAAAAAACTAAAACTACTAACGTCGACTACATAACAGATCCATATATCATAAATTTTGCTATATTTTCATCGGTCAATTTTTCCATGATATCGAAGCTTATGGACTAATGCGGAAAATTGACATAATATCCCAATGCTAAACACTTATAATAAGAAACATTATATCATAACAACAGAATAATAAAATATTTATGAAAATTTACGTAAACAAGTCTATGAAAATTCCCTCCTTTTTAAACATACATAAATCAATAGGCTGACAAGAAGCAAAAAATAGAAGACACGTTCAACATGCTGAAAAGTAAAAAATTATAAAACATAATAAAATATTTGCAAACAAATATATGTTATAGATAGAAATAAAATGAAAACAAAAACGTAAATAAAAGTTTCTTAAGAAATACATTGAGAATGGAGCCGGTTGTTTGCATAAATGTAGAGTTGGGGTGTATGAATAAATGAAAGGAGGAGGAAATAACGTGTTGTATTTGGTGAAAAAATGATACAAAGCGTCTAGCATGTTGGACACTTCAACCTTAGCGTGTCATTTCCAACCAATTAACTTAATAGTCCAAATGTTGCATTTGGATTGGAACTTCTGACATCTCGAATACATTGTCAGCGTACACAGCATTTTTTGACTGCAAACAACACGTTTAATTTTGTAACTTCGTCAAGAATGTGGAACTTTGGATTTTCTTAAACTTTATTGCCCTTTAACTTTTTTTAGTCCATGGATTACAACATGTTAAATATATATTCTATTTACATTTTCAAAATTATATACAATTATTTTAGGAGACTGTTGCACTAGTTCTTTTTTCTGTTGAATGGATAAATATTTGATAAATGTGATATTGGGGAAAACATAATGGTAACACCAAAAAAAACCTAATGTTAGTTAAATTAATTATTTAATTAAGTTCAAAAGATGAAATTTGAACAATCAATGAGATTTGATTTTCAAACCTGCCAAATTACTTTCATGATAGAATTTTGATCAACTTTCATGTTTGAAACTTTGCGAACGGAGTCCGTATGAATAAGTTATAGATGAAAAAAAAATGGCTGGAAAATAACTAAATAAATAATCCATATTAACTCTTACCATAAATTATCCGAACCTAGTGTAAGTCATATCGATCAGGCCGATCAGCCGCTAAATCGACATCCTGACCGTTCTACTTCAATGGCGGCTAGGGTTTGTGGTGAATTACACACACACACACACACACACACACACATATATATATACATATATATACATGGACGTATCTTTATAAAATGAAATTTGACGATCTAGGTCATTTCGGTGTCTATAAGAAAAGGTCTAGAGCCCTACCTTTCCTCATATTTTCTGGAGGCAACAGTGAAGTTTCATCATTTTTCTTTGTCCAATTACTTCCCAATCTACTTAAATAAAATAGATTTCTAACTAAACAACAAGCATTTGGAGAGAATGAATTCAGATTTATAAGAAAAACAAGTTTTGCATATAAGGTAATTTCTTACAATTTTTTTTGGTTTTCTTTCCTTATTCCAATTCTTTTTCAGATCTAATATATATATATATATATATATATATATATATATATATATATATATATATATCCCTTATTATGCATATTTTCTAGACCTCTGAGAATTTGGGAATGAAACTTAAATGTTATAGTTTAGATCTGAGTGGGAAAGCTTTGCATGTAAGTGGAAAATCTATATGTTGTTTGTAATATCAGATCTTTTTCGTTGGTATAAATTAAATTTATATGCTTAAATCTGATAATTGGAATTGTAGCCTTTTTAGTTAAAATATCTAAATCTTGCCTGCAAAATATTTTTATATTATTGTAGTCTTGTTAATTTAGGCTAGCTCCAGAGATGTAAGTCTGTAAGGTTGAGTGGACGGAACACTATAAATTCCATAAGCGGTGGACAATCCACTTTAAAACCAAAGTAGCTAATTGTCAATTAACAATCACCTGTACTATACTGTATTTTTTATTATTAGTTATAATAAATGGTGTTTAAGATCACCATAAAAACTGGTTGGCTTTGCAAAAAAAAAATTGTATCTTCTTGATAAGAATTTACATCCAAATCTAGAATTCAGTCCTAAGTAATGTTGAGATTGTTGTTTATGGTTTCACTCCAAATCTGCAAAAATGGGGGTAATTATAGGATTTCGTGTAAATTGCTCTTTTTAACCAAAATCTATCCTTGTTTTTAATTGTTTAAGGATTTGTTTAATTTTTATAAATTAGTTTTTTTTTTTTTTTTACTTTTTCTAAAAACGTCCATGTTTGGAATTATAAGGAACAATAAACAAAAGGAAGAGATGTTCAAATTTATGTGATTTGTGCATAATTTACAATGTCTATTTCAAATAAAAGAACATTTATTCCTTGTATTTTTGAATAAGTCAATATTTCCTCCTTTTTAAATGTTTAGGAAAATTTATGTGAATTATAGCAAAAAAGCATTATTGAAATTAGAATTTTCAGTAAGTCAGAACATGGAGAGATGGCTCTAATCATTTGTTTGGATTAGAATGTAAATTAGTTAGAATTAGCTAAACATAGAAATATGAAAAATAAGCATATACGTAATAAGCATGCTAATATATATATATATATATATATATATATCTGTGTGTGTGTGTGTACGTATACATACATACATATACATGCATACATACACGCACAATAATACTTTATACACCTGAATCTTATGTAATTTACACGTATTATTAATGCTAGATAGATATTTAGGTTAGTTTTGAATTTGGATTGTTCCCCATTAATTGCGGATATAAATTTGTGTATCTGTAATAAATGGAGAATTAATGGTTATAACCTTGGAATTCATGGGAAATAAATGCGACAATAAATTAAAGGATTTAAAAAGTTTACAACCAGTATAAATAAGAATTTAATACTATAAGTTCAATTTATGTGCAATTAATATAATAAGCTTGGAGAAGATTTAAGAGTTTTAAGTAATAAGGAATTAATGGAAATAAATGGGATGGATATAAATAACATCGACTTCAATGTCTTTTGCCCTAGGAAAAGTGACGATTATGGTTGTTAATGGCATATACCAGTTACGATAATTAAATAAAAATGGGGATTTGAATAGAATTACCATAATTAATACTAAGTCCAATAAATCATCTTCAAATTATAACAATCTTATGTTATCTTTTAAGAATGCCAACCTTATCTTATAACTAGTTTAATTCTAGGAATAATATCTCTAATTAATAGGAATTAGACATGGTAGGTTGACGATGCGAGGTCGGTTAAGTTATCCGACAGAAGTCTGCACTTTCCAGTAGTCGGATATATATACAACTGATGTAAGATATCATTGATCATATGAACCCGTGACAGTTACGTGGTATGGAATGTTCCTAATGGTTTAATTCAAGCGTTGAGGTCTTAAGTGTCTGTATGGTCCACTTCCCTTCCAAAAGAAAAAACCCTAAGAGCATTTAGTGTCATAGCATGCTTTAGAATTAAGGTATTAAGTGGTTTTGGAATCCGCCTCACGGGGTACTAAGTGATTTGGATGAACCCTTTCCTTAAGATTTATCTTAAGAAGTACGGGTGGAGTCATAGGGTCTACTCTTGTTAGATATTAAGTGATCAGATAACTTGACTTCTTCCAATAAGAAGTAATAAATGACTAATTGAGTACAAGTTCGGTAATCTCTAGAAAGGCCGGCTTCCTTTAGGTAGTAAGTAGGTGGGTTAGAGTCCTCCTTGGGATATAGTATTAAATGGCCTCTACGGAGGTACCAAATATCTTCCTATCTGGCAGGAAGTATTTAGTGGCCCAGGGATTATCAAATCAGGCCTGTTAGATAGTAACATAGGGCTCCACTAGGGGAAGGCCTTTACTTATCTTGTAGGTCTTAAGTGACTGCTTATTATTTCTCACCTTATGCGTGGTTGCGACACGTGAATGACGCGAAAGACTTAATTAGTGTTAAGGGACTTAGTAGCTGATGAAGAGTTGAAGAGAAAGATGCATTTTTTATTCATGAATTACAAATATATAAGGTACAAATACATGCAGTCAATCCTTATCACGATATTTATTACATTTCATCATATTTATTATAACTGCAACAGTTATGGAATAAACATAATAAATGATATTTATTATATTTGTTGTCATATTATGACATACCATATATGTAGAGATTGACATAGGTTATGTCAATCCTTATCATGATATTTATTCTATTTCAATGACATACCATATATGCAGATATTGACATAAATTATGTCAATCCTTATCACACCCCCTCAAAACGGATGGCCAAGATGAAAGACCGATTTTGCTAATCAATGTTGTGAAGGAGGTACGTGATAGTGGTTTGGTGAGGGCATCCGCAAGCTGGTCATTAGTGGAGATGTAAGAGATCCTCAAATATCCACTTTGCACATTTTCTCTGACAAAATGGTAATCAAATCCCAGATGCTTCATTTTAGAATGAAAAACCGGATTAGCACTCACATATGTAGCTCCAGCATTACCATAATAGATGAGTGGCGCGAGAGTGAGGTTATGACCAAGCTCCTTGAATAAATTTCCTACCCAAAGAATTTCGGCAGTAGCATTTACCACTGCCCTGTACTCAGCCTCGCTAGATGATCTAGCTCTTGTACGCTACTTCTTTGACGTCCAGAAGATAGGATTCTTGCCCAAATAGACTATTTATGCTATTGTAGAAATGTAGACGTCTTTGTCATGAGCCCAATCCGCATCAGAATAAACGTGAGGAGTGAGAGGTGAATCTTTGTGTATAATTAACCCATATTAGATGTACCACTTAGATACCGAAGAAGACGAT
The DNA here is from genome assembly GCA_030737875.1 of Allium sativum. Taxonomy (NCBI): domain Eukaryota; kingdom Viridiplantae; phylum Streptophyta; class Magnoliopsida; order Asparagales; family Amaryllidaceae; genus Allium; species Allium sativum. The sequence goes on from CM060916.1 coordinate 320,375,701, forward strand.
GTAGAGATTGCATGTGTTCCTCAGTTGGACGTTGCATGTGTAACACCCCCTTGTCCGTTAATGTCATTCACAAAGGGAATGCATTAACTTCCATGAAGAATTATAAGTAAACAGAATAGAATATTATAGGATAGATACGTAAAGAAGTACTTGAAAAATTTATAACTTTATTACAGCAGAAACAGAAATAAATTTGGTTACATCCTTCAAAATCACAATACCAAAATCCAAGTACACAAGTATCCTTCTTATACCAAAATCCTTCAGAATGAATAATTTTAAAACAATAATCCCCAACATAAACTGCCATAAGAAAGTAGAGTCAAAGCCAAGCAGTACTTCAAGCAGAGAGAATATGAATCAAGCTCCCATGTTTCTACCCTGAGCACCTTGGGGGGGGGGGGAACGAAAAGAAAAAGAGGCGAAAACAAATGAGGTCAGACATAAAGTCTGGCGAGTCTAGTAACTTTCAGCATATAAACAGATACTAGTATCATGACATGTAAATAAAGATGGATGAGAGATTACAACAACAGGAGTAGCAGGTATGCTTAAGTTAAACAGAATGATATAGACCAAGATATGCTTCTTACCTATATCTTACTTCTCTGCACTAACACTTAGTATAACAGGATTAGGTGTTACCCTAATGTTTAATCTGAAATAGAATAATCTCTACAGAAACAGAATGCGGCCTTTACCACCCCAACTAATGGGCCTTCACCACCCCAACAGAGATAGAAGGTACAGAAGCAGAATGCTAATAATGGGCCTTTACCACCCCCAACTAATGGGCCTTTACTACCCCCAACAGAGATAGGAGGTATACCAACAGAAACAGACAGATCTAGGTGTACTTAAATTCTACCCCAAGCGATCGGCTCCCTAATACATAAATACCATGTGCCGGCCCCATAGAAGGGTGTATCAATCCCTAAAGTGGCAACTTATAGACACAGACCTATTTACAAATGTCATGGTGTCATACATCCTCAGAGCAGACCGGATCCATGCACGCACATGACCCGGTTGGAATGCGCCATCAACACCCCCTCACCATTATCAGAGTGAACCTCTTACAATTAGTTCAGTAAGCGTGCCCGGACCCCTCCTAGTGTTGGGCCATAGTTTTGATACCAGAAAAGGGTTACTGAGTAATATGGGTCCCACACAACAGATGACACAAGTAGTTACCCCTCCTAACCTTGTGTCCCGAGACTAACAGATTTCAGATTAATTTGCTTACAGATTTCAGATGTACAAAGTTCAGATTAACTAGTTCTCAGATCAGACATACAGGTTAACAGGTTTTTAGAATAACGAATCAGATATACAGATTAATAGACTTACTGATTGTTTCACCTAATCTTGTATTGGGCCTACAGATTTACGAAATGGGTTTATTGTTTCATCCGCCCAGTTGATTTAACCTTATCCACCCAACACATTTTAGGCATCATATTTATCCTAGATTTGCATTAATTAATTACTAATGCACAGACCTCTCACATTAGGTTGATAGCTTGTGGCCGCTAGATGTGCCGGGCGGTTCCGGGCAGACTTCTGCCGCAAGCCAGACCTAAACTCGTGTCTAAGCATCTTTTGGTTATGCCTACGACCTATCACATTATACTGACAGTTTGCAGTTGTTGGTTAAGCCAGTTGGGCCCGGGAAGGCTTCTACCGCAAACAGAGTCTAACCTCATGTCTCAGCATTCTTATTTTTAGCTAAAGTATTCATTCACAGATTATGCCAATATCAGACTAATTATGCCAATTCAACAAATTAAACTTCTTTACAAGTTACAGTAGATTATGCAAAGTTCTATTAACTTGTTTTGCTCAATTTTAGATCGAGCCTACAGATTTTCATACCCCAAATTTACCGTATTCAATTTCAACAGATTCAGCAAATTAGGCAATTTAACAAATTTAATCATAAAATTAAGCCTAATTTTACATGCTCAAATTATGGTCATAATTCACAATATAACATATGCCCCAAATTTTAGTTAAATTTACACAGTATAGAATATTCTCTAAAAAAAACCCAAATCATGATATACAATACGAATTATGCCAAATTATAGCCTTTGATTTCAGCGTATGCCTAATATTCAAAAGCCCCATTCAGGCGTATTCACATTTAATAGTTATCCTATTATAATATAGATCTTTGCGCCTAAGTCACATACACAATAATTCTCCTTCTTCCAAATCATAGACTATCATATATAGTATGCCCAGATCTAGATCTTAAATTACAACATATGTTCTTTTCTCAAATTATCGCAAATCAGTCATGTTTAATTATGCATCATTCACTATTTTCCCCAAATTTAACGTTCGTGCGTCAATCTCTTATGAGATTTGGCTCAGGCTCGTGGTAGCCAGGCTATAGAACAGAAGGAAAGAAGAGATACAGAATAGTTACTATAATATTAATAAGATAGATCTACACAGAAAAACAGATCTGATAAATAAGAGTATGCATAATCTCAAATTCATATTTATAACCATGTCAAGACCATAATTAAAATTCATGTCTGAAAATAACTGCACTCACCTTGGTTGGATTCTAAAAGAAAAAGTGTTGTAGTTGTTCTCTTTTAATCCTATTCAGATTGGAAGAAGAAGAAGCACTAGTTCTAGCTTAGGTTTCAGCAGAGTAGAGACGCCATTAATTTATTTTAATTAGAATTAAGGCATCATAGCTTTACAATGGTTTGGTGTGGAGAGAAAGTGGGGTTTTGGGGTGTTTAAATAGCTTAGGAGCCAAAGAATTTGTCCAGAAAACAAGTCCAGATACAAAAATCCGAATCTGCCTTGGATCTGAAACATGTCGACCTGTAGGGGTGGGAGGTCGACCCCATGGTCGACCTGTATAGGGTAGGTCAACACCCAGGTCGACCCCTTAGTCGACCTGGCCCCTGGGCGGGAAAAATCCCGCCCACCCTGTTCTGCGTTTGAATTCAAATTTTGAATTTAAAACTGAGCTGATTTAATTAATTTAAATTTTCTGAAACTTCTGAAGGCCGTAGCTTCTTCATACGGAGTCCGGTTTACGTAAACTCGGACTCTATCTCAAGCAGAATTCCGAGATGAACGCAATGGCGTAACCCGTTTCCCTTAATTCTTCTTTTAAAAATTAAGTATACTTTGTTTTGTTATTTTTATGTTCACAGAAAATACGAGGTGTTACATTCTCCCCTCCTTAAAGGATTTCGTCCCTGAAATCTTCAAGTTAAGAAGAATGTGTCCTACCATCCAATCACCCATCTACTCAACCATCATCCACAAGCATCCATTGTCCTTAGAAAACTTCTAATGTTGTATGAACATATGCAGAAGTGTGTGTATATGTCTCTTATCTGATGCAAAGATCAGACGGTCTACTGATTCAGTTGACCTCCTCAATGCGAATTATGTTAGTGCCATGAGTCCAATTATGCATGCAAGAAATCCTATGATACACATCATTTCTATATGAGTGCATAACCATTCATCCAAATGCAACGTCCATGTGATGAGTCAATCATTTTTCATCCACAAAAATTGAAACATGCGCACACATCCATATGCAGTATGAGAGTGCTTTTGAGCCGATCTAGTGCCTAGTGTGTGTATATGCATCCACGAGCAACCACTAGCAACCACTTGCATCCACTTACAACCATCAAACATAACATGTCTCAAACACATATTTACACCCGTTAGTTTCTAACTAAAGGTCGAAGACTCGATCGGTAAGATACAACCGAGTGATAGAAGCAAGTACAATTAAAAAGTTATGTTCCCATTAGACATCGGTTAAGAGAATAAATCTCTAAGTATCAACCCCGAAGACCGAAGTCAACATCAGATTGATACTCAGATAATTACTCCCATTAAACAATGTCAAAACTGGAAATTTACTTCACGCTTCGAGTAAAAACCCCTATCCTTTTCAGAAATATTCAGATACTTACAAACTACCGGTACAAATCAGATTATTAAAAGATTCTTAGGAAACTAAGCATGATAAAACCCCACCATATCCCATAAAACGCAAAATGTATGCGTCATAGTCAACTTAACGCCTAACACAGATACCCTCAAACCCCAACCTATCACAAACAAATGAGTCATAACCCTTATGGGGTTTGAGACTATAGCGAGATCAGAAACAAGACTAGTATTAAAGTGCAGAGTCTCAATTACAGAATCAAAATGCCAGAATCAAAAAGAGTTTTAACTCAATAATCAGATAAGGAAATTAAACCTTTTACAGAAATTTTCCTATCTCTATCCTATCCACCAGCCATGAGAGCATTCACATGCCCTTCAGAAGTAGGTCCTGCCCTCTGCCCTTGCCCTCGTTTCTTCGGGTAGTCCCTAGTGAAGTGTCCCATCTCACCACAGTTGAAGCAAGTGCCCTTCCTCTTTCTGCAATCCTTATTCAGACGAGTCAAGCTTCCACAAGTAAAGCACTTTTTCTCCTTCTTATCTTCAGACTTTTCATCCTTCTTTTGTGTTTCCTTTTTGGGGCATGCTTTCTTGTTCTGTGGTCCTTAGAGCTTTTCCTCTTTGTTCTCACTTTTGGCTTCCTCTTCATGCATCAATGCCATGTCAACCAATTTCTCGAAGGTAGCCCCCATAGGAATGTGGGTCATAGCCAACCCGTGTAGCGGCTCATTCAAACCTTTAACGAATCTCAAGCCTTCTTATCAGGTGTGTTCACCAAGTCTAAGCCGAATCTCGCCAATTGATTGAACTTGTTGACGTACTCTTTCACTAATAAATTTCCCTGCTTCAATGCCAAGAACCTCTCCATGTATAAATTCTCTTCTGCTCGTGAGAGAAATTTCATCTCGAACCTATGCCTGAAATCCATCCAAGTCTCCACTGCTCGTTCTCCATTCGTGACCTCCCACCAGAATGAGGGTTCGTCCTTAAGTAACCATACAGCCAACTGTATCTTCTGCCTATCATCCAGTTTGAAGATAACGAACAAATCTTCTGTTTCCTTGAGCTAGTTTCTTGCTTCCACGAATGATTTAGTCCCATTAAAGTCCTTTTCGCCCATAGCTCGAAAGTCTCTACATGTCTTTGGGAAAGTATTCACGCGCGGAGGAGGAGGAGCGAAGAGTACAGCTTAAGGAATGTTTCCTTGGCCTTCGGCGGGTGCAGTGGCCTCCAAATATCTACGGAACCATTCGAGTATGGTGACTCCCTCTGGGATATAAGGGATGTTTTGTTCTCTAGACATGCTGAAACGAAAGAAAAGAGATTCAAAAACGTAGAATCGAAAGACAAATATATGGCTTTTAGGGATTATGTTTTTTTTAAAATAAACTTTACTTTTGAAAATACTTCCTTTTTAAAACCTTTTTGAAAATAGTTTTCAAAAACTTTTTATCCAATCTGGTAACCTTCAGCTCTGATACCAAGTGTAACACCCCATGTCCGTTAATGTCATTCACAAAGGGAATGCATTAACTTACATGAAGCATTATAAGTAAGCAGAACAGAATATTACAAGACAGATACATAAAGTAGTACTTGAAAATTTTGTAACTCTTACAGAAGAAACAGAAATAAATTTGGTTACATCCTTCAAAATCACAATACCGAAGCCCAAGTACACAAGTTTCAGTCTTGTACCAAAATCGTTCAGAATGCATAATTTTAAAACCATAATCCCCAACATAAACTGCCATAAGAAGGTAGAGTCAAAGCCAAGCAATACTTCAAGCACTTCAAGCAGAGAATATGAATCAAGCTCCTATATTTCCACCCTGAGCACCTGGGGGGGGGGGGGGAACGGAAATAAAAAGGGGCGTAAACAAACGAGGTCAGACATAAAGTCTGGCGAGTCCAGTAATTTTCAGCATATAAATAGATAGTAGTATCATGACATGTAAATAAAGCTGGATGAGAGATTACAGCAACAAGAGTAGCAGGTATGCTTAAGTTAAACAGAAGAAACAGAATGATATAGATCAAGATATGCTTCTTACCTATATCTTACTTCTCTGCACTAATACTTAGTATAACATGATTATGTGTTACCCTAATGTCTAAACTGAAACAGAATAATCTCGACAGAAACAGAATGCTAGCAATGGGCCTTTACCGCCCTAATTAATGTGCTTTTACCACCCCAATAGAGACAGAAGGTACAAAAGCAGAACGCTAATAATGGGCCTTTACCACCCCATCTAATGGGCCTTTACCACCCCATCTAATGGGCCTTTACCACCCCAACATAGACAGAAGGTATACCAACAGAAACAGACATAAGTAGGTGTACCTTAAATTCTACCCGAAGCAGTCGGCTACCTAATACATAAATACCCTGTGCCGGCCCCACAGAATGGTGTATCATTCCCTAAAGTGGCAACTTATAGACACAGACCTATTTACAGATGTCATGGTGTCTTACGTCCTCAGAGAAGACCGGATCCATGCACGCACATGACCCGGTTGGAATGCGCCGTCAACACCCCTCTCCATTATCAGAGTGAACCTCTTACAATTAGTTCAGTAAGCGTGCTCGGACCCCTCCTAGTGTTGGGTCATAGTTTTGATACTAGAAAAGGGTTACTGACTAATAAAGGTCCCACACAACATATGACACAAGTAATTACCCCTCATAACCTTGTATCCCCAGACTAACAGATTTCAGATTAACTTGCTTACATATTTCATATGTACAAAGTTCAAATTAACTAGTTCTCAGATCAGACATACAGGTTAACAGGTTTTTAGACTAACGGATCAGATATACAGATTAACAGACTTACAGATTGTTTCACCTAACCTTGTATTGGGCCTACAGATTTACGAAATGGGTTAATTAGATTCATCCGCCCAGTTGATTTAACCTTATACACCCAACACGATTTAGGCATCATATTTATCCTCGATTTGCATTAATTAATTACTAATGCACAAACCTCTCACATTAGGTCGGTAGCTTGTGGCCGCTGGATGTGTCGGGCGATTCCGGACAGACTTCTGCCGCAAGCCAGACCTAACCTAGTGTCTAAGAATCTTTTAGTTATGCCTACAACCTCTCACATTAGACTAACAGTTTGCGGTTGCTGGTTAAGCCGGTTGGGTCCGGGCGGGCTTCTACCGCAAACAGAGTCTAACCTCGTGTCTCAGCATTCTTATTTTTAGCTAAAGTATTCATTCACAGATTATGCCAATATCAGACTAATTATTCCAATTTAACAAATTAAAATTCTTTATAAGTTACAACAGATTATGCAAAGTTCTATTAACTTGTTTTGCTCAATTTTTAGATCGAGCCTACAAATTTTCATACCCTAAATTTACCGTATTCAGTTTCAACAGATTCAGCAAATTAGGCAATTTAACAGATTTAATCATAAAATTAGGCCTAATTTTACATGCCTAAATTATGGTCAAAATTCACAATATAACATATGCCCCAAATTTTAGTTAAATTTACTCAGTACAGAATATTCTCCAAAAAAACTCCAAATCATGATATACAATACGAATTATGCCAAATTATAGCCTTTGATTTCAGCGTATGCCTAATATCCAAAATCCCCATTTAGGCGTATTCACATTTAATAGTTATCCTATTATAATATAGATCTTTGCGCCTAGGTCATATACACAATAATTCTCCTTCTTCCAAATCACAGACTATCATATATATTATGCCCAGATCTAGATCTTAAATTACAACATATGTTCTTTTCACAAATTAGTCACAAATCGGTCATGTCTAATTTTGCATCATTCACTATTTTCCCAAAATTTAACGTTCGTGCATCAATCTCATATGAGATTTGGCTCAGGCTCGTGGTAGCCTGGCTATAGAACAGAAGGAACGAAGAGATACAGAATAGTTACTATAATATTAATAAGATAGATCTACACAGAAAAACAGATCTGATAAACAAGAATATGCATAATCTCAAATTCAGATTTATAACCATGTCAAGATCATAATTAAATTTCATATCTGAAAATAACTGTACTGACCTTGGTTGGATTCTAAAAGAAAAAGGGTTGTAGTTGTTCTCTTTTAATCCTATTCAGATTGGAAGAAGAAGAAGTACTAGTTCTAGCTTAGGTTTCAGCAGAGTAGAGACGCCATTGATTTATTTTAATTAGAATTGAGGCAGCATTGCATTACAATGGTTTGGTGTGGAGAGAAAGTGGGGTTTGGGGGTGTTTAAATAGATTAGGAGCCAAAAAATCTGTCCAAAAAACAAGTCCAGATACAAAAATCTGAATCTGCCTCGGATCTGAAACAGGTCGACCTGTAGGGGTGGGAGGTCGACCCCATGGTCGACCTGTATAGGGTAGGTCGACCCCCTGGTCGACCTGGCCTCTGGGCGGGAAAAATCCCGCCCACCTTGTTCTGCGTTTGAATTCTAATTTTGAATTTAGAACTGAGCCGATTTAATTAATTTAAATTTTCTGAAACTTCTGAAGGCCATAACTTCTTCATATAGAGTCTGATTTACGAAACTCGGACTCTATCTCAAGCAGAATTCCGAAGCGAACGCAATGGCGTAACCCATTTCCCTTAATTTTTCATTTAAAATTAAGTATACTTTGTTTTATTACTTTTATGTTCACAGAAAATACGGGGTGTTACAGCATGTATTGAGCTAACTTGTTCACTGCGAATGCCACATCAGGCGTTACAAGACTTAAATATTGTAAACTTCCTATCAAAGTACGATACTCAGTAGGATCATTGAGAAGATTTCCATGTATAGTTAATGGAGGATGAGTTGCTAATGGTGTTGCAACTGGCTTTGCATTGTCCATATTAGCTTTGCACAAAATATTAGTAATATACCTCTTTTGACTCAATAAAATACCTTTTGGATGAGGCATTACTTCCACTCCTAGGAAGTAAGACAATTCTCCAAGGTCTTTGAGTGAGAAACATGTTGCCATTTTTTTTATTAAAGCTTCCAGTGCATGAGTTGCATTACTTGTAACAATAATATCATCCACATAAACCAACAAGTAAATAATGTCACCATTTTTGTGCAATGTGAACCAGGATAAATTAGAGACTGTGTTCTTGAAGCCCAACTCTATTAAATATTGTCGTAATTCTTTATACCAAGTTCTTGGAGCTTGTTTTAACCCATACAGTGCCTTGTTTAATTTACATACATGTGTTGGATGTATAAGATCTGTATAGCCAGGAGGTTGTATGGTGTATGCATCTTCAGTGAGTGTGCCCTGTAGAAAAGCATTTTTTATGTCAAATTGGCGCAATGAACAAACTTGACTAATTGCAAGTGAAAGCACAAGCCTAACCATGGCGGGTTTAACTACGGGGCTAAAAGTCTCACCGTAGTCAATGCCAGCTCTCTTATTAAAACCTCTTGAAACATAGCGAGCCTTGTACTGAATAATGTTACCATCTTTATTCTTTCTAATTCGAAAAATCCATTTGCATCCCACTACATTTTGTGACATAGGTGAAGGTACAAGACCCCAAGTTCTATTTTTCATCAATGAATTAATCTCTTCATCCATAACTTTACGCCAAATGGGGGTTTTTAATGCTTGGGTGATATTTTTTGGGATCTCCATTTCATGGACCTCCGCATTTAAATTCAGTTTACTGATTGGTTTCCTAATGCCATGTTGCAGTCTTGTGGTCATTTGAGGAGAATGTACAAGATTATTGGGTGTTGAATTTGTAGATGTGGATATATCGAGGTTTGACTAAGATGAAGTAGAGAAAAGCTTAGCAGTGGTATTAGGAGGTTGAGATGAGTTTGTTCCACACATAGGGGATGAAAGGGGTGAAGTGGGAAATGAGGTAGGAGGTGTGCTGGAAGGTGAGTTAGTTCGCAAGGAATGAGAGGAGGAAGATTGAGTGTTTGATAATATAGATAATGTGAGAGGTGCCCATTGTTCCACTAAGTCAAACAAGGAGGCAGTTGAATTTTTAAGTTTAGAGAAAGGAAAAATGTTCTCTTTGATGTGAACATGACGAGAAACATAAACACGATTAGTGTTTAATTCAAAACAATAATATGCACTTTGAGTAGGTGAATAACCAACAAAAAATAAATGGTTGAGATTTGAGTTCAAGTTTGTGAGAATTGTAGGGTTTAAGCCATGGGTAGCAAAGGCATCCAAACTTCGAAGCTTGGAATAATCAGGATGTTGGCCGAATAATTTAAAGTAGGGTGACACATTGTTTAGAGTTGGCATGGGAAGTCGATTAATCAAGTAAATAGCTGTTGAGCAAGCATTTGTCCAATATTCAAGGGGCAATTTAGCATGAGTTAAGAGAGATAGAAATGTCTCAATAATGTGTCGATGTCGTCGCTTCGAATAGCCATTGCATTGAGGGGTGTGAGGTGAAGTTGTGAGATGCGAAATTCCATCGATGGACAGGTAGTTACGTGTGCTTTCGTACTCACCACCGTTGTCCGAGTAGAGAGTTTTGAGAGGTAGTTGAAAGTATTTTTCAACTAGAGCTTTATAGTGAATGAATATATGTTTTGCATCTGATTTTCATTTCAAATTATACAACCAAATGTATTTAGAAAAATGATCAATGAAAATAAGATAATATTTAAAGCATCATGAGAGTAAATTGGTGATGTCCAAAGATCCGAATAAACATACTCAAGTGGGGCAGTAGACACAATAGAGGAAGTAGAAAAAGGAAGTTTATGACTTTTATTGTAAGCACATGAATCACAATCTAAAGTGGAGATACTAGGAACATGAAGTTTATTTTTAGAAACAGTTTGCCTAAAAACATTATAAGACGGATACCCTAAACGATGATGCCAATCAAGTGAACTAGTTGTGCTTGCGTAGACTGTAGGGGTTGTGGATTTGAGCTGGTAAATGCCGGTTGCAACCAGCCCCTGGAATAGAGTCTCCCCCGTTTTGAGATCCTTAATATGAAAAGATGTGGAAGAAAAGACAATTGAGATATTGTTATCATGACAAAGTTGAGAAACAGTAATTATATTTTTGGACATGGCAGGAACAACTAAGACATTATTTAGTTTGAGTGATGATAAAGAACAAGAACCGACGTGAGTGATTTTAAGGCCTTTTCCATCACCGACGATCAACTCTTCGGTTCCATCATAAGGAGCATGGAGGGATATATTGTTCAATTCTGTCATGACGTGGTGGGAAGCATCACTATTGAGAAGCGATGTTGAAGAGGCGGAGGGATTTACGATGTTTGCTTGAGGCTTTGGTGTGAATAGGTTTGACGGAGGTTGATAATTCGAAGTAGGAGGAATGGCATTAGGAAACTTTTGCTTAAATAAAGGACAATAAGCAATCACATGTCCTTGTTCTCGACACCATTGTCATTTTCCTAGAAAAGTGTAGGGCTTTGTGGGATCACTGCCATTAAGAATTTGGTAGGATGAAGTTTAGTTAAAGAGAGCCATTGGAGAAGATGAAGTTGAACTGTTTTGTATCAAGGCTTTGATACCATGATGAAGAGTTAAAGAGAAGGATGCATTTTTTTATTCATGAATTAAAAATATATAAAGATACAAATACATGCAATCAATCGTTATCACGGTAGTTATTACATTTCATCATATTTATTACAACTGCAACAATTATGGAATAAATATAATAAATGATATTTATTATATTTTTTTGTCATATTATGGCATACCATATATGTAGAGATTGACATAGATTATGTCAATCCTTATCATGATATTTATTCTATTTCAATGGCATACCATATGTGCAGATATTGACATAAATTATGTCAATCCTTATTAGTAGTTAGTGTCATCTAATTTATATAGTGTGCAATAAGCCACATATTACATTTTGAGTGAGGTCATAAGCAGTTATAGAACCCGCCTCTTTCAATTTGGTGAGGTAATTAGTGGTTATAAAATCCGCCTCTTAGTTATTGGTTCATCGGGTGATTTAAATGCTTCATATGCATGTAAAGGTTCTATCTCAAGATTTAATGATCTATTTTTGGGAAGTGGCACCATTCGTATAATAGTTAATCATTGTGCATAACTGTGAAATGCTAGGCAAAAGCACTAATCTTGGTAGACATATAATTTTAGTGAAATCAAACAAGATAAATTTTGTATATTATGGATAGTATTATACAATTTCTATTCAATGGGACTTGTTAAAATACCTTACTCATAACAACTCCCAGGTTTACCTTAGGTGAGATAGGTCTTTGAAAGTATTCATGTTTGGTTTTTCATTCTTGTTCTCTTATGCTCGGTATTGACCAGTTCACTATTAAGGTAGTGTCAAGGTTGATACTGTAACAACCCGAATTTTTAAAACATAATAATTAGTTAGCGTACTAATTAATAAAATAATAAGTTGTAGAATTGCCATAATTTGGCTACGGACATACATCATTATGTCGTGCCAATTTTCCGATCAATATACATATAAAGTTTGAAAAAATCAGAGCTAATATGAAGAAGTTAGAAAAGATACAAACTATAAGTACAATTATAAAATTAATAAAAGAAGCTATTTTTTTTTTGAAAATGATTGAATTTGACTATGGGAACTTTTCCATTGCATTTGTTATGATTTATTGGGTAATTTCATCTATAACTTGTCAAAATCCAAGTTCGTATGGAAGATTTATCGCAAAATCAAAATCAGAAGAAAAAACAGATTAAAGAAAAAAATAAGTGTGGGTCGATCTCTTGGTTGACCAATCGGCCGACCCTACTAGAGGCGAGTCAACCCGACCGAAGTCCTTGACAAGAATTCACCCAGGCATGAGGCCGAACATATTTTTCTTTTTACTGATGCTAAATTGGCTTAATTTATTTTGCTGGTTTTTTTTTATTCTTGCTGACGTAACAAGTTCGTATTGGTCGTGTGATGTGGCTAACCTAAATTTAATCCAAAAATCCAACGGCCTAAAATACCTAGCTTAACCATAAATAAACCCATAGACACAACTCATTCTTCACAACACAATTTCTTTCCCTTCGGGTTCTTTCTTGTGATGGACCCGACCTAATTTTTTTTAGGGTAAAAGATTTTTAACAATATGTAATTATATATGCATAAATTTATTCCCTTTTGAGGCGGGATCCAAATAGGCTACAGAGAAATCCTTTGGATCATGGTGAGCTTGTAATTATTCAGATCTTTTAAATTTTGGAAAAATATATTTACTAATAGTGGTAGAGGTTTTGGTAGTTTTTCTTTACAATTTTTATTGGTTTTCTGTTAATTAGTATTTTTTGTAAGTCTTTATTTGTAAAGTTATTTTATATAGTTTCAGTCTTTTTCGTACAGTTTTATTTCTTTTAAGTACTGTAAGATATTCTCTCGCAGTCTTCTTTACTCTTTTCTGTGTTTTTTAGTTACAGTACAATAAAAATACCCTTTGGCAATTGCCAAAAAAAATTGTTATACATCTATTACAACTGGCGCCTGTTAGTCTATATATCCGCAGGTGAAATAGAGCAGTGTTGTTGTTAGCCTGCTTTGTGACCAGGCTACCTAAAGCAAAGATCATGTTGACATACCTCTGGGTAAATGCTGTTTCATATGGAATCTCTGGATAACATCGTTCTCCGGCATTGGAAGCATCATAAGAAGACACAAGGCAGTTTGGTCAAAATCACAACATCAGTATAAACTGGCCCGAAACCCCTATCAAATGACCTCATTTGGATCTATTCACCTCATATACTAGTAGCCCTTTGAATTAGCTTCAGTTTGAGCTTTGGTTTGGCTCAATCGGACTTACGGTTTGAAAGTTACGCCCATTTCCGTGAACGGGTGTAAGCTGGCATATGACCGCGATCCGATCCGCCCTTGCCTACGCGATCCGATCCGCCCTGGCCTACGCGATCCGATCCGACCCATGACCGCGATCCGATCCATGACCGCGATCCGATCTATGACCGCGATCCGACCCATGACCGCGATCCGACCCATGACCGCGATCCGACCTTCGGACCTGTTCAAACGCAGCTTGTTTTGACCTATTCTTAAGGCTACTAGCTCTCCTATTTTTCTGGATCGCCTGCCACGTACCCCATCACGAACCAGTCCTCCCAGGAGCTTTCCTACAGCTATAAATACACCTTCAGAGGGCATTTTCAGGGGACTTTTGGCATCTCAACTTCCATGGCAGCCATGGCCAGCACTTCTCCATGAATAACCACCATCTTCCTCAATAAATTCAATGGATTCGGAGAGAATTATTCGTTGAATTCAAGTGATTGAAAGACAATATTCATTGTAATTGTAATCCATGAGTGAAATGAGAAAATATGAAGTGGACGTAGGCTCGTTAACGCCGAACCACTATAAAAATCTTGTTGTCTTGCTTTTTTCTCTATTTTTCGATTATTTCTTCATATCCTATGCTCAAAATACGACAATTTGGGTGTTAGAGCCATTTTTTGATCTAACAGTTGTTTTACAACTATTCATGGCAGTTGTAAAAGGCTTACTCATAATTACCTTTTGCGTTCGTGAAATTTTATTCACAACTACTTTCATCTGTTGTAAAACACTTTTTTGCAACTTCTATTTCTAGTTGTAGCTAAGTTTATAGCGAAAACTACTGGCTATTATTATAATATCCTTTGGCAATAGTTTTTAGCAGTTGCAAAGGACTTATTACAACTGTTTGTAAAAAGTTGTAGTTGGATCTACTAAAAAATACCCATAATTCATCTTTCCCCAACCATTATTGACCAAAAAATTTATGATATTATAATCAAAACTAATATTTCAATAACAAGAACGATAGTTATTCACATCACTTGAAATAACACAAACCCTTCACGTTTGAAAAAATAGAAAACAATTCAGGTATACATGATCTATGAATTCATTAATCCATTACAAAATATAACTACATCCATAATATGTCAAAAAGAGTATAAATAATTACTAATTAAAAGAGATGAATTCCTATTGCCAAACAAAAGTCATCTGTAACATCCCACTTTTCAGTACAATTTGAGCGGGCATCTAACCACCACAGTCAACCCAAATTATACAGAAAAGCGGAATGTTAAGAGAAAGAATCTGGAGGATGAGAGAGAAAAAAAGAAATATTAGAATAGAAGAAAGAAGAAGAAGAAGAAGAAGATCAGAAGCTCACAACGGAACGAACAAAATATATAATATAACAACATATCTTTACACAAATGAAAATCTTGTATACATACCAATCATCAGAGTACAACATGAATCACATACAGCGGAATAACTTTAATAACTAACGGTGAAGCCTCCTGCTACCATCTTCTGAAACTCCAAGCGAAAACTATCCTGTCAAATATGTTCGGTCTGACCCGAGCATATTTTGAAGCAAAGTGAAAACACACGGGTCAGTCTGAAATACTTTCAATGCTAAATTCACATCAACAATCGGTTTAAATTTAGAAATCCTTTTTGAAACAAAAGGATAATAGTAAGACTAGTCCACACATAAACACAGACGGTTTTTACCTTACTATAACCCAAACCATGTTTGAAGAACAATATTTTTCTGATATTATAATAGTGTATATCAACCACAAATAAATAGTAAACTAGTGAGACGCTTGCATCTCACGCTCCACATATATAGTATATAATCAAACTCACGGGTGCTTATTGGAATTTGGATTCCGACTACGACAAGGTATAGGACCACCTGCCGATAGTGTATCTCTAGAGGCGAATACACTGGGTTCAACAAGAACGTCTTGCAACCTGGCCCACACATGACCAACCACTCATTTCGCTTGAGTGTATCGAATGTATATCACCAACGGTTGGGATCAACAACCGTTTCCCAAAAAGGGATAGCATCGAATATAGATTAAAGAAACAAATGGAATTTCTCTAGATAGGTGATTATACACCCTAATGGGAGCGACCCACATAGCCATGCTGCCTGCCTGATTTCTATCATTTCCCGGCTGATGAGGCTTGAGGTTTAGATTAACTTTGAACACCTGGTCATCATTTACTTTGAATGCCACATCGTCAGATCCGCCAGGTATCACTAATTGACGTCCACAAAAATACTCTAGTTATTTGGCTAGAGAAAAACCATTTCTCTGCCATCAACTACGGTACATTTGAAGAAATCAACGTACGCGATCCCTTTGGAAATACCATGTCAGACATTCGTCCATACAAGTCATCCAGGAATAGGATGAACCGAAGGTAATCTACTACTGCATCCAATATAGGAATCAGCCCATGGACCAGTAGCGAGAAGTCCTTGCAATCCATAGATTCCAACCACGACAGACCCACAGTACATCTTTAGCTGCAGATCTAAGATTTATTAGTAGTTTTATGAAAGTCTACGGTCTTCAATGCTCCATATCGATCCCTCACTAGTCGTTTTCGTATGTAACGTTGATTCGAAGTTGTTTTGGGTCTAGTTCCCATTCCGGTCTCTTCAAAACAACACGTCAAAAGGTCCAATAATATTTTATTGATAGTTGGTGTTTTAACTATCAATCTCAACAAAACAATCATCCAATCCGATTTGTTAGACAGTATAATCAAGTATGTTGGTAGCTCACGTCCTCATTAGTTAAAATCGTTCCTTAACACTCTTTATCGAGTCATTTGGAAATCATTCCATACATTTAAAGTTAATTCCATTATCATATCGGACCAGGTTATCTTCTATTTTGTCATTTGGAAACGATATCTTTTATTCACACTCCATTTTACCCTTCCTTTACTTTGGAAATAATCATATATTTTCATATACCATTTACCTTTAAATTTGGAAATGTCGATACTTCAATATATTGTTAACTAACTAATATAATCCCGTTTACCACTTCTTATGCGACACAAAACATATGAATTGACAATTTCTTTCTTAAAAAACTCAATGGCTTTACTTTGCTTCTACTTGAAGATATTCTTAAATTCTAGTTATTTATTCCTGTTTCCAAAACAAATATAACCTTTTCCATCTTTAACTATTTACTATTTTATATAAATATACTTTACTAATATTATTTCTGTTTCCTAGAAAACAGTGTTATATAAATAGCCTATAGGTATAATTAAACTATTTGTCTCAACTTGGATTAAACAATGTTAGTGTACACTGTTTAATCTAAAACTTATTCTATTAAATTCCATTTCAAACCTTGCAAATGGATTTCAAATGGTTTACGAAGATAATAACTCCTTTCCAAAACTCCATTACCGTTACAAACTAATACCTTTCTTCGATAATAGTGAAGTCGGTCAAGTTGGGGTATTTTATTTACCTCTCAGACTTTAATCAACAATGTTCTTATCTCAGAGTAGATAGAAGTTCGCAACTTAAACCACATGTTATCGATCAAACCTCATTTTCCTATTTTTATTTAAACCATGGTTTATGAACCATATCCGTTCTTTTGAACATCTCAATCGGCCATCACCATTTTACTTAATATACTTTTAAGTAAATCATTTACCCAAATATTAACTATTTTCTTCAAAATTCCGATAAAGTATTCTACCCATAACATGGCTTATATTACACTAATCCATTCGCTAAAACCTTTCCAAACCGCTTTTCATTATATAATCTAAACTTAGGATTTATACCCATAAATCTTTTTTCAAAGTTCTTTTATTCAAAACAATAACTATCCCTTTTTACCTTTCCAATTTCACTTCGTTGATGTAATTTACTTGATTTGATTCTTGTAACATCTTAGATTTTTGAACATTTATTTCGAATATTTTAAACCTGTTTAGAATTTAGACATGACAATACGAATTTAACGATTATCATTCGGATAACAGTACAAATTTAATATCGTATTAAAATAAAACTTCATTCTTGAGAATGCGTACACTACTTTTCAGTCAACCTACCATATGTTTCCCATCAAAATAAAAATACACAACATCTAAAAATTTTGGTAAACACAGTCACAACACGCACACACCAAAAGTTTAACACAACCACATATTCTATTGTTTACCCTATTTTCCTTCTTCATGCGCCTTACATAAGAAATGTAACCAACTTAGAAACTTAAAGCGTTAACTGCCTACATTACAACGTACAAAGTTGGCCTCCTATCAAGCACAACAAACAACAGTAGCTCCTAAATAGCCTATCTTATCCGTGCATTGCTTAACCTCGCACGTGCAAGGGATTGGGCACCCTACAAACAGCATGCTTCAGTAAGAGTACACACGCCTACTACAAACCCTATTACGATTTACCAATACCATGCACCGAACAGACAAGAACTCGCACATGGAAACTATGTACGCATTTGGTGTCTTTTCTTTTCAAATCAATAACCCTCCCATCTGACCCTTACACAGTGCAACAACTTTTCTGGTCTTAAAAAAAAGAAAATTTGAATAAAAACTTACATGCTATGCTAACTTGCACACGTAAAATTTACTTGCACCTGCTAGACCTTTTCCCCTATCCTACATTTCATATCATATAGAGTATACGTTGGCATAAGTTATAGCACACCATAAGTAACATGCGTATCAGCCATCTTGTGTTTTCAAATCAAAACAGAGCTATGAAATAGAAATCACAATGACATATGCTGAAGCCATAAGCCTGTAGCAGGAGAAGATAGACTACCCTGCACCTATTTCCTATGTCTACTGGCTTAAAGTAAGAAATTCAAGTACTTTCTCCCATCAACGTAACCTCAAAGTGAAGCGAAAACACAATGCAAACTCAAACTGCACTGAAAAGAAGTTGCCCAGCCTATGGTTGAAAGGGAAAACTCATGGAAGCTACTACAAAGCTACGCAATACGTATTGAATCCGACATTCTTCTTATCTTCCCATTTTCTTCTATAAATACGCAGTTAAGCTCTGTCCGCAAACACAAAAAGGGGCGAAACCCATTTCAGAAAGAAGAAAACAACATGCCTTGCCTCTTCAGTCTTTTCAAGACTCATATATTTATTTATCTCCTTTGATTGAGGGAAGAACACGAGCTGTTAACGCGGATGGTGACAGCCGGAGTTTGGTGATGCTTGTTTTCTGGTTTTCTGTAAATGGTGGAGTCTGCGATTGGAGATAACATGGATTTGAAGGGAGATGGGTTGTTGTTGGTAAAGGACTATGTTCGGTTCAGGCGTATGAGTTGTTGATCCACGTACGGTGAAGGTTGGGTTCGGTGGTGACGTTTCTATGTTGGGCGTAGGTGGTGGAGTTTGGAACATGGCTGTCACGAAGTATGGGGACGGGAGGCAAGGTGTATAGGTATCAGACGGGAAGTGGAGCGAGAGAGTGGTAACAGTGAATGAAAACAAAGGTAAACAGTATCGGGTTGGGAGAGGGTGCTCAGGCGATCTGGAGGTGTTGTGCTAGGGTCCGTCGAAGTGCGGTTGCATGAAGTGGTTTGTGTGGGGTTCGAGTGGGACGTGAACTGATGGGGAAGCGGACGTTTGGTGGACGGAGCCGTGGAGTGCGATGAGTTGAGTGATGTGGTGCATGCAGTTTGTAACAGTACTAAGGGAAGAGGGAATACAGTAAGGTAAGAGTCAATGTGCTAAGATTATTTCAATTTTTGCCTAACCGATTGTTAATTAACAAGCCGAGATAGTTTGGTCGTATTGCCTAATCCCACGAGAAATAGGTGCTAAACAAGTATACATTGCCTGATGATATTTTTAATGTGCCAAACCTATATTTCTATAGTGCCAATTCCGTGACCATTTAATTTAAGTGTACTGATGAGAATTCATTAACCCTATTGTATTTTCATGTCAAAATCTTGTTTTAAAATTTCCTAATTATGGCTTAGTGAGTATAATTTGTTTGTGTAAAACAAATCTATTTACACAAAATATGAATAGTAGGGCATTGCCTGGAAATGCAAACACGCCTAATCACGTCTGTAGTTCTTGGACAAATGAAGTTCTATGACCAACCGTGAGACATTACTTAGTAATCAATGTATATACACAGTACGGGTTGAGTATAATATTTAATTTCTTTTTGCCTATAACGCGACCTAACCATAATGTCTTAAGGTGCCTAACCATGCTAGGACGTGCAAAATTAAAATTTTGTAAATAAACATGTGATTAAATAATAATGTACTGTTAATATGTTTATAATATTAATTTAAATTAATGAATATGTATAAAATACTGTAACATGTTTATATGTCAACAGAATTGAATAGACCAAAAGTGTGGAACCGTAACATTAGACACGACGATGAAGATGGTTTAGTCAGAACTGGCAGTTACCGGGATGTTTAATTAAAACGGACTATCTCAGCAACGAATGAAAATCAAGGTGAGTTCAACTCACTCAGTTTTATCCCACTTATATCTTATATAAGTTGGGTTTAAATATTTGTGTGCTATTGTTGTTAATTGGTTAATGGATGCTTGGATTGTTATTATTGTTTGGTGGTTGAATATTATATCTGTCCATTGAAATGATATTGTTGAGATAACATATTTGGATGCAGGGAGAAACAGGTTGGAGGGATCCAACAGGATTCCTCTTATTTATTATTTATTTTTATATCTTATATATTTGAACTGTTGAACCAATATGACTTGGATGATTGATTGATCATTGTTTGTTGAATCTAAATTCAACAGTTGTTTTGTTTTAACCAATAAACAATATTGGTTGAGTAATTGACAACAGTTGGCCTAAAAATAAATGGTGTTACAAATATTGATTTACCGTCGGTTGAATCGACTGTAATAAAGTTATGAAATTTATATTATAATCGAAGGCAGATTTTTAAATCTATATTTTTAAATAAATAAAGGAAATTAAGGTTGTTATTTATGTTATAAGTTTTAAGTATTATTAAGTAATTTACAAATAAAAGTCTTAAGAGATTTATAAAGAGACGAGCAAAAATAATGCAAGAGTTAAATTTATTGTTTCAAGAAACAATTAAATGGAATTTATTTAAATTAATTACATTATTAATTAATTTAAAAGAAATGAAAGGTTATTTCCATAATTGAAATAAAAAAAGAGATTTATGAAAATATAGCGATATTTTCAAAATAAGGAGACAACTTTTAGAATGGTTTATTTCTAAAAGGATAAGTGGCTATTATGGGGTTTAAATAATGGAAACAAAAGAGAGATTTCGTAATGATTATTGTACGATGTTAAACTAAATCGATTTTGCAGTTTTTAGATAATAAGTAATGTTATGACAAACGTTTTGAAATAATAATTTTGATATAGTTATAAGATGTTTTCCCAACTAATGGAGATTTGAAATGATTTTTAGAATATTACTAAGAGGTAATGCCACATTTTAAAATATATAAAAGACTTAGAAATATTTAATCGTTCATTAGTTATTTATAATTTTATAATAAAAAGGGCCAAATTTTGCTGAGTACTGAATCAATGAATTCATCTTATTTTCATGATTGAATGGTTGTTTATTTGATAGTTAAATAACCGACTACCAAATCTGGCCAATATGATTGTTGGTACGGAAAGACCGGGATCGAATTTATATTCGAAACCATTCCGACCAATGAATACGTAAACGTTGAAGATATCATATGCTGAACGAGATGGAGCAATTGAAGACTGTGGATCTTCATAAGCGGAAGTATTACTTGTCAAATATTCTCTGGTTGTATAGCCAGAGGTATTCTGACATGATTCGGTCGTAAGTGGAATTTTATGGATTTGCAAGGGCTACTCGCTACTGATCCTTTGGATGCGGTAGGGAAGTACCTTCGGTTGGTCCAGTCCTAGGACAACTTGCATGGACAGATGTCGGACAGAGTATTTCCAAAACGGGTTATATACATTGATTTCCTCAAACGTATTCTGTGGCGGCAGAGAAGACACCTTCTCTTAACTTAACAACCCGATTATTTTTGTGGAAATCAATTAGTGATTTCGGAAGGATTTGACGATATGGCATTCAAAGTGAATGGTGGCCAGGCGTTCCAAGAGATACGTTATGACCTCAAGCCTCACAACCGGAAAATGACAAAAATCGGGCAGGCAACATTGCTATGTGGGTCGCTCCCATTAGGGTGTATAATCACCTATCTAGAGAAATTTAATTTCCTTCTTTAATCTATCGATGCTGTCCCTTTTTGGGAGCGGTTGTTGATCCCAACCGTTGGTGATATACATTCGGCACACTCAAGCGAAATGAGTGGTCGTTAATGTGTGGGCCGGGTTGCAAAACGTTCTTGTTGAACCCAGTGTATTCGCCTCTAGAGATACGCTATCGGCAAGTGCTTCCATACCTTGTCATAGTCGGAATCCAATCTCCAATAAGTGCCTTCGGTTTTGATTGTATACTATATATGTGGAGCGTGAGATGCAAGCGTTCCGCTAGATTGTTATTTATTTGTATTTAGACACTCTTGTAATATCAGAATAGGATACGATTTCAAAACTGTTTTGGGTTATATTAAGGTAAAAACCGTCCGTGTTTATGTGTGGGCTGGTCTTACTATTATCCTTTTCTTTCAAAAGGATTTTGAACTTTATAATCAATTTGGATGATCCCTTTAAACTTTGCGAGTTGTTCTCACTCGGGTTCACCAGACTAACCCGGTATTTGTAATGCTCGAGTTAGACCGGGATGTACAGGTTCAGGTCATTGGATAAATATGAAATTCAGAAGACGAGCTAGAAAAGTTCAGATGCATGATATTATTCCGCTGTATGTTGTATATGGGGAGAAATTATTATAACTGTCCATACGTGTTAGTTGTAAGCTGTACTCGGATGTTTGTAAGTATTTTTAAGCTCTTAATAAAGATTATTTCTATATTATATTTGGTTCTGCTGCGACGTGAGACTTTGTGTTGTATTGGTTCTTCTTCTTCTTCTATTCTAATATTTCTTTCTTTCTTATCTCACCCTCTAACTTCTTTCTAATAACTATCTGGCGTTTTCGATACTTGGGTTTAGGCAAAGTGATACAAGTTTCGTGTATTATTGTCAAAGTCTGGGCGTCGAACTCGCTGGGTCATTACAGTGGTATCAGAGCTATTGGTTTAGTAACAACCTTGGCTCTGTGGCATAACTCGATAGCGATGGGGTTAGTAACACCCTAGATTCTAGAGTGAGTTGAGTGTACGTATTTGAGAGAGCGTATTTGTTAGTTTAAAAATGTTTATATCATGTTATTTAGTTGGTTCAATTTTGGACTGACAGGTGGTACGATATAGTTTTATAATAAGGGTAAATGGAATAATTTTGCCCAACTTATATTTTATAGAAAAAGGAAATATTTTTTGTCTTATTGGTTGTTTGGTTGAGTTGCTTGATTTGATTGGTATTAAAATTAAATTATTTAGTGGAATTAAACTAATTAGAAATTGGATAAGTCAATTGAATTGAATATGGAAAATGAAGCTTAACCCGGTTAAGTGAATTAACGTAAGATGGAATTCAAATAGAACTAAATAAATGTAGATGTTGGAAATTGAATAGATAATAATAGAAATCAATCTAGTATAAATCGATTTATATTAATGTGTGATGAACTAAAGTGAATATAATTTGGTTTGGTTGTGTACTATTTGATTATCGGATTTTAGTAAGTTCAATTAAATTTAACAATTAGTTAATATGAAATTTAATGAATTGGAGGCAAGGAAATAAATCCCAGTATAATGAATTAAAAATAAAATTGGTTGTGATGTGGAGACAAAATTATTTAAACCTGTATATGTTATTTGCATTGTAAATTGAGAGAGGTGCAAATTCCAAAAGGTTACGAAATTGATTTGGTCACACAGATTGGGAGTACAGAAGCAGTTAGTTGATTTGATCCGGAATTGGAATGGGGTCGCCTGACAGATAGGTAAACCTTAGTATTATTGGTTGGTGATTGATTTTATACCCTTGAGTTGGGTAGCCACTTGGATTTTGGTTTTCTTTCGGAAAAGTCGAGGCCCAAAGTGGTAGTTGTTATTGTATCGATCGAGTCGCGTGGGGGAATTGCTGGCGAAATTTTTTGAAATTTTTATGACTTAGAATATTTTTGACGATAATTTTAAAATGACCATTTTAAAATATAAATGAGTTAGAAACATTTTCTTACCTTGTAATTTCGGGGACGAAATTCATTTAAGGGGGGAAGAATGTAACGTCTCAGATTTTTGAACATTTATTTCGAATATTTTAAACCTGTTTAGAATTTGGACATGACAGTACGAATTTAACGATTATCGTTAACAACGGATAGCAGTACAAATTTGATATCGTATTAAAATAAAACTTCATTCTTAAGAATGCGTACACTAACTTTTCAGTCTACCTACCGTATGTTTCCCATCAAAATAAAAATACACAACGCCTAAAATTTGGGGTAAACACAGTCACAACACGCATACACCAAAAGTTTAACATAGCCACATATCCTATTTTTTACCCTATTTTCCTTCTTCATGCGCCTAACACAAGAAACGTAACCAAGTTAGAAACTTAAGGCATTTACTGCCTGCATTACAACGTACAAAGTTGGCCTCCTATCAAGCATAGAAAACAGCAGTAGCTCCTAAATAGCCTTTCTTATCTGTGCATTGCTTAACCTCGCACGTGCAAGAGATTGGGATTTGGCACCCTACAAACAACATGCTTCATTAACCCTATTACGATTTACCAATACCATGCACCGAACAGACAAGAACTCGCACATGGAAACTGTGTACACATTCGGTGTCTTTTCTTTTCAAATCAATAGCCCTTCCATCTGACCCTCACACAGTGCAACGAATTTTCTGGTCTTAAAAAAAAGAAAATTTGAATAAAAACTTACATGCTAAGATAACCTGCACATGTAAAATTTAATTGCACCTGCTAGACCTTTTCCCCTATCCTACATTTCGTATCATATAGAGTATACATTGGCATAAGCTATAGCACACAAGAAGTAACATGCGTATCAGCCATCCTGTGTTTTCAAATCGAAACAGAGCTATGAAATAGAAATCACAATGACATATGCATAAGCCATAAGCATGTAGCAGGAGAAGATAGACAACCCTGCACCTATTTCCTATGTCTACTGGATTAAATTAAGAAATTCAAGTACTTTCTCCCATCAACGTAACCTCAAAGTGAAGCGAAAACTCAATGCAAACTCAAACTGCACTGAAAAGAAGTTGCCCAACCTATGGTTGAAAGGGAAAACTCAAGGAAGCTACTACAAAGCTACGCAGTACTTATTGAATCCGACATTCTTCTTATCTTCCCATTTTCTTCTATAAATACCCAGTTAAGCTCTGTCCGCAAACAAAAAAGGGGCGAAACCCATTTCAGAAAGAAGGAAAAATATATTTCATGCCTTGCATCTTCAGTCTTTTCAAGACTCATATATTTATTTTTCTCCTTTGATTGAGGGAAGAACACGAGCTGTTAACACGGGTGGTGACAGCCGGAGTTTGGTGATGCTTGTTTTCTGGTTTTCTGTAAATGGTGGAGTCTGCGGTTGGGGATAACATGGAGTTGAAGGGGGATGGGCTGTGGTTGGTAAAGGACTATGTTCAGTTCAGACGTAAGAGTTGTTGATCCACGTACGGTGAAGGTTGGGTTCGGTAGTGACGTTTCTGTGTTGGGCGTAAGTGGTGGAGTTTGGAACATGGCTATCACGAAGTATGGGGCGGGAGGCAAGGTGTATGGGTATCAGACGGGAAGTGGAGCGAGAGAGAGGTAACAGTGAAAGAAAACAAAGGTAAACAGTATCGGGTTGGGAGAGGGTGCTCAGGCGATCTGGAGGTGTTCTGCTAGGGTCCGTCGAAGTGCGGTTGCATGAAGTGGTTTGTGTGGGATTCGAGTGGGACGTGAACTGATGGGGTGGCGGATGTGTGGTGGACGGAGCCTTGGAGTGCGATGAGTTGAGTGATGTGGTGCATGTGGTTTGTAACAGTACTGAGGGAAGAGGGAATACAATAAGGTAAGAGTCAATGTGCTAAGATTATTTCAATTTTTGCCTAACCGATTGTTAATTAACAAGCCTAGATAGTTTGGACGTATTGCCTAATCCCACGAGAAATAGGTGCTAAACAAGTATACATTGCCTGATGATATTTTTAATGTGCCAAACCTATATTTCTATAGTGCCAATTCTGTGACCATTTAATTTTAGTGTACTGATGAGAATTTATTTACCCTATTGTATTTTCATGTCAAATCTTGTTTTAAAATTTCCTAATTATGGTTTATTGAGTATAATTTGTTTGTGTAAAACAAATCTATTTAAATAAAATATGAATAGTAGGGCATTGCCTGGAAATGCAAACACGCCTAATCACGTCTACAGTTCTTGGACAAATGAAGTAGTATGACCAACCGTGAGACCTTACTTAGTAATCAATGTGTATACACAGTACGGTTTGAATATAATATTTAATTTCTTTTTGCCTATAACGCGACCTAACCAAAATGTCTTAAGGTGCCTGACCGTGCTAGGACGTGCAAAATTAAAATTTTGTAAATAAACATGTGATTAAATAATAATGTACTATTAATATATTTATAATATTAATTTAAATTAATGAATACGTATAAAATACTGTAACTTGTTTATATGTCAACAACATTGACAAGGCCAAAAGTGTCGGAACCGTAACAACGAACACGACGATGAAGATGGTTTAGTCAGAATTGGCAGTTACCAGGATGTTTAATTAAAACGGACTATCTCAGCAATGAATGAAAATCAAGGTGAGTTCAACTCACTCAGTTTTATCCCACTTATATTTTATATAAGTTTGGTTTAAATATTTGTGCGCTATTGTCGTTAATTGGTTGATGGATGCTTGGATTTTTATTATTGTTTGGTGGTTGAATATTATATCTGTCCATTGAAATGATATTGTTGAGATAACATATTTGGATGCAGGGAGAAACAGGTTGTAGGGATCCAACAGGATTACTCTTATTTATTATTTATTTTTATATCGTATATATATGAACTGTTGAACCAATATGATTTGGATGATTGATTGATCATTGTTTGTTGAATCTAAATTCAACAGTTGTTTTGTTTTAACCAATAAACAGTTTTGGTTGAGTAATTGACAGCAGTTGGCCTAAAAATAAATGGCGTTACAAATATTGATTTACCGTCGGTTGAATTTACGTTAATAAAGTTATGAAATTTATTTTATAATCGAAGGTAGATTTTTAAATCTATATTTTTAAATAAATAAAGGAAAGTAAGGTTGTTATTTATGTTATAAGTTTTAAGTATTATTAAGTAATTTAAAAATCAAAGTCTTACGAGATTTATAAAGAGACGAGAAAAAATTAATGCAGGAGTTAAATTTATTGTTTCAAGAAACAATTAAATGGAATTTATTTAAATTAATTACGTTATTAATTAATTTAAAAGAAATGAAAGGTTATTTCCATAATTGAAATAAACAAAAAGAGATTTATGAAAATATACTGATATTTTCAAAATAAGAGACAACTTTTAGAATGGGTTATTTCTAAAAGGATAAGTGGCGATTATGGGGTTCAAATAACGGAAACAAAAGAGAGATTTCGTAATGATTATTGTACGATGTTAAACTAAATCGATTCTGCAGTTTTTAGATAATAAGTAATGTTATGACAAATGTTTTGAAATAATAAATTTGATACAGGTATAAGATGTTTCCCCAACAAATGGAGATTTGAAATGATTTTTAGAATATTACTAAGAGGTAATACCACATTTAAAAATATATAAAATACTTAGAAGTATTTAATCATTCATTAGTTTTATAATTTTATAATAAAAAGGGCCAAATGTTGCTGAGTAATGAATCAAGGAATTCATCTTATTTTCATGATTGAATGGTTGTTTATTTGATAGTTAAATAACCGACTATCAAATCTGGCCAATATGATTGTTGATATGGAAAGACCAGGATCGAATTTATATTTGAAACCATTCCGACCAATGAATACGTAAACGTTGAAGATATCAGATGCTAAGCGAGATGGAGCAATTGAAGACCGTGGATCTCCATAAGAGGAAGGATTACTTCTCGGATATTCTCTGGTTGTACAGCCAGAGGTATTCTGACATGATTCGATTGTAAGTGGAATTTTACGGATTTGCAAGGGCTACTCGCTACTGATCCTTTGAATGCGGTAGGGAAGTACCTTCGGTTTGTCCAGTCCCAGGACAACTTGTATGGACAGATGTCTGACAGAGTATTTCCAAAAGGGGTTATGTACGTTGATTTCCTCAAACGTATTCTGTGGCGGTAGAGAAGACACCTTCTCTTAACTTAACAACCCGATTATTTTTGTGGAAATCAATTAGTGATTTCTGAAGGATCTGACGATGTGGCATTCAAAGTGAATGGTGGCCAGGTGTTCCAAGAGATACGTTATGACCTCAAGCCTCACAACCGGAAAATGACACAAATCGGGCAGGCAGTATGGCTATGTAGGTCGCTCCCATTAGGGTGTATAATCACCTATCTAGAGAAATTTTGTTTCCTTCTTTAATCTATCGATGTTGTCCCTTTTCAGGAGCGGTTGTTGATCCCAACCGTTGGTGATATACATTCGACACACTCAAGCGAAATGAGTGGTCAGTCATGTGTGGGCCGGGTTGCAACACGTTCTTGTTGAACCCAGTGTATTCGCCTCTAGAGATACACTATCCGCAGGTGGTTCCATACCTTGTCATAGTCGGAATCCAATCTCCAATAAGTGCCTGCGGTTTTGATTGTATACTATATATGTGGAGCGTGAGATGCAAGCGTTCCGCTAGATTGTTATTTATTTGTATTTAGACACTATTGTAATATCAGAATAAGATACGATTTCAAAACTGTTTTGGGTTATAGTAAGGTAAAAGCCATCCAGGTTTATGTGTGGGCTGGTCTTACTATTATCCTTTTCTTTCAAAAGGATTTTGAACTTTATAATCAAGTTGGGTGATCCCTTTAAACTTTGCGAGTTGTTCTCACTCTGGTTCACCAGACTGACCCGGTATTTGTAGTGCTCGGGTTAGACCGGGCTGTACAGGTTCAGGTCATTGGATAAAAATATGAAATTCAGAAGACGAGCTAGAAGAGTTCAGATGTATGATATTATTCCGCTGTATATTGTATATGGGGACAGATTATTATAACTGTCCAGATGTGTTGGTTGTAAGCTGTACTCTGATGTTTGTAAGTATTTTTAAGCTCTCAATAAAGATTATTTCTACATTATATTTGGTTCCGCTGCGATGTGAGACTCTATGTTGTATTGGTTCTTTTCTTCTTCTATTCTAATATTTCTTTCTTTCTTATCTCACCCTCTAAATTCTTTCTAATAACCATCTGGCGTTTTCGATACTTGGGTTTCGGCAAAGTAATACAAGTTTCATGTATTATTGTCAAAGTCTGGGCGTCGAACTCGCTGGGTCGTTACAGTGGTACCTGAGCTATTAGTTTAGTAACAACCTTGGTTCTGTGGCATAACTCGATAGAGATGGGGTTAGTAACACCCTAGATTCTAGAGTGAGTTGAGTGTATGTATTTGAGAGAGCGTATTTGTATATTTAAAAAATGTTTATATCATGTTAATTAGTTGGTTCAATTTTGGACTAGCAGCCTGTACGATATTGTTTTATAAAAAGGGTAAATGGAATAATTTTACCCAACTTATATTTTATAGAAAAAGGAAATATTTTCTAGTCTTATTGGTTGTTTGATTGTGTTGCTTGATTTGATTGGTATTCAAATTAAATTATTTAGTGGAATTAAACTAATTAGAAAATGGATTAGTCAATTGAATTGAATATGGAAAATGAAGCTTAACCCGGTTAAGTGAATTAACAAAAGATGGAATTCAAATAGAATTAAATAAATGTAGATGTTGGAAATTGAATAGATAATAATAGAAATCAATCTAGTATAAATCGATTGATATTAGTCTGGGTTGAACTAAAGTGAATATAATTTGGTTTGGTTGTGTACTATTTGATTTATTGGATTTTAGTAAGTTCAATTAAATTTAACAATCAGTTAATATGAAATTTAATGAATTGGAGACAAGGAAATAAATCCCAGTATAATGAATTAAAAATAAAATTGGTTGTGATGTGGAGACAGAATTATTTAAACCTGTATATGTTATTTTCATTGTAAATTGAGAAAGGTGCAGATTCCAAAAGGTTATGAAATTGATTTGGTCATACAGATTGGGAGTACAGAAGCAGTTAGTTGATTTGATCCGGAATTGGAATGGGGTCGCCTGACAAATAGGTAAACCTTAGTATTATTGGTTGGTGATTGATTCTATACCCTTGAGTTGGGTAGCCACTTGGATTTTGGTTTTCTTTCGGAAAAGTCGAGGCCCAAAGTGGTAGTTGTTGTTGTATCGATCGAGCCGCGTAGGGGAATTGCTGGCGAATTTTTTTGAAATCTGTATGACTTGGAATATTTTTGACGATAATTTCAAAATGACCATTTTAAAATATAAATGAGTTAGAAACATTTTCTTACCTTTTAATTTCGGGGACGAAATTCATTTAAGGGGGAAAAATGTAACGTCTCAGATTTTTGAACATTTATTTCGAATATTTTAAACCTGTTTAGAATTTGGACATGACAGTACGAATTTAACGATTATCGTTAACAACGGATAGCAGTACAAATTTGATATCGTATTAAAATAAAACTTCATTCTTAAGAATGTGTACACTAACTTTTCAGTCTACCTACCGTCTGTTTCCCATCAAAATAAAAATACACAATGCCTAAAATTTGGGGTAAACACAGTCACAACACGCATACACCAAAAGTTTAACACAGCCACATATTCTACTGTTTACCCTATTTTCCTTCTTAATGCACCTAAGACAAGAAACGTAACCAACTTAGAAACTTAAAGTGTTAACTGCCTATATTACAACATACAAAGTTGGCCTCCTATCAAGCACAGCAAACAACAGTAGCTCCGAAATAGCCTATCTTATCCGTGCATTGCTTAACCTTGCATGTGCAACAGATTGGGATTTGGCACCCTACAAACAACATGCTTCAGTAAGAGTACACACGCCTACTGCTAACCCTATTACGATTTACCAATACCATGCACCGAACAGACAAGAACTCGCACATGGAAACTGTGTACGCATTCGGTGTCTTTTCTTTTCAAATCAATAACCCTCCCATCTGACCCTTACACAGTGCAATGACTTTTCTGGTCTTGAAAAAAGAAAATTTGAATAAAAACTTACATGCTAAGCTAACTTGCACATGTAAAATTTAATTGCACCTGCTAGACCTTTTCCCCTATCCTACATTTCGTATCATATAGTGTATACGTTGGCATAAGCTATAGCACACCAGAAGTAACATGCGTATCAGCCATCCTGTGTTTTCAAATCAAAACAGAGCTATGAAATAGAAATCACAATGACATATGCTGAAGCCTTAAGCCTGTAGCAGGAGAAGATTGACTACCCTGCACCTATTTCCTATGTCTACTGGCTTAAAGTAAGAAATTCAAGTACTTTCTCCCATCAACGTAACCTCAAAGTGAAGCGAAAACTCAATGCATACTCAAACTACACTGAAAAGAAGTTTCCCAGCCTATGATTTAAAGGGAAAACTCAAGGAAGCTACTCCAAAGCTACGCAGTACGTATTGAATCCGACATTCTTCTTATCTTCCCATTTTCTTTTATAAATACGCAGTTAATTTTTGTCCGCAAACAAAAAAAAGGGGCGAAACCCATTTCAGAAAGAAAAATAATAATATTTCATGCCTTGCCTCTTCAATCTTTTCAAGACTCATATACTTATTTATCTCCTTTGATTGAGGGAAGAACACGAGCTGTTAACGCGGGTGGTGACCACCGGAGTTTGGTTATGCTTGTTTTCTGGTTTTCTGCAAATGGTGGAGTCTTCGGTTGGAGATAACATGGAGTTGAAGGGGGATGGGCTGTTGTTGGTAAAGGACTATGTTCGTTTCAAGCATATGAGTTCTTGATCCACGTACGGTGAAGGTTGGGTTCGGTGGTGACGTTTCTATGTCGGGCGTAGGTGGTGGAGTTTGGAACATGGCTGCCACGAAGTATGGGGGCGGGAGGCAAGGTGTATGGGTATCAAACGGGAAGTGGAGCGAGAGAGTGGTAATAGTGAATGAAAACAAAGGTAAACAGTATCGAGTTGGGGGAGGGTGCTCAGGCGATCTAGAGGTGTTGTGCTAGGGTCCGTCGAAGTGCGGTTGCATGAAGTGGTTTGTGTGGGGTTCGAGTGGGACATGAACTGATGGGGAGGCGGACGTGTGGTGGACGGAGTCGTGGAGTGCGATAAGTTGAGTGATGTGGTGCATGCAGTTTGTAACAGTACCGAGGGAAGAGGGGATACAGTAAGGTAAGAGTCAATGTGCTAAGATTATTTCAATTTTTTCCTAACCGATTGTTAATTAACATGCCTAGATAGTTTCGACGTATTGCCTAATCCCACGAGAAATAGGTGCTAAACAAGTATACATTGCCTGATGATATTTTTAATGTTCCAAACCTATATTTCTATAGTGCCAATTCCGTGACCATTTAATTTAAGTGTACTGATGAGAATTTATTTACCCTATTGTATTTTCATGTCAAATCTTGTTTTAAAATTTCCTAATTATGGCTTAGTGAGTATAATTTGTTTGTGTAAAACAAATCTATTTAAACAAAATATGAATAGTAGGGCATTGCCTGGAAATGCAAACATGCCTAATCACGTCTGTAGTTCTTGGACAAATGAAGTTCTATGACCAACCGTGAGACCTTACTTAGTAATCAATGTATATACACAGTACGGGTTGAGTATAATATTTAATTTCTTTTTGCCTATAACGCGACCTAACCATAATGTGTTAAGGTGCCTGACCATGCTAGGACGTGCAAAATTAAAATTTTGTAAATAAACATGTGATTAAATAATAATGTACTATTAATATATTTATGATATTAATTTAAATTAATGAATAAGTATAAAATACTGTAACATGTTTATATGTCAACAGAATTGACAAGACCAAAAGTGTCGGAACCGTAACAACGGACACGACGATGAAGATGGTTTAGTCAGAATTGACAGTTACCGGGATTTTAATTAAAATGGACTATCTCAACAACGAATGAAAATCAAGGTGAGTTCAACTCACTCAGTTTTATCCCACTTATATTTTATATAAGTTGGGTTTAATATTTGTGTGCTATTGTCGTTAATTGGTTGATGGATGCTTGGATTGCTATTATTGTTTGGTGGTTGAATATTATATCTGTCCATTGAAATGATATTGTTGAGATAACATATTTGGATGGAGGGAGAAACAGGTTGGAGGGATCCAATAGGATTCCTCTTATTATTTATTTATTTTTATATCGTATATATTTGAACTGTTGAACCAATATGATTTGGATGATTGATTGATCATTGTTTGTTGAATCTAAATTCAACAGTTGTTTGGTTTTAACCAATAAACAGTATAGGTTGAGTAATTGACAGCAGTTGGCCTAAAAATAAATGGTGTTACAAATATTGATTTACCTTCGGTTGAATTGACGGTAATAAAGTTATGAAATTTATTTTATAATCGAAGCTAGATTTATAAATCTATATTTTTAAATAAATAAAGGAAATTAAGATTGTTATTTATGTTATAAGTTTTAAGTATTATTAAGTAATTTACAAATCAAAGTCTTACGAGATTTATAAAGAGACGAGCAAAAACTAATGCAAGAGTTAAATTTATTGTTTCAAGAAACAATTAAATGGAATTTATTTAAATTAATTACGTTATTAATTAATTTAAAAGAAATGAAAGGTTATTTCCATAATTGAAATAAACAAAAAGAGATTTATGAAAATATACCGATATTTTCAAAATAAGGAGACAACTTTTAGAATGGGTTATTTCTAAAAGGATAAGTGGCGATTATGGGGTTCAAATAACGGAAACAAAAGAGAGATTTCGTAATGATTATTGTACGATGTGAAACTAAATCGATTCTGCAGTTTTTAGATAATAAGTAATGTTATGACAATTGTTTTGAAATAATAAATTTGATATAGTTATAAGATGTTTTCCCAACTAATGGAGATTTGAAATGATTTTTAGAATATTACTAAGAGGTAATACCACATTTTAAAATATATAAAAGACTTAGAAGTATTTAATCATTCGTTAGTTATTTATAATTTTATAATAAAAGGGGCCAAATGTTGCTGAGTATTGAATCAATGAATTCATCTTATTTTCATAATTGAATGGTTGTTTATTTGATAGTTAAATAACCGACTATCAAATCTGGCCAATATGATTGTTGATATGGAAAGACCAGGATCGAATTTATATTTGAAACCATTCCGACCAATGAATACGTAAACGTTGAAGATATCAGATGCTAAGCGAGATGGAGCAATTGAAGACCGTGGATCTCCATAAGAGGAAGGATTACTTCTCGGATATTCTCTGGTTGTACAGCCAGAGGTATTCTGACATGATTCGGTCGTAAGTGGAATTTTACGGATTTGCAAGGGCTACTCGCTACTGATCCTTTGAATGCGGTAGGGAAGTACCTTCGGTTTGTCCAGTCGCAGGACAACTTGTATGGACAAATGTATGACAGAGTATTTCCAAAAGGGGTTATGTACGTTGATTTCCTCAAACGTATTCTGTGGCGGCAGAGAAGACACCTTCTCTTAACTTAACAACCCGATTATTTTTGTGGAAATCAATTAGTGATTTCTGAAGGATCTGACGATGTGGCATTCAAAGTGAGTGGTGGCCAGGTGTTCCAAGAGATACGTTATGACCTCAAGCCTCACAACCGGAAAATGACACAAATCGGGCAGGCAGTATGGCTATGTAGGTCGCTCCCATTAGGGTGTATAATCACCTATCTAGAGAAATTTTGTTTCCTTCTTTAATCTATCGATGTTGTCCCTTTTCAGGAGCGGTTGTTGATCCCAACCGTTGGTGATATACATTCGACACACTTAAGCGAAATGAGTGGTCGGTCATGTGTGGGCCGGGTTGCAAGACGTTCTTGTTGAACCCAGTGTATTCGCCTCTAGAGATACACTATCCGCAGGTGGTTCCATACCTTGTCATAGTTGGAATGCAATCTCCAATAAGTGCCTGCGGTTTTGATTGTATACTATATATGTGGAGCGTGAGATGCAAGCGTTCCGCTAGATTGTTATTTATTAGTATTTAGACACTATTGTAATATCAGAATACGATACGATTTCAAAATTGTTTTGGGTTATAGTAAGGTAAAAGCCATCCATGTTTATGTGTGGGCTGGTCTTACTATTATCCTTTTCTTTCAAAAGGATTTTGAACTTTATAATCAAGTTGGATGATCCCTTTATACTTTGCGAGTTGTTCCCAATCTGGTTCACCAGACTGACCCGGTATTTGTAATGCTCGAGTTAGACCAGTATGTACAGGTTCAGGTCATTGGATAAATTGAAATTCAGAAGACGAGCTGGAAAAGTTCAGATGTATGATATTATTCCGCTGTATGTTGTATATGGGGACAAATTATTATAACTGTCCAGATGTGTTGGTTATAAGCTGTACTTTGGTGTTTGTAAGTATTTTTAAGCTCTCAATAAAGATTATTTCTATATTATATTTTGTTCCGCTGCGATATGAGACTCTGTGTTGTATTGGTTCTTCTTCTTCTTCTTCTTCTTCTTCTTCTTCTATTCTAATATTTCTTTCTTTCTTATCTCACCCTCTAACTTCTTTCTAATAACTATCTAGCATTTTCGATACTTGGGTTTTGGCAAAGTAATACAAGTTTCATGTATTATTGTCAAAGTCTTGGCGTCGAACTCGCTGGGTCGTTACAATTCTTAAGTAAAATATGTATTAAAGTCGTTGCCTCGGTTTTAACTTCAAATCCACTTTTCCTTATCAACCTGGATTTTGCTCACTAATACTTTATCCAAGCTCCTTTTTACATCGCAAAAACAAATGGTTGGATTTTATACCCAAAATCCTTCTATTTACTTCATTACTTAAATAAATTAGTATTTTCATTTTAATATGGTTTTTTTTCTTCTTATATTGGAAAAATCCCCTTTCTCAGTCATATCCACTTCCACTTAATGTTCACAATTAAGTAAACTCCTTTCCTCATTGCAAAACTTATCACTTAAAAATTCCTAATTGACAAGTTTAATATAACTCAATTCTATTTCCTAAGCCCTTTATTATCTCTTAAGTATATATATCTTACTTCATTATTAACTACGATAGGTTAGTTAATATTATAACACTTTATTTAAAACTCTGATTCCTTTTATAACTCCTTTATGGAATTTGGACTATAAAATCCTTTCATAATTATTAAAATAATAATAATAAACTGTTTAATAATCATCTCAAATACAATTACTTAACTCCTATAAACAATCATTAAATTAAAATGATAAAACCTTATTTAACTTTTCCCTTGGAAACAATTATTCTATATTATTTTCCCTTCGGTTACCATACGACTTCTTTATGAAATAAAAACTATATAAATATTTTTTCCTTTTTATAACTAAAGTTACAAATATCGTCTTACTTAAAAACTAGTTATTTAAATAACTAAATCAAAATTTAATTTTCAATTTAGTTAAAAATATTTTTTTAACTTTAAAATACATCAATTAGCCTGACGGCGAATTACTGTTTCAAAACGATGGATTTAAACCATCAACTGCCAATTACCTAATCAATACTGCATATTGATTCAAACATGACAATTGTTGAATTTTGATTCAACAAGCAATATTGATTCAATCATCGATATCTAAACAGGATATGACATAAATTGGAATAAACAATTCATGAAAACAACAACTAATATATGATTTATTTGAGGAATCTGGTTGGATTCCTCCAACCTGTTCTTCCCAGCACAACAGTTTATAATATTGTTTATCACTAACAAATGAAATCAGAATTACAGTATAACACAGACAAACAATTAACCAATAAATAGATAAAAATCATCCATAACATCCATAACGTCCATTCAGCCAATTAATGATAAATATAAATGATATGAATTTAACACATCGCAGTATTTCAGAAGTGTGAGAATTAACTCACCAATTTAGTTTGCCGATGAGGTTGCATCACTTTATATAGTTTTAAACTAACGTTTAAAACTACATAAAATTCCACGGTCTCAGAATCACTCCATTCTAGTTTGTATACGTTGGAACCGTCAATACAAACCCGTCGGCTCCAGTTTCATCCAATTCTGTTCACAGATGCAAAAGTTATTCGTATTACAGCATTTGAATTAAATTGAAATGGTTTTACCTTTAACTATAGTCATTAATTAAATCCAAATCCTTAATTAACATAATTAACGATTCTGTTAATTACCTTTCTTCTATAACTTAAAAAGCCGACACCCCGGTCATTCCTACGCGGTTCCCACTTCGGGCCTCATCTTAACCCGATGCCATCTTTTCTTTGATCTGCAGAAACCCCTACCCACATTACACGATTTTGTTTACAAATAATGATATGTATTAAACAAATTAAACCTTAAAGCTAATCAATAGGTTATCATTACCTTACTTTGTATTCCATGCCACCTTCCCACTTAACCAACGCTGTTTCATTCTCAACTCTTTCTTCTGTAACCCGTATAACTTGATTCCTCCACCTCGATAAAACCATGCCTTGTACCAACGCTCAACGCCGACGAACTGGTGCTCCGGAACTCACACTACCTACCCCATCAGGACCGCCGTGTCCCACTCCCTCTTTGCTCATAACCACGACCTGAGAAACCCTTCCGCCTCGCCTGAAAGTCGAATGAACTGACCTTCGTTCAAGTTGACCCACTGCCGTACTCCGACCATCGAGCCACCTAAGACCACCACTGTAACCTTCGCCGTCCCTCCAGCTTCCTTTCCTGACTGACCCCGCTTCCTCCGATGGTCCACTGCTCCACCACGATCCCAAATACCGAAACCCAAATCCAAAATTCCATATAGAAATTAGCCTCCGTTCAACTCAATACCCCCACCGCCACTGGCCACTGGAATTGCTCCGGTCAACACCAATAGGAAGCTCCTCCTTCCCTCTATCAACGCCAGCCAAGGCGATCACCAATTCCTCCCATCTTGGCTACAATGATCGGCTACAAAACGCTGCTGACCAAACCTGGAACCCCCAAATGTCAATCGCACCATACAAATTATACATGAAACCGAAGCTTACTTTAGCTGTATTACACCCATGTAATTTATTGGATTTATAAGAATTTAGTGGAATTATTCTTGAATTTAGAAGTTAAATTATTTACTGAAGAAAGTCTGAAGGAGAGAAATCAGAATGAGGAAAGTGGTTTGGGATTTTAGGGTGTCACGGTGGTTTATTATATAGAAGGGAGATATAATATTTTATTTTATTATTTTTATTATTTTATTTCTGATTTGACCGAAGATATTTATTGACGAGACTAGCGATTTTTATTCATACCTATCGCAATTCCAAACACTGTTTATTGATTACTGCGATCACACACGAACTACATTAACCACGAGAATGGATGACATCATATAATTCGACGTTACGGTGCTAATGAATCTTGTTTCATCGAATTCCGAGTCCGTTTGTCAAAATGGAACTGGTTCGAGCCAAAATGATCGATTTGTTTACATTTTATTTTGCCATGCCCACAGAATAACTCCGGTTTGATGCGCAACTTGAAATATAACAATAATTTGCTATTACGGTCTCAATAAAATTTGTTTCGTTGGAAACGGAGATCATTTGAATAAACTCCCTTTTTAAAGGTCCAATTTGAATTAAAATAAACCAATTTTAAAATACTTCAATATAATAATATAAAAATATTACAATTGGACATCCCCAAGCAGAATTTCCCATATTTTCAAAATAAATAACCCGAGTTGAATTCTGAGCCAAAACGATATTAAATAAATTAAAAACCATAAATTTCTATAAAATAAATCGTTATAGTCGAATTCCACAGCGACTATTTGAAAATTTGATTTGTCCATAAAACCAAAATCTACACTATGAAAACTCTGTTTCATTAGAATGATATTGTCAAACAGATTCCGACGTTTCTTGTTTCGAAGAAATCCAACTTGTTTTGAATCCTGTATAACCAATTGAAGTCCAAAATTCTAAATTATGAAAGTCGTACCGAACAATTGGTAACCGATTTGATTGGTACCAATTGACTAGTATGAGTTTACCAAATGTTGTTATGTTATTTTGCTACATCCCCTCTGCGGTCCCCTCCATCTTCCTTTCGTTCCACCATTCCTCCTCTCACACCTTTAATGTTTTATAATTAATTTTGAAAACTAAAATCCCAAAACTCATTTTTAACAAAACACACCCTAAGGTTGATTCTAAAAAAATCTACTATATGGTTTTCAATTTTGTCAATGAGATAATTGTCAAAATATTTTGCCTTCGGTTCTTGTTAAAATATTATGCTAGTATAAACATAAATCTTTGTTAAAATATAATTTCCCCAACTAACATTAAAAGCTGGTATGCATTTCAAAAGACGTGAATTTTAGCAACTCTTTTGCGAGAATTAGACCTCCTTTTAGTAATGGACTTTCAGTTTACCCCTAATATGGTTTTGATTGGTTTTTTGATGCATGATTGCTTGACAGTTGCAGGCTCCAAAAGTGACTGTAATTGGCACATAGCCAGTGAAAGGAATTTTTTTTCATACAAAAACAAGTTTGGAATACCTATCATATTTTAACAAGCAAAGAAATTAATAAGTAAATTGCTTCAATGCTTGTAAGTTTTATATATAATGTTTATTCAGAAATTTGCACACATGGTTTGATTTGCTCCTTGGAATACCCACAAATAAATATTAATGAATCAAAGAGTAATGCAAAGCATCTCAAATAATGAAATAGCACAAAAATTACTTAAATTTGCTTATTCAGTTGTATGCCTCATTTAACCTAAAAAAAATGAATTACTATCTTTGTCATAATGAACAGAACCACTTGAAAAGAAATGTAACAAATACCTTTGTTTTTCAAATTATAAGCATAAGAATTTGACTGCACAAAACCTCACACATGAAAAAAAATGTCGAAACTTTTGCAAATCCTCAAATAAACCAGTCAAAAAAAAAAAAAAACTCTAAGAGTAATATCTATATAAATAAATCAATCAGTGGCAGGAATGTCAAAATTATAAAAATTAACAATCAGACAAAGGCAAACAATTTTTTCATCTAACCACCCTCTTTATTGATTCTTAAAAAAATCATTTATAGTTAATCAAATGACTAAAATCAACAAAAAAATGATAACGATATATGCCAACGATTCATAGGAATTTTCAACATGTATCATAATCAAGATATCAGACCAGTAAACTATGAAGCTATGAAGGTAAACTCAAATCAAACAAACAATGTTAATCATCATTAAGACTGTGTTGTATATAAAAATTACGAAAGAAAAAATTAGCTGTATCCAGCACATTCTCTGAAAAATAAACCATACATCTACCCAAGGTGCATGACTCAACTTCATCATGCCATCCAGATTAGAAACCCCACCTCGCAATCTCCTAATCCACAATAACCCCATGACATCCACCTAAGGCATTAGTTACCACGCAGATCTCCACGCATGTCACTGCATGTAAACCGATCTAGATCTCCATCCATACTAAATTTATAACCAAATCACCACCAATATCGCAACCTTTCAGAACCGACCACCTACCATTGCAAGATAAACAACCGAATCAATGTTTACAAAGATCAGTATGCTGAAACAAATCATTTTCCCTATGGAATCACACAACTACACAACCCTAATTCTTGTCTAAAAATCACTAGTCTTGCCTAACATCATAAAGCTGCGCAACCAAATGGTTGCGAATTGAAAGCTATGAGCTTGATCTTGGCTCTGGATCTGAATTACTAATTTTGTTTGGAAGTCTCAAATTGTAACAACCCAAAAATTTAGACAATAGAAATTAATTATTTAATTAGATTCTCAAAAATATGAATTTCTACAAAACAATGTAATTTGACCATAAAACTTTAACCGTTACGTTCATCTCGGAATTCTGGTAAACTTTCATGTTTGGAGTTTCGCGAACGGAGTCCATATGAAAAAGTTACAGAAAAATACGATAACGGACGGAAAACAAATAAACCAAAATATATAAAGATTAAATACCATATTTAACTGCCTTCACATGGTGATTGGCAACCCTAGTGGTCAACCTACTAGGTGCCAGAATGCCCAGTGACGGCCAGGGTTAATGGTTTAATTTGTATTATTAAACGGATGGACATATATCAATAAAAATAAATCTAACGGTTCATGGCCAATTCCACTCCTATAAATAAATGGGGTAAGGCCTCATTATTTTCACAAAAATCTGTAAGCAGCAGCGAAGCTCTACCATTTCCCTTTCTCTTCCAATCAATTTCTTAATCAAAAATATATTCATGTATAATCAATCACATATATATCACTTATATTTGAAAGGGACTATAAGATTTAAATGGAAAAGGGTATAAATCGAAGTCTAAGCTATTCTTCATCATATTCCCCACTCTTTTCCTATTTTCTTGCAAATCTATAGATTTGAAAGTATCCCCTTTTCAAAATAATTATAGATCTGTAAGAATTTGGGAATTGCAGGCCCAAAAGATTATTCAGATTTCATATTTGGAAGCTTTCAAGTGAGTGAGAAATTTACATACAAAGTTGTAATAGCCTATTTGTCTCATTTGAATTAGATCCCAAAGTATATGCCTAATATCATCTTTTTATAATATTATTGAATTTAAAAGGACACTTATTAGATCTTCTCATGAATGTTGATAAAAATCTGAAAGTATATATTTGTGGTTATGAATTATATTATTTGTAGGCTTATTTAACTATTTATACATATTGCCTACAATTATGTTTGAAAATATATTGCGATTGTTGCAAACACTGTGGATCTGGAAATCAGTTCCATTAAATACTGTTTAGATGTAGTTTTATTTTAGATCTCTAGTTTCTGTGTTAATTTATGAATTACGTAATTTGATTTAAAAGATATAAATCTGTTTGAGTTCAGTGTTGTTGGGGTTTTGGCTTAGTTGTTGTAAAAATGCATTTTTCCTCTTTTTAAACAAAAAGACATTATTTTGAAACCCATAAGAAGTACAATAAAAGATTTAAAGAGGGAAAAGTTGTGTAAATGTACGCGTAAATATAAATATACATATTTGTGCATAGTTTGCATCAACTATTCCAAAATACACATAAATATATAATTTTTGTGGTTTGAGATATGTCTATTATAATAATCAGGCTTAATTTACAATAACTGCAGCTAACGGTCTTTTTGTAAGATTTGAAATCTTATGGCAAGATTGAATGCAAAAAAGGGAATGTTCGATTATTGGTTAAACCAAATTATTAAACTTAACGATAAATAATAATAAAGAAAGATAACTATGTTAACCGCACAAAAATAAAAATACATATACATTATCCGTCCAAATCTACGTAAACAACGAAATATACATTATAATGGATGTTTGATGTTTGAACAGTATTCATTTTATAGAATTATACATGTTAATGTAATCCATATTAAATGAATATATTTGTGGTGACCATTGTAGCAATTAATGTAATTGATTGCTATAAATAAGGCCATAAATTAATAAATAGTCATTGTAACCGAAGTTGATTTGGGAATAGTAAAATTTAATTAGGCAGTTGAGCCTAATGGTTGCAATTTTTAAAACTTGGTTAGGGTTAAATGTTGAAACCCCAATTAGGAAATTTAATTTATAACCGCACTAAGACACGAAGTTAAGCTCAACTTGTGGTAGAAGTCTGCCTGGAACCGAACGACATATCTAGCATCACGAGTGGTTAGCTTAATGTGAGAGGTCTAGTGCACAAATATATATATATATATATATATATAATAGACAATAAATGAATAAATAAGATTAGTGATGTCGGTTGGGGTACAACAAATATATATATTTCGGGACTGATAAAGATAAGAATAATCCATTGTTAATTAATGTTTTAGGAAGATTATGGCCTTTAGACCCATAAGTGGCATTAATTAAAACCAATGGAAATAAAAGAAAATTAAAGATTTGATGGTTGCCTTAGGAAAATATGATCTTTATAGTTATAAATGGCGATAAACATATGAACATGCATAAATGGAATAAAATGGGGATTTATGGGTATTGATTGTGCAATAAGGAAAAATAATTAATCAAATATCCTAGGATAAGGAGGATATAACTTTCCTTATTTATACAAGTTACTCTAGAACTTAATACTAAAAGCTAGAATTGGACTTGGTAGGTTAACAATGTGAAATATTATTAACCATAGGAACGCATGACGATAATTAACCGTGTGTGTACGGTATTTCTGTGAAGAGAAACTAAACGGGAATTACTTAATAATGTAGCTCACTTTATTCCAATAAGGAGGAGCACTAAAGGCTAATTAGGTACAAACTTAATAATCTTGCTGTATAGTTCACTTCCTTGGGTCTTAAGTGGCTTGGGTCGAGGAGTCCACCTGGGAGTAGGTATTCCAGTCTAGGGGTCTTAAATGGTGTGTGGGTGTGAGGCCAACACAAACTTGGAAATTTAAAATGTCCCGTGTGGTCATTCCATAGGGCTACCTATCCTATGGGAAGTATTAAGAGACTAAGGAGATTATCCAATAAGGTCAGCTAGATGGTAAAGAAAAAAACCCTCTCTCACCTTTCACGGGGTATGAGTTATATGCATGAATGACGGAAGCCTTAGCTAGTAGGGTCCCATAGCTAGTGCCCTCTAGTTCATGTTAAAGTTGAATAGATCGTCGAGAAGTATTGAGTGACCAATAGGTCCACATAGGGTCTTAAGTGATCGAGAGAATCCAGCCTATCTATCAATTGATTGTGTGGCGTTAAATAACTAAGGATGTGCATATGAATATATGTAAACTCCATAATTAGGAGTCCACTCTCGATTTGATAACCAGGCAAGTTCTGGCATAAAGGCTTCATTAACATATGTGTAAACGTTCTATATCGGTATCATATTTTGGGTATACTACCTTGGGAAGGGTAGCAGAGTCGTGCGTAAGTATTTACAAGGTTAGGATAGAATCACTAACTTTGGTGTGCGTATCTTGGGTTGAACCAAACAGGGATACATCTGTGTATTATAATATGTGTTGTGCATTTCCTGTTCACCAGAATCTTATTATGACCCCCTCCTCATTACAACCTCCCAGTTTCCTA
This sequence comes from Allium sativum, assembly GCA_030737875.1. Lineage (NCBI taxonomy): Eukaryota > Viridiplantae > Streptophyta > Magnoliopsida > Asparagales > Amaryllidaceae > Allium > Allium sativum. The sequence goes on from CM060916.1 coordinate 320,419,954, forward strand.
AAAAAGATCAGGTTCTCATAGTTGTTTAGGTTTGGCTTTCGGTTGTCGTCGTCTCTCATGCTCGGTATTGGCAAAGTGACTTACTTTAAAAAGGTAGTTACTTGAGTTAATACTAGTCCATCCTATTTTTTCCAGTGTGAGTTATTTTATCGTACTCTGATTATGCTTATACTCATTTAATTGCAGGTACTAGATATAGAAGCTCCATGCTTGGATGTGTTCGAGTTTTGATTTTTGTAAAAATTTAGGCTTAGAAAAGTGTGGGGTGTTACATTTGGTATCAAAGCATAAGTTAGAGGATCAGAGGAATTAATTAAGTTAAGACTCATGAGAGTACGTAATTCGGTTTTCTTTTCCGTTTTCTTCGTCTTTCTTACTCGACTTCAATTTATTTTGACAATAAATTAGTTGTGGGCCTAATTATATAGAATGGGATTTAAGCGACTAAGAGTTGAAATAGGTTGAGTTCGGGTTTCTACTCAATTCTATCTTACCCCACAGTACGTTGGCGATCTCGTCGAGAAGAGCATAGGGACGACATATGGTGGATTCCGTTGATTCGAGTTTGGCAACTGGACAAAAATCTAGGTACAACTGAGATAGTCACAAATTTTGGTTTTTGGTTTCATTTAGTGGTTCCAGTCAAAGACATTTTCATGGTCTTGAAGCGGGAAATCCATGTTAATATGTTATATCCATTCGAAAATATAATTATGAGGTATATCATTTCGTTACGTCGTTAAATTTTCGGATATATTTGAGTTCTTGGCCTTGTAATCGAGGAAATTTTATTTTAAAGCTATTTAGAAAAAATAAAATGGATTTCAAAGGTTCTAAAATTTCGGTTTCGGAAAATGGTTTTATAAAAATATAGTTTTATGGAGATATGGTTTTTAAAATTTTAATCTATTCGTGTTTCAGAATTGTTGGACTTTGTGTGATTTTAGTAAATGTAATCCGATTGGTAGGAAAAAGGGGATTGGAAATGACAACGAATATGCCACTAAAACTTAAAAATAATTAATACCTATTCCTTTTGACTTTTACTATCCCTTTCTTTCTATATATATTGGATGGTCAATTGCAATCATCACAATTCGAACTTGGGATTTTAAAGTTCTGACAATTTTAAACGCGAAGAGGTTTTTCGGTTTGTAATATAAACTGGAATCTAAATAATAATAAAAAGAATAAATTGGATTTATAAATATGAAACTGTTAATTTATAATAAATTCCTGTCGAGTCCCTGAAATTTTCGACACTTGAATCTATACACCAACACATCCCGTGTCCAAACTCAAGTATCGAAAACCTAGAAAGCTAATAGAAAGAAATTAGAGGGTGAGATAAGAAAGAATGAAAGTTAGAATAGAATAATAACATGAAGAACCAACATAATACAGAGTTCCACAACATAGCGGAACAAAATATAATATATAAATAAACTTTATTGAGAGCTTGAAATAAAAACTTACAATCCATCATTCACAAGTGGTCAGCTTAATGTGAGAGGTCTAGTGCGCACACGCACACACACACATATATGGCAACAAATAAATAAATAAAATTAATGATGTCTATTAGGGTACAACAAACATATACAATTTGGGACTGATAAAGATAAAAATAATCCGTTGTTACTTAATGTCTTAGGAAGATTGGCCGTTAGTCCGATAAGTTGCATTAATTAAAATCAATGGAAATAAAAGGAAACTAAAATTTTGATGGTAGTCTTAGGAAAATATGTCAGTTTTGGTTATAAATGGCGACAAACATATGAAAAGGAATATATGGAATAAAATGGGGATTTATGGGTATTGATTGTCGCTTAAATTACTAAGTCCAATAATGAAAAATAATTAATCAAATATCTTGGGATAAGGTGGATATAACTTTCCTTATTTATACATGTTAGTATAGAACTTAGGACTAAAAGCTAGAATTGGACTTGGTAGGTTAACAATGTGAAATATTATTAACCATAGGAATCCGCGACGATAATTAACCGTGTGGGTATGGTTTATCCGTGAAGAGAAACTAAATGGGATTAACTCAATAATGTAGCCCGCTTTATTCCGATAAGGAAGAGCATTAAAGGCTAATTGGGTACGAAATTAATAATCTTCGCGTATAGTCTGCTTCCTTGGGTCTTACGTGGCTTAGGTCGAGGAGTCAACCTGAGAGTGGGTTTTCCAGTCTATGGATCTTAAATGGTGTGTGTGAGGGCTACTTAAGCCTGGAAATTTAAAATTTCCGATATGGTCATTCCATTGAACTACCTATCCTACATGAAGTATTAAGCGACTAAGGAGATTATCCAATAAGGTCAGCTAGGTTGTAAAGCAAAACACCCTCTCTCACCTTACATGGGGTATGGGTTATATGCGTGAATGACGGAAGCCTTAACTAGTAGGGCCCCGTAGCTAGTGCCCTCTAGTTCATGTTAAATTTGAATAACTCATCGAGAAGTATTGAGGGACCAATAGGTACCTCCTAGAATCTTAAGGGATTGGGAGAATCCACCCTATCTATCATTTGATAGTGAGGCGTTAAATAACCAAGAATGTGCATGTGAATATATACATATTCTGGTATAAAGGCTTCAAAAATATATGTGTAAACATTCTATCTCGGTATCGTATTTTAGGTATACTACCTTGGGAAAGGTAGTTAGAGTCGTGTGTAAATATCTACAAGGTTAGGCTAGAATCACTAACCTTGGTATGCGTATATCTTAGGTTGAACCAAACAAGATACATTTGTGTATTATAATCTATGTTGTGCATTTCCTTTTCACTAGAATCTTGTTGTTCTGACCCCCTCCTCATTACAACCTCTCAGGTTCCTAGAGAAGGTCGGGTTCTCACATGTGTTCAGGTTTGGCTTTTGGTTCTCATTCTCTCCCATGCTCGGTATTGGCAAAGTGACTTACTTTAAAAAGGTAGTTACTTGAGTTAATACTAGTCCATCCAATTTTTTTCCGCTGTGAGTTACTTTATCGTACTCTGATTATGCTCATGCTCATCTATTTGCAGGTACCAGATATACACGCTCCATGCTTCGATGTGTTCGAGTTTCGATTTTTGTTGAAATTTGGGCTTAGAAAAGTGTGGTGTGTTACACAAATTGTCATGAAATGTCTTTAATCTGGATATGAGATTAAGAAAGGAGAGCTACGATAAAGGATTTGATATGGAGAAAGGAGAATTATGGTCAAGGAATTTCAATGACATGTATTTTATCAGGAGGCGGAATGAAGAGCTGTAGAGGAGTTATTTGGTTTTGCTTGAGAAGGAGAATTCAAGTTTTGTTGGGGAGTGAAAATAAAAATTCATTGGGTTTTATAAGGGAGTGGGATAAAAGCGAACATGGCAACAAGAATCATAGAGGGAAAATATTTTAACTGGAGCCAAATAATTCGAACTAAAGGGAAAACATAGTTTTTATCAAATTTTGTTTATTTAAGCCATATAAGACAGTTACTAAAGAAGCCCTTTAGATACACATGAAAGTGATAATTTGCAGCTTAGTCCTTGCATTCTTTGAAAATTTGAATTTTTTGAACATTTTGGAATTTTATGAAATTTTGAATATATTTAATCAATATCAAAATTAGTCTTAATTATTGATTATTACTTCATAATTATTTAATAACAATTATTAGAAATTAAATAATAAATATTAATTATAGATTATTATAACACTTTTTAGTAATAATTACAAAATTATTGATTATTAATTATTAGTTATTTAACAGTAACTATTAATTTAATTATTAATAGTAATTAATTCATATTTCAAATTAATCATTAATTATCAACTATTATTTAATAGTAATTATTATTTATTTTATTATCGATTATTATGTACATGTCACTAATTGTTACTTATTACGTATTACATAATAATTTTTGAAAACTAATTAAAATTTATTATTTGTTATTCATTAATTTTAGTATTAATTTTAAATATTATTAATTTGTACGTACTTCTTTAGATTTTCATATTATTAATAATCAAATATTATCTATAAAATTATTTATTTTTAATATCAGCTAAGTCTCGATTAAGACTAGTCAAAAAAGCTATAGAAAATAAGTGTAGAAATTTCTGAAAAAACTGTGTACTTATTAATTATCATAAGTTATTTACAATACATTAAATATTATTTAACTATTAATTACTAATATTAATTATTCATTATTAAAAATTATTCTATTTATTAATCATTGATTATTTGATAATAATGATTAATTATTAGTTATTTATTATTAAACTAAAAAAGCTTCATACTTATTAATTATTATTTAACATGAAATATTAATTATCAAATTTTAATTAGTAAATATTAAATATTATTTTTTATTTGTTAATTCTTAATTATTAATATTAATAATTTATTATTAATATAAATAATTTATTATTGAAAATGAAATTTGTTTATTAGTGATTGGTTATTTGACAATGATGATTACCTATTATATATTTATTATTAAATAGTGGTTATTAATATTTATTATTTCATATTTGAAATTACTATTTTATATTTATTAATAATTATACTTATTATTAATTAATAATTATTAATAATAATTATCAGTATTTTTTATTGACTATTTATTTAATAGCTATAAAGTATAGTTATTAAATTATAATTATTAGACAGATAAAATGGAAAAGTTTAATAGTCATATATTATAACTGACAAAAAAGAATAGTTGAGAAAACATCTTCTGTGATTGAAAAAAAGTGTTGTATTAGACATATATTACAACTAGCAAAAAGAACAGTTGTTATAAACATATATCTTCTACAGCTGATACAAAGAGTTGTATATCTATTACAACTGACAATAAAGAAGAGTTGTTAAAAACAAATCTTTTACAACTAACAAAAAATAGAAAAATGAAGAGTTGTCAAAAATAAGTATCTACTACAAGTGACAAAAACGAACAGTTGTAATAGATATCTATTATAATTAGCAAAATAAAAGAGCTGTTGAAAACCGATCTATTACAACTTTCTGAATGAAATAGTTATAAAAAACTCTATTACAACTGACATTTGATGACAGTTGTAATATTGCATTTGTAGTAAGGTCTTTTTTTGTAGCGTTATTTTATATTTAATATACTTATATGTAGTTCATGCTTAAAAAATGTCTGATTCTATAAATGTTAGTATCGTTATGACTGATTTAATCCATTTTGTTTTGCATGTGTGAAGAATTTAATTAAGGAGTAATTGTGTAAATGCGGATTAAATATATATGACTAAATTTACAAAATAATGTGCATAAAATATACAACCGTTTTTAAAAAGGGATTGGATTGAAATTAACAAATTAAAATAGATTTTCAATTAATTTATGTCAATTTGTAATTGAAAAATGCCGAACATATGTGCAAAGTAATATTATGATAATTTGTAAAGGCACACATGAAAATCATAATGGACGAATTGGACCTAATTGCAAATATAATTATAACACGAAGGTTATAGTTGAATGTAATATTGAAAATGTTTATTATTACGAGCGTCACGGCACGCGCTACGCGCGTGCACGGGGCACGCGCTTCGCGCGTGGATATTTATTCCTTATCATGGCACGCGCTTCGCGCGTGGATATTTTTTACTTATAAGTTATGTATTTTACATATGCAAGGAAAAATAACTTGTACTAATGTTGTGCAAGATCAATAAACTGTCACTTCAAGATAAAATAATAAGCAATGTAAATAAATTCAAATGTAATGATCACAAAATATCATTCAATTATTTTGTCTTTTAGCAGATATTAGTACATCTCTATAAACAACATTTTTAGTATAAGTTCCCGATTTTCCATTGACATTGCCACCTTTTATCAACACTTTTGTGTTTTTCATTGAAACTCCTCTTGATAATGCAACATATAGTTGACCATGTCCAAACACGTGTTGAGGCAAGTAGATTCCTATATTTGGAATTGCCTGTCCTTGTGCTTTATTAATTGTGAGGGCGAAACTCAGTCTTATAGAAAATTGTTTGCGTAATAATGTGAATGGCAAACGAATATCTTCGGAAGGCTTCATAGGTATTCTTGGTAAGAAAACTCGATCTCCTGCAAATTGTCCAGTGGCAATCTCTGCATCTATAAGATTTCTATAAAATTCACGACATATGAGTCTGGTACCATTACATAATCCATTCATTGGATCAAGATTTCGAAGTATCATGATTGGGGCTCCTTTCTTTAAGACCAACTTATGTGGAGGCAAACCACTTGGGGCAATTGAGTTAAGGTATTCAAGTTGGTATAGATTTCTTGTATCGTCTTCAACAAAATCAAATGAGTAGTATGTATGCAATTCCCCAGGGAATAAATCAATAACTTGGTTATTCAACTTATCGACACATTCATTAAGAGGAGTAATTAAAGCTCTTGTCACAATATATTCCTTTTGGAATGCATTTTTATATAAATCTGGAAAGATTGTATTTATAAGAGTAGCTATTGAACTTTCATCTTTCCATGGTATAACCATATCATCTGGAATTCGAATCAAGTCGTCATCTGTATGCATTTCATCTCCGTCACCAACACGTAATAGAAAATCCGAGTAGAAAGAATCTTCTTTGGCTCTCATATTTTGAGTAAGTTGGATGACTTGTACATGATTCCATAATGGTGATTTGACAATGCATGCGTCAATTGTCTCTGCTATTGTACCATGTTGTACAACTGGTAAGACTTGTCGAAAATCCCCTCCAAGAATAAGAATTTTTCCTCCGAATGGCAAGTTATTCCCCATAATATCCTTAAGAGTTCTATCAAGTGCTTCAACAGCATATCTATGAGTCATAGTTGCTTCATCCCAAATAAGAATAGACGCTTGACGCAAAAGATTGGCTAATTCTGATTGTTTAGATATTGCACACGTTGATTCAGACGTTGGATTAAGTGGTATTTTAAATCTTGAATGCGCCGTTCGACCACCTGGTAGAATAGTCGCAGTAATCCCAGATGTTGCTGTTGCAAGTGCAATCAAACCTTCTTGTCGAAGCGTGGCAAGTATTGATCGATAGAGAAATGTCTTCCCCGTTCCACCAGGACCATCAATGAAATAAATTCTGCTCTCTTTACTTTTAACAGCATTCAAAATCATAGTATACGCATGTAATTGAGAATCATTCAACTTGCTAGCAAAGGTTAAATCATCTTCAGGTGTTTTAATTGAATATTGCTCATGCAACAATCTTGAAGTTAATGAACGATCATCTATGTCATCTCTAATTGTTGGAAGGTCATAATCAGAATTTTTTTAATAATGATTCATCAATAAAAGATTGAGATCCTTTAGAAGACGATTTTCAAGTATAACTCGGCTTGTTATACTTGAATTTGAATAATCTTCGATCATATAGCAGAAAAATTCATCCCACAATCTTCTAATGCCTGTTGGTGTACAATAAACAAAGATTGTAGTGAACAGTCTTCTCAAAGTTGATGGCATTTTTGTGGCTGATGCTTCTTGTAAACATGCTCTTATGCTTTGATCCTCCTCTAAAATTCCCCTTTTCTCTGCTGCTGCTTGAAATGTTGGATATTTAACACCGTTGATTGTGAGAAGATCGTCAAAAGAAGTTGGGCCTTTTACATGATTCAAAAGAATTCTCAAGTAGTAACGTTCCCCTTCTGATCGTCAAAAGAAGTTGGGCCTTTTACATGATTCAAAAGCATTTTTGTGGCTTAATTGTGAGAAGATCGTCAAAATATTTTTGCTGAGCATTGCGGACAAAATTTTGGTTGTTGTAATGAATGTTTTTGAAATTCAACGTGATCTTTGAAATTCTTTGCAACGTTATGAGTTCTTATATGTGTTCGCCTTGGTTGTTGGCTTTGTATTTGACTATCATTTTCCATATTTTGTCGCCTTTGTTGATAGCGATCTCGACGGCGAGCTAGATTTTGTTCTCTTTCTTCTGTAGACATTGTTTCTCTTTGTTCTCTTTGTCTTTGACGACTTCTCTCTTGACGGTAATGATGATACTCCTCATTTATATGACCATTTGTGTTACTTGAGTTATTTATCTCCATAACCATCATTTCGTTTGAATTGCCACTTGAAGACGTATTTTGAAGCATTTCTCGTTGTAATCTATAAGCATGACGACGTCGAGCTAGGTATGTCTGCCTTTCCTCCGATGTCATATTTTGTCGTCGTTCTCTCGCTCTTAACCTATTAAGTTCTCTTTGTTCATCGGTTGAAGCATGTGCTCTTCTATTTTGCCTTCTTTGGCCGTTCATTTTTGCTATACAACTGTGTTATAAATACAAATATCTTTAATAATATAACTCTAAATTTATCAACTGTGCACAAATTTATCAACTGAACATTAACGACAGAAAAATATAAAGATCATATCAGTCCTTAATTAATGCAGATGTAAATGGAAAAAAGTCCAAATATAAAGTACAATTACGATAACGCTAAAAACATATAATTGCCATACTAAAAATGATAAAATGTATTTATTAATAAAATATTTCTGGTTGATTATCTTCTTTGTCACCATCCATTTTCCTCATATGCTTTATCTGTATAAAAAAAAAGTTTAGATAATACAATTAAACAATGAATATTTTATATTTTGAAAAATATATATTTGTATGCACTTACCACCGCAGAAGTGAAAGCTGCATCCCAACCATACTCATCTATTACTGAGGTATGTTGATTGTTGGGCGGTTGCTCTTGCACATTGTTATTGTTTTCCACCGGTGCATCCTTGGATGGTGTTGTATTATCTTGAAGAAATTTTTGTTTATCGGATTGTTTAGCATCCATTGTTTGGTCTACAATTTGTTTGTAATTAACAGTCTAACCCTTTTAATAAAAATGAAATATTTTAATTACCAAAATGGTTTGTGACATTAATAACTAATGGTGTGTCTGTGGTATCCGGTAATATTTAAGCACATGCACTGAAAATTAGTTGTTGAGTAAATAAAACACATGCACTGAAAATTGCAAATGCACTGAAAATTCCAAGCTTGCCTAATTTCATATTCCCTGTTTATCCATTACATATACTACTACAAAGTAGGATTGATATGTTACATATGAATTAAAAACTACCAATGAATGCATAAAATTACGTCAATAAATTAAGTAGAACGTATAAGCAAAAGGAATAAATGCGGAGTAATTTTTTTGAAAGAAATTGAATACAAATTTGGAATTAAAGCAAACAAAACTGTAATAGTACCTTGTAATTTTATAGGTTACATAATTACAGATCTGAATTAAGGTTATGTATTAAGAAAAATATATGGTTAGCAAATAGGTTAGTACAAATATATGGTTATGAAAGAAAAATGATAATACTAACCTCTCTATTACCACTAACTGGATATTGTAGAGTGGAAATATAGAGAATTATATATGTATGGTTAAATATTTAACAGACAAAAGGATATTACATGATCCGTATAAATTTAACATTATTCCACCATCATGTTAATTATGGTGTTAAATCATTGGATTATATATTTGTAATTATACTGATGGTAATAGTGGTCTGACAAAATGGTGTTTTATAAAACATTGAAATCAAGGTTATAACATTTCCACCATCATGTGGTTTTGTATAATCAATATTAATCTGATATTAATATTGTTAAATTGTATATCTTGAAAAACATTGAAATGTTTTGGTAATACATTTTCAAATTTATGATTATATATTTGTAATTATATACAAAACATCATCAGTATAAATTTATGGTGTTAAATTATATATAACATTTCCTAGAAAAATTTATGATGTTAAATTTATGGTGAATAATTAACAATATTAATGTTAAATTTATACTTCATTAATATTATAATTATGCATGATTACAAATATATAATGATTGAAATTTAACATGAGTCTCTATATGGTTAGTAAATATCCTTTTGTCTTAATATTAAGAAAAATATGGTTAGCAAACTGAGAAAATGATTTTTATACTGATGTTCAAAATGTATTAATCTTGGATTATCAAAGTTGCATGATTAAATATTTATATTGTTGAGAATATAAATTTAACAATATTACCATCAGTATAATTACAAATATATAATTTTTTTAGGAAATGTTATAACCTTGATTTCAATGTTTTATAAAACACCATTTTGAACATTGAAATCAAAATGTATTAATCTCTCTACACCATCAGTATAAATTTAACACCATAAATTTATACTGATGGTGTTAATATTGTTAATTATGCATGATTACAAATTAATATTGTTAATGATTTTGGAAATGTTAGTGGTAATATATCAACATGATGGTGGAAATGTTATTAATATCAATGTTATCTTATTACCATCATGTGTTATTAATATCAATATTAATCTGATATTTATAATTTATGATGTTTTGTATAACATTTCCAACATCATAAATTTAATAATATTACCACTAACCTCTATTACCATGATGTATCTTATTTCCACCATCAGTATAATTACAAATATATAATTTTTATACTGATGTTTTATAAAACATCAGTATTCAAATATTAATCAAGGAAATAAGATAACATTTTGAAAAATGATGTATAAATTCAACAATATATGTTAAATTTCAGTCAAGGAAATGTTATAAATCCGTATAAAGATTAATACATAACCATATTAGCATCAATACAACACCATAATTAGCACTAATTATATATGGAATATCAATATTATAACCTTAATAGCGAATAAATCAAGGAAAATGATTACCATCAATATAAATTTAACATGAGTCTCTATATGGTTAGTAAATATCCTAGTTATGGTTACATAATTACAGATCTGAAAAATAATGATAAATTCTCTACATGTGTATTTTCTTTCTTAACTTTCAAGTTAAATAGAGGTTATGTGTAGGATTACCATTATGGAAAGAGTTGCCTCAAAGGTAATAAAATTCCAAATCTAATTCAATGAATCAAAGTCGGCATTTCAAACATTTGTAATGTTGTGCTATCTGGATTTAAAAAATGGACATACTAATTGACTTATATAACGTAAAATCTAGTACGTATGAAAAGTTTAGCAAGACAGGGAGGAAGAGAGTAGAGCATAAAGCGAAAAACTAAAATATAAAGTGAAGTTTACCTTAATTGATAAGCTTTTGTGTAATAGCTCGAAGAATGAAAAGGAACAATGGAGAAGTATGATGACATTTGTAATGTTGTGCTATCTGTATTTATAATTGAGAGTTATTTCATAGGGTTTTATCGAAAATATTTGGAAATATGATGACCTGGCAACAAAGGAGGAAACAAATTAGTGCATATGTAAACAATTTGCGACAACAAAGAAGGAAACAAATTAGTGCGTATGTAAACAAATTGCGTATGTAAACAAATTAGTGCATATGTAAACAAATTTAAGATATTAGTGCATGGTATAGAGGAAATTTAGGATATCGGTGCGTAAAGGAAGTCAAAATATGATTGATGGAAGCTTAAAAGGAAAAAAAATTATGATACTCTGTAATTTGATTTAGGATATTCCTTTACGTCTGGTAATAATGAGTAAAATTAGGATATTCCTTTACGTCTGGTAATAGTGGGTAAATTTTTATGATACTCTGTAATTTGATTTCCTTAATTAAATCATCAAATATGATTGATGGAAGCTTAAAAGGAAAAATTGTAGAAAGAAGAGCAAAGCAAAGCTTAAAAGGAAAAATTAGTGCGTATGCCAACGTCAAATCTGAATGTAGAAGACTCTGGAGATTTGGTTTGATTGAAACTTTTCCGGTTGAAGCTGGAAACATGAAGAAGACGTATGGATCTGGTTGTATGTTATGTGGTTTTACGTATTTTTAAGGAAATAAATTCTAGTATGTTGGTTATGGTATTCTTGGATAAGATAAAGTAATTAAAGGAAACAAATTCTAGTATGCTAGTTATGGCATTCTTGGATAAGATAGAGTAATTAATGCCGATGCAATATATTACGAAGTCAGTATGATTTTTTTCCAAATATTTTAAGGGGCATTTTCGTAAGTTTGCGTGTACACCAAAAAAGTGTGACACCAAACCTATTCCAACTATTATTAAAGATGTCAAAAAGGCACAAATAGTCAAGACCAGTTGAACTACATAAATAATCGAACAAATCTATACGTGCACGGTTCAAATATATTTCCTTGTATGTCATGCCAGTATGTATCCCTTTTGTTGTTGTACATGAACACTTACCTATCTGACACTAGAACAATTATTGATCCGTCTTTTCTTTACTACTCAATCATTCTAGTAATTAAAACACTCACTAGGCTTTATGTTTGACCCACTCCTTTTCCTTCCTTTTTCTTTCACCAAATATGCTCACAAGGCATGGATTTAATTAGAGCTAGCGGCTTGAGAAGATTAATATCAAAGATCTTAATTTACTTCTATTTGATGGCAGCGTATTTTCCACAGTCTAGATAAGTACTTGAGAGGGAAATTAGTTTTTTTGTATACTCATGTTTGAGCTAAGGTTTTGCGAGACATGTGTTTTGTATTAAACTTATTATATGTAAAGTATAGTTTGTAATAACAAGTTATTGAAAAATTAATTTTTCCATTGTTTTTGTTTTATGTCTTGTAAATCTTTACCTTTGTGATTTGTTTCCTTGTTCCTACAACTCTCTATGTTCCTTATTATGACTTTAATTAGCAATACTAAGGGGTGTGGGGTGTTACTTTTGGTGTTAGAGCATAAGATTGTAGGATTCCTAAAAATTTGTTTTAAAGTAAAGTAATTTTCTGAAGAAAAATAAAATTTTCAAAATAAAAATTAATTTTGAAAATAAAATTTTTACAAAAATCCTCTTAAGTTCATCTCCTTTCCATATCCTATTTTCCTCTTTCTTTATTGATTTATTTATGGAATAACCTATCTAAACTTACCTATGTATATTAGGACCTTATATATTTTATGTTGGAGTTTTGATTCATATATAAACCCATTTAATCCTTTATTTGTGAATTCTTTGTGAAGCCAGAGTTAGGAGATAAACTTACTACTATACATATATTAAGTAGGTCCAACTATGGATAAAGCAACTATAAAGGCCAATGATTGTGAGATGATTTAAGAAGTATTATTGTAAGGATTCAGGAAGGTGATGTTAGCTTTATAAAGGAAATAACTGATGTGAGCACTATTCTGAGAGTGTAATCGGGAAGGTATTGATAAAATGGATCGAGTTGTGGAAACAAGTAAAGGTTGGTGAAATAAGTGTATATATGTATTGTTCTTTCTAGTTCACTTATTTTATTTTATTTTGTTGTGACCTGTTCCTTTATCTTTGATTCAATAGTTGGGGTGGCGGCGTGGATCCATAATCACACCGATACATGATAGGCCATATAAGACATCTGTATTATAGACTGAACGAAGCTATCCATTGCAGATATAGTAAGTCCCCGTGTAACACCCCGAATTTCAATTAACACTGATATTCACTAATTACAGAATTAATAATCTTAGATGTGAGAATCAGGGAAAACGGGTTACGTCGTTGTGTTCGTCTCGGAAAAATACGCGAAATAGAGTCCGAAATTTTGTAAATCGGAGTCCGTATGACCCGGTTAAGGCCCAAAGAAGTTTTCGGGAAATTTGAATTTCGAAACATGCAGAAATGGGGGCCAGGCGGGAAAACTCCCGCCCAGCCAAGTCGACTTGGCTGTCGACAGGGCTGTCGACTTGCCTGTCGACTAGGCAGTCGACAGGGCTGTCGACTTGCCCTGTCGGCTGATTCTGGCCTGGGTGCACCTGGTTGAGTTTTGGGCTGGGTTGGAGGGCTTGGGACGAAATCTGACGGACCTAAACTAACCTAGGGTTAATCTAAGGGTCTAAAACACATCCTAATCCTATAAATAAGACCCTAAGCTAGCCCTAAATGATCATAATCCTATCCTCTAACTAAACTATGCCAAAATTTTCTATGGTCATGGCCTCCACACAAGACCCTATCCTCCATCCTCTTTCTTAAACTATTTCTATGAAGGCTTTCATGTTCATACAAGCATTTTTAAGATGTATGAGTGATCATTAGCTTGCATTCATCATCAAGTTGCAAGCTTTATTTTCAAGGCTAGAGTTTTTGGGTGATTTTTGGCAAGGGTTTGCTTATTGGAGTTTAGTGGTGAGTTTCTATCACTTTAATAACCAATTGTTAAACTAAGTAGATGAGATGTGATGAGATCATATGGTTTTGCTTGCGGATCAATGGGTTTTAGGTCATATGTTATGATGCTAGTTTGCTAATCACTATGTTTAGCACTTATTCATGATGACACTATGTTTATGCAAGTTAAGTGTTTGGGTTTATGCATGTTAAGTGGTGGGTTTTATGCATGCTAAGTATTTGGTTTTATGCATGCTAAGTGTTTGGTTTTATGCAAGTTATGATGCAAGTTCATATGCAAGTTATGATGCAAGTTCATATGCAAGTTTGTCTCTTTTTTATGATATGCATAATATATGCAAGTTTGCCTCTAAGTATGGCATGTTATGCAAGTTCATATGCAAGTTATGATGCAAGTTCATATGCAAGTTTGTCTCTTTTTATGATATGCATAATATATGCAAGTTTGCCTCTAAGTATGGCATGTTATGATTCAAGTTCATATGCAAGTTATGATGCAAGTTCATATGCAAGTTTGTCTCTTTTTATGATATGCATAATATATGCAAGTTTGCCTCTATGTATGACATAAGTACATGTCCAAGTTCATCCCTTTTAGACCTATGACATGTATGCAAGTTGACACCTTTATGATAGGTCTATGACATGAACATTTATGCAAGTTACCATCTTTATGACATATGTGATTCATGCAAGTTTGGGTTGGTTATTTATGCAAGTTGGGTTTATGGTCATATATGCAAGTTGACACCTTTTAAACCCATGATAGTGCTAAAGATATGCTAAGTTGAACCCATTGTGTGTATGATGAATCTTCTCTTTTGAAGTAAGTCATGTTAACGTATTTACGTGGGGACGATGGGGTAAAAATTAATGAACACATAAAATTGTGTGAAGTGGGTATGATTAAACATACCATAAAGTGGATGGACATAATTGGGAATTTACCTATTAAGTTAGGTCTACCCATATTATGGAATTGGGAATTTACCTATTGAGTTAGGTCTACCCATATTGTAACACCCCACTCCCGCTATGATCACTCACAATGGGAATGCCATAACATCGGTGGAGTATTTTAGTGAATATAGAACAGAAAAATTACAACAAGACAGATATAAATAGTACTTGAAATTTTAAAACATCATCTCATAACAGCGGAAGTAAAACATGTCTGGTTACATCATAAACCCACAATAAAAGTCAAGTACAATATCCATCAAAATAAAGAAGTACATAATCCCACTCTCATACAATAGCCAAAACAAAAGAAAAGATAACTGGATAACTGGAGCTTTACATCTACCCAAGCTCCTAAAGACTGGAACAGCAATCCGATCAAGCTCCACTACTGCTAGGATCCACCACAGGACCTGAGGGTTGGGAAAAAGATAAAAACAACGGGGTCAGACATAAGTCTGAGCGAGTCCTATAACTTTAACAATACAATCGTTAAAGTAACCAGAGAAGACATAACTTGATATACGGTAACATATAGGGATGAACGGCTATACTAAGCAGTCAACTAAACTAAGATAAGAGATAAAGACGCATCTACCCTTCCTAAGGTAAATTACTAAACTGCACCACACCAGTCGTTCCTAACTTAAGGGTTGATCCCGCCTAAGGACTTATAAAATTACTTTAATAGTACTTGCGTACCCCTAGGTGTCCAAGTAAGCGCCACGGGGCCCTACTATCCACCAGGTGTACACACTACTCCCCATTCGATCGGCTCCCTAACGTAGATACCCGTGCTGGCCCCACCATGGGGTGTACCATTCCCCCAACGTGGCAACCCGATATAATTAACGGTGCACGGCTTATATCTACACGATGCAGCAACGGCTTATCTACCAGCCCGGGCCCACTCACGCATATGAAGCCCGTTGGACTTGCGTTGCCACCGCTAACCCGTTTGGCCTCTTATAATCAAGCCCAATATGCGTGTCCCATCACTCGACATGGGTCGAGCCCACAAAGATACGTTTGGGATATTGGTTGAAATGGGCCCCCCCACAAGCTACCCACTTAAGCTTGTCAAATATCTAGTGTATCCCACTTAACCCCTTTAATCATGTTTAATTACATGTTTCTCTTGGTTAAGTATTCTAATCGTATTTTCTATTGCCACCCAAGGCAACCCACTAGATTCCACATGCCACCCAAGGCACCCACTTAACCCCTCATGTCCCACTACATGCTATTATGGTTAAGTGTTTCTTAATTAATTAAGATCGTGATCTCCCGTAAAGACCTCCCACATTAGACTGACTGTTATGACCGCCTGGTTAAGCCGGTAGAATCCGGGCAGTCTTACGTCATAACAGAGTCTAACCTCGTGTCTTTACCTTAATCACGTATTTAATTTATGGCCAAGACCTCTCACATTGGGCTGACATTTGTAGCAACTGGTTAAGCCGGTCGGGTCCGGGCAGTTTTACACTACAAATGAGTCCAACCTCGTGTCTTAGTCGATTAATTACACCTAATTAATCACCCCCATATTAATTATCCCTAATTAATGTCATGCTTTTCATAACATGGGTAGACCTAACTCAATAGGTAAATTCCCATGGGGTAGACCTAACTCAATAGGTAAATTCCCAACACATAGTATGGGTACACCTAACTAAATAGGCAAATTCCCATACTATGTTCATTTATCTTATATTATGCATAATTATATTAATTTCACATAATCTTATTAACCTATGCATTTAATTACCCCATCGTCCCCACGTAATTTCGTTCTCATGATATAACCCATACAAAAGGTGTCAACTTGCATATGAATGAACATGTTTCGAAGGTGCCATCTTGCATATTAACAAACACATAACTTGCACATGCACTTGCATAACATGTCACATAACTTGCATATAATATGTCACATAACTCACATATTCACTTGCATAACAAACTTGCATATTAACTCATAGACTTGCATAATGTGTCATCATGAACTTGCATATTAACAAACATATAACTTGCATATTTACATACATGTAACTTGCATATTAACAAACATGTAACTTGCATATTAACAAACATGTAACTTGCATATTTACAAACATGTAACTTGCATATTTACTAACATGTAACTTGCATATTTACTTACATGTGACTTGCATATTAACAAACATGAATCTTGCATATTAACAAACATGTAACTTGCATATTAACAAACATGTAACTTGCATATTAACAAACATGTAACTTGCATATTTACATACATGTAACTTGCATAGCATATCACCATGAACTTGCATAACATGCATATGATTACATAGCCCACAACTTGCATATTTAGCATCATGCAAACATAACATACATCATATTAAACTTGCATAAACTTACATACTCAACATGCATAAACATACATACTCAACATGCATAAACATAAGATTAATGCTAACATCATATCATATGATTCAAAGCTCATTCACCCACATACAAAACCATAAATCTCATCACATCTCATCTAATTAGTTTACCAAAAGATCATCAAAGTGATAGAAACTCACTACTAGCAATTTTGCACACCAAATGAAGAAGATTAAGATGCTAAGAAGGGATTTGAGGTTGATTAGAGAGTGATTAGCATGCAACCCTCTTCATTGATTTGTGGAGGCCATGATCAAGTTGCATTTTGCCATAGTTTAATTACAAGGTTTAATTATGAATGAATTAGGGTAGGGTTGGGGTCTTATTTATAGGATTAGAAAGTGTTTTAGGCCCTTAGATTAACCCTAGATTAGATTAGGACCCTTAGATTTCGGAACCCTCTAGAACATAGCCCTAGACTCAGCCAAGACCAAACCTGGTGCACCCAGACCAGCAGGGCCGACACCCTGTGTCGACACCCCTGTCGACAGGGCTGTCGACACCCCTGTCGACATGGCTGTCGACACGGGGCTAGGCGGGAATTTTTCCCCCCTTTCCTCTTTTGGCTCCAAACTTGTTTTTCAAACCTGAAATTTAAATTTAAATTTCCTAAAACTTCTTTGGGCCATAACCGGGCCATACGGACTCCGATTCTCGAAAACTCGGACTCTATTTCGCGTATTTTTCCGAGACGAACGTAATGACGCAGCCCGTTTCCCCTGGTTCTTCCATCTGAGATTAATTATACTTTAATTTCTAACCATTAGTGTAATTTGAAATTCGGGGTGTTACATTCTCCCCTACTTAAAGGATTTCGCCCTCGAAATCTCTAAGTTAAGAAGAACGTATCCTACCAACCAAACAACCATCTACTAAACCATCAACCATAAGCAACCATTATCCTTAGAAACTTCTAATGATGTATGAACATATGCAGAAAGTGTGTGTATATGTCCGTATACTAATGCAAAATCAGGCGGTCTACTGATTCAGTCGACCTCCTTAATGCAAACCATGATAGTGCCATGCATCCAATATGTATGCGAAACCCTATTGACACATACAAATTTCTACATGCGTGCACAACCATACACAAAAATGCATCATCCATATGATAACACAGCCATGATACATCCATCAATTCTAACTACCACATCCATTTATGCAATATGCAACATGAAGTGTCTGAGCCGATCTAGTGCCTAATGTGTGTGTATATGCATCCATGAGCAACCACTAGCAATCAATTGCATCCACATGCATCCATCAACCATAACATGTTTCAAACACATGTTTCAACCATAGGTTTTACCCTATCTAAAGGTCATAGGTACTAGCGAGAGGATATACTAAAGATAAGATAAGTACTAGACAAGCGATAAAGGAGAAGTTAAAAGACATACTCTCAAAAAGAAATGGATACAAAGAACGCATCTTCGCTTCCGTCTCCCAAGTAGCATTGCTTTCGTCATCTCCCCATTGCACTTTAACTAGCTGAACTTCTCTGTTCCTTAACTTCCTAGTTTCTGACCCAAGGATGCGAGTAGGAGCTCGTCGAATCGTCGCATCACGCTCTACCTCTACATCTCTAAGCAAGCTCGGCTCTACCACCTCTGCGGTCTCATGTAAGCACTTCCTCAGATGTGATACATGGAATACATCATGAACACCACTAAGTCTGTCGGGCAACTCCACCCTATATGCCATCCGTCCGATCCTTTCCTTAATAGGAAACGGCCCAACAAACCTTGGTGCTAACTTCCCAACGGACCCGAAGCGAACAACATTTCTCAACGGAGATACTTTGACAAAAACCATGTCCCCAACCTCAAACTCAAGATCCGTCCTTCTCTGATCCGCATAAGATTTCTGTCTGTCTTGCGCTGCCTTCATCCTTCTACGAATTAAATCAATCTTCTCTGAAGTCTCTCTAACCATATCTGGCCCAAGCAAGATCTTATCCGTAGATTCCCACCAACATGTAGGAGATCGACAAGGCCTTCCATAAAGAGCTTCGAAGGGTGCCATGCCAATACTGGACTGAAAGCTGTTATTATATGCGAACTCCACCAAAGGAAGATGTTCTTCCCATGTACCTCCAAAATCCAAGATACAAAGCCTCAAGAGATCTTCTAAGATACGGTTCACCCTCTCGGTCTGACCGTCTGTCTGAGGATGATATGCGGTGCTCAAACACAACTGAGTCCCTACCGCCTCTTGCAAACTTCTCCAAAACTCACTAGTGAAGATAGGATCTCGATCACTCACAATGCTGGATGGTACGCCATGCAATCTAACAATCTCTCTAACATAGACTGAAGCAAGCCATGGAGCGGTCCTCTTACTCTTCACGGGTATAAAATGGGCACTCTTGGTAAGTCTGTCCACCACAACCCAAATTCCCGTATTGCCCTTCCTCGATCTCGGTAACCCATCGATGAAATCCATCGAGACACTATCCCACTTCCATTGCGGGACTTCCAATGGGTGTAGCAACCCACCGGGTTTCCTTTGCTCCGCTTTAACTTGTTGGCATACTAAGCATCTAGCCACGTATTCGGCCACATCTTTCTTCGTACCGGCCCAGAAGAAAACTCTCTTCATGTCTTGGTACATTTTGTCTCCACCGGGATGAATAGTCATTCTTGAACGATGTGCATCATCCAAAATAGCCTTCTTCAAACCCTCATCTTGCGGTACACAAAGTCTACCGTCTCTATGCAACCATCCCCTATCATCTATGGTGTATCTACCCAAATGGCTGGACGACTCCCCCCTTATAAGCTTCTCTACCAACTCAACCAACTGTGGGTCGTCTCGCTGAGCCTCGCCAATCCGTCCCAAAAGGGTAGGTCTAACTTCCAAGGATGCCAACAAACCAGGTACAAAATCAACAGAAGGTCTGAAGTCAAACAAAGAAAGAAACTCCAAGCTTCGTCGTTCCATGAACAATGGACTCAAAGATAGCCTTTTTCTACTCAAGGCGTCTGCCACCACGTTACCCTTGCCAGGGGTATACGCTATCTCAAAATCATAGGATGCTAAGAATTCCATCCACCTTTGCTGTCTTAAATTTAAATCCTTCTGAGAGAATAAGTACTTCAATGATTTATGGTCAGTGAACAACTTGAATCTCTCACCAAGAAGATAATGGCGCCAAGACTTAAGTGCGAAAACAATCGCGGCCAACTCTAGATCATGGGTAGGGTAATTCTTCTCATGCACTCTCAATTGTCTCCCTCCATAGGCTATTACCCTTCCCTCCTGCATCAAGACTGCGCCTAATCCTGTCCCACAAGCATCGGTATAAACAACAAACGGCTTACTCCCATCTGGAAGCACTAAAACCGGAGCGGTGGTCAAAGCTCTCTTTAACCGTCGGAAAGCATCATCACAATCTACGTCCCATGAGAAAACCAGATTCTTCTTCGTCAAGCGGGTTAATGGGGCTGATATCTTCGCGAAGTCTTTGATGAACTTCCTATAATATCCTGCCAACCCCAAGAAACTTCTTACCTCGGTAGCATTTTTAGGAACTTTCCAATCCTGGATCGATACTATCTTTGCGGGATCCACAGCTATCCCTTCCTTAGAGACCACATGCCCTAAGAATCGCACCTCTCTTCTCCAAAAATGACATTTAGAGAATTTAGCTTTAAGACTATGTGCTCGAAGAGTCTCCAACACTTCCCTGAGATGTAAGGCATGCTCTTCTTCACTCTTGGAAAAGACCAAGATGTCATCCACAAAGACCACTACAAACTTATTCAGATACTCTCTGAACACTCTACTCATTAGGTCAACAAAGTATGCAGGGGCGTTTGTCAACCCAAATGGCATCACAAGCCACTCATAAAAACCATCCGGAGTCCGGAAAGCAGTCTTCTCTATACTGTCCTCCGCCACTCTCAACTGATGAAACCCTGTAGCTAAGTCCATCTGCGAAA
The DNA here is from genome assembly GCA_030737875.1 of Allium sativum. Taxonomy (NCBI): domain Eukaryota; kingdom Viridiplantae; phylum Streptophyta; class Magnoliopsida; order Asparagales; family Amaryllidaceae; genus Allium; species Allium sativum. The sequence continues at coordinate 320,441,464 of CM060916.1, forward strand.
ATACTGAGGCGCCAACCAACTGATCAAAGAGATCATCTATCCTTGGTAATGGGTGTCTATTCTTCTTCGTGAGCTTATTAAGTTCTCTATAATCCACACAAAGTCTGAGGGACCCATCCGCCTTTGTGGCAAATACCACTGGAGCTCCCCACTCCGATATACTCCGCCTTATGAACCCCTTCTCAAGCAACTCCCCTACTTGCTTATGAAGTTCTCTTCTCTCACGAGGAGCCATGTGGCGCACTGGCAAAGACACTGGTTTGGCATTATCCACCAAATAAATTCGGAAATCTATCTCCCGCTTCGGAGGCAAACCCTTCACTTCTTCAAACACATCCGGATATTCCCGGACCACTCTGACAGAACGCAAACTCTCGACCGAAGCATCGAGCGATTCAAGATAACTTAGCAAAACAGATTCCATGGGATTACAAGAGATCTCGAGAGTATTACCCAAGCGGGTCATAAGCCTGACAACTCTCCTTTCACAATCAAGAACGGCACCATTACTGGATAACCAGTCCATGCCCAAGATCAACCCATAGCCCGTGAAGCCCAATACAAAAGCATCACATCTAAACTCAACGCTAAGTATAGAAATCTTCAAACCCAAACATATCATAGACAGATATATAGAGCCCCCAATTGGGTTTGAAACAACCAAGGGATCATCAACTAGACTGGTGTCTAAGTGCAGTGACTCAACTAACGATGATGAGATAAAAGAATGCGATGCGCCAGAGTCAAACAAAGTACGGACTGGATGATCAAACAGAAAAACCAGACTTTCAACGGAAATAGTTCTACCTCTCTGCTGAATCGGTGGAACTGAGAGAGCCTGAACTTGCCCCCCTGACTGAGGTGGTGCTATAAGAGCTTGCACCTGACCTCCTGAGGTAGACCCCGTCTTCTGCCCCTTCTTTGGGCAGTTTTTCACAAGATGCCCTGCTTCACCACAATGAAAGCAACCGGTCTTCTTCTTTTTGCGACAATCCTTACTGAGGTGCCCTGGTGTCCCACAATTAAAGCACTTCTTCTTTGTCTTCTTCTTGTCACCATTGCCTTTTCCACCCTTGCCCTGTTGTTGTTGTTGCGGTTTCTTCTGATCCCCCTTTTTTTCTGGTGCCTTAGAATTCTTATCATCCTCATGCATAAGTGCCATGTAGACAAGCTTCTCAAAGGTGGCCCCCATAGGAATGTGAGTCATAGCTATTCCTTGCAAGGGTTCGTTCAAGCCTCTAACGAACCTCAAAGCCTTCTTCTCCGGTGTATTCACCAACTCTATGCCAAACCTTGCTAATTGATTGAATTTGTTGACATATTCTTTCACCGTGAGATTCCCTTGCTTCAAATTCAAGAACTTCTCCATAAACAGATTCTCTTCCGCCCTCGAGAGAAACTTAGCCCCAAACCTTTGCTTAAAATCTGCCCAAGAGTCAACAGGGCGTTCTCCGTTAGTGACCTCCCACCAGAATGAGGCCTCTCCCTTCATCAACCAAGCCGCCAACTTGACTTTCTTTCCCTCTTCCACTTCAAAGATATCTAGCAACTCTTCCACTTCCTTAAGCCAATCTCTAGCCTCTACGAAAGTCTCTGAACCTAGAAAAGGTTTTCCTCCTATAGCCTTGAACTCCTTGCAAACCTTAGCAAAATTATCCACTCTAGGCTGAGGAGGAGGAGCGGTTGTCTCTGGTGTAGTAGCATTGGCTGGACCCGCAGCCGCGGCCCTAGCCTCTTGCAACCTCCTATACCATAGTGGTATAACTAAACCCTCCGGGATGTTAAGATCTTCAGCCATGCTGAAACGAAAGAGGAAAGATTCAAAAAGGAGATTCCGAAAGATAAAGATATGGCTATTGGGGATTATGCTTTTCTTTTTCAAAAACTTTTCTTTTAAAAGACATGTTTTTGAAAATACTTTCTTCGAAAATACTCTTAGAAAATAGTTTTTCAAAAAAAAAAAAAATTTATCTGCTCTGGTAACCTTAAGCTCTGATACCACGTGTAACACCCCACTCCCGCTATGATCACTCACAATGGGAATGCCATAACATCGGTGGAGTATTTTAGTGAATATAGAACAGAAAAATTACAACAAGACAGATATAAATAGTACTTGAAATTTTAAAACATCATCTCATAACAGCGGAAGTAAAACATGTCTGGTTACATCATAAACCCACAATAAAAGTCAAGTACAATATCCATCAAAATAAAGAAGTACATAATCCCACTCTCATACAATAGCCAAAACAAAAGAAAAGATAACTGGATAACTGGAGCTTTACATCTACCCAAGCTCCTAAAGACTGGAACAGCAATCCGATCAAGCTCCACTACTGCTAGGATCCACCACAGGACCTGAGGGTTGGGAAAAAGATAAAAACAACGGGGTCAGACATAAGTCTGAGCGAGTCCTATAACTTTAACAATACAATCGTTAAAGTAACCAGAGAAGACATAACTTGATATACGGTAACATATAGGGATGAACGGCTATACTAAGCAGTCAACTAAACTAAGATAAGAGATAAAGACGCATCTACCCTTCCTAAGGTAAATTACTAAACTGCACCACACCAGTCGTTCCTAACTTAAGGGTTGATCCCGCCTAAGGACTTATAAAATTACTTTAATAGTACTTGCGTACCCCTAGGTGTCCAAGTAAGCGCCACGGGGCCCTACTATCCACCAGGTGTACACACTACTCCCCATTCGATCGGCTCCCTAACGTAGATACCCGTGCTGGCCCCACCATGGGGTGTACCATTCCCCCAACGTGGCAACCCGATATAATTAACGGTGCACGGCTTATATCTACACGATGCAGCAACGGCTTATCTACCAGCCCGGGCCCACTCACGCATATGAAGCCCGTTGGACTTGCGTTGCCACCGCTAACCCGTTTGGCCTCTTATAATCAAGCCCAATATGCGTGTCCCATCACTCGACATGGGTCGAGCCCACAAAGATACGTTTGGGATATTGGTTGAAATGGGCCCCCCCACAAGCTACCCACTTAAGCTTGTCAAATATCTAGTGTATCCCACTTAACCCCTTTAATCATGTTTAATTACATGTTTCTCTTGGTTAAGTATTCTAATCGTATTTTCTATTGCCACCCAAGGCAACCCACTAGATTCCACATGCCACCCAAGGCACCCACTTAACCCCTCATGTCCCACTACATGCTATTATGGTTAAGTGTTTCTTAATTAATTAAGATCGTGATCTCCCGTAAAGATCTCCCACATTAGACTGACTGTTATGACCGCCTGGTTAAGCCGGTAGAATCCGGGCAGTCTTACGTCATAACAGAGTCTAACCTCGTGTCTTTACCTTAATCACGTATTTAATTTATGGCCAAGACCTCTCACATTGGGCTGACATTTGTAGCAACTGGTTAAGTCGGTCGGGTCCGGGCAGTTTTACACTACAAATGAGTCCAACCTCGTGTCTTAGTCGATTAATTACACCTAATTAATCACCCCCATATTAATTATCCCTAATTAATGTCATGCTTTTCATAACATGGGTAGACCTAACTCAATAGGTAAATTCCCATGGGGTAGACCTAACTCAATAGGTAAATTCCCAACACATAGTATGGGTACACCTAACTAAATAGGCAAATTCCCATACTATGTTCATTTATCTTATATTATGCATAATTATATTAATTTCACATAATCTTATTAACCTATGCATTTAATTACCCCATCGTCCCCACGTAATTTCGTTCTCATGATATAACCCATACAAAAGGTGTCAACTTGCATATGAATGAACATGTTTCGAAGGTGCCATCTTGCATATTAACAAACACATAACTTGCACATGCACTTGCATAACATGTCACATAACTTGCATATAATATGTCACATAACTCACATATTCACTTGCATAACAAACTTGCATATTAACTCATAGACTTGCATAATGTGTCATCATGAACTTGCATATTAACAAACATATAACTTGCATATTTACATACATGTAACTTGCATATTAACAAACATGTAACTTGCATATTAACAAACATGTAACTTGCATATTTACAAACATGTAACTTGCATATTTACTAACATGTAACTTGCATATTTACTTACATGTGACTTGCATATTAACAAACATGAATCTTGCATATTAACAAACATGTAACTTGCATATTAACAAACATGTAACTTGCATATTAACAAACATGTAACTTGCATATTTACATACATGTAACTTGCATAGCATATCACCATGAACTTGCATAACATGCATATGATTACATAGCCCACAACTTGCATATTTAGCATCATGCAAACATAACATACATCATATTAAACTTGCATAAACTTACATACTCAACATGCATAAACATACATACTCAACATGCATAAACATAAGATTAATGCTAACATCATATCATATGATTCAAAGCTCATTCACCCACATACAAAACCATAAATCTCATCACAACTCATCTAATTAGTTTACCAAAAGATCATCAAAGTGATAGAAACTCACTACTAGCAATTTTGCACACCAAATGAAGAAGATTAAGATGCTAAGAAGGGATTTGAGGTTGATTAGAGAGTGATTAGCATGCAACCCTCTTCATTGATTTGTGGAGGCCATGATCAAGTTGCATTTTGCCATAGTTTAATTACAAGGTTTAATTATGAATGAATTAGGGTAGGGTTGGGGTCTTATTTATAGGATTAGAAAGTGTTTTAGGCCCTTAGATTAACCCTAGATTAGATTAGGACCCTTAGATTTCGGAACCCTCTAGAACATAGCCCTAGACTCAGCCAAGACCAAACCTGGTGCACCCAGACCAGCAGGGCCGACACCCTGTGTCGACACCCCTGTCGACAGGGCTGTCGACACCCCTGTCGACACCCCTGTCGACATGGCTGTCGACACGGGGCTAGGTGGGAACTTTTCCCCGCTTTCCTCTTTTGGCTCCAAACTTGTTTTTCAAACCTGAAATTTAAATTTAAATTTCCTAAAACTTCTTTGGGCCATAACCGGGCCATACGGACTCCGATTCTCGAAAACTCGGACTCTATTTCGCGTATTTTTCCGAGACGAACGTAATGACGCAGCCCGTTTCCCCTGGTTCTTCCATCTGAGATTAATTATACTTTAATTTCTAACCATTAGTGTAATTTGAAATTCGGGGTGTTACACATATTCTTAAATATTTGTAATTAATTAGGGACAATTAATACAAATTATGGGGGTGATTAATTAGGTGTAATTAATCGATTAAGACACGAGGTTGGACCCTTTTGTAGCATAAGACTGCCCGGAACCGACCGGCAAATCCAGCGGCTACAAATGATTGGCCCAATGTGAGAGGTCTTAGTCATAAACTAAATACGTGACAAGTGTAAAGACACGAGGTTAGACTCTGTTATGGTGTAAGGCTGCCCGGAACCAACCGGCATATCCAGCTACCATAAAAGACAATCTAATGTGAGAGGTCTTTAAAAAGGTTACGATATTAATTAATTAAGAAACACTTAACCAAATTAGCATGTAGTGAGGCATGAGGGGTTAAGTGGGTGCCTTGGGTGGCATGTAGTAACTAGTGGGGGTGTCTTGGGTGGCATGAGGAAACTAGTGGGTTGCCTTGGGTGGCAATAGAAAATACGATTAGAATACTTAACCAAAGTGGAACATGTAATTAAACATGATTAAAGGGTTAAGTAAGTGCCTTGGGTGGCATGTGGGAATCAAGTAAGTGCCTTGGGTGGCATGTGGAAATCTAGTGGGTGCCTTAAGTGGCAATTGAAATATGATTAAATGACAAGCTTAAGTAGTAGCTTGTGGGGGCCTTAAGTGGCAATTGAAATATGATTAAATGACAAGCTTAAGTAGTAGCTTGTGGGGGCCTTAAGTGGCAATTGAAATATGATTAAATGACAAGCTTAAGTAGTAGCTTGTGGGGGGGGGGGGGGGGGGCCTTGAGTGGCAATTAAAATATGATTAAAAGACTTAACCAAAATTTGTAACATGTAAGTGGACATGGTTAAAGGGTTAAGTGGGATTCACTAGAAATGACAAGCTTAGGTGGGTAGCTTGTGGGGGCCCATTTCAACCAATATACCAAACGTATCTTTGTGGGCTCGACCCAAGTCGAGGACGAGACACGCATATTGGGCTTGACTGTAAGAGGCCAAAACGGGTTAGTGGTGGCAACGCAAGTCCAACGGGTTTCATATGCGTGTGTGGACCCGGGCTGGTAAGTAAGACGTTGTTGCATCGTGTAGGTATAAGCCGTGCACCGTTGATATTATCAGGTTGCCACTTTGGGGAATGATACACCCCACGGTGGGGCCAGCACGGGTATCTACGTTAGGGAGCCGATCGTTTGGGGAGTAGTGGGTACACCTAGTGGAGATAGGGGCAGACGACACCTATGTAGTCAGCTTGGGGTACACAAAACTACTATTAAAAATTACTAAGTACACTTAGTGGGATCAACCTTAAGTAGGAATTACCCTTGGGTGGGTAGAACTGGTGTGGTGCAGTGTAGGAATTACCCTTGGGTGGGTAGATCTGGGGTGGTGCAGTGTAGGAATTACCCTTGGGTGGGTAGATCTGGGGTGGTGCAGTGTAGTAATTATCCTTGGGTGGGTAAATGCGTCTTTACGGTTATCTTAGTTCATCCTAAGTCTAGTTGGCTGCTTGGTGTAGCCATGTATCCCCAGTCGTTACCGTATATCAAGCTCATGTCTTACTCTGGTTACTTTAATGATTGTATTGTTAAAGTTATAGGACTCGCTCAGACTTATGTCTGACCCCGTTGTTTTTATCTTTTTTTCCAACCCTCAGGTTATCAGAATGGGCCTAGCACTAGTGGGCTTTGATCAGACTGCTTTATCTATCTTTTGGAGCTTGGACCATGGATCTTTTCTATTATGGCTATTAAGTTATGTAGTGGGATTATGTACTTTTGTTTTATCAGGATGGATATTATGTACTTGACTCTTGTTTATGGTTTTGGTGTAACCAAACATGTTTTACTTTCCGCTGAAATGAAATGATGTTTTAAATTCTCAAGTATTACTTATATCTGTCTTGTTGTAATTTTTCTGCTCTATATTCACTTAAAATACTCCACCAATGTTATGGCATTCCCTTAGTTAGTGACCGTAGCGGGTGTGGGGTGTTACACGTGGTATCAGAGCAAAGGTTACCGGAACAGATAAAATTTTTAGAAAACCATTTTTCTAAAAACATTTTTGGAAGAGATATTTTTAAAAGCATGTCTTTTAAGAGAAAAGTTTTTGAAAGAAAAACATATCCCCAATAGCTATATCTTTATCTTTCGAATTCTCCGTTTTGAATCTCTTCCTCTCTCGTTTTGAGTTTCCCCTCCGTGTATAGATGATCTTTCTAAGATAGATAAGAATGGAAAACCACTTCAAGGGACTTAGACATTTGTCGGATTAGAAGCTGGTTTAAGAAGGAGGAGGACTTGTAGGTACCTATGGGATAGACGATGGGAGGAAGGCTCAAACAGTTGTTTGGTTAATGAAGGACGAAACCTCACTGATGGGAGGTTACGAGTGGAGAATGGGAAGAAGAAGGCTAGTAGTTATCCTTTTGGGAGGAATAGGACACCTTATTAGGATTGTCCAAGGAGGCAAGGGCAAGGTACAGAATCTCCTGGAGGGTAGTTGTATTCCCTCACTGCTAGTGTACCAGATGGGGATAGGACCGTCTAGGTTGGAATTTGGATTTCTTTATTATCCGGTTCGAACTTTATTTGATTCTGACGCATTGAGTTCGTTTATCTCATCATTATTAGTTGAGTCACTGCACTTAGACACCAGTTTAGTAGATGATCCCTTAGTTGTTTCAAACCCAATTGGGGCTCCATGATGTGTTTGGGTTTGAAAGTTTCTATACTTAGCGTTGAGTTTAGATGTGATGCTTTTTGGGCTTCACGGGCTATGGGTTAGTTTTGGGCATGGACTGGTTATCCAGTAGGGGTGCCGTTCTTGATTTTGAAGGGAGAGTTGTTAGGCTTATGACCCGCTTGGGTAACACTCTCGAGATCTCTTGTAATCCCATGGAATCTGTTATGCTAAGTTATCTAGAATCGCTTGACACATCGGTCGAGAGTTTGCGATCTGTTAGAGTGGTCCGGGAATACTCGGATGTGTTTGAGGAGGTGAAGGGCTTACCTCCGGAGCGGGAGATTGACTTCCGAATATATCTGGTAGACAATGCCAAACCAGTATCTTGGCCAGTGTGCCACATGGCTCCTCGTGAGAGGAGGGAACTCCATAAGCAAGTAGGCGATTTGCTTGAGAAGGGGTTCATAAGACGAAGTATATCGGAGTGGGGTGCTCCAGTAGTTTTTGCCACGAAGGCGGATGGGTCCCTCAGACTTTGTGTAGGCTAAAGAAAACTAAATAAACTCACAAAGAAGAATAGACACCCATTGCCGAGGATTGATGATCTCTTGGATCAGTTAGTTGGCGCCTCAGTATTTTCGCAGTTGGACTTAGCCACGGGGTTTCGTCAGTTGAGAGTGGCTGAGGATAGTAGAGAGAAGACTGCCTTTAGGACTCCGGATGGTTTTTTTATGAGTGGCTGGTGATGCCATTTGGTTTGACGAACGCCCCCGCATACTTTATTGATTTGATGAGAAGGGTGTTTAGGGAGTACCTAAATAAGTTCGTGATGCTCTTTGTAAATGACATCTTGGTCTTTTCTAGGAGCGAAATAAGTTTTCGTATGTGCTCAATAGGTTGAGCAAAGCCAGTTATGGGATAAACGGTGGTTTTGGAGCGAGACTGGTAAGGACATCCAGAGTTGGACAAGGGCTTAATTAGTTAGCCGTTTTTACTAGTATCATCTCATGTAGGTCGTCTGAATTCGAAGGAGGTATCCCTTGGGTGTTTGTCTGATATTGGTTTAGGCCTTTGGGGCTTGCATTTGGGGGATGCCGAGTTCGACTAGGGTGGTCTGCGTGAGAGATGGACAGTTGTGATGATTTTGGATGGGGTAATATCCTGGTTTTCTCTAAAAGTGGAGAAGAGCATGCCCTACATCTTAGGGAAGTGTTGGTGTCTCTTCGAGCGCATAGTCTTAGGACAGCAAAAGTGGATGGGATTCTTAGCATCCTATGAGTTTGAGATAGCGTATACCCATGGCAAGGGTAACGTGGTAGCGGACGCCTTTAGTAGAAAAAGGTTGTTCTCGAGTTCATTGTTCGTTGAACGACGGAGCTTAGAGTTTATTTCTATGTTTGACTTTAGACCTTCCGTTGACTTTGTACCAGGTTTGCTAGCCTCCTTGGAGGTTAGGCCTACTCTTTTGGGACGGATTGGCGAGGCACAGCGAGACGACCCACAGTTGGTTGAGTTAGTAGAGAAGCTCATAAGGGGGGGGGGGGTGAGTCGTCCAGCCATTTGAGTAGGTACACCCTAGATGGTAAGGGGTGGTTGCGTAGAGACAGTAGACTTTGTGTACCGCAAGACGAGGGTTTGAGGAAGGCTATACTTGATGATGCACATCGGTCGAAGATGACCATTCATCCCGGTGGGGACAAGATGTACCAAGACATGAAGCGAGTTTTCTTTTGGGCCGGTATGAAGAAAGATGTGGCCGAGTATGTCGCTAGATGCTTGGTGTGCTAGCAAGTGAAAGCGGAGCAGAAGAAACCCAGTGGGTTGCTTCACCCATTGGAGGTTCCGCTATGGAAGTGGAATAGTGTCTCGATGGATTACCGAGATCGAGGAAGGGTAATACGGGAATTTGGGTTGTGGTAGACAGACTTACTAAGAGCGCCCATTTTATACCCGTGGAGAGTAAGAGAACTGCTCCATGGCTAGCTTCAGTTTACATTCGAGAGATTATTAGATTGCATGGTGTACCTTCCAGTATAGTGAGCGATCGAGATCCTATCTTCACTAGAGAGTTTTGGAAGAGTTTGCAAAAGGCGGTAGGGACTCAGTTGTGTTTGAGTACCGCATATCATCCTCAGATGGACGGCCAGACCGAGAGGGTGAATCGTATTTTAGAAGACCTTTTGAGGCTATGTATCTTAGATTTTGGAGGTACATGAGAAGAGCATCTTCCATTGGTGGAGTTGCCCGACAGACTTAGTGGTGTACATGATGTATTCCATGTGAGGAAGTGCCTACATGAGACCGCAGAGGTGGTAGAGCCGAGCTTGCTTAGAGAAGAGATAGAGCGTGATGCGACTATTCGACGAGCTCCTACACGCATCCTTGGGTCAGAGATTAAGAGGTTGAGAAACAGGGAGGTTCAACTAGTCAAAGTGCAATGGGGAGAAGATGAGAGCAACGCTACTTGGGAGACGGAAGCGAAAATGCGTTCATTATACCCATTCCTTTTTGAGGGTATGTCTTTTAACTTCTCCTTTATCGTTTGTCTAGTACTTATCTTATCTTTAGTATGTCCTCTTGTTAGTGCCTTTGACCTTTAGATAGGGTAAACCTATGGTTGAAACGTGTGCTTGAGACATGTTATGATTGATGGATGCATGTGGATGCAAGTGTTTGCTAGTGGTTGCTCGTGGATGCATATACACACACTCTAGACACTAGATCGGCTCAATCACTTCATATTGCATATTGCATATAATTGTGTGTAGGTAGCTATATTTATGGATGTATAATGGTTGTGTTATCATATGGATGATGCATTTTGGTGAATGATTGTGCACTCATGTAGATATAGTATGTGTCGATAGGGTTCTTTCGCATACATATTGGATGCATGGCACTATCACGGTTTGCATATGTTCATACATTAGATAGGGAACATATACACACACTTTTTGCATATGCTCATACATCAGTAGAAATTGTTTTAAGGACAATGGATGCCCGTGTTTGATGGATTGAGTAGATGGTTGTTTGGATGGTAGGATATGCATTCTCCTTAACTTGGAGATTTCGGGGACGAAATCCTTTAAGGAGGGGAGAATGTAACACCCCGAATTTCAGTTAACACTGATATTCACTAATTACAGAATTAATAATCTCAGATGTGAGAATCAGGGAAAACGGGTTATGTCATTGTGTTCGTCTCGGAAAAATACGCGAAATAGAGTCCGAAATTTTGTAAATCGGAGTCCGTATGACCCGGTTAAGGCCCAAAGAAGTTTTCGGGAAATTTGAATTTTGAAACATGCAGAAATGGGGGCCAGGCGGGAAAACTCCCGCCCAGCCAAGTCGACTTGGCTGTCGACAGGGCTGTCGACTTGCCTGTCGACATGCCTGTCGACTAGGCAGTCGACAGGGCTGTCGACTTGCCCTGTCGGCTGATTCTGGCCTGGGTGCACCTGGTTGAGTTTTGGGCTGGGTTGGAGGGCTTGGGACGAAATCTGACGGACCTAAACTAACCTAGGGTTAATCTAAGGGTCTAAAACACATCCTAATCCTATAAATAAGACCCTAAGCTAGCCCTAAATGATCATAATCCTATCCTCTAACTAAACTATGCCAAAATTTTCTATGGTCATGGCCTCCACACAAGACCCTATCCTCCATCCTCTTTCTTAAACTATTTCTATGAAGGCTTTCATGTTCATACAAGCATTTTTAAGATGTATGAGTGATCATTAGCTTGCATTCATCATCAAGTTGCAAGCTTTATTTTCAAGGCTAGAGTTTTTGGGTGATTTTTGGCAAGGGTTTGCTTATTGGAGTTTAGTGGTGAGTTTCTATCACTTTAATAACCAATTGTTAAACTAAGTAGATGAGATGTGATGAGATCATATGGTTTTGCTTGCGGATCAATGGGTTTTAGGTCATATGTTATGATGCTAGTTTGCTAATCACTATGTTTAGCACTTATTCATGATGACACTATGTTTATGCAAGTTAAGTGTTTGGGTTTATGCATGTTAAGTGGTGGGTTTTATGCATGCTAAGTATTTGGTTTTATGCATGCTAAGTGTTTGGTTTTATGCAAGTTATGATGCAAGTTCATATGCAAGTTATGATGCAAGTTCATATGCAAGTTTGTCTCTTTTTTATGATATGCATAATATATGCAAGTTTGCCTCTAAGTATGGCATGTTATGCAAGTTCATATGCAAGTTATGATGCAAGTTCATATGCAAGTTTGTCTCTTTTTATGATATGCATAATATTTGCAAGTTTGCCTCTAAGTATGGCATGTTATGATTCAAGTTCATATGCAAGTTATGATGCAAGTTCATATGCAAGTTTGTCTCTTTTTATGATATGCATAATATATGCAAGTTTGCCTCTATGTATGACATAAGTACATGTCCAAGTTCATCCCTTTTAGACCTATGACATGTATGCAAGTTGACACCTTTATGATAGGTCTATGACATGAACATTTATGCAAGTTACCATCTTTATGACATATGTGATTCATGCAAGTTTTGGTTGGTTATTTATGCAAGTTGGGTTTATGGTCATATATGCAAGTTGACACCTTTTAAACCCATGATAGTGCTAAAGATATGCTAAGTTGAACCCATTGTGTGTATGATGAATCTTCTCTTTTGAAGTATGTCATGTTAACGTATTTACGTGGGGACGATGGGGTAAAAATTAATGAACACATAAAATTGTGTGAAGTGGGTATGATTAAACATACCATAAAGTGGATGGACATAATTGGGAATTTACCTATTAAGTTAGGTCTACCCATATTATGGAATTGGGAATTTACCTATTGAGTTAGGTCTACCCATATTCTTAAATATTTGTAATTAATTAGGGACAATTAATACAAATTATGGGGGTGATTAATTAGGTGTAATTAATCGACTAAGACACGAAGTTGGACCCTTTTGTAGCATAAGACTGCCCGGAACCGACCGGCAAATCCAGCGGCTACAAATGATTGGCCCAATGTGAGAGGTCTTAGTCATAAACTAAATACGTGACAAGTGTAAAGACACGAGGTTAGACTCTGTTATGGTGTAAGGCTGCCCGGAACCAACCGGCATATCCAGCTACCATAAAAGACAGTCTAATGTGAGAGGTCTTTACAAAGGTTACGATCTTAATTAATTAAGAAACACTTAACCAAATTAGCTTGTAGTGAGGCATGAGGGGTTAAGTGGGTGCCTTGGGTGGCATGTAGTAACTAGTGGGGGTGTCTTGGGTGGCATGAGGAAACTAGTGGGTTGCCTTGGGTGGCAATAGAAAATACGATTAGAATACTTAACCAAAGTGGAACATGTAATTAAACATGATTAAAGGGTTAAGTAAGTGCCTTGGGTGGCATGTGGGAATCAAGTAAGTGCCTTGGGTGGCATGTGGAAATCTAGTGGGTGCCTTAAGTGGCAATTGAAATATGATTAAATGACAAGCTTAAGTAGTAGCTTGTGGGGGCCTTAAGTGGCAATTGAAATATGATTAAATGACAAGCTTAAGTAGTAGCTTGTGGGGGCCTTAAGTGGCAATTGAAATATGATTAAATGACAAGCTTAAGTAGTAGCTTGTGGGGGGCCTTGAGTGGCAATTAAAATATGATTAAAAGACTTAACCAAAATTTGTAACATGTAAGTGGACATGGTTAAAGGGTTAAGTGGGATTCACTAGAAATGACAAGCTTAGGTGGGTAGCTTGTGGGGGCCCATTTCAACCAATATCCCAAACGTATCTTTGTGGGCTCGACCCAAGTCGAGGACGGGACACGCATATTGGGCTTGACTGTAAGAGGCCAAAACGGGTTAGCGGTGGCAACGCACGTCCAACGGGTTTCATATGCGTGTGTGGACCCGGGCTGGTAAGTAAGACGTTGTTGCATCGTGTAGGTATAAGCCGTGCACCGTTGATATTATCAGGTTGCCACTTTGGGGAATGATACACCCCACGGTGGGGCCAGCACGGGTATCTACGTTAGGGAGCCGATCGCTTGGGGAGTAGTGGGTACACCTAGTGGAGATAGGGGCAGACGGCACCTATGTAGTCAGCTAGGGGTACACGAAACTACTATTAAAAATTACTAAGTACACTTAGTGGGATCAACCTTAAGTAGGAATTACCCTTGGGTGGGTAGAACTGGTGTGGTGCAGTGTAGGAATTACCCTTGGGTGGGTAGATCTGGGGTGGTGCAGTGTAGGAATTACCCTTGGGTGGGTAGATCTGGGGTGGTGCAGTGTAGTAATTATCCTTGGGTGGGTAAATGCGTCTTTACGGTTATCTTAGTTCATCCTAAGTCTAGTTGGCTGCTTGGTGTAGCCATGTATCCCCAGTCGTTACCGTATATCAAGCTCATGTCTTACTCTGGTTACTTTAATGATTGTATTGTTAAAGTTATAGGACTCGCTCAGACTTATGTCTGACCCCGTTGTTTTTATCTTTTTTTCCAACCCTCGGGTTATCAGAATGGGCCTAGCACTAGTGGGCTTTGATCAGACTGCTTTATCTATCTTTTGGAGCTTGGACCGTGGATCTTTTCTATTATGGCTATTAAGTTATGTAGTGGGATTATGTACTTTTGTTTTATCAGGATGGATATTATGTACTTGACTCTTGTTTATGGTTTTGGTGTAACCAAACATGTTTTACTTTCCGCTGAAATGAAATGATGTTTTAAATTCTCAAGTATTACTTATATCTGTCTTGTTGTAATTTTTCTGTTCTATATTCACTTAAAATACTCCACCAATGTTATGGCATTCCCTTAGTGAGTGACCGTAGCGGGTGTGGGGTGTTACACGTGGTATCAGAGCAAAGGTTACCGGAACAGATAAAATTTTTAGAAAACCATTTTTCTAAAAACATTTTTGGAAGAGATATTTTTAAAAGCATGTCTTTTAAGAGAAAAGTTTTTGAAAGAAAAACATAATCCCCAATAGCCATATCTTTATCTTTCGAATTCTCCGTTTTGAATCTCTTCCTCTCTCGTTTTGAGTTTCCCCTCCGTGTATAGATGATCTTTCTAAGATAGATAAGAATGGAAAACCACTTCAAGGGACTTAGACATTTGTCGGATTAGAAGCTGGTTTAAGAAGGAGGAGGACTTGTAGGTACCTATGGGATAGACGATGGGAGGAAGGCTCAAACAGTTGTTTGGTTAATGAAGGACGAAACCTCACTGATGGGAGGTTACGAGTGGAGAATGGGAAGAAGAAGGCTAGTAGTTATCCTTTTGGGAGGAATAGGACACCTTATTAGGATTGTCCAAGGAGGCAAGGGCAAGGTACAGAATCTCCTGGAGGGTAGTTGTATTCCCTCACTGCTAGTGTACCAAATGGGGATAGGACCGTCTAGGTTGGAATTTGGATTTCTTTATTATCCGGTTCGAACTTTATTTGATTCTGACGCATTGAGTTCGTTTATCTCATCATTATTAGTTGAGTCACTGCACTTAGACACCAGTTTAGTAGATGATCCCTTAGTTGTTTCAAACCCAATTGGGGCTCCATGATGTGTTTGGGTTTGAAAGTTTCTATACTTAGCGTTGAGTTTAGATGTGATGCTTTTTGGGCTTCACGGGCTATGGGTTAGTTTTGGGCATGGACTGGTTATCCAGTAGGGGTGCCGTTCTTGATTTTGAAGGGAGAGTTGTTAGGCTTATGACCCGCTTGGGTAACACTCTCGAGATCTCTTGTAATCCCATGGAATCTGTTATGCTAAGTTATCTAGAATCGCTTGACACATCGGTCGAGAGTTTGCGATCTGTTAGAGTGGTCCGGGAATACTCGGATGTGTTTGAGGAGGTGAAGGGCTTACCTCCGGAGCGGGAGATTGACTTCCGAATATATCTGGTAGACAATGCCAAACCAGTATCTTGGCCAGTGTGCCACATGGCTCCTCGTGAGAGGAGGGAACTCCATAAGCAAGTAGGCGATTTGCTTGAGAAGGGGTTCATAAGACGAAGTATATCGGAGTGGGGTGCTCCAGTAGTTTTTGCCACGAAGGCGGATGGGTCCCTCAGACTTTGTGTAGGCTAAAGAAAACTAAATAAACTCACAAAGAAGAATAGACACCCATTGCCGAGGATTGATGATCTCTTGGATCAGTTAGTTGGCGCCTCAGTATTTTCGCAGTTGGACTTAGCCACGGGGTTTCGTCAGTTGAGAGTGGCTGAGGATAGTAGAGAGAAGACTGCCTTTAGGACTCCGGATGGTTTTTTTATGAGTGGCTGGTGATGCCATTTGGTTTGACGAACGCCCCCGCATACTTTATTGATTTGATGAGAAGGGTGTTTAGGGAGTACCTAAATAAGTTCGTGATGCTCTTTGTAAATGACATCTTGGTCTTTTCTAGGAGCGAAATAAGTTTTCGTATGTGCTCAATAGGTTGAGCAAAGCCAGTTATGGGATAAACGGTGGTTTTGGAGCGAGACTGGTAAGGACATCCAGAGTTGGACAAGGGCTTAATTAGTTAGCCGTTTTTACTAGTATCATCTCATGTAGGTCGTCTGAATTCGAAGGAGGTATCCCTTGGGTGTTTGTCTGATATTGGTTTAGGCCTTTGGGGCTTGCATTTGGGGGATGCCGAGTTCGACTAGGGTGGTCTGCGTGAGAGATGGACAGTTGTGATGATTTTGGATGGGGTAATATCCTGGTTTTCTCTAAAAGTGGAGAAGAGCATGCCCTACATCTTAGGGAAGTGTCGGAGACTCTTCGAGCGCATAGTCTTAGGGCAGCAAAAGTGGATGGGATTCTTAGCATCCTATGAGTTTGAGATAGCGTATACCCATGGCAAGGGTAACGTGGTAGCGGACGCCTTTAGTAGAAAAAGGTTGTTCTTGAGTTCATTGTTCGTTGAACGACGGAGCTTAGAGTTTATTTCTATGTTTGACTTTAGACCTTCCGTTGACTTTGTACCCGGTTTGCTAGCCTCCTTGGAGGTTAGGCCTACTCTTTTGGGACGGATTGGCGAGGCACAGCGAGACGACCCACAGTTGGTTGAGTTAGTAGAGAAGCTCATAAGGGGGGGGGGGGGTGAGTCGTCCAGCCATTTGAGTAGGTACACCCTAGATGGTAAGGGGTGGTTGCGTAGAGACAGTAGACTTTGTGTACCGCAAGACGAGGGTTTGAGGAAGGCTATACTTGATGATGCACATCGGTCGAAGATGACCATTCATCCCGGTGGGGACAAGATGTACCAAGACATGAAGCGAGTTTTCTTTTGGGCCGGTATGAAGAAAGATGTGGCCGAGTATGTCGCTAGATGCTTGGTGTGCTAGCAAGTGAAAGCGGAGCAGAAGAAACCCAGTGGGCTGCTTCACCCATTGGAGGTTCCGCTATGGAAGTGGAATAGTGTCTCGATGGATTACCGAGATCGAGGAAGGGTAATACGGGAATTTGGGTTGTGGTAGACAGACTTACTAAGAGCGCCCATTTTATACCCGTGGAGAGTAAGATAACTGCTCCATGGCTAGCTTCAGTTTACATTCGAGAGATTATTAGATTGCATGGTGTACCTTCCAGTATAGTGAGCGATCGAGATCCTATCTTCACTAGAGAGTTTTGGAAGAGTTTGCAAAAGGCGGTAGGGACTCAGTTGTGTTTGAGTACCGCATATCATCCTCAGATGGACGGCCAGACCGAGAGGGTGAATCGTATTTTAGAAGACCTTTTGAGGCTATGTATCTTAGATTTTGGAGGTACATGAGAAGAGCATCTTCCATTGGTGGAGTTGCCCGACAGACTTAGTGGTGTACATGATGTATTCCATGTGAGGAAGTGCCTACATGAGACCGCAGAGGTGGTAGAGCCGAGCTTGCTTAGAGAAGAGATAGAGCGTGATGCGACTATTCGACGAGCTCCTACACGCATCCTTGGGTCAGAGATTAAGAGGTTGAGAAACAGGGAGGTTCAACTAGTCAAAGTGCAATGGGGAGAAGATGAGAGCAACGCTACTTGGGAGACGGAAGCGAAAATGCGTTCATTATACCCATTCCTTTTTGAGGGTATGTCTTTTAACTTCTCCTTTATCGTTTGTCTAGTACTTATCTTATCTTTAGTATGTCCTCTTGTTAGTGCCTTTGACCTTTAGATAGGGTAAACCTATGGTTGAAACGTGTGTTTGAGACATGTTATGATTGATGGATGCATGTGGATGCAAGTGTTTGCTAGTGGTTGCTCGTGGATGCATATACACACACTCTAGACACTAGATCGGCTCAATCACTTCATATTGCATATTGCATATAATTGTGTGTAGGTAGCTATATTTATGGATGTATAATGGTTGTGTTATCATATGGATGATGCATTTTGGTGAATGATTGTGCACTCATGTAGATATAGTATGTGTCGATAGGGTTCTTTCGCATACATATTGGATGCATGGCACTATCACGGTTTGCATATGTTCATACATTAGATAGGGAACATATACACACACTTTTTGCATATGCTCATACATCAGTAGAAATTGTTTTAAGGACAATGGATGCCCATGTTTGATGGATTGAGTAGATGGTTGTTTGGATGGTAGGATATGCATTCTCCTTAACTTGGAGATTTCGGGGACGAAATCCTTTAAGGAGGGGAGAATGTAACACCCCGAATTTCAGTTAACACTGATATTCACTAATTACAGAATTAATAATCTCAGATGTGAGAATCAGGGAAAACGGGTTACGTCATTGTGTTCGTCTCGGAAAAATACGCGAAATAGAGTCCGAAATTTTGTAAATCGGAGTCCGTATGACCCGGTTAAGGCCCAAAGAAGTTTTCGGGAAATTTGAATTTCGAAACATGCAGAAATGGGGGCCAGGCGGGAAAACTCCCGCCCAGCCAAGTCGACTTGGCTGTCGACATGGCTGTCGACTTGCCTGTCGACATGCCTGTCGACTAGGCAGTCGACAGGGCTGTCGACTTGCCCTGTCGGCTGATTCTGGCCTGGGTGCACCTGGTTGAGTTTTGGGCTGGGTTGGAGGGCTTGGGACGAAATCTGACGGACCTAAACTAACCTAGGGTTAATCTAAGGTTTTAAAACACATCCTAATCCTATAAATAAGACCCTAAGCTAGCCCTAAATGATCATAATCCTATCCTCTAACTAAACTATGCCAAAATTTTCTATGGTCATGGCCTCCACACAAGACCCTAGCCTCCATCCTCTTTCTTAAACTATTTCTATGAAGGCTTTCATGTTCATACAAGCATTTTTAAGATGTATGAGTGATCATTAGCTTGCATTCATCATCAAGTTGCAAGCTTTATTTTCAAGGCTAGAGTTTTTGGGTGATTTTTGGCAAGGGTTTGCTTATTGGAGTTTAGTGGTGAGTTTCTATCACTTTAATAACCAATTGTTAAACTAAGTAGATGAGATGTGATGAGATCATATGGTTTTGCTTGCGGGTCAATGGGTTTTAGGTCATATGTTATGATGCTAGTTTGCTAATCACTATGTTTAGCACTTATTCATGATGACACTATGTTTATGCAAGTTAAGTGTTTGGGTTTATGCATGTTAAGTGGTGGGTTTTATGCATGCTAAGTATTTGGTTTTATGCATACTAAGTGTTTGGTTTTATGCAAGTTATGATGCAAGTTCATATGCAAGTTATGATGCAAGTTCATATGCAAGTTTGTCTCTTTTTTATGATATGCATAATATATGCAAGTTTGCCTCTAAGTATGGCATGTTATGCAAGTTCATATGCAAGTTATGATGCAAGTTCATATGCAAGTTTGTCTCTTTTTATGATATGCATAATATATGCAAGTTTGCCTCTAAGTATGGCATGTTATGATTCAAGTTCATATGCAAGTTATGATGCAAGTTCATATGCAAGTTTGTCTCTTTTTATGATATGCATAATATATGCAAGTTTGCCTCTATGTATGACATAAGTACATGTCCAAGTTCATCCCTTTTAGACCTATGACATGTATGCAAGTTGACACCTTTATGATAGGTCTATGACATGAACATTTATGCAAGTTACCATCTTTATGACATATGTGATTCATGCAAGTTTGGGTTGGTTATTTATGCAAGTTGGGTTTATGGTCATATATGCAAGTTGACACCTTTTAAACCCATGATAGTGCTAAAGATATGCTAAGTTGAACCCATTGTGTGTATGATGAATCTTCTCTTTTGAAGTATGTCATGTTAACGTATTTACGTGGGGACGATGGGGTAAAAATTAATGAACACATAAAATTGTGTGAAGTGGGTATGATTAAACATACCATAAAGTGGATGGACATAATTGGGAATTTACCTATTAATTTAGGTCTACCCATATTATGGAATTGGGAATTTACCTATTGAGTTAGGTCTACCCATATTCTTAAATATTTTTAATTAATTAGGGACAATTAATACAAATTATGGGGGTGATTAATTAGGTGTAATTAATCGACTAAGACACGAGGTTGGACCCTTTTGTAGCATAAGACTGCCCGGAACCGACCGGCAAATCCAGCGGCTACAAATGATTGGCCCAATGTGAGAGGTCTTAGTCATAAACTAAATATGTGACAAGTGTAAAGACACAAGGTTAGACTCTGTTATGGTGTAAGGCTGCCCAGAACCAACCGGCATATCCAGCTACCATAAAAGACAGTCTAATGTGAGAGGTCTTTACAAAGGTTACGATCTTAATTAATTAAGAAACACTTAACCAAATTAGCATGTAGTGAGGCATGAGGAGTTAAGTGGGTGCCTTGGGTGGCATGTAGTAACTAGTGGGGGTGTCTTGGGTGGCATGAGGAAACTAGTGGGTTGCCTTGGGTGGCAATAGAAAATACGATTAGAATACTTAACCAAACTGGAACATGTAATTAAACATGATTAAAGGGTTAAGTAAGTGCCTTGGGTGGCATGTGGGAATCAAGTAAGTGCCTTGGGTGGCATGTGGAAATCTAGTGGGTGCCTTAAGTGGCAATTGAAATATGATTAAATGACAAGCTTAAGTAGTAGCTTGTGGGGGCCTTAAGTGGCAATTGAAATATGATTAAATGACAAGCTTAAGTAGTAGCTTGTGGGGGCCTTAAGTGGCAATTGAAATATGATTAAATGACAAGCTTAAGTAGTAGCTTGTGGGGGGCCTTGAGTGGCAATTAAAATATGATTAAAAGACTTAACCAAAATTTGTAACATGTAAGTGGACATGGTTAAAGGGTTAAGTGGGATTCACTAGAAATGACAAGCTTAGGTGGGTAGCTTGTGGGGGCCCATTTCAACCAATATCCCAAACGTATCTTTGTGGGCTCGACCCAAGTCGAGGACGGGACACGCATATTGGGCTTGACTGTAAGAGGCCAAAACGGGTTAGCGGTGGCAACGCAAGTCCAACGGGTTTCATATGCGTGTGTGGACCCGGGCTGGTAAGTAAGACGTTGTTGCATCGTGTAGGTATAAGCCGTGCACCGTTGATATTATCAGGTTGCCACTTTGGGGAATGATACACCCCACGGTGGGGCCAGCACGGGTATCTACGTTAGGGAGCCGATCGCTTGGGGAGTAGTGGGTACACCTAGTGGAGATAGGGGCAGACGGCACCTATGTAGTCAGCTAGGGGTACACGAAACTACTATTAAAAATTACTAAGTACAATTAGTGGGATCAACCTTAAGTAGGAATTACCCTTGAGTGGGTAGAACTGGTGTGGTGCAGTGTAGGAATTACCCTTGGGTGGGTAGATCTGGGGTGGTGCAGTGTAGGAATTACCCTTGGGTGGGTAGATCTGGGGTGGTGCAGTGTAGTAATTATCCTTGGGTGGGTAAATGCGTCTTTACGGTTATCTTAGTTCATCCTAAGTCTAGTTGGCTGCTTGGTGTAGCCATGTATCCCCAGTCGTTACCGTATATCAAGCTCATGTCTTACTCTGGTTACTTTAATGATTGTATTGTTAAAGTTATAGGACTCGCTCAGACTTATGTCTGACCCCGTTGTTTTTATCTTTTTTTTCCAACCCTCAGGTTATCAGAATGGGCCTAGCACTAGTGGGCTTTGATCAGACTGCTTTATCTATCTTTTGGAGCTTGGACCGTGGATCTTTTCTATTATGGCTATTAAGTTATGTAGTGGGATTATGTACTTTTGTTTTATCAGGATGGATATTATGTACTTGACTCTTGTTTATGGTTTTGGTGTAACCAAACATGTTTTACTTTCCGCTGAAATGAAATGATGTTTTAAATTCTCAAGTATTACTTATATCTGTCTTGTTGTAATTTTTCTGTTCTATATTCACTTAAAATACTCCACCAATGTTATGGCATTCCCTTAGTGAGTGACCGTAGCAGGTGTGGGGTGTTACACCCCGAGTGTGCATTAGTATCACAAGTTGATTGTTTGCACTTAAGCTCTTTTCTAGGCATAGTAGTGGTTTCTCAAACCCGTAAGGGGATCGACATGGTTATTTATAACAAGCCAGGTTTTGAAACTAGTGATTGTGGATGTAGGGGATGCTTAGGGCACTTCCAAGCACTGGTTCGTTTTGGGTCTAGATAGGTTAACCTTATAATTAATTATCTTCGACTTTGACACTACTGGTAGAGTTTGACCGAGATGCTTATGTTCTGAGATTTTCGAGATAGGAAATTTTGGACAATGGATTAGTTAGCCATGTATTGAGCTATTTTGATTGCAGAGGAGAGTTTATAGGCTAGGATATGCAACAGATGAAATCTTGAGATTTCTTGCAACCTGAGGGACCATTCATGTTAATGTTCCTATTTTCCATAGTGCATCTCTAGGAGATATCGATCCAGCTCCTTGTGCTAGATTTTTCGAATATTGGAAGAGGTTAGAAGGTTACTTCCTAGAAAAAAGGTTGATTTTACGATTTATAATTATGACAATGCTAAACCTATAGCATTACATGTAAATCACATAAATCTAAGGGAAAGAAGAGAGTTGGGTATGATATCTATGGTTGGAAGCTTTTCTACATACAAAGTGATGTTTATAGCATTATTAGGTATCGACTGGTTTGGAGTTTAGACAGGCTAGCCATATGGTGAGCCATCTTGGATATTGAGCGGAGGATGATTACATGCGGATATGCACGGTAGACACTCTAGGCTTGACCTGCGAAGAATCAGTTCAAATGGATTTTTTTACTCCTTAGACTTATATTTTGGGTATATTAAATTTGGTGCCTATGGCAGGAACTTTTCATATGTATATGGAGTATTTAGAGGAAGTCATTGGACTTCAGCCATAAAAGAAAGATTTTGGAAAAAATAAAGGAATAGTTGAAAAATTGATTGGTAAGAGCAAGCACTCAAAAATGATACGCATCACTTGTTTTTGCTATAAAGATGGGTAGTTCCTTTGGTTCAGTAGGCATCAAAAGTAAATTACTTTGGTAGAACCATTATACTTCTCCTTATATAGATGGTCTCTTTGATTATTTAGAGCGAGCCAAATCTTCACATATCAATATTTCTTTGTTAGTGATTTCCACCAAGTTTTGAGTAATGGAAAGGATAGAGATAGAGTTGTTCATATAACATCCGAAGGGTTATAAGAGTAGTTACCATACCTTTTAGATTAGCTTGTGTCTAGGTTTAATTATTGACTTGTGTGGTAGGATGTTTGGTGAGGAGTAATTTGGTAGGGGTTTATATAGATGACATGTTGGTTTAACCAAATGATATCAAGGGATAAATTTGGTATTTAGTTAAGGAATTCAATACCTTATAAGCACATGACACAAGACCACGTCCTCTAAGGATCACTTTTGGAAGGTAAAGCATTTTCTTGGATTAGTGGATTAATATGGAAAATTTATTAAAAGTTTACCCATGATACGTATTTTCTTGATCTACCTCAACGAGAGAAACTCTAGCTCTTATGGACACATACTAAAAGACTATTTTTAAAGAGTTCTAATTAATACTTTAATATCGATTTTTCTTGTAAGCATTACTAAGAGCACCCATAAGAGTAGTTACCTTGGAATAAATACTATCAAATTTTCAATTAGGTCATGGAAGCGTTACCTATTATGAGAAAGGTTTGAAATTTCGATGACATTGGATTATTGATTTATTGTCCCTACAAAAAATTGGAATTCAAGATAATAAGGATTAATTAAGTATGAGTGTTCTATGATTTTTGGTTTGTCTTGTGCTCTCTGTAAAAGTAAGAACGTAGTTGAGACTAAATTTTTGATCTTTGGTTAAAAAAATTATTGGGGTCAAACCATTTAGGATATATGTAGCTTCTATTAAAATATCTTCTAGTGTGTTGCAGTATGTATCTAAAGACGTGGAAGAACCAAGACTAAGTTTAAGCATAGCAATAAGAACCTTAAAAGATTAAGCTTGGAAGCGTACCTTGAATTGTTGATATGAGTATGAATTTCACCATTAGTTATAATTCAATGATTGAAAGTTTGGCGTTCATAAATGTTATGTCATTTAGTCATGAGACAAGGATTCTAAAAAAAATTCTTGAAAAAAGTAACTTTTAAGGATAAATTGACACTTAATTATAGGAAATGGATTGATATAATAGGTCTTTATATGACCATCAAATTAAGGTAAGCAATAATTTTAACTAGCAGATAAATGAATGAATGTTTATGTGAAAGGATATAAGGATTTCAAATGGATTAATGACAGTATGAGTAATTGTGTTTCAAGAAAATAAATTTGAGGAAGAGTGATTCATTTATAGGTCCTCTTTGAGTCTAAATTCCATACAAGTACATTTACATATATGGTTTTAGAAAAAGAAAATTTAAAGGCTAGTATGTTTTATAGTGAAATTCATATTTTTGTGAGTTTCATGAAAATGACATTATATATTTTGAAAAGGAATTGGTTTGTTTTCTTATTGAGAATTTTCGAATAATATTTGAAAAGATAAAAATCAAGTTTTGAAAGAAGTCCTTATAGAGTTGGACAATATAAGTGGAACAAATAAGGGAATACAAGATCGTAAAGGTAAATGCTTGAAATTGGAATATGTGGATATGGTAAAAGTAAATTGTTAACAATATTTTTCATCAACACCGGAGATGGGTCAACGTGGACAGATCTAATGGGGAATTAGGTGGATTGGCTTACTTTTTCGATCGATTCAGGTGTCTACTTTAGATACTGATGTCGAGAGGTGCGGGATCGCTGAGGACTATCAGGTTGGATCTAAACTCAGTCAGTGAGGTACATTCCACCATTCTAGGATATTTAGGGGTGAAAACCAATGCTTATCTGGAGAATGAATGGTAAACTGCAATAGCTGTGATTAGAGAAATAATAATACACACTTACAGATCAGTTTTGATATAAAAAATTCCCTTTTTATTGAACTTTCATTGGGAGTACATGGATGCAATAAAGAGAATTCCTCAATTAATCCCCACTTTCTGCTTATTTTTTTAAGAGTATAAATGTAGAAAAAGGAAAAAATCCCTCCCAAGTGTGACTCCTGGGGTCGTATTTATAGTGGTTTAGGGCTCCTTTTGCTGATGGGCAATTGGGCTTGTGGGGGTCTTCACTGGCTGCTTTTTCCGAAGTTTCGGGCGCTTGCCTTTTGCCCGTCTTTGGAGTGTCAGTTATGGTCTTCAGATGATATCTAAGTCTTTGGTAACAGCTCCCAAATATAGGCTCTCGGATGTAAGAACTTGGATGTAGGCCTCAGGCTTTATCGTGAATACTTAGACAGGCCTGCCCTTATGATGTATGTTGATAACTGCCGATTAGAAGCCGCCATGGGTTTCAGTACTAAATAAATTAGCATGGGTAGCCTGTATATCCACTTGGGTCTCGGTTAGCCTGGGCTTTTGTGGTAGTCTGGATTCCCGTAGGATGGCTTATGATGTCCTTCCTATTATTTGTGAATTCTTCATTTTGGTATTCGTGTAGTAGGTGCTTCAGAAGTTGGTTCTGGATGGTCTTTGCATTCTCTTGTTTTAGTACCTTTGACGCTCTCGTCTTTAGATGTATCGGTATTTGGACAGGTCATCATCGAAGATTCATCTGTCGGATTTATTGCTTCTGACTTACTTGGTTTCGGGTTAGGATGATTTTTTGCCACAGAATTCTTTTGTCGGACTGATGTTGCTTGGAGATTTCTTGTCGGATTGACTAGCGGATAAATCCCGCTAGCTACACCGTGTAGCTTTCACGATCCTTTTCCCCAGGTGGGTTTCGGTTGGTGCAGCTTTTCGGGTTATTCTTTCTTTCCCTTAGCCTTTTCTAGTACTGGGTCCCACTTTCTGTTGAGTCTTCGGTGAGCCTTCAGTTGTATGATACCCCTTCACAGCCAGCTCGGTTCATTGTTAATTTTGCTTGTAACATTTGCCCCTAGTAAAGGGGTATTTTCGACTTTACAAGTCAAATTTTTGTCTTTTCTTCGAAGTGTTACTCCTGTGTCTCCTACCTTCCTTCAATCAGACACATTGATCGGTTTCCTTTTGTGGTCTAGATTGTCTCTGGATCTTGAATACGAATTCTACTTTCTTTTATTTTTTACCCCCGGATAGTATTTCCACTTTCCTCATAGAGTCATGTTCGTTGATCCAGTCTCAGGCGTGCAGCTGAGAGGCAAGGTAGATCTTTTTCTCATTCTCTCTCCTCTTTTCCCTACATAGCATTTCACTAAAGCAAGATTACTGTTCATCAAAATTTGTCATATTATTTTCCCAGGATTTCAGCTCTATCTGATAGTAAGTTTTTCTGCTTGAATTCTAATTACCGATTTGGATCATGCTTTGAGTCGGGAATTGATAATTCTAATGTAGATTGAACTCTCATTAATCATCTGAACTGACAATTAATGGCGACTCTCTACGAAGTCGTATCCATCCCTGTTCATTACCGGGGCTTTGGGAAGTAAAGTCTGTATAAACGAAAAATGCGTAACAGAAGGTAACTTAACATGATGACATCAATTTTCCTAGCTAGGGTTGTTGTCCAGTAGGACAAGGAAATTCCAAGTCGCTTGTATGCCTATGTGTTGTTTGTGTATAACCATCAAATAGAAATTAGATTAAAATACATGTTTATATTATGGTATAACCTAGTAGGGCTATGTATGAGTTCACACGAATTGGCGATTCCATTCCGAGTAAGTCCGGATTTGTTCGACGGAGGAGGAGCTTGGAGTGAAGGAATCCCAAGTGAGCAACGTTATAAATGAAATCCCAGATGTCTTGAACTAGCATTCTAAACTATTATTTTCGAACCGTCCTTACGGGCACGACCCTTCATTTTTGGGACAAGATCTTCTAGAATAACCTTCTCTCCCTTATTCAGCATTTCTTGGAGATGGTTCATTCCATCCCTCCGTGGTTTCTTCTCCTCCTGATTTCTTACCTAAGAAGAGACCTGCTTTAGTTTTCAACAGCGATCCCTTTCGGGACCATAAAAGGGAAAATTCTGTTCCCTGTTTTTCTAGAGGTGAAATTGTTGAGTCGTCATGTCGTCGGCTACTGCATACCCCTCTCATACTTTCTTCTTGAGGTTTTCATAACGTTTGCCCCTCCTCTATAGAGACCATTGGAAGTGATTTTGTTACTGGTTTCCTAAGATCCGATTCTCAGGGAGATCCGGATTTAAGAGGGTGTGAGCCTTCCCTTTCCCCTTATT
Source organism: Allium sativum (assembly GCA_030737875.1). Taxonomy (NCBI): domain Eukaryota; kingdom Viridiplantae; phylum Streptophyta; class Magnoliopsida; order Asparagales; family Amaryllidaceae; genus Allium; species Allium sativum. The sequence goes on from CM060916.1 coordinate 320,468,957, forward strand.
GGTTGTGTGACTCCGCGGGTCCCTCTTTTCAGGTCTTAGACTTAATACAATTATTGGATCTGTTTTTACCCTCTATTGATGTCTCTGATGTTCCGGAACTTGCTTCTGAAGGATGGTTTAAGTTTTACCTCAACTTCGTTAAATGACAACTTTTGGTTCGTACTTTTATTCCCTTGTGGCTCTTCATTCGCCTTATTGATGTAGGGACTAACATCGTATCGTTCTTGCCTCCCCCTCACTTTTTTTAGATATCCAGGAATTGGTATGTTGCTAGATCTATAGTTGTCTCCCTACTCCGGGATAAGGAAGAACTCCAGATTAAGAAGGCCGTATTAGAGTCTAAGTTCCATGAACTAACCTTCGCGAAGAGTTGCAACGAAGATGTTTGTAGTCAACTGAAGGAGTCCCTTGAATGGGAAAGGGATGCCAACAGTTCCTTGACTGCTGAAGTTTCGGCCCCATGCGTGAGCGACCGGATATGCTGATGAAGCACGCGGGGACACTAGAAACAAGGGAAGCAACTCTTTCTGATGCCAGGCGGATAATTTACGAATCTCGGGATCAGATTTCTTTGTTCTTGAAGGTGCATATTCCATACATGATGTGTAATTGTTATGAAAAGGTTCTTCTCTTAGTTTATTGTGATAACTGTGGCAAGTTCCCTAACATGGACCTTCCTTCTCTTCCTTCGTCCGTTCGGAGCAAAATCTTGATGGGTGTTATTGCTTTAGATCAGGTACTAGAGTTTCTGAAGGAAAGAAAGCGAAGGTTGAGGATCTTTTGTTCATCGAAAAGATGTTCGACTGCCGATTGTCTGGGGATGATGAAAATCTGATCTTGCATAAGGAAGGCGGTAATGTCGGCGACTCATGTCGGCGACTCATGTGGAGATGATGGATTTGCGGAGGGGGTAAATCCTTTAGAGCTTGACGAGAGAGGGTAGGCAATGCACACAACCTCCCCCATTCTCCAAGTATAAATCCTAGTTTTTGAATTCTTTCTTTACTTGTACAAGTTGACCCTTGATGACGTGTTCTTGTGGTGGTGGGAATTCTGTCCTTGCCAATCACCCCCTTCTTTTTTTCTTCAAGGTTGACCTTCATTATCTCTCTAAGATGAAGAGGGAATTTCTCACAAAGCCCCCTTTTAAATCTGGCAGAGAACACTTCTTGAAAGAACTCAAACATATTTATATGAAGTACCCTCAGTTGTCTTTCAACTTCTTGGGGAATGACAAGGAGCTAATATTAAAGAAACTTAGGACTCATCATGCAAAGTTAATATGCAACATAAAGGAAAAGAATACTGGGGAAAGAAGATAACTTGTTGTATTTATATTATTTTTTTGACAACAATGCATGTGAAAGTGAATTGTATTCGTTTTTACCTTCTTTTGTCGCATGCTTTTCCTAGGTTCAAATAATGATGTCTTTTGGTAATAAATCTTGCAAAAGAAAGCTGATCTGTTTATTTAAACAAGAAGATTTACCTGAAGACACTTCCTCTTTTGTAGATAGAGGTTCTTTTCTTACTTTGCGTTTGGGATATTTTTCGGGAAATTCTCCTACCAACATTGGTGGTGGATGCACCCTGTCCGGGAAACGATTTGCGCAACGTTTGGAAGAACGAATAAGTGTGCTAGAGACTCAAATAAGGAAAAAGGATAAATACATCCTTGAGGTAAGAAGGGGTACAAAAACGAATCCTTTTGTCGATTTTGATGAAGAAAGGGACGAGCTGCATCGTCAAGCTATGGAGGCGAGATGTAAAGGCGTACTAGTAAAATGCAAAGAATGGGAGACTGTATTTGGATGTGCTCTTGGGGTCTCTGCCTCTAATGTGTCGCAGGCCTCGACAAAATCCCTTTCCAGAATTTGAGATTGGGGACCCTCCCCCTGGAATGGATCATTCCTTTGTTTCCAGGTGGCATAGACGGGTTAAAGTAAGCATGAGAAATCTTTATAATAGGAAGAAGATTGAGGGCAGCTCTCGTCGTGCTGACTTTTATACGTCCAAACTTAAGCAATTACGAAAGGAGAAACAGTTCTTGCGCGGAGATGCTTTCGACTTGAGGAAGGAGAATAAAAACCTCTGCATGACGGGCAAGGATTTCAATCAAGCTTTAAAGTGGCAACCTAAACCTTTGGATGACCCTTGCGTGGTTATTAAAAAGGTGCAAAAGGTCGACAAGCTTTTGCTTGCTACGATTCATCGTTCTGCCACTTCTTCCTAGTTCCATGAATAAAGCGCATCCTATCGGGGATTGGTCTAATGCTCATACGAGATTTGTTGTGTCGGGGCATGTTTTCTTCACCCTTCTCTTTTTTTTTTAAAAAAAAGAGAGTGTTTTCTTTCTCAAGCTTTCTCGTAAGAAACTATGTAATGCACAGAGTACCTTGTATTTTGTTAATGGAGTGTAGCATTTTATATAAACAACACACATGGATAAGGGTAGGACCTATAATGATGTGACTTGGTATGTAATTGTATTTTTCAATCTAAACGCTTTCCCTTTAGCCATCACTATACCGTGACAAGTTGCAGAATGCTATGTTGGGAGTCTGTCTTGTGGTCCTTTAAATAGTGTCCCATACTCTTTTTGGGATTAACAGTACCATAGTGTGTTCAATCATAAAGGATCCATAATGATTGCTCGTGTTTTGTGCGTTAGCGCGAATATTTGGTACGCCCATGTAAATCAAAGATACTCTTCTGAGCACAAAGGAGAAATGAGAAAGACTACTGGTGTGTGGTTGATAATGGTGGAAATGTGCTCTTGAGCCGGATCTGAATCGGGATAAGGGTTGACTAGTTTCTCCCTGTCCAACTCTAAGAATTTGAACTGATCTAGATCCGGATGCCTTGTATTAAAACTGGGGTTCTATATCCGATCGTGATTTGCACCGTGGTTCGATGTCGAGTCAGACTTCGATTTCTTCTTCCAATATTTGTAAATAATTGGGTTGACCCTGATTCGAGTATGTATATATATATATATATATAGAAAACCGGAATTTCCTTTGGTATTTTTGGAGAGCCGAATCGACCCAGATTCGGGTATTAACATAGAAAAACTCCGGTATTGGTGGAGAGCCGAACCGACCCAGATTCAGGTATTAACATATAAGACCGGAACCCCCTCCGGTATTGGTGGAGAGCTAAATCGACCTAGATTCGGGTATTAATATAGAAGACCGGAACCCCGTTCGGTATTGGCGGAGAGCCGAATCGACCCAGATTTGGATATTAACATAGAAGGCCAGAACCCCCTTCGGTATTTGTTATTTCAGTATCACTTTTGGGATTCAATTGGCGAAGCATAGGTTATACGTGTTTCTCGAGCCTCTTCTTGGGCTTTCGATGTCAATGCAGAGGATGCATATGCTTTGTTGGCCATTCTCTGGGCCTGTGTCTCTGGAGCGCTTGGCTAGCTTATCCACAAGCAGGGTCCTAGGACTTACTCGATCTCCCTCCAGGAGGCGCCTCATCCTGACCATTGTAGGCAATGATAAGGTCTTAAAACTTAGATGGGGCCATCATAGACACAAAACTAAGGTTTACTCTTTTGACGCTTGTGACACCCCATCTCCATTAAGGTCACTCACAAAGGGAATGCCTTAATTTTGATGGAGCATTTATTGTGTATAGAACAGAAAAGTAAACAAGACAGATAAATATATTGGTACTTGGAAAATAAAAACCACTTTTATTGCAGTAGAGAAATAGTTTGGTTACATCACATCAAAAACCAACTACAAAACCAAATACACTTATCATCCATCTTGACAAATAAGCTCTGAGTACATAAAATAAAAGACATAACCCCAACATAAAATAGCCATAAATAAGATAGGCTGAACTTTACTTCAGCAATCCAAGCAACTTCCAAAATAAAGAGATAAAGTTGTCCAAATCAAGCTCCACTAGTACTAGTCCCACCCTGAGCACCTGGGGGGTGGGGGGCAAGGAAGAAAAGAGGTGGAAACAAAGGGGGTCAGAAATAAAGTCTGGCGAGTGCAATAACTTTAACAATATAATCATTAACGTAACTAGGATAAGGCATAAGCTGGAAAATAAGGAAATGAATGTGAACAACCGAGCATGATAGAGCAAACAAAGGAAATAAGATGAACAAAGATAACATTAAAGGCACACCTAATCACTATAAGATACTTACTACATTGCACCACACCAAACACCCAAAAAGTTGATACTGCCTACCAAACTTAATAATGATAATGGTAGTTTCGTGTACCCCTAGCTGCCTTCATAGGTGCCGTCTGCCCCTATCTCCACTAGGTGTACCCACTACCCCATTCGATCGGCTCCCTAACTCTTAGATACCTGCGTTGGCCCCACAGTGAGGTGTATCACTCCCCAAAGTGGCAACCCGATACCACCAAAAATGCACGGCTTATATCTACACGATGCAACAACGTCTTACCTACCAGCCCGGGGTCACACACGCACATGACCCCGTTGGACTTGCGTTGCCACCGCTAGCCCGTTTTGACCTCTTACAATCAAACCCAGTATGTGTGTCCCGTCCTCGACTTGGGTCGATCCCATAAAGATACTTAATGGATTACTGGTTTGAAAAGGGCCCCCATGCATGACGCAAGCTTCCACCTATGCTTGGTCCCCTCTAAGATTTTCCCCATTCTTATTCATGTCTTCTTACATGTTTCAATCTTGGTTGAGTGCATCTAATCGTATTTCACATGCCACCCAAGGCACCCTCTTAATTTCACATGCCACCCAAGGCACCCACTTGACCCCCATGTCCCACCACATGTTTATCTGGTGAAGTGTTTCTTAATTCATTAACACCGTAACCTTGTAAAGACCTCCCACATTAGACTGGCATTTGTGGCTGTTGGATTTGCCAGGCGGGTCCGGGTAGTCTTACACCATAAACGAGCCTAACCTCGTGTCTTTACAACTGTTATGCATTTAATTCATGCCTTTGACCTCTCACATTAGACTGACATTTGTGGCTGTTGGATTTGTCGGGCGGGTCCGGGCAGTCTTACACCACAAAAGAGTCTAACCTCGTGTCTTAGGCGGTTTATTATTACACATCTTTATTTAACCCCAAATTGGATTAATATCCTTATTCAAATTTGTAAATAAATTCCAAATATACTTATGTCCATAATTGTCACCTAAATTATGTCCATTTATTCCAGGTATATAAATTATACTAATTATTGCCTCAAATCAATTATATGCCTTTTAAGGCCAATACATGCCAATTCTCAATATGTGTATATTCAATATTACCCCCATCGTCCCCACGTTGTTCGTTCGCTTATCATGACATATATATATATATGTATGTATTAGACTAATAATTAGTCTAATGGCATAAAAGGGAAGAAACATCGCAAATTTGCATAACACACAAAATGAATCTAGCTTACGAATAAGGATTACAACATATCTAGCGTAAACTTGGTATTATCATGAATCTAAACATAGGCCTAAAGGTGTGAACTTGCAGGTATGAACATAGTTTTCACTCAAACTTGTATAGGCCATAGTCACAAACTTGCATAAAACTATAGATCTAAATCTAAAGGTGTAAACTTGCATATATGTGAATCCAATTTCCACCTAAACTTGCATATAATCACTTTATTTGGTTCACATGCAAACTTGTGTACAATTCACATAGAAACTAGCATATAATCTACACCCAAACTTGCATATAAAATGATGTCAAACATGAATCCAGTTGAACATAGGTGATTGGGCATATACAAAGGAATCCACAACAAAACTGTCATTATGAACAACTAGCATATATTCGCAAAATATCACATTTTTCCAATGTTTCGCAAACATAGCCATATAACCCAAATTATAACTCAACCAGATTAACTTGTTAATTATCTTATTAAAGAAATTGAATTTACAACTGAAAGAAGGTCTTGAGTTCTGGGATCTGAGTTCTGAAATTGATTTAGCTCGCCTTTGAAGTAGACAAATTCATTGTTGTTGTTGTTGTTATACACTTGAGTTGATTAGCTTTACTTTTCCTCTAGTTGGTGGTGGCTATTCTAGGTTGCAAAGTGATAGCATGACGACCATGGTTCTTATTTTGATTAGGTTTTAGGTTTTGAGTCTACATGTGTTTATATAGAATTTAGGACTAATTTAGGCCATCCGATCAACCTAGAATCAATCAAGACCATCCAGTCAAGATAGGGTGACACCTAAGCCCTAATGACCCAGCACTGAGTCACAAAATCGTCATCTTTCAGATCTGCCGGGGAGGGGGGGAGGGGTGGCAGGTCGACCCCCAGGTCGACCTGTAGGGGGAGGTCGACACTAAGGTCGACCCCCTGGTCGACCTGGGTCCTGGGCGGGAATTTTCCCGCCCAGTCTTCTTATGATTTCTGTTTTGAATTTTGATTCCGGTTTCGAGCTGTTTGAATTTATTTGAATTTTCTGGAAACTTCCAACAGCCATAACTTCTTCATACGAAGTCCAATTCACGCAAACTTGGATCTATCTCAACCAGAATTCCCAGAAAAACACAATGGCGTTACCCGTTTCCCTTGATTCTCAAATTAAAATTAATTATTATTTAGTTCGTTATTATAATGTTAATAGAAAACACGGGGTGTTACATTCTCCCCTCCTTAAAGGATTTCGACCCCGAAATCTTCAAGTTACGAAGAATACATATCCTATCATCCAGTCGTCCATCTACTCAACCATCAAACACAGGCATCCATTGTCCTTAAAATACTTCTAATGCTTTCATGTTTATATGCACAGTGTGTGTACATGTCCGTATCTAATGCAAAATCAGGCAGTCTACTGATTCAGTTGACCTCCTTAATGCAAATTATGATAGTGCCATGCGTCCATTATGTATGCAAAAGATCCCTTATGATACATATTATTTCTACATGCGTGCACAACCATTCATCCGAGTGCAGCATCCATATGATAACACAACCATTATACATCCATTAATCTAAATAAGCACACATTTATATGCAGTATGAAAGTGATTGAGCCAATCTAGTGCCTAATGTGTGTGTATATGCATCCACGAGCAACCACTAGCAAACACTTACATCCACTAGCATCCACTTGCATCCATCAATCATAACATGTTTCAAATACATGTTTGCATCCATTGGCCTCTACCTAAGGATAAAGAATATGACCGAGGAGATGCATTAAAAAGGTAAATACAAGCTTGAATGAACTTAAGGAAAAAGAGATCAAAGATGTACCCTCAAAAAGAAAAGGGAAGGCTGCACGTATTTTGGCCTCAGTCTCCCAAGTCGCGTCTTCCTCGATGTCGCTCCATTGAACTTTGACAAGCTTAACTACATGGTTGCGTAGCTTTTTGACTTCCATCCCCAAGATATGAGTTGGAACTCTCCTCACAGTCGGTTCTCGTTCCACTTCAACTTCCTTTAGTATGCTTGGCTCCACAACTTCTGCCGACTCATGTAAGCACTTTCGTAGCTGAGAGACATGAAAAATTATGAACTCTAGCCAGTCTTTCAGGTAGCTCTACTATATAAGACATCGTCCCAATCCTTTCGATGATAGGAAATGGTCTTATGAATCGTGGTGCCAACTTTCCTACGGATCCAAAGCAAATGACATTCCTCAAAGGAGATACTTTAAGGAACACCTTATCCTTAACTTCAAACTCAAGGTCGGTCCTTCTCTTGTCTGCGTAGGATTTCTGTCTATCTTGGGCAGTCTTCATTCTCCTTCGTATCAAGTCCACTTTCTCTGAAGTCTCTCTAATCATGTCCGGCCCAAGTATAAGTTTATCTATGGACTCCCACCAACAAGTTGTTGATTGACATGGCCTTCCATTTAAGGCTTCGAAGGGTGCCATGCCTATAGTGGCTTGGTAGCTATTGTTATAAGCGAATTCCACTAAAGGGAGATGAAAGTCAAGAATGCACAGTCTCAAAAGATCTTCCAGTACTCTGTTCACTCTTTCCATCTGACCATCGGTTTGAGGGTGATAGGTTGTGCTTAAACATAGTTATGTGCCTACGGCCTCTTGCAAACTCCTCCAGAACTCACTTGTAAAGATAGGGTCTTGATCACTCACTATGCTGGAGGGTATCCCATGGAGTTGAACTATCTCCTTAAGATAAATGGAGCCTAAAGACGAGGCGGTTCTCCTACTTTTGACAGGTATAAAATCAGCGCTTTTCGTGAGCCTATCCACTATTACCCAAATATCGGTATTGCCCCTTCTTGACCTAGGCAACCCATCAACAAAGTCCATCGAGATGCTCTCCCGTTTCCATTGCCGAACTTCTAGAGGATGAAGCAAACCTCCAGGCTTCTTCTGCTCCGCCTTGACTTGCTGGCATATCATGCATTTCGAAACAAATTCAGCTACATCCCTCTTCACCAAATCTCTTGCTTGCGGGATGCATAGACTTCCATCCCGTCTCAACCAACCCTTATCATAGATGGAGTATCTATTGAGGTGACTAGAAGTCTCTCCCCTAATCAGCTTATTTATCACATCAACTAGCTGAGGGTCTTCATGTTGCGCGGTTCCTATTGAGTCCAACAAAGTAGGCCGCACCTCTAGCATTGCCATCAAGCCAGTCACATAATCAACAGAGGGTCTAAAATCAAAATTTGCTATGTACTCCAAACTTTGCCTTTCTACGAAGAGACGAATTAAGGTCAGCTTCTTTCTACTTAGGGCATATGCTACTACATTGCCTTTGCCAGGAGTATAGGAGATCTCAAAGTCGTATGAGGCGAGAAACTCTATCCATCTTTGCTGCCTTAGATTGAGGTCCGTCCGCGAGAAAAGGTACTTCAACGATTTATGGTAAGTATACAACTCAAATTTCTCACCTAAGAGATAGTGGCGCCAAGACTTAAGCGCAAAAACGATGGCTGCTAACTCTAGATCGTGGGTTGGGTAGTTTTTCTCATGCACTTTTAACTGCCTTCCACCATAAGCTACTACCTTCCCCTCTTGCATCAAAACAGCGCCTAATCCCGTACCGCATGCATCTGTGTATACTGTAAACATCTTTCTCCCATCTGGTAATGTTATAACTGGGGCTGTTGTCAGGGCCCTCTTCAACCATTAGAAAGCGACTTTGCAATCCAAATCCTAAGTGAAAGTCAGGTTTTTCTTCGTTAAACTTGTAAGTGAAGCTGAGATTTTCATAGAGTCTTTAATGAACTTGCGATAAAAGCCTGCTAGTCCAAGAAAACTTCGGACTTCGGTTGCATTCTTTGGAACCTTCTAGTCTTGGACCGCAACTACTTTTGCGGGGTCCACAACTAACCCTTCTTTGGACACCACATGCCCAAGAAATCTTACTTCTTCTCTCCAAAAGTGGCACTAGGAGAATTTTGCTTTTAACTGATGTGCACGGGGAGTATCCATGACTTCCTATAAATGCAGAGCATGCTCTTCCTCATTCTTCGAGTAAATCAGAATATCATCTACGAAGACCACCACGAATTTATTGAGAAATTCCCGAAACACTCTATTCATCAAATCGACGAAATAAGCAGGTGTGTTTGTCAAGCCGAAAGGCATGACGAGCCATTTGAAGAAACCGTCCAGGGTTCTGAACGTGGTCTTATCAATGCTATCTTCAGCCACTCTTAGCTAATGAAATCTGGTAGCTAGATCTAATTGGGAGAAACCTGTTGCACCTACAAGCTGATCGAACAAATCATCTATTCTTGGTAGTGGGTGCCTATTCTTCTTGGTTAGCTTGTTTAGCTCCCTATAATCAATGCATAGGCGAAGTGAACCGTCCGCTTTGGTTGTGAACACCACTGGAGCACCCCATTCAGAAATACTCCGCCTTATAAACCCTTTTTCTAGCAGCTCCTTAACTTGTTTGCTAAGCTCCTTTCTCTCCCTTGGACCCATGTGCCTAACGGGTAAAGCAATGGGTTTTGCGTTATCAACTAGGAATATGCGGAAGTCTATCTCCCGCTTCGGTGGCAAGCCCTCTACTTCCTCAAAGACATCCGAGTATTCACGGACCACTCTAACAGACTACAAATTCTCAATAGACGTGTCAAGCAATTCTGATAACTTAGCATAACGGAATTCATGGGATTACAAGAGATTTCGAGAGTGTTGCCCAAGCGAGTCATAAGCCTAACCTCTCTCTTTTCACAATATAGGACAGCTACATTACTGGATAACCAATCCATGCCTAAAATTAACCCGTAGCCCGTGAAGCCCAAAACATAAGCATCACATCTAAACCCAATGCTAAGTATAGAAATTTCCAAATCCAAACAAATCATCGACAAATAGACTGAGCCCCCAATTGGATTTGAAACAACTAAGGGATCCTCCACTATACTGGTGTTTAGGTGTAGTGACTCAACTAAAGCAGTAGATATAAAAGAGTGCGATGCACCAGAATCAAAGAGCGTGCGAGCAGGATGATCAAAAAGATAAACTAAACTTTCAACGGAAATCGCTCTACCTCGTTCTTGCCGCGGTGGGGCCACGAGAGCCTGGACCTTCCCCCTTGCCTGCCCCAGTGCCATGAGAGTCTGAATCTGCCCTCTAGAGGTAGTCCCTGCCCTCTGCCCTTTCTTTGGGAAGTCCCTAATCAGATGTCCTGCCTCGCCACAGTGGAAACAACCAGTCTTCTTATTGCTATAGTCTTTTCTCAGATGGCCTGGTGTCCCACAGTTTAAGCATCTTTTCTTTCCCTTGTCGTTGTTATCTTTACCACCCTTCTTGTTCTGCTGTTGCTGTTGTGGTTTCTTTTGATCCCCTTTCTTCTAAGGTCCCTTATTAGCATTGGCGCCTTTCTCCTCCTCATGCAAAAGTGCCATGTCAACTAGTCTCTCAAAGGTGGCCCCCATAGGGATGTGGGTCAAACCTAACCCATGTAGCGGCTTGTTCAAATCCTTAACAAATCTCAAGGCCTTCTTTTTGGGTGTATTCACCAAGCCCAAGCCAAATCTCGCCAACTGATTGAACTTGTTGACGTACTCTTTCACTGGTAGATTTCCCTGCCTCAATGCCAAAAACCTTTCCATGTATAGATTCTCTTTGGCACGTAAGAGAAACTTTGCCTCAAACCTTTGCCTGAAATCCGGCCATGTATTAACTGGACAATCTCCATTAGTGACCTCCCACCAAAACGAGGCCTCATCCTTCACTAACCAGGCAACTAACTGGACCTTTCTTCCATCTTCTACCTCAAAGATTCCAAACAATTCTTTTACCTTCTTTAGCCAATTTCGAGCTTCAACAAACGTCTCCGACCCTTGAAAGTCCTTGCATATCTTTGTGAAAGTATCAACACGGGGAGGAGGAGGAAGAGGAGCATTTGCTGGGCCTGCGACATTGGCCCTAGCTTTCAGATACCTTCTAAACCATCCTGGTACCGGTATCCCCTCGGGTATCTCAGGAATTCCAGACATGCTGAAAAGAAAATGAAGAGATTTAAAATGGAGAATTCGATAGGAAGATATATGTCTCTTGGGGGTTATGTTTTAAAACAAACTTTTCTCTTGAAAATACTTTCCTTAAAACATACTTTTGAAAGTATTTCTTTATAAAATGCTTTTTGAAAAATAGTTTTTCAAAATATCTTATCTGTTCTGGTAACCTTCAGCTCTGATACCATGTGTGACACCCCATCTCCATTAAGGTCACTCACAAAGGGAATGCCTTAATTTTGATGGAGCATTTATTGTGTATAGAACAGAAAAGTAAACAAGACAGATAAATATATTAGTACTTGGAAAATAAAAACCACTTTTATTGCAATGGAGAAATAGTTTGGTTACATCACATCAAAAACCAACTACAAAACCAAATACACTTATTATCCATTTTGACAAATAAGCTCTGAGTACATAAAATAAAAGACATAACCCCAACATAAAATAGCCATAAATAAGATAGGCTGAACTTTACTTCAGCAATCCAAGCAACATCCAAAAGAAAGAGATAAAGCTGTCCAAATCGTGCTCCACTAGTACTAGTCCCACCCTGAGCACCTTGGGGGGGGGGGGAAGAAAAGAGGTGGAAACAAAGGGGATCAGACTTAAAGTCTGGCGAGTGCAATAACTTTAACAACATAATCATTAAAGTAACTAGGATAAGGCATAAGCTGGAAAATAAGGAAATGACTATGAACAACTGGGCATGACAGAGCAAACAAAGGAAATAAGATGAACAAAGATAACGTTAAAGGGCGCACCTAATCACTATAAGATAATTACTACATTGCACCACACCAAACACCCTAAAAGTTGATCCCGCCTACCAAACTTAATAATTATAATGGTAGTTTCGTGTACCCCTAGCTGCCTTTATAGGTGTCGTCTGCTCCTTTCTCCACTAGGTGTACCCACTACCCCCATTCGATCAACTTCCTAACACGTAGATACCCGTGCTAGCCCCACAGTGGGGGTGTATCACTCCCCAAAGTGGCAACCCGATACCACCAAAAATGCACGACTTATATCCACACGATGCAACAACGTCTTACCTGCCAGCCCGGGGCCACACACGCACATGACCCCGTTGGACTTACGTTGCTACCGCTAACCCATTTTGACCTCTTACAATCAAACCCAGTACGTGTGTCCCATCCTCGACTTGGGTCGAGCCCACAAAGATACTTAATGGGTTACTGGTTTGAAAAGGGCCCCCATGCATGACACAAGCTTTCACCTATGCTTGGTTCCCTCTAAGGTTTTCCCCACTTAACCCTATTCTTATTCATGTCTTCTTACATGTTTCAATCTTGGTTGAGTGCATATAATCGTATTTCACATGCCACCCAAGGCACCCTCTTAATTTCACATGCCACCCAAGGCACCCACTTAACCCCCCATATCCCACCACATGTTTATCTGGCTAAGTGTTTCTTAATTGATTAATACCGTAACCTTGTATCACACAAAAAATCTAACCCCGTGTCTTAGGCGGTTTATTATTACACATCTTTATTTAACCCCAAATTGGATTAATATCCCTATTCAAATTTGTAAATAAATTCCAAATATACTTATGTCCATAATTGTCACCTAAATTATGTCCATTTATTTCAGGTATATAAAATATACCAACTATTGCCTCAAATTAATTGTATGCCTTTTACGGCCAATACATGCCAATTCTCAATATGTGTATATTCAATATTACCCCCATCGTCCCCACGTTGTTCGTTCGCTTATCATGACATATATATATATGTATGTATTAGACTAACAATTAGTCTAATGGCATAAAAGGGAAGAAACATCGCAAATTTGCATAACACACAAAATGAATCTAGCTTACGAATAAGGATTACAACATATCTAGCATAAACTTGGTATTATCATGAATCTAAACATAGGCCTAAAGGTGTGAACTTGCAGGTATGAACATAGTTTTCACTCAAACTTGTATAGGCCATAGTCACAAACTTGCATAAAACTATAGATATAAATCTAAAGGTGTAAACTTGCATATATGTGAATCCAATTTCTACCTAAACTTGCATATAATCACTTTATTTGTTTCACATATAAACTTGTGTACAATTCACATAGAAACTAGCATATAATCTACACCCAAACTTGCTTATAAAATGATGTCAAACATGGATCAAGTTGAACATAGGTGATTGGGCATATACAAAGGAATCCACAACATAACTGTCATTATGAACAACTAGCATATATTCACAAAATATCACATTTTTCCAATGTTTCACAAACATAGCCATATAACCCAAATTATAACTCAACCCAATTAACTTGTTAATTATCTTATTGAAGAAATTAAACTCACAACTCAAAGAAGGACTTGAGTTCTGGGATCTGAGTTCTGAAATTGATTCAGCTCATCTTTGAAGTAGACAAATTCTTTGTTGTTGTTGTTGTTATAGACTTGAGTTAAATTGAGTTGATTAGCTTTACTTTTCCTCTAGTTGGTGGCAGCTATTCTATGTTGCAAGGTGATACCAAGACGGCCATGGTTCTAATTTTGATTAGGTTTTAGGGATTGAGTCTACATGTGTTTATAAAGAATTTAGGATTAATTTAGGCCATCCGATTAACCTCGAATCAATCAAGACCATCCAGTCAAGATAGGGTGACACCTCAGCCCTAATGACTCAGCATTGAGTCACAAAATCGTCATCAATCAGATCTGCCTGGGGGGGGGGGGGTGCAGGTCAACCCCCAGGTCTGTAACAACCCTGAAAATCTGAGCCAATTTAAAATTTTTATTTTGGCAATTTTAATGAATTTTGAATATATAAAATGGATTATTTTAAATAATAACGACGAGAAATTTATTTTGAATAGAATAGAACGTATATATTTATTTGAATCGTCTCTAGAATATAAATATTTATTTTTAATTATAAAAGGAATTGAAAATGACGTGGTAGTTCGAAAATTCGATTTCAAATTTCAAATGAATGTACAGGATTCAAAATAAACCGGATTTTGGCGAAACCAAAATTATTTGAATCTATTTGAAAATATCTTTCTAACGAATCTGAAAATTTGAAATTTCATAGTGGGAATAAAAAGTTATGCCCAGTTTAAAATTCAGAATAGTCGCAATGGAATTCTGGCCCTTAAAAATGGAAATTTTGCAAACGGCCTCTGTTTTCGATGAAACCACTTTGGTTGGATCCAGGGTGTCGAATTATTTCTAGATTCCAAAATTCATAATTTTTCGAATCAATATGTGAGCATGGCGAAGTAAAACGTGTTTTGACTGTTTTAGTCAATTTCGATCGACCAGAAAATGGCCATTTTTCAAACGGACTCAGAATTTGACGAAATTAGTTTTGTTAGAACCGTATCGTCAATACGAAGTTAGAAATAATTTTTATATAATTTTTAGAGTCCGTATGTGACCCTAGTAAAATGAAATGTGCGGTTAAAATTGAATATATAGATTTATATTTTGATTTTGATGGAAACCGATCGAAACCGATCGAATCAACTTACGAAACATATCCCATTGTGTTTGGAATGGGGGTGATTAGCTAGGGGCGACAGTCGTTGGGTCTTATTTGGAGGTCAAATAAAATGTATACTTTTTGGGAATTATAAAATAATAATTATATAAACTAATACACTCACCTCTCTCTCTCTCTCTCTCTCTCTCTCTCTTCATTCAGATTCGAAAAAAAACCACAAATCCATCGACGAGATGCAGCCGCCCTCCCCCTACTACCGCCGCACCCATCGTCACCCTCCTCCACAGCTGCGCCGCCCCCTTCCTGGCCATCTCCTCCTCCTTTTTGTTCTCTCTCCCTCCTCTTTTCTTCTCCGACACAGCCGCCACGAACACACCCCCTTTAAAACCAAATCGGGGTAGCCTGAAACCCTAGCCGACTACCGGCTCGTGGACCAGCACCACCATCGAAGCTCCGGAGCCCCCCTCGCCGACGGTCAGAGGTCAGACCCCCCCTTCCCTCTGAAAATCGAAATCAAAGTAAGTTTTTTTCTTTTCTTTTTCCTTTATTTGTTTATTATAATGTACTTAGTTATTTTATGTTGATCTTTATGAATATAAAGTGATTTTTGAATATAATAAAGGCGGGATTTTTAGTAGTGAAAAGGCGGGATTTTTAAAAATATAAAAAGAAATGATTTTTGATTTGATGAATATGAGATTTTTTAGCAAATAAAAATAGGATCTTTCTTTGATTAAAAATAGAATTTTTATCTATATAGTAGCAGTATAAAGATAGAATTTTTATCTATATAGTAGCAGTATAAAAATGTGATTTTATCAATATAGTGTGGTTATAAAAATGTGATTTTTATATACATAGCAACAATATGAAATAGCGATTTTTATTTATATGAAGTAACGATAAAAATTCGATTTATATATATATGAAGTAGCGATTTTTATATATATGAAGTAAAGATAAAAATTCGATTTTTATTATATATGAAGCAAAATAAAAATTCGATCTTTATATAAGAAGTAGAGATATAAAAATATAATTTTTATATAGAAGGAAGCGTTGTAAAAATATATGAAGCAAAAATAAAAATATGATTTTTATTTGTTGGGCTAAAGCGATAAAAATATGATTTTTACTATGAACAGCGTGAAAAGAATTGCGATGGATCTGGTGGAAAACGAAGTCCGAACCGTTCAGAAATAAAGAGTGGCGGAGTGGAACCCTCGGTTAGAATTTCTCACTTTAATTCTTGTTTGCTAGTTAAAAATATATACTAGGATGGAGATGGTGCTTAGCAGCACCCGACACCCGTTGTCCACAGACCATGGACGACTTGTTTGATTTTGTTGTGTGTTGTGAAAATCGATTGTGATGTGGAATGAATGGAAAATATATACCCATGTGTTGAAATAAATTATTTATCATTAAAAATATAATTTTTAACGTGAATGTGAATAAATAAATATTCATTTACAAATCAGATGATTTGGTTATGTACACCCATTTGAAGGATATTTATTGGGACGATAAATTTTATACGTCGCCCAACTGCACAAATAATATTCAGTGTTTGTTGATTTGAAACCCCACACGGGGTGTTGGGATGAGATTTGGCGTACACTAATCCCAATTATTTAGTAGTATGTCGATCTTTTGGTCGACAGACTGTGTAAGCGTTAATTATTTATATTTAATGCTTATGCAGTTGTGTAGTGCACTTTGGATGATGGTTGATTATTTATTATTGCTATTATATACATATGTTATATGGAATCTATATGATTAACATTATAGGTAATTGATTGGGCCTCATTCCAATTGGGAAAATATAGAATATTATAATATATATATTCATGTGTTGAATAGAATATATATTCATGTGTTGAATAGAATAAATATTCACGTGTTGAATAGAATATATATTCATGTGTTGAATAAAATATATATTCATGTGTTGAATAAAATATATATTTATGTGTTGAATAGAATAAATATTCATGTGTTGAATAAAATATATATTCATGTATTGAAAGAAATAAATATTCATGTGTTGAATAAAATATATGTTCATGTATTGAATAGAATAAATATTCATGTGTTGAATAAAATATATATTCATGTATTGAAAGAAATAAATATTCATGTGTTGAAGAAAATATTCATTTGTTGAATAGAATAACGAATTTATTGAAATATGTAAAGCAGTGTTGATTAGATTTGCTCCATTTTATCGCGAACGATATTTATATCGATTATATTCGTTTTTACAATGAATATAGAAAAGGAAGTGATTTCAAAATATAACGTTTTGAAAATATTATCATTTATATGTTAAATATATGGAATATTCAATTTTAATTTAAGATTGAATATGAAGTTGAAATTGTTTTGAAAACGAATTTAAAACGATTTATAAAATACGTTTTGAATTGAAATCGACGAAATATATATAATATATATTATATATATTAATGGCCTGAATAGAACGCGCCGCGCCGCGGTAATTCGCGAATTTCGACCATTGACTTCAAATTAACGTTACATGAGATCCGACCGTCGGATTCTCCTGAAAATGGAACCATTGGGTTCGTATCGAAAAGAGCTTTCCAATGAATATTAGAAATTTGAAATCTAACGGTTGGATTTGGAATTATGTCCAAATCAAATTTGTAAAAGGTCGTTGTAAGTGCAGTTCGACGACCGTTATTGGAAATCGACTGTACGGGCCTTGATAAAATTATTAAAAATATTAATAATTTGTGTAAAATCATAATATCTGAATTGGAAAGAACTAGGATGAAAAATTCCACATTTGTAAGGATAAAAATATATTTTTATCGAAATGAACTAGTTTTGAACTAGATTTGAAATGGTTTTGAAAATAATCAGAATTTCCAATATATGTATTGGAATGGATTTGAATCTAAATTATCGTTGGAATATTTCAAAGTTGGATTTCGTGATTATACAGATATGGTTGTGGAAATTTGAAAGATATGTTTATATCGTTATTTCCAATACGATATTTGTTGGTTTCAGAATTTGATATTGAATATAAGCCGATATATTTTCTGTTCAGAGCCTTGTATTTAATATCAAATGGGATATGGGTTTGTTGTGAATGGTGTCTTCATTTACACTGTTCTTAAACCCAGCTTAGAAAAGAATAAATCTTTTAATTAAGATTTAGTGAAATTGTCCAGTTAATTAGTATTTAATTGGAATTGAATTTAAATTGGTTTTTGGGGTTTATCGTGAGCGGTGTTTTGAATAAAACCTGTTCTTTAACCCGATTAACAACGGAAAGTGATTTTGGGTTTATCGTGAACCGTGTTTTAGATGACATTAGTTCTTTAACCCAGTTAAAGACAGGATATTGATTTTTGGGAAGGTTAAAACTAAGTGGAGTTTTAATGAATCTTTAATGATCGAGAATGGAGTATTACCAGTTTTGCTCCTAACGATAGTTAAATCTTTAATTAGATTTGAACATGAAATGGTAATTAATGTTTACCGATAACACCGTGGTGTTAGATATGGAGTATTACCAATTTTTCTCCATGGGATGAATAGGTTAGTATTGAGAAATAAAATAAATAATTACTTCGGTGTGGTTCGCTAATCCCGACTAGTTTGGAAAACCTTAATATGGTTTGAAATGATATCCAAAGGAAGATTAAAGAATAAATTTAGAAGAACTTATCTTTGATAAAATTAATGGGAACCTTTCCCTAAGAATGTGAATATTTGAATAAAGAATATTCTGAATTGGAATGAGGCGTATGTTGTGTTTTGTGTAATACATGTTTATTATATACGCGGGTTATTCGGAAAGGCCGGGTTTATACCCATTCTTAATAACCGATTCGACGATAAGCCGAAGATGAAGACGGTGGTTGAAGACCGGAAGTCTTCACGTCGTTTGGATGATTGTTGATGATTTTTATAGGGCTGTACACCCAAGAGGAGGGAATCAGTTGGTGATCGTCCAGACGTACTTGGAGATCGATGGATATGCAAGGAATAAGGTTCCTCCGGTTTCGTTCAGACCCAGAATGGACTTGTAAATGGACTCTATGTGTGATATTGGATTTTATTCTGTGTGATTGATTTCTATTAAGTATATATCTGTTTGGCGGTGGAGAATTTATTCTCTTGCTTAACGCCCTTCTCTGAGACGTACGAGCTTAGAGGTTATATATTGATGGATATCAGTCGCACGGCATGAATTGCCTGTGTGGCATGCCTAAGTGGTAGATGATCAAGGCTTCTGTTGAAAAGCAAAGTCATGTGGTTGATGATCAAAGCACGACCTATGTGGCATAGCTTTGTGTATGGAGTTAATTCGCGAGCCTCACTCCTCGGTATGAGTCAAAAATGGGATAAGGACCCAAGGGGTGCACGACGTTTCTTTCTAGCTATGAGTGATGTCAGTGACCAACTAGCCCTAACATATATATTATTTTTACTTGTGTGGTTGTTGGATGCGAGGCGCCTCAGAAATAGGTCCTATAGGACCGGGAAACACGTGTTCAGGAATAATTAATCCTCAAAAGTAGGAGAGGACCGGCCTTGGTGGATCCAAGGATCACTGTGTGTGGTCCTGAGACATTTGCTAGAGCATCTCGAACGGAGAGGAGCTTGCCCCTTGCCTCGGCTCATGACGGAAATCCAATTTCCAATACGTGATATTCGGTTAATTGTAGAGCCTAGTATTGGCGACATGATATGTGGTACCTATGTCGCCTTTGATTGATACATTTATATTTGAAGTTGTTTTCTTCACTTATAGTAATAATAAAAGATGAAATTTAGCGTATCAAGCATTCCTTGGCTATTATAAGGTAAAATCCTATCCTCCGGCTTGCGTTGCATTGTGTGATGGGACCTGGGTCTTATAATAGCTTCATTTTACTTTATTTAGCATTGCGTTGTTTGTTTTATGCACTGGTATTCTTGGAAGGAAACATGTTCCGTGTTATACGGCGTGGTCCCTTGATTTACCTAACTTTAAAAATAAAGATTAACAACTATTTTAGTTCTCACACCAGTCACATGACTGACCTGGAGTTTATTGTTTTAACCTAAACTCTGGGTGCCCTTATTTTCCACACGGGCAGCTAGTAGTTTGGTTTTGTAGATTTATATTCACAAGACCCTAGTTTACAGCTGGAATGATATTCGGAAAGCTCTGTACCCATATATCTCCATTCAGTTGTGTGTTGTATTATTTTTCCGCTGCTATGTATTTAAATGTAATTTAAATCTCTGATATTTGTCAAATGTGTAATATTTATTCATACTCTGTATATTCTTGTATTCTGATGGAATTGTTGTAATAAACAATGAAATGTTCTTCTGTTTGTGTTCTGATTCGACTTGTCCTCAAAGCAATCCGCGCTTTCCTTCACGGGGAAGTTCGGGTCGTTATAAAGTGGTATCAGAGCTTTGGTTTACAAAGCTCTAGAACAAGACATATTAGAACCGAACGAAAGAATCCATCAGAGATTGGATTAGTAACATCCATTGAGAATGACTCGTTAGAGATGGGATCAGTAGTATCCTAGAACGAGTGTGAAGAGTACATTTTTAAAATAAAATTGGGAAAAAACTTTGTTTTGAAAATTTATATCCAGTGATACGTATTTGAATATTTTATTTGTATTGAATTTGGACAATCGAGTATATAAAGATTTTGCATATACGCGTCATGAATTTATATTCGAAGTTTTAATATACTGGATAGATATAGAATCACACTCTAGTCGCCCGGAGATGATTCTACTGATGACGCACGACATCAATAGTTTATGTTCGAGTTTCGAAGGTGTTATACTTATATATTTCCATTAGACTGGTGTGAGAACCAAAACTAGATAGGTTTATTGTTGCGATTTGACATCAAAAAAACGATTTTTTTATATATATCAAAATTATGAATTTGAAACATTAATTTACTAATTGGTTGATGGTTGTGTTGTTTGATTATTGGTTTGATATTTTTAACCATTTATGCCAAATTGAACCGAATAGTGAGTTGTATTGAAAATTAGTTGCATTTGCATGCATATACATGTACTTACATTGAACATGTCATAGCAAGGAGGCTAGAGGAGAAGAATAAAATTGTTTGCCCGACAAATAGGTACATGTTTACACATTTATTGGGTTTGGATGATTTTATGAGCCGATTGGCTGCCTCCTTTTCTTTTTGGATTGGTGAGGGCCGTGGGAGGCTATTTGAAATATCCCGAAGCTCCCGGTGCAGGGGAGGTTATGGCGAAAATTTTCAAAAATTTAGGGTGTTAGCTAACTTTTTGAAAATTTTGAAAAGTTCTTAGAAACTGAAAATTTGAAGAACTTAAGCCGAAAAGAAAATAATGAAAGTTGAGTTGGTTTGTAAAACAACTTTCAGCTTCGTTCCTTTTCGGGGACGAAAAGTTTTAAGTGGGGGAGATTGTAACAATCCGGAAAATCTGAGTCAATTTAAAATTTTTATTTTGGCAATTTTGAATATTTAAAATGGATTATTTTAAAAAATAACGACGAGAAATTTATTTTGAATAGAAACAGAACGTATATATTTATTTGAATCTTCGTTAGATTATAAATATTTATTTTTAATTATAAAAGGAATTGAAAATGACGCGGTAGTTCGAAAATTCGATTTCAAATTTCAAATGAATGTACACGATTCTAAATAAATCGGATTTTGGAGAAATCAAAATTATTTGGATCTATTTGAAAATATCTTTCCAATGAATCCGAAAAATTGAAATTTCATAGTGGGAATAAAAAGTTATGCCCAGTTGAAAATTCAGAATAGTCGCTATGGAATTATGGCCCATTAAATTGGAAATTTTGCAAACAGCATCTGTTTTCGACGAAACCACTTTTGTTGGATCTAGGATGTCGAATTATTGCTATATTCCAAAATTCATAATTGTTCGAATCAATATTGAGCGTGGCGAGGTAAAACGTGTTTTGACTGTTTTAGTCAATTTCGATCGACCAGAAAATGGCCATTTTTCAAACGGACTCAGAATTTGACGAAATTAGTTTTGTTAGAACTGTATCGTCAATACGAAGCTAGAAATAATTTTTATAGAATTTCTAGAGTCCGTATGTGACCCAAGTAAAATGAAATGTGTTGAGTCGAAGCGTCGATGGTTATTTTGATTTATGACAAGAAGAAGCTTCTACATCGACAAAAAGAAGACAAGATGACTTCATAGGTTAGAAGTCGATTATTTAGAGTTATAAAATGTTAAAATCTATCCTCAAATAATCATACTTCTAATTGTTTGAAAATACTACTCATGAAGACATTTTTTATGCATATGACCGAAAACATGTCGACCTACAATTTTTTATAGGTCAACAGGTTTTTAAATTGTAACGGTCAAAAATAGGTCGACCTATAAAATTTTATAGGTCAACAGGTTTTTGAATTTTGACCGTTATATTGAAAAGTCATCTTCTTTCTTCAAGAGTTGCATCCATTTTTCTTCATGAATAATCACTCCTTTTAGATGCATCTTTTCACCAACATTTGCAACCTCTCGATCTCTATAAATACATGATTTTACAATCATCCAAATCACCAAAATTTCTCTCTATTTTCTGATCTATCTTGCAATATTCTTCTCGTTCAAAAAGCACTCAAAAAGCATTCATTTTATCGGTTGAATCTCCAAGCATATTTCATACACTTGTGATTCAATTCGATATTATACTTCCTAATCTTTCTAAACATCAAATTTCATTTGAGGATAAGATTATAGGAAGGGTGTACTCAATCGTTGGCTAATCAGTGTTGAAAGAAGAACACAGTCAGAAGTCAAACTCTTGTAATTGTCCTGTGTGGGTAAGCTTGTAGCCCGTGAAATCAAGTGGGTAAGCTTGTAGCCCGTGAAATCAAGTGGGTAAGCTTGTAGCCCGTGAAATCAAGTGGGTAAACTTGTAGCCCGTAAATCAAGTAGTTGTGAACCTGTTCCTCCGGGTGAAGCGAGGGTGTTGTTTAGTGAAAAGCCGAAGAGAAGCTTCGGGACTGGACGTAGGACTGGAGGTCCGAACCAGTATAAAAATCCTGGTGTCTTTACTCTACTTTACTTTACTTTACTGCATTTAAAGTTTGTTATCATATTCCGCATAGCCATATTATAGATCCTGCATAAGTCGTACACAACCGACCTTTTCATTTGGTATCAGAGCAAAGTCATCATATAACCGTAACAACGTTATTTGATATATTCTAGTAATATGGCAAATAATGCAAGTACCAGCACTAACACTTACACTGAAGGTCAATCAACACAAAGACCTCCTTTCTTTAATGGCCTAAACTATAGTTATTGGGCAACACGTATGGCTTTCTATATGCAATCAACAAGTTATGATGCTTGGAATGCTACTCAGAAAGAAATAGTTAATCCAACTACTGAGTATGCAGAATGGACTTCTGCTGAGAAAACAGCAGCAGCAGTAAATGCAAAAGCAATAAATATGTTGTTTTGTGCATTAGACCAAAATGAGTATAACCGTGTTAGTATCTGTACCACTGCTTATCAAATTTGGCAAACGCTAAAAACAACTCATGAAGGTACTAACAAGGTTAAACAAGCAAAAATAGCTTTGTTGAAAAGTCAATTCCAAAATTTCAAAATGAAGCCAAATGAAACAATCAATGAGATGTATTCAAGGTTTCAAACTATTCATCATGCTCTTATTGGGTTAGGACAAAAATATTCTGACTTTGATGTAGTTTCAACAATCCTACACTCACTGACTAATGAATGGGAAGGAAAAGTATTAGCTATAGAAGAAGCTAATGATCTTTCTACCATGAAACCAGATGAGTTGTTAGGAAATCTAATGTCCTATGAAGCAAATTTACAGGCTAGAAGAGAACAAAAAGAAGAAAAGAAAAATGTTGCTTTTCATGCCGAAAAAGATGAAGACATTTCAGATTCTGAAGATGAAGACTTAGCACTTATTGCAAAAGGCTTTAAGAAGTTTTTGAAGCAAAGAAAAGCTAGTCGATACGACAAAAGGAAGTTTGGATCAAATAAACCATCATCTTCAAATATGGAATGTTTCAATTGTCACAAAAAGGGACATGTGCATAAAGATTGTCCGGATAAAAAGAAGAATTCCGAAAAATTCAAGAAGGACAAATCAAAGAAGAGAGCTTTCTCAGTAACCTGGGATGATTCAGACTCATCTTCATCTGATAGCGAAAGTGACTCAGACACTGAACAAGCAAATGTATGTTTTATGACAACAGAGGATGAGGTACGAATTCCTACTCTTGAGGATATGCTTGATATTTATGATAAAGTAATGATTAAACTTAAAGATACAAAATATCAGTTAAAAGAAGTCAAGATAATGTTGAATAGATCCGAATTAGAACGAGATATGTTAAAGGATGAGAAGAAAATATTAGAAGAAGAACTTGAAAAGGCTCAAGAATCGTTTTCTAATTCTAATTCTCAACTATCTCTTTTGACTCAAGAAATTGAAGTTCAAAAAGAGAAGAATGATGTTCTTATTACTGAAAATCATGAGCTTAAAACAAAAGTCAAGATTCTAGACCTTGGAAAAGCTAGTCTACAATCAAAATTAGATGACATTACAAAAAATGTTTCTAATTTTAACAAAGGTCGAGAAAATTTGACAAAACTTATTGAGAATTCACAATCAACTTCAAATAAGCAAGGATTGGGATATAAGAAACAAGTTATCAAGAAAAATCTTGGTAAAAGAAAAAGGAAAAATAAAGTAGTACAAGAAACTGAAGCTAAGAAAAATCTTAGTTTATTATATTCCAAACCTAAACCGATTGTGAAACTTCAAAAGAAGAATGTCGAATCTATAAAAGTATGGGTTCCTAAAACAAATAATAGTTTGATTAGGAACAAGTACATTCAAAATTTTTTAAGTACTGTACATCATAATTCAAATTATTTGTATAAAGGGGATACCGGACCCGTATGGGTTTGGACTCCTAAGACCTAACTCTTAGGACCCTATAAAAAGTGGGTACCACGAACTTAATATTATTTTTTGCAGGTCCCACTAAAGAAAAGAGGAAAATGGATTTTGGATAGTGGTTGCTCAAAGCATATGACTGGAGACAAGAGCATATTGACGAATATTACATATTTTGATGGAGGATCAGTCACATTTGGAGATAATTCAAAAGGCTTTATCATCGGAAAAGGTGATGCGAGCAATTACGGTACGTCTAATTTACCTCTTATTACAAATATCATGCTAGTTAAAAATCTAAAACATAACTTACTTAGTATAAGCCAATTATGTGACAAAGGGTTTACGATTTCTTTCTCAAACAATAAATGTAGTATACTGGACAAAGATCAAAAGTTAGTTTTTGAAGGATATAGAGACAGAAACATATATATTCTGAATATGAATATTAATCATAATTCAGATATGTGTCTTATCGCTAATGATAATGATCCATGGATATGGCACAAACGTTTTTGTCATATAAACTTTAAAACTATTGACAAGCTAGCTAAAAATAATCTAGTCAAAGGTCTACCGAAACTTAGTTTCAAAGTTGACAATCTTTGTGACGCATGCCAAATCGGAAAATTAACTAAGTCATCGTTTAAATCTAAGAAGGTTATCTCAACATTACAACCACTTGAACTATTACATTTGGATTTATTTGGACCCACTCAAATACAATCCATAAATCATAGTAGATATGTGTTTGTAATTGTTGATGACTACTCTCGATTCACTTGGACTATTTTCTTGAAAAGTAAAAGTGAGACTTTTGAAAAATTCAAATCTTTCGTCAAACGTATTCAGAAATCGAAGGGACTTAAAGTCAAGAATATAAGAAGTGATCATGGCGGAGAATTCGAAAATAATGATTTTGAACATTTTTGTACAACAAAAGGTATCAATCATAATTTTTCGTTTCCTAGAACTCCACAACAAAATGGAGTTGTAGAACGGAAAAATCGAACATTACAAGAATGTGCAAGAACATTATTAAATGGAAGCACTTTACCAAAACATTTCTGGGCAGAAGCTGTTGCAACTGCTTGTTATGTTTTGAATCGTGTGTCTATTCGACCTCTGACTAAAAATACATCATATGAGCTATTTAATCAAAGAAAACCGAATATCTCATACTTCAAAGTTTTTGGTTCAAAATGCTTTATTCTAAACACGAAAGATCACCTTGGTAAATTCGATTCAAAAGCTGATGAAGGAATATTTGTTGGTTATTCGGATCGAAGCAAGGCATATCGTGTATATAATAAAAGAACTAAAAATATTGAAGAATCACTTCATATATCATTCGATGAATATTATAAACATCAAAATACTTTTGATGATGAGGACGAAAATATTATCTCAGAAAATAATAGTGTCACAAATATAGATTCTGACTCAGAAATAATTGATAACAATATTCAACAAGAAGAGCCAAGATCTCCATCAAGAATACGTTCTCCAACAAGAATTTTAAGAGATCATCCAGTTCAAAATATAATTGGAGAAATATCGTCTCAAATAAGAACTAGAAGTCAACTTAACCAAATGGGACATGTTGCATTTATTTCAAATATCGAACCTAAGAATCCTAAAGAAGCTGCTACTGATGAATACTGGATCATTGCTATGCAAGAAGAACTAAATCAGTTCGAACGCAATGATGTATGGGAACTTGTTCCAAGGCCAACCGATCAATCAGTTATTGGAACTAAATGGGTTTACAAAAACAAGGCTGATGAACAAGGAAACATAACTCGTAACAAAGCACGATTAGTAGCACAAGGATATAATCAAGAAGAGGGTATCGATTATGAAGAAACTTTTGCACCTGTTGCTAGACTAGAAGCAATTCGAATACTTTTATCTTTTGCTTGTCACCATAATTTTAAATTATATCAAATGGATGTCAAGAGTGCATTCCTAAATGGGTTTATAAAAGAAAAAGTATATGTTGAACAACCACCATTATTTAAACATGAAAAATATCCAGATCATGTTTTCAAGCTCAAAAAGGCTTTGTACGGTTTAAAACAAGCACCACGTGCCTGGTATGAACGACTACGAAGTCATCTTATCAAATCTGGGTTTCAAATCGGAAAGGTTGATCAAACATTATTTATTAAACAATCACACAAAGATATACTTATTGTTCAGATTTATGTGGATGATATAATCTTTGGTTCAATAAACGAAAGACTCTGTAGAGAATTTGCAGATGTCATGACCAAAGAATTTGAAATGTCACACATGGGAGAGTTATCATACTTTCTTGGTCTTCAAATTAAACAATTTCCGAATGGTATTTTTATAAATCAAGAAAAATATTGTGAAAATCTTATTAAAAGATTTGGACTTGAAAATACTTCTGGAAAACCGACTCCAATGAGTACCACTAGTCATCTTGAAAAGGATGAAAGTGGAAAGAGTGTAGACCAAAAGACGTATCGTAGTATGATAGGTTCTCTCCTATATTTAACAGCTAGTCGTCCTGACATTATAATGAGTGTTTGTTTGTGTGCACGTTTTCAAGCTAATCCCAAGGAATCGCATTTGCGAGCAGTGAAACGAATTATTCGATATCTTAATAACACCAAAGATTTCGGTCTTTTCTATCCTAAGGAATGTGCATTCGAATTAGTATCCTATAGTGATGCTGATTTCGGAGGATCACGAACGGATAGAAAGAGTACAAGTGGTACGTGTCATTTCATCGGAAAATCACTTGTCTCTTGGTTTAGTAAGAAACAAAACTGTGTTTCACTATCGACATGCGAAGCAGAGTATATTTCAGCAGCTTTGGCATGCACACAGGTTATATATATGCAACAAACACTTAAAGACTTCGGTATAAATCTATCGAATTCTATTATATATTGCGATAACACTAGTGCGATAAATTTGTCCAAAAACCCAGTTAATCACTCTCGGACTAAGCACTTTGACATTCGTCATCATTTTCTACGAGATAACATTGAAAAGGGAAATATAACTCTTGAATATGTTAACACGGAAAATCAACTAGCAGATATTTTTACAAAGCCTCTACAAGAATCATGTTTCATTAAGTTGCGTAGAGTGCTAGGTTTAGTATCTAAAAGTGAACTCGAAAATTAAAGGATATATATATATATAACTTAAAAGAGTTCATCTAAAGAAACTAACATTTTAAATATTTTAATATTAACTATACATAGTAGAGAAAATTTCTATGGTAAAATGAATATGAAACCAACAATTCATATTCTATAAATAGAAATATTTCTCTATATATATCATATTTTGAGTGCTTTCTGAAAACATTACCTCAATTTAATTCATTCATATTTATGAAAATATGGCTCATATTTGTGAAAAATGTGCTGAAAATTCACACATTTCGATTACAAGTTCCGAACCAACTGAATATAACTCCCCAAAAACACCAGAGCATCCACCTGGTTATCATCCACCTTCTCGTACTCCGGGAACTACGCCTACTCCTAAGAGAAGCAAGAAGGTGTTGTTTTGTTCTCCCCAAACTAAAGAAAAGATAGACGAGATACACTACTATCAACAACAAATGTTTTACGAGCAGAAACTGACGACTTCCCGTTTGACTTACCTCGAACGATTAGCTACTCTCTTCTGCAGCTCTGACAGGCATAATGTACATGAGCCAATGCCAATACCATCGTCTTCACGAACTCCGAACTCATGGGATAGAAATTATCAAAACAATGAAGGAGCTAGTGGAAGGTTCAACCCTTGGGAACCAAAGAATTCATGGGAGCCAAAGAGATAACTTATATCGTTTAAACTTCTCATTGAAAATAAATTTGTTTTTTCAAATATTTGTTCTTTTGAATTTTTATTGAATAAAGTTTGTTTTATATTTATTATCTTCCCAGAAAATTAAAAGAATCCATCAACTGTCGACCGGTCTATAAAGCCCTGTCGACCGCCATAGTTCAACTTAAAATTCATTTTCAACCAGAACTATTACCGGTCGACCGCCACAAAAACACCTGTCGACCGATCAAGTCAAAATCTTATACATTTTCATCCAGAGCTTTTTCCTGTCGACCGCCTACTTTCTACCCTGTCGACCGGTCATTTATAATTTATATGTCCAATATTTCCAGAACTTTTAACGGTCGACCGCCTCTATATCACCTGTCGACCGGCCTTAAGAAAATTTTATTTGTTTTTTCCAGAACATTTCACGGTCGACCGGTCTAGGATTATCTGTCGACCGGTTTCACTGATTTTTGATTTTTTTTACAAAACAACACGTCCTTTCCTTTTTAAATCTTATATCCCTTCACCAAAGGTCATTTTTTTTTCTCATTATCTTTCTTGTTAAAAACCCTTCTTCAAAAATTCTCTAAAAAATCTTCCAAAAAGGAATCAATGGCCCCAAAGCAAAAGAAGTCCAAAACATCATCTTCTCAAACTCCTATTCAACCTATTGATACTCAAATCAAACAATGGCTAATGGATCCTCTTGCGGTGAAGAGATGGAACAAGATGAAAGACTATACAATTCACCACGGATCCTTTCTCAATTTCTCTGATTTCGTCCTCTACGAAGTTAGAAATCTATCAAACAGAGCGGGTATAGAGTTTCTTCTAAATTTTGAAGATAATCATGTTGAGATAAGCCATATTTTAATAAAATTATTCTATGCTAATCTCAATTTAGACAAATTTAAGCCTCAAAATTCTGATGATTGCTTATGGTCAGTGGTGTGTGGCCAACACATCTTTCTCTCCAAAGATCGAATGGCAGAAATTCTTCGAACCCACAATGATAGAATTCAATTTACTAGTGAATTCTGCCCTATTCATATTCGTGATAAATATAGTCACCTTTTTATAGAAGACCATAAGTCAAGTACTAAAGGTATAAATCTAAGACCATCCGCTAGAGTTCTACACCTTTGTACCACCCATTCTCTTCTTCCTAGAACCGGAAATTTTGATGCGGTATACAAAGAAAACTTTAAGGCACTATATGCCATTTATGCAAATATCAGGGTGAATTGGGTTGCGATGATATTTGACAAGATTTTGATGGTTAATAAACGCTCAAGGCCTCACTTATTTTATAACAAGTATATTATGCGTTGCCTCATGGAATGTGGCGTAAGATCTCCTCCATCAAGAATATCAATACCAAAATGTATTGATAAAGCTTCTAAAAAGAGGATGAAGCTTCCAATTCCATATTTGAATATTATTCCCTTTGAACAATATGTCGAACAAGGACCACCTCCACCTCCACAAACTTCCACTTCTCAAGTTCCTACTCATAGGCCTGAAGATGTTGTGATTCCGCCTCCCACTTCTTCTACTAAGGATACACTTGAGCAAATCGCCCAAAATCAGTTCTTACTTGAAGCTAGGCTTAAAAGAACCGATAATAAAATCGACCGCTTAGATTCTAAAATTGATAAGCGGTTCAATAAATTGAAATCCTTCTTTGGGACGATTTGGGAAGCCATCTCTTGTGCTTCGACCTCCGCACCACTTGCTCAAGACCCAGGTAAACGTCCGATGCCGCCTACATTCACATGGTCTTCTTCTGAAGAAGGTACGAGTTCGGGAGAAAGTACTCAACACATGCTAGGTCGTGGAATGTCACACATTGAGGAGGGAACTCATGACAATGATAGTAATAGTGATGATGAGGAACGAGAGGAGGAAGGTGACAAGGACGAAGGAGAAGATAGTGATTCTGATTGGCCTCCACAATCACCACAATAGTCTCTACGCATCATTTCTTACGCTTTGATCTATGAACTTCTATGTCATTTGTTTTGTATTAACTGTACTATCTCCTTGTGCACGTTTTGTTTGACTTGTAACTCGTACAATATTCTATGGATTTTTAGTGGTATGATATCTCTGTGAATTATTGTTCTCTTATACATTATTATGAAAACCCTTTTTGTCGATGACAAAGGGGGAGAAAATGTTACTAACAAGTGCTATGCAGATTGTATAATTCAAGGGGAGCATATATACAGGGGGAGCAACACATTGTATAATTCAAGGGGAGCATATATACAGGGGGAGCAATATACAAGGAACAATACCTTTATTATGCCAAGTTGTCATCAATCAAAAAGGGGGAGAATGTTGAGTCGAAGCGTCGATGGTTATTTTGATTTATGACAAGAAGAAGCTTCTACATCGACAAAAAGAAGACAAGATGACTTCATAGGTTAGAAGTCGATTATTTAGAGTTATAAAATGTTAAAATCTATCCTCAAATAATCATACTTCTAATTGTTTGAAAATACTACTCATGAAGACATTTTTTATGCATATGACCGAAAACATGTCGACCTACAATTTTTTATAGGTCAACAGGTTTTTAAATTGTAACGGTCAAAAACAGGTCGACCTATAAAATTTTATAGGTCAACAGGTTTTTGAATTTTGACCGTTATATTGAAAAGTCATCTTCTTTCTTCAAGAGTTGCATCCATTTTTCTTCATGAATAATCACTCCTTTTAGATGCATCTTTTCACCAACATTTGCAACCTCTCGATCTCTATAAATACATGATTTTACAATCATCCAAATCACCAAAATTTCTCTCTATTTTCTGATCTATCTTGCAATATTCTTCTCGTTCAAAAAGCACTCAAAAAGCATTCATTTTATCGGTTGAATCTCCAAGCATATTTCATACACTTGTGATTCAATTCGATATTATACTTCCTAATCTTTCTAAACATCGAATTTCATTTGAGGATAAGATTATAGGAAGGGTGTACTCAATCGTTGGCTAATCAGTGTTGAAAGAAGAACACAGTCAGAAGTCAAACTCTTGTAATTGTCCTGTGTAGGTAAGCTTGTAGCCCGTGAAATCAAGTGGGTAAGCTTGTAGCCCGTGAAATCAAGTGGGTAAGCTTGTAGCCCATGAAATCAAGTGGGTAAACTTGTAGCCCGTAAATCAAGTAGTTGTGAACCTGTTCCTCCAGGTGAAGCGAGGGTGTTGTTTAGTGAAAAGCCGAAGAGAAGCTTCGGGACTGGACGTAGGACTGGAGGTCCGAACCAGTATAAAAATCCTGGTGTCGTTACTCTACTTTACTTTACTTTACTGCATTTAAAGTTTGTTATCATATTCCGCATAGCCATATTATAGATCCTGCATAAGTCGTACACAACCGACCTTTTCAAAATGTGCGGTTAAAATTGAATATATAGATTTATATTTTGATTCTGACGGAAACCGATCGAATCAACTCATGAAAATATCCCATTGTGTTCGGAATGAGGGTAATTAGCTAGGGGCGACGGTCGTTGGGTCTCGTTTGGAGGTCAAATAAAAAGTCAACTTTTTGGAATTATAAAATAATAATTATATAAACTAATACACTCACCTCTCTCTCTCTCTTCATTCAGTTCCGAAAAAAGAAAAAGAAAACCCCAAATCCATCGACGAGATGCCGCCGCCCTCCCCCTATTGCCATCGCACCCATCGCCACCCTCCCCCACATCTACGCCGCCCACTTCCTGACCATCTCCTCTTCCTTGTCGTTCTCTCTCCCTCCTCTTTTCTTCTCTGACGCAGCCGCCACGAACACACCCCCCTTAAACCCTAATCGAGGTCGCCTGAAACCCTAGCCGTCCACCAGCTCGCGGACCAGCACCACCATCGAAGCTCTGGAGCCCCCTCGCCGACGGTCAAAGGTCAGACCCCCCTTTCCTCTGAAAATCGAAATCAAAGTAAGTTTTTTTTCTTTTCTTCTTCCTATATTTGTTTATTATAATGTAATTAGTTTTTTATGTTGATCTTTATGAATATAAAGTGATTTTTAAATATAATAAAGGTGGGATTTTTAGTAGTGAAAAGGCGGAATTTTTAAAAATAGAGAAATAAATGATTTTTGATTTGATGAATATGAGATCTTTTAGCAAATAAATATAGGATATTTCTTTGATTAAAAATAAAATTTTTATCTATGTAGTAGCGGTATAAAGATAGAATTTTTATCTATATAGTGGTAGTGTAAAAATGTGATTTATATATATATATATAGCAACAATATGAAATAGCGATTTTTATTTATATGAAGTAACGATAAAAATTCATTTATATATATATGAAGTAGCGATTTTTATATATATGAAGTAACGATAAAAATTCAACTTTTATTAGATATGAAGCGAAATAAAAATTCGATCTTTATATAAGAAGTAGAGATATAAAAATATAATTTTTATATAGAAGGAAGCGTTGTAAAAATATATGAAGTATAAATAAAAATATGATTTTTATTTGTTGGGATAAAGCGATAAAAATAATATTTTTTACTATGAACAGCGTGAAAAGAATTGCGATGGAACTAGTGGAAAACAAAGTCTGAACCGTTCGGAAATAAAGAGTGGCAGAGTGGAACCCTCGGTGAGAACTTCTCACTTTAATTCTTGTTTTCTAGTTAAAAGTATATACTAGGATGCAGACGGTGCTTAGCAGCACCCGTAACCCGTTGTCCAAAGACCATGGACGACTTGTTTGATTTTGTTGTGTGTTGTGAAAATCGATTGTGATGTGGAATGAATGGAAAATGTATACTCATGTGTTGAAATAATTTATTTATCGTTAAAATAATAATTTTTGACGTGAATGTGAATAAATAAATATTCAATTACAAATCAGATGATTTGTCTATGTACACCCATTTGAAGGATATTTATTAGGACGATAAATTTTACACGTCGCCTAACTGCACAAATAATATTCAGTGTTTGTTGATTTGAAACGCTACACTAATCCTAATTGTTTAGTAATATGTCGATCGATTGTTCGACAGACTATGTAAGCATTAATTATTTATATTTAATGCTTATGCAGTTGTGTAGTGCACTTTGGATGATGGTTGATTATTTATCATTGCTATTATATACATGTGTTGTATGGAAACCATATAATTAACATTATATGGTAATTGATTTGGCCTCATTCCAATTGGGAAAATAAAGAATATTATAAAATATATATTCATGTGTTGAATAGAATATATATTCATGTGTTGAATAAAATATATTCATGTGTTGAAAATATTCATGTGTTGAATAAAATATATATTCATGTGTTGAATAGAATAAATATTCATGTGTTGAATAAAATATATATTCATGTATTGAAAGAAATAAATATTCATGTGTTGAATAAAATATATATTCATGTGGTGAATAGAATAAATATTCATGTGTTGAATAAAATATATATTCATTTATTGAAAGAAAGAAATATTCATGTGTTGAAGAAAATATTCATTTGTTGAATAGAATAACGAGGTCGACCCTTAGGTCGACCCCCAGGTTGACCTGTAGGGGGATGTCGACACTAGGGTCTACCCCCTGGTCTACCTAGGTCCTGGGCGAGAATTTTCCCGCCCAGCCCGCTTCCGATTTCTGTTTTGAATCTGGTTTCAACTTGTTTGAATTTATTTGAATTTTCTGGAAACTTCCGACATCCATAACTTCTTCATACGGAGTCCAATTCACGCAAAATCGGACTATATCTCTACCAGAATTTCGAGACGAACACAATGCCGTAACCCGTTTCCCTTGATTCTTACATTAAAATTAATATTGTTTAATTCGTTATTATAATGTTAACAGAAACACGGGGTGTTACAACGCTCTATACGGACCATCGTAGGTTCTGATAGAGGCTTATACACCAACCCCCTCCGAGGGGTGCCCTATCCTGATCATAGCAGGCAATTTTAGCAGTTTGCGTTCCCTTCTATGGGGATCGCGGAACATAAGTAGAGGTAGGACATTCTCTTCTGCGAGTAGAGGTAGGACGTGCTTAGTTCTAGCAGAGGTAGGGCGTACTCTTCTATGAGCAGAGGCATGACATGCTAATTTTAGATGCACTGCCACGACCATATCTGGTATGAAACATTGGCTTATGCTTTTGATGTTTTAATCCTGCCCCCTCTGGTTTGGGCATGGAGAAAGACTAACACACCATCCCCTTCTGGGGGTTACCTCACTCCGGCCAATTTGGCGATAACGAGGGATTAATTCCGTTTGTAATCGGACCCCTTTTGGGTTTTCCTTTTAAATTCCGAGAGATGAGTTCTTCGTATTCTGGCACATATTTATTAACCCTTTTCCTAAGGATTTTCCTGAATTCAACTTGATTTTTTGATAAATTCTCATAATTGGCCTCGGCTAACGAATCTAACGATGATTTCCTCAAGTGTTATGCAATGATTAGTCTCGTGTCCATTTATCAAGTGGTAATGGCAGTAAGGTCCTCCTGTTTTCCATTCATATTTGGGCATCTTATTTGTGAACGAACAAAAGTTGAGTTCGTGTTTGGTTAGGAACTAAACGTTTTCCATCGAAGTAATGAGGCAACATCCTTGGGGTACTTTCGGAGCATGTTCTTCCTTTTGCTGCCGGGGTCTAATCCTCCTGCAACTCAGCCTAGCTGTGGTGCTTATACTTTCATTCTTTCTTTCCGAAACAACTGGAATTTAGGTGATATCTCTTCAGACCATTTGTTGGCGAAGTAGATGAAATCTTCAGACCATTTGTTGGCGAAGTAGATGAAATCGTCCATTATTTCCCGCTCGAGTGTCGTTCCCTTAACTTGCCCATAGAGGGCGTTCATTAGGTGAAAAAGAACGCTAGGTGGGAGTGCTACGGCTTGTCCTGTGTAAAAAAAGGTTGTTATCCCCAACATCGCAAGAATGTAGCCTCATTTTTCTTTTCTGCTTTATCACCTGCAAGGCTTCTGCTCTTTGCCTTCGTTCCTCCGTCACCCTAGGGTTGGTGGGGTTTGACCCATCCACTCGAGATCTTGAAAAACCTTTGTCGGGGTCTCATACCCATAATTTTGCTTCTTTAAAGCTTAGTCCAATCCGGGATAGAACATCTCAGGTAGACGTGTGTTGCTGCTAACCACAAGGTTGGAGGTTCAGGCCCTCCTTTTAGCACTAAAATGTTAATGATATTTTTCGTCATTACGGAAGATGGGTCGACAGTGACAATTCTAATGGGGAGTTGGGTGGATTGGCTTACTTTTCCAGTCGATTCGGGTGCCTACTTTAGATACTGATGCTCAGAGGTGCGAGATCGCTGAGGACTATCAGGTTTGATCTAAACTCAGTGAGTGAGGTACATTCCACCATACGAGGATATTTAGGGGTGAAAACCCATGCTTATCTAGAGAATGAATGGTAAACTGCAACAGCCATACTTAGAGAAAAAATAATACACACTTACAGAGCAGTTTTCATGTGAGAAGATTCCTATTTTATTAAACTTTCATTGGGAGTACATGGATGCAATAAAGAGAATTCGTCAATCAATCTCCACTCTCAGCTTATATTTTTAAGAGTATAAATGTAGAAAAAGGAAAAGATCTCTCCTAAGTGTGACTCCTGGGGTTGTACTTATAGTGGTTCCGGGCTCCTTTCGCTGATGGACTGTTGGGCCTGTGGGGGTCTACGCAGACTGCTTTTTCCTAAGTTTCGGGCGCTTTCCTTTCGGCCGTCCTTGTAGTGTCAGTTATGGTGTTCAGATGATATTTGAGTCTTTGGTAACAACTCCCGAATATAGGCTCTCGGATGTAAGCTCTTGGATGTAGGCCTCTGGCTTTATCATGAATACTTAGAGAGGCTTGCCCTCATAATGTATGTTGATAACTGCTGGTTCGAAGACTCCATGGGTTTCAGTATTAAGTTAATTAGTATGGGTAGCCTGTATATCCGCTTGGGTCTCGGTTAGCCATTTGGTGGGGCTTTTGTGATAGCCTGGATTCCCGGAGGATGGCTTCTGATGTCTTCCTGTTATTTGTGAATTCGTCCTTTCGGTATTCGTGCAGTAGGTGCTTCGGAATTTGGTACTGGATGGTCTTTGCATTCTCCTGTTTTAGTACCATTGACGCTCTCATCTTTAGACGTATCAGTATTTGGACAGGTCATCATCAAAGATTCATCTGTCAGATTTATTGCTTCTGACTTACTAGATTTCGGGTTTGGATGATTCTTTGCTACAGAATTCTTTTGTTGGACTAATGCTATGTGTAGAGTTCTAGTCGGATTGACCTTAGCGGATAAATCCCGCCGGCTACACCCTATAGCTTTCACGATCCTTTTCCCCAGGCGGGTTCTGGTTGGTGCAGCTTTTCGGGTTATTCTTTCTTGCCCTTAGCCCTTCCTAGTATCGGGTCCCACTTTCTGTTGAGCCTTTGGTGTGCCTTCAGTTGTCTGATGCCCCTTCATCGCCAGCTCGCTTCATTGTTTATTTTGGTAGTAACATAAATGTACTTGAAAGACGGAGTAGGCACTAGAAGTTTTAAAATCGAGCTATAACAACTTCGAGGAATTCAAGTTTCTTACCCTTGTTCTTTTGACAAATATTTTCTTTTATACATTATGCCATTAGCCTTTCCATTTGATTATGATCCTTTATATATATATATATATATATATCCTTGTGAATAGTAAATCTTAGGATTAAGCCTATGGACGGAAGAATTTTGGTTGCAACATGTTGATAGGACATGTTATGTATAATGTACGCAAGTGGCTGCGAGTGTTTGCAAGTGGAAGTAGCATATGAATATACATATAGTAAACACTAATTATGATTGCCAAATTAAGACACCAGCATATACATATAGATATGCGTGCATTTTAAATTTATTTCCGTGGTTGATACAATGGATGATTTCAAGTGATTGTTGCGTATAAATGATGTTTGAAGCACACATATAGAACTGTCCATTATCATTAGAATTTTGTGACATTCAGATGCATGGCATAAGCATAATTGCATAAAAAAGACCTTAACTAAATTAGTAGACCACCTAATCTTTGGCATTAGTTATGAACATATACACTACACTATTTCATAACTACATAAATTGCATCAAAAAATCTAAGGACAATGGATGCTAATGGAAGATATTTGAGTAGATGGTTGTAGGTATTGGATGAAAATACATATTTCATTATTCTGTCCTTGTAGATTTCGAGGACAAAATTCTTTAAGGAAGGGAAATGTAATAACTTGAATTTTTAAGACATAGTAATTACTTAACTAAATAAATAATAAAATAATAAGTTGTCAAACTTTTCAGGATCTATGGGACTTTCACTATTATGTCCATCTAAATTTTATGATCAATTTACATATAATGTTTGTAAAATTAGAGCTAATGTGAAGAGGTTATAATAGAGACAATTCGTAAGTATAATTCTGAATTTAACCAAAGAAGCTAAAAATATAATTATTTTACAAATGATCGAATTTAAATATGAGACCTTTCCCATTGCGTTCATTATGATTTTCTGTGTCATTTTCATGTATAACTTGTCAAATATGGAAGAGTTATCACAAATCAAAATCAGAATAAAGAAAAAAATAACAATATAAGGGCGGTCGACTCCTTGGTCAACCCACTAATCGACCTAGCTAGAGGCGCGGGTCGACCAGATCAATGTCCTGGGCGAGTATTCATCTAGGGACGAGGCCGGAAATGTTTCTTTTCGTATTGATGTCGAGTTGGCTTAATTTGATTTGCTGGTTTTTGAATTCTCACTGACATGGCAGGTTCATATTAATCGTATGACGTGGCTAGCTTAGATTCAATCTAAAAAACCAACGGCTTAAGATACCTAACCTAACCTATAAATGATCCTAAGACATAACTCATTCTTCACAACATAATCTCTTCTCCATTGAGACAGACCTAACCTAAACTTTTTTAGCGGAAATGATTTATAATTATAAATATTTATGTATACACATTTTGAGGCGAGATCTACAAATGCCACAGTGGAATGCTTTTTACACATGAGTTTGTAATTATATAGATTTTTGACAGCTTAGTGAAATAGGGTGTTTAATAGTTGTAGAGTTTTCTTTACTTTTTCTTTATGGTTTTCTTATAGTTTTTGTTTCAGTTTTTATTGGTTGTCGGTAAGTAGTTTCTGCAAGTCTTTTATGTAAAGCTATTATCTATAGTATTTCAGTTTTTCTAACAGTTTCATTTCATTTGAGTACTGTACAATATTCTGTCAGTCTTTTTTTCACCTATCTATATTTTTCAGTTATTTTATAGTTTCTATACGTATTTTTCTTTTATACCTAAAGCGTAACTGATTCTGTAAATGTTAGAATAATGACAACTGATTTAATCCCTTTTATTCTACATACGTGAAAAATAGAATCAAAGAACAATTATGCAA
The DNA here is from genome assembly GCA_030737875.1 of Allium sativum. Lineage (NCBI taxonomy): Eukaryota > Viridiplantae > Streptophyta > Magnoliopsida > Asparagales > Amaryllidaceae > Allium > Allium sativum. Next base: position 320,508,160 of record CM060916.1, read on the forward strand.
ATATGGATTAAATATATGTGATTAAATTCACAAAATAATGTGAATAAAATATAAACTGTAATCAAAAAGGGATTGGGCTAAAATAGGAAAACTAAAATAGATTTGTAATTAATTATGATGTAGGTGGTAATTGAAGAAGGTTGAACATATTTACAAAGTAGTATTATGATAATTTGTACGGACACATAGGAAAATCATAATGGATGAACTGGACCTAGTTGCAAATATAATCATAATACAAAGGTTATAGTTGAATGAAACGTTGGAAATTCCTTTTATTATTGACATAAACTTAAAACCGAGGTTAAGTAAATTGAACATGCATTGGTTACGGTTTGTTCCAGCAGCAATAAGCTGATTTGGGAAAATTAGCGATACAAGTTAATAAGAAAATACTAGTTGTAGCCTATTCCAAAAGCACGAGGCTGATTAGAAAAAATAAGTGACTAATTAAGTTTAATGAATAAACGAGGGGAGACCATACCAATGGCATAGGCTTAATTGCGGTATATAACCGACTCATAAATAAAAAGTGTTATCCCGTACCAACGGCAGACGTCGAAATATAGTAGATAACTAAATAACAAATAAATATTGGAGGTCATACCAGTGGCAAATGTTGAATTGTGGTAGATAACTGACCTATAACCAAAGTGCAGTTACAGGGATTGAGATGTGGTGCAACTAGGATATTGTTTGAAGGAGTCGATACTAGCGCCGCTTAAGAAGAGACACGCTTGGCGAGTTGTTGTAGATAAATGATGGAGGGCCTGTACCAGTGTGCTTAAGTGGAGACACAGTTGCTGAATTATGGTAGATAAATGACCAATTAGAAGAAGGATCTCGTGGCAACGCATACCAGCAACGGCCAAGCGTGCGATTGCATTGAATTGTGGTAGATAAGACACTATGGGTCCTTACGCTAGATAAATGTCCATCTAAAGGGCAAGACCACGGACTAGTAATGTTAAAAAAACGATCTGGTTCACATTCGGGTAGGGTTAATTCAGTGTAAGTGGCATCGACTACCTTATTAGATTGATGGTAGCATGGTTGTCGATCAATGGGTAATGCTAGGTGTAACAACCCAAATTTTAACGAACAATAAATTAACTAACGAATTAATTAATTAAAGAATAAGTTGGAGAATAATGGGTATTAAGCAATGGGGTTTGCGCTATAGGATCCATTATGATTTTCTAGTTCAGGTAGACATTTGGTTTTGCGTAAAAAAAGACTTAAAACAAAGATGTTATGACAATTAGAAGTTTGAAATTTAAATTCAAAATTTAATAAACAAAAAATATATATAAGTTAACGTTGGAACTAGGACAACCCTGTCCTAGGCCGGGCCAAATCAGGCCATAGATAGGTCGACCCTGTGTCGACCAACTTAGGTGATGGGTCGAGCCAATGTATTCCCAGGCGTGATTTCGTGCCTGGCACGAAATCGGAAAAACCAGAGGCTTTAAGACTTTTCTTTGCTTCCAATGTTTGAGGTTAAGAACCTAACATCTAGCGGCCTAGGTTATTCCACTTCAACTATAAACAGACCTCTAGCCCTCTCTCATTCCACACAACTCCATTCTTCATTTCTAAGCCTCCTATACACCACTTTCTCCTTCAAATGAAAATAAAAGATTTAGAATAAAATTTGTTTTGTGCATATTTTGAGGAGAGGATTATTTATATTATAGGGATTTCTATCGAGGCCATTGGAAAAGCTAATTTTGGTGAGATTTTAATGATTATCTGAATTTTTGACAAGTTAAAGAAGAATTGTACAATAATAGTTTTATATAATTTAGATCTAAATTATTTGCAATCTACTTACAGATTGTTTTCGGATTTAGTTTGTCGTTCTGTCTATGAATCCTTCTGTCTATTTCTACACATTCTATTCAGAATTCTGCAAGCTGTTATGTCAGATCTCTTTTCCCTTTTCTATTTCTAATTTTTGGAGTTGTTTGGGTTACGCCAAAATATGGCTAAAGGCAAATAAATACGATTGAATTAGGCATGAATCTGTGTGCCTAATAACTTATAATGGATTGTTATTCTTTTTTTCCTTTATTCTATGCTTGGATTAGGGTAAAACAAACTGCATTGAAATAATCAAATTGAGTGTAAATTTGATATGTTGAAAACTGCAATTAAATAGGGAATAATTGCATTTAATTTGATGTGGACTGTATAAATACCCATTGATCAATTCAAGAAAGAAATTGGAGTGTAATCGGTAAATTGCATAAATATGATAATTTGAAATAATTATAAACATGTATGGTTTATTAAAAAAATTGACATGACTGTAATTAATCCAAAAAGACAGTTAGGCTTTAATATGTACATATCGATTTACAGTAGGCATAGATTATTCACGTTTTGGGTTGCAGCTGATCGATTGGGTAGTATTAGCATAATTCTTTCTAATTTTGTTATTTATTCTGAATTTGTAGAAATTTATCGTTATCAAGTCTTATAAACGAGAACAATCAAGTATTTTGTGTCATTTCTACTATCTCTATTCTATTTGTTCACTTTTAGGTGTACATAGACACTTACCTTCTTACGACACTAGAACTACTATTTCATCTATTTTTTCTTTGCTTATATATCGTGCTAGTAAACATGACAGCTCACTAGACTTTTTGCCTGACCTATTTTCTCCCTTACTTCTTTCCTTTTTCTTCCCCCAAGCTCCCAGGGAGGAAACACATTGTTGGATTGCTTAACAGATTCTTTCTTGGAGATAATTGTTGAAGATGCATTGTTTTCTTCTTTTTCTTTTCCACGGTTTTGTCGCTTATTTGTCTGTTTGTGGAAAATTTAATAACAATTATGTACTATGATGTTATTATTTTTATAGCTAAGATTAAGACATTATAATTTGAAACAATTTGGTTATGATAGAATAAATGGTTCTATTATTTTCATGTAAATTGTTTTCCTCTTCATTTGTAAATTTTATTTGCTTATGTCTTGTGAATCTTCGTCTCTATGACGTTTATATCTTTATACCTATAATGCTCCATATTTTTAACAGGATTCTATACTAGAATAACTTAACGGGTGTGGGGTGTCACATTTGATATCAGAGCCTAAGTTTACAATATCATTGAAATTTTGTTTTAGAATAATTTTTTTTTGAAATGAAACCTATTTCTTAAAAGAAAAAAGTTATTTTTGAAAATAAATATATCCCTTTTAGTCAAGTTGCAATATTCATTTGATTCCTTCGAATTCAATGTCGGAATCCCCTAATCTTCCTAATAGGATTCCTATCCCTGGTTGGTTTCATAGATATTTAGAGGCTACGGTGCCCGCTTAGGGGCAAGAACTTGCGTACGTTTCAACACCTGCTGCGGTGGTTCCTCCTAACCCACCTACAATCATTAATTTTTCTAAGCTTTGTAAGGACTTCTCTAACTTGGACGATAAGACTATTTCGGGCACTAAGACATTTGTGGAGGCGCGCACCTAGACTAAGGAGACAACAAGGATTTTTGAGTTATTGGAACTTGAGGATAGGATGAGAGTTCGACTTGCAGCTTAATAACTTAAGGAAAGGCCTTATTTTGGTGGGAGTCTATAGAGATTGAGATTAGGTGCCATGGGTGCGCGATAGTAGGTTATCTCATTAGGGATGGAAAGAAGTTGAAAAGAAAGTGTTTCCACTGTGGGAAAGCAGGGCATTTTAGTAGACCATATGCACAAAAGTCTGGGCAAGGGACTGGTGCGTCGACAACTCAGGTGCATGTGTTGAAGGAAGCTCCGACGAGTAGTGGACCAGATAGAGGTAGAAAAGTTCCTATTGAAGGTTTAATCTATCTCTGATTTTCCGGTACACACTTTTTTTGATTTGGGGGCTTCTCATTTGTTTATTTCTATTACTTTGGTTGACTGTTTGCACTTAGAAATCTCACTAGTTATCAATCCCTTAGTAGTTTCAAACCCTATAGGTGGTTTGGCACACTTATCTATGATTTGTAGGGATTTGAAAATTTCCATATTATGCGTTGAGTTTGATTGTAATGGCTATGTTTGGGATTTTTGGGGTATGAGATGATCTTAAGGATGAACTGGTTAGCCATGTATGGGGCAATACTCCAGAGTAGGGCCGTTCATTTGATGATATATTGTTGTAGTACCCTCATGATTTCTTGTGATCCGCAAGAGTCACTAATGTTGTGTTTTCTCTATTCCTTAGAATTTTTTATAGATGATATTCATTCTATTCCCATTGTTTGTGAATATCCGGATATATTCGCGGAGGTTACAGGATTGCCACCTAAGAGGGAGATCGACTTCCAGATTTATCTAAGTGAGAACACTAATCTTGTAGCGCTACCAGTTCAGCATATGGCTCTAAGGGAATGGAGAGAGTTAAGCAAGCACGTGGGTAAGCTTTTGGAAAAGGGTATTATTAGATGGAGTATGTCTACGTGGGGAGCACGGGTTTTCTTCAGCATTAAGGCTGATTGTTCCATCCATCTTTGCATGGATTATCGAGAGTTGAATAAGCTCACAAAAAAGAATCGTTACCCACTCCCTTGGATAGATGATTTGTTTGATTGGTTGGCAGGCGTGCATGTGTTCTCTCAGTTGGACTTGGCAACTGGTTTTCATTAGTTATGCGTGGTAGAGGATAACATCGATAAAACGACATTTCAGACTCCTGACCCTTGGATAGATGATTTGTTTGATCGGTTGGCAGGCGCGTATGTATTCTCTAAGTTTGATTTGGCAACTGGTTTTCATTAGTTATGCGTGGTAGAGGTTAACATCGATGAAATGACGTTTCAAACTCCTGATGGCTTCTTTGAGAGATTAGTTTTGCCTTTTGGGATGATCAACGCACTAGCGTATTTCATCGATTTGATGAGTAGGATACCTAGAGACATTCTGAATAAGTCTATTGTTGTTTTTGTGGATGATAACCTTGTCTTTTCAAGGAATGAGGATGAGCATGCTTGGAATTTAGGAGAGGTTCTCCGTCTCCGATTTCATCAGTTGAAGGCGAAATTCTCTAAGTGTTATTTTTTTAGGAAGGATGTGCGTTCCTTGGAGCATATGATCTCAAAAGATGGGTTGGCAGTTGATCCCGCTAAGGTAGTGGCGATATAGGATTGGAGGACCCTCAAGAATGTGACAAAGATGAGGAGTTTTCTTATTCTAGCCAGTTATCATAGGAAGTTCATTAATAACTTCGCATGTATCTCAAGACCACTGACACGGCTTACTAAGAAGAATTTGGCTTTCTTTAGGGATGTGGATTATGAGGATGCCTTTCGAAGATTGAAAAATGCTCTCACCAGTGCACCAGTTTTGACATTACCCGATTGATCTAAGATGTTCATAACTTATGTGACGCTTGTCGGACTAGTCTAAGGACTAGTCTAAGCGTAGCATTGATGCTAGAGGGTAGAGTGGTGTGTTATGGTAGTAGACAATTAAAAGTTCGTGAGAGGTATTATCCTATGCTTGATTGGGAGATAGCTGCTATAGTATTCACACTTAAATCTTAAAGATACTGCCTACTCAACGAGATGTTTGAGCTCTTTACAGACCATAAGTCACTAACATATTTGTTTTCATAGAGGCATCTCAATTTGAGGCAGTAATGGTGGATGAAATTCTTAGCATCATATGATTTCGAAATTTGTTAAACCCCTAGTAAGGGGAACATAGTGACTGATGCTTTGAGCAGATAGAGAGCGGCATCGAGTTATTTATTTGTTGAGTGGCGGAGAATGGAATATATAGCCGCATTCGACTTTCAACAGCCAATGGATTACACTCCAGGATTATTGGCATCATTAGAGGTGCGACCTACTTTGCTATAACAAATTGGGAAGAGGCAGAAAGAGGATCCTGACCTTTTAGACATTTTGGATAGATTGAGTAGAGGTTTCTTGATACCTCCTCAGATCCACTTTTGATTGTAGATAATGACTTCGATGGGATGGTAGATCATGGTTACCGCGCATGGATTTGACATGTGTTGTACTAGCCAAGGCTCATAACTCTCTGGTAACTATCCATCTGGGTGGTGATAAGATGTATCGTGATATGAGACAAATCTTTTATTGGATCAACATGAAGAAGAGTGTGGCTGTGTATGTGGCTAGATATATGACTTGTCAAAGAGTCAAGGCAGAGTAAAAGAAGTCCAGTGGATGGCTTCAGCCTTTGGATATACCGTTGTGGAAATAGGAGAGAATTTCTATAGATTTTGTGGACGAGTTGCCTAAGTCGAGAAAGGGCAACACCAACATTTAATTCATCGTGGACCAACTGACTAATAGCGCCCATTTCATCCTAGTTAAGAGTAAGAGGATGACTACGTGGTTGGCTTTTTTGTATATTCATGAGATAGTTAGACTCCACTGTATTCCTTCGAGTATTGTGAGCGACAAAGATCTAATTTTCACCAGTGAGTTTGGAGGAGTTTGCAATAGGCACAACTCAACTTGAGTACTTCTTATAACCCTTAGACGGATAGAAAGATTGAGAGGGTTAATAGGATTTTGGAGAACCTACTGAGGATGTGTATTTTGGACTTTGGAGGGACATAGGAGGATATTTTGCCCCTTGTAGAGTTTTCTTATAATAATAGTTACAGACTAGCATTAACATGACACCCTTCAAGGTCTTGAATGGACGACCTTATAGATCCCCGACATTTCGGTGGGATTCGACAAATACACTGCTTCTTGGGTCAGAAATGATTATACTGACCTCTAATAAGGTTGATTTGATTAGGAGGAGGATGAATGTGGTACAGGATGGACAAAAGTCATATGCGAAAAAAGAAGGATCGACTTAGGATTCACTATTAGAAATTTGGTTTTCATTAAAGTTTCACCATTAAGAAACGTGGTGAGGTTCAGCTCCACAAGAAAGTTGGGACCTAGGTTCATTGGACCATTCCTGGTCACAAAGAGAGTAGGGACGATAACATATAGGGTTCGACTACCAGTGAGGTTGGGTGTTCACGACGTATTCCATGTATCGCACATGCGAAAGTGCATAAACGACTCAGCATTTGTAGTAGAACCAAGTGCATTAGAGGATGTGGACATCGGGTGAGAGGCGTCTATTTGGCAAGAACCAAGACGGATCTTAGATTTTGAGGCCAAGAGGCTAAGAAACAAGGAAGTGAGATTTGTTAAGGTTCGATAGGGAGACAACTCCAATGAGGCCACTTTGAAGAGGAGAAATGCATATTTCTTTTCCTTAACTTTTTGATGGTACGTTCCGACCTTTTTCCATCTTTAATTCTTAGGCTATACCTTTCAAATTCCTTTAAATCTTATCTTAGGAGAAACCTATAGATGATTGGATATGATTGAAACATGTTATCTTTGATGGTTGCAAATGGATGCAAGTTTTTGCAAGTGGATGCATATACACACTAGGCAGTATGATCAGCTGAATAGAACACTTGTATAGGCATATGGGTGTGTGTGGATTTTATTTATTTTTATGGTTGTAATATATGGATGTTATGATATGGTTGTTGTATGTGGATAATTCTTGATCCATGCATGTAGAATTATTTGTTATCATTACGATTTTTACATACAATTGGATGTATGACACAAAATAAATGCATAAAAAGGAGGTCAACTGAATTAGTCTACAATATTGCATAAGTACATAAATTGCAATAGAAAAATTAAGAAAAGCGTTTGCCAGTGGAAGATGGCTGTAGAATATACTTATATTCTTCTTCTACAATAGACTCTGATATTAACATAGAAGACCTCCGGTACTGGTGGAGAGCCGAACTGACCTAGATTCGGGTATTAACATAGAAGACCAGAACCCCCTTCGGTATTGGTGGAGAGCTAAATCGACCTAGATTCGGGTATTAATATAGAAGATCGGAACCCCGTTCGATATCGTTGGAGAGCCGAATCGACCCAGATTCGGGTATTAACATAGAAGACCTAAACCCCCTCCGATATTTGTTATTTCGGTATCACTTTTGGGATTCAATTGGCGAAGCATAAGTTGTACATGCTTCTCGAGCCTCTTCTTGGGCTTTCGTTGTTAATGTAGAGGATGTACGTGCTCTGTTGGCCACTCTCTGGGCCTGTGCATCTGGATCGCCTGGCTAGCTTATTCACAAGCAGGGTCTAAGTACTTACACGACCTCCCTCCAGGATGCACCTCATCCTGACCATTGTAGGCAATGATAAGGTCTGAAAACTTAGACGGGGCCATCGTAGATTCATAACTAAGGTTTACTCTTTTGACACTCTATATGGACCATCGTAGATTCTAATAGAGGCTTATACACCAACCCCCTTCGAGGGGTGCCCTTTCCTGACCATCGTAGGCGATTATAGGGGTTTGCATATCCTTCTATGGGTAACGCGGAACATAAGTTGAGGTAGGACATTCTCTTCTGCGAGCAGAGGTAGGACGTGCTTAGTTCTAGCAGAGGTAGGGCATACTCTTCTATGAGCAGACGCAGGGCGTGTTAATTTTAGATGCACTTACACGACCATTTCTGGTGTGAAACAGTGGCTTATGCTTTTGATGCTTTAACCCTTCCCCCTCTGGTTTGGGCACAGAGCAAGACTAACACACGATCCCCCTCCAGGGGATGCCCCGCTCCGGCCAATTTGGCGATGACAAGGGATTTATTCCGTTTGTAATTGGACCCCTTTTGGGTTTTCCTTTTAAATTCCAAGAGATGAGTTCTCTGTATTCCGACATATATTTATTAATCCTTTTTCTAAGGATTTTCCCGAATTCATCTTGATTTTTTGATAAACTCTCGTAATTGGCCTTGGCTGACGAATCTAACGATGGTTTCCTCGAGAGTTATGTAGCAATTAGTCATGTCCATTCATCAAGTGGTAATGGCAGTAGGTCCTCTTGTTTTCCATTCATATTTGGGCATCTTATTTGTGAACGACTAATAGTCGAGTTCGTGTTTGGTTAGGAACTAAACCTTTTCCATCAAAGTAATGAGGCAACATCCTTGGGGTACTTTCAGAGCACGTTCTTCCTGTTGCTACCGGGGTCTAATCCTCCTGCGACTCATCCTAGCTGTGGTATACTTTCATTCTTTCTTTCTGAAGCAAACTGGAATTGAGGTGATAGCTCATCAGACCATTTGTTGGTGAAGTGGATGAAATCGTCCATTACTTCTCGCTTGAGTGCCATTCCCTTAACTTTCCCGTAGAGGGCGTTCATTAGGTAAAAAGAACGCCAGTATCCCCTGTTGTAGATCCACTGGGCGGGAGTGCTACAGCTTGTCCTATGTAAAAAAGGTTGCTATCCCCAAAATCGCAAGCATGTAGCTTAATTTTTCTTTTCTGCTTTATCACCTGCAAGGCTTCTGCTCTTAACCTTCATTCCTCCATCACCCTGGGGTTGGTGGTGTTTGACCCATCTGCTCGAGATCTTGAAAACCTTTGTCAGGGTCTCATACCCATAATTTTGCTTCTTCAAAGCTTTATTCAATCCAGGATAGAACAACTCAGGTAGACATGTGTGGCAGCTAACCATAAGGTCGGAGGTTCAGGCCCTCATTTTAGCACCAAAATGTTAACAATTGTTTTCATCAACACCAAAGACGGGTCAACAGGGACAGATATAGTAGGGAGTTAGGTGGATTGGCTTACTTTTACGATCGATTTGGGTGACTACTTTAGATACTGATGCTCAGAGGTGCGGGATCGCTGAGGACTATCAGGTTGGATCTAAACTCAGTGAGTGAGGTATATTCCACCATTCAAGCATATTTAGGGTTAAAAACCCATGCTTATCTAGAGAATGAATGGTTAACTGCAACGACTATAATTAGAGAAATAATAATACACACTTACAGAGCAGTTTTCATATGAGAAGATTCCCTTTTTATTAAACTTTCATTGGGAGTACATGGATGCAACATAGAGAATTCCTGAATTAATCTCCACTCTCAGCTTATTTTTTTAACAGTATAAATGTAGAAAAAGGAAAAAATCTCTCCCAAGTGTGACTCCTGGGGTCGTACTTATAGTGGTTCAGGGCTCCTTTCACTGATGGGCTATTGGGCTTGTGGGGGTCTTCGTAGGCTGCTTTTTCCTAAGTTTCGGGCGCTTTTCTTTCGGCCATCCTTGTAGTGTCAGTTATGGTCTTTGGATGATATTTGAGTCTTTGGTAACAGCTCCCGAATATAGGCTCTCGGACGTAAGCTCTTGGATGTAGGCCTTCGGCTTTATCGTGAATACTTAGAGAGGCCTTCCCTCATGATGTATGTTGATAACTACCGGTTCAAAGCCTCCATAGGTTTTGGTACTAAGTAAGTTAGTACGGGTAGCCTGTATATCCGCTTGGGTCTCGGTTAGCCTTTTGGTGGGCCTTTTATGGTAGCTTAGATTCCCGGAGGATGGCTTCTAATGTCCTTCCTATTATTTGTAAATTCGTCCTTTTCGTATTCGTTTAGTAGGTGCTTCGGAATTTGGTTCTGGATGGTCTTTGCATTCTCTTGTTTTAGTACCTTCGATGCTCTCGTCTTTAGATGTATCGTTATTTGGACAGGTCATCATCAAAGATTCATCTGTCGGATTTATTGCTTCTGACTTACTTGGTTTCGGGTTAGGATGATTCTTTGCCACAGAATTCTTTTGTCGGACTGATGCTGCTCCTTGTCGAATTGACACTAACGGATAAATCCCGCCGGCAACACCCTGTAGCTTTCACGATCCTTTTCCCCAGATGGGTTCTGGTTGGTGCAGCTTTTCGGGTTATTCTTTCTTGCCCTTAGCCTTTCTTAGTACTGGGTCCCACTTTCTGTTGAGCCTTTGGTGAGCCATTAGTTGTCTGATGCCTCTTCACTGCCAGCTCGCTTCATTGTTAATTTTGGTAGCATAAATGTACTTGAAAGATGGAGTAGGCACTAGAAGTTTTAAAATTGAGCTATAACAACTTGGAGGAATTCAAGTTACTTACCCTTGTTCTTTTGACAAATATTTTCTTTTAGACATTCTGTTATTAGCCTTTCCATTTTCTTATGATCCTTTTTGTATATATCATTGGGAACAGTAGATCTTAGGATTATGCCTATGGATGGTAGAATTTTGGTTGGAACATGTTGATTGGACATGTTATGTATAATGTACGCAAGTGGCTGCAAGTGTTTGCAAGTGTAAGTAGCATATGAATATACATACACTAAACACTAATTATGACTGCCAAATTAAGACACCAGCATATACATATGGATGTGTGTGCATTTTTAATTTATTTCCATGGTTGATACAATGGATGATTTAGAATGATTGTTGCGTATAAATGATGTTTGAAGAATGCATGTAGAATTGTTTATTATCATTAGGATTTTGTGAAATTCGGATGCATGGCATAAGCATAATTGCATAAAAAAGACCCCAACTAAATTAGTAGAACACCTAATCTTTGGCATTAGTTAGGAACATATACACTACACTATTTCATAACTACATAAATTGCATTGAAAAATCTAAGGACAATGGATGCTAATGGAAGATATTTGAGTAGATGGTTGTAGGTATTTGATGAAAATACATATTTCATTATTCTGTCCTTGGAGATTTCGAGGACAAAATTCTTTAAGGAAGGGAAATGTAATAACTTGAATTTTTAAGACATAGTAATTACTTAACTAAATAATTAATAAAATAATAAGTTGTCAAACTTTCTAGGATTTGGCTATGGGACTTTCACTATTATGTCCGTGGAAATTTTATGATCAATTTACATATATTGTTTATAAAATCAGAGCTAGTGTGAAGAGGTTATAATAGAGACAAGTTGTAAGTATAATTTTGAATTTAACAAAAGAAGCAAAAAATATTTTTTTTACAAATGATCGAATTTAAATATGAGACCTTCCCTATTGCGTCCATTATTATTTTCTCTATCATTTTCATGTATAACTTGTCAAATATGGAAGAGTTATCACAAATCAAAATCAGAATAAAGAAAAAAATAACAATATAAGGGTGGGTCGACTCCTTGGTCAACCCACTACTCGACTTAGCTAGAGGCGCAGGTCGACCCGATCGATGTCCTGGGCGAGTATTCATCTACGGACGAGGCCGAAAATGTTTCTTTTCGTATTAATGTCGAATTAGCTTAATTTGATTTGCTGATTTTTGAATTCTTGCTGACAAAGCATGTTCATATTAATCGTATGACGTGGCTAGCGTAAATTTAATCTAAAAATCCAAACGGCTTAAGATACCTAACCTAACCTATAAATGATCCTAAGACATAACTCATTCTTCATAACACAATCTCTTCTCCATTGAGATAGACCTAGCCTAAAATTTTCTAGGGGAAAATATTTATAATTATATATATTTATGTATACACATTTTGAGGCGAGATCTACAAATGCCACAGTGGAATGCTTTTTACCACATGAGTTTGTAATTATATAGATTTTTGATAGCTTAGTAAAATAGGGTTCCTAATAGTTGTAGAGTTTTCTTTAATTTTTCTTTATGGTTTTCTTATAGCTTTTGTTTTAGTTTTTATTGGTTTTCGGTAAGTAGTTTCTGAGAGTCTTTTATGTAAAGCAATTATCAATAGTATTTCAGTTTTTCTAGCAGTTTCATTTCATTTGAGTATTGTACAATATTCTCTCGGTCTTTTTTCCACCTTTCTGTATTTTTTTGTTATTTTACAGTTTCTACATCTATTTGTCTTTTATACCTAAAGCATATCTGATTCTGTAAATGTTAGAATAATGATAACTGATTTAATCCCTTTTATTCTACATACGTGAAAAATAGAATTGAAGAATAATTATGCAAATATGGATTAAACATATGTGATTAAATTCACAAAATAATGTGCATAAAATATAAACTGTAATCGAAAAGGGATTGGACTAAAATAGGAAAATTAAAATAGATTTGCAATTAATTATGATGTAGGTGGTAACTGAAGAAGATTGAACATATTTACAAAGTAGTATTATGATAGTTTGTACGGGCAAATAGGAAAATCAAAATTGATGAATTGGACCTAGTTGCAAATATAATCATAATACAAAGGTTATAGCTGAATAAAACATTGGAAATTCTTATTATTACTGACATAAACTTAAAACCGAGGTTTAGTAAATTGAGCATACATTGGTTACGGTTTATTCTAGCAGCAATAAGCTGATTTGGGAAAATAAGTGATACAATTTAATAAGCAAGTACTAGTTACAACCTATTCCAATAGCACGAGGCTGATTAGAGAAAATAAGTAACTAATAAAGTTTAATGAATAAACGAGGGGAGACCGTACCAATGGCATAGGCCTAATTGCGGTATATAACCGACTCATAAATAAAAAGTGATATCCCGTACCAACGGCAAATGTCAAACTGTGGTGGATAACTAAATAACAAATAAATAGTGGAGGTTAGTACTAGTGGAAAATGTTGAATTGTGATAGATAACCGACCTATAACCAAAGTGTACTAATAGGGATTAAGATGTGGCGCAACTAGGATATTGTTTGGAGGAGTCGATACTAGCGCCGCTCAAGAGGAGACACGCTTGGCGAATTGTTGTAGAAAAATGACGGAGGGCCTGTACTAGTGCTGCTTAAGAGGAGACACACTTGCTGAATTATGGTAGATAAATGACCAATTAGACGAAGGATCTCATGGCAACACATACCAGCAATGGCCAAGCGTGTGATTGCATTGAATTGTGGTAGATAAGACACTGTGGGTCCTTACGCCAGATAAATGTCCATCTAAAGGGCGAGCCCATAGACCAGTAATGTTAAAGAAACGATCTAGTTCACATTCAGGTAGGGTTAATTCAGTGTAAGGGACATCAACTACCATATTAGATTGGTGGTAGCAAGGTTGTCGATCAATGGGTAATGCTAGGTGTAACAACCCAAATTTTAATGAAAATTAAATTAACTGATTAATTAATTAATTTAAAAATAAGTTGGAAAATAATGGGAATTAAGCAATGGGGTTTGCGCTGTTGGAGTCGTTATGATTTTCTAGTTCGGGTAGACATTTGGTTTTGCGTAAAACGTACTTAAAACAAAGATGTTATGACAACTAGAAGTTTGAAATTTAAATTCAAAATTTAATAAACAAAATATATATATATATATGTATAAGTTAACGTTGGAACAGGGACAACCCTATCCCAAGCCGGGTCAAATCAAGCCATAGATAGGTCGACCCTATGTCGACACACTTGGGTGATGGGTCGAGCCAGTGTATTCCCAGGCGTGATTTCATGCTTGACACGAAATCGAAAAAACCAGAGGCTTTAAGACTTTCCTTTGCATCCAATGTTTGAGGTTAAGAACCTAACATCCAGTGGCTTAGTTTATTCCGCTTCAACTATAAACAGACCTCTAGCCCTCTCTCATTCCACCCAACTCCATTCTTCAGTTCTAAGCCTCATATACACCATTTTCTCCTTCAAATGAAAATAAAAGATTTAGAATAATTTTTTTTGTGCGCATATTTTGAGGAGAGGATTATTTATATTATAGGGATTTCTATCGAGGCCATTGGAAAAGCTAATTTTGGTGAGATTTTCGTGATTATCTGAATTTTTGACAAGTTAAAGAAGAATTGTAGAATAACAATTTTAGATAATTTAGATCTAAATTATTCACAATCTATTTTTACACATTGTTTTCGGATTTAGTTTGTCCCTATTTTCTATCTATGAATCCTTCTGTCTATTTCTACACATTCTATTCAGAATTCTGCAAGCTGTTATGTCAGATCTCTTTTCCCTTTTCTATTTCTAGTTTTTGGAGTTTGTTTTGGTTACGCCAAAATATGACTAAAAGGCATATGAATACGATTGAATTAGGCATGAATCTTTGTGCATAATAACTTACGATGAATTGTTATTCTTTTTTTTCCTTTATTCTACGCTTGGATTAGGGTAAAACAAATTGAATTGAAATAATCAAATTGAGGGTACCGACCCCATGTGTAATGTTACCCTAGCCAAAAATAAGAAAAATTAAAGTCCTCAGGCTTCAGACCCACACCAACATGCAAATTTTCCTAGCAACTTACCAATTTTACATGTTATTCCACTGGTAAAAGTATCTATTGCAAAATTTATACACAATTAAATTCTACTTGTTGCCCCAAAACTTGCCACTGTCACCCCTCTGATGATGGTTGCCCCTGTCGGCGGGCTCTCCCGACTCCCCTCCAGGCCGTGCCTGACTGCAATTAAAGAGAGAATAATTGGATTTAATTTGATTTGGACTGTATAAATACCTATTGAACAATTCATGAAAGAAATTGGACTGTAATCGGTAAATTGCATAAATATGATAATTTGAAATCATAATAAATATGTATAGTTTATTAAAAAAATTGACATGATTGTAATTAATCCAAAAAGACAGTTAGGCTTTAATATGTAGATATTGATTTACATCAGGCATAGATTATTCATGTTTTGGGTTGCAGCCGATCGATTGGGTAGTATTAGCTTAATTCTTTCTAATTTTGTTGTTTTTTCTGAATTTGTAGAAATTCATCATTGTCAAGTCTTATAAATGAGAACAATCAAGTCTTTTATGTCATTTCTACTATCTCTATCATATTTGTTCACTTTTAGTTGTACATAGACACTTACCCTCTTATGACAATAGAACTACTATTTCATCTATTTTTTTCTTTGCTTATCAATAGAGCTAGAAAACATGACAACTCACCAGACTTTTTATCTGACCTATTTTCTCCCTTCCTTCTTTCCTTTTTCTTCCCCCAAGCTCTCAGGGAGGAAACACATAGTTGGATTACTTAACAGATTCTTTCTTGGAGATAATTGTTGAAGATGCATTGTTTTCTTCATTTTCTTTTCCACGGTTTTGTTGCTTATTTGTCTATTTGTGGAAAATTTAATAACAATTATGTACTATGATGTTATTTTTTTCAAGCTAAGATTGAGACATGACAATTTGAAACAATTTGGTTATGATAGAATAAATGGTTCTATTATTTTCATGTCAATTTCTTTCCTCTTCAGTTGTAAATTTTGTTTGCTTATGTCTTGTGAATCTTCGTCTCTATGACGTTTATATCTTTATACCTATAATGCTCTATATTTTTAATAGAATTCTATACTAGAATAACTTAACGAGTGTAGGGTGCCGCATTTGATATCAGAGCCTAAGTTTACAATATCATTAAAATTCTGTTTTAGGATAAAACTTTTTGAAAGAAAACCTATTTCTCCAAAGAAAAAAGTCTTTTTGAAAATAAATATATCCCTTCTAGTTGAGTTACAATATTCATTTGATTCCTTCGAATTCAATGTCAGAATCCCCTAATCTTCCTAATAAGGTTCCTATCCCTGCTTTCGTAGATATTTAGAGGCTATGGTGCCCGCTTAGGGGCAAGAACTTGCGTAGGTTTCAACACCTGCTGTTGTAGTTCCTCCCAACCCACCTACAATAGTAAATTTTCTAAGCTTTGTAAGGACTTCTCTAACTTGGAAGACAAGACTTTTTCGGGTACTAAGACATTTGTGGAGGCGCACACCTGGATTAAAGAGACAACGAGGATTTTTGAGTTATTAGAAATTGAGGATTGGATGAGAGTTCAACTTGTAGCTTAATAACTTAAGGAAAAGCCTCATTTTGGTGGGAGTCTGTAGAGACTAAGATTAGGTGCCATGGGTGCGCGATAGCAGGGCATCCCATTAGGGATGGAAAGAAGTTGAAAAGCAAGTGTTTCCACTATGGGAAGGCAGGGCATTTTAGTAGAACATATGCACAAAAGTCTGGACAAGGGACTGGTGTGTCAACAACTCAGGTGCATGTGTTGAAGGAAGCTCTAACGAGTAGTGGACCAGATAGAGGTAGAAAAGTTTCTGTTGAAGGTTTAATCTATTTCCGATTTTCCGGTACACACTTTTTTTGATTCGGGGGCTTCTTATTCGTTTGTTTCTATTACTTTGGTTGACTGTTTGCACTTAGAAATCTCACTAGTTATCGATCTCTTAGTAGTATCAAACCCTATAGGTGGTTCGACACACTTATCTATGATTTGTAGGGATTTGAAAATTTCCATATAATGTGTTGAGTTTGATTGTAATGCCCATGTTTGAATTTTTGGGGTACGAGATGATCTTAAAAATGAACTGGTTAGCCATGTATGGGGCAGTACTCTAGAGTTGGGTCGTTTGTTTGATGATATGTTGTAGTAGTACCCTCAAGATTTCTTGCGACCCGCGATGGTCACTAATGTTGTGTTTTCTCTATTCCTTGGACTTTTTTATAGATGATATTCGTTCTATTCCCATTGTTTGTGAGTATCCGAATATATTCGAGGAGGTTATAGGATTGCAACCTAAGCGGGAGATCGACTTCTAGATTTATCTGAGTTAGAATACGAATCTTATAGCTCTACCTGTTTGGCATATGGCTCCGCGGGAATGGAGAGAGTTAAGCGAGCACATGGGTGAGGTTTTGTAAAAGGGTATTATTAGATGGAGTATGTCTGTGTGGGGAGCACGGGTTGTCTTTGGCATTAAGGCTGATTGTTCCCTCCATCTATGCATGGATTATCGAGAGTTGAATAAGCTCACAAAGAAGAATCGTTACCCACTCCCTTGGATATATGATTTGTTTGGTCGGTTAGCAGGCGCATATGTATTCTCTTAGTTGGATTTCGCAACTGGTTTCCATTATTTATGCATTGTAGAGGATAACATCGATAAAACGACATTTCATACTCCCGATGGCTTCTTTGAGTGATGGGTTTTGCGTTTTGGGCTGATCGACGCACTAGCATATTTCATGTATTTAATGATTAGGATATCTAGAGACATTTTGAATAAGTTTATTATTGTTTTTATGGATGATATTCTTGTCTTTTCGTGGAATGAGGATGAGCATGCTTGGAATTTAGGAGAGGTTCTTTGTCTCCGATTTCATCAATTGAAGGCGAAATTCTCTAAGTGTCATTTTTTTAGGAAGAAGGTGCGTTTCTTGGAGCATATGATCTCAAAAGATAGGTTGGTAGTTGAACCCTCTAAGGTAGTGGCGATATAGGATTGGAGGACCCTCAAGAATGCGACTAAGATGAGGAGTTTTCTTATTCTAGTGAGTTATTATAGGAAGTTCATTAATGACTTCGGGTGGATCTCAAGACCACTAACACGACTTACTAAGAAGAATTTGGCTTTCTTTAGGGATGTGGATTATGAGGATGCCTTTCGAAGATTGAAAAATGCTCTCACCAGTGCACCGGTTTTGACATTACCCGATTGATCTAAGATGTTCATACCTTATGTGATGCTTGTGGGACTGGTCTAAGCGCAGTATTGATGCAATAGGGTAGAGTAGTGTGCAATGGTAGTAGGCAATTAAGGTTTCATGAGAGGAATTATTCTATGCCTTATTGGGGAATAAATGCTATAGCATTCACACTTAAATCTTGGAGATACTTCCTGCTCAGCGAGAGGTTTGAGCTCTTTACAGACCATAAGTCACTAACATATTTGTTTTCTTAGAGGCATCTCAATTTGAGGCAGCAAAGGTGGATTAAATTATTAGCATTATATGATTTCGAGATTTGTTATACCCCTAGTAAGGGGAATGTGGTGACTGATGCTTTGAGCAGATACAGAGAGGCATCGAGTCATTTATTTGTTGAGTGGCGGAGTGTGGAATATGTATCCGCATTTGACTTTCACTAACCTATGGATTACACTTCAGGATTGTTGGCATCATTAGAGGTGTGACCTACTTTGCTAGAACAAATTGGGAAGAGGCAGAAAGAGGATCCTGATCTTTCAAACATTTTGGATAGACTGCGTAGAGGTTTCTTAACACCTCCTTAGATCCCTTTTGATTGTAGACAATGATTTCGATGGGATGGTAGATCATGTGTACCGCGCTCGGATTTGACGTGTGTGGTACTAGCCAAGGCTCATAACTCTCGGGTGACTATCCATCTGGGTGGTGATAAGATGTATCGTGATACGAGACAAGTCTTTTATTGGACCAACATGAAGAACATCGTGGCTGTGTATGTGGCTAGATATATGACTTGTCAAAGAGACAAGGCAGAGTAAAAGAAGTCTAGCGGATGGCTTCAGCCTTTGGATATACCATTATGGAAATAGGAGAGCATTTCTATAGATTTTGTGGACGAGTTGCCTAAGTCAAGAAAGGGAACACCAACATTTAAGTCATCGTGGACCGACTAACTAATAGCGCCCATTTCGTCTTTGTTAAGAGTAAGAGGACGACTACGCGGTTGGTTTCTTTGTATATTCATGAGATAGTTGGACTCCACTGTATTCCTTCGAGTATTGTGAGCGACAAAGGCCTAATTTTCACTAGTGAGTTTGGAGGAGTTTGCAAGAGGCTTTAGGGACACAACTCAAGTTGAGTACTTCTTATCACCCTTAGATGGATAGAATGATTAAGAGGGTGAATAGGATTTTGGAGGACCTATTGAGTATGTGTATTTTGGACTTTGGAGGGACATAGGAGGATATTTTACCCTTTGTAGATTTTTCTTATAACATTTGTTTATAGACTAGCACTGGCATGACACCCTTCAAGGCCTTGTATGGACGACCTTGCAGATCCCCGACATGTTGGTGGAATTCGACAAACACACTGAAATGATTATACTGACATCTAATAAGGTTGATTTGATTAGCACTAGTACAAAACTAGCTTGTTGCTTCGCCACATTTGCATCGGTTGTTAATAAAACCGAAGCAATTGACACTATATGCTTCAGTTGTTTGTACAACCGATGTAAATGCAATGAAGCAAATGATGTGATTTCCAGTTGCTTCACTACTTTGCTTCGGTTGTACCCACAACCGAAGCATACAATGTCAATTGCTTCGGTTGTATTAACAACCGATGCAAATGAGGCGAAGCAATTATGCAAATCTGCTTTTGTTCTTCTTACAACCGAAGAAAACAATGTTACTTGCATCGGCTCCGTAAGAACCGAAGCAACTATGGGGAAGCAAATATTCTTATTTGCATCGGTTTCTTAGAAGCCGAAGTAAATGCATCAAAGCAATTGTAAATCAATAAAAATGCACATATAAATTATTATAAACAATAGCTTACATATGTTTGTATTTATAATTTATTATTATTAATGATTATTAATAAATACTTTACATCCACTAATTAATTATTATAAATAATTAATAATTACACTTAACAATTAATAAGTAAATAGATACTTACTATTAATTAATTATTAATTATTAACCAATATTAAATTAGCAATGTCTAATAGCTAAATTTTTAATAATATTATAAATAATTTTTAATTACTCATTATTATAAATAATCAATAATTATTTTCAATAAATAATAATTTTTATAATTAATTATATAATTAGTTAATTATAGTTAATATTTATTAATTACATTTAATAATTAATAAATAAATTAATAATAGATATTAAGTAATTAATTAATAAATAATATATTATATAACAATTACCATTAAGTAATACTTAATTATTAATAATTAAGACTAATATTTGATAATTAACAATAAAGTTTGATACTTATGAAGTGACATTAGTATAATAATTATATTTAAAATATTATTAATTAATAATGACCATTTGAAGATTACTAATTAACAAGTATTAACTAATAGTTAATAAATATAATTAACAAATTGAAAGTAAGTAATAAATAATGAATAATAGCCTAAAAACTAGAAGTAAATTAGTAAAATGTAGTTGCTAAACTAAAAATTAGTAAATAAATGTTAATAATATATATATGTATATATTATTGTAAATAAGTAATAGTAAATATATTTAATAACAGATTATTTTTTTGTAACCGCGTTTAATTAAAATGAAATAATAGTACAGAACTCTAAATACATCCAAATTTAATAATATGATACTAGCAAATATTTATTAACTGATAATAGCAATTAAGTAATACTTAATTATTATTAATTATTGTAATGAACCGGAATTTTGGCATTTAAAATTTATTTGATTTAGTGTTGAAAATTTAGGTTTATACTTTTATTTGATTTTAATTTAAAATCTAATCTAGTTTATTTCGGTTTTAAATAGATTTAGTAAGTTAAAATTTAATTTATATGTAAACCTAGATTTTTTGTTAATTTGAACATTATTAGCCTTTTAAACTAGTACCTTAATATTGTAAACTTTGATTTGTTAAATTTTAATCTATTTTATTTGTTTCGAATTTGATTTTAATTAAGTGTTAGTAATAGTTTAACTAATTAAATTATATGGTTTGTGAAATCAAACGATGTTAGTGATATTTTAAACCAATTGCATATGTTGCTGAGAGATTTTTAAATTCGATTTTTAATTTAACATGAGTCTTATTTACCATTTACTTTAGATTTGAATTTGTTTTTAATTAATTTAAGTTTGAATTTGGTTTTTAAATTAAATACTAGATATGTATTTGGAAAAAAAATATTAAATACTAGTTTGGGTTATATACAAAGTATAATATTGGTATGTACTCTTTAACAATATTGCTTAATAACTTCTGTGCCACTTGTTAATCTTGGTTGATGTAAATTGACATCCGTAAATAAAATTTTTGAGAGATTTTGTACGTGTCCCCGTTTTACTTTTTTCACGCGTACCTTTCCTTTATACAAAGACCGAGCCCTTCTTTCTTCGTCTTCATTCTTCTTGCAACCGAATGTTTTCCCCTAAATCAAAAATTAGCATCCATGGCTTCCTCCGTAATCTTTGCTCCCTTCTCATAATCGTTTCCCAAATTGAATATCGAAAGCTGGCGGCCACCTTCTCAGTTCGCTCCTCCATACCCTGAGCCACTTCAGCATAATTCGTTGTCACAGCTCATGGCCAAATCAAACTGCTTTGCCCTCTCCGTTCCATCGTCGTCGTCTTTAGCACTCGCCATCTAATGCTTGGCCAACGATTTCCCTTATTCCACCTTCCGCTGTCAAGCAACAACTGCTGCTGTCCGTAGTCGTGGCTCCCAACAGCCAGCGCCACAACCGAAGCCGAGTATTTGCTGCTCCTATCCCTATACCTCAGCGTTGTTGCCGTCCATCACCACCAATATCGTCGCTGGTTCAGGTGAGTTTCATAGCTGACGATTGACTTCATTTTTTAAGTGCCTTAACCTCAATAGAACCCAAATATGATAGTAGGGATGTTATGAATTATATTTGGGATATTTTCCTATTTTTGCTGACATTTAGCATTGTTGTGAGACCACCTAAAGCTGCAGGCTTCACTGTCTTCCCTTGCGTTTACATGTATTTGTTATTGTCATACTCTTAAACCCATTATCTTGTTGATATCCATATCTGACTATTCAATTTTGTAGTAGCTTGCATGGTACATTTCTGGACCAAGATACTTTGACATTTTCCTGACATCGAAACAATTGGTTATTTCCTATTATTTTGTGTTGATTGGCCATGATCATTTGAGCCGGTTTATTTGGGCTAGGAAAGATCGTTTCCGTCTTTGTTGTCCTCAACCGAAGCTCTTCCAATTTTGGTTTCATTTATCCATGTTTCATTCTAATTCTGGTATGTACTTATGTGCATGGGAAATGCTGCATGGTATGCTTGGCTTCAGTGAGAAAACATAACCGTTAGAGGATAAGTTGAAAACAAAAGAAACTAAAATAGGAAAATTAACAGAATGCCTTTTGATCCTTTTCAGGAAGGTCTATTGAAATGCATATAGTTTATTTAATTTCTGTCATTGGCAACAATCCTATTAATGATGTGTATTCCTTCCCAGTTTCTTCTTCCATTTGTTAAATTACCATTAACGCTTGCAGTTTACCTGTTGTAAATTTAAACCGTAAGGACAATTCAAATTAAAGAAGTTATTCGAAAATAATAATTAAGAAGATGATTTAAATGAAGTGTCCGATTAAATTAGCACCATAATGATAAAACAAATGTAATTTCATTGATAATTGAGAAAGGAAATATAACTGTAACCTGTATTTTACATCAAACATTTGCAGTTTGACTGAAAAGAAATTGATGGCGCTATAACTGCTGGATTCGATGAAAATGGACATACTAACAAACAATTATATAGAGTACTCAGTACACAGATATGCTACTTTTATTACAATAAAGTGCATCATGATCCCTAATAAGTGAATTCTTTTAAGTTTTCTGTATATATGATTTCACTGACTTCGAGAATAGAAATTTATGCATATTCATATTTCAATCTGCGGATTTCGATTTATATGATGGGTCATTGCCATTCATTAGAGTGTGATGGTCTATCGTTAATGACAAGTTGCTGTTCAACTATGATTAAGGAAATAATACATTGATTGTCAGATTGCCATTATTTGAAGTTTTAATTTTCTCTCCTTTATCGAGTTATACAGAACTACCATTTTGCCAAATTACTTATCGAAGCATGCCGCCTTGAGGGATTTTGTATCTGAAATTTCTAACGCAGTTAGTCTCTTCATTAATTTTCAAATTGAATAAAAATACAATGTGCTGGTAATACAAAGAAGTAGTACCGTTACGGTGATCATGGTGCATAGATGCTCATTTTTTTTGTGCTCAGTTCAACATAGGTATATGAATAACTAATTATTATAAATCCTTATTCTGCAGATATCTTTCATTTGTACAAAAGTATATCATAAGCGCAGAATCATGACGTATGTTTTCCACTTCATACATTGTTTGCGTTCTATCCATTTTTAAGTTTTTAGGATAGACATTGTGTAAAAAATATTTTCCGGATCGACTTGCCAGGGTACAAGTTACGTAGCTTCACTTTAAGTTCAACTCATGTTAGGAGACTTCCGACTATTACTTCAATTCAGTTTAAGTTCAACTCATGTTAGGAGACTTCCAACTATTACTTTAAGTTCAATGCAAGAACACTTGGGAGTGTTTTTCTATTGACTATTGACCGAACTTTTAAAATTAACCTGCATTTCCCGTTATAACAGCCAAATCGTCCATCGTTAATTATCCAAAAGATAGTAAGAAATGCTAAGCACCTATATATAGTATAGTTGGTTTACTTTATCGTTGGTGAATGAATACTGATTTTTGTTGCTAATTCTGGACTTAATACTTTGCTATACCAAGCAGCTTAGAAATTATGTGTATTAGTATTATCTGTTAGCAATGCCAATGAATTTAAATACATCTGAAACGGTTTCTAATTTATGGATGCTGAATAGCAACTTTGAATTATGCAATCATGATAAGATTATTTTGCTACTACTTTATGGAGGCATCATGTGTGGTATGGTGTCCTCGACAATCTAGAGCGACGGATTGTGTATATTATATGATGAGGCATCATGTTGTTTTACAAACATTTACGTTGAACATACTGATGAATCATTTCCTCTATAATTTGCAGTGGTCTGCACTTGTTCCTGTTGTTTCAACTCTTATAGCAACTAAGGAGAATGCTTCAAAGTCTGTGACAGATTTGTGTTACACGAAATGGGCATTGGAAGCATTTGTAATAGTAAATGCTGAAAAAGTGCGTTTCATTTCACCTCTTTTGGACATTTTCTATTATTCATCCATTGCAAAACCTTAGACGGTTGGAACCTTAAACTGTCATATGAATATGGTATACTCACTTTATGCTTTAATATTAATGCAGCTATATTGGAGTTTGGTTGATAACACAATGTGAATCTTTATCGAGCAGTGAGTATGACATTCATAATTGGGGTCTTTCGTTGGCAGTTCTAGTTATATATGGCAGAGTTTTTCGAGGTATTGCCTTCATATGTATGATACTTATGAAAAGAGGTTGAACCCGCGTAGAATGCTAACAGTTATTAAGACTGCATCAACTTTGAAAGGATGCCTTTTGACATAGAAAGGTCAGAAATATAGGGATAGAAAGGTTAGCATGATGTAGATATCGGCTACTCTAACGATATTCAATTTATGGTTGATATGTTGTAAACAAAACGTAGAATTATCTGTAGCTTTTGTGATACTGTTGTAACCTGTATATGGTTATGATGATACCCAGAAGAATGTTAAATACCCATATTATTCAGCAGCACGAAATTAGTTCAAGTCTACTTTCCCATCTCATCGCCCTGTATTTTCAAATGCTATTCAGTATTGCAAAATTAGGTTAGCATGAGTTTTATTTCACAGTGCAGGTAAATTTTTAGGTATAAAATGCCAGAAATATCTGCAACGATTTATTGAAAATTTTCTGAATTATATGAGTCATCCATTGTGTTATTTTTCATTGTTTCGGGAGGGTATTGATGCACTTGAAGAAGTAATTTACCATATAGAAACATACGATGTAACAACCATTCGAGCAAGCACAGCAATGTTTTTGATGTCACGTAAAGTCAAGTCATTAGGGGTAAAGATGGTTCTTTCTGGGAAGGGTGCAGATGAAATCATACGATGTAACCCAGCTGAGCTTCACCGCTACTCAGATCCTTTCCGCTGCTTTCAATTTAGAGCATCCACCGTCGAAGCCGAGTTCAGATCGCCACTTTCTCCAATATCGAGACCATCTACCGCTGCTGCGATCACATCAATGCCACGTTCACCATCAAAGCCTACTACGTTAATTTTAAGGTGAGTTTCCCCTCACGATTGATCCTTGTTCAAGTAATTTAAATTCAGTTATTTTGTTTGCAAATCCAGCAATCACCTGTTGCCCTCATTTGCATACGGTCATGAGTTGATTTTCGATTTGGTTTAGCTGCTTTGTTCTTGATTGTTACGCACTTACTTTTTTAAAGTATAGATATATGAGTCAGGGATGAGTTCGTTGGATTTCCTATAGTAAAAATATAGGAAAGGAAAAGAACAAGAACATATATATGAATTTTAATTCTGAACGCTCTATAGGCCATGTTTGGAAACCACGAACCTGTATCTTGCCTTAACTGTTACCTTTTGGGGTGCATTATGGTTCATGCATTTGTGTCCTTACGCCGAAGGTATTTCTTCCATCATGATAAAACTTAGGATAGATTAAGTCTTAGGAAAATCGATAGCCATACGTTGTTGAATCATGAATGAAAAGAAACAGCATAAAATCATGAAAGAAAAGAAACAGCCTATAATTTTAAAAGCCCAAACTGGACTCGGTTTCAAGTGTATAGACAACACAACTGGGGAACGATTTGGTGTTATTATTAGCATAGATGTTCTTATATGAGTTATATGTTTTCAAAATGTGGTTCAACTTGTTTGACATGATGAATATGGGATGGGAGTTGCGATACTTGTGATGATCTGAAAGTCATGCGTATCGTTGTTGAGCGTTTCTTAGAATAACAAAATATTTAACATGAATAACATAGGTAGGAAAGTAGAAGTAAACAATGCTAAAAATGGAAGAAAAATATGTGGTAAAATATTATTTTAGTTTTGTGTATGGGTTCTATGCAGTAATCGTTTTCTGTTTAGCTGTAAATAACAGGAACATCCATATAAATAAAAGCCTACTTACGTTTTTGTCTGATTGGATAGTAATATGGTTTTAAATATGTTTCAGAGAATAAGTGAAGTGGGGGAGTTCAAGGTTATCAAAAGTAGACCTGGACATTTTGTTCTTAGTTACCTTTAAGTTATGTTCTGTTTTTTTCTTCTTTTCTTATGTTGCTTGTGCAACTTGCTGTGTGGGTTGAATTTGTTTATCTCCAAATTATATGCCTTTATTTATCCAACTAATTGGATAAAATATTATATGGTTCGACAATGCATATTGTTTTGCTAGTAGTGCGCATGCAGCACAACATATATTGATAAAACTGCATACAAGTTTCCATAGTTTTAATTATATGAAATTTTAAGCTGAATAACTGTTTGATGCATTTTGCAGCGGCCAACTGTTGTAGACATTCGTAATTTCATTTATGTTGTTCGCGTTTAGTACATGAACCGTGATTTTGAGTAGCAGTGGAATGCCATTACACTTCTTTTTAGATTTGGACACTATTTTCTTTCCCCTGCATCTGTATATATATTTTTCATCCATAGACCATCCAAAATTGATATGCACGACATATGCTCACACAAATACTCTAACATCGTATCGCAGCTTGCGATACGTTTAGCATATTAATCACCTGAGAATAACATGCTTCCCTATATACAGACATTGGAAAAAATGGACACACTTTTGTGTATAGAACACAACACACATATTAAACTCCCATGTACAGCCTTACACTCTAATCTATAAGCTATTTAATTAGTTTTAGTCCTACTAGATTTTCTAAGAAATCCTATTTCCTTCTTCACTTGTTGAACTACAGCAGTTTACATGTAAATTCTGTGTTTGATTTCAAAATCTTTCACCATTTATATATAAAGCATGGTGTACCTAAAAATGTTTATAAGTGATCAGAGTTATTATATGTATCCATTGTTACATATTATTATGCTGGAACTATTTAATATGTTTTTTTTATAAAAAAAGTTAGTCGACCCTGCTGTTATTTTATCAGCTTCTTTGTACTCAAAGATGATATAGTAAAAAAAACCACTGTCAAAGCATTGATTTATATGAGGTACCATTTTAGTTTTTTTTCCTATGTACTTTATGCTTAGTATTTGTATGATTAATGTTTTTAAATTAACTACAGTACATGGACAAAATAATTCTTATAGCCAACAAGACGTGGACGAGGTTCGTGATAATTTTGCTAGATATATCATGCACAATTGGATGTAGTCTTCCAATATGCTACAATATGGTTAGTTTATTCATGTTTCTTTCTTACTTTCAGCATTACATGAGTAAAAATGGTTAGTATTAAATTACGTAATGTTGAAGTTTGAGTTTATATTTTAAATTTTCATTTTTTCCCTCTTTTTTTTAATGGGTATAAAGAATTAATCTAAATTTTCATTTGTTTGAGTTTATTGGATGCCAAATATTTGTGCAATAATTCAGTTTTATCATGCTGAAAATAGGCATTACTGATTATCTCTGTTACTTCATTTTAGGTTTCTTGTTTTGGATTGAAGTTGTCGCTTAGAAGGATGACATCTATGGATTACACATTAAGGAATGGGTACTACATAATTATATTGGTGTAGCTAACAATGTGAACTATGTTACATCTTAATGATTGTACCGAAAATCTGAATCATATTACTACTTTGTATGGATTACGAAAACATTATATACTTGAAATATATATGTTCAATTTGTATGTCATTTAGTTGTATTTTAAATGATTATGCAATTACCAGCTTGTCTAATATATATATATGTATATGTATGTATGTGTGTATATATATATGTATATATACATATACACAGTTGTATTATTTGACCATTTCGGTGATTTAGGTAGGGAAGGAGGTTTCTGCAGAAGATAAACATTTTGCATCGGTTGTTAGATTAGCCGATGCAAAAATAAAATATTCAAAATGATACTTTTTTTAGCATCGGCTATAAATAAAATTCGATGCAAAATTGTAAATTTTTTTGCATCGAATTTTTAAGCAACTGATGCAAAATTTAAGACTTTTACTAAGCCAAAAAACCATTTTTGCATCGTTTGTTACTGAAAATTGGTGCAAAAAAGTCATATGTTGCATCGGTTGATTTCAAACATTCGATGCAAATAATTGATTTTGCATCGGTTTTATAATCGATGCAACAGAAACAAGTTTTTTGCATTGTCTGCAATTGCAACGGTTGTTAAACCGATGCAATAGGGGGGTAAACAACTGAAGCAATTGGTCTGTTTTGTACTAGTGTAGGATGATGATGAATGTGGTAAAGGATGGACAAAAGTCATATGCAAAAAAAGAAGGATCGAGTTATGATTTGCTATTGAATATTTGGTTTTCATTAAAGTTTCACCGTTAAGAAATGTGGTGAGGTTTGGCTCCATAGGAAAGTTAGCACCTAGGTTTATTAGACCATTCCCGGTCACGAAGAGAGTAGGGAACATAACATATAGGGTTCGACTACCAGAGAGGTTGGGTGTTCACGACGTATTCCATGTATCACACATGCGAAAGTGCCTAAACGACTCAGCATTGGTAGTAGAACCAAGTGCATTAGAGGATGTGGACATCGAGTGAGAGGCGTCAATTTGGCAAAACCAAGGCGGATCTTAGATTTTGAGATCAAGAGGCTAAGAAACATGGAAGTGAGATTGGTTAAGGTTCAATGGGGAGACAACTCCAATGAGGCCACTTGGAAGAGGAGAAATGCATATTTCTTATCCTTACCTTTTTGATTGTACGTTCTGACCTTTTTCCATCTTTAATTCTTAGGTTATACCTTTCAAATTTCTTTGAATGTTATCTTAGGAGAAACCAATAGATGATTGGATATGATTGAAACATGTCATTGAAACATGTTATGTTTGATGGTTGCAAATGGATGCAAGTTTTTGCTAGTGGATGCATATACACACACTAGGTAGTATGATCAGCTGAATAGAACACTTGTATAGGCATATGTATGTGTGTGCATTTTATTTATTTTTATGTTTGTAATATATGGAT
The DNA here is from genome assembly GCA_030737875.1 of Allium sativum. Taxonomy (NCBI): domain Eukaryota; kingdom Viridiplantae; phylum Streptophyta; class Magnoliopsida; order Asparagales; family Amaryllidaceae; genus Allium; species Allium sativum. The sequence continues at coordinate 320,537,660 of CM060916.1, forward strand.
GTTATCATATGGTTATTGCATGTGGATGATGCTTGATCCATGCATATAGAATTATTTGTTATCATTATGATTTTTGCATACATTTGGATGCATGACACAAAATAATTGCATAAAAAGGAGGTCAACTGAATTAGTGGACCTCCTAATATTTTGTGTTAGTTAGGATCATTCACACTACAGTATTGCATAAGTACATAAATTGCATTATATAAATTAAGGAAAGCGTTTTCCAGTGGAAGATGGATGTAGAATATAGTTATATTATTCTTCTACCACACAGATTTCAAGGACAAAATCCTTTAAGGAGGGAAGAATGTAACAACAAAAAATTTAAATGCAGTAAACAAATTAAAGAATTAATCAATTAAAGAATAATATTTAAAATGATGGGAATTCGTGTTTTGTGCCATTGGATCCATTATGATTTTTAGGTTTAGATGGACATTTGGTTTGCGTAAAACGAACATATAATGAAGAAGTTATGACTATTAGAACTTAAAATTTAAATTCAAAATTTAATAAACAAAACAAAATACATATATATATATATATATAAATAAATAAGTTATCATTGGAACATGTACGACCCAGTCCTACGTTGGGTCAACCTAGGGGTCGACCCAAGTTGTAGATGGGTCGACCCTATGTCGATCCACCTGGGTGATGGGTCGACCCGGTGTGTCCCAACCGTGATTTTGTGCATGGCACGAAATCGAAAAACTAGATACTTTTAGAATTTTCTTTGCATCCGACGTTTGCGGTTAAAAATCTAATTTTTGATGGCTTAAGTTACTCTGCTTCAACAAAATAAGCCTCTAGCCCTCCCCTATTCCATACAACTCCATTTTTCATTTCTATGCTTCCTCTACACCATTTTCTTCTTCAAATAAAAATAGAGTTTAGAATAAAATTTGTTGTGCATATATTTTGGGTAGAGGAATATTTATATTTTGGGGATTTCTATCGAGGCCATTGGAAAAGCTAATTTTGGTGAGATTTTCATGATTATATGAATTTTGGACTAGTTAAAGGAGAATTTGTACAATAGTAATTTTAGATATATTTAGATCTAAATTATTCGCAGTCTACTTATAGATTGTTTTTTGATTTAGTTTGTCCTTATTTTCTTTCTGTAAATCCTTCTGTCTATTTCTACAAATTCTATTTTCTGCAAGCTTTTATGTCAGATCTCTTTTCCCTTTTCTATTTCTAGTTTTTGGAGTTTATTTGAATTACGCCAAAATATGACTAAAAGTCATATGAATACGACTGAATTAGGCTTGAATTTGTGTCCCTAAACTTATGGCAGATTATTTTTCTTCTTTCCCTTTATTCTATGCTTGGATTGGGGTAAAACAAATTAATTTGAAATATTCAAATTGAGGCTAAATTGGATACGTTGAAACTACAATTTAAAAGGGAATAATTGGATTTAATCTAGTTTGGATTGTATAAATGCATGTTGTACAAATTATGGTAGAAATTGGATTGTAATCAGTAAATTGCATGAATATGATTATTCGAAATCATCATGAACACGTATGGTTTATTTGCAATTTTATTATGACTATAATTGATTTAAAAAGATAATTAGGCTTTAATATGTACATTGTAACACCCCACATCCGTTAGTGTCACTCACAAAGGGTATGCACTAAGTTCTGTGGAGCATTTAGGGTAAAAGATGCAGATAAATTACAAGACAGACAGAAATTAAACAGCGGAAAATAAAACTTTGCTTTATTGATAAAATAGTTTGTACAAAGATTTCTTTACAATATCAGAGTGTCATCTGTCTTACAAAATAAAGAAGCATCAAACAACATTTATATTTCCCCAAATTTTAGCAAGAGCCAGCCATAGCATCTGATAAGAGAATCCAAGCAAACTTCGACAAATCTTCAAGCTGGGAAAGAGTGACAATCCAACTTGACCTGAGCTATACTACTCACTCCTCTACTACATGGGGGGGGGGGGGGGACGGAAGAAAAGAAGACGAAAGAAAAACAGAGTCAGACATAAAGCCTGAGTAAGTTCAGTAACTTCTAGCATGTGAACAAGGAAAACAAAACAACATGAATTAACTGAACACAAGATTACACCATGGACTTAGCCCCAACCTCTTACTTAACCCCAACCTCTAGTCCAGTTAACATGTTAATTTGGATAAGTGTATTAACTTTACTTAACCCCACCTTCTAGTCTAGTTAACATGTTAATTTGGATAAGTGTTTTCTTAGTTACTTATCCCCTACAAATCTTGTCTTGTTACGATGTTAAGTTTGGTTAAGTGTCCCTATGGACTTAGCCCTCCCATTCTAGCTTAACTGTATGAACCTAACCCCACCTACCAGTCTTGTTATCATGTTGAGTTGGTTAAGTGTCTTAGTTAACTTAACCATAGCATTCTTGTCCTAGATTTAACTAAATAAATTAAAGCCATGACCACTCACATTAGACAGATATTGTTGCGATTACTGGATCTGCCGGTTGGTTCCGGGCAGGTTTACGTCGCAACTCAGTCTAACCTCGGGTTAGGCCTATTCGTGTTTTCTAGTTCAAAGGGTTTTGATTAATTTTCAAGTCAGGTTTTGAAAGTAACCATCCCATCCGTCGGATCAGTTAGGGATAGCCAGGGAGAGCAGGAAACTTGTATTTTCCAAACTCAAGCCTAGACACTATCCTCTCTGTCACCGTAGAACTTTCTGGTGTTTCATTAAAAGAGATGTCGTTAATAAATCTTTAATTTGTCTAGATCAATATTTCCTCATTTAGGGCAAATTTTATAAGTAAATTAATCCTAATTTACTTATTTCCGAATTTCTCTTTTAATGTAAATTGTCAACATTTATTCTTACGGCCCATTTTCCCCTCTATATCATGTTTATGCTTTTTGGTATGTAAACCATACCAAATGAAGTGTCACTAACCATGATTCTTCTAATCCTGACAATTACCCCCAATTATGGCCAATTTTAAGTTTATGCCAATATACTTATCGAGCCAAATTAGCTATTCCAATTCTGATTTACATTCTGATTCACGTCAAACTAGACTTATTACTCTAGTTCACTATTCATGTAAATGCTAGATTTACACGTCAATACAAGATTCAAATTACACATCTTATAATTCATGTCAAATTTATCCAATTTGCATTTCTATGAACATGCCATAATACATGTTCCCAATTTATGCCAATTTCCAAGTTAAACTACGTTTTAGTAAATTTCATATTTTGCCCCAAATCGCATTCCCACCGTTCGTAAAATCGTGTTTCAATCTAGATTATAGATAATTCTAGATTCGTAGCAAATAGGGAATGAACCAAAGATTTCTAGGAAAAGGATAGATATAACAACTGGCATAAAATGGTTATGAACAACGACGTAGGTTCAAGAACATGGGTAGACCTAACTTAATAGGTAAATTCCCAAGGTCTAAAACCAAGAATAGACAGAGTAGGTTCAAGAACATGGGTAGACCTAACTTAATAGGTAAATTCCCATAGTCTAAAACCAAAGAAAACCAAGGACAAGCAGAATAAATAATCGGGTTTAGCCCCAATCTCAAAATCACAGAACTTAAGCAACACTTTCCTAGTCATGAATCATGGAGGTTTAACCACAGATGTCCTTGTTATGTCATAGGCAATAGTTTATGTTAATCAAAGGCATAGGTTTTGTCAAGGAAGTAATCCTCATAGTCATAGTCACAATCATAGGCAATGTTCATAGTCATAGGCAGTGTCCATAGTCATAGGCAATGTCCATAGTCATAGGCAAATGTTCATAGTCATAGGCATATGGTTTTTAGGTCCATAGTTTCATAGTCACGGTCTTATTTGTCTTTGAATCATGACAGTTCTTAATTAGGTCAAAAGAGATAGGCACAGATTCGAATAGAAAGAAAGAGATTTGGCATATTCTTTTATCCCTTTAATTGCATGTCATGAACAAGAAAAACATTCAAATCTAGAAATAACTGACTTACAGAGATTTAGATTAGAAAAGAAAGATGACGTTGCTGTGATTCGTAGAAAATCATTCGTTGAAGTCGTTTAAACCTCCTTTTGAATCCTAGCTTGAATCTCTTCTTCTTGAAAGTCTTTTGAGCAGCATCTCCTCGTCTTGTTTTATTTTATATATATTATTTATTTATTTATATATTTTAGAGGAGGAGAAGAAGCCATGTTCACTCAGAATCTTTGCAGCATAAGGGTAGAGAAGAATTGTGAATAGAGGAGGAGACTAGGGCTGTTTATATAGTTGCTCAAGACCTTATCGTACACGCAGCGCTGAGTCAGCATTGAACCTAGTTAAGAAAATAGTCCAGGTTCGTAGATGAATCTAGCCAAATCTTATCGTACATGCAGTGCTAAGTTAGCATTGGGTCCCATAAGCTGTTTTGGCGCAGAAATTTGAATTTTGAATGTTTGAATTTCTGGAATTTATTTAACTGTTTTATTCACATGAAATATTCTTATATGTATTCAATTCCTTTAACGACCATTTTACGCGTATATATATACGCACAACTTTCATTTTATTTTCAAAATTCAAACGATGTTGCACCGTTATTTAATTCTTGCCATATTTCATTTACTATAGCCTTATCTTAAATTTTATCTTTCGTATACATATATTTCTGCATATATATATATATATTCTCATGTATATACATATATTTTCTTTATTTCCTTATATGTATGTTCTTATCCTTTCAAATTTTGAATTTGTATATGTACATATATTTGCATGTTAAGTTGGCCCTCTTTAAAACAGAGATAAAAATTATGCTGCCGCCGGGGTTCGAACCCCTGACCTCCATGTTACAAATCCAATGCCTTAACCAACTGAGCTACAAAGTATTTTGTTAATAAGTCCTAGAACAATGATAATTATTGTTCTTTCCTTACTTCTCTTTTTCATGTTAGTTACAATACTTAAATTAAACCAATGCATGAATCTTTTTCTTTTAATGTTAATGCATTATGTTTGAAATCAGTGCATGCAACATATTTACATCGCATGCAACCAATCCTTTCTTTTTTTCATATATATTAATTAATTTTCATTATACATCACCATATTAATCTTATCTGTGGAAATATATACATTTTTAATTACATTAAAAATACGGGGTGTTACATTCTCCCCCACTTAAAAGGATTTCGTCCCCGAAATCTTCGAGTTAGGAAGAATGTGTCCTACCATCCAATCACCCATCTACTCAACCATTCAATCACAGGCATTCATTGTCCTTAAAAGATTTCTAATGCTTTCATGTTCATATGTATAGTGTGTGTATATGTCTTTATCTACTGTAAAATCAGGCGGTCTACTGATTCAGTCGACCTCCTCAATGCGAGTCATGTCAGTGCCATTCGTCCAACCATGTATGCAAGCATCCCTAGTTATGTAAATACTATATGCGTGCACGACCATTCATCCATATGCAACACCCATATGATAACATATCAAGTTCAATTTACAAACAAATACATATCTGTAAATGCAATATGAAAGCGTCTGAACTGATCTAGTGCCTAATACGTATGCATATGCATTCACAAGCAACCATTAGCAACCACTTGCAACCACCAACCATAACATGTTTCAAACACATGTTTACATCCATTGGCTTCTACCTAAAGATCGAAGATACGACCTAGGTGATATACTTCGGAAAGAGAGAAACAATTATGCGTAAAGCTCCTACACAAAGAAATCAAGGATGCACCCTTAAGAAAAAGGGTATGACGCTAGTATCTAGCCTTCTTGAGCTTTACTCCACTGTATCTTAACTAATTTAACTTCACGATTGTGAAGTTCCGGATCTCCATTTCCAAAATAAACAGATTTCAATCACGGTACCAGGTATACGTACTAAGATGATTAGAGGTTTCCCTCTTATCCGCCATGCCATAACTATAAGAGTCGAAAGGTCACTAAGTGCTCTTTGGAGTGCCTGCCACAACTATTCATCTCTCACGCAAACCATCCAAACCGAACTCGACATTCCTCAAGTACAAGCCCCAAAGGCCTAAACCAATATCAGACAAGCACCCAAGGAATATCTCCTCCGAATTTAGACGATCTACGTGAGATGATATAAGCAAACTCGATAGCTATTCTCAAATCCCTACTAACCAAAAATAAACTGGTCGGACCACCAATTGGATATGAGACTCTAGTGGGATCTTTCTACTATACAGGTACTATGGTGCAGAGACCCAACTATGGAAGTGGATACAAACAAATGAGAAGCGCTAGAACCTAAGGAAATAGTACGAACAGAAAACTAGACTCTTCCAACCGGACTACCTTTCTCCTAGGTACGCTTGGTGGCGAAAGCATGTACTTGTCCATCTAAAAATCTTGTTCCTCGTTCTTGCCCTTGTCCTTAAGTATATGCCCTATCATACCCTAGTAAAGATACTTCCTCTTGTCTTAGATTTTATAATTTCTTCCTCCTTTGTGTGCTAAGCTTACATCCATGAATTCCTCATCCTAGAGTTATGCTCCTTAGCCAAACTCCTCATCTCCTTCCGTGTGTAGTCATGTTGACAAATCTCTCGAAAACTGCCTCCATCGTCCGGAAAACCCTATAAGCTTCGAAAGAAAACTGCCCGTAGATGAAACAACTATGGCTATGGATGGAAGCCGGGCACTACTTTGCCCTTCGATGAGGTTACCTCCCAGAAAGCCAGGAGCCCCAAAGACTCAAGAAAGAAGGAGATAAGAATTTAAACAGAGGAAGAGAAGATGGTGCGTATGGCTTGGGGAATATGTCTTTAAAACAAATCTTTTCTCTTGAAAAATGCTTCTTTAAAAACCGTTTTGAAAATAATTTTTCAAATCCTTTATCTGATCTGGTAACCTTCAGCTCTGATACCACATGTAACACCCCACATCCGTTAGTGTCACTCACAAAGGGAATGCACTAAGTTCTGTGGAGCATTTAGGGTAAAAGATGCAGATAAATTACAAGACAGACAGAAATTAAACAGCGGAAAATAAAACTTTGCTTTATTAATAAAATAGTTTGTACAAAGAGTTCTTTACAATATCAGAGTGTCATCTGTCTTACAAAATAAAGAAGCATTAAACAACATTTATATTTCCCCAAATTTTAGCAAGAGCCAGCCATAACATCTGATAAGAGAATCCAAGCAAACTTCGACAAATCTTCAAGCTGGGAAAGAGTGACAGTCCAACTTGACCTGAGCTATACTACTCCCTCCTCTACTATCTTGGGGGGGGGGGGGAACGGAAGAAAAGAAGATGAAAGAAAAATAGAGTCAGACATAAAGCCTGAGTAAGTTCAGTAACTTCTAGCATGTGAACAAGGAAAACAAAACGACATGAATTAACTGAACACAAGATTACACCATGTCGATAGGGTCAACAAGATTAGACAAGGTAGTCACAAGATATGCTAAGATAAACTGGATACGCTCTAATACTTTCGCCGTTTCACTATTTCCTTGTTATACTGGTTTCTATATCTCTGCACCGTCTATCTAGTGTCCCATCTAGTAACGATAACGTGATCCCAATTCCTGTATTTTCTATTGCCTTCCGGCATACATTCATTATTTATTACCTAGATCAAATCTAGGGTTTTCTATCAAGTGCTTTCTAGGTTTAACTAGAGTTTTGTGCTATCTACTGAACGCTTCTCGAGTTCAAGGTTTATGCCACCTAGTCCAACTAGGGATTACGCTACCTGTCGAATGATGCCCCCAAGTCTAGGACACACCACCTAGAGTGGTGTATGTTCCTATACTTCCCTACGCATGTGTCGCGAATCGTTATCGCTTGTCTAGATGCACATGTCCTGTAATGTGCGGTCTGAGTCCTGTGACAGGGCAAATCAAGGAATACAGAACTCGGTCGGGAGCTTTCAGATATCTGCCGATGCAGATGCTAAGGTCTATTTTTATTCCAGTGGCTAGGGTCCCACTTGACCCCTCCCTCAACTAATGAAAGGCACACCTTGTAAAATGAGAACTATACGCCGGCCCCCGATGCCCCACTATCCTATGGCCATCCGCAACCATAACTAGATAGCAAGTATATGGTCTTTTGGAGTTCTCCGCCTTTCCGCTTCACGTATCTCGATTGACTCAAGATGGATGGTAGACGACGAGTTGCTATAACAGGGCTACCGTTTGCTCGCCGAATCACGCCGGTCCATCCTAGTCTTTAGGTTGCCATGTATTGCAACCAGGGCATACCCCTGGTTCTTCTACGCAGACCTTAACCTCTGTGGGCCCAGGTGGATCATCTGCAGCCTCACAGAGGGATACCAAGAGTACCCTCACGTCCCCTCGAAGCCTCGGGCTTCGTAACCCAATTCGTTGGAGCCTTCTCTCTATTCAGACGGACATTCGCTTCTTCCCGTGTTATACTAAGAATTACTACTTAGTTCCCTTTCCCGTCAATTTGGATTGGTTAAGTGTCATTAGTCAATTCAAGCCAACTTAACCCTCTTTATCCATCCTGTTATACTGGTTAAGAGCTATCAGTAATTCATGTTGACTTAACCCACCACAAACCAAGTTATATTGGTTAAGTATTTCTTATTACTTAACCTTAACCATTCACCCTGTATTGATTCAGTGTTCCTTTTTAACTTAACCTTGCCCGTCTGTTTTAACTAACCTGTTATTAACGGTTAAGTATTATCCCTTCATGTTTTAGACTTAACCCTATTCCTTTATCAAAATCTGATGGTTAAGTGTTCAAGTTTACTTAACCATACGGTCTAGCCCAGCTAACATATCAAATTATCTAAGTGTATTAAATCTTACTTAACCCCAACCTCTAGTCCAGTTATCATGTTAATTTGGATAAGTGTATTAACTTTACTTAAAACCACCTTCTAGTCTAGTTAACATGTTAATTTGGATAAGTGTTTTCTTAGTTACTTATCCCCTACAAATCTTGTCTTGTTGCGATGTTAAGTTTGGTTAAGTGTCCCTATGGACTTAGCCCTCCCATTCTAGCTTAACTGTGTTAAGTTGGTTAAGTGTTCCTATGGACTTAACCCTCCCATTCTAGCTTAACTGTATGAACCTAACCCCACCTACCAGTCTTGTTATCATGTTGAGTTGGTTAAGTGTCTTAGTTAACTTAACCATAGCATTCTTGTCCTAGCTTTAACTAAATAAATTAAAGCCATGACCACTCACATTAGACAGATATTGTTGCGATTACTGGATGTGCCGGTTGGTTCCGGGCAGGTTTACATCGCAACTCAGTCTAACCTCGGGTTAGGCCTATTCATGTTTTCTAGTTCAAAGGGTTTTGATTAATTTTCAAATCAGGTTTTGAAAGTAACCATCCCGTCCGTTGGATCAGTTAGGGATAGCCAGGGAGAGCAGGAAACTTGTATTTTCCAAACTCAAGCCTAGACACTATCCTCTCTGTCACCCTAGAACTTTCTGGTGTTTCATTAAAAGAGATGTCGTTAATAAATCTTTAATTTGTCTAGATCAATATTTCCTCATTTAGGGCAAATTCTATAAGTAAATTAATCCTAATTTACTTATTTCCCAATTTCTCTTTTAATGTAAATTGTCAACATTTATTCTTACGGCCCATTTTCCCCTATATATCATTTTTATGCTTTTTGGTATGTAAACCATACCAAATGAAGTGTCACTAACCATGATTCTTCTAATCCTGACAATTACCCCCAACTATGGCCAATTTCAAGTTTATGCCAATATACTTATCGAGCCAAATTATCTATTCCAATTCTGATTTAAATTCTCATTTACATTCTGATTCACGTCAAACTAGACTTATTACTCTAGTTCACTATTCATGTAAATGCTAGATTTACACGTCAATACAAGATTCAAATTACACATCTTATAATTCATGTCAAATTTATCCAATTTGCATTTCTATGAACATGCCATAATACATGTTCCCAATTTATGCCAATTTCCAAGTTAAACTACGTTTTAGTAAATTTCATATTTTGCCCCAAATCGCATTCCCACCGTTCGTAAAATCGTGTTTCAATCTAGATTATAGATAATTCTAGATTCGTAGCAAATAGGGAATGAAACAAAGATTTCTAGGAAAAGGATAGATATAACAACTGGCATAAAATGGTTTTGAACAATGACGTAGGTTCAAGAACATGGGTAGACCTAACTTAATAGGTAAATTCCCAAGGTCTAAAACCAAGAATAGACAGAGTAGGTTCAAGAACATGGGTAGACCTAACTTAATAGGTAAATTCCCATAGTCTAAAACCAAAGAAAACCAAGGACGAGCAGAATAAATAATCGGGTTTAGCCCCAATGTCAAAATCACAGAACTTAAGCAACACTTTCCTAGTCATGAATCATGGAGGTTTAATCACAGATGTCCTTGTTATGTCATAGGCAATAGTTTATGTTAATCAAAGGCATAGGTTTTGTCAAGGAAGTAATCCTCATAGTCATAGTCACAATCATAGGCAATGTTCATAGTCATAGGCAGTGTCCATAGTCATAGGCAATGTCCATAGTCATAGGCAAATGTTCATAGTCATAGGCATATGGTTTTTAGGTCCATAGTTTCATAGTCACGGTCTTATTTGTCTTTGAATCATGACAGTTCTTAATTAGGTCAAAAGAGATAGGCACAGATTCGAATAGAAAGAAAGAGAATTGGCATATTCTTTTATCCCTTTAATTTGATGTCATGAACAAAGAAAAACATTCAAATCTAGAAATAACTGAGTTACAGAGATTTAGATTAGAAAAGAAAGACGACGTTGCTATGATTCGTAGAAAATCATTCGTTGAAGTCGTTTAAACCTCCTTTTGAATCCTAGCTTGAATCTCTTCTTCTTGAAAGTCTTTTGAGCAGCATCTCCTCGTCATGTTTTATTTTATATATTATTTATTTATATATTTTAGAGGAGGAGAAGAAGCCATGTTCACTCAGAATCTTTGCAGCATAAGGGTAGAGAAGAATTGTGAATAGAGGAGGAGACTAGGGCTGTTTATATAGTTGCTCAAGACCTTATCGTACACGCAGCGCTGAGTCAGCATTGAACCTAGTTAAGAAAATAGTCCAGGTTCGCAGATGAATCTAGCCAAATCTTATCGTACATGCAGTGCTAAGTCAGCATTGGGTCCCACAAGCTGTTTTGGCGTAGAAATTTGAATTTTGAATGTTTGAATTTCTGAAATTTATTTAACTGTTTTATTCACATGAAATATTCTTATATGTATACAATTCCTTTAACGACCATTTTACGCATATATATATACGCACAACTTTCATTTTATTTTCGAAATTCAAACGATGTTGCACCGTTATTTAATTCTTGCCATATTTCATTTACTATAGCCTTATCTTAAATTTTATCTTTCGTATACATATATTTCTGCATATATATATATATATATATATATTCTCATGTATATACATATATTTTCTTTATTTCCTTATATGTACATTCTTATCCTTTCAAATTTTGAATTTGTATATATACATATATTTGCATGTTCAGTTGGCCCTCTTTAAAACAGAGATAAAAATTATGCTGCCGCCGAGGTTCGAACCCCTGACCTCCATGTTACAAATCCAATGCCTTAACCAACTGAGCTACAAAGTCTTTTGTTAATAAGTCTTAGAACAATGATAATTATTGTTCTTTCCTTACTTCTCTTTTTCATGTTAGTTACAATACTTAAATTAAACCAATGCATGAATCTTTTTCTTTTAATGTTAATGCATTATGTTTGCAAATCAGTGCATGCAACATATTTACATCGCATGCAACCAATCCTTTCTTTCTTTCATATATATTAATTAATTTTCATTATACATCACCATATTAATCTTATCTGTGGATATATATACATTTTTAATTACATTAAAAATACGGGGTGTTACATACATATTGATTTAAAGTGTGTGGGTAAATTACAAGCCTAAAATTATAACATTTGGTTTTATATGAACCTAATTATTTAAGATGGTTGGGTAAATTACTAGCCGAAAAACATGAATGTGTTAGCAAGACCTTAATATGTAATGTATTGGTTTGCAATGTATGGGTAAATTTGGAGCCTAAAATTTTAGTGTTAGGCTTTAATATGTACATATTGATTTAGAGTGTGTGGATAAATTACGGGCTTAATAAACTAAAATTTGTGTGGAGTCCAAATCAAGGTTTGGGGATTTCAGCCAAGTTATTTGTTAGTTAGGATTCATTGCATGCAGCATATCCTTTATCACTTTCAGTTTCAATTAAGAGGCAAGATCGCGAAACATGTTGTATTGTGGATGTAAGCGGTCCAAGTCGGGGTGGATGAGGTGCATTCCAGCGGGTCATTGTGCGTGCATTAGTTCGATTGGGGGAAATAAGCCACTGTAACACTTTAGGATAAGCTTATGTCTTTTGTTGATGGGCTAAGGCCTAATAAACCCAAACCTATAGTAGGCATAGATTATTCAACTTTTAGGTTGCAACCGATCGATTGGGTAGTAATAGGATAATTGTTCCTTCTTTTTTATTTAATCCGAGTTTGTAGAAGTGCACAACAGTCATCATTATCAAATCTTAGGAATGAGAATAATTAAATCTTTTATGTCATTTCTGCTATCTCTATTCTATTTGTTCGCTTTTAGGTGTACACAGGCACTTACCACCTTATGACACTAGAACTACTATTTTATCTATTTTTCCTTTTCTTATCAATCGTTCTAGTAATCATAACTGCTCACCAGACTTTTTGTCTGACCTATTTTCTCCCTTGCTTCCTTCCTTTTTCTTCCCTCCTGGCTCTTAGGGAGGAAGCACATACTTGGATTGCTTAGCTGGTTCTTTCTTGGAGATAACTGCTGAAGATGTATTATTTTCATTTTCACTGTTTCTTTGCTTATTTGGCTATTTTGTGAAATTTTAATAATAATTATGTACTCTGATGTTATCTCTTTTTTTGGATAAGATTGAGGCATGATAATTTGAGATAATTTGGTTATGTTGGAATAAATGGTTTTGTTATAATAATGTAAATTGCCTTATTCTTCATTTGTAAATTTTATTTGCTTATGTCTTATGGAATGTTAGTCTTTGTGATATTTATGTCTTTATACCTACAACGCTCCATATTTCTTAATATGATTCTATATTATGATAATGTTAAGGAGTGTGGTGTAACGTCCCATATTTTTACGATATAATAATTAATTTATTTAATTATTTAAATAGTAATTTAGAGATTTTAATGGTTGTTTAATTAAAAAATATTGAATATTTGATTAATATAAATAACAGAATAATATATTTAATTCTGAAATAGTCGGAATTAGCGAAATTCACAATATTGTGTCAGTTGGATTGTTTATAAGATTTAATTCCATTTAGAACTGAATAATAACAAATTTATTATTTAAACGAAGTTTGAATGCATAATTATAATATAATTTAAATCGAGCCCGTAACGACGCGGCAGTTCGTAATTTGTTGATTTAAACTTTAATTGAATATACATAATCCGTTTTAAGTCGGATTTCTGTGAAATAAGAAACGTTCGAATCTGCTGAACGATATTTTTCTAATGAAAGAGAAAAATCAAGATTTCATCTATTAGATTGTAAGTTATGTCCAAATCAAATCTCCAGAAAGTCGTTATGGAATTCGTTTCTAATATATAATGATTTATTTATATAATAAAAAGGGATTTTTATATAAATTGAATATCGATTTAACCTGGATTTGAAATATCGGGTTATAAATCCAGATAAGTATATTTTGGAGCTAGATAATATTCTATGTGAATATATACGATAATGTTAAATTAAATTGTTTTTAAATATATTAATATTTATTCGGTTTATTTAGAGCCTTAGAAATAGCCATTTTTGCAAACGACCTCCGTTTTCGACGAAATTAATTTTGTTGGATCCGGAATATTAAATTATTGCTACATTTCAATTTTCATGATTTTTGAAGTCAACATGTGGCAGTATATGTGAAAAACCCTCGATAATTTGACTTTAAAAATACGCTATGTGAGCAAACAGAGTCGAAATTCGACGAAACAAATTTCGTTGGGTCTGTTATGTCGAACCATAGTTGTGTTGTCAATTTCCATTAAAATTGGACATTCTATGTGACTACACGGGTTTTTAAAAGAAAAATACAAGCAGAGATTGATTAAAACAGGATATAAAATCGAATAAAAGAATAGTAAACCACTCTATTAATCCCTCACCATCCTAACCTAACCATAATCTTTTTCAAAATTCTCAATGCCTTTTATGCGCCTCCAACAAAATAAAATGTGAGATCTTCATTTTTGTAAATTCTTATAAATCCATAAATTCAGAAACTTGTCTATTTGAGTTAGTTTGAAGTTCATGTACAAATTCGTATAAGTAGTTTGGTGTTCGATGATATTTTCCATTGGTTTCTTTTCCCAATGTGGTGTAGGGTTGGATTTTGTGAGAGTTTGAAGTTTCAATTCATGTTTTGAAGCTTAAATTTGGATTTGGTGTAAGATTTCGAGTTAATAGGAAAATTTTAATGGAATTTAGCACTTAAAATTATCACGACTTTTTCTGGTAGCTGTGAGAAGAACGGTTCCAACGCAAATGTTATACTGGGCGCGAGTTCCTAGTTTTGAGGTTGGTGAAGATGAGATTTGGAAGAGGAGTATATTGATGGGGTCTGTTTAGATTTTTAATTAGTAGTAGAGGAATGGAGCTTCAGGTGTGGATTGTGGACTGTGTACTCCATTCGTAGAGAATGAAATGAGTAGGGAGTATAGCGCATATGGAAAGATGGGAAATTCAAAGGGAGATGTATGCTGTGTTAATTTGTAAAATGATGGAGAGATAAGGGAGTGATTGGTGGAGCGGGTTTCCATTTTTACGGAATGAAGAAGTTTGGAGTTTGGTTAGGAGTAGGCTACTGTTTTTACTGGGTGCTTGCGAATTTGAGGGAGGATTGGAAGAAGGATACTTATCTGGTAATGACGAATTAAGGGGTAAATGATGATTAGGATAATATAATTAATTATTATATAAGTTAATAATCAAATATTTTTATTCAAACTTGTATAATGTATAACTTTGCCATACATTATCAGAATCCGACGAAACAAGAGACGTTGGAACCGTCTCAACAAATACTACACAATGGAACTGACTGGGAGTGAATTGGAACTCGTTACAATTTATAGTTAAACAAATTTCCTGATCTGAATCAATGACGGTTATCGTCATTTAGCGATAAACCACCAAAGTGATTAAAACTCACCAACTCTGCCAGTTTATATTTTTTATCATATTTTTTAGAATTGTTAAATGTTGGTTGATAGATGTGTGTTGACTATTTAGATGAATTGCTAATTAATTGGTTGAAAATATAGATAACGATATATATATATATATATATATCGTTCATTAAATAATGATTATGTTTATCAGAATATTTCATATTATATTGAAATTTATGTTATTTATGTTTAACATCTGTGGATGCAGGGAAACAGGTTGGAGGGATCCAACTGGATTCCTCAATATTTATAATATTGTTTTTGATATATTGTGATATATGATGTGATCTATGATGTGATATATAATCCGTGATGGATTCTGATGTGTTTGGATGATACTGACTTTATTATTTGGTATTTTAAATACCATACGGAATATTGGATTATAAAAAGGGAATTTTCAAAGTGTATATTGAAATAAAATATTTATATAAAATCAAAGAATTTTATATGAAGGGAATTTTTGAAATGGATATTTGGTTTAAGGATTTTATAAAATCAGTGGATTTTATAAAAAGAATTATTTAGAAAATTTATAGAATTATAAAGAGGGAATTTCCAAGTTATAAAGGAATTACGAGAAGTTTGGTATAAAGTAGATAGTTAATAAAAATCTATTTTAATAGATAAATTGAGTAGATTAATTTTTAAGTAATATGTATAAATTAATTGAAATATTAATTATTGGATAAAGTGAATATATATATATATGTAAGTGTAAGAAGTAAAATCAGTTTTAATACCGATATGGAAAATGGAAAGAAAAATTAACATTTATAAAGGGAATTATAAAACATGGTATATGAAATTAAAAAGGGGAAAATCTATTTTAAAAATAGAAATGGAATTTCGAATGGACTAGAAACATATAACTTGTTTAATAATTAAAACAAATAGTGTGATTTATAAACAATGTTTATAAATGAAATAAATATAATTATCAGTGGATAATTTGGATTGTAAATTTAAAAAGGGGAAATTGGGAAGTTGTTTTAAAAGGGAAATAATGGAATTTATTTCGATGTTCGAGTTGTGAATAAGATTAAAATGAAATCCATAAAGATTTATAATTAGAATTCGACTAGGGCAAATGTTATAAAATAATTTATTTTAAGAAATTATATATTGGATAAATCGGGATTTGACAAGATAATTAATATTCGGCTAGAAACAGGTATTTTGTAATCAAATATAAAGGCGATAGAGAATTATAAACATATTAAATAAGGTCAACTACGAAGTTGACATGTAAAAGAGATTTGATAAATAAAGATGGAATGTGAATAAGAAGTTATAAAATGACTCAATAATTGGAGCTTAAACCCGTGTTAATATTTAAATTATGAAATCAAGTTTTGATCTAATTAAACGAGTCCAGTTTTCTGTAAAGGAAAAATATTCACGTTTTAAAGTGAATAACGATTTAAAAGCAAACGTTTTGCAGAATTAAAACAGTTATAAAAGGAAATTGGTAATTGTTGGGAAGTACTAAATTAAAAAAATGAATACAGAAATGGAGTTGACTCGAATGGGTTAAATATTCTGGAGTTCATAACGTAAATAGAATATAGTTTATTCGAAAGAGAGATTTTTTAATATAGTTTATTTGAAAGAGAGGTTATCGAATATAGTTTATTTGAAAGAGGGATTATCGAATATAGTTTATTCGAAAGAGAGATTTTATCGAATTGAGTTTATTCGGAAAAGAGTTATCGAATATAGTTTATTCGAAAGAGAGTTATCGAATAGATATTATTCGAGAGAGAAATATACATTGGGGTTCGACTATATTGAATGTAGAAAATTACTATTTATTTTTCGTTTTTTAAACCAAGATTTATTTATTTAATAAATTTATTAATTATTTTTTATTCAAATTAATGAATAAAAGTTATATTTTAAGTTAGATATTTCGAAAGTAGGGATTATAATGTTGTCGTTATAATCAATGTTTTAAAAGAAGAAGTGGAATCGTAAACCGAATCCGAGAGTTGCTGTGATGACCCCAAACTTTCCCAGTACGAAAGCAAGGATAATCATTGGAATATAACACATAATAATAATAGCAGAACAGAAATAGAGAACTACAGCATATAATGTTCATAAAATTACACTGGAAATAATACATCATCAGAGTTACACAGCATAAAAGGATCATACTTAGCATAGAATACAGTTTCAGCTTAATATAAAATGTCTACAGCAGAATAAAAACATAATATACTAAGTGAAGTCTGAACAGCAAAACAGGGGTGATAATATCCATCTTCGACTCCATCGCTATCCAGAATGAATCTACTAAACCTATATATAAGGCTGCCCGTTTGGAAAAGAGGGCACCCGAGTTTGCAAAGTGAAACAAACTACGAGTCAGTCATGGGACTGGTATGAGAAATCTTATTTAACCTATTTGATAATAAGGCAAATCACAGGACCACGCCGCTAACACGGAACGGGTTTACTCCATTGGATTGACAGTGCATAAGTAAAGTAAATCGTTAAACAACGCAATGCTTTTTAGAAAAATGAAACCATTATAAGACTCTAGTCCCATTAGACAATGCAACGCAAACCGGAGGATGGAGTTTTACCTTATAATGGTCAAAAATGCTTGATACGCTAAAACAAATTTGATATTATTATTAGTGTATATATGTTTTAAAAACCTTTCAATCATAATATCAATCATAGACGGCATAACTACCATATACTATGTCGCCATAATAGTAATACAATCAAAACCACATGGGTCGTATTGGAAGTTGGATTTCCATCATGAACCAAGGCAAAAGATAGTCCTTACCGAATTCGAGACACTCTAGCCCGTGCCTCAGGATCAACCGCAACTAGGAGCCACATTGCCGGTCCCCAACTTACATTGGTGGATTACATATAAATTCCTGAACAATACGTCTCCCCGCCCTATGGGGCGTAAATAGAGCCACAAGGGACTCTAATAACCGAGGCGCCTCATTCCATCATCCGCATAAGTAAAAATGTCAGGGCTGGTAAGTCGATGTCACCACTTCTAGCCAGAAAGAAACGTATGTCCTCCCTGGATCCTTCTCCTGTTTTTGGTTCATACCGGGGTGTGAGGCTCGCGAAGTAACGCTATACACAAAGCTATGCTATTAAAAGCCGTGCTTTGATCATCAACCACAAGGCTCTGCTTTTCAACAATAAGCCTTGATCATTTGCATCTTGGCATGTCACACTGACAATTCGCGCCATGTGACTGATGTCTATCAATATATAACCTCTAAGGGTGTTAAGCAAGAGAATAAATTCTCCGCCACCAATGGATAAATATTAATAGAGATCACTCAACGTGGAACGAAATCCAATGTCAGACGTACATCCATTTACAAGTCTGTTCTGGGTCTGGACGAGACTGGAGGCACCGAGCATATCCGGACAATCAACAAGTACGTCCGGACAACTACCACTGTATCCCCTTCTGGGAGCTAACCGATCCAGGGCATCAGTAGCCATCCATTCGATGTGAAGATCACTGGTCTTCAATCACCGTCTTCAAATCATCGACTTCCAATCGTCGTATAATTATTTGAAATGAGATTTAACTGGACTTTTCAAATAATTCTCAAATATATATAATTTAAATCAATCTTTCCATTACATATCATTTATAATATTTTATAACGATTTATCGCTATTTTTATTCATTTAAAAATAGCCATTTATAATTAAACGACTCTTCGGGTCATTACATGGCCCTAGCACTGTTTTCATCAAAATTTTATGTACACATTTCTCCATATCTAACCGTTGGATCTTAACAAATTTTATATTATTGGAAAGGTCTTTTCAAAAATAACCCAACGGTTCTAGTATTGAGGAAATCCGACGGTCGGATCTCTTGGTATAATCGTTTAAAGTTACGTTTTCAAATCGCGAACTATAACGCGCGATTCGTTTTATTTAAATATATATATATATATATATAAATTGTTCAATGATTTCAAACCAATTTCAATTCAACGGTGATTTCTTTTATGTGAAATCATACATTACATTAAAAATACAATTTGTTCTTATCATTTATTAATTTACATTGAAAAATGTAAATTTCTATTCATTCTTTAATTTACATTAGAAAGTGTAAATCTTGATTCATTCTTTAATTTACATTGAAAAATGTAAATCTTGATTCATTCTATGATTTACATTGAAAAATGTAAATCTTGATTCATTCTTTGATTTACATTGAAAAATGTAAATCTTGTTTCGTTCTTTTTATGTTAACTTGTTTTCCCCTTTTTTTTTAAACATGAACATTTTCATTATTGACTGCATTTATATTAAAAAGGGGATTTTTAATGTAAACATGTTTTATTTTAAAACATGAGAATTTTCTCATATTCTTTATTTACATTAAAAATGAAATTTTTAATGCTAATCATGTTTCATTTTAAAACAAAGGTACATTCTCATGTTTTCATTCACTACATTAAAAATGAGATTTTTAATGTAAACTAATTATTATTTTCAAACAATGTTCATTTTTATAATTTCACACATGACATTAAAAATGAGAATTTTAATGTAATAATTTTTATTTTCACTATATGATCCTTTTTCTTGTTTTCTAACATTACATTAAAAATGAGAATTTTAATGAAAAGATATTTTTATTTTTCTAATTATGATCATTTTTCTAATTTACTACTTTACATTAATAATAAGATTTTTAATGTAATCATTTTTATTCTAAAAACATGAACATATTTTCTATATGTTCTATATTCACTTTAAAAATGGTATTTTCAATGTAATTATGTTTTGTTTTAAAGCAATGAACAATTTTCCTGTATTCTATATTTATATTAAAGATGAACGTTTTTATGATAGACATGTTTTATTTTAACTTGAACAACATACTCATTCTCTATATTTGTATTGAAAATGAACATTTTTCATTTCATTATTCGATTACATTAAACATGTGATCTTTTTACATTACAATAAAATGTAAATTTCTTCTATTCATGTATTTCATTAAAATGAGAAGTTTAATGTTAACATTTCTACATTTTTAAAATATGAATATTTTCATACCTTATATGAATTCAATAAAAATGTATTTTTATTGTTCATTACTATTTTTATTTACTAATAATGAATATTTTCATAATGTTTAAATAAAAATATGATTTTCATTGTTTACACATTTCTTTTCAAATGGTGATCATTTTCTTACACAATAAAAATGTGATTTTTATTGTCAACATATCTCTATCTTCAGTCGATGATCATTTTTATAATTTATACATTCACAGTAAAAAATGTGGATTTCTAACATTTAAACAATTTTTATTTCAGATATGAATATTTTCTACACATGAATATTTCTGAAAATTTCAGCAGCATAACGGCAGGGTAATAAAAACCGGCATCGTCCCGATGTCCGGCTCCTCGTTGTACCTTAAAGCCTCGTAGCTTTTGAAAAGGGGGATTTCAATAATCTATTTCGTATGCAGACGAATTTTTTTCACAATATCAATCAATTTCAATTTCTGTTTCTTTTTCTTTTTCAACCACAAACAAACACCAAAATTTAACCAATCACATATCACAAATCAATCAAGTCGTCCATAGTCTGTGGATGATGGGTGTCGGGAGTTTCTAAACTCCGTCCGCATCCTAATATTTGTTTATTTATTTTATTTCTGAATTCAGATATCTCACCTTGATTTTATGATGCCAAAAATTGTAATAGGCTCTAAAAATTCTCCGGTCAGTTTTAAAATGTAGATCTCATCGTCTCGAGTCCAATGCTTTCAGTTTCATTGAATTCATATACGAAACGAACGAGTTATGGTTTTACAAAGGTATTAAACAATTTTAAATAAAATAAATTATTTAATTAGTTAAAATATACTTCTTCTCCTACATCGGGAACTAAGGCCGACAGTTTTCACCATTGTCGTCAAACCTAGGTCAGGTTTTTTCCACGCGGATCGAGGCACCTGCTGACGATCGGACCAGACCACGCCGACTGGCTTCGTGCGGCGCACCACCAGCTAGGATTTGGGTGAACTCAGTGGCCCCCTGTGCTAGCGGTTGGCTGATGAATGGTGAATGTCCTAGGGCTCGGTTCTCGAGGTGTGCGGCACTAGAGGACGATCAGACCGTACCAAATCGAAGAGAAAGAAGAGTGCCCCGATGATGTCTTAAAAACTGATGTCTAATTTGTGAGATTGGTGAATTAGTTTCGAAGTACGGTGGCCATGGATACGATGGATACGGCGGCTACAGGAAGTGTATTAGGGTTTTGATCGTATACTGTATTTTATACGGTATATATACATATTTTAATTTTTATTTAATTATTTTTAAATTTCTATATCGCTTCTAATTCCAAATCAAACCCAAAGAATGACGCCCGCAGCTAAATACCCCCATTCCGGAAACAAAGGGATAGGTCTCGTAGGCTTACTCGACTGTTTCAGTCAGTTATTCTTCAAATTAAATAATAAAACAGTTAATTATTTAATTTGATTGAACATTTTAAATTACCGGGGCCACATACTGATTCTAAAAATTCCAAAAAAATTATATCTGGCTTTGTTTTGACGATACAGTCTCAACAAAACAGATTTCATCGTATTTGGAGACCGTTTGAAAAATGGCCATTTTTTTATCGATCGAAATTGACTAAAATTGTCAAAACACATTTTCTTTTGTCACACTCACATATTGATCCCAAAAATTGTGAAAATTGGAATCCTGTAATAATTTGGCATTCCGGATCCAACAAAAGTGGTTACGTCAAAAACAGAGTTTATTTGAAAAATGGCTATTTATACGGGCCATATATTTTATTAAATTCCATAGCGACTATTCTGAAAATTCAACTGGCCATAACATTTGATCCCCGCTATGAAATTTCAATTTTTTGGATTCATTGGAAGGATATATTTAAACAGATTTAAATATTTTTGCTTTCACTAAAATCCGATCTATTTTGCATCCGGTACAGTCAGTCAAAGTTTGAATTCAAATTTTCAAACTACCGCTCCATTTCTAACTCTTTTTAAAGTTAGAATTAAATATATTAGTCAAAACTTCAATTTGAACAAATTTTTAATCATTATTATTTAAAATGAATTATTCCAGCTATTCAAAATTCAACAAAATAGTCAAAATAAAATTTTCAAATTGGTTCCGATTTTTCGGGTTGTTAAAATCTCCCCTACTTAAAAGTTTTTCGTCCCCGAAAAGGAAACTAGAGTAAAGTAGGAAACAAAACGGAAAATGTAAGTATGGTAAATGTACCTTGCATTAGAGCTAGTCAGAGATATCCACTTTGCACTGGGGATAAGCCTGTTTGACGCTATCCTCGGTCTCCCATGTACAATCTCTGGGATCCCCGCTCCACTGCACTTCGACCAGATGAATTCTTTTGTTCCTCAAAACTTGGGTTTCTTTGCCAATGATCTTTATCAGCTCCCTTCTTACTGCTAAATTCAGGGTAATCTCCAAATCTTGCTGTGCAGCTCCCTCCATAATCAAGTCTGGATCATGGATATGCTTTCGAAGTTGAGACACGTGGAATACATCATGT
Source organism: Allium sativum (assembly GCA_030737875.1). NCBI lineage: Eukaryota > Viridiplantae > Streptophyta > Magnoliopsida > Asparagales > Amaryllidaceae > Allium > Allium sativum. Next base: position 320,560,549 of record CM060916.1, read on the forward strand.
ACCCCTGGCAACCAGTCAGGCAGCTGAACCTTGTAAGCGAGAGTTCTAATTCTTTCTAAGATGGGAAATGGACCAATGAATCTAGGAGCCAACTTCCTAGTCTTCTCGAAACGAACTACTCCTCTTAAGGGAGAAACTTTCAAGTACACATGATCACCAACAAAAAATTCTAAATCCCTTCTTCTTGCATCTACATAACTTTTCTGTCGGCTCTGAGCAGCTAGAAATCGCTTTTTAATAAAATAAACTTTGTCTGAAGCTTCTCTAATCATATCGGGACCCAATACCAGTCTATTGCCTGATTCCACCCAACATGCAGGAGATTTGCATGTCCTGCCATATAATGCTTCAAGTGGCGACATCTCGAAACTTTCTTGGTAATTATTATTATAAGAGAACTCGACCAAATGCAAGTGGTCTTCCCAAGATCCGCCAAAGTCATGAATACAAGCCCGTAACAAGTCTTCCAGTATATGGTTCACCCTCTCAGTTTGGCCATCTGTTTGAGGATGATAAGAGGTGCTCAGATTTAATGTTGTCCCCGGTTCCTCTTAGAATGCTTCCCAGAATATACTAATGAATATAGGGTCACGATCACTTACAATGCTACTGAGGACTCCATGTAGTCGGACAATTTCTTTGAAATAAATCTTCTCCAAACTTTGTGTTGTTCTGTTCGATTTAACAGGAATAAAATGGGCAGTTTTTGTGAGACGATCAACAATTACCCATATACTGTCATAGCCTTTTCTAGTTCGGGGAAAGCCATTAATAAAATCCATGGAAATTTGATCCCATTTCCAACTTGGAACGGGTAGTGGTTGTAACAAGCCGACAAGTTTTTGTTGATCACTTTTGACTTGTTGGCAAGTAGAACACCTGCTGACATAAATGGAGATGTCACTTTTCATAGATTTCCACCAAAATGTACGCTTGAGATCATGTTACATCTTCCTCGCCCCTGGATGAATTCAAAGTTTAGACTTATGACATTCATCCATCACCTCTCTTCTGAGCTCAGGAATATTTGGAACACAAATTTGGCCTTTCAACCTCAGAACTCCCTTATTATCAATTTGGAAACTCGAGGGTTCGCCTTCCCGAACTCATTTACTAATTCTCTATAGAAATTCATCATCCTTCTGAAAAGCAAAGATTTTATTGATCAATGTAGGTGTAATAATGAGATTGGCGACGCCCGCATTCTTTCTGCTAAGTGCATCTGCCACAACATTGGCTTTTCCTGGAGTATACAAAATGTCCAGATCATAATGTGCAAGGAATTCAACCCAACGTTGTTGCCTCAAGTTCAAATCTCTCTGGGTGAATAGATACTTTAAAGATTTGTGATCAGTATACAGTTCGAACTTTTCACCAAAGAGATAGTGCCTCCATATCTTTAGAGCAAATATGATGGCCATTAGCTCAATATCATGAGTGGCATAATTCTTCTCATGCGGTTTTAGCTGACGGCTAGCATATGCGACTACTTTGTCCCTTTGCATTAGCACCGCACTGATACCTTCTCTAGAACCGTCTGTCCAGACTTTCAAATCTTGGTTGCCATCAATGATAGTCAACACTGGAGCGGTGATCAACCTTTGTTTCAGCTCTTGGAAAGCTGCCTCACATTCGGGGGTCCAAACGAACTTTGTATGCTTCTTTGTAAGCTTCGTCAATGGACAAGCTATCCTCGAAAAATCTTTAACGAATTTCCGATAATAGCCAGCTAATCATAGAAAACTTCTAACTTTAGTAGGAGTGCTAGGCTGCTTCCAATTTTGAATGGCTGTGATTTTTCTAGGATCCACTGAAATTCCTTCCTCCCATACTACATGACCGAGGAACTTCACTTCTTCTTGCCAGAATACGCATTTAGAAAATTTGGCTTTTAATACATTCTTTCTCAAAATTTCCAAAACTTGTTCTAAATGTTTTTCATGCTCGACAGTTGACTTGGAAAAGATAAGGATGTCATCAATGAAGACCAGCACAAATTTGTTCAAAACATCCCGGAATACTCGATTCATCAAATCGACAAAATAGGTTGGAGGGTTGCATAAGCCGAACGACATTACTAACCATTCGTAAAATACGTCTGGACCTCTGAAAGCTGTCAAAGGAACACACTCTTCAGCAATACGCAGTTGATGGAAACCCGTAGCCAGGTCCATTTTTGAAAACACTTTCGCTCAATTTAAACGATCCAACAAATCATCTATATGGGGCAATGGATACTTATTCTTTAGTGTTTGCTTATTCAAATCTCTGTAATCCACACACAGTCTGAGAGTACCGTCTGACTTAGGAACAAATATCATTGCTGCACCCCATTCTGAGAATCTGGTCTGATCAGACCTTTCCACAAAAGCTGTTTGGTTTGATTGCTCAGTTCTTCTTTTTCTTTTGGCGACATTCTCCGAATAGGATGGACAACCAGTCTTGCATTTGGAGCTAGGTCAATCCCGAAGTCAATTTCTCTCCGTGGAGGTAAGCTATCAACTTCTTCGAACATATCCGCGCAATTCTTAACGACAGGAATATTTTCAATAGCAGTGGGGGTGACCTCAAGAGCAGCCCAAATTTTTTTCTGTTTGAATCTGAGCCTATGCAAGGCATAACAATATTGGTAAGCTTCATTTTAATTTTGACAACTCTTTCTACGCATTTAACTTCAGCTTCATATTTGGTTAACCAATCCAGCACAAGAATGATATCAAATTCAGAAAAATCCATAATGATCAAGGTACAAGGAAATTGATAATGCGAAAAAGAGACGGGAACTTTACAATACACATCGAGAATAAGAGAACCTCCTACCGGATTATGAACCCTGACCGATTCTTTAAGATTCCTTGGTTTTAATTTCAGCTTCTTAACTGTATTGCTTGAGATAAAGCTTTGAGACGCGCCCGTATCAAACAATACTATAACAGGGATATTGTGGACATTGAGAGTGCCTTTTAAAACATCTGATCTTTGCTCACTAACTGAGGGCATTGCAGCATCTGCCGTGTTATTGACTTGAGCTACCTTAGTCGCTTGCCGACAATCTTGCCTTACATGACCTGACTTATAGCAAAGACTGCATTCCCTGGTCTCTGGAGACTTCTTATTGGATTTAGATCCATCCTTTCTCTGTTTCTTTAGAGATCTGCAATCATCGCCAAATGTCCTTGTCTATTGCAGTTAGGGCATGTGGCCGTCGTTAATGGTTCTTTCCCAGATCTAGCCCTTTTCTTATTGGTTTTAGGCTTCTTGCTGTCCTCAGGTTTTGAACTTGCCTCAGGGCTGTCAGTTTCAAACTTCCTTTTGCTGCTAGAACTGCCTTCTTCTTCATCTTCTGAACCATATTGCTTATCATTATACTCGTAGTGACAATCCATATCTATCATTTCATAAAAAGGAAGGTGAATATGTGTAGTTACTCTATTTAGGTATTTTCTTTGAAGTCCTTTAATAAATATCTGATTCTTCCTCAACGGATCTTGAATTAGTTCTGGGGCAAAGTAGGAGAGTTCCTCGAATTTATTCTGATACTCTAGAAGGGTCATATCTCCTTGTTTCAGATGGTAGAACTCATCATATAGCCGCACAATTGCTCCTAGAGGAATAAATTTTTCTATGAAAATTTCTTTGAATTTATCCCAGGTAATATTACCTTCTGGATCCTCTTTTATAATGGTTTTCCATCAGAATAGCTTTGCCTTTGAGTACCCAAGATGCTATTAATCTTTTCTGATCATCTTTCAACTTTAAGCCTTCAAAAGTTCTCTCAGCGGAACGCATCCATGCTTGTGTTTCAATAATGGACTCCTTGCTGGAGAATGGTTCTCCACCCAGATTTCAATACCTCTTTACTAGAGCTTCTAGGTCTGGTTTTGGTTATGATAACATGACTGGCTCATTAGATTGCTGAACCAAAGATTTGCTTCTTTTGTTTCTGCCACTCATTTTCTACTATGTCTACAAATAGCAGACAAAGAGTCAGTCCAACAGAATAAATATTGTAAAACATAGAGACACACATTTAAATGTATATGAATCTTTGGGGAGTATTTTTACTCATTCTAGGACACTATTAGCCCTATATATAATGAGTAATTCGTTTTGGGATTCTGCTGATTCTATCTTTGATGAGTTTGTTAAAATGTTATATTCCGCGCTAAGGTTAACCTGGCTCTGATACCAAATGTGATGACCCCAAACTTCAGCAGTACGAAAGCAAGGATAATCATTGGAATATAACACATAACAATAACAGCAGAACAGAAATAGAGAATTACAACAGATAATGTTCATCAAATTACACTGGAAATAATACATCATCAGAGTTGCACAGCATAATAGGATCATACTTAGCATAGAATATAGTTTCAGCTTAATATAAAATGTCTGCAGTGGAATAAAAACATAATATACTAAGTGAAGTCTGAACAGCAAAATAGGAGTGACAATATCCATCTTCAGCTCCATCGCTATCCCTCCCACCATGACATACAGATGAACCCCCCGATACCTTGTTTTATGGCCAGCCTCTCCACTGCAATAGCCAACCCTAATAAATAAGTGACATTCAGGGGTAAGAGCCCACTGTTTGCAACCAAACAACATAGCGAGAACCCCCATCATGCATAACCAGCTCCATAGCCAGCAACAAGGACTGGTATGAGAAATCTTATTTAACCTATTTGATAATAAGGTTAATTATAGGACCACGCTGCTAACGCGGAACGGGTTTACTCCATTGGATTGCCAATGCATAAGTAAAGTAAATCGTCAAACAACACAATGCTTTTTAGAAAAATGAAACCATTATAAGACTCAAGTCCCATCACACAATGCAACGCAAACCGGAGGATAGAGTTTTACCTTATAATGGTCAAAAATGCTTGATATGATAAAACGAATTTGATATTATTATTAGTGTATATATGTTTTAAAAACATTTCAATCATAATATCAATCAAAGACGACATAGCTACCATACACTATGTTGCCATACTAGTAATACAAGCAAAACTGCATGGGTCATATTGGAAGTTGGATTTCCATCATGAACCAAGGCAAAAGATAGTCCTTACCGAATTCGAGATACTCTAGCCCGTGCCTCAGGATCAGCTGCAAGTGCACCTAGGAGCCATAGGACTGGTCCCCAACTTACGTTGGTGGATTATATATAAATTCCTGAACAATACGTCTCCCCGCCCCATGGGGCGTAAATAGAGCCACAAGGGACTCAAATAACCAAGGTTCCTCATTCCATCATCCACATAAGTAAAAAGGCCAGGGCTTGTAAGTCGCTGACACCACTTCTAGCTAGAAAGAAACGTATGTCCTCCCCGGATCCTTCTCCTGTTTCTCGTTCATACCGGGGTGTGAGGCTCACGAAGTAACGCTATACACAAAGCTATGCTATTAAAAGCTGTGCTTTGATCATCAACCACAAGGCTCTGCTTTTCAACAATCAGCCTTGATCATTTGCATCTTGGCATGCCACACTGACAATTCACGCCATGTGACTGTTGTCTATTAATATATAACCTCTAAGGGTGTTAAGCAAGAGAATAAATTCTCCACCACCAATGGATAAATATTAATAGAGATCAGTCAACATGGAACGAAATCCAATGTCAGACATACATCCATTTAAAAGTCCGTTCTAGGTCTGAACGAGACTGGAGGAACCGAGCATATCCGGACTGTGACGGCCCGCCCCGCACCAACTGACATTTACTCCAATAGTGCGCTGTACACATGTCCAGTTAGCACGGAACAGTCGTCAGAAGGAAAGGAAAGAAGGAAATGAACTAACAAGGAACCTGTAGAATGTCTCAGAGCGCATGGAATAAAATATAATAACAACATACTTGACATAAAACAGGTGAGACAGTGCATAAGCTGAAAACAAACTATCATAGCAGCGGAAAATCCAAAATACAGCTTATGATCCAAAGCCAACATCACTATTACAACTTTTAAAGCTGTCTCAAAAAGCTAAACAAGAAAGGTACACTACTAATGCCCAAAGTAGTGAACACCAACGACACAGGGAGAATATCTATATATATCATACGTGGAAGCCTCCTGCTCGCCTCCAGATCAGCTACTCGTGCATCACCAGATAACTTGTCTCTAGTCTGCTCGTGTAAGCACCCAGAGTAATAAGAAGAGACATAAAACTCTGGGTCAGACAAAAGTCTGGTGTGAGCGATAAGCAACAAAACAGAACAATAACAAGTATAATCCAATCATACCTGAACCTGGACCTGCAACCAAAGAGTTAGCACTACATACCGTACAATACTCTAAGGTGCCACTAACATACAGTGTAAGAGAGACGGGGGTGGGGTGTGCATGTCATAGTGATATCAAACAATCAAGCATAGAAATCATCCTTAAATCCCTCACTCAGTGCGTAAAGCATACGATATCCACTACTTTGGTCACCTAATACTTTGGGCCATGACGGAATCCAATCATGTGTAACTATCACTACAAGCCCACTATCCATCTCTCAGTGGTGAACCAAAGTTATGAATACCGACAACCCCTTTGCACACGTCCCGCAGCAAAGCCCAATCATGAAGTGAACTCATTGGTTCCCATCTGGATCCTGAGCTCTAACATCCATTTGGACTACCTTTGCATCTCGGGTTTTAGTCATCATCTTCATCCGGGTCGGTCTTCACTTCACCTTGCTTCAGATCATGGTCATCACCCTCGCTCGGGTCGGATCGTGGTCTTCACTTCAAGTCCAAGCATCTCGGATTATTGGTTTCCTCCTGTTCGGGTCGGTCGGTCAAGAACCTTTCATTCTGGTCGGTTTTCATCATCTCTACCCTGGTCGGTCGGTATTGCCCCCTGGTCGGTCGAACACTTCACCATTCCTGGTCGGTCATACTTCGCCATCCCTAATCGGTCGAACACTTTACCATTCCTGGTCGGTCGAACACTTCACCATTCCTGGTCGGTTGTACTTCACCATCCCTGGTCAGTCGGTATTTCATCATCGTATGGGGTCGGTCGAACATCGCATAGTGGTCGTGTAATGACCCGCATTTCCCGGGGTATATAATTAATTTATTTAATTATATAAATGGTGATTTAGAGAATTCAAATCATCATTAATTAAAATATAAGGAATATTTAATTAAATTAAATAATTAATTTTATAATATATTTAATTCAGAAATGATCAAAAATATTGGGAATCACAATATTCTGTGAATTGGGTCATCCCCGAGATTTAATTCAGCTTAGAGTTGAATTATATTGACGAATATATTCAATCGACGACAGTTTAAACGTATAATTATATTATAATTAAAATTGAGCCTGAAATGGCGCTGCAGTTCGCGATTTGGCGATTCGAACTTCAACTGAATGTACAGGATTCGTTTTAAGCCGGATTTCTGTGAAACAAGAAACGTGTGGAGCTGGTGGAGTATATCTTTCTAGTGGAAGAGAAAAATCGGGATTTCGTCGTGTAGATTTTGAGTTATGTCCAAATCAAATTTCAGAAAAGTCGCTGTGGAATTCCTTTATAATTTGCGACGCTTTATATACGTTATAAATCGATTTTTCGATACGAACTGAATATCGGGATAATCTGGAGTCTGGAAATCAAGTCATAAAATCTGAGGTGATATTCTGGAGCCGGACGACATCGTATATGGATATATACGATAATATTAACTTATTAATATTTAATTTAATAATATTTAAATATATTTATATATTTAAATGGGTCATCCAGAGCTTTAAAAATACGCTGTGTGAGCATACGAAGTCGGAATTCGACGAAACCAATTTTGTTGGATTCGTAATGTCAAATATTTGCTAGATGCTAAGTTTCGTGATTTTTAGAGACACTGTGTGGCCGTACGGATTTTTAGAGTGCAAAACAGTCAGTATTTTGACAGTTAAAAATACGCTGTGTGAGCATACAGAGTCGAAATTCGACGAAACCAGTTTCGTTGGGACCGAAATGTCGAACTCTAGCTACTTGTCTAGTTTCGTGATTTTTGAATACTGTGTGTGATCACAGCGATTTTTAGAAGGCAAAACGAATTAAGAAAAAAGTAATATACTGGGAATATTCCCTTACTAAAATATCTAGGCATTATAATTACCTATAAATAAGCTTTAAAATTTCCTAAACCTAATAAACTCACTCCTTAGGTCAAACCATTACGGCCGCAAGCTTCTTCCAGGAAAAATAGTTTTCGATCTTCAATCCAAAATTAAAAATCAAATCCTCAGTAATAAAATCCAATTCAAATGTTTTTGAGTTCAACAAGCAATGCTCTTCTATCCAATATAGTTCTTAAAGGGTTCGATCACTTTTTCCATTTACTGGAAACATCACCGCAGGCTTAGGGTTAGGAATTTCGAAGTCCAGGAGCTTCGATACGGATTTTTAAGGTTAGACTTGGATCCGAGAGGTTGTTTAGCACCTCGTTTGAATTTCTGGGATTTAATCGCGACAAAAACTGTCGATGTCTGCAGTTGATTTTCGCGAGATGACCAGTCGACGCAACTCCACAGACGAGCTCGAGTTCGTGGGGACCAAGGTGATGACGGAGAGGAGGTGAAGGGTGAAAGATTGGTGTTTTCTGTTCGATGAACGGTGGAAGGATTTGGGAAGGATCGGTGGAGGAAGCAATTCAAAATGGTGTGGAAGCAAGAGCAGGTCACGGCATGTTTAATTGGGGAAGAACCATATAAGGAGCGGGTTGGGTATAAAGGGAATGGGCCGGTTCAAAGGAGGGGTGAGGCCCGTTAAGTTTTTAATTTAAATTCAAGTTTGTTTATTTGAAGTGTATTGATTTGTAAAATTCATAACAAATTCATACGTGAACGAAATTCAGAACCGTAAGTTGCGTTGGGACCGTATGGACGGACACTACACAATGGAACTGACCGCAAGTCCATCAGAGCAAGTTACAATTTATGGAGAAATAAATTGTTCGACTGAATCAATGAACGCAAACCGATATTTATCGGTTAACGCGCAAATGTGAGTAAATCTCACCAACTCTGAACAGTTTATAATTTCAGGTTGTATCTTTAGAACTGTTAGAAATTGTCTGTTTGACTGTGTGTTGATTGTTTGATTGAACTGCTAGTCAGTTAGTTAAATTTCTATATTGATTCTGTCTAACAGAATATATCATATGGAACTGAAAGTGATGTTATCTATATTGTCTAACATCTGTGATGCAGGGAAACAGGTTGGAGGAATCCGACTGGATTCCTCAACAGTTATTTTATTGTTTTTCATATATTTTGATATATGATGTGAATTATAACCTGTTGTTGATTGTGTGTGTTTGAACGATATTGAACATCGTGATTTGATATGATTGAATATCATAACATACCAAATGTTGATAAGGGAATTTTCAAAGTGATATTGAAAACAGAATATTTATAAATTGGGATATTTATAAATAAGAGATATTTTTAAAGTGGAATATTTATAAATAATGAATAATTATAAATTGGGATATTTATAAATATGAGATATTTTAAAAAGGAAATAAATTCAAAACATTTCTTTTTGAATGGAAAGGCCTGTGTGGCGAGTTTGGGGATTTTCCCGATGCTCCCGACACAAAGGAGGTTATGGCGAATTTTCCCGGGAATTTAAGGAGTTAGAATATTTCAAGAATAAATTTGAAAAGGAAATATTTGTAAAACATTTACAAATAGAAGTGGAAAGGGAACATTATAAAAAGGAAATCATTTTTTTTAAAGTGTAGAACCGTTATTTAAAAGTAAATCTTTTCAAATGAATAAAACGTTGTTAAAAAGGAAATCTTTATAAAGTGAATAAAGTAAATCGAATATGGTATTCGAAGTTAGTTAATCGAATATGGTATTCGAAGTTAGTTAATCGAATATGGTATTCGAAGTTAGTTAATCGAATATGGTATTCGAAGTTAGTTAATCGAATATGGTATTCGAAGTTAGTTAATCGAATATGGTATTCGAAGTTAGTTAATCGAATATGGTATTCGAAGTTAGTTAATCGAATATGGTATTCGAAAGTTAGTTAATCGAATATGGTATTCGAAGTTAGTTAATCGAATACGGTATTCGAAGTTAGTTAATCGAATATGGTATTCGAAGTTAGTTAATCGAATATGGTATTCGAAAGTTAGTTAATCAAATATGGTATTCGAAGTTAGTTAATCGAATATGGTAGTCGAAGTTAGTTAATCGAATTAGTTATTCGAATAGAGTTAAATCAAAAGAGTTAATCGAATATAGTTTATTCGAATAAAGGAAAAAGAGTTAATCGAATATAGTTTATTCGAATAAAGGAAAAAGAGTTAATCGAATATAGTTTATTCGAATAGAGTTAGAGGAGTTATCGAATATAGTTTATTCGACAGGAGTTAAGTGAATTAGTTAAGCTAAACTAAGTGAATTAGTTAAGTGAATTGGTTAAGTTAACCAAAGTGAATTAGTCGAGTTAATCAAAGTGATTAGTTCAGTTAATCGAGATAAGTAAATCAAGTTAGGTTAATCGAGTTGAATTAGTCAGTCGAGTTAATAAACTGAGTTAGTCAAACCAAGTAAAACCAGTTAAGTTAAATAAGTTGAGTTGATCAGGTGGTTCGGCCAAGTTAGTCGAGCCTAGTTAATCGAATCGAATTGGTCGAACCAAGTAAGTCGAGTTAGTCGAGTCAAGTTAAGTTAGTCGAGTTAAGTTCGTCGAGTTAAATAAATCGATGTTAATTTCATCGAAAGGAGTTATCGATGTTAGTTTCATCGAAAGGAGTTATCGATGTTAGTTTCATCGAAATGAGTTATCGATGGTAGTTTCATCGAAGAGATTTTCGAATATAGTTTATTCGAAAGTAAGATTTTTAAATATGAGATATTTGAAAGGAAGAGTTATTCGAAAAGAGATTTTCGAATATAGTTTATTCAAAAGTAAGATTTTTAAATATGAGATATTTGAAAAGGAAGAAGTTAATCGAATATAGGTTATTCGAAGAAGAGTTAATCAAATAGAGATTTCTCGAAGAGAGTTAATCGGCAAATTCGATTATATCGAATTCGGGAAAGTACTTATACTTTCCAGTGTCTAAAATAGAGATTTATTTATTTATAAATAAATAAGTGCTAGGTTAATTATTCACTAATAAGAATAGAAGTTATAATTAAAGTTAGATAATTCGAAAGTAGGGATTATAGCGTTATCGTTATAACCAATGTTTTAAATATAGAAGTGGATTAGTAAAATTGAATCCGAGAAAAAAGCGTAGAGAAGTTGTTGAAGATTTAAAAGATAAACTTTGACCATTTCGAAGTTATAACGTTGTTCAGTTAAGGTCTGAGAGGTAATTATACCCCAACTTGAGTGACTTCCTTCTTAACTAAGAAATGGTAAGGTTTGATCGTAAAGGAGTTTTGGAAATGTTTTCCAAACGAGAATCAGAAATGTTTTCTGATAAAAGAAAATAAGAATTTAGAATATAGGGAAACATGAGATAAGTAAATAAATGAACTAAAGAGATTTATGTCAAATGATGTTTGTTCGATATAATTTCCATCTTGAAATAATATCGTTGTTTGCACACTTGTTTTTCTTTAATAGTTAACTCACCGACTATTGAAGTTTTGACTATTTTAACATTGTTAATATGGAGAGACCGGTTGGATTATTATCCATAGAACCACTCTGTATTGGCATAAGCGTCGCGAATCATATATGCCAAAAATAATTGAAGACGGAGTAAAATGCAAGGGCTATCCTGTTTACAGAATAGTGCCTTCGGTTTGTCCAGTCCCAGGACAACTTGTATGGACGAAGTTCTGACAGAGTATATCCAATGGATCGCGTAAGTTGATCTGTTCAAACGTATTCACGTTTGGTGGCGGAGGAATTCGTTTCTCTTAGCTGTATACCCGTGTTATTTTTGGATAAGTCAATTTGTGATTTGGCGGGTATGACGATGTGACATTTCTAAGTGAATGAAGATGGGTGTCTGACATAGTATTTCCAGAAGTGCCACGTACATTGATTTCTTCAACCGTACCAAGAGTGGAAGCGGAGAAGGAAACTTCTTGCAGCTGACACGTAATGTATGGTTGTAGACATCAATTAGTGATTTTCGATGGATCTGACAATGTGGCATTCGAAGTGAATCTGATGTAATGATAAAGCGTAGCTTCTAGCCTCATCAACCGGTAAATGACAGAAATCGGGCAGGCAGCATGGCTAAGTCGGTCGCACCGAAGTAGGGTGTATAATCACCTATCTAGTGAATATTCATTTGTTTCTTAAATCTATCAATGCTGTCCCATATATATACGGGAACGGTTGCTGATCCCAACCGTTGGTGATGTACATTCGATACACTCAAGCGAAATGAGTGGTCGGTCATGTGTGGCTGAGTTACAAGATGTTCTTGTTGAACTCCAGTGTATCGTTCCTAGAGTACACTGATCGGAAGGTGATTCCATACCTTGTCATAGTTGGAAACCCAATCATCCAATACGTGCTTGCGATTTTTGATTGTATACTATATATGTAGAACGTGAGATGCAAGCGTTTCTGCTAGTTGATATCTATTTGTACTTAGACATTATTATAATATCAGAATGATATTGCTTTGCAAAGATGTTTGGATTCTCATAAGGGAAAAACCCGTTCCGTGTTCACGGCGTGGTCTTATGAGACATCATATACCTGTTTAAATGATTTGAGTTTATTCACACCAGTCCCATGACTGACCCGGAGTTTACTTTGTTGTTTTCCCTAAACTCTTGGGTGCCTAAATTTGTACGGGCAGTCAAGTAGTCGGGTTTTACAGATATACTGGAAGAGCGTGGAGCAGGAGGCTTCAAGATCATATAGCTATAGTTATTTCCGCCGTGTTGTAAGTGCTGTACTCTGATAAGTGTTATTGTATACATAACTGTTATATTTCAAAGTTATGTTATCTATTATATGTTATTCGTTCCGCTGTGAGGTTCGTGTTACTCTGATGTTGTGTTCTTCTTCTTCTTCTTCTATTCTAAGTTTCTATCTTATCTATTCTCACCTTCTAATTTCTTTCATTAACTACCGGGATTTTTCGATGTTTTGGTTATCGACGTCGGGCTTGCGTCGATAACCAAAGCCGCTCAAAATCAGGGTCGTTACAGGTCGGTCTTGCCCAGCCTGGTCGATCTCCCTAGTCGGTCGAACACTTCATACAGGGTCGGTCGTGAGCTCGTGTCGGTCGGTCAAAACCTTCCCCTGGTCGGTCTAACTCGACCCAAAGAAAACCTGCACCATTTCAGCAAGCTATTTTCGTCTCTCCACGGCGTTTTCAACCATTCCAATTATTCTAAACAATCATAAAGCATACCGTACAGTCATAGCAACATGTATAAACATCCACAAACAGCAAAATAATAATATGGTATGTTAAAACGGATCAAACATAGCCAAAACCCCCATATTTTCTCTTAATCCCTATTAATCACGTTTAAGAAAATCTAATGATAGGATTAACAAAACTTAACCGAATCAGCCAAATTTTCTAACAGAGGCCTAAAATAATATTTAGCAATTTATAAATATTTTTCTAGATTTTTAACATGCATAAATTCGCTAATTTCCACTAATCACCCCTTAATCCCCCAAATTCCGGGATTTGCAAAATTAGTCGAAATTAACCCAAATTCATATCAGAAGCATAAAATGATGTTTAAGGATTTTAGGAATTTTTCTAGATTTTTCTGAACCATAATTTCGCTAATCTTCGCTAATTACCATAATTAGCCTTAATTAGTGAAAAAGAAAGCTAATCACTCACCTTTGCAACAATTAAACTTTAGATCTGAAATAATCTCTAATATAGATCCAATCTCTATGTATTCCAGTAGCTCTATCCCAATTCTTATGCTAACCCGCCTTAATTTGATGTAGATTAGGCTAATATGTGATTAGAAATGACAAAAAAGTGTTTTGGAGTGTTTTAGGAGATGGAGGCCATTGCTAGAGCTTGAAGGAGGTAAGTGGCGGCTGAGAAAATGAGTGAAAAAACGAAATCCTAACCCTAGCAGCCCTTAAATACCTCTAATCCCGAAATCCACCATTGGGCCTAGCTGCTAATCACCCGGTTAAGCTCAATTAGCTGTTTTTAACACTTTAAACCTTAATTCAGCCATATCTCCCAAACGGTAAGTCCGTTTGGCTATTATGACCACTCTACGGAAAGAGAAACCATCATCCGGAGCTAACGGAAGTGGTTTCAGGTCAAAACTCCTCTCCAGTCAAAAGTTATGGACGAAACAAGATCAATTAGGGGTAAAACGGTTATTTAAAAATCAACAAAAATCATGAAGATGGGAAATGACCCCAATAGTTGTCTCCCAAAGTTACACGACCATACGACTTCATACGAAAAAGAAATAAATATTCTACGATCCTAGATACGTAAAATGCGGGTTGTTACATTCTCTCCCCCCCCCCCCCCCCCACCCCTTAAGAAATTTCGTCCCCGAAATTCCTTAACCCAAAACATACAAAGGATCCCACATGCCTACCAACCATATACAACAATCAAACATGCAAAACAAACAGAACCATTCTGCCCTAACATGCGGTTTACTAACAAGGGAAGAATCATCGCAGCTAAAATCTTACCAGGCAAAGAGTTCTGGATACTTCTTCCTTATATCCTCCTCTGTTTCCCAAGTACAGTCTTTTTCATTCTCACCCCACTGGACTTTGACTAGTTTCACCGTGAAGGTGCTTCGTATCGTTCCCAACAATACGCATAGGCTTGCGGTTCTCAACCGCCTCGGGTTTAACCTCGCTATCGTCCAACTGATCTGGTGAAATAACCACATTAGGGTCTTGCACAAACTTCCTTAACTGGGAAACATGAAATACATTGTGAACTCCCGCCATCTTGTCAGGTAGCTCTACTTCATACGCCAAATTCCCAACTTGCTCGAGGACTGGGAATGGACCAATAAATCTTGGTGCTAACTTACCTCTCCAACCAATCCGAATCACATTCTCAATGGAGAGATCTTGACGAACACCAAGTTGTTAACGAAGAATTCCAAATCTCTTCGTCTCTTATCGAGATAAGTCTTCTGCCTATCTTGGGTAGCCTTCATTCTCCAATATACAATTCACTCAAATACCATCATGACCTGACCAAGTCCTTGGTAAACTAACAATATAATCTATTTGAGACATGTTCTCATTTCCATTTAGGAATTTCTAATGGTTGTAACAAACCACTAGGCTTCTTTTGCTCAGCTTTTACTAATTGGCAATTTATGCATTTGGACATAAACTTCCCAACGTCTATCTTTATCCTTTCCCAGTATTAGATCTGCTCCATGTCTCAATACATCTTGTTACCACTGGGATGTATAATCAATTTTGAGTGATGATATGCTCTAAGCACTTCATCTCTCAGTCCATCTACGTTGGGTACAACTAGTCCCCTATTCTTTTGAAGCCACCCTTCTCGATCAAATCCTTACTTGATCATTCTCTTTCCATCGATACCCATCTCTACCCTAGAGATGGTTTCCAGTAGATTAGGATCGTCCTTCTAACTGGAACCAATCCACTCAATCAAAATCGATCTAATCATCAAAATTACTAGTGTTTCTGAATCCAATTCACTCTTGGGTCCGAAATCATATCCTGTGATATACTTTAGTTGCTTCCATCCTAGAAACAAAACCCCTAAAACGGCATGTCTCCTACTCAATGCAACTATTACCGCACCCAAATCCTTTACTATGATCACTCTGCCCCATGGAGTCATGGCGACTTCACTGCACTGATCCATAGCCACTAGTCCTTTGCTATGTCCACTCTGCCCCATGAAGTCATAACAACTCCACTGCACTGGCTCATAGCCTTATTAGTCATTTACTATGTCCACTTTGCCCCTCGAGTCATGACGACTCTACTGCACTGGCTCATAGTTCTACTACAATCACTTTGTTCCCCATCGCTGGAACCCTACAGGTGATAGTCTACTCAAGGGAAGAAAAATAGGAACAACATAGCAACCATAACATCCATCAAACAAGTCCTACCTATCACCTGCTAAATTCATAAACACATCGACACCTACATGATTGGTCTAACCAATCCCAATATGTCGATTCTAGTATGTCTGGTCCAACCAACATCAATAACTAATGGAAGCCCAGCCTCCATACATACACCGATGCCTACTTGACTGGTCCAACCAATCCCAGGCCAATGGAAGCCCCGCCTCCCTACGGACTACCGTACATCCAACGTACGTTTATCCTCCAAGGATAACTAGATCACGTCCAACGGATCCAAGGTAACGGGCGTCCCCAGATACCCCTGCTTTTAGTCCGCCTAAAATACTTGAGTACAACCCAAGTCTATCCATTGTCTTGCTGCCCTCTCGAGTCCAACTCAAGCCGAATCCAATTCCTTGCAGCCTTCTCGAGTCCAACTCGAGTCAATCTATAACTCAGACCTAGTCTTGAGTATCCAGTACCGACAAACTCTAGTCCAACGTGAGTTGTCGTCTCCTTATTCGTTGCATCTCCAAGATCAACGAACACCCATTTTCCTTTTACGAGTTCAAGTCCAACCTGAATCGCCCTAATCTTCGTTGTATCTTCCATGATCAATGAGCACATCCTATTCCTTCAAAATTCTACTATCCAATAGAGAACATCAACATAAGGTCCTAAACAATCCATTACTTTGCATCTTTCTCGAGTCCCACTCGAGTCATCTCATAATCCTATCGAGTCTAACTCGAGGCAGTCCACACCATCAGATAGTCTTATCCTATCACAGCTGCCCATCACTCTTCGAGTAAACTAAGGTATCATCCAATGAGAATCGCAACGTCTACTTATCCCTCACGCAAACCATCCTAGTCAAACTCGACATTCCCAAAGCATAAGCTCCAAAGGCCTAAACCAATATCAGACAAGCACCCAAGGAACATCTCCTCCGAGTTCGAACAACCCACGTGAGGTGATACTAGCAAAACAATCTAGCACTGGAGCACTCATTTGCGTCCAAGAGAGAACTAGAACTTATTACAACGATAACCTTTCAGCTTCCTTAACTCCAGTTACTATCGCCATCACTAGGTAGGTACCTAATACCACCCCATTCCTTTAGAGTAGATCGACTCCCTAAAATAATGCTAAACCCAGTAAAGCCCAAAACAAAGTAATCACAAGGAAACATACATCCATGACTCGATAAGACCAAACCACAACAAATCATACTAAGATCAGTCGAACCACCTATCGGGTTCGTCACAATTAGAGGTCTATCGACTATCTCGGGTTTGTCAAACAATACCCGAACAGAAACATCTTAAATAGAAAGCATACCTTTTATAATGACACCCTTTCCCTTCTGCGCCGCACTTGGAGCATTCGATGAAGAAGGTACAGCGTTGATAGCATACGCTTTCACAATCTGCTTCTCCTTAGGAGGTTGTGGGCAATCATCCTTGTGATGTCCCGCCTGGCCGCAGTTAAAGCACTTCCTCTCCCCAGGCTTTTCTCGACAATCTCTGGCATAGTGGCCCTTCTTGCCACAACTAAAGCATTCGCCATCTTTCTTATTTTTCTTATTCTGACCATCCTTGGTCGGGTTCTGCTTCCTCTTGCTCTGAGAATTCTTCTTGCCTTCACCGCCTGCTTGCGGCTTTGGCTCCTCTGTAGATGCAATAACAACTTCGGTTTTCGACTTAGGGAAAAGGCTCTCTGACCTTAATGCCTTCCCTACAATAGACTCGAACGTCTCATCGATATGGTTTATAAGTCTTTCCCCCAAGTACCCATCCAAGCCAGTTATGAACTTCTCGTTCTTCTTTTCGACTGTAATGATAAGGGACCATCCATATTTCGATAAAGTGTCAAATTCAGCGATATACTCCGAGACTGCTCTACCAATCTGCTTAAGCTCCAAGAACTTCTTGAATAGTTCTGATTTATGAGCAGCTGGAATAAACTTATCACAAAAGCGAGTCTTAAACTGATTCCAAGTAACTTGATCTTCTGGAGTAGCTGTTCTCATGGCATTCCACCAATTCATCGCTCGCCCTTGCAGTTCACGAGACGCTAGCCTTCTCTTCATCGCATCCTCAATACCCAAGTCGTCGAAGATACGATCACAGCTATCCAACCAATCCTGAACATCCGTGGCCGACTCCGTTCCGTGGAACGGCTTCCCACCAAGGTTAGTGTAATCCTTGCACAACTTGGCGAAATCGACCCTAGGCGCTTGCACTACTGGACCACCACCATTTCCGGGATTGGGAACTGCCCCTTGAACATCCCTAAGCATCTCCCTCATGAAGTTAGTGAACATCGTCCTCATATCAGGAGCATTCCCATTATTGGTCCCCCTACCAGCACCTCTAGCATATCGGCTCATCGTCAATCTGTAAAAGGGGAAACGATTAACGACCCATAGTGGTGCTAGTGTAGTACGACTTCATTCTTATACTACTAATAGTATATATATAGCTTTTGAAAACCAAATTAATCACAAATACGCGCTCTCATATACGTACTATCTCTCCCTAGTGTCTTTCCCTAGGTTAACTAGCAACCTAGAGCTCTGATACCAAATGTGACGGCCCGCCCCGCACCAACCGACATTTACTCCAATAGTGCGTTGTACACATGTCCAGTTAGCATGGAACGGTCATCAGAAGGAAAGGAAAGAAGGAAATGAACTAACAAGGAACCTGTAGAATGTCTCACAGCGCATGGAATAAAATATAATAACAACATACTTGACATAAAACAGGTGAGACAGTGCATAAGCTGAAAACAAACTATCATAGCAGCGGAAAATCCAAAATACAGCTTATGATCCAAAGCCAACATCATTATTACAACTTTTAAAACTGTCTCAAAAAGCTAAACAAGAAAGGTACACTACTAATGCCCAAAGTAGTGAACACCAACGACACAGGGAGAATATCTATATATATCATACGTGGAAGCCTCTTGCTCGCCTCCAGATCAACTACTCGTGCATCACTAGATAACCTGTCTCTAGTCTGCTCGTGTGAGCACCCAGAGTAATAAGAAGAGACATAAGACTCTGGGTCAGACAAAAGTCTGGTGTGAGCGATAAGCAACAAAACAGAACAATAACAGGTATAATCCAATCATACCTGAACCTGCAACCAAAGAGTTAGCACTACATACCGTACAATACTCTAAGGTGCCACTAACATACAGTGTAAGAGATACGGGGGTGGGGGTATGCATGTCATAGTGATGTCAAACAATCAAGCATAGCAATCATCCTCACATCCCTCACTCAATGCGTAAAGCATATGGTATCCACTACTTTGGTCACCTAATACTTTGGGCCATGACGGAATCCAATCCCGTGTAACTATCACTACAAGCCCACTATCCATCTCTCAGTGGTGAACCAAAGTTATGAATACCGATAACCCCTTTGCACACGTCCCACAGCAAAGCCCAATCATGAAGTGAACTCATTGGTTCCCATCTGGATCCTGAGCTCTAACTTCCATTTGGACTACCTTTGCATCTCGGGTTTTAGTCATCATCTTCATCCGGGTCGGTCTTCACTTCACCTTGCTTCGGATCATGGTCATCACCCTCGCTCGGGTCGGATCGTGGTCTTCACTTCAAGTCTAAGCATCTCGGATTATTGGTTTCCTCCTATTCGGGTCGGTAGGTCAAGAACCTTTCATTCTGGTCGGTTTTCATCATCTCTACCCTGGTCGGTCGGTATTGCCCCCTGGTCGGTCGAACACTTCACCATTCCTGGTCAGTCATACTTCACCATCCCTTGTCGGTCGAACACTTCACCATTCCTGGTCGGTCGAACACTTCACCATTCCTGGTCGGTTGTACTTCACCATCCCTGGTCGGTCGGTATTTCATCATCGTATGGGGTCGGTTGAACATCGCATAGTGGTCGGTCTTGCCCAGCCTGGTCGATCTCCCTAGTCGGTCGAACACTTCATACAGGGTCGGTCGTGAGCTCGGGTCGGTCGGTCAAAACCTTCCCTTGGTCGGTCTAACTCGACCCAAAGAAAACCTGCACCATTTCAGCAAGCTATTTCGCCTCTCGACGGCGTTTTCAACCATTCCAACTATTCTAAACAATCATAAAGCATACCATACAGTCATAACAACATGTATAAACATCCACAAACAGCAAAACAACAATATGGTATGTTAAAACGGATCGAACATAGCCAAAAACCCCTTATTTTCCCTTAATCCCTCTTAATCACGTTTAAGAAAATCTAATGATAGGATTAACAAAACTTAACCAAATCAGCCAAATTTTCTAACAGAGGCCTAAAATAATATTTAGCAATTTATAAATATTTTTCCAGATTTTTAACATGCATAAATTCGCTAATTTCCACTAATCACCCCTTAATCCTCCAAATTCCGGGATTTGCAAAATTAGTTGAAATTAACCCAAATTCATATCAAAGGCATAAAATGATATTTTAGAATTTTAGGAAATTTTCTAGATTTTTCTGAGCCATAATTTCGCTAATCTTCGCTAATTACCATAATTAGCCTTAATTAGTGGAAAAAGCAAGCTAATCACTCACCTTTGCAATATTTAAACGTTATATCTGAGATAATCTCTGATATAGATCCAATCTCTATGTATTCCAGCAGCTCTATCCCAATTCTTATGCTAACCCGCCTTAATTTGACGTAGATTAGGCTAATATGTGATTAGAAATGACAAAAACGTGTTTTGGAGTGTTTTAGGAGATGGAGGCCATTGCTAGAGCTTGAAGGAGGTAAGTGGCGGCTGAGAAAATGAGTGAAAACCGAAATCCTAACCCTAGCAGCCCTTAAATACCTCTAATCCCGAAATCCACCATTGGGCCTAGCTGCTAATCACCCGGTTAAGCCCAATTAGCCGTTTTTAACACTTTAAACCTTAATTCAGCCATATCTCCCAAACAGTAAGTCCGTTTGGCTATTATGACCACTCTACGGAAAGAGAAACCATCATCCGAGCTAATGGAAGTGGTTTTAGGTCAAAACTCCTCTCCAGTCAAAAGTTATAGACGAAACAGGATCAATTACGAGCAAAACGGTTATTTAAAAATCGACAAAAATCATGAACATGGGAAATGACCCCAATAGTTGTCTCCCAAAGTTACACGACCATACGGCTTCATACGAAAAAGAAATAAATATTCTACGATCCTAGATACGTAAAATGCGGGTTGTTACACGGACAATCAACAAGTACGTCCGGACAACTGCCACTATAACCCCTCCTGAGAGCTAACCAATCCAGGGCATAAGTAGTCATCCATTCGATGTGAAGATCGCCGGTCTTCAATCACCGTCTTCAATTCTTCGACTTCCAATCGTCGTATAATTATTTGAAATGAGATTTAACTTGGACTTTTCAAATAATTCTCGAATATTTATAATTCAAATCAATCTTTCCATTCCATATCATTTATAATATTTTATAATGATTTATCGCTATTTTTTTATTTAAAAATAGCCATTTATAATTAAACGATGCTTCAGGTCATTACATGGCTCTGGCGCTCTTTTCATCAAAATTTGATGTACATATTCCTCCAAATCTAACCATTTGGTCTTAACAAATTTTATATCGTTGGAAAGATATTTTCAAAACGAACCCAATGGTTCCAGTTTTGAGGAAATCCGACAGTCGGATCTCTCAGTATAATCATTTAAACTTACATTTTCAAATCGCGAACTGCAGCCTGCGATTCGTTTTATTTAAATTTATATTTATACATTTATATGAAAATAAATCGTCCAATGATTTCAAACCAATTTCAATTCAATAGTGATCTCTTTTATGCGAAATCATACATTTCATTAAAAATACAATTTGTTTTTATCATTTATTAATTTATATTGAAAAATATAAATTTCCATTCATTCTCTAATTTACATTGGAAAGTGTAAATCTTGATTCATTCTTTAATTTACATTGAAAAATGTAAACCTTGATTCATCCTTTGATTTACTTTGAAAAATGTAAATCTTGATTCATTCTTTGATTTACATTGAAAATGTAAATCTTGATTCATTCTTTTTATGTTAACTTGTTTTCCTTTTTTTTTAAACATGAACATTTACATTATTGACTGCATTTACATTAAAAAGGGGATTTTTAATGTAAAATTGTTTTATTTTAAAACATGATAATTTTCTCATATTCTTTATTTACATTAAAAATGAACTTTTTAATGCTAATCATGTTTCATTTTAAAAACAAAGGTACATTCTCATGTTTTCATTCACTACATTAAAAATGAGATTTTTAATGTAAACTAATTATTATTTTCAAACAATGTTCATTTTTCTATTTTCACACCTAACATTAAAAATGAGATTTTTAATGTAATAAGTTATATTCTCACTATATAATCCTTTTTCTTGTTTTCTAACATTACATTAAGAATGAGAATTTTAATGAAAAGATATTTTTATTTTTCTATTTATGATCATTTTTCTAATTTACTACTTTATATTAATAATAGGATTTTTAATGTAATCATTTCTATTCTAAAAACATGAACATATTTTCTATATGTTCTATATTCACTTTAAAAATGGTATTTTCAATGTAATTATGTTTTGTTTTAAAACAATGAACAATTTTCCTATATTCTATATTTATATTAATGATGAACATTTTTATGATAGACATGTTTTATTTTAACATGAACAACATCCTCATTCTCTATATTTACATTGAAAATGAACATTTTTCATTTCATTTTTCGATTACATTAAACATGTGATCTTTTTACATTACAATAAAATGTAAATTTCTTCTATTCATGTATTTCATTAAAATGAGAAGTTTAATGTTAATATTTCTAAAAATTTTAAAATATGAATATTTTCATACCTTATATGAATTCAATAAAAATGTATTTTTATTGTTCATTATTATTTTTATTTACTAATAATGAATATTTTCATAATGTATAAATAAAAATATGATTTTCATTATTTACACGTTTCTTTTCAAATGGTAAACATTTTCTTACACAATAAAAATGTGATTTTTGCTGTCAACATATCTCTATCCTCAGTCGATGATCATTTTTATAATTTATACATTCACAGTAAAAATGTGGATTTCTGATATTCAAACAATTTTCATTTCAGATATGAATATTTTCTAACATATCAATATTTCTGAAAATTTCAGCAACATAATGGCAGGTTAATAAAAACCGGCACCGTCCCGATGTACGGCTCCTCACTGTACCTTAAAGCCTCGCAGCTTTTGACAAGGGGGATTTCAATAATCAATTTCATACGCAGACGGATTTTTTTCACAATATCAATCAATTTCAATTTCTTTTTCTTTTTCTTTTTCAACCACAAACAAACAACAAAATTCAACCAACCACATATCACAAATCAATCAAGTCATCCATGGTCTGTGGACGATGGGTGCCAGGAGTTTCTAAACTCTGTCTGCATCCTAATATAATTTATTTATTTTATTTCTGAATTCAAATATCTCACCTTGATTTGACGATGCCAAAAATTATAATAGGCTCTAAAAATTCTCCAGTCAATTTTAAAATGTAGATCTCATCGTTTCGAGTCCAAAGATTTCAGTTTCGTCTAATTCTGAAAAGAAACGAATGAGTTATGGTTTTAAAAGGTAGTAAACAATTTCAAATAAAATAAATTATTTAATTAGTTAAAATATACTTCTTCTACATTAGGAACTAAGGCCGACCATTTTCACCATTGTCTTCAAACCTAGGTCAGGTTTTTCCACGCGGATCGAGGCACATGCTGACGATCGGACCAGACCACGCCGACTGGCTTCGTGCGGCGCACCACCGGCCAGGAGTTGGGCGAACTCGGTGGCCCCCTGTGTTGGCGATTGGCTGATGAACGGCGAATGTTCTAGGGCTCGGTTCTCGAGGTGTGCGGCACTAGGGGATGATCAGACCGTACCAAATCGAAGAGCAAGAAGAGTGCCTCGATGATGTCTTAAAAACCGATGTATAATTTGTGGTGGATTAAGAGAGATTGGTGAATTAGTTTTGGAGTATAGTGGCCATGGATATGATGGATACGGCGGCTACAGGAAGTGTATTAGGGTTTTGACCGTATACTGTATTTTATACAGTATATATACGTATTTTAATTTTTGTTTAATTCTTTTTAAATTTCTATATCGCTTCTAATTCCAAATCAAACCCAATGAGTGATGCCCGTAGGTAAATACCCCCATTCCGGACACAATGGGATAGGTCTCGTAGGCCCATACGACTGTTTCAGTCAGTTATTCTTCAAATTAAATAATAAAACATTTAATTATTTAATTTGATCGAACATTTTAAATTACCGGGCCACATATTGATTCTAAAAATTCCAGAAAAATTATATCTAGCTTTCTTTTGACGATATAGTCTCAACAAAACTGATTTCGTTGAATTTGGAAACCGTTTGAAAAACGGCCATTTTCTGATCGATCAAAATTGACTAATATTTTCAAAACATATTTTCTTTTGCCACGCTCACATATTAATCCCAAAATTATGAAAATTGGAATCATCAAATAATTTGACATTCCGGATCCAACAAAAGTTGTTTCTTCGAAAACGGAGGTCGTTTGAAAAATGACTATTTATACGGGCCATATATTATATTAAATTCCATAGCGACTATTCTAAAAATTCAACTAACCATAACATTTGATCCTCGCTATGAAATTTCAATTTTTCGTATTCGTTTTAAAGAAATATTTAAATAGATTTAAATATTTTTGGTTTCTCTAAAATTCGATCTATTTTGCATCCTGTACAGTTAGTCAAAGTTTGAATTCAAATTTTCAAACTGCCGCTCCATTTCTAACTCCTTTTGAAGTTAGAATTAAATATATCAGTCAAAACTTCAATTTGAACAAATTTTTAATCGTTATTATTTAAAATGAATTATTCCAACTAATCAAAATTTGTCAGAATAAATTTTTTAAATTGGTTCTGATTTTCCTTGTTGTTATAGTTGCGTAAGCAATGATTTGATAAGAAGTTAAGAAATAGAGTTAAGGAAATTAGAAACTGACTGGAAATTAGTTAAGTTAAATGACTTTCTGAGTATCGATCTGATGTTGGTTTCAGCTTTCGGGGTTGATATTCAGGGAATTATTTTCTTATTAGTTTACAGTTAAAAACTGATGGATATGGGAGGATAATGATGCATGAATAAGAAACAAAAATGTTTTCCAATGTGATAACGTATATTATCTAAATTTAGAAAATAAGATTCTATGAATATATGGAAATGGGAAAATGAATAATTTAGTGCTAAATTAAATAAATGGAAAAATGTTGATTGATGATTTATCGATAAAATTTCCATTTGGAAATAAGATCGTTGTGTGTATGGATGTTTTCCTTTGATAGTTAAATAGCCAACTATCAAAGTTTTGACCATTTTTCCATTGTCAATACGGAGAGACCAGGATCTGACTTATTATCTGAAAACCGCTTCATATGGGCATTAGCATTACGAATCAAATATGATGAAGATAACTGATGACGGAGTTTATGCAAGGGCTGTTCTGGCAAAATCCTAGGTAGAAATTGCCTATGATGGGTTGACAAAATAGTGCCTTTGGGTTGTTTAGTCTCAGGACAAATTGTATGGAAGAATGTCTGACGGAGTATATCTAATAAATCGCGTAAGTTGATCTCTTCAAACGTATTTACGTTTGGTGGTGGAGGAATTCGTTTCTCTTAGCTGCATACCCATGATATTTTTGGAGAAATCAATTTGTGCTTTGGCAGGTATGACAATGTGACATTCAAAGTAAATAAAGGTGTGATATGTGCGTTATAGCCTCTAGCCTCACAACCGAGAATGGTATAAAATCGGGTTGGTCACATGGCTAAGTGGGTAGCTGCCAATTAGGGTGTATTGTCACAGGATCTAGAGAAAATCCATTTGCTTCTATAATCTATTTCGATGTTGTCCCTTTCGGGAAATGGTTGTTGATCCCAACCGTTGATGATAATACATTCGGTACACTCAAGCAAAATGAGTGACCGATCATGTTTAGCCTGGGTTACAAGATGTTCTTGTTGAACCCGGTGTATTCCTCTCTAGAGATACACTATCATAAGGTGATCCCATACCTTGCCAGTTGGAATCCATTACTCAATAAGCATCTGCGGTTTTTGATTATGTATTATATTTATGGGACGTGAGATGAAGGCGTTCCATTAGATTTCTATTTATTTGATTTAAACATTATTATAATATTAGAAGAGTGTGGATTTTAAAAGAATGTTTTGGGTTATCATAAGGTTAAAACTGCATTAAGATACGAAGGCTTCTTATTCCACAACAACGAAAGCACTTTTTCATTCTTTCACATACTAGGGGATTTCACTTGGAAAAGAAAATGTTCCATACTAACGGATTCGGGTCCATAACCATGGGTTCTAATGCATGAGATCTTGTAGCACTTACAAATGAGTCCCTATCAATTAGTATTACACAGAAGAAATCAATTATAGAAACTAATACAACTAGATCCGCGTGTTTATGTGTGGATTGGTCCTATGGTTATTCCTTCTTTTAAAAGGATTTTTAAAGTTAAACAAATGTTTGGAGTTTACGCACACCGGTCACATGACTGACCCAGTGTGACAGCCCGCCCCGCACCAACCGACATTTAACTCCAATTGTGCGCTGTACACATGTCCAGTTAGCACGGGACGGTCGTCAGAAGAAAAGAAAGAAGAGAATGAACTAACAAAGAACCTGTAGAATGTCTCACAGCGCATGGAACAAAATATAATAATAACATACTTGACATAAAACAGGCGAGGCAATACATAAGCTGAAAACTAAACCATCATAGCAGCGGAAATCCAAAGATACAGCTTACGATCCAACAACATTATTACACTTCAAAATACTGTCTCTAAAGCAAAAGAAAGAAAAGGTGCGCTACTAATGCCCAAAGTAGCGACCATCAACAACACAGGGAGATATATGTATAAATAGTACGTGTAAGCCTCCTGCTCGTCTCCGGCATCTACTCATCCATATCCACATGACCTGTCTCTAGTCTGCTCGTGTGAGCACCCAGAGTAATAAGAAGAGACATAAAACTCTGGGTCAGACAAAAGTCTGGTATGAGTGATAAGCATCTAAACAGAATAATAACAGGTATACTAAACCGTACCTGAACCTGGACCTACAACCAAAGAGTTAACACTACATACCGTACAATACTCTAAGGTGCCATTTCAAATAGTGTAAAGAATACGGGGGTGGGGTGTGCATGTCATAATGATGGAAAATAAATCAAGCATGGCAACCATACTCACATCTCACTCAGTGCGTAAAGCATACGATGTCCACCGTTGACAATCACTAGACCCATCGAAGTAGTGGCGGAGTTCAACTTGTACAACTACTGCTACTACCAAGCTTACCACATGGAGTCATGACCAAATCTTTACAAATGACCCCACTTCATTGGTCTATAGCCCTTTAGTCGTACCTAGGCCACTACGGCCCTGAATCCGTTCACGTACCTACCATACATAGTGATCCAAAGTCATAGACATCGACTGCCCCTTGTCACACGTCCCGCAGCAAAGCCCAATCATGAAGCCCACTCATTGATTCCCAACTGGATCCTGAGTCAAAGCTCCTCATTTGGACTTCCTTTGCATCTCGGGTTTTGATCGAATTAGAGTTGGTCTTCAAAAGAGTCGTCGTGTAGAAGAGATGGAAGTTCAATTCGGCTTGGCCCAATCCGTTTCAGTCGCTTCGGTTCGGATAAATCATCTCCAGGCTCCCCATTCGGTTCGGGTGCCACGCTCCATTCGGTTCGGTTCGGATGCCATGCTCCATTCGGTTTGGTTCATCCCTCCTGCTCCAGCTTGCCTGCTCCGATCCGATCCCCCTCGCTTGCCTACTCCGATCTGATCCCCCTCGCTTGCCTACTCCGATCCGATCCTGCTCCACAGCTCTGATCCGATCCTCTGTCCAACTCCAACTCTAAGCAATGTCCTTCCTTCTTGCCAAACTTCTTTTGTGCCAGATTCTGGTTCGGGTCGGATTTCTTGCCCAGGTCTCCTATTCGATCCGAGCCCATACCCGATCCGATCCGAAACCCTGCACAACTTTCTGCAACTTTTTCCAGCAACTTGTTTACGCCATTCGATGATGTTTTCGACCAATCTAACTATTCTAATCAACCACAAATCATTCCAAACAGTCATAGAAACATAGCAAACTAATCAAAAACACCAAAACAATGAATTTACATGTCAAAATGGATCAAATATACCCAAAACCCCATATTTTCCCGTAAGCATGTTTAAGCAAAACTAATCATAGGGTTAACAAAACTTAACCAAATTAAACCAAATTTCTACCAGAGGCATAAAATATTATTTTCAAATTTATAGATATTTTTCCAGAATTTATTAGTGTATAAATTCGCTAATCTTCACTAATTACCCTTAATTAACTGTAATTAGTGTCAAAACAATGCTAATCACTCACCTTGGCCACAAATAAAATTCTCAGAACTGAAACCTCGCTGATTTGGGTAAATACCGATGTCTAACAGCAGCTCTAACCTTGCTTTCATGTTTTCTCTCCTTAATTTGATGTAGATTAAGCCAAAACTTGATTAGAAAGTGATTTGGGGATGTTTCTAGATGTTGGCGGCCATTGTTAGGGTTCAAGAATGAAAGTGGCGGCTGGAGAATGAGGATAAGATCGTTCTCTAACTGATTTTAGTCTCCTCATAACCCTAATCCCGAAATTCCCGATTGGGCCTAGCTGTTAGTCACCCGGTTAAGCCAAATTAAGCTGTTTTTTCACTATCTGAAACTTGTTTCAGCCATATCTCCCAAACGGTGAGTCCATTTGGCTAATGTGACCACTCTACGAAATTGTAAACCATCATCCAAAGCCAATGGAAGTGGTTTCAGGTCAAAATTCCTTTCCAGTCAAAAGTTATGGCCAAACAGTACCAATTGGGGGTAAAATGGTCATTTAAAAATTGGGAAAAATCATGAACATGGGAAATGACCACAATAGTCGTATCCCAAAGTTACATGACCATACGACTTCGTATGTGAAAGAAATAAATATCCTACGATCCTATGATGTGTAGAATACGGGTCGTTGCACCCAGAGTTTATTTTATTTTGATTTCTCTAAACTCTTGGGTGCCCAATTTTGTACGGGCAATCAAGTAGTCGAGGTTTTACAGATATACTTGGAGAGTTGGAGCAGGAGGCTTCAGGATTATATAGCTATTGTTTATTTCTGCTATGATGTAAGTGTTGTACTCCAATAATGGTATTGTATACAGATACTGGCTTTATTTCAAAGTTATGTTATATAATATATTTATTCGTTCCGCTTGAGATCCGTGTTACTCTGATTCTGTTGTTATGTTCTTCTCCCTCTTCTATTCTAATTTTCTTTCTTTCTATTTCTCACCCTCTAACTTCTTTCTATTGATGATCTGGAATGTTCAATGCTTGAGTAATTGACATGAGTTTTATATCGATTTTCTGGGTCGAAAATGCCTGTTTGTTACAGTGGTATTAGAGTGTTAAGTGATTACCTTAGCTCTATGGCATAACTCAGTAGAGATGGGGTTAAAAGTTTGAATGTATATATATGAGTGCGTATTTGTACATTTGATATAAAATGGTTTTATATCATAGAGATTCATTTGTCGAGTGGTTTCT
This sequence comes from Allium sativum, assembly GCA_030737875.1. Classification (NCBI taxonomy): domain Eukaryota; kingdom Viridiplantae; phylum Streptophyta; class Magnoliopsida; order Asparagales; family Amaryllidaceae; genus Allium; species Allium sativum. The sequence continues at coordinate 320,590,335 of CM060916.1, forward strand.
GAATTTTGGTCGATCAGTTTGATCCACTGTTTCGATAGGAGTTTGTAAACACTTGAATATGATGAATCGACACAGTATGTTTTAAAAGGAGGGTAAATGGAAATAATTTTACCCCAAAGTTTATTTTGATATAAATAAGGTTTGTATATTGGAATGATTATAATATATTGGATATATTGGTTGTTATTATAATCAAGTAAGATTATAAATTAAATGGTTATGTAAATAACCAATCAGAATTCATATAAGCGTAGTATATGGAATCAGATGGGTTAAATCTGAATTAAAATCAGAATTTGGAATTAAAATTCTTAAAAGTTGGAGAAGTGTTTGTAAATGAACTTGGATTAAATATATGGAAATTTTAAAATCTTGGGAGATTTTAAATTGTTTTACAAACATTGAGACGGATGTTTTGAAATAATTTCAAAGTGGGAATGTTTAAATATGAGTTTTGAAAAGTGATATAGTATTGAACTCACTTTGATCAGTGGAAGATAACCCTGATGATGCTGGCCACATCATCAATGTTCATTTTTTGAGTTCTAAGTGACGGATTACTACCAAAAATATTGTTTTTGGAAATGTTTTGGGAAAACAAGTTGTTTTGATTCTGAAAGGGAATATTTGATTTTTGAAAAGGATAAGTTGTTTAAAACTCCCAGGAAGAGATTGTTCGAATAAAAAACAAATTAAAATATAAATTTGTGAAAGGAAACAGGAATTGAATTAAGACCAATTAAGTGGGAATTGATTTAAAATAGAATGATATCAAGAAAAATTGGATTCTTGAATATAACCAAACATATGTGAAGTGAAATGGAATGATTTTTGTAATAAGAATTAGATTTTGGATTTTGAGATGCAGATACTGATTTAGGCAATTAATTAGTTAATGGAATGTCGTAATGGACTTAACAAGGTTAAGTAAATTAGATTGGTGAGTTAAGGAACTCGAGTTTAAATGAAATTTGACTTGGGTATGAACTAATGATTGAGTTTGAGGGCAAAACTAATTGGAATTTGATTGGGAAGACATTGGTGGATGCTGAATTAGTAGAAGATGGAAAGGGTATAATGATATGCCCAACAAAAAGGTACAAGTTTATATTTTAATTGAGTATGAGATTTTTGAGCCTGTTTGGCAAGGCGATTGGCTATTTGATTTTCTTTTGGATTGGAGAAGGCCTAGAGAGGCAAGTTGGAGTTTGAGCTTTTGAGCCGTACATATGAGGTGCTGGTAAAAAAAATTCAAAAATTTAGGGTGTTAGAAAATTTTCAGAATTTTTAAAAATTTTCATTTGTTGAAATGAATTAATATTTAAATTGAAATTAATTATTACAGTTGAAACTAAGATTTAAGAAGTAATCAAATAATTTTTAACCCAGTTAATAGGGTTGTTTTTTCTACCTTAGCAATTTCAAGGAGAAATTATTGAAGGGGGGAAGAATGTATCATCCCTTATTTTTACGATATAATAATTAATTAATTTATTTAAATAGTAATTTAGAAATTTAAATGGTTGTTTAATCAAATAATATTGAACATTTAATTAATATAAATAATAGAATAACATATTTAATTCCGAAATAGTAGGAATTAGCGGAATTCACAATATTGTGTGAATTGGATTATTTATAAGATTTAATTCAGTTTATAATTGAATTATAATAACGAATTTATTATTTAAATGAAGTTTGAACGTATAATTATAATATAATTTAAATCAAGCTCGTAACAATGCGGTTGTTCGTAATTTGGCAGTTTAACTTTAATTGAATATACAAAATCCGTTTTATGTCGGATTTCTGTGAAATAAGAAACATTCGAATCTGTTGAACGATATTTTTCTAATGAAAGAGAAAAATCTAGATTTCGTCTGTTAGATTGTGAGTTATGTCCGAATCAAATTTCCAGAAAGTCGCTATGGAATTCGTTTATAATATATAACGATTTATTTATATAATATAAAGGGATTTTTATATAAATTAAGTATCGATTTAACCTGGATTTGAAATACCAAGTTATAAATCCGGATATGTATAATTTGGAGCTAGATAATATTCTATGTGAATATATACAATAATATTAATTTATTAATATTAAATGAAATTGTTTTTAAATATATTAATATTCAATTGGTTTATTTAGAGCCTTAGAAAATAGTCACTTTTAATCACGACCTCCCTTTTTGACGAAATTAATTTTGTTGGATCCAGAATATTAAATTATTGCTAGATTTCAATTTTCGTGATTTTTGAAGTCAGTATGTGGATGTACGGGATTTTAATGTGAAAAACAGTCAATAGTTTGATTTTAAAAATACGTTGTGTCAGCAAACAGAGTCGGAATTCTCCGAAACAAGTTTCGTTAGGTCCATAATGTCAAACCGTAGCTGTGTGTCAATTTCCATTAAAATCGGACATTGTATGTGACTACACAGATTTTTAAAAGACAAATGCATGCGGCGATTTATTAAAATAGGATATAAAATCAAATAAAAAAATAATAAACCACTCTATAAAACCCTCACCATCCTAACCTCACCCTAATCTTTTTTAGCGGTCGGTTAATGCCTTATACGCGCCTGCAAAAAAATAAAATGTGAGATCTTCATTTTCGTAAATTCTTATAAATTCATAGAGAAATACATAATTCAGAAACTTGGGTATTTGAGTTAGTTTGAAGTTCCTCGACAAATCCGTATAAGATGTTCAGTGTTCGATGATATTTTTCCACTGGTTTCTTTTTCCAGCATTATGTAGGGTTGGATTTTTGGAGAATTTGAAGTTTCAATTCATGTTTTGAGGCTTACATTTGGTTTTGGCGTAAGATGTCGAGTTAGTAGGAAAATTTTGATGGAATTTAGCATTTAAAATTGTTGCGACTTTTCTGGTAGTTGTGAGAAGAACGGTTCTAACACAAATGTTATACTGGGCGCGAGTTCCTGGTTTTGAGGTTGGTGAAGATGAGATTTGGAAGAGGAGTGTATTGATGTGGTATGTTTAGATTTTTATTGAGTAGTGGAGGAAATGGAGCTTCAGGTGTGGACTGTGTACTCCATTCGTGAAGAAGGAAATGAACAGAGAGTATAGTGTGTATGGAAAGATGGGAAATTCGAAAGGAGATGTGTGCTTTGTTAATTTGTAAAATGATGGAGAGATAAGGGAGTGATTGGTGGAGTGGGTTTCCATTTTAATGCAATGAAGAAGTTTGGATTTTTGATTAGGAGTTAGCTACTGTTTTTACTGGGTGCTTGTGAATTTGAGGGAGGATGGAAGAAGGATACTTATATGGTAATTATAGATTAAGGGGTAAATGATGATTAGGATAATATAATTAATTATTATATAAGTTAATAATCTAATATTTTTATTCAAACTTGTATAATGTATAACTTTGTCACAGTTATTAGAATCTGACGAAACAAGAGACGTTGGAACCGTCTCGACAAGTACTTCACAATGGAACTAACTGGGAGTGAATCGGAGCTCGTTACAATTTATAATGAAATAAATTTCCTGATCTGAATCAATGATGGTTATCGTTATTTAACGATAAACCACCAAAGTGAGTAAAACTCACTAACTCTACCAGTTTATATTTTTATAACATATTTTTGGAATTGATAAATGTTGGTTGATTACTGTGTGTTGACTGTTTAGATGAACTACTAATTAATTGGTTGAAAATATGGATAATGATATATATATATATCGTTAATTAAATACTGATTTTGTTTATCAGAATATTTCATATTGAATTGAAATTTATGTTATTTATGTTTAACATCTATGGATGCAGGAAACAGGTTGGAGGGATCCAACTAGATTCCTCAATATTTATAATACTGTTTTTCATATATTGTCATATATGATGTGATATATAAGATGTGATGGATTCTGATGTGTTTGGATGATACTAGCCTTTTTATTTGTACCATAAGGAATATTGGATTATAAAAAGGGATTTTTCAAAGTGTATATTGAAATAAAATATTTATATAAAATCATAGAATTTTATATAAAGGGAATTTTTGAAATGGATATTGAGTTTATGGATTTTATAAAATCGATGGATTTTATAAAAAGAAATATTTAGAAAATTTATAGAATTATAAATAGGGAATTTACGAGTTATAAAGGAATTAAGAGAAGTTTGGTATAAAGTAGATAGTTAATAAAAAATTATTTTAACTGATAAATTTAGTAGATTAATTTATAAGTGATATGTATAAATTAATTAAAATATCTATTATTGTATAAAGTGAATATATATATATATATATATGTAAGTATAAGAAGTAAAATCGGTTTTAACACTGATACGGAAAATGGATTGAAATTTTAACATTTCAAAGGGAACTATAAAAGATGGTATATGAAATTAAAAAAGGGAAAATCTATTTTAAAAATAGAAATGGAATTTCGAATGGACTAGAAACAGATAACTTGTTTAATAATTAAAAAAAGTAGTGTGATTTATAAACAATGTTTATAAATGAAATAAATATAATTATAAGTGGATAATTTGGATTGTAAATTCAGCAGCGAATTTAGAAATGGGAAATTGGGAAATTGTTTTAAAAGGAAAATGATGGAATTTATTTCGATGTTCGAATTGTGAATAGGATTAAAATAAAATCAATAAAGAATTGTAATTAGGATTCGACTAGGCCAAATGTAATAAAATAATTTATTTTAAGAAATTATATATTGGATAAATCGGGATTTGACAAGATAATTAATATTCGGCTAGAAACAGATATTTTATAATCGAATATAAAGGCGATAGAGAATTATAAACTTATTAAATAAAATCAACTATGAAGTTGACATGTAAACGAGATTTGATAAATAAAGATGGAATGTGAATAAGAAGTTATGAAATGACTCAATAATTGGAGCTTAAACCTATGTTAGTATTTAAATTATGAAATCAATTTTTGATTTGATAAAATGAGTCCAGTTTTCTGAAAAGGAATAATATTCACGTTTTAAAGTGAGTAAGGATTTAAAAGCAAACGTTTTGCAGAATTAAAATAGTTATAAAAGGAAACTGGTAATTATTGGGAAGTACTAAATTAAAAAAAATACAACAACAACAAAGCCATATATCCCAAACAAGTTGGGGTTGGCTAGATATGGAACCTAAAATAAAAATAAAAATAAAAATAAAAGAAATAATACTGATAATATATATATTTATTTATATATATGGGTTTAAAGTAACAGATAAAAAACATCTGAAAAAGGTTTTTTTAAAAAGTATAAAGGTTCAATAAAGGTGAAATAAAGTCTTAAATAGTAATAAAAAGGTAAAAAGGTTCAGCAAAAGTGAAATAAAGTCTAAAATAATCGAACAGATTATAAAAAAACCTAAGGTTTTGGTACATGGATTGCCAACTTCCATGCCCTCATATCCACTACTAGCTCCTCAGATATACTCCAATTACTTAAATCCCTCTTTATTATCTCCTCCCATGTCATTTTAGGTCAACCTCTACCTCTCTTTGGGCCTTTGGCGCGGCCTATAATTCCAACGCGCACAGGTGCATCGTATGGTCTATGTTGGATATGTCCAAACCATCTCAAGCGGTATTAGACTAACTTCTCTTCAATAAGTGCAACTCCAAGTTTTTCCCGAATATCCTCATTTCTAATCCGATCTCGTCTAGTATGCCCACAGCTCCAGGAGCATCCGCATCTTTGCTACACTTATCTTCTGAACGTGTTGCCTCTTAGTAAACCAACATTCTGCACCATATAACATTGCAGGCCTGATTGCTGTCTTATAGAATTTTACTTCAAGATTCTGAGGAATCTTCCTATCATAGAGAATGCCAGATGCTATTCGCCATTTCACCAATCCTTCTTGAATTCTAAAACTAACATCCTTATCAATCTCCCCATTAAACTGAAACATAGATCCTAAGTATCGAAACGATTCCTTCTTGGGTACTACTCTACCGGCCAGGGTGACCTCTCCGTCATCTGAGCTGACACCGCTAAACTCACACTTCATATACTCTGTTTTAGTCCTGCTAAGCCTAAAATCCTTTGATTCCAAGGTCACCCTCCACAACTCCAGTTGTCGATTAACCCCTATTCTACTCTCATCAATCAGCACAACATCATCGACAAAGAGCATACACCAAGGTATCTCCCTTTGTATATCTTTTGTGATTTCATTCATCACTAGTGCAAAAATATAGGGGCTCAAAGCCGAACCTTGGTGTAACCCTATGTTAATTGGAAAGTCTCTGGTCTCACCATCACATGCCCTGACACTAGTCACAACCCCATCATACATATCCTTGATAAGGGTAATATACTTTGATGGCACTCTTTTCCTTTCTAGTGCCCACCACATAACCCTCCTCGGCACACTGTCATAAGCTTTCTCCAAGTCAATAAAAAACATGTGGAGATCTTTCTTCTGCTCCTTGTATCTCTCCATAAGTTGCCTAACTAAGAAAACCGCCTCATTGGTTGACCTTCCAGGCGTAAAACCAAATTGATTCCTAGAGACACTTGTCAACCTTCTCAAACACTGCTCGCAAACTCTCTCCCAAAGCTTCATTGTATGGCTCATAAGGTTAATTCCTCTATAGTTTGCGCAACTTTGAATATCTCCCTTATTCTTGAAGATTGGAAATAAAATGCTTCTCCTCCACTCACTGGCATTTTGTTTGATTTGAAAATATTATTAAACAACTTAGTTAGTCGTGTTATCCCTGCATCTCCAAAGCATCTCCACACCTCAATAGGAATGTCATCAGGCCCTAACGACTTGCCTGATTTCATCCGTTTCAATGCCCCCTTTACCTTATCTTCTTGAAATCTCCACACAAAATGTCTATTGGTGTTGTCAGCAAAGTCTTCCAACTCGATCGAAGAGCTATCGCTTTCTTCGTTGAAAAGCTTATCAACGTAATCTCTCCACCTATTCTTTATCTCATCGTCCTCCACCAAAAGTCTATTATTCTCGTCCTTAATGCATTTAACCTGATTGAAGTCTGTTGTCCTCTTGTCGCGTAGTCTAGCTATTCTGTAAACATCTTTTTCACCCCCTTTGTACTTAGCCTTTGATACAAACCTTCGTACGCTCGTCCTCTTGCTTCACTCACTACTCTCTTTGAAGTCTTCTTCGCCATTTTGTACATGTGCATGTTCTCTTCACTTCTATGATGGTGCATGCATTTGTAGCATTTCTTCTTCTCTTTGATAGCCTTTTGCAGGTCATCATTCCACCACCACGAATCCTTGGGTTTTCTCTTGCTTCCTCTATTTCTCCCAAATACCTCAGTAGCGACTCTTCGAATGCAAGTTTCCATCGCATTCCACATGACATTTGCTTCTCCTTCTACATTCCAAGCCCCTTCTCCCATCACTCTATCTTTAAACACCCGTGAAGCATCTCCTTTGAGTTTCTACCATTTTGTCCTGCTAATCCTCGGTCTCTTATCCTTCACCATCCGAAGATGGAACACGCATACCAAGATTTGGTGTTGTGAGATGACACATTCTCCAGGTATGACCTTGCAATCAACACAATCCAGTTTACTGTCTCTTCTACTTAGGACAAAGTCAATCTAGCTAGCCTGTTGTCCGCTACTGATGGTAATCAGATGTGATTGCCTCTTTATAAAGAAGGTATTAGCAATCATGAGATCAAAAGAGAGAGCGAAATTCAATATATCTTCACCCTCTTGGTTCATATTGCCAAAGCAAAAAACCACCATGCACTCGCTCAAAACCCCCGCTAGATGAGCCAACATGGCCATTGAAGTCTCCTCCTATAAAAAGTTTCTCTCTTGTATGCACATTTCTAACCATGACATCCAAGTCTTCCCAAAATTTCCTCTTGGCTTATTTACTTAGACCTACCTGTATTGCATAAGCACTAATGGCATTCAAAACCGCCTCACCGACTACTAGCTTAACTAGGATTATCCTATCCCCTCGTCTTCTGACATCGACCACTTTGTTCTGAAGGTTCTTGTCAATCAATATGCCTACCCCGTTCTTGTTACATACTTCTCCCGTGTACCACAATTTAAAGCTAGTGTTCTCCACCTCCTTCGCCTTTTGACCACCCATTCAGTGGCGCGCTACACCGACGCCCCGGTTTAATGATAAGTGAGCAAGGGTCCTCGCATTACATATGACATTTGCTTCTCCTTCTACATTCCAAGCCCCTTCTCCCATCACTCTATCTTTAAACACCTGTGAAGCATCTCCTTTGAGTTTCCACCATTTCGTCTTGCAAATCCTCGCTCTCTTATCCTTTACCATCCAAAGACGGAACACACATTCCACCCATTCAATATAGTTTATTTGAAAGAGAGATTTTCGAATATAGTTTATTTGAAAGAGAGATTATCGAATATAGTTTATTTGAAAGAGAGATTATTGAATATAGTTTATTCGAAAGAGAGATTATCGAATATAGTTATTCAAAAGGGAGTTATCGAATAGAGTTTATTCGGAAAAGAGTTATCGAATATAGTTTACTTGAAAGAGAGTTATCGAATAGAGATTATTCCAAAGAGAATTATACATTGAGATTCGACTATATCAAATGTAGGAAAGTACTATTTACTTTTTAGTTTTTAAACCAAGATTTATTTATTTAATAATTTACTAATTATTATTTATTCAAACTAATGAATAAAAGTTATATTTTAAGTTAGATATTTCGAAAGTAGAGATTATAACGTTATTGTTATAACCAATGTTTTTATAAAAGAAGTGGAATCGTAAACCAAATCCAAGAGTTGCATAAACAATGATTTGATAAGAAGTTAAGAAACAGAATTAAGGAAATTAGAAACTGACTGGAAATTAGTTAAGTTAAATGACTTTCTAAGTATCGATTTGATGTTGGTTTCGACCTTTGAGGTTGAATTCAGGGAATTGTTTTCTTACTAGTTTACAGTTAGAAACTGATGGATGTGGGAGGATAGTGATGCGTGAATAAGAAATGGAAATGTTTTCCAATGTGATAACGTATATTTTCTTAATTTAGAATATAATATTCTATGAAAATATGGAAATGGGAAAATGAATAATGTAATGATAAATTAAACTAAAGGGAAAAATGTTGATTGATGATTGAGTGATAAAATTTCATTAGGAAATAAGATCGTTGTGTGTATGGATGTTTTCCTTTGATAGTTAAATAACCAACTATCAAAGTTTTGACCATTTTTCCTTTGTCAATACGGAGCGACCGGGATCAGATTTATAATCTCAAAACCACTTCATATGGGCACTAGCGTTACAAATTAAATATGGTGAAGATAAATAAATACGGAGTTTATGCAAGGGCTGTTCTGACAAAATCCTAGGTAGAAATTGCCTAAGATGGGTTTACAGAATAGTGCCTTCGGTTTGTCCAATCCTAGGATAAATTGTATGGAAGAATGTTTAACGGAGTATATCTAATAGATCGCGTAAGTTGATCTCTTCAAACGTATTTACGTTTGATGGCGGAGGAATTCGTTTCTCTTAGCTGTGTACCCATGATATTTTTGGAGAAACCAATTCGTGGTTTGGCAGGTATAACGATATGACATTCAAAGTAAATAAAGGTGTGATCTGTGCATTATGGCCTCTAGCCTCACAACCAAGAATGGTATAAAATCGGGTAGGTCGCATGGCTAAGTGGGTAGCTGCCAATTAGGGTGTATTATTACCTAATCTAAAGAAAATCCATTTGCTTCTATAATCTATTTCGATGCTGTCCCTTTCGGGTAACGGTTGCTGATCCCAACCATTGGTGATAATATATTCAGTACACTCAAGCAAAATGAGTGACCAGTCATATTTAGCCTGGGTTACAAGATGTTCTTATTGAACCCGATGTATTCCTCTCTAGAGATACACCGTCGAAAGGTGGTCCCATACCTTGCCAGTTGGAATCCATTACCTAATAAGCGCCCGCGGTTTTTGATTATATATTATATATGTGGAACTTGAGATGAAAGTTTCCACTAGATTTCTATTTATTTGATTTAGACATTAATATAATATCAGATGAGTATGGATTTTAAAAGAATGTTTTGGGTTATCGTAAGGTAAAAACCATTCGTGTTTATGTGTGGATTGGTCTTATGATTATTCCTTCTTTTAAAAGGATTTTAAAAGTTAAACAAATGTTTGGAGTTTACTCACACCAGTCACATGATTGACCCAGAGTTTGTTTTGTTTTGTTTTCCATAAACTCTTGGGTGCCTAATTTTGTACGGGCAGTCAAGTAGTCGGGATTTGACAGATATACTTGGAGAGCTGGGGTAGAAGGCTTCAGGATTATACAGCTATTGTTTATTTCCGCTGTGTTGTAAGTGTTTTACTCCGATAATGGTATCGTATACTGATACTGGTTTTATTTCAAAATTATGTTATACAATATATTTATTCGTTCCGCTGTGAGATTTGTGTTACTCTGATTCTGTTTTTATGTTCTTCTCCTTCTTCTATTTTAATTTTCTTTCTTTTTATTTCCCACTCTCTAACTTATTTCTATTAATGATCTGGAATGTTCAATGCCTGAGTAATTGAGATGAATTTTATGTCGATTTTCTGGGTTGAAAATGCCAGTTCGTTACATGTGGGGCATCACATAAGGTAAATTATCCTAATCATGTGTATTGAGTTCAGTAGTTATGAAAGTGCAAACAATCAAGGCTAATTGAACTAGATAAACGATTGAACAAATCTATACTCCTACAGTTCAAACATATTTCCTTATGCATTATTCTTGTATTTATACATTTTGTTGCTTTTCACGGACACTTACCCTATCTGACACTTGAATTACTATTGAGTCTATCTTTCCTTCGTTGTACAATCACGCTAGCAATTACAACACTCTCCAAGCTTTATGACCAATCCACTCCTCTTCCTTCCTTATTCTTTCCCTCAATATGCTTAGGGGTAAAGATTTGATTGAAACTAGCAGCTTGGGAAGATTAACATCGAAGATCTTAATTTTTTTCTATTTGGTGAAAGTTTATTTGTCAAATTCCGAATTTCTACTTAAGAGGGAATTGTTTATTTGTGTACTCAGATTTGAGCTAAGATCTTGTGAGACACATGTTTTGTATTAAACTTATCTTGTGTAAAATATTGTTTTGTAATACCAAGTTATTGAAAAATTAACGTTTCCGTTGTTTTTTATGTCTGGTGAATCTTAGTCTTTGAGATTTGTTTCTTTGTACCTACAATGCTTTTCATTCCTTATTATGACCTTAATTCAGAATACTAAGTGGTGCAGGGTGTTAGAGATACTCTTTATCCTATTTGTTTTCGCTGAGAGTTTACATTTATTGTACTTTCATTATGCCCATACTCATTATTTACAGGTACCATATTTACATGATCTGTACTTGGATAGGTTTTAGTTTCGAACTTTATCGATATTCAAACTCAGTAAATTCACCCTGTTGTATTTTGATCTATACTTATGTTTAGATGATCAAAGGAATTAGAAAATTAGGCCCAAATAACTCGAACTTTCTTCCTATCTCCTTTGGATTTTTCCACTTGATTCTAAACAAATTTATAATGGCTCAATCGTGGTCCTACCTAATAGAAGTGGGACTAACGATTATGATTAGAAGATATTTCACAGTTTAAGTTTCTTGCCAACCTCGAATTTACCCCATGATGCATTTGACCATTAATTTGAAGAGCATGAGGATGACATATAGTGGAATCCTCTGGATTTGAGATTTAGGACAGGACAAAAAGCTAGAAATGCCTTAGATATACTCATATTAATATGTCGTATTAGTCTAGAGGGACGTTAATGAGGCATGCTTACTAGGTACCTTGTTATCGAAAACCGAATATTCTTTTGTTTGAAATTATACCTTTTGAGATTCTTAATCTTATAGCCGAAAGAAATTTTATTTTAAACTTATTTTGGAAAGAGAGGGTTTCAAAAAATTTAAATTAATATTCTAGAAAATTAACTTTTCAAATAAAACAAGTTTTGGTTTTGAAAATAGTAATAATAATGTAAATATATAAAGCATGAAACACTTAGTCTATAAAAAAACATTTGGAAAGAAATTCTATTTTTTTTAATGGATTAAGGAAATTTTATGTCTTGCTTCATGTATTTTCTTCTTAAATCTACGAACCGTTAGCTAGATAAGGGGATAATTTCATATAAATATAATATGGAATACTAGCTGAAAGATTTTCGGGTATTTGTTTGATCGTTGGTTGTAGTTGTTTTAAGAGGTGAAATAGAAGCATGTTGGAGAAGATCTCTTGACTAAATGGATGGTGGATATCAACGTAGATTATTCAGAGAAGTCGCTACGGGTTTGGTCAAGAAAGTAAGGAGGTACAGTTCGATTTCAGTTTTTTATTTTTTTATTTTGAACCAGCCTTTACAGGTCTAGGTGGTTTAGGTTTAGAATGCACCCAAAAATGGATGAGTAGTCAACTACCCTCCTATTGAGCATTCAATTGCTCTTTGAGTTCAGGTGCAACCCGAACCTGGAACGCGACATATAGTCGCATCAAAACCCAAGCCTCGTCATTTATTCCTCTAGTTCATTTTTTGCTTTCATCAAAACTCATTTCCCATGAAATCTCCAACTCCAAATTCTAGCCTCCCACCTTTATTTCTGCTGCAATCAACAAAAATCCTCCACGCAGTAGATCTAAATCCTCTACCACATCAAATCTACACCCTTTCTCTCTAATTACACCGTTTCTCCATGGCACCACCCTGAGTCTTCAATGTCAGTGCACGCTACCTCTGTCGCACTCCATAAGAGGCCATGCGATTAGATCGCAATGAACAAAAAATTTCTATTTATTTAGAAACGGCTAATTAAGAGTTTCACCAAGTGTGTCTAATCAAATTCGCGGACTCCACTCCTTTTCAGCTTGAGGATCCATTTGTAGCTATAGGCTTATCACCGATCCTATGCTACAAGACATTTATGTGCGAGTGTTATATGTGGTGTATTCGTCTGTTGGATGCTTAAATGGCAGCAGACTTTGATGAAGGAGACATTTTGATTTGTTCAGAGGTAAATGGTACTTGTACTGAGTTTTCCTACATGGCCTAGCATAGATCTAGAATATATCCATGGAGTCGATTTGAAGACCATTAAGCTAACCAACCCTATGATCCTTGAGCGCATCTTCCTTGGAGATATCGATGTTTGGAATGTTGGCAATCTACCGCTAGTTGCCCGTCTGGTTGTGTATATCATTCATCAAAACATCATTCTTAAGATGAGAAGCTTATAATAAATTTTCCTTTCAGAACGAAAGGCCACTAATGCTATCCAGGGTGATATAGCCATCAACCGAGCCCGACCAAACATAATTTTGGGCCTTAGGGTAACAAGTTCCAAAACAAAATTTGGATGTTTCCGGGGTTCAAACCCTCGTCAGCCAATGTAAGAATCATAGGTCTTTCCATTCGACAACATTTCTATCAATTGTAACACCCTGAATTTTAATAACAGTAAAGAGGATAAATTAAAGAATAATTAATTTAATATTCAGAATTAAGGGAAACGGACTAGGCCATTGCGTCTGTCTCTAAATTCTGCTAAGATGGACATTGCATAAAACGGACACCGTATGAAGATGTTATTAAGGTTTGAAGTTTGTATACGCGCAAGAGAATTTTATATATGTATATATATGTATAATTAAATTCAAAAAATCAGAAGTCGGTTCAAAAATCAAAATTTCAGAGAGTGGCAAAAATCCCGCCCAAGAGTGTCAACTCTTCAGGGGGGTGTCGACCCATGGGTCGACCCCCTAAAGGGGGGTCGACCCCATAGGGAAGTCGTGGCAGTTAGGGTTTGGGGGCTGGACGCTATAAATATGGCTCCATTTCTCTTGTTTCTCCACACTGAAATTAATGGAGGACTATATGTTGTCGCTACCCAGACTGAACCAAACCTTTTTCTTCTTCTACAATCAAGTTAATCAAGTTTTTCAAGTGTAGATCTATGATTTAACCTCTGTTATTCTTCTTCTACCTTTCTATATCCAAACATTACGAGTTTATGTTACTTTTAGATTTAAATAATTAAAAAGTGAAACATTGTATGACTGTAATTTGGATCTGTGCCCGTGACGTCCTAAATCATATTAAATATGTAATAACTCGTGAATCTGTGATATTCTGACATAACAGTGACTTGGATCTTAACCTTTATCATGTCAGATCTACCTTTGATTATAGATCTAATTTTTTTATTTAGATCACCTTGTACCTATCATGTTTGTGGTTAAATTGGATCGTTTATTAGTTGGATATCTAAATTATTGTTTAGATCTTATCATGCCTATTATGACATCCCTACTATGTTAGACATAGTTCTATTACCTCATGTTCACCAGATCTGCTCTTTTATGCCCATCTTATCAATATGACACTATATGTTTATGTCAATCTTGTTAGTATAATCATTTCTATCATCTTCCCTTCATCCTTTCCCATTTATCTTTTTTATAGCTAGGCTACTTTCGAGCCTAGGCATGCCGCTGAAATATGCGAATGCTTTGAATGGGGAACAAGGGGAAAAACATTGAAATTGGGCATAACTTGTAAATGGGGAATTTGGCATTACTTGAGCAATGCTTATGAATATGAATATAGCACAAATAATTCATTATGAACATTACTGGGAAAAAGGGGCATGAAAATCTATAACGACATAGGTAGAATTTGCTAATAACGAAATGCCTAGGATCACAGTAACCAGAAACATTAACTACGCCTAGACATGAGGTTAGATTACGCTTGTGGTGGAAGTCTGCCCGGAACCGCCCGACATATCCAACGACCACAAGTGGTGAGTCTAATGTGTGGGGTCTAGGTGCACAAATACGAGACATGCTAAGACACGAGGTTAAGCCCGACTTGTGAGGAAGTCTGCCCGAAACCGACCGGCATCTCTAGCATCCACAAGTGGCAGGCTTAATGTGGGAGGTCTAATACATTATAACCATAAATGGACATGGTAATGAATTGGAATACTTAGAATAATTGAATCTGTAGGGATTTTAGGAACATGAACTAGAATAGGGGTTAAGTAATTTGTTTGAATAGTGGGTGGGTAAAGTAAATCATAAGGAGTGGGTAATATTTATATATAGGCCCACAAACTTGACTCGAGCGGGTTATGTAATTGAAGACACCAATAGGTATACATAACCGGAGGAAATCCTAATAAGACAGGGTGAAGAGATTGTATCATCTTGTGTATGGGACCTGTTTCATGAAAAGTTCGGAGTGTGTACGACTTGGGCAGGATCTATAATATGGCTATGCGAAATGTATGTGATAACTTAAGCTATTCAACAGTTATGCGAATAAATATTCGCAAACAATATATATATCACAAATAATTATAAATGCAGTAAAGTAAAGTAGAGTAACGACACCAGGATTTTTATACTGGTTCGGACCTCCAGTCCTACGTCCAGTCCCGAAGCTCCTCTTCGGCTTTTCACTAAACAACACCCTCACTTCACCCGGAGGAACAGGTTTACAACTACTTGATTTACGGGCTACAAGTTTACCCACTTGATTTCACGGGCTACAAGCTTACCAACTTGATTTCACGGGCTACAAGCTTACCCACTTGATTTCATGGGCTACAAGCTTACCCACTTGATTTCACGGGCTACAAGCTTACCCACAAGAAGATTACAAGAGTTTGACCTTGAATGTGTTCTTTCTTCAACACTGATTAGTCAATGATTGAGTACAACCTTCCTATAATCTTATCCTCAAGTATATGAATTGAATGCGAAGATTTGAAGGAAGTTAGTTGCTTGTTGAATCAAAATATGAGAAATATTATCAAGGATTCAATAAGTAACTTGAATTTAGGAGCTTTTTAGAATGCAAGAGTATTTAGAAAGTAAGATCATAAATTAGAGCAAGAATCGGTTTTCTGTAATTTGAATGATTGAATCTTGATGTATTTATAGAGTTTGAGAAGATGCAATCATTCATGAAAAGTTGCAATCAAAAGAAATGATTTAAATGAAGAGAAATGGATGCAACTTTTCAAGAAAGAAGATGACTCTTCATGAAATTCAAAAATAGGTCGACAGGAAAAATTAATAGGTTGACAGGTTTTTGACCGTTATTTCAAAAAGCTGTTGACCTGTTAATTTTAACAGGTTGACCTGTTAAGTTTAAAAAGCTGTTGACCTGTTAAATTTAACAGGTTGACAGGTTTTTGTCAACATACATAAAAAATGAGTTTTCATGTATATTTTTTGAAGAGAATAAGAAGTATGATTATTTGAGGATAGATTTTAACATAAATAACTCTAAATAACCATCTTCTAACCTATAAAGCATTGAATCTTCTTTTTGTCGATCATGAAGCTCCTTCTTGTCATTAATCAAAATAAGCATTGAAACCGTTGACTCAACATTCTCTCCCTTTTTGATTGATGACAACATAGCTTGATATTTTAATCTTTATTGCTATCTCCCCCGTATATAAGCTCTGTCTCCCTTTAAACATCTACATATCCATAATCTTAGCTCCATGTCATGATTTCCATTGATCTCTATTTTGTTGTTATCAATCGAAATTCTCGTGTCTCAACATTCTCCCCCTTTTTGATTGATGACAACACCTTGGATTTTCTCCCTTTGAATATAAAGCTCCCCCTGAATTTCTGCAACATTTGTTAGTAAATAATCTTACCTTTTGATTCCTGCATTAACAAATGTTAGCACACATATACTTTTACCATATTAAGCACATATATATTAAATAGTATATGTAAAATATTTCTCCCCCTTTGTCATCGATAAAAAAGAATAAATATCATAATAACCTCAATAATCGAGAGTAGTATAATTTTAAAATAGTATAAGAAATGGTGTTTGAGTTTGGAATTTGAAACTACGTGTCTTTATAAAAAAAATTATAATAGAGACTGGTCGACCTATAAAATCAAGGCGGTCGACCTAAAAAGTTTCGGGTAGGAGAAAAAGACAGAAATAGTACAAACCGGTCGACCTAAATGTTCAACCGGTCAACCTGTTTACTTGCTGAAACAAAACCGGTCGACCTAAAAAAGTATACCGGTCGACCTAAAATTTCTCGGTTTAAAAAGAATATGAAACAGGTCGACCTATAGTTTTTGACCGATCGACCTGTATGAACTTGAAACCGGTCGACCTATATTTTGCCACCGGTCGACCTAATTCTTCTCTGGATTGAAAATATTCAAAACAGGTCGACCTATATTTTTTAACAGGTCGACCTAATTGAAAAGTCCAAGTGTGTACGACTTGTGCAGGATCTAGAATATGGCTATGTGGAATGTATGTGATAACTTAAGCAATTCAATAGTTATGCGAATAAATATTCGCAAACAATATATATATCACAAATAATTATAAATGCAGTAAAGTAAAGTAGAGTAACGACACCAGGATTTTTATATTGGTTCGGACCTCCAGTCCTACGTCCAGTCCCGAAGCTCCTCTTCGGCTTTTCACTAAACAACACCCTCTCTTCACCCGGAGGAACAGGTTCACAACTACTTGATTTACGGGCTACAAGTTTACCCACTTGATTTCACGGGCTACAAGCTTACCCACTTGATTTCACGGGCTACAAGCTTACCCACTTGATTTCACGGGCTACAAGCTTACCCACTTGATTTCACGGGCTACAAGCTTACCCACTTGAAGATTACAAGAGTTTGACCTTGAATGTGTTCTTTCTTCAACACTGATTAGTCAATGATTGAGTACAACCTTCCTATAATCTTATCCTCAAATATATATTGATGTTTGCAAAGAATTGGAAGTGTATTATCGAGTTGAATCACAAGTGTGTTAAATATGCTTGGAGATTCAAATGATAATTGAATGCTTTTGAGTGCTTTTTGAATGCTAAGAATAATACAATATAGATCAGAGAATGGAGAGAAAATTCGGTAATTTGATTGATTGAAAACTGATGTATTTATAGTAATTGAGAAGTTGCAATTATTGGTGAAAAGTTACAATCAAAAGAAATGATTTTAAATGAAGAGAAATGGATGCAACTTTTCAAGAAAGAAGATGACTCTTCATGAAATTCAAAAATAGGTCGACAGGAAAAATTAATAGGTTGACAGGTTTTTGACCGTTATTCCAAAAAGCTGTTGACCTGTTAATTTTAACAGGTTGACCTGTTATATTTTAAAAAAAGGTTGACCTGTTATTTTTAACAGGTTGACCTGTTTTTGTCAATATACAATAAAAACGAGTTTTCATGCATAATTTTGAAATCAATGAGAAGTATGATTATTTGAGGATAGATTTAACATAAAATATTCTAAATAACCAACTTCTAACCTATGAAACCATTGAATCTTCTTTTTGTCGATCATGAAGCTTCTTCTTGTCATTAATCAAAACGATCATTAAAACTGTTGACTCAACATTTCAATCAGTAACCCATATAACAATATCGAACGAGTACTCCGCCCTCGGTCGGAGTCGGGGCACGCTTACTGGGCTGATTGTAAGATATCCAAATGTGCAAGATGGTGTGGGCGGCGCAAACCGACTGGGACATGTGCATGCATGTCCAGGAAGAAGGGGATAAGACGACCGTGACACCAGTAGATATGGTTGTCACATCAACGAAGGGTTCCCACTTTAGGAAGTGATACATCGTACTATAGGGCCGGCACAGGATATCTACTAAGTAGGGAGCCGATCGATTAGGGTAGTAGTTAGGGTACATCTAGACTCTAGTAAAAAGTTTAGGTGCCTGTTATGTTGGGCTACATGTTGATTGTATGGGGTTAAAACCTCTCACCAGAAGTACGCCTAAGTCTACCATCTTATTGTTGTTGGGATCATCTCATTCGAGTTATACTTGTATCAATGCGGAGTAATCTTTAGAAGTACAATATACCCTACCATATTTATCCAGTTTACCTTGTCATACCTGCCTTTTGTGATGTTATCTTTCTTATCCACTTTATATGCCTGTCATGATACTTTTACTTATTTTCTTACTAAAAGTAACTGGACTCGCCAGAATTTATGTTTGACCCTTTTTGTTTCCTCTTCTTTCTTCCATTCCCCCCAGGTTCTCAGGGTGGGAATACTCAAGCTTGACCAGGATTCTGCTATCAATTTGTTGGAGCTGCTTAGATGTATATCTCAAGCTCCTATCTTTGCTACTATGGCTATGTTTTTATTTGGGGATTATTCTTCTTTTATTTTGTACTCTGATGTTTAAGTGCAAGACAGAAGTTTTAATGATGTACTAGTTTTTATGTAATTCAGACATATGATGTTTTGAACCACAATGCTTTATAATTAATATAGTTTTTAATTCTGCTATTTTATATCTGTCTTGTAATGTTTCTGTTTACCTATAACGCTTCACAAAACTTAACGCATTCTCTAAATGAGTGACATTAACGGATGTGGGGTGTCACACTTGGTATTAGAGCCGAAGGTTACAAGATTATATAAAAGTTTATGAAAGTTATTTTCAAAAAGGTTTTAAAAGAAAGTATTTTCAAAAAGAAAAGTCTGTTTTGGAAAACATATTCCCCAAGGCCATATGTAATATCTTTCGATCCTTCGTCTGAATCTCTTTCCTTTTCTTTTCAGCAAGTCTATGGAATCTAGTATTCCAGAGGGCGTTACGATACCAGGCTGGTTATGTAGGTATCTATAGGCCACGGAGCCTACTGGTGGTCAAGCCAACGTTCCTTCCCCAGCTGCACCCGTCGTTCCTCCTCCTCCGCGTGCAGACAACTTCTCTAAGATCTACAAAGATTTCTGTGCTTTGGGAGGAAGGCCATTCCATGGAACCTGAGATGTTCGTAGAGGCAAGGAATTGGCTCAAGGAGACAGAGGACTTGTTTGGAATTTTCGATATGGATGATCGTACGAAGATTCAGCTAGCCGCTTGGCTACTGAAATACGAAGCTTCGTTCTGGTAGGAAGTAACCCAAGAAGAGCATCCGGTGGAAACATGGGATGATTTTAGATAGAGGTTTGAAATGAAGTTTCTTTCTCAAGCTGAGAAAAGCATACAAATGGAGAGGTTCTTGGCGCTCGAACAAGGAAACATGACATTTAAAGAATATGTGAACAAATTCAACCAGCTAGTAAGGTTTGGATTGGAACTGGCAGTTACTCTGCATAAGAAAGCTTTGTGGGTTTTTAGATGGTTGAATGAACCCCTTCATGGGTTAGCTATGTCCCATATTCTAATGGGAGCTGCTTTTGAAAGGCTTTTTGATATGGCCTTGATGCGTGAGGAAGACAAAGGAGAAAAGAAGAAAGTTAAAGATGAGGATTCAAAGCAAAACAAGAAGGTATGGTCCAAGAAAGGACAACAACAACAGAAGAAGGGCGGAAAGAATGACAAGGCCAAGGATAAGAGGAAGTGTCACAGTTGTGGATGTGAGGGTCACTTGGTCAAGGACTGCAAAAGAAGGAAGAATACTTGCTTCAATTATGGAGAGGTCTGACATTTTGCTAGGGAGTGCCCAAAGAAATAGGGACAAGGTCAAAGCGCAGAAGCTTCTGGAGGGCAGGTGCATGCTCTTGCGATTAGTGCTCCAAATAGAGGTAGGAAAGTTTCCGTGGAAGGTTTGATTTCTCTTTCCAATCATCCTATTAAAACTTTATTTGATTCTGGCGCTTCGCATTCATATATATCTAGTTCTGTGGTTGAATCTCTGCACTTAAATACTAGTATGATTGTGGATCCCATTATTGTCTCAAACCCCATTGGTGGTTCTGCTCATTTATCTATGATTTGTCGGGGTTTGAGAATATCTTTATTGGGCGTCGATTTGAGTGTGACACATATGTGCTCGGTTTTATGGGCTGCGGTTTAATTCTAGGGATGGATTGGCTAGGCATGTATAGTGCCATTTCGTATTGTGAGAAGAGGGTGGTTAGGCTTCTGACTTGTCATGGGAGGACCCTCGAGATTTCTTTGACCCGCAAGGATCGGTTATGCTTAGTAGTCTCTTGATGCATCTATCGATGATCTGCAATCTGTTCCTGTAGTATGAGATTATCCTGATGTTTTTGATAAGGTATGGGGCTTATCTCCGAGGCATGAAATCGATTTTTGTATATATTTGGTGGACAATGCAAAAAAAAGCTGCATTACCTGTGCGCCATTTGGCTCCAAGGAAAAGGAGGGAGCTTAGCAAGCAAGTAGGGGAGTTTCTTGAGAAAGGGTTTTTTAGGCGAAGCATACCTGAATGGGGTGCTCCAGTAGTATTCGCAACTAAGGCAGATGTTTCGCTTCGCTTTTGTGTAGACTATAGGGAGTTGAATAAACTCAATAAGAAGAACAAGTACGCACTCCCAAGGACAGATGAATTGTTTGACCATCTTGTTGATGCATCAGTATTCTCTCAGCTAGACTTGGCCATGGGATTTCATCAGTTGAGGGTGGCTGAGAACAGTATAAATAAGACCACTTTTAGGAATCTAGATGGTTTCTTTGAATGACTTGTTATGCCTTTTGGGTTGACAAATGCACCCACCTATTTTGTTGATCTAATGAGCAGGGTGTTTCGGGTATTTCTAAATAAATTTGTCATGGCCTTTGTTGATGATATCTTAATTTTCTCGAAGAGCGAGGAAGAGCATGCCTTGCGTATAAGGGAGGTTTTGAAAACTCTCCGTGCGCATCAGCTTAAGGCAAAGTCCTCCAAATTCCATTTTTGGAGAAAAGAGGTGAGATTCCTAGGGCATACGGTTTCTAAAGAAGGGATAGCGGTGGATCCCGCAAAGGTGGTTGCAGGTCAGGATTGGCATATTCCAAAGAATGCAACGGAGGTGGGAAGCTTTTTGGGGTTAGCAGGCTATTATAGGAAGTTCATTAATGGCTTCACAAAGATATCAGCCCCACTCACCAAGATGACGAAAAAGAACATGGCATTTTCATGGGATATAGATTGTGATGTTGCTTTCTAACAATTGAAGAGGGCTCTGACAATAGCCCCAGTCTCGACCTTGCCCAATGGGAACAAAGTAGTATACACTAATGCATGTGGTACAGGGCTTGGTGTGGTTCTGATGCAAGAGGGAAGGGGGGAGGGGGTATACTGCTAAGGGTTCATGAGAAGAACTAGCCTACCCATGATTTAGAGCTAGCTGCCATAGTATTCATGCTTAAGACATGGAATCATTATTTGCTTGGAGAGAAGTTCGAGTTGTATATCGATCAAAAATCTCTTAAGTACTTGTTCTCATGGAAGGATCTTAATTTAAGGCAACAAAGGTTGATGGAGTTCCTTGCTTCTTATGTCTTCGAGATCGCTTATAACCCTGGCAAGGGTAATGTGGTGGGAGATGCGCTGAGTAGGCAGAGGATGACGTTAAGTCCTCTGTTTGTGGAACGGGAAAGCTTGGAGTTCATATCGACTTTTGACTTTAGACCCTCCACCGAGCTTTTGTCTGGTTTGTTTGCATCGCTAGATATAAGACCTACCTTTATGTATCAGATAGGAGCTTCGCAGTGGTATAATCTACAAATTTCAGACATCTTGGATAGGCTTAGAAAAGGGGAGACTTCTAGTCACCTCAATAGAAATTCGATAGACGATAAAGGGTGGTTGCGAAGATGGAAGGCATTATGTTCCCCAAACTGGAAGTTTGTTAAAGACAGTCCTAGAAGAGGCCCATCATTCTAAGATGACTATTCATCCAGGCGGTGATAAGATGTATAAGGACATGAAGAGGATTTTCTTTTGGGCTGGGATGATGAAAGATGTGGCAAAGTTTGTTTCTCAGTGTTTGGTTTGTTAGCAAGTTAAATCTGAGCAAAAGAAGCCCGGTGGTTTACTTCATCCTTTGGAGGTTCCACAGTGGAAGTGGGAAAGCATCTCTATGGATTTCATAGATGGTTTTTCTAGATCGAGGAAAGGCAACACTAGTATTTGGGTTGTAGTAGATAGAATTACCAAGAGCTCCCATTTCATTCCAATTAAGAGCAAGAGGACGGCGGCATGGTTGACAATAGTTTATGTTCGAGAGGTAGTTCGTCTTCATGGAGTACCTTCGAGTTTTGTAAGCGATCGTGACCCCATTTTCACCAGTGAATTTTGGAGGATCTTGCTAAAAGCATTAGGTACACAATTTTGTTTGAGCACCGCTTATCACCCACAGAGTGATGGACAGACAGAAATGGTGAACAGAATTCTTGAGGATCTTTTAAGGCTATCCTAGACTTCGGAGGGACTTGGAAAGAGCATCTTTCTTTAGTAGAATTCGCCTACAACAACAATTATCAAGCTTGCATTGGCATGGCACCCTTCGAAGCATTATACGGACAAACCTGTAGATCACCAACTTGTTTGTGGGAATCTACAGAAAGGCTATTACTTGGACCAGAAATGGTTAGAGAGATGTTCGAGAAGATCGATCTTATTAGACGATGAAAGAAGACTGCTCAAGAAAGACATAAATCCTAAGCTAACAAGAGAAGGACTGACATTGAATTTGAAGTAGGAGATATGGTTTTGATTAAAGTGTCACCGTTAAGGAATGTCGTTCGCTTCGGATTAGTAGGGAAACTAGCGCCAAGATTTGTAGGGCCATTTCCCATAAAAGAAAGGATTGGCCAAATGGCATATAGAGTAAAGCTACCAGAGAGACTATCCGGTGTTCATGATGTTTTCTACGTTTCTCATTTGCGGAAGTGCTTACATGATACCACAGAAGTAGTTGGGTCAAGTATATTGGAAGAAGTAGAAGTGGAATGGGAGGCTACAGTCAGATGAGTTCCTTCTCGTATTCTTGGATCAGAAGTTAAGAAGCCACGCAATCGAGAAGTCAAGTTGAATAGGTTCAGTGGGGAGATAACCCAGAGCATGTGACTTGGGAGACCGAATACAAGATTCGTGCTTCGTACCCTTTTCTTTTCGAGGGTATTTTCTTAACTTCTTTTTCCAAACTTTTTATCTATGCTTGTTTCTATCATTTGAGTATGTCCTATCGATCGAATCTTAGAGCTTTAGGTAGGAATCTAATGGATGTAAACATGTGTTTGAGACATGTTATGTTTGATGGATGCAATGCAAGTGTTTGCTAGTGGTTGCTCGTGGATGCATATACACACACATTAGACACTAGATCGGCTCAATCACTCTCGTACTGCATATGGATGTGTGTGCATTTTTCTTTTTTCTTTGTGGATGAAATTGAATGTACCATCGTATGGGTGTTGCATTTGGATGGATGATCGTGCACGCATACATAACTTACATGTTATGATAGGATGTTGCATACATGATGGATTCATGGCATTAACATACATTGCATTAAGGAGGTCGACTCAATCAGTAGACCGCCTGATCTTTGCATTAGTGTTGGGACATATACAGACACCTTTGCATATGTTCGTATAAGCATTAAAAATATTTTAAGGACAATGGATGTCTGTGTTTGGAGGATGAGTAGATTGATGTGGATGGTAGGATATACATTCTTCTTAACTTAAAGATTTCGGGGACGAAATCCTTTGAGTAGGGAAAAATGTAACACCCCGAATTTTAATAACACTAAAGAGGATAAATTAAAGAATAATTATTTTTGTTTCAAAATTAAGGGAAACAAGCTGCACCATTATGTCCGTCTCGAAATTCTGCTCAAGACAGACACTTGATTTGCGTAAAACGGACACCGTATGAAGAAGTTATTAAGGTTTGAAGTTTGTATATGTGCAAGATAATCATATATATGTAATTAAATTCAGAAAATCTGAAATTGGTTCAAAAATCAAAATTTCAGAGAGCTGCAAGAATCCTGCCTAAGGGTGTCGACCCTTAAGGTGGGTGTCGACCCCTGGGTCGACCCCCCCTAGGGCAGACGTGGCAGTTAGAGTTTGGGGGAAGGTGTCTATAAATATGGCTCCATTTCTCTTGTTTCTCCATACTGAAATTAATGGAGGAATAGGTGATGTCGCTGCCCAGACTGAACCAAACCTTTTTGTTCTTCTACAATCAAGTTAGCCAAGTTATTCAAGTGTAGATCTGTGATTCAACCTCTGCTTCTGCTATTCATCTTCTACCTTTCTGGATCCAAACACTATGAGTTTAAGTTACTTTTAGATTTAAATAATTAAAAAGTAAAACATGATATGACTGTAATTGGATCTGTGCCTATGACTGCTTGAATCATATTAGATCTATAATAACTTGTGAATCTATGATATTTTGACATAACTGTGACTTGGATCTTAACCTTTATCATGTCAGATCTACCTTTGATTATAGAGCTAATTTGATATTTAGATCACCTTGTACCTATTATGTTTGTGGTTAAATTGGATCAGTTATTAGTTGGACATCTAAATAATTGTTTAGATCTTATCATGCCTATTAAGACATCCCTACTATGTTAGACACAGTATTATTACCTTATGTTCATTAGATCTACTCTTATATGCCCATTTTATCAATATGCCACTATGTTTTTATGTCAGTCTTGTTAGTATAGTTATTTCTATCATCTTCCCTTCATCCTTTTCTTTTTATCTTTTTACATAGCCAGGCTATTTTCGAGCCTAGGCATGCCGCTAAAATATGGGAATGCGTTAAATGGGAAACGAGGGGAAAAACATTGAAATTGGGCATAACTTGCAAATGGGGAATTTGGCATAACTTGAGTAATGCTTAGAATATGAATTTAGGGCATATAATTCATTATGAACATAATTGGGAAAAAGGGGCATGAAAACCTATAATGACATAGGTAGAATATGCTAATAACGAAATGCCTAGGATCACAGTAACTAGAAAATGTAACTGCGCCTAGACACGAGGTTAGATTACACTTGTGGAGGAAGTCTGCCTGGAATCTCCCGGCATATCAGGTGACCACAAGTGGTGAGTCTAAGGTGAGGGGTCTAGGTGCACAAATACGAGACGTGCTAAGACACGAGGTTAAGCCCGACTTGTGGAAGAAGTCTGCTTGGAACCGACCGACATATCCAACATCCGTAAGTGGCAGGCTTAATGTGGGAGGTCTAGAACATTATAACCATAAATGGACATGGTAATGAATTGGAATACTCAAC
The DNA here is from genome assembly GCA_030737875.1 of Allium sativum. Taxonomy (NCBI): domain Eukaryota; kingdom Viridiplantae; phylum Streptophyta; class Magnoliopsida; order Asparagales; family Amaryllidaceae; genus Allium; species Allium sativum. The sequence goes on from CM060916.1 coordinate 320,616,428, forward strand.
TTAGTTGAATCCATAGGGATTGTATGAACATGAACTTAAATAAGGGCTAAGTAAATTTGTTTGAACAGTGGGTGGGTTAAGTAAATCGGATGGGGTGGGCAATATTTATATATAGGCCCACAAACTGGACCGAGGGGATTATGTAATTAAAGACACTAATAGGTATACATAACTGGAGGAAATCCTAGCGGGGATACAAGACAAGGGGGAGAGACGGTATCAACTTGTGTGTGGGACCCATTTCAATCGGTAACCCATATAATGGTATCGAACGAGTACTCCGCCCTAGGTCAGAGTTGGGGAATGCTTACTGAGCTGATTGTAAGAGATTCAAACGTCACTACTACAAAAGTGGGCATATTCGACGCTATTCTTCTGTGGCCGTAGATCAAAAAAGCGTTGCCGTAGGCCCTTTTTTCAAATAGGCAACACCAGGGGGGCGTGGCATCCGCGGCCGTTGCATTAGCCATCTAATGCAACGCTTTTGTCCATCTACGGCCACGGAAAGAAAGCGTTGCCTTAAGTAAAACTTTTGCCCTATTGCAACAGCATATCCATGTAATGCAACAACATACAGCGTTGCCTTAAGTAGAAGCCAGACCCTGGCTTCCAGCTCATGATAGTGGGGTCCGCATTGACTTTCCACGTCAGCTGTCAACGTGGCACATGCCACGTCAGCTCGCCACGTCAGCTACACATGTGTCTCATGCCACGTCAGCTATCCACGTGGCGCCACGTAAGCTGTGGGGCCCACGTGCCGTACATTGTGGAATTAATAATGTTAAACTTAATGCAACACCACAGCACAGTCTAATGCAACACCACAGCACAGTCTAATGCAACACCACAACACAGTCTAATGCAACACCACAAAAATCAAATGCGACACCAGGAAAAAATCAACTGCAGCTGTAATACAACCCTGTAATTACAGATTCTGCAGTACATATATTCAATCCAAAACATTGTACCACATTCATACATATATACCAAAATATTCATACAACAATTCCACCCAAAACATTCATCACCACAGTCAGACCAACCAATTATATATACCAACTCACAAGTATCATCACCAACACATTCCACAAGTACTGCCATCACCAAAACATACCACAAGTACTGTCATCACAAACACATACCACAAGTGCCATCATTTAAAAGAATAATCCGAATATATCACAAGTGCTAACACATACCATCCAAATACTTCAGTCAGTTGCCGGGGTTGAAGGAGTACAATTGTCAGCATCTTCATCACTTGTTGTGGTGACACAAAGGTCTCCAACATCTAAATTTAGATCTGGATTGGCTTCACCTAGCTTTTTTAACACCCATGACACGTTCTCTTTAACTTTTCTATTCACCTTTTCCTCCAAGTCCGCCTCCAGCTCTTGCCTTTTTTTTTGTCAACTCTTGGACATAGCTGTCCAAAGAACCAGGATTTGGAGACTTTTCAGCCAATTTGCCTCGCCTTCCTACAAGCCAGTTACGCGTGTGCCTCTTCCCACCAGAAACCAGTGCATCTTCCTCAGCAATGTTTCCAGCATCCACCATTGCTTGCACCTTCGCCTACAAAATGAAAACCAGGCAAGCATATAGTTAAATAGGCAGCTGGCAGGAATGAATTTATTAACAGAACTGGTTCTCTTTCAAACTAACTATATATGTGTTCGATTTAATATGCAGCTCCAACAAACGTACAATGTGCCAATTATACTGACACAAGTATTGCTATTTCAGTATCTAATTATATATGTACTCACGTATTTGGCCTTCAGTTCATCCGTGTTAGTCTTGTAACTTCGACCCGGTTCTCGTTTATAAGTTTCTAGATAAACCAAGGCAGCGGATGGGGAGGCTTTTTCTGGGTCCTTCTTTCTCTGTCAAGTATTAGGATTACCAATAATTCAATGATATAACAAATTAGAATTATCATGTGGTCAATTCAACTCAATCACAATAAAAAATAACTTAAGTTCAGAAAAACACATACTATCTTTTCTTTGGCTACTGCATGAGTTTTGGGACCCGTGGTATGTGTCTCATTCAACGAATTACGATGCACGGAATTAGAATCAGCTAGGGCATGGAAATCCAAAAAAAAATAGCACTAAACAAGGATAATGTGAACTACTAAAGATTAGCATTAAACAAGATAATGTGAACTAATAAACATTATACAAATGTGAATATCATTAAAGCCGTACCTGAACTGCTTCATCCCCCCAGTAGTCCAAGAGCATTTTAAAATCCTCCAACGGAATTGTACTGGGCCTATTTGCAAGCCTTACCTCATCAGTTGAGTATTTTTTATAATACCTTGTTTTGATGCGAGACTTGTACTGCCTCCAAGAGTCGTTAAGCGTGTTCAAGACCCACTTGTGTCCTTCTTCCGGTATGACATACCTAGCCTACAATATAGCAATCACAAAATTCAGGAAAGAAACTAATTAAGTAAAACCAAACATTTAGGAAGTCAGTTGAACTGTATATGGTTAAGGAAATTAGATTGTACCAGAGCATAATCCAACATTTGTCGCTTTAATTGATCAGGAACCACATGCCAATTGATGTAAGTAAGAGACACATTATCCTTTGCTAGTGTACCAAGAAAATTGCTTAACTCTGTAATATTATCAGAAACTGGCTAGCCATCCTCATTCAACTCAATGACTACTTTATCATCAGGGGTTCTAGCATGCACCTTGGTCATTTTTGACTTCCCTCTAGGATTTTTTGGACCTTGTACTTTATCTACCAGGTTCAAAAATGTGAATAGAAAAAAGACACACTCAACAGTGCAGTGCAGTGCACTGATAAAGAAACATTATTATTTATATATATACCTGTACCTGCTTCATCTTCCTGTGCAATCCATTCCTGCTCTAATCGATCGGTAAGATTTTCCATTGTTAGAGGCGCTTCAACGTTCTGCTTTTGACGTTTCCGCATCGCTAAATAAGCAGCAACTGAACCAGCAGCTTCACATGAACTGGTTGATTGTTTGAACAATTTGCTACATGTAGGTTTTAAAACGGATGGCCGAGACGTTGTAGGTTTTATAACTCCTGAAAAAGACGGTGTAGGGTTCGTAAGTTTCGTTAATGTTTCTGTCTGTTTCTCCCGGTTACTGAGTTTCTTTGGAGTGGGAGTGAATGTCAGGATAAAATCCTTGTTGGAGCCAGCTTTCTTTGGAGGGGGGCGCGCTTCATCGCTTCCTTCTCAATTTCAATGGCTGCATTGGTTCGCGCACGAGTTCTCGGTCCAGGTAAAAGATCCTTTGACTTAACAATTTTGATTCTCTACAATTAAGTTGAAGTTCAAGATTTTTTACGTTCATAAAGACAAATACAATAAGTAATAAACAAATAACTTCTTTATACCTCTGAATCTGATGAATCATCAGTGACGTCTTCACCAGCATTGTTTGGGATGTATTCATCACTTCCAGCAACATCTTTACATTTATCTTTCTTATTTCATGCGGCAGCCTCTTTCATACAACTAACCAATGAAGGCACCCCAAGTGATCTACTAACTGCATCATTTTCTTGCATGCGCACGATTCGCTCTTGTTCATACTTCATCAAAACTGATGGTTGTGAGAACTGCAAGCAGATTGGCATTATTACTCACCATCGATGATAAATTTAAGCTAGTTAACCAAATAGAGTTGATGTATAAACAGTTCTTGCTATTTTGACAGAATGCATGCACAAAGAACAAACAGTTACTTGAATTAGCTGCAGCCTTCATGGTCGGAATAAGATTTCATCCAGATTAATAAAACTGAAATGAAAGCTGAAAAATACCTGAACATCAGCTTCATTCTCTCGGGTAACATCATCTTTACCTGTTTCATTTTCTACATTTAATTTCCTCCGGGTTCCTTTGTCCGTCACAGTAACATCTTCTTCATCATTATCCATATCAGGCTCCGACGATAGTTTGTTCTGACCCACTTGAGTTGGGTTGTTTTTCATCATTTTGTGTTGCTGCTGAAGTCTATGTGCAGTAGTATACTTGCGCTTTGCAACCGGCTTCTTAGCAGAACCTGGAACAATAAAAATAATAACGATGGCCTCCTTCAAAGTTCTGTACACACACACAGAGATATATATAAGAATGGATCTATATTACATATACATATATACCTTGAATTATGTTTTCCTTGGCCGTATGATTACATGTGGATGCAGTTGAATCAACGGCTCACTGTCTTTGTCAATGGTGTTGTCGATGTAAAAAACCACGTCTTCTTGCTTATTGCAGCCCTGTACGTACTCGTTTACGTCCTTGTCATTCAGTATTAGCTGCCAGCCACCCCTCATTCCTTTTCTGATGTAGACTCCTCCTATTTCAGTGTAATGGAGACAATCTTTAACAAAGTCCATAAGCACACTGTAAGAAAACCGGTCTACATCATATTTTGTTACTACGAAGGATTCTCCGCCAACGTAACATGCCCTTCGAAACTGTCCACCATGTTGCAGTCGGATATTAATAAGTTCATCCATCCAGTACAAAATGAATACATTAGAACAACGTACATGCATGTTAAAGTGGACAAAAAACAACAACTATAATATTTTGGTCTATAACCAATTTAGATGACAGTAAAGAACATAGCATTAAATCATAAAACATGCGAACATTGTAGATTGCAATATGAGAAAAGAGTGCCAAATACATTCATCAAAGATAATAATTTCCAGCTAAAAAAAAAGTGCCAAATACATCATGAATTAGACCAAATTAAAGCAATAAGAAAGAGGAATTTTTTGTCCTAACAAGACGGAACAGGATCAGGAACTTCTGCTTCTAATTCTGTTTCTAGTTGTATTACGGGGACATCATCCCTAATCCAACCCCCATCAACAATTTCTGGTTCTAGTTCACCACCTATGCCCATATCATGTGGTTGCGTATTGCTCATGTCTTCTTCCATTGCATTCTCATTTTCAGTATCACACTAATCTCTCGGCAATTTTTTAATAACGTAATGACTGTTCTTTTCAACTGCATCTTCCACATAAAATACTTGCTGCACTTGCAAAGACAGGACATAAGGATCAGTTTTATGGCACTTGCTAAAATTTACTCGAGTAAGACCATATGAATCTTTTTCCTCTTGGTACCAACAACACTTAAAAAGGACCACTGTGAAAGCTCCCCAATAATCAAGCTCAAAAATTTCTTCTATTGATCCGTAGTAATTGACATCACCCACTATTGGGTTTTGGTCTTTCGAACTTGCAAAGCTGGTGGTTTTGGCAGTCAAAAATACACCACTATTTTGTGTAGTACATCGAGAATCTCTAAATTTTGTGTGGAATCTATATCCATTTACTATATAACCGGTAAACTTCCTAGCTACTCGATTAGGACCTAATGCAAACACCTCTACATCTGTTGAAATCTTGTCCTTTTTCAGAACCTCTTCTTTAAGCTAATTCCAAAACTCTTTGAAATGTTCTCGTTCCCTCTTGTATCTTCTTCTATTTGCAAGACCATCCACAAAAGCTCGATGAACCCTAAATAATAATTACGGTCAAAAAACTACGAAATGCAGATGTTAATTTATAGTTAAGGAAAATGATATAGGAACTTAAGAACTTACTCGATCAAACTCTCAATTTCTTTATTACTGGAATTGAACAGAACATAGTGATGCGTTGCCTTCCAAACTGCATCTTTCAAATTGAACATCTTTCCATCTTTATTCTTCTTTGTTCCAATATGATATTCCAAATCTGTTTGACATCTTCCAAAATCAATCGACGTGTTTTCTGTTCCACCATCAACGCTTAAAAATCTTGAACAGAAGGTCACACACTCTTCTGCCAAGTAACCTTCTGCAATCGAACCTTCCGGTCTGTTTCTATTTCGCACATAAGATTTCAACTTTCCTAGATATCGCTCAATTGGATACATGTATCTAAGATGTTCAGGCCCACCTTATTCGATTTCTCTGCATAAATGAACAGGCAAGTGTACCATTATATCGAAAAAATCCTGTGGAAAAATCATTTCAAAATGACAAAGTATCTCTACAATTTCTTTTTGCAGCCTCTTGATATCATCCACTTCGATAACCTTGCTCCATAGTCCTCTAAAGAATGCACTAAATCTGATCATTGATAACGCAACCTCGGGTTTTGACACTTTCTTCACAGCAAATTGTAACAAATAGTGGAGTATGAAATGAGCATCATGGCTCTTATATCCCACAACCGTTCTCTCTTTTACGTGCACGTACCGACTAACATTCGAGGCACAACCGTAGGGCAGTTTGGCGTTCTTCAATACAGAGCAAAATATTTCTTTTTCCTTGTTTGTCATATCAAATATTGCAGCTCTAATTTCAACATGCTTTCCATCACCACATTCAACAGGATGAAGGGCCTTCCTTATGCCCAATTCCTGTAAATCCAAACGAGCGTTTAGGTGATCCTTCGACATGCGGCCTATATTAAGTAAAGTACCTAATATTTTGTCGCATATGTTCTTTTCTATGTGCATGGCATCCAGGTTATGTCGAAGGGGATTATGACACCAATATGGTAAGTCAAACAGTATTGACCTCTTTTTAAAAGGGCCGTCACTTTTACCAGGTTTCTTCGTCTTATCCCCAAACCGATTTTTGAACCCCCGCAATAACTCTTCAATATCAGTTCCTGATAATATTTCTGGAATGCTCCCCATTTCAGTTTCGCCATTAAATCTCCTCTTATCTAGCCTTCACTTATGTGTCGGATCAAGAAACTTTCTATGGTTCATATAACACATTTTTTTGCTATGCTTCAAATAATTTGAAGAAGTTTCATAATGGCATACTGGACATGCTAGTTTCCCCTTCGTGCTCCAACCTGACAACATGGCATATCCCGGAAAATCACTAATGGTCCATAAGACGCTTGCACGTAAATTAAAATTCCCATCAATCAAGGAATCATATGTTTCGACGCCAACATTCCATAACGCTTTCAATTCCGCAATTAAAGGCTACATATATACGTCAATACTGTTCTTCGGAGAATCTGGACCAGATATTAATGTTGAAAGAATCAAATTCTCTTGTTTCATACATAACCAAGGCGGAAGATTGTAGTTTACCAACACAATTGGCGATGTACTATAACTTGAATTCATTGAACGATATGGATTAAATCCATCAGATGCTAGACCCAATCTAACATTACGATTTTCTGATGAAAAATCAGGATAGCGAGCATCCATCATCTTCCATGCCACACCATCAGCCGGATGTCTTAATTTTCCATCTTCTTTTCGTTCCACTTGGTGCCATCTCATAAGCTTGGAAAATTCTTTGCACATAAACATCCTTTGTAACCTTGGTCTTAGAGGAAAGTACCTCATTACATTTGCCGGCACTTTGGGAATTGACTTTGGTGGATCATTATTATCAACGATGTCTTCCTTTTCTTTTACAGCCCATCTCGAAAAACCACAAATGTCACAAGCCTCTTTATCTTTATTCTCTGCCCAATATAACATGCAATGGTTTGGGCAGGCATGTATTTTATGGTAATTAAGACCTAAATCCTTAATGACATTCTTTGCAGCGTAGGAAGACAAAGGCAGCTGGGCATCAGGAAAGGCTTCTTTTATAAGCTTTAGTAATTCCCCAAACGCAGACTCGTTAATTCCATAAGCATACTTTAAATGATAAAGCCTGATCAAGAAACTTAGTCGAGAAAATTTAGTGCAGCCAGGATATACTTTTTTTCCTTCTTTAACATGCCGATAAAATTTCTCGGCCTCTGGATTTGGTTCTACTACAGAGTCCTTGGGATTTTGACCAAATTTGTAACCCGCACACTTAAACATCACATCTAAATTATCCTCAAAATCCATCTCCTTTGCACAATCCATATGGTCATCAACACCTATTAATTTTGTCTGTGAAACTTCACAAATCCACCCGGTATGTAATGGAGAAGGGCCATTAAAAATAAGATGATTGTATATGACATTTTCACAATACCAATTATGTTCTATACATTTTTTGTAGGGGCACTTCATCTCATCACCTACTTTATAAATGGGAAATGCATTTCTTAGAAAAGCTGTTACCCCTCTTACATATTCTGCGCTCGATCTCGGAAGTCCTATCCATATGTAATACTCACTATCCATTGCCACAATCTAACCACGGCTTAGTAAGACTAAATTTGATACCCCTAAGAGTTTCAAGACACGAACAAGGGCTACCCTATAATGTTAGACTAAATTAGAAATAAAAACAAAACAAGTTAATAATTTACAAATATACATAATCAGTGTGATGATACAAGGACGATTGTTTTGATATGAATTATCACTGACTTTTGGAACTGAGTTACTAAGAGAATACGTACATAAAACAAGCAACTAAGGATACTGAACACAAATGCATAACATTACATGACTGCACCTAAACAAAACAGTACAGATACAAAGACTATACAGGTGATACATAGACGATACAGTTGTATCTAATACAAAGAACGATGCAATAATTTAATTTTGTCGTCTAATGTTTAGCCCTTGAAGCTGGTCGTTAAGTCTACTAACATCGGTTCGAAAACCAATAACATGATTTTGCAGCGTTGTAAGTTGATGTTGTATCTCATTTGCGTACTCAGCGGCTCGACTTGGAAACTGTTGGTCAATCCACTGCCAAAAGGTACACCCTGTGGGATAAACCCGACATCTAAAATAACGACGACCAATGTTGAATCCAATCGAAATAACATCTTCTGCAGCGGCATACCCACAATGACACATTATGATTGGTGAGTCAGCATGTTGTTCGTTAACCACTTGGTTGTTTTGATGCTGACGACGCAAACGACTATGCCGTCGCATCGCCCTTTCTTCACGTCGTTCTTCTTCTCGCCGTTGTCTTCGGAGTTCTTCTCGCTCTAGTTCATACTCAAGAAAATCATCGTAGTGCCTTTCTTGCATCTCTATATAAAAATCAATAGGAGTTTCTGGTGATGATGGGTTTGACAGTCCTAGATCACCCATGCCTAGGGTATCTTCGTAGTCATACGATGTAGGAAGAGATATAGGCATTATTTAACTACAAACAGAAATAGACATTTGAACATTCATATTGGATTTCTTTTATCCTCTAAATTTTGTTAACACCTTTGGAAATAGGAATTATTTACCAATACATCAATGGTTTGGCAAACATAAAAATACAGAACTTGCACAATTTCAACACATGCAAACATATAAATACAACACTTCAAGTATAAAAACCCTAATTTAAGGTAATCGGTATACCCAAATCACCCAGAGACTTTGAACGCAGATCAAAATAAGTTAGAGATGAAATCAACTGAATAAAACCTAAATGATGAAGCCCTAACTACCTGTAATTGTCCTAAACGATCCAAATTGGAGGTGTAAAGTTCGTAAAATAGGAGCAATCGAAAGTTTATAGTTTGTAACCTGAGGAAGAGTAGCAATCGGAGGCGTTCTTGGACGGATTTCGTGGAGAGAGAAACGGACAGAAGGAGGAGTACCGGAGAAATTTGTATTGGGGGGAAGTATTTCGTGAATGGGGAAACTATCGCGCCAAATTTTCACTAAGCTGTAGCAAGGATCAGCTTGAACCGTTGGATTAATCAACATCTACGGTTATTTATTTGTTTAAACTGATAACGCGGATCGCTGACCTGGCATGTATTTATGTAATGCAACACTTTGAACTGGTGTTGCAAGGATCGGCAAGAACCGTTGGATTAATCAACATCTACGGTTATTTATTTGTTTAAACTGATAACGCGGATCGCTGACCTGGCATGTATTTATGTAATGCAACACTTTGAACTGGTGTTGCAAGTCACAGCACAAGAATTTCAACCGCAACACTGTGTTCACATCTAATGCAACAACAAATGAATGTTGTTGCAGAAGATCAAAGAATGCATAGCTTTCGCCACACTTTTCATGCAACGCACACAAATTAGTGTCGAATATACCCACTTTTGTAGTAGTGCGTGGAGGACGGTGTGGGCGGCGCAAACGACTGGGACATGTGCATGCATGCCCGGGCAGAAGGGGATTAGATGACCGTGACACCAGTTGTGACGGCCCGCCCCGCACCAACCGATATTTACTCCAAAAATTTGTGATGTACCCATGTCCAGTTAGCACGGAACAGTCGTCAGAAGAAAAGAAAGAAGACGAGGAAACAACAAAGAGTCTATAGAATGTCTCACAGCGCATGGAACAAAATATAATAACAACATACTTGACATAAAATAGGTGAGACAGTGTATAAGCTGAGACAACTATCATAGCAGCGGAAAATCCAATTACAGCTTATGTTCCACAACATCATTATTACTACTTTTAAAACTGTCTCTAAAGCAAGATAAGGAAGGTACACTACTAATGCCCAAGTAGTGACCACCAACGACACAGCGAGAATATCTATATATATCATACGTGGAAGCCTCATGCTCGCCTCCAAATCAGCTACTCATGCATCACCAGCTAACCTGTCTCTAGTCTACTCGTTTAGGAGAATCCAGAGTAATAAGAAGAGACATAAAACTCTGGATCAGACAAAAGTCTGGTATGAGCGATAAGCAGCTAAACAGAACAATACCAAGTATAGTAAACCATACCTGAACCTGTAACCAAAGAGTTAGTACTACAAACTGTACAGCACTCTAGGGTGCCACTAACATATGGTGTACAAGCATACGGGGGTAGGGGAGTGCATGTCACAGTGATGGCAAACAATCAAGCATAGCACCCATCCTTACATCTCTCACTCAGTGCATAAAGCATACGATATCCGCCACTTCGATCACTCAATACTTTGCTATGATCACTCTGCCCCATGAAGTCACAACGGCTTCACTTCATTGATCCATAGCCACTAATCCTTCGCTATGTCCACTTTGCCCCATGGAGTCGTACACACCCCACTGCACTGGCTCATAGCCTTACTAATCCTTTACTAAGTCCACTCTGCCCCATGGAGTCACAATGGCTCCACTGCAATGGCTCATATACTTACTACGATCACTTTGCCCCTCGAGTCACGGTGATTCTACTGCACTGATGCGTAGCCCATCATTCCTTTTCGGTGGTGAATCGAAGTTATGAACGTCGACAACTCCTTAGCACACGTCCCGCAGCAAAGCCCAATCATGAAGTGAACTCATTGGTTCCCAACTGGATCCTGAGCTCTAACTTCCATTTGGACTACCTTTGCATCTCAGGTTATTGGTCATCACCGGATCGGTTCGGACTCCTCACAACCATCGGTTCGGTTCAGCCTTCAGTATCACCCACTGAATCGATTCTAATCAATCACAAAGCATACCACAAAGTCATAGCAACAAATAGAAGTGACCTCAAACACCAAAACGTTAATATGATAGGTTAAAATGGACCAAACATAGCCAAAAACCCATACTTCCCTTAAGCATGTTCAACCATAATTAATAATAGGATTAGCAAAACTTAACCAAATTAACCCAAGTTTCTAACATGGGTCTAAAACATCATTTAAGAATTTATAAATATTTTTCCATATTTTATTAATGCATAAATTCGCTAATCTTCACTAGTTACCCTTAATCAACCGTAATTAGTGCAAAACTATGCAAATCACTCACCTTAGCCACAAATAAACCTTCAATCTGAAATAAATCTCTGATATGGGGCGAATACTAATGCTAAATAACAGCTCTAATCTTGATTTTTTGAAGATCTCCCTTGGTTTTACGTTGCTAAGATTAATCCTTGATTAGAAAGTGATTTAGAGGTGATTTAGAGGTTGGAGGCCATTTTTAGGGTTTCTAACAGGTAAGTGGAGGCTAGAAAACTGAAATGGAATGAAACCCGAACACTTTTCAACCTCCCCATAACCCTAATCCCGAAATGGGTTATGGGCCCATTCACTAATCACCCTATTTGGCCCGGTTAAGCAGTTTTTCACCTTCCAAACCTTATTTCAGTCATTTCTCCCAAACAGTAAGTCCGTTTTCCACATGTGACCACTCTACGGAAAGGTAAGCCATCATCTGAAGCCAATGGAAGTGGTTTTTGGTTAAAACTCCTTTCCAATCAAAAGTTATGGCCGAAACAAGATCAACTAGGGGCAAAACGGTCATGTAAAAATCAGCAAAAATCATGAACATGGGAAATGGCCCCAATGGTCATTTCCCAAAGCCACATGATCCTACGACCTCATATAAGAAAGAAATAAAGATTCTACGATCCTCCGATGCGTAGAATGCGGGTTGTTACATTCTCCCATCCTTAAGAAATTTCGCCCCCGAAATTCCCTAATCATAACACACAAAGGGTCCCGCATGCCTATCAGCCATAAAACAACAATCAAACATGCAAAACAAGCAAAACAAGTCTATCCTAGCATGCAGAATAACTAAATTGCAAAGTAAATCTTACCAGGCAAGGAGTTCTGGATATGTCTTCCTAATGCTCTCCTCTGTCTCCCAAATACAGTCATTCTCGTTCTCACCCCACTGAACCTTGACTAGCTTCACCGCCTTCCTTCGAAGTTGCTTCGTATCGTGCTCGACAACACGAATCGGCTTGCGGTTCCTAACCGCTTTGGTTTCCACATCGAGGTCCTTTAACTGATCAGGTGAAATAGTCATATCTGGGTCGTGCACGAACTTTCTTAGCTGGGAAACATGAAATACGTTGTGAACTCCCGCCATCTTCTCGGGTAAGTCAACTCTATACGCCAAATTCCCAACTTGTTCGAGAACTGGGAATGGGCCAACAAATCTTGGTGCCAACTTGCCTCTCCTACCAAATCGTATCACGCTCTCCAACGGAGAAATCTTGACAAACACTAAGTCACCAAAGGAGAATTTTAAGTTTCTTCTCCTCTTTTCGGCATAACTCTTCTGCCTATCCTGGGAAGCCTTCATCCGTTGTTGAATGATCTTAATCTTATCTGAAGATTCCCTTACCACATCTGGTCCAAGCACAAACTTCTCACCAGTCTCTATCCAACATGATGGTGAGTTGCACGGTCTTCTGTACAAAGCTTCATATGGAGCCATACCGATACTGGATTGATAGCTATTATTATATGCAAACTCCACTAGATGCAAATGGTCATCCCATGATCCACCAAAATCCAATATACTAGCTCTCAAGTGATCTTCCAATATACGATTCACCCTCTCTGTCTGACCGTCGGTTTGAGGATGATACGCGATACTGAGATATAATTCTCACCCTAGAGCCTCTTGTAAGCTCTTCCAAAACCCACTAGTAAACAATGGGTCTCGGTCACTCACAATGCTTTTAGGTACTCCATGAAATCTCACTACCCACTTCATATACAGTTCTGCTAACTTAGCTGTCGTTCTGGTCGATTTGACTGGTATAAATTTTGCACTCTTGGTCAATCGATCCACAATTACCCAAATGCTATCATGTCCCGATTTAGTCCTTGGTAAACCATCAATGAAATCCATCGAGACTTGCTCCTATTTCCATTCGGGAATTTCTAATGGTTGCAACAAACCACTAGGCTTCTTTTGCTCGGCTTTAACTAGATGACAATTCATGCACTTGGATATAAACTTCCCAACGTCTCTTTTCATCCCTTCCCAGTAGTAAGTCTGCTTCATGTCTCGATACATCTTATCACCACCGGGATGTATAGTCAGTTTTGAGTGATGACATTCCCTAAGCACTTCATCCCTCAAACCATTCACATTGGGTACAACTAGTCTTCCATTCTTTCGAAGCCATCTTTCTCGATCAAGCCTATACAAATTCATCTCCTTATCGTCAATATTCATCTCTAACTTGGAGATGATTTCCAATAGATTAGGATCGTCCCTCTGACCGGAACCAATCCGCTCAATCAAAGTGGGTCTGATCGTCAAACTAGCTAACATCTCTGGATCCAATTCGCACTTTGGTCTGAAATCATACCCTGCGATATACTCCAGTTGCTTCCATTCAAGAAACATAGCCCCTAAAATGGCATGTCTCCTACTCAAGGCATCGACTACCGCATTGCCTTTCCTAGGTGTATATGCGATATCAAAATCATACGAAGCCAAGAACTCTAACCATCTCTGTTGAAGAAGATTTATATCCTTCTGAGAGAAGAGATACTTTAACGATTTTAGATCCGTAAACAACTCAAATCTTTCTCCCAAGAGATAATGTCCCCACATCTTCAACGCGAACACGATCGCAGCCAGTTCCAAATCATGGGTAGGATACCTTTTCTCATGCGGCTTTAGTTGCCGACTAGCATAAGCTACAACCCTACCTCCTTGCATCAATACAGCACCTAATCTGGTACCACAAGCACCTAATGTTGGGGTGCATTAAATAATTAATGCCACATAATAGGGTTAAGTTAATTTGATTAATGACGCTTAACCAAATATGACATGGACAAATGGGTTAAGTAATTTGATTAGGCTAATGATACTTAACAAAACATGACAAGCTTGGGTAGGTTAAGTAACTTGATTTGCCTAAGGACATTTGACCATTTTTATACGACTAGTGGACGGGATTAAGTTAACCAACACTTAATCAATCCAACACGATAACTTGATAAGGTTAAGTAAGTTTCCTTAATGACACTTAACCGTATAATACAGTCAATGGGTGGGGTTAGGTCAACTTAGACTTAACTAATGTAAACATGGTAATTGGACGGGGGTTAAGTTAACCTACACTTAACTAATCCAACTCGATAATTTGATGTGGTTAAGTTAATCAATACTTAACCAACTTAACGTGAAAACATGATAAGGCTAAGTCACGAATCGTTTCGAATACGCTTGACCGATTTGACTCGGTAATTTGATAGGGTCAAATTAATATATACTTAACCAATCTAAAATGATAATTAGACGAGGTTAAGTCATGGATTGCTTGATATACTTAACCAACTTGACACATGGTCTGTAGGGTTAAGTCTTGGACTTGGATACTTAGCCAGTTTCGACTTGTTTTGTAGACGGGTTAAGTTGTGAACTTAAGTGACACTTAACCCATTAGATAAACCCTAATTCGGAGGATTAGGTAAATAACCATAGTTAACAAGGATAATGGAAATAAGGCTAAGTGGTAAACCTTAGTTAAGGGAAACTAAGTAATAATTCTTAGTCAAGGAAATTTGGACCACTTCTTAGATAGATGAGTAACCCGATACGGTAGGTCATCGTTTAAGTATACGTTTAGGAGCAGGCTATCTGATTTAGATAAAGGCTCCAGCGAACTGGGTAACGAAGCAGCGGCTTCGGGGAACGTGAGGATATTCTTGGTATCCCTCTGTGAGGTCGCAGATGATCATCCTGGGCTCACAAGAGGTTAAGGTCTGCGTTAGAAGAACCAAGAGTATGCCTTGGTTGCTATACGAGCGACCTAAAGACTGGGATGGATAGCAGTGAGTCGACGAATACATGATAGTGCCCTAGATAGCAAGTTCGTCGATCATCTACCATTTTGAGTCAAGCGTGTACGTACGGAAAGGCAGGGAACACCCAACAGACCATAATTGCTATCTAATTATGGGTGAGGTAGGCCGTAGGATGTGGGCTGGCCGGAGTGTAGTTCTCATACAAGATTTTCTCTTGTGTTGCCTTTCACTAGTTGAGGGAGGGGTCTCGTGGGACCATAGCCACGTGTAGAAAAACAGACCTTAGTATCTGCATCGGCAGATAAATTGAAAGCTCCCGACCGAGTCCTGTATTTCTTGATTTGCCCTGTGACAGGACTCGGATGGCACGATGTGATACATGTGCATACAGTCATGGAAAAACGATTCACGATGAATGCGTGGGAAAAAGGGCGCGGTTGACGGTTAGCGTAATCCCTAGTGGCCCTAGGTGGCTGAACCAAAACCGAAATACGAAAACGTGCAATAGGTAAGCGTAATCCCTAGTGGTCCTAGGTGGCATAAGTCCTAGTTGTACAAACGATGATTCATGTTGAGAGAGCCTAGCTAGATCTAGGGTGACAGTCCAAAACGAGTTCAAGGGAAATGGAACTACGTTGGAGTAGTATAGAATTACATAAGAAAGCCCGTACGGTCTACGTCAAAGGACTGAACATACACATGGAAAGAAACATACGAATTGAGTAACCTATATATGCTATATATTGGGTTGACATGGACCATTACATGACGTTAAGTAAGGGACTTTCATGGTTAACACATGATACGGTTGGGATACTAGTACAGTAGGTGCAGAGTATATACAGGATAGATACCATGGGACGTTATACTTGATAGAAACCTGACGATGTGATACCTTGTTTTATCTCGACATCATAATTTATCATGACACCTTAGTTTTTTCCGGGTACAGTAGTTCATCCGGCTTTCTTGGTTTAGTTGATCTATCTTGTTAGTTATTTCATCATGCCAGTATACTATTATCCTTATGTTCATCTCAGTTCCTCATGCCAGTTAACTTTACTAGTTTATATGCTGATAGTAGATAGGGCTTACCAGTCTTTATGACTGACCCCGTTTTCTTTCGCTTCTTGTCTTCCGTTTCCCCCCTAGGTTACAGGGAGGAAATACTGTTGTTAGTTCAGACTTCTTCTGCTTGAAGGCCATCATGTATGGCTTGGACTTTTCTTGGCTATGGCTACTTTTCTGTTTTACTTGGGGAATAATTTATGAAAAAGTTTTTATGCTTCTTTACTATTGCAAGACAGGTTTTGATGTACTCTGATGTAAAAGGCTTTAGACCTTAATATTAACGTTATGAAAGTTTGCTTTTACTTCCGCTATTTTATATGTTCTGTCTTGTGATATTTCTGTGCATGTTTACCAATAATGCCCCTCTAAAGCTAGTGCATTCCTTTGTGAGTGACCCTAGCGGAGGCGGGGTGTTACACTTGGTATCAGAGCAGAAGGTTACCAGATTGGGCAAAAGTTTTTAAAACCTTCTGAAAACTATTTGAAAACCGTTTACAAAGAAGCATTTTTCAAGAAAAGTTTTCAAAGAAAAGGCTATTCCCCAAGAGCCATTAGCACTATCCTTGGTTTCCTTGATTGAATCTCTTTTCCTTTCTTTCCTCCATCTGTAGTCACAGTGGTTTTGACTGCGACTAGTCCTTTCTAGCTACGAAAGTGTTTTCCGTACGATGGAGGTGGTTCTCGAGAGACCAGTGGTCGCGTTACAAGGAAGGATAGTGAGAAAGGGGATAAAGGATACGAGCTTAAGGATGAGAAACTTGTTGGTATGGCTTAGTCCTCAAAGGAGGAAGAAAGATGAACAATGAAACCCATGACGAGAGAGTACCTTTGGCATGGAAAAACGGGGCGGATAGTTAAGTATCATGGGACCAGGACAGGATCATCGGGAGGGCAATAGTATGCTCTCATTTCTAGGGTACCTCAGAAGGAGGGTAACGATCTTGTTAAAGGTTTAGCTTTTCTTCTCTATCATCCCGTAGGGACTTTGTTTTGATCACCGCATCTTTTAAGTCCGCTTCGATAGTTGCGTCTCTGCACCTTAGTACTAGTATAATAGAGGATCCCGTTTTTGTCTCAAGTCCTATTGGAAGACCGGTCCATTTATTCATGGCTTGTTTGGATTTGAGAATGTCTATGTCAAGTGTTGAGTTTGGAAATAATGCTTATGATTATAAGCTGTGGATGGATTCTAGTGACAGAGGGGTTATCCAGTAAGGGGTGCCACTCTCGGTTTTGATAGGAGGGTAGTTAGACTCTTGACTAGCCTTGGTAATACCCTCGAAGTATCGTGTAACCTTTTGGGTTCCGTCATGGTTAGTTACTTAGAATCCCTAGATGCCTTTGTTGGAAATTGGAAACCCGATAGAATGGTGTTTGTTAGTAAGACGGATGGTTTACTTCACTTATGCATGGGTTATAGGAATTACCCTAGTAAGTGCGCTTGGTAACCTGTTTGGCATCTGTTTACTTTCAAGAGAAAGTTCTTCTACGTGGAATACCTTATGGTACGAGATCCAAGATTCACTAGTGGATTTTGGAAAGCTCGCATGGAATCATGAGTACGTAGTCATGTTTGTGCCAAGTATTCTAGAAGGAGAATAAGTGCAAGTGGAACGAGAGGCGACGAGGAAATGAGTTCCAACTCATGTTATGGAAACAGGAAATAAGAAGCTGCGAAATCGCGAGGTTATAGGACGGTCAAGACACGATGGAACTAAGCTCAAGGAGATGCGACTCAGAAGACTGAAGACTAGATACGCGCATGATATCTCTTTTTAGGAATATATCCTCGATCCCTATTTTTCTGTTGAGCTTGCTTGTAGGCTATCTTTTATGGATATCCTCTCGGTCCTGTTTCTGTTTCAAACCCCGTAAGGAGTTTGTTTTGTTTATCTTCTCGACCCTGTTTTAGGGAATCTTAGGTAGAACCCTATGGATGTAAACATGTATTTGAAACATGTTATGATTGATATGGTTGCAAATGGTTGCAAGTGGTTGCTCGTGGATGCGCGGATACACATTAGATACTAGCTCGACTCGGTCACATTTCATATTGCATATGCACGGGTATTTATACTTGTTAATGGATGAAATTTAATGTGTTGTCATGCGGATGTTGCATATGAATGAATGTTTGTGCACGCATATAGTATTTATATGACTAGGACTATTTGCATACATGTTGGATTCATGGCACTAAACATACTTTGCATTAGAAAGATTTTTCAGGCCTGATCATTAGCATTAGCTAAGGAACATATACACACACTCTTTGCATGTATTCATAAAGCATTAGAAATCGTCTAAGGACAATGGTTGCTTGTGGATGATGTTTTGATTAAATGGATGGTAGGATGCGTTCTTCCTAACTTAGAGATTTCGGGGACGAAATCCTTAAAGGAGGGGAGAATGTAACAACCCGAATTTTAACAACGTGTTAAGACAAGAATCAAGGCAGAATTAAATGTTAACATCTGAATTAGATAAAACGGGTTGCGCCGTTGCGTTCGTCACGGAAAAATACGCGAAATAGAGTCCGAAATTTCGTAAATCGGAGTCCGTATGACCGAGATACGGCCTCGCAAAGTTTCATGAAAATTCAAAAACGGAAATAGATTCAAAAAAGTCAAAGTCAACACCACTCCATTTTTTAGGACACCACTCCATTTTTAGAACTTGACTTCTTCTCCAAGACATGCTTTGGATGGCCAAGATCTATCCTAGGGTTAATCTAATGGCCTAAAACTACCCTAAACTCTATAAAAAGACCCCTAACCCTCTCATACACTCTCATAAATCTATCCTACAACTAAACTATGCCAAAATTTCAAGTGATCATGGCCTCCACTCAAACCCTAGCCTCCACCCTCTTGTCATAAAATTGTATCTTCATTTCTATGAGGGATTTCATGTTTATGTGAGTGTATGAGAGCTTCTACCTCCATATGAGAGCTTCTACCTCCATATGAGAGCTTCTCAAGTCGATTTCAAGGCCAAAGCTTGGATCTTTGTTCATTAAAATGGGATTTTTATGGATTTTGCTCATGGGTTTTGTTGGAGCTTGTTGATTTGGGGGTTTTTGGGTTATGGCATGCATAGGCTTCGTCTCAATCTTTATTTTAAATCGATTTGTGCCTTCATAGCAATGTAAGCCCTCTCCTACTCTTAGATATTAACTATAAAGTTAAATGTTCAAGTTGCAAGTTGAGATTGAACCTAGGTGCATGTTTATGCATAGATCTTAGCATGACTTTGTGTGTTTGTGATTATGAGACCTTTTCCATGACTTTTGGGTTGGAAAGATAGGACCTTTGTTGGGAATATTGCATGAATGCAACATAGAGACTTGCATAAACCTTTTTCTATGCTTGTGGGACTATCTTATATGACTCTTGGGTATAAAGCTTTGACCTTTATGTTGAAATGTTGCATTATGCAACATGAGAACCTTCATAACCTTTATGTCAACTTGCATATGAAGTCATAACCCTTATATGATGTTATATGCGAGTTACTTGTCATCATTCCATGTCATTTATCACCATGATTCACCTATGTGCCAAGTTTGGGTTTATGCATGCTTTTGAGGCTAAATAATGTCATATGCAAGTTAATGAACACAATTGTGCCTCATTTGCCACCATGATTAACTTGTGGCTTAATACCCCTTTTGTCTTACCTTTGCCAAGTCTCTTCTTTTAATCCATTACGTTGTTGCGAACGTATATGCGAGTTTAAAAGCGTTGGGGTTATGTTATGGGTAAATTTTAATGACATGAAATATGATTTGGGTTAATTTATACAAACATGGCAACATGTAATTTTGGCTATGAATATGGAACATGAAAACTAGACATGTATGGGTTGTAAGTGTAATTTGACACTAGACTAAACATGAAAATGACCAACTCGAGGTTGGGTTGAGTTTGCAACATAAAACTACCCGGACCCGACCGGCCTAACTAGTAGTTGCAAACAATAGGACCCAATGTGAGAAGTTGGTCATGTTGTGCTTGAACCCGAGGTTAGACTAGGTTGTGGTGTAAAGCTACCCGGACCCGCCCGGCTTAACTAGTAACCACAACAAAGTCTAATGTGAGAGGTTGGGGTGCATTAAATAATTAATGCCACATAATAGGGTTAAGTTAATTTGATTAATGACGCTTAACCAAATATGACATGGACAAATGGGTTAAGTAATTTGATTAGGCTAATGATACTTAACAAAACATGACAAACCTAAAGTAACTTGATTTGCCTAAGGACATTTGACCATTTTTATACGACTAGTGGACGGGATTAAGTTAACCAACACTTAATCAATCCAACACGATAACTTGATAAGGTTAAGTAAGTTTCCTTAATGACACTTAACCGTATAATACAGTCAATGGGTGGGGTTAGGTCAACTTAGACTTAACTAATGTAAACATGGTAATTGGACGGGGGTTAAGTTAACCTACACTTAACTAATCCAACTCGATAATTTGATGTGGTTAAGTTAATCAATACTTAACCGACTTAACGTGAAAACATGATAAGGCTAAGTCACGAATCGTTTCGAATACGCTTGACCGATTTGACTCGGTAATTTGATAGGGTCAAATTAATATATACTTAACCAATCTAAAATGATAATTAGACAAGGTTAAGTCATGGATTGCTTGATATACTTAACCAACTTGACACATGGTCTGTAGGGTTAAGTCTTGGACTTGGATACTTAGCCAGTTTCGACATGTTTTGTAGACGGGTTAAGTTGTGAACTTAAGTGACACTTAACCCATTAGATAAACCCTAATTCGGAGGATTAGGTAAATAACCATAGTTAACAAGGATAATGGAAATAAGGCTAAGTGGTAAACCTTAGTTAAGGGAAACTAAGTAATAATTCTTAGTCAAGGAAATTTGGACCACTTCTTAGATAGATGAGTAACCCGATACGGTAGGTCATCGTTTAAGTATACGTGTAGGAGCAGGCTATCTGATTTAGATAAAGGCTCCAGCGAACTGGGTAACGAAGCAGCGGCTTCGGGGAACGTGAGGATATTCTTGGTATCCCTCTGTGAGGTTGCAGATGATCATCCTGGGCTCACAAGAGGTTAAGGTCTGCGTTAGAAGAACCAAGAGTATGCCTTGGTTGCTATACGAGCGACCTAAAGACTGGGATGGATAGCAGTGAGTCGACGAATACATGATAGTGCCCTAGATAGCAAGTTCATCGATCATCTACCATTTTGAGTCAAGCGTGTACGTACGGAAAGGCAGGGAACACCCAACAGACCATAATTGCTATCTAATTATGGGTGAGGTAGGCCGTAGGATGTGGGCTGGCCGGAGTGTCGTTCTCATACAAGATTTTCTCTTGTGTTGCCTTTCACTAGTTGAGGGAGGGGTCTCGTGGGACCATAGCCACGTGTAGAAAAACAGACCTTAGTATCTGCATCGGCAGATAAATTGAAAGCTCCCGACCGAGTCCTGTATTTCTTGATTTGCCCTGTGACAGGACTCGGATGGCACGATGTGATACATGTGCATACAGTCATGGAAAAACGATTCACGATGAATGCGTGGGAAAAAGGGCGCGGTTGACGGTTAGCGTAATCCCTAGTGGCCCTAGGTGGCTGAACCAAAACCGAAATACGAAAACGTGCAATAGGTAAGCGTAATCCCTAGTGGTCCTAGGTGGCATAAGTCCTAGTTGTACAAACAATGATTCATGTTGAGAGAGCCTAGCTAGATCTAGGGTGACAGTCCAAAACGAGTTCAAGGGAAATGGAACTACGTTGGAGTAGTACAGAATTACGTAAGAAAGCCCGTACGGTCTACGGCAAAGGACTGAACATACACATGGAAAGAAACATACGAATTGAGTAACCTATATATGCTATATATTGGGTTGACATGGACCATTACATGTCGTTAAGTAAGGGACTTTCATGGTTAACACATGATACGGTTGGGATACTAGTACAGTAGGTGCAGAGTATATACAGGATAGATACCATGGGACGTTATACTTGATAGAAACCTGACGATGTGATACCTTGTTTTATCTCGACATCATAATTTATCATGACACCTTAGTTTTTTCTGGGTACAGTAGTTCATCCGGCTTTCTTGGTTTAGCTGATCTATCTTGTTAGTTATTTCATCATGCCAGTATACTATTATCCTTATGTTCATCTCAGTTCCTCATGCCAGTTAACTTTACTAGTTTATATGCTGATAGTAGATAGGGCTTACCAGTCTTTATGACTGACCCCGTTTTCTTTCGCTTCTTGTCTTCCGTTTCCCCCCCAAGTTACAGGGAGGAAATACTGTTGTTAGTTCAGACTTCTTCTGCTTGAAGGCCATCATGTATGGCTTGGACTTTTCTTGGCTATGGCTACTTTACTGTTTTACTTGGGGAATAATTTATGAAAAAGTTTTTATGCTTCTTTACTATTGCAAGACAGGTTTTGATGTACTCTGATGTAAAAGGCTTTAGACCTTAATATTAACGTTATGAAAGTTTGCTTTTACTTCCGCTATTTTATATGTTCTGTCTTGTGATATTTTAGTGCATGTTTACCAATAATGCCCCTCTAAAGCTAGTGCATTCCTTTGTGAGTGACCCTAGCGGAGGCGGGGTGTTACAGTCATCCCTTCATTCCTTTAGGAATGACTAACACTGGCGCACGCGTCAACTTTTCTTTTAGACTCTTGAATGCATTCTCACACACTTCGTCCCAGATGAAGGCTTGATTCTTCTTAGTCAACTGAGTCAACGGTGCTGCCCTCTTGGAGAAGTCCTGGATAAACTTACGATAATATCCACCTAACCCCAAGAAGCTTCTCATGTCTGTTGCATTCTCGGGCGTAGACCAGTCCTGCTCCATAGCCACCTTCGCAGGGTCCACGACAATACCATTCTCTGAAACAACATGGCCCAAGAATCTAACTTCCCTCCTCCAGAAGTGACACATAGAAAATTTCACTTTCAATTGGTGTTTTCTCAACACCTCCATCACTATCCTCAAATGTCCCTTGTGTTCTTCCTCTGTCCTTGAGTAAACAAGGATGTCGTCTACGAACACAAGAACAAACTTATTCAAATGATCTATGAACACCCAATTCATAAGATCTACGAAGTATGCTGGTGCATTGGTCAATCCAAATGGCATGACCAACCACTCATAGAATCTAGGCGACGTCCTAAATGCCGTTTTCGGAACACTCTCAGTCGCTACCCGGAGCTGATGAAATCCTGTCACGAGGTCCAACTGGGAGAACACTCTTGCTCCTTCCAGTTGATTAAACAAATCATCTATCCGTGGTATAAGATATTTATTCTTCCTTGTCACCTTATTCAACTCGCGATAGTCCACACACAAACGAAGGGAACAATCTGCCTTAGTGGCAAACACAATTGGTGCTTCCCACTCGGAGACACTTCTTCTAATAAACTCCTTTTTCAAAAGATCGCTTACTTGCACCCCGAGCTCTCGCTGCTCCCTTGGTGCCATACGACGAAGTGACATCATTATAGGTCTGGCATCTTTCACTAAATCAATGCAGAACTCAATCTCTCGGTGTTGTGGAAGTCCGGCCACTTCCTCGAAGACGTCTGGATAATGGCCAACCACGGGCATATCTGACAACTTATCATGCGTGATGTCGAGGGAATTTATAAAACTAGCCATCACCCCATCACTAGGTAGACTACCAAACACCACCCTTCGCCCATCATCCTCCCTAACTGTCACCAAAAAGACCTCACAGTCTACCACCACCCCGTATCTTTGGAGCCAATCGACCCCCAATATAATGCCATACCCAGTAAAGCCCAAAACAAAGCAATCACAAACAAACATACATCCATGACTCGATAAGACCAAATTTCGGCAAATCATACTAAGGTTAGTCGAACCACCAATCAAGTTCGTCACAACCAATGTTCTATCGACTATCTCGGGTTCCAGTCTGTGAAAACCCGTAACTTCCCTGGTTGGGAAAGCGGCGGATAGCTCGAGAACAAGCCACAACAGAACACATACAGAAGAACATTTCATTGTTAATTAAAAATAATGCATCAGATTACAAGAATATACAGAGTATAAATGAATATTACACAGAAATATCAGAGATTTAAATTACATTTAAATACATAGCAGCGGAAAATAATACAATACACAACTAGAAGAGATATACGGATACAAAGCTTTCCGGATATCGTTCCAGCTATAAACCAGGATCCTGTGAATATAAATCTGCAAAACCAAAACTACTAGCTGCCCATGTCAAAATAAGGGCACCCAGAGTTTAGGTTAAAACAATAAACTCCAGGTCAGTCATGTGACTGGCGTGAGAACTAAAACAGTTATTAATCTTTATTTTTAAAGTTAGGCAAATCAAGGGACCACGCCGTATAACACGGAACGGGTTTCCTCCCAAGAACACCAGTGCATATAAGTAAACAGCGCAATGCTTTTCTAAAAATGAAGCTATTATAAGACCCAGGTCCCATCACACAATGCAACGCAAGCCAGGGGATAGGGTTTTTACCTTATAATAGCCAAGAATGCTTGATACGTTTAAAACAAATCATTTGATACTATTATAAGTGCATAGTGTATAAAACAACTTCAAATCATAAGTATCAATCATAGGCGGCATGAATGCCCCATACCACTATGTCGCCATATATAGGTTATACAATCAAAATTGCAAAGTCACGTATTTGGAAATTGGGTTTCCTTCTATGAACCGAGGCTAGGGATCGTCCTCACCGAATTTGTGACTCTCTAGCCCGAGCCACAGGCAAGCGCGCAGGCAAGCCTTTAGATCGTCAGGGCCGGTCCACCGATGTGGATTATTATGCCTGAACACTACGTTTCCCCACCCTATGGGGTGCAAGTCTGGTCCGTCTGCCGACCAGAATGCATCGGCCGAAACCGATATAACCGAGGCGCCTCGCAACAGCAACAACCACATAAGTCAAACTCGTCAGGGCGTGTAAAACCACTGAAGCCACTTCTAGCTAGAAAGAAACGCAAGTCCTCCCTGAGGTCCGTCTCCCGTTTTTGGTTCATACCGGGTGTGAAACTCGCGAAGTAAACGTTACACAAAGCTACGCCACAAAGGCCGTGCTTCGATCATCAACCACAAGACTTTGCTTTTCAACAGAAGCCTTGATCATTTGCCACTTAGGTGTGCCACACAGGCAATTCACTCCATGCGTTTGATATCCATCAATATATAACCCCTGAGCTCGTACGCCTCAGAGAAGGGCGTTAAGCAAGAGAATAAATTCTCCGTCGCCAAACAGATATATATTTAATAGAGATCAATCACACGACTAAAATCCAATGTCAGACACACAGTCCATTTACAAGTCCGTTCTGGGTCTGAACGAAACCGGAGGCACCTAGTACCCCGCATATCCATCGATCTCCAAGTACGTCTGGACGATCACCAGCTGTTTCCATCTTCTTGTGTGTATAGCCCAATCAAGATCATCAGTAATTACCCAAACGACGTGAAGACTTCTGGTCTTCGACCACCGTCTTCATCTTCGACTTATCGTCGTATCAGTTATTCAGAATGGGATAAACCCGGTCTTCCCGAATAACTCGCGTATATTTTAAATAAGTGTTACACAAACACAACATACGCCTCATTCCAATTTATCAGTCACTAACCGTAAATTAATCAAGAGAATAATTCCCCAAATATTAACCCCGAAGGCCGAAACCAACATCAGATCAATATCCAGAAAACCATTCTGCTTGGCTAACCGACAGTTAGTTTCTAAATTTCACATTCATAGGGAAAGGTTCCCATTAATTTTATCCAAGATAAATTTCTTGAATTTATTCTTTAATCTATTTTTGAATATCAATTCAAAACTAGTCGGGATTAGCGAACCTTACCGAAGTAATCATTTATTTTAATTTCCCAATCCCAACCTATTCATCCCATGAAGTAAAACTGGTAGTACTTCATATCTAACACCACGGTGTTATCGGTAAATTCAATTACCATTTCACGTTCAAATCTAATTAAAGATTTAACTATCGCCTGGAGCAAAACTGATGATACTCCAATCTCGATCATTTCAATCTAATTAAAGATTCATTAAAACTCCACTTAGTTTTAATCGTTAACTGGGTTAAAGAATCAGTGTCATTTAAAACACGGTTCACGATAAACCCAAAATCACATTCCATTAATTATCGAGTTAAAGAACGAGTGTTATTTAAAACACTGCTCACGATAAACCCAAAAATCAATACCAATTCAATTCCAATTAAATATCATTTAATTGGTACACTTCATTAAATCTAAATAAAAAGATTTAATCTTTTCTCAACTAGGTTCAAGAACAGTGTTAATGAAGACACCATTCACGACAAACCCAAATCACATTTGATATTAAATACAAGGCTCTGAATAGAAAATATATTGTCTTATATTCAATATCAAATTCTACAACAAACAGATATCGTATTGGAAATAACGATATATATATCTATATCTTTCAAATTTCCATAACAACATCTGTATAATCACGAAATCCAACATCGAAATATTTCGAAGACAATTTCGATTCAAATCCATTCCAATGCAATCATTGGAAATTCTGGTTATTTTCAAAACCATTCCAAATTCAATTTATTTATTTAAAAATAAATAGAATTTTAATTCTAGTTCAAAACTAGTTCATTTCGATACAAATCTATTTTTATCTTTTCAAATATGGGGTTTTTCATCCCAATTCTTTCTAAATCATTTCTTATGATTTTACACAAATTATTACTATTTTTAATAATTTTATCAAGGCCCGTACAGTCGATTTCCATCAACGGCCATCGAACTGCACTTACAGCGACCCTTTTTCAAATTTGACTTGGACATATCTCCAAATCCAACCGTTAGATTTCTAATTTCTAATATTCGTTAGAAAGCTCTTTTCGATACGAACCCAACGGTTCTGGTTTTAGGAGAATCCGACGGTCGGATCTCCCGTAATGTCCGTTTGAAATAAATGGTCGAAATTCACGAACTGCCGCGGCGCGGCGCGTTCTATTCAGGCCATTATATATATAATATATATATATATATATATATTATATATATTTCGTCGATTTCTATTTAAAACTAATTTTATAAATCGTTTTAATTTCGTTTCAAAAACATTTTCAACTTCCATTTCAATTCGAATCAAAATTGAATCTTTCCTTATAAATTCGTTTTAAAATTCATTTCTATTCAATTCAAATTTCAATTCAATTTGAATTCAATTCGAATTCGTTTTCATGTCTATTCAATTCAAAGTGGTTTTCTATTCGATTCAATTCAAATTGGTTTTCTATTTGATTCAAATTCGTTATATATTCAATTGAAATCAAATTCGTTTTCTATTCAAATCAAATTCGTTATATATTCAATTCAATTCATTTCGAAATCTTTTATATTCAGTTCATTTCGAAATCGTTTTCAATTCAATTCATCTCGAAATCGTTTTCAATTCAATTCATTTCGAAATCGATAAAATCGATATAAATATCGTTCACGTCAAAATGGCGTCAACCTAATCAACACGGCTTCATAAATTTCTATTTTCAAATATTCTATTTCAGATATTCTATTTCAAAATAGTTGTTATTATCAAAATATTTCGTTCAACACATGACCAATCTCAATGGATGAGTACTGTCAACACATGAACCTTTATTTTATATTGATAAAGATGTAAATTTTATTACTAAAATATTCCGTTCAACACATGACCAATCTCAATGGATGAGTACTGTCAACACATGAACCTTTACTTTATATTAATAAAGATGTAAATTTTATTACTAAAATATTTCGTTCAACACATGACCAATCTCAATGGATGAGTACTGTCAACACATGAACCTTTATTTTATATTATTCTTTATTTTCTAAATTGGAATGAGGCCCAATCAATCACCATATAATGTTAATTATATGGATTTTCATACAACACATGTATATAATAACATTGAAAAATAATCAACCATCAACCAAAGTGCACTACACTGTATAAGCATCAAATATAGATATCTAACGCTTATAACAGCCTGTCAATCAATCGATCGACATATTTAATCAATCAGGATGAGTGAACTTCATATTTCATCCCAACACCCGTGTGGGTTTTCAAACAATCAAACACAGATTTTAGTTGTGCAGTTGGGCGATGTGTAAAATTTATCGTCCCAATCAATGTCATTTAAATAGGTGTACATAAACAAACCGTCCGGTTTGTAAATGAATATTTTATTTATTCACATTCACATTAAAAATTATATTTTTAACGATCAAATTATTTTATTCAACCTATGAATTTTCTATTCAGTTCATTTATCAAATAAAATGTTATCTTTATTTTTCTAACTTATTTTAGAAAATTTCGGCGGCATAACGGCACGATACTAGAAACGGGACAAGGCCTAGCCTTATCCCCGGTCTAGTGAAGGCCCACGCCATTCACACATCAATCAAATTCACCAAACAACCAAATTCAAATCAAATCATCTAACTACTTTATGCAACCAAACAAACAAGTCCATGGTCTGTAGACGATTGTGTCGGGTGCTACTAAACATCGTCTGCATCCTAGTATATATATATAAAACTAGAAAAAGAAATTGAAATGTGAGAAATTCTCACCGAAAGATATCCTAACACCACGGCACTTCCAATGCCGGAAATCTTCACCGTTCTCGTCTCTTATCACTTTCTTCGCCCGTATTCTCTACATATGTAAAAATCGAATTTTTACTTCGCTATTCAACATATAAAAATCGAATTTTTACTATGCTATTCAATATATATAAAAATCGAATTTTTACTTTGCTATTCAATATATAAAAATCGAATTTTTACTATGCTATTCAATATATAAAAATCGAATTTTTACTATGCGATTCAATATATAAAAATCGAATTTTTACTATGTTATTCAATATATAAAAATCGAATTTTTTACTTTGCTATTCAATATATAAAAATCGAATTTTTACTTTGCTATTCAATATATAAAAATCGAATTTTTACTATGCTATCATACGAACAAAATCACTTCTTTTTCATGATGAAAATTCAAACTATATGTAAGATAAAAATTTCAACTTTATATACAAAAAGAAAATATCTAACTTTCTGTAAATAAATTTCTAAACTTCATATACTCACGTATCGGATTTTATGTAAATAAAATCAGATTTTTAGTTAAATAAATAAAAATTACCAAAAACTTACAGTAAAATTTCTGGATCGGAGGGGGGGTGATGTGGCAGCCGCCGGAGGTCCAAAAGAGGGGAGAGAGTGGCGGCGCCGGCTGAGAAAAAAGGGGGTGGTGCGGCGATGCAGTCTCCGGCAAGGTGGCGCGGTTCGATTTGGGGCTTCGCTGTGAGGTAGGGGTTCGGACTTCGATCGAGGGGGGGGCTGAGAGAGGAGGTCGAGGTGAGGGGGGGTCACGACGGTCTCTGGCGCGGCGGCGCTTCCTTCGGAGGAGCGACGAGCTCCTCCCCGATACTTCTTTTTTTTTCTTTTTTTTTTCTTCTTCGAATGAATCCAGAAAAGGGGGGGGGGCAGAGAGAAATAAGGGGAGGGAGAGAGAATATTTTTTTTATTTTAATTTGTAAAAAGTTGACTTTTACATACGACCCCTAAACGAGGACAACCGCCTGTCGTCCATAGCGTTTTACCCCCATTCCGAACATAATGGGATATGTATCGCAAGCTGATGTGATCGTTTCGATTAGTTTCCGTTGAATTTACATTTAAATCACTATATATTCAATTTAAATGCACATTTCAATTTACCGGGGCCACATACTAACTAGAAAAATTCCAGAAAAATATTTTCTAGCTTCGTATTTGCGATACGGTCCTAACGAAACTAATTTCGTCGAATTCTGAGATCGTTGGAAAAATGGCCAATTTCTAGTCGATTAAAATCAGTTGAAACTGGTCAAATGCGTTTTCCTTTGCCACGCTCACATATTGATTCGAAAAATTATGAAATTTGAAACCTAGCAATAACTTCACATCTCGGACCCAACAAAAGTGGTTTCGTCGAAATCCGAGGTCATTTGCAAAATGTCCATTTTCAAGGGCCTGAATTCCATAGCGACTATTCAGAATTTTCAACTGGACATATCTTTTGATTCCCGCTATGAAATTTCGATTTGTAGGATTCGTTGGAAAGATATTCCCGAATAGATTCTAATGTTTTTGGTTTCACTAAAATCCGGATTGTTTTGCACCCGGTACATTCAATTGAAGTTTGAAATCAAATTATCGAACTACCGCGCCATTTTCAATTCTATTTATAAATATAAATAAATATTTATATTCTATCGTCGATTCGAATAAATATATACATTTGAATTATATTCAAAATAAATTTCTCGTCGATATTATTTAAAATAATTCATTTTAAATAATCAAAATTCGCTAAAATTGTCAAAATAAAAATTTTAAACTGGCCCAGATTTTTGGGTTGTTACAATCTCCCCCACTTAAAACTTTTCATCCCCGAAAAGGAACAAGGTCGAAAGTGGTTTGATTAATCAACTCTACGTTCGACCTGGCTTCCATTCTCCAACTTTTCAGTTTCTGAGAATTTCAAATTCTTCAAAAATTTGGCTAACACCCTAAATTTTCGCCATAAACTCCCCTACACCGGGAGCATCGGGGAATTTCAAATAGCTTCCCCGGTCCTTCTAATCTTAAAAAGAAAAAGAAAAAGCCAAGCGGCTAGCCAATCGGCTCATAAAATCATCATCACCCAAACAAACAGTAAATTATGTAGTAAACATGTACCTATTTGTCGGGCAAACAAATTTTATTCTTCGGCTCTAGCCTCCTTGCTAGACCTGTTCAATGTAAGTACTTGTATATGCTAGCAAATGCGATCAATTTCCAATATAATTCAATATTTGATACAGTTAGGCATAATGATTCAAAATTATCAAATAATTAAACAAACAACACAAACATCAATCAATTAGCGAATTAGAGTTTCAAATTCATAATTTTGATACATATACAAAAATCATGTTTTTGATGCCAAATCACAACAATAAGCCCTATCTAGTTTTGGTTCTCACACCAGTCAATAGGAAATATATAGAAATCTCACTTTCGTCACTCGAATATAAACACTAATGATGAGGCCTCATCATCAGAATCATCTCCGGGCGACTAGAGTGTAATTCTATATCTACCCAGTATATTAAAACTTCAAATACACGTTTGCAAGGCGTATATGCAAAATCTTTATATACTGGACTGTCCAAATCAATACAAATAAATAATCAAATACGAATAATTGATTTAGATTTTCAATACAAAATTTGTTTTCACTTTAAAAATATACTCTTCACTCTCGTTCTAGGATACTACTGATCCCATCTCTAACGAGTCATTCCATTGGATATTGCTAATCCAGTTTCTGATGAATTCTTTCGTACAGTTCTAATGTGTCTTGTTCTCTAGCTTTGTAAACCAAAGCTCTGATACCAACTGTGAAAACCCGTAACTTCCCCGGTTGGGAAAGCGGCGGATAGTTCGAGAACAAGCCACAACAGAACACATACAGAAGAACATTTCATTGTTAATTAAAAACAATGCATCAGATTACAAGAATATACAGAGTATAAATGAATATTACACAGAAATATCAGAGATTTAAATTACATTTAAATACATAGCAGCGGAAAATAATACAATACACAACTAGAAGAGATATACGAATACAAAGCTTTCCGGATATCGTTCCAGCTGTAAACCAGGATCCTGTGAATATAAATCTGCAAAACCAAAACTACTAGCTGCCCGTGTCAAAATAAGGGCACCCAGAGTTCAGGTTAAAACAATAAACTCCAGGTCAGTCATGCGACTGGCATGAGAACTAAAACAGTTATTAATCTTTATTTTTAAAGTTAGGCAAATCAAGGGACCACGCCGTATAACACGGAACGGGTTTCCTCCCAAGAACACCAGTGCATATAAGTA
Source organism: Allium sativum (assembly GCA_030737875.1). Taxonomy (NCBI): domain Eukaryota; kingdom Viridiplantae; phylum Streptophyta; class Magnoliopsida; order Asparagales; family Amaryllidaceae; genus Allium; species Allium sativum. The sequence goes on from CM060916.1 coordinate 320,648,952, forward strand.
AACAGCGCAATGCTTTTCTAAAAATGAAGCTATTATAAGAATATACAGCGCAATGCCAAGAACTCCAGGTCCGTCTCCACTTTTTGGTTCATACCGGGTGTGAAACTCGCGAAGTAAACGTTACACAAAGCTACGCCACAAAGGCCGTGCTTCGATCATCAACCACAAGACTTTGCTTTTCAACAGAAGCCTTGATCATTTTCCACTTAGGCATGCCACACAGGCAATTCACTCCATGCGTTTGATATCCATCAATATATAACCCCTGAGCTCGTACGTCTCAGAGAAGGGCGTTAAGCAAGAGAATAAATTCTCCGCCGCCAAACAGATATATATTTAATAGAGATCAATCACACGGACTAAAATCCAATGTCAGACACACAGTCCATTTACAAGTCCGTTCTGGGTCTGAGCGAAACCGGAGGCACCTAGTACCCCGCATATCCATCGATCTCCAAGTACGTCTGGACGATCACCAGCTGTTTCCATCTTCTTGGGTGTACAGCCCAATCAAGATCATCAGTAATTACCCAAACGACGTGAAGACTTCTGGTCTTCGACCACCGTCTTCATCTTCGACTTATCGTCGTATCAGTTATTCAGAATGGGATAAACCCGGTCTTCCCGAATAACTCGCGTATATTTTAAATAAGTGTTACACAAACACAACATACGCCTCATTCCAATTTATCAGTCACTAACCGTAAATTAATCAAGAGAATAATTCCCCAAATATTAACCCCGAAGGCCGAAACCAACATCAGATCAATATCCAGAAAACCATTCTGCTTGGCTAACCGATAGTTAGTTTCTAAATTTCACATTCATAGGGAAAGGTTCCCATTAATTTTATCCAAGATAAATTTCTTGAATTTATTCTTTAATCTATTTATGAATATCAATTCAAAACTAGTCGGGATTAGCGAACCTTACCGAAGTAATCATTTGTTTTAATTTCCCAATCCCAACCTATTCATCCCATGAAGTAAAACTGGTAGTACTTCATATCTAACACCACGGTGTTATCGGTAAATTCAATTACCATTTCACGTTCAAATCTAATTAAAGATTTAACTATCGCCTGGAGCAAAACTGGTGATACTCCATTCTCGATCATTTCAATCTAATTAAAGATTCATTAAAACTCCACTTAGTTTTAATCGTTAACTGGGTTAAAGAATCAGTGTCATTTAAAACACGGTTCACGATAAACCCAAAATCACATTCCATTAATTATCGGGTTAAAGAACGAGTGTTATTTAAAACACTGCTCACGATAAACCCAAAAATCAATACCAATTCAATTCCAATTAAATATCATTTAATTGGTACACTTCATTAAATCTAAATAAAAAGATTTAATCTTTTCTCGACTAGGTTCAAGAACAGTGTTAATGAAGACACCATTCATGACAAACCCAAATCACATTTGATATTAAATATAAGGCTCTGAATAGAAAATATATCGGCTTATATTCAATATCAAATTCTACGACAAACAGATATCGTATTGGAAATAACGATATATATATCTATATCTTTCAAATTTCCATAACAACATCTGTATAATTGAGACGACCCGATTTCCCGTTCTCACGGAAACAAGGTTATCTTTGGAATATAACACAGAAACATAAAATAGCAGAACATAATTAAATAAATACATCAGAATGAACAACAAAATATACTGGATAAAAGTAATCATCAGAGTTACACAGTATACAGGATCTTACTTAGTACAAATACAGTTCAGCTATACATAAATGTCTACAGCGGAAATAAACAAAATATGTACAATAGGAGCTGAACAGCATAAAAAGAAATAAATGATAGAATCCATCTTCAGCTCCAGCTATCCAGAAAGAACCAGCTAAACCTGAATACAAGGCTGCCCGTGTAGAAAAAGGGGCACCCGAGTTTGAAAGTGAACAAACTACGAGTCAGTCATGGGACTGGTATGAGAAATCCACTCAACACATATATAATTGGCTAATCACCGGACCACGCCACTTTCGCGGAACGGGTTTACTCCATTGGATTGCCAGTGCTTTAAAACAAATCTTTCTTTTAAACATCGCTATGCTTTTTATAAAAATGAAGCTGTTATAAGACTCAGTTCCCATCACACAATGCAACGCAAACCGGAGGATAGAGTTTTTTCCTTATAACGGCCAAGATATGCTTGATACGAATAAAACAAAGGCATTTGATATTATTACTAGTGTTTATATGTTTTGAAAACAATTTCAAATCATAACTATCAATCATAGACGACATGAGCGTCCCATGCCACTATGTCGCCAAATATATATATATACAATCGAAATCGCACGATGTCGTATTTGAAAATTGGATTTCCGTCATGAACCAAGGCAAAAGATAGTCCTTACCGAATTCGAGACTGTCTAGCCCGAGCCTCCGGACCCAGACTCAGGTGGGCCCTTGGATCGTCAGGGCCGGTCCACCGATGTGGATTAAAATGCCTGAACAATACGTTTCCCCGCCCTTTGGGGCGTAAACGAGCCAACGAATGACTCCATCGGACCCGGATCGTCCGATCAAACCGAGGCGCCTCGCAACAGCAACAACCACATTGGTGAAAAGTATATAAATGTCAGGGCTGGTAGGTCACTGACACCACCCTAGCTAGAAAGAAACGCATGCCCTCCCTGAGGTCCTTCCTCCCGTTTTAGGTTCAAACCGGGGTGTGAGGCTCGCGAATTCACGTTATACACAAAGCTATGCCACACAGGCGGTGCTTTGATCATCACCACAAGACTTTGCTTTTCAACAGAAGCCCTGATCACTGCATCTTAGCATGCCACACAGGCAATTCACACCGTGCAACTGATGGCTATCAATCACACAGAACAAATTCCCATGTCGGACACACAGTCCATTTACAAGTCCGTTCTGGGTCTGAACGAAACCGGAGGCACTAAATACCTCGCAAACCCATCGACCAACACGTACGTCTGGACGATCACCACTCATTATCCATATTTCGGGATGCCTCCCAATCAGGACCTCGGTTACCATCCAAACGAGGTGAAGATCTCCGGTCTTCGACCATCGTCTTCATCTTCGAATTTCAATCGTCGGTCGATTATTCGAAATGAGAATTAACTCGGCCTTTTCAAATAATTCACGTATATTTAGAATTTCAAATCGATTTATTTCAATGGTTAAATTATTCGACAACACCAATTGTGTTCTTTAATATAGTTTTCACACCAAACACATTCAACCATCAAACATCACATAAATCAAGCAAATTCAGTTTATTTCCATTCCATATCGCTTACGATATTTTATAACTATTTATCGCTATTTTTATTTATTTTAAAATAGCCATTTTATTCAAAACGACGCTTCGGGCCATAAGGCGGCCGTGGCGCTGTTTTTCTTCAGATTTGATTTACACATATCTGAAAATCTAACCGTTGGATCTTCACAAAATTTACATCATTAGAAAGGTCTTTTCAAAACGAATCCAACGGTTCCAGTTTCGGGAAAATCCGACGGTCGGATCTCCCGGTACAATCGTTTGAAATTTCGATTTCAAAATACGAACTGCAGCGTCGTTATTCGATTAAATATAATTATATTTATATATATAAATAAATATAATCGTTTCTGGCGCTGTTTTTCTTCAGAATTGAATTAAACATTCCAGACAATCCAACCGTTGGATTTTAACAAGGTTGGTGCCGTTGGAAAGATTATTCCAAGGCGAACCCGACGGTTGAGGTTTCGGGAAAATCCAATGGTCGGATTTCCCGCACTTGTCATTTGGAATCACGGTTTCAAAATACGAACTGCACGGCCTCGTTTCGTTTTAATTTTATTTATATTTATATATTTATATAAATATAGTTCATTCAATGATTTCAATATCGTTTTCACTTCAAATATTTTTCTAACACCTTAAATTTTGGAAAAATTTCGCCATAACCTCCCCTGCACCGGGAGCGTCGGGAAATCGCAAACAGCGTCCCGGTCCTTCTAATCTCAAAAAGAAAAAGAAAAAGCCAAGCGGCTAGCCAACAGGCTCAAAATCATCACCCAAACAAATCAGTAAATGTGTACCTATTTGTCGGGCACAAAATTTTATTCCTCTTCTCTAGCCCCTTTGCTATAACCTGTTCAATGAATATGCATGTACATATATATACAGTCCATATCATTTTTCATTTTCTATTCAACTTCATATTCGATTTCTATTTGGTTTAAAACACCATTCATTCTAATGTTACATAAATAGGTGCAAATCATTTCATTAGCTAATTAATGAATATTTCAACTCATATATGTTTATTTTGAACAAGTGGCTATTTTTAACCCTTCACATTTCAACGATTCATGCATACAATAAAAATGTGATTTTTATTGTAAAACAATTCATTTCAAAACACTATTTTTCTATATAGTTCATATAGGTGACAAAATAGGATTTTTATCATAAAACAATTTATTTCAAAATATGAATACCATTCAACACATGAATTTCTAAACAACGAATGAATATCAATTCAACACATGAATGTTTTCAATAGTTTCTATATATAGATAAAAATGTGATTTTTATTATCGAACAATTTATTTCAAAATATGAATACCATTCAACACATGAATTTCTAAACAACGAATGAATATCAATTCAACACATGAATGTTTTCAATAGTTTTTATATATAGATAAAATGTGATTTTTATTATCGAACAATTTATTTCAAAATATGAATACCATTCAACACATGAATTTCTAAACAACGAATGAATATCAATTCAACACATGAATGTTTTCTATGGTTTCTATATATAGATAAAAATGTGATTTTTATTATCGAACAATTTATTTCAAAATATGAATACCATTCAACACATGAATTTCTAAACAACGAATGAATATCAATTCAACACATGAATGTTTTCAATAGTTTAAGCATATGAAAATAATTCAAACACAAGAATATTATTCAAAATTTCGGCAGCATAACGGCAGGGTAGTTACACCGGCACCGTCCCTAGTACGGCTCCTCGCTCTACCTTAAAACCTCGCGGTTTTTGACAATGGGAATCATGCATCTAGTTCGCACGCAGGCGGCATGTATATATTTTTTTCATTTCCACAAACTAATCCTAAGTGGTTTCAACCAAATATTTCACAACCACCAATGGGTATTTTTCAACCACAATCCACCAATATCAATCACAAACAATCCCAAACAACCATTCGTTATCAACCAATTATCACAACAATTTCAACCAATAAATATCGTCCATGGTTTGTGGACGAGGGGCGTATATATATATATATATATATTTTTATATATAGCAATTCACTTTCATTTTCACACATATATAAATTTTAAATCAGAAATCTCACCAATAGCTATCCAACTTCACGATTCTTCCTTTATAGAAATCTTCGCCTTTTTGTCGCTTTCGCCCGTATTCTCTACACATGTAAAAATCGAATTTTTACTATGCTACTCAATATATAAAAATATGATTTTTCTTTCGACTTTCGATATATAAAAATATGACTTTTACTTTGACTTTCAATATTTAAAAATATGATTTTTACTTTGACTTTCAATATTTAAAAATATGATTTTTACTTCGACTTTCAATATATAAAAATATGATTTTTCCTTTAAAACAAAATCAGTTTTTTATAGCTTTTTAAAATCAGTTTTAAAATTCTTTTAAAAGAAATCAGTTTTTACTTTCTTTACAAAAAATCCAATTTTAAAAATTCTTTTTTTTAAAAAAACCAAACCAGTTTCTAATTTTTAAAAATAAAATCAGTTCAGGTTTTCAAATCTTTTTTTTTTCTAAAAAAAATCAATTCAGGTTTTTAAACCTTTTTCAAAAGAGAAAAGGAAAAAAAACAGTTTAACAGAATAAATAAAATAAAATAATAAAAAAATAATAAAAAAAACGCTCACCGAATTAGCTGCTAAAAAAGGGGGAGGAAAGGTCGTCGGCGGCTTCGACGTCGCCAATGAGGGGGGCTCGATTTGATTCGGGGGGGGTGGGTGTTCGAGACGTCGGCGGCAGCTTCTAGGGGGGGGATGCTCCGCGATGGGTCGTCGGCGTCGAGGTGTTGGCGGCGATGCCTGGAGGGAGGAGCGGCTCGATTAGTTTAGGGTTTCTCTTTTTTTTTTTCTCTGTTTCCGTTTTGAAATAAAAGTGAACCGGGGGGGGGGGGGGGGGGCAAGCAGGAGATAAGGAGGGAAAGTATATTTTTATTATTATTATTATTAAATTTCGCAAAAGGTTGACTTTTACATATGACCTCGAAACGAGGCCCACCGCCTGTCGTCCATAGCGTTTTACCCCCATTCCGAACACAATGGGATATGTATCGTAAGCTGGTTTGATCGTTACAATCAGTTTCCGTTGAATTTACATTTAAATCACTATATTGAATTTTAAACATACATTTCAATTTACCGGGGTCACATACTAACTAGAAAAATTCTAGAAAAATATTTTCTAGCTTCGTATTGACGATACGGTCCTAACAAAACTAGTTTCGTCGAATTCTGAGACCGTTTGAAAAATGGCCAATTTCCATTCGATTAAAATCAACAGAAATCGGTCAAACGCGTTTCCCTTTGCCACGCTCACATATTGATTCGAAAAATTATGAAATTTGAAACCTAGCAATAACCTGACACTGCGGATCTAACAAAAGTGGTTTCGTCGAAATCCGAGGTCGTATGCAAAATATCCATTTTTAAGCGCCTGAATTCCATAGCGACTATTCAGAATTTTCAACTGGACATATCTTTTGATTCCCGCTATCAAATTTCGATTGGTCGGATTCGTTAGAAAGATATCATCAATTAGATCCTAATGATTTTGGTTTCACTAAAATCCGGATTGTTTTGCACCCGGTACAGTCCGACAAAGTTTGAATTCAATTTTTGAAACTGCCACGCCATTTCAGGCCTTGTTTATAATTATAATTAATTATATTCGTTTTCAATTGTCGATTCAAACTCAGTTTTCATCGCCATTATTTAAAATATTTATTTTAAATATTTAAAATCCATTATTTTAGCCAATTTAAAAATTTTAAATTGGTTCAGATTTTCTGGGTCGTTACAATAATCACGAAATCCGACATCGAAATATTCCAAAGACAATTTCGATTCAAATCCATTCCAATGCAATCATTGGAAATTCTGGTTATTTTCAAAACCATTCCAAATTCAATTTATTTATTTAAAAATAAATAGAATTTTAATTCTAGTTCAAAACTAGTTCATTTCGATAAAAATCTATTTTTATCTTTTCAAATATGGGGTTTTTCATCCCAATTCTTTCTAAATCATTTCTTATGATTTTACACAAATTATTACTATTTTTAATAATTTTATCAAGGCCCGTACAGTCGATTTCCATCAACGGCCATCGAACTGCACTTACAGCGACCCTTTTTCAAATTTGACTTGGACGTATCTCCAAATCCAACCGTTAGATTTCTAATTTCTAATATTCGTTAGAAAGCTCTTTTCGATACGAACCCAACGGTTTCGGTTTTAGGAGAATCCGACGGTCGGATCTCCCGTAATGTCCGTTTGAAATAAATGGTCGAAATTCACAAACTGCCGCGGCGCGGCGCGTTCTATTCAGGCCATTATATATATATAATATATATATATATATTATATATATTTCATCGATTTCTATTTAAAACTAATTTTATAAATCGTTTTAATTTCGTTTCAAAAACATTTTCAACTTCCATTTCAATTCGAATCAAAATTGAATCTTTCCTTATAAATTCGTTTTAAAATTCATTTCTATTCAATTCAAATTTGAATTCAATTTGAATTCAATTCAATTCGAATTCGTTTTCATGTCTATTCAATTCAAAGTGGTTTTCTATTCGATTCAATTCAAATTGGTTTTCTATTTGATTCAAATTCGTTATATATTCAATTGAAATCAAATTCGTTTTCTATTCAAATCAAATTCGTTATATATTCAATTCAATTCATTTCGAAATCTTTTATATTCAGTTCATTTCGAAATCGTTTTCAATTCAATTCATCTCGAAATCGTTTTCAATTCAATTCATTTCGAAATCGATATAACTATCGTTCACGTCAAAATGGCGTCAATCTAATCAACACGGCTTCATAAATTTCTATTTTAAAATATTCTATTTCAGATATTCTATTTCAAAATAGTTGTTATTATCAAAATATTTCGTTCAACACATGACCAATCTCAATGGATGAGTACTGTCAACACATGAACCTTTATTTTATATTGATAAAGATGAAAATTTTATTACTAAAATATTTCGTTCAACACATGACCAATCTCAATGGATGAGTACTGTCAACACATGAACCTTTACTTTATATTGATAAAGATGTAAATTTTATTACTAAAATATTTCGTTTAACACATGACCAATCTCAATGGATGAGTACTGTCAACACATGAACCTTTATTTTATATTATTCTTTATTTTCTAAATTGGAATGAGGCCCAATCAATCACCATATAATGTTAATTATATGGATTTTCATACAACACATGTATATAATAACATTAAAAAATAATCAACCATCAACCAAAGTGCACTACACTGTATAAGCATCAAATATAGATATCTAACGCTTATAACAGCCTGTCAATCAATCGATCGACATATTTAATCAATCAGGATGAGTGAACTTCATATTTCATCCCAACACCCGTGTGGGGTTTCAAACAATCAAACACAGATTTTAGTTGTGCAGTTGGGCGATGTGTAAAATCTATCGTCCCAATCAATGTCATTTAAATAGGTGTACATAAACAAACCGTCCGGTTTGTAAATGAATATTTTATTTATTCACATTCACATTAAAAATTATATTTTTAACGATCAAACTATTTTATTCAACCTATGAATTTTATATTCAGTTCATTTATCAAATAAAATGTTATCTTTATTTTTCTAACTTATTTTAGAAAATTTCGGCGGCATAACGGCACGATAGTAGAAACGGGACAAGGCCTAGCCTTATCCCCGGTCTAGTGAAGGCCCACGCCATTCACTTATCAATCAAATTCACCAAACAACCAAATTCAAATCAAATCATCTAACTACTTTATGCAACCAAACAAACAAGTCCATGGTCTGTGGACGATTGTGTCGGGTGCTACTAAACACCGTCTTCATCCTAGTATATATATATAAAACTAGAAAAAGAAATTGAAATGTGAGAAATTCTCACCGAAAGCTATCCTAACTCCACGGCACTTCCAATGCAGGAAATCTTCACTGTTCTCGTATCTTATCACTTTCTTCGCCCGTATTCTCTACATATGTAAAAATCGAATTTTTACTTCGCTATTCAACATATAAAAATCGAATTTTTACTATGCTATTCAATATATATAAAAATCGAATTTTTACTTTGCTATTCAATATATAAAAATCGAATTTTTACTATGCTATTCAATATATAAAAATCGAATTTTTACTATGCTATTCAATATATAAAAATCGAATTTTTACTATGCTATTCAATATATAAAAATCGAATTTTTACTTTGCTATTCAATATATAAAAATCGAATTTTTACTTTGCTATTCAATATATAAAAATCGAATTTTTACTATGCTATCATACGAACAAAAATCTCATCTTTTTTTCAAGTAAAAATCACTTCTTTTTCATGATGAAAATTCAAACTATATGTAAGATAAAAATTTCAACTTTATATACAAAAAGAAAATATCTAACTTTCTGTAAATAAATTTCTAAACTTCATATACTCACGTATCGGATTTTATGTAAATAAAATCAGATTTTTAGTTAAATAAATAAAAATTACCAAAAACTTACAGTAAAATTTCTGGATCGGGGGGGGGGGGGGGTGATGTGGCAGCCGCCGGAGGTCCAAAGGAGGGGAGAGAGTGGCGGCGCCGGCTAAGAAAAGGGGGGGTGCGGCGATGCAGTCTCCGGCAAGGTGGCGCGGTTCGATTTGGGGCTTCGCTGCGAGGTAGGGGTTCAGACTTCGATTGGGGGGGGGGCTGAGAGAGGAGGTCGAGGTGAGGGGGGGGGGTCACGACGGTCTCTGGCGCGGCGGCGCTTCCTTCGGAGGAGCGACGAGCTCCTCCCAGATACTTCTTTTTTTTCTTCTTCGAATGAATCCAGAAAAGGGGGGGCCAGAGAGAAATAAGGGGAGGGAGAGAGAATATATATATTTTTTATTTTAATTTGTAAAAAGTTGACTTTTACATATGACCCCTAAACGAGGCCCACCGCCTGTCGTCCATAGCGTTTTACCCCCATTCCGAACATAATGGGATATGTATCGCAAGCTGATGTGATCGTTTCGATTAGTTTCCGTTGAATTTACATTTAAATCACTATATATTCAATTTAAATGCACATTTCAATTTACCGGGGCCACATACTAACTAGAAAAATTCCAGAAAAATATTTTCTAGCTTCGTATTTGCGATACGGTCCTAATAAAACTAATTTCGTCGAATTCTGAGATCGTTGGAAAAATGGCCAATTTCCAGTCGATTAAAATCAACTGAAACTGGTCAAACGCGATTTCCTTTGCCACGCTCACATATTGATTCGAAAAATTATGAAATTTGAAACCTAGCAATAACTTCACATCCCGGACCCAACAAAAGTGGTTTCGTCGAAATCCGAGGTCGTTTGCAAAATGTCCATTTTCAAGGGCCTGAATTCCATAGCGACTATTCAGAATTTTCAACTGGACATATCTTTTGATTCCCGCTATGAAATTTCGATTTGTCGGATTCGTTGGAAAGATATTCCCGAATAGATTCTAATGTTTTTGGTTTCACTAAAATCCGGATTGTTTTGCACCCGGTACATTCAATTGAAGTTTGAAATCAAATTATCGAACTACCGCGCCATTTTCAATTCTATTTATAAATATAAATAAATATTTATATTCTATCGTCGATTCGAATAAATATATACGTTTGAATTATATTCAAAATAAATTTCTCGTCGATATTATTTAAAATAATTCATTTTAAATAATCAAAATTCGCTAAAATTGCCAAAATAAAAATTTTAAACTGGCCCAGATTTTCGGGTTGTTACATAGTCCCAACCTGTCTACCAGGTCACTAGATATGAAGGAACGGGAAGCCCCAGTATCAAACAAAACTCGAACAGGTACATCAAGAATAGAAAGCATACCTTGAACGACAACATTCTTTCCTTTCTCCGTCGTAGTTGGGGCATTCGACGAAGAAGGAATAGCACTGATAGCATATGCTTTCACAATCTGCATTTCCTTTAGAGATTGTGGACATTTATCATTATGATGCCCCACTTGGCCACAGTTGTAGCACTTCCTATCCGCTGGCTTGGCCCAATATTCTTTGGCATAATGGCCCTTCTTACCACAGCTGAAGCACTCAACATCTTTCTTGCTCTTTTTCTGGCCATCCTTAGTTTGATTCTGCTTCCTTTTGTTCTTAGTGTTATTCTTTCCTCCACTGCCTGCTTGCGGCTTCAGCTCTTCTGCAGATGCAACCTTAGTCTTTGACTTAGGGTAAAGACTCTCTGATCTCAAAGCTTTCCCCATAATCGATTCAAAAGTCTCATCGATGTGGTTGATAAGCCTTTCCCCCAAGTATCCATCCAAACCAGTAATGAACTTCTCATTCTTCTTCTCAAGAGTATCGATTAGGGATAATCCATACTTCGACAAAGTGTCGAACTCAGCAATATAGTCTGACACTGCCTTACCATTCTGCTTAAGCTCCTAGAAATTCCTAAACAATTCCGACTTCTGAGCAGCTGGGATAAACTTGTCGCTAAAGCGAGCCTTAAACTGATCCCAAGTAACCTAATCCTCTGGAGTGGCTATCTTAATAGCATTCCACCAATTCATCGCTCGCCCTTGCAGCTGACGAGACGTTAGCCTTCTCTTCATCGCATCCTCGATACTCAAGTCATTGAAGATACGATCACAGCTATCCAACCAATCCTGAACATCCGTGTCTGACTCCATTCCGTGGAACGGCTTCCCTCCAAGGTTAGTGAAATCCTTGCACAACTTGGCGAAATCGACCGTAGGCGCCTGCACTACTGGACCACCGCCATTACCTGCATTGGGAACTGCTCCCTGAACATCCCTAAGCATCTCTCTCATGAAGTCAGTGAACATCGTCCTCATGTCAGGAGCATTCCCATTATTGGCCCCTTTACCAGCACCCCTCGTGTCTCGACTCATCGTTCAATCTGTAAAGAGAAAACGATTAACTATCTCCATAGTGGTGCTATTGTAGCACGACTTCATCCTTATACTACTAATAGTATATATATATCTTTTGAAAACCAAAGTAATCACAAATACGCACTCTCATATACATACTATCTCTCCCTATTGTCTTTTCCTACGTTAACTACGCAACCTAGAGCTCTGATACCAAATGTGACGGCCCACCCCGCACCAACTGACATTTACTCCAAATATTTGCGCTGTACACATGTCAGTTAGCACGGAACGGTCATCAGAAGAAAAGAAAGAAGACGAGGAAACAACAAAGAACCTATAGAATGTCTCACAGCGCATGGAACAAAATATAGTAACAACATACTTGACATAAAACAGGTGAGACAGTGTATAAGCTGAGACAACTATCATAGCAGCAGAAAATCCAATTACAGCTTATGTTCCACAACATCATTATTACAACTTTTAAAATTGTCTCTAAAGCAAGATAAGGAAGGTACATTACTAATGCCCAAGTAGTGACCACCAACGACACAGGGAGAATATCTATATATATCATACGTGGAAGCCTACTACTCGCCTCCAAATCAGCTACTCATGCATCACCAGCTAACCTGTCTCTAATCTGCTCATTTAGGAGCACCCAGAGTAATAAGAAGAGACATAAAACTCTGGGTCAGACAAAAGTCTGGTATGAGCGATAAACAGCTAAACAGAACAATAACAGGTATACTAAACCATACCTGAACCTGGACCTTCAACCAAAGAGTTAGTACTACATACTGTACAACACTCTAGGGTGCCACTAACATATGGTGTACAAGCATACGGGGGTGGGGGTGTGCATGTCACAGTGATGGCAAACAATCAAGCATAGCAATCATCCTCTCATCTCTCACTCAGTGCGTAAAGCATACAATATCCACCACTTCTGTAAGAACCTGTAACTTCCCCGTGAAGGAAAGCACGAATACTTTGAGAACAACACACAAAAGGACGCAGACGGAAAAACATTTCATTGCTATTACAACAATTCCATCAGATACAAGAATATACAGAGTATAAATGAATAAATTACATTCGATAAATGTCAGAGATTACAATAAATTACATAGCAGCGGAAAAATACACAAAACACAGCTAGAAGTGATACACGGATACAGAGCTTTCCGAGCATCGTTCCAGCTGTAAATCAGGACCCTGTGGACATAAATCTGCAAAACCAAAACTACTAGCTGCCCGTGTGGAAAATAGGGGCACCCAGAGTTTAGGTTAAAACAATAAACTTCAGGTCAGTCATGTGACTGGTGTGAGAACTAAAACAGTTATTTAAAATTTTACTTTAAAAGAGAGTAATTCAAGGGACCACGCCGTATAACACGGAACGGGTTTCCTCCCAAGAATACTAGTGCATAGAATAAACAGCGCAATGCTTTTTCAAAAAATGAAGCTATTATAAGACCCAGGTCCCATCACACAATGCAACGCAAGCCGGAGGATAGGGTTTTCCCTTATAATAGCAAAACATGCTTGATACGTTTAAAACAAATCATTTGATACTATAATAAGTGTATAGTGTCGAAACAATTTCAATCATAAATATCAATCATAGACGGCATGGGTACCATATATCATGTCGTCGTACTAGTTCTACAATTAAAACCGCAATACACGTATTGGAAATTGGGTTTCCGTCATGAGCCGAGGCAAGGGGCAAGCTCCTCTCCGCGTTCGAGACACTCTAGCAAATGCCTCAGGACCCCACTATGATCCTTGGATCTTCAGGGCCGGTCCTCTCTTACTTTTGAGGATTAGTTATTCCTGAACACACGTTTCCCGGTCCTTACAGACCTATATCCGAGGCGCCTCATATCCAACAACCACACAGGTGAAAAGTATATAAATGTCAGGGCTGGTAGGTCACTGACACCACCCTAGCTAGAAAGAAACGTCGTGCTCTCCCTGTAGTCACTATCCCGTTTTTGACTCATACCGAGGTGTGAGGCTCGCGAATTCACGTTATACACAAAGCTACGCCACACAGGCCGTGCTTTGATCAACAACCACAACACTTTGCTTTTCAACAGAAGCCCTGATCAATTGCCCCTTACGCATGCCACATTGGCAATTCACTCCATGCGACTGATGTCCATCGATATACAACCTCTGAGCTCGTACGTCTCAGAGAAGGGCGTTAAGCAAGAGAATAAATTCTCCGCCGCCAAACAGATGTATATTTAATAGATATCAATCAACACAGAATAAAATCCAATGTCAGACACACAATCCATTTACAAGTTCGTTCTGGGTCCGAACGAAACCGGAGGCACTTTCCTCGCATATCCATCCATCTCCAAGTACGTCTGGACGATCACCAACTGTTTCCCTCATCCTGGGTGTACAGCCCAATCAAGATCATCAGTAATCACCCAAACGATGTGAAGACTTCCGGTCTTCGACCACCGTCTTCATCTTCGACATCTCGTCGAATCGATTATTCAGAATGGGTATAAACCCGGCCTTTCTGAATAACCCACGTATATAATAAACGAATGTTACACAAACACAACAAACGCCCCATTCCAATTCAGAATATTCATTTATTCACAAAATCACATTCTTAGGGAAAGGTTCCCATTAATTTTATCAAAGATAAATTCTTCTAAATTTATTCTTTAATCTTCCTTTGGATATCATTTCAAACTAGTCGGGATTAGCGAACCACACCGAAGTAATTATTTGTTTTATTTCCCAATCCCAACCTATATATCCCATGGAGCAAAACTGGTGATACTCCATATCTAACACCACGGTGTTATCGGTAAAATTAATTACCATTTCACGTTCAAATCTAATTAAAGATTAACTATCGCTTTGGAGCAAAACTGGTGGTACTCCATTCTCGATCACCTTTCAAATTTGATAATTTAAATTATCAATTCACATTTTTATCTAATTAAAGATTCATTAAAACTCCACTTAGTTTTAATCTTTTCAGAAATCGATATCTTGCCTTTAACTGGGTTAAAGAACCAATGTTATCTAAAACACAATTCACGATAAACCCCAAATCACATTTGATATTAAATACAAGGCTCTGAATAGAAAATATACCGGCTTATATTCAATATCAAATTCTGAAACCAACAAATATCGTATTGGAAATAACGATATAAAATATATCTTTCAAATTCCCATAACAATATCTGTATAGTCACGAATCCAACATCGAAATATTCCGAAGATAATTTCGATTCAACTCCAGTCCAATTCACGTACTGGAAATATTGATTATTTTCAAAATCACTTTCAAATTCAATTTATTTATTTAAAAATAAATTGATTTTAATTCTAGTTCAAAACTAGTTCATTTCGATAAAAATTCATTTTTATCCTCTAATGTGGAATTTTCCAGCTCAATTCTTTCCAACTCACATATTATAATTTTACACAAATTATAGATATTTTTAATAATTTTATCAAGGCCCGTACAGTCGATTTCCATCAACGGCCATCGAACTGCACTTACAGCGACCTTTTCTGAAATTGATTTGGACATAATTCCAAATCCAACCGTTAGATTTCAAATTTCTAATATTCATTGGAAAGCTCTTTTCGATACGAACCCAACGGTTCCGGTTTTAGGAGAATCCGACGGTCGGATCTCCCACAATGTCCACTTGAAATAAATGGTCGAAATTCACGAACTGCCGCGGCGCGGCGCGTTCTATTCAGGCCATTATATTATATATATAATATATATAATATATATTTCGTCGATTTCTATTTAAAACGAATTTTATAAGTCATTTTAAAATTGTTTCAAAAGCAATTCAACTTCTACATTCAATTTCAAATCGATTGAATTCTTCTTTATAAATTCGTTTTAAAATTCATTTCTATTCAATTCAAATTTTAATTCAATTTGAATTCATTTCAATTCACTTTCAATTCAATTTGAATTCGTTTTCAATTCATTTCGAAATCGTTTTCAATTCAATTCATTTAGAAATCGTTTTCAATTCAATTCATTTCGAAATCGTTTTCAATTCATTTCATTTCGAAATCGTTTTCAATTCAATTCATTTCGAAATCGTTTTCAATTCATTTCATTTCGAAATCGTTTTCAATTCAATTCATTTCGAAATCGTTTTCAATTCATTTCATTTTGAAATCGTTTTCAATTCAATTCATTTCGAAATCGTTTTCAATCCAATTCATTTCGAAATCGTTTTCAATTCAGTTCATTTCGAAATCGTTTTCAATTCAATTCATTTCGAAATCGTTTTCAATTCAATTCATTTCGAAATCGTTTTCAATTCAATTCATTTCGAAATCGTTTTCAATTCAATTCATTTCGAAATCGTTTTCAATTCAATTCATTTCGAAATCGTTTTCAATTCAATTCATTTCGAAATCGTTTTCAATTCATTTTAAAATGAATAAAATCGATATAAACATTGTTCGCGTCAAAATAACGCATCTCTACTCAACACGGCTTTATATTTCAATAATTCGTTATTACATTCAACAAATGAATATTTGTTCTATTCAACACATGAATCTATATTTCTTTCAACACACGACTAATCTCAACACATGAGTACTGTCGACACATCACTATTTTTGTTATGTAAAATATTTTATACAACTATGGTATCTATCGTTTGATTTTTCAATTAGACTTCTACTGGGAAGTAGTTCTAATTTTAAATATGATAAAGATGTAAATTTTATTATTTAAAATATTTCACTCAACACATGAATAGTTTCAACCCATAATCATCGTCAACACATGACTATTTTTATATTCAACACATGAATTTTCTTTTATAATATTCATTATTTTCCCGATTGGAATGAGGCCCAATCAATCACCATATAATGTCAATTATATGGATTTCCATACAACACATGTATATAATAGCATTGAAAAATAATCAACCATCAACCAAAGTGCACTACACTGTATAAGCATCAAATATAGATATCTAACGCTTATAACAGCCTGTCAATCAATCGATCGACATATCTAATCAATCAGGATGAGTGAACTTCAAATTTCATCCCAACACCCGTGTGGGGTTTCAAACAATCAAACACAGATTTTATTTGTGCAGTTGGGCGATGTGTAAAATTTATCGACCCAATCAATATCAGTCAAATCAGTGTATATAAACAAATCGGCCGATTTGTTTATAAATATTTATTTATTCACTTTCACGTTAAAAATTATATTTTTAACGATAAACATTTTATTTTAACACTTGAATTTCTATTCAGTTCATTTATTCAATAAAATGATATTTTTATTTTTCTAACATATTTTAGAAAATTTCGGCGGCATAACGGCACGATACTAGAAACGGGACGAGGCCTAGCCTTATCCCCGGTCTAGTGAAGGCCCACGCCATTCACACATCAATCAAATCAATTTCAATTCACCAAACAATTCAATTTAAACCAAATAGACTAACCAACTACACAACCAAACAATTTAACAAACAAGCCATCCATGGTCTGTGGATGACGGGTGTCGGGTGCTACTAAGCACCGTCTGCATCCTAGTATATATATATATATATATATATATATATATATATATAACAAGAAAAAGAAGTTGAGAGTGAGAAGTTCTCACCGAAAGCTATCCAATACCATGACTCTTCATTAATAGAAATCTTCTTCGTTATCCCATCTTCGTCATCTTCGTTGCCCGTAGTCACTATATATATAAAAATCACACATTTTTATATTTCGATGTCTTTAAAATAAAAATCACATTTTTATTTATTCACTTTCAATTTAAAAGTCATATTTTTATAATCAATTCATATATTTAAAAATCGAATTTTTACTTCGCTATTCAATATATAAAAACAAGCATATTTTCACAACGCTACTATATAGATAAAAATTATATTTTTACATCATTATTCTATATATAAAGACCTGGCCTTTTCAACTATAAAGATTTCATCTTTATAAAAATAAAGTTTTTGCCTTTATAAAAATAAAGTTTTCGCCTTTTCAAAAATAAAGATTTCGCCTTTATAAAAATAAAGTTTATAAAAATAAAGTTTTCGCCTTTATAAAAATAAAGTTTTCTAAAAATCATATTTTCTATTTTCCTACACATATAAAGATGACATTTTTAATATTTTACCTATATAAAAATTATATTTTTAATTTTCCTATATAGTAAAGATTATATTTTTAATACTTTAAAAATATAAAAATCATATTAAAAATCAAATCTTTTATTGTTAAAAATCGAATCACTTTCTTTCTCTATTATATCTAAAATTTATATTTTTATCGCTACTCCCTACGAATGAAAATCTTATTTTTACCCCTCCTTCATATGAATAAAAATCTAATTTTTCTATACTATATATACATATATATATATATATATATATATATATATAAATCCGATCTTTTCACTTTTAGAAATCTTGCTTTTACACTTTTAAAAATCTCACCTTTACGCTTTTAAAAATCTCACTTATATTACCATGTATACTAATAATAAAAAAAACCAATTTTTATTTGTTATTTATATACAAAACTAATTTTTTAACTTCAAAACTAATTACCCTAAGTAAAATGAAAAATAAAATCTTACTATTTTCACGCTTCAGGAGGTGGTGGAAGTTGTCAGCGTGGACTGGAGATGGCGGAGGAGCTACGGTTCGGTCTGGAGAGAGAAGGAGGGCTGGAGACGAGGGCTAGGGGGGTCTGGTGGCGCGGATCGGGGCGACGGTGGGTGGGGTTTGGGTTTCATCGCGAAGAGGGAGTTGGAGGCGAGGAGGTGAGGTCGGCGGTCGCGGTTGAGGGCCACGGTGGATGTAGCGGCGGGTTCCAGGGTGCTAGGGCACGAGAGCATCAGGGATTGGGTGTTTGAACTGGCGATGGGGGGGGGGGGGAGAAGCGGAGGGGATCGCGGTGGTGGTGGCTCTGCCACCGGCGGCGGCGGGGCATCAACGCGATTTCGATTCCTCTTTTTTTTTTTCTTTTCCCTCGTTCAGAAATGATAACGAGAAGGGGGGGGGGGCCAGAAAGATATGGGAAGAGGGTTTTTTTTATTTTATTATTTTTTTAAAAGTTGACTTTTACATACGTCATCAAAACGAGGCCCACCACCTGTCGTCCATAGCGTTTAACCCCCATTCCGAACACAATGGGATATGTATCGTCAGCTGATTCGGCTGTTACAATCAGTTTCCGTTAAATTTACATTTAAATCACTATATTGAATTTTAAACGTACATTTCAAATTACCGGGGTCACATACTAACTTTAAAAATTGCAGAAAAATATTTTATAGGTTCGTATTGACGATACGGTCCTAACAAAACTAGTTTCGTCGAATTCTGAGACCGTTAGAAAAATGGCCAATTTCCAGTCGATTAAAATCAACTAAAACTGGTCGAACGCGTTTTCCTTTGCCACGCTCACATATTGATTCGAAAAATTATGAAATTTGAAACCTAGCAATAATTCGACATCACGGACCCAACAAAAGTGGTTTCGTCGAAATCCGAGGTCATTTGCAAAATGGCCATTTTTAAGGGCCTGAATTCCATAGCGACTATTCAGAATTTTCAACTGGACATATCTTTTGATTCCCACTATGAAATCTTGATCTTTCGGATTCGTTGGAAAGATATCATCATTTAGATCCTATGATTTTTGGTTTCACTAAAATCCGGATTGTTTTGCACCCGGTACATTCAATTGAAGTTTGAAATCGAATTATCGAACTACCGCGCCATTTTCTATTCTATTTATAATTATATATAAATATTTATATTCTAACGACGACGTATATAAATATATACGTCGAATTCTATTCAAAATAAATTTCTCGTCGATATTATTTAAAATAATTCATTTTAAATATTCAAAATTCGCTAAATTTGCCAAAATAAAAAATTTCAAACTGGCTCGCATTTTACGGGTTATTACAATCTCCCCCACTTAAAACTTTTCGTCCCCGAAAAGGAACAAAGTCGAAAGCGGTTTGATTATTATGCTCTACATTCGATCTGGCTTCCATTCTCCAACTCTTCAGTTTCTGAGAATTTTCAAAATTTCAAAAATTTGGCTAACACCCTAAATTTTTGAAAAATTTCGCCATAACCTCCCCTGCACCGGGAGCATCGGGGAATTTCAAATAGCTTCCCCGGTCCTTCAGATCTCAAAAATAAAAAGAAAAAGCCAAGCGGCTAGCCAATAGGCTCACAAAATCATCATCACCCAAAAAAAACAGGAAATTATGTAGTAAACATGTACCTATTTGTCGGGCAAACAAATTTTATTCTCTGGCTCTAGCCTCCTTGCTATGACCTGTTCAATGCAAGTATAGGTATATGCAAGCAAATGCGACCAATTATCAATATAGTTCAATATTTGATATAATGGTTCAAAATTAGCAAACAAATAATCAAACAACACAAACATCAATCAATTAGTGAATTGGAGTTTCAAATTCATAATTTGATATATATACTGAAAATCTTGTTTTTGATGCCAATTCACAACAAAGTGTTCTAGCTAAATAGATAAGTTTTGGTTCTCACACCAGTCTAATGGAAATATATAAATATCACACCTTCGTCACTCGAATATAAATTCTGACGACGAGTACTCAACCATCAGAATCATCTTCGGGCCACTAGAGTATGATTCCATATCTATCAAGTATATTAAAACTTCGAATATACGTTCATGACGCGTACACGCGAAATCTATATATACTCGATTGTCCATATTGAAAATAAATAAATAATCAAATACGTATAAAGCGATTTAAATTTTCAAAACAAAATTGTTTTCATTTGAAAAGTATACTCTTCACACTCGTTCTAGGATACTACTGATCCTATCTCTAACGAGTCATTCTAATTGGATATTGCTAATCCAATATCTGATGAATTCTTTCGTATGGTTCTAATGTGTCTTGTTCTCGAGCTCTGTAAACCAAAGCTCTGATACCACTGTAAGAACCCGTAACTTCCCCGTGAAGGAAAGCACGAATACTTTGAGAACAACACACAAAAGGACGCAGATGGAAGAACATTTCATTGCTATTACAACAATTCCATCAGATTCAAGAATATACAGAGTATAAATGAATAAATTACATTCGATAAATGTCAGAGATTACAATAAATAACATAGCAGCGGAATAATACACAAAACACAACTAGAAGTGATACACGGATACAGAGCTTTCCGAGCATCGTTCCAGCTGTAAATCAGGACCCTGTGGACATAAATCTGCAAAACCAAAACTACTAGCTGCCCATGTGGAAAATAGGGGCACCCAGAGTTTAGGTTAAAACAATAAACTCCAGGTCAGTCATGTGACTAGTGTGAGAACTAAAACAGTTATTTAAAATTTTACTTTAAAAGAGAGTAATTCAAGGGACCACGCCGTATAACACGGAACGGGTTTCCTCCCAAGAATACTAGTGCATAGAATAATCAGCGCAATGCTTTTTCGAAAAATGAAGCTATTATAAGACCCAGGTCCCATCACACAATGCAACGCAAGCCAGAGGATAGGGTTTTCCCTTATAATAGCCAAACATGCTTGATACGTTTAAAACAAATCATTTGATACTATAATAAGTGTATAGTGTCGAAACAATTTCAATCATAAATATCAATCATAGACGGCATGGGTACCATATATCATGTCGCCGTACTAGTTCTACAATTAAAACCGCAATACACGTATTGGAAATTGGGTTTCCGTCATGAGCCGAGGCAAGGGGCAAGCTCCTCTCCGCGTTCGAGACACTCTAGCAAATGTCTCAGGACCCCACTATGATCCTTGGATCTTCAGGGCCGGTCCTCTCTTACTTTTGAGGATTAGTTATTCCTGAACACACGTTTCCCGGTCCTTACAGACCTATATCCGAGGCGCCTCATATCCAACAACCACACAGGTGAAAAGTATATAAATGTCAGGGCTGGTAGGTCACTGACACCACCCTAGATAGAAAGAAACGTCGTGCTCTCCCTACAGTCACTATCCCGTTTTTGACTCATACCGAGGTGTGAGGCTCGCGAATTCACGTTATACACAAAGCTACGCCACACAGGCCGTGCTTTGATCATCAACCACAAGACTTTGCTTTTCAACAGAAGCCCTGATCAATTGCCCCTTACGCATGCCACATTGGCAATTCACTCCATGCGACTGATGTCCATCGATATACAACCTCTGAGCTCGTACGTCTCAGAGAAGGGCGTTAAGCAAGAGAATAAATTCTCCGCCGCCAAACAGATGTATATTTAATAGAGATCAATCAACACAGAATAAAATCCAATGTCAGACACACAATCCATTTACAAGTTCGTTCTGGTTCCGAACGAAACCGGAGGCACTTTCCTCGCAAATCCATCCGTCTCCAAGTACGTCTGGACGATCACCAACTGTTTCCCTCATCCTGGGTGTACAGCCCAATCAAGATCATCAGTAATCACCCAAACGATGTGAAGACTTCCGGTCTTCGACCACCGTCTTCATCTTCGACATCTCGTCGAATCGATTATTCAGAATGGGTATAAACCCGGCCTTTCTGAATAACCCACGTATATAATAAACGAATGTTACACAAACACAACAAACGCCCCATTCCAATTCAGAATATTCATTTATTCACAAAATCACATTCTTAGGGAAAGGTTCCCATTAATTTTATCAAAGATAAATTCTTCTAAATTTATTCTTTAATCTTCCTTTGGATATCATTTCAAACTAGTCGGGATTAGCGAACCACACCGAAGTAATTATTTGTTTTATTTCCCAATCCCAACCTATATATCCCATGGAGCAAAACTGGTGATACTCCATATCTAACACCACGGTGTTATCGGTAAAATTAATTACCATTTCACGTTCAAATCTAATTAAAGATTTAACTATCGCTTTGGAGCAAAACTGGTGGTACTCCATTCTCGATCACCTTTCAAATTTGATAATTTAAATTATCAATTCACATTTTTATCTAATTAAAGATTCATTAAAACTCCACTTAGTTTTAATGTTTTCAGAAATCGATATCTTGCCTTTAACTGGGTTAAAGAACCAATGTTATCTAAAACACGATTCACGATAAACCCCAAATCACATTTGATACTAAATACAAGGCTCTGAATAGAAAATATACCGGCTTATATTCAATATCAAATTCTGAAACCAACAAATATCGTATTGGAAATAACGATATAAAATATATCTTTCAAATTCCCATAACAATATCTGTATAGTCACGAATCCAACATCGAAATATTCCGAAGATAATTTCGATTCAACTCCAGTCCAATTCACGTATTGGAAATATTGATTATTTTCAAAATCACTTTCAAATTCAATTTATTTATTTAAAAATAAATTGATTTTAATTCTAGTTCAAAACTAGTTCATTTCGATAAAAATTCATTTTTATCCTCTAATGTGGAATTTTCCAGCTCAATTCTTTCCAACTCACATATTATAATTTTACACAAATTATAGATATTTTTAATAATTTTATCAAGGCCCGTACAGTCGATTTCCATCAACGGCCATCGAACTGCACTTACAGCGACCTTTTCTGAAATTGATTTGGACATAATTCCAAATCCAACTGTTAGATTTCAAATTTCTAATATTCATTGGAAAGCACTTTTCGATACAAACCCAACGGTTCCGGTTTTAGGAGAATCCGACGGTCGGATCTCCCACAATGTCCGCTTGAAATAAATGGTCGAAATTCACGAACTACCGCGGCGCGGCGCGTTCTATTCAGACCATTATATTATATATATAATATATATAATATATATTTCGTCGATTTCTATTTAAAACGAATTTTATAAATCGTTTTAAAATTGTTTCAAAAGCAATTCAACTTCTACATTCAATTTCAAATCGATTGAATTCTTCTTTATAAATTCGTTTTAAAATTCATTTCTATTCAATTCAAATTTTAATTCAATTTGAATTCATTTCAATTCACTTTCAATTCAATTTGAATTCGTTTTCAATTCAATTCATTTCGAAATCATTTTCAATTCAATTCATTTAGAAATCGTTTTCAATTCAATTCATTTCGAAATCGTTTTCAATTCATTTCATTTCGAAATCGTTTTCAATTCAATTCATTTCGAAATCGTTTTCAATTCATTTCATTTCGAAATCGTTTTCAATTCAATTCATTTCGAAATCGTTTTCAATTCATTTCATTTCGAAATCGTTTTCAATTCAATTCATTTCGAAATCGTTTTCAATTCAAATCATTTCGAAATCGTTTTCAACTCAATTCATTTCGAAATCGTTTTCAATTCAATTCATTTCGAAATCGTTTTCAATTCAATTCATTTCGAAATCGTTTTCAATTCAATCCATTTCGAAATCGTTTTCAATTCAATTCATTTCGAAATCGTTTTCAATTCATTTTAAAATGAATAAAATCGATATAAACATTGTTCGCGTCAAAATAACGCATCTCTAATCAACATGGCTTTATATTTCAATAATTCGTTATTCTATTCAACAAATGAATATTTGTTCTATTCAACACATGAATCTATATTTCTTTCAACACACGACTAATCTCAACACATGAGTACTATTGACACATCACTATTTTTGTTATGTAAAAATATTTTATACAACTATGGTATCTATCGTTTGATTTTTCAATTAGACTTCTACTGGGGAGTAGTTCTAATTTTAAATATGATAAAGATGTAAATTTTATTATTTAAAATATTTCACTCAACACATGAATAGTTTCAACCCATAATCATCGTCAACACATGACTATTTTTATATTCAACACATGAATTTTCTTTTATAATATTCATTATTTTCCCGATTGGAATGAGGCCCAATCAATCACCATATAATGTCAATTATATGGATTTCCATACAACACATGTATATAATAGCATTGAAAAATAATCAACCATCAACCAAAGTGCACTACACTGTATAAGCCTCAAATATAGATATCTAACGCTTATAACAGCCTGACAATCAATCGATCGACATATCTAATCAATCAGGATGAGTGAACTTCAAATTTCATCCCAACACCCGTGTGGGGTTTCAAACAATCAAACACATATTTTATTTGTGCAGTTGGGCGATGTGTAAAATTTATCGACCCAATCAATATCAGTCAAATCAGTGTATATAAACAAATCGGCCGATTTGTTTATAAATATTTATTTATTCACTTTCACGTTAAAAATTATATTTTTAACGATAAACATTTTATTTTAACACTTGAATTTCTATTCAGTTCATTTATTCAATAAAATGATATTTTTATTTTTCTAACATATTTTAGAAAATTTCGGCGGCATAACGGCACGATACTAGAAACGGGACGAGGCCTAGCCTTATCCCCGGTCTAGTGAAGGCCCACGCCATTCACACATCAATCAAATCAATTTCAATTCACCAAACAATTCAATTTAAACCAAATAGACTAACCAACTACACAACCAAACAATTTAACAAACAAGCCATCCATGGTCTGTGGATGACGGGTGTCGGGTGCTACTAAGCACCATCTGCATCCTAGTATATATATATATAACAAGAAAAAGAAGTTGAGAGTGAGAAGTTCTCACCGAAAGCTATCCAATACCACGACTCTTCATTAATAGAAATCTTCTTCGTTATCCCATCTTCGTCATCTTCGTTGCCCGTAGTCACTATATATATAAAAATCACACATTTTTAAATTTCGATGTCTTTAAAATAAAAATCACATTTTTATTTATTCACTTTCAATTTAAAAGTCATATTTTTATAATCAATTCATATATTTAAAAATCGAATTTTTACTTCGCTATTCAATATATAAAAACAAGCATATTTTCACAACGCTACTATATAGATAAAAATTATATTTTTACATCATTATTCTATATATAAAGATCTGGCCTTTTCAACTATAAAGATTTCATCTTTATAAAAATAAAGTTTTCGCCTTTATAAAAATAAAGTTTTCGCCTTTTCAAAAATAAAGATTTCGCCTTTATAAAAATAAAGTTTTCGCCTTTATAAAAATAAAGTTTTCGCCTTTATAAAAATAAAGTTTTCTAAAAATCATATTTTCTATTTTCCTACACATATAAAGATGACATTTTTAATATTTTACCTATATAAAAATTATATTTTTAATTTTCCTATATAGTAAAGATTATATTTTTAATACTTTAAAAATATAAAAATCATATTAAAAATCAAATCTTTTATTGTTAAAAATCGAATCACTTTCTTTCTCTATTATATCTAAAATTTATATTTTTATCGCTACTCCCTACGAATGAAAATCTTATTTTTACCCCTCCTTCATATGAATAAAAAACTAATTTTTCTATACTATATACACACACACACACACATATATATATATATATATATATATATATATATAAATCCGATCTTTTCACTTTTAGAAATCTTGCTTTTACACTTTTAAAAATCTCACCTTTACGCTTTTAAAAATCTCACTTATATTACCATATATACTAATAATAAAAAAAACCAATTTTTATTTGTTATTTATATACAAAACTAATTTTTCTAACTTTAAAACTAATTACCCTAAGTAAAATGAAAAATAAAAATAAAATCTTACTATTTTCACGCTTCAGGAGGTGGTGGAAGTTGTCAGCGTGGACTGGAGATGGCGGAGGAGCTAGGGTTCGGTCTGGAGAGAGAAGGAGGGCTGGAGACGAGGGCTAGGGGGGGTCTGGTGGCGCGGATCGGGGCGACGGTGGGTGGGGTTTGGGTTTCATCGCGGAGAGGGAGTTGGAGGCGAGGAGGTGAGGTCGGCGGTCGCGGTTGAGGGCCACGGTGGATGTAGCGGCGGGTTCCAGGGTGCTAGGGCACGCGAGCATCAGGGATTGGGTGTTTGAACTGGCGATGGGGGGGGGGGGGGGGGAGAAGCGGAGGGGATCGCGGTGGTGGTGGCTCTACCACCGGCGGCGGCGGGGCATCGACGCGATTTCGATTCCTCTTTTTTTTTTCTTTTCCCTCGTTCAGAAATGATAACGAGAAGGGGGGGGGGCAGAAAGATATGGGAAGAGGGGTTTTTTTTTATTTTATTATTTTTTTAAAAGTTGACTTTTACATACGTCATCAAAACGAGGCCCACCACCTGTCGTCCATAGCGTTTAACCCCCATTCCGAACACAATGGGATATGTATCGTCAGCTGATTCGGCTGTTACAATCAGTTTCCGTTAAATTTACATTTAAATCACTATATTGAATTTTAAACGTACATTTCAAATTACCGGGGTCACATACTAACTTTAAAAATTGCAGAAAAATATTTTCTAGCTTCGTATTGACGATACGGTCCTAACAAAACTAGTTTCGTCGAATTCTGAGACCGTTAGAAAAATGGCCAATTTCCAGTCGATTAAAATCAACTGAAACTGGTCGAACGCGTTTTCCTTTGCCACGCTCACATATTGATTCGAAAAATTATGAAATTTGAAACCTAGCAATAATTCGACATCACGGACCCAACAAAAGTGGTTTCGTCGAAATCCGAGGTCATTTGCAAAATGGCCATTTTTAAGGGCCTGAATTCCATAGCGACTATTCAGAATTTTCAACTGAACATATCTTTTGATTCCCGCTATGAAATCTTGATCTTTCGGATTCGTTGGAAAGATATCATCATTTAGATCCTATGATTTTTGGTTTCACTAAAATCCGGATTGTTTTGCACCCGGTACATTCAATTGAAGTTTGAAATCGAATTATCGAACTACCGCGCCATTTTCAATTCTATTTATAATTATATATAAATATTTATATTCTAACGACGACGTATATAAATATATACGTCGAATTCTATTCATAATAAATTTCTCGTCGATATTATTTAAAATAATTCATTTTAAATATTCAAAATTCGCTAAATTTGCCAAAATAAAAAATTTCAAACTGGCTCGCATTTTACGGGTTATTACAACTTCGATCACCCAATACTTTGCTATGATCACTCTACCCCATGAAGTCACAACGGCTTCACTGCATTGATCCATAGCCACTAATTCTTCGCTACATCCAATTTGCCCCATGGAGTCGTACACACCCCACTGCACTGGCTCATAGCCTTACTATCCTTTACTATGTCTACTCTGCCCCATGGAGTCACAATGGCTCCACTGCACTGGCTTATAGTCTTACTACGATCACTTTGCCCCTCGAGTCATGGTGACTCTACTGCACTGATGCGTAGCCCATCATTCCTTTTCAGTGGTGAATCGAAGTTATGAACGTCGACAACTCCTTGGCACACGTCCCGCAGCAAAGCCCAATCATGAAGTGAACTCATTGGTTCCCAACTGGATCCTGAGCTCTAACTTCCATTTGGACTACCTTTGCATCTCGGGTTATTGGTCATCACCGGATCGGTTCGGATCTCCTCACAGCCATCGGCTCGGTTTGGCCTTCAGTATCCCCCACTGGATCGATTCGTGCCAAGCTTCTTCGGATCGGATCGGAGGGTGCCATCGGGTTCGGGTCATGCTCCACGTTCCAGCTCGTGGTGGTTCAGATCGGGGTACTCTAGCGGATCGGGTCGGAGAACTCCAGGAGGATCGGTCGTGATCTCCTCCAAGCTTCCAGTCAGCTCGTAGCATGCAGACTCGGTTCGGATGCAAGGGGGCGGATCGTGGATGGGCTACACGAACGGTTCGGTTCGGACCTCCCCATCCGATCTGATCCGGTCCCTGTCAATTTCCTGCATTTCGTCTAGCGAGTTGTCTACGCCATTCGACGGCGTTTTCGACCACTCTAGCTATTCTAATCAATCACAAAGCATGCCACAAAGTCATAGCAGCAAATAGAAGTGACCTCAAACACCAAAACATCAATATGATAGGTTAAAATGGATCAAACATAGCCAAAACCCCATATTTCCCTTAAGCATGTTCAACCATAATTAATGATAGGATTAGCAAAACTTAACCAAATTAACCCAAGTTTCTAACAGGGTCTAAAATATCATTTAAGAATTTATAAATATTTTTCCATATTTTATTAATGCATAAATTCGCTAATCTTCACTAATTACCTTTAATCAACCGTAATTAGTGCAAAACTATGCAAATCACTCACCTTAGCCATAAATAAACCTTAGATCTGAAATAAATCTATGATATGGCGCGAATACTAATGATAAATAGCAGCTCTAATCTTGATTTTTTTAAAGATCTCCCTTGATTTGATGTTGCTAAGCTTAATCCTTGATTAGAAAGTGATTTGGAGGTGATTTAGAGGTTGGAGGCCATTTTTAGGGTTTCTAAGAGGTAAGTGGAGGCTAGAAAACTGAAATGGAATGAAACCCTAACTCTTTTCAGCCTCCCCATAACCCTAATCCTGAAATGGGTTATGGGCCCATTCACTAATCACCCTATTTGGCCCGGTTAAGCAGTTTTTCACCTTCCAAACCTTATTTCAGCCATTTCTCCCAAACGGTAAGTCCGTTTTTCACATGTGACCACTCTACGGAAAGGTAAACCATCATCCGAAGCTAATGGAAGTGGTTTCAGGTCAAAACCCCCTTCCAATCAAAAATTATGGCCGAAACAAGATCAACTAGGGGCAAAACGGTCATTTAAAAATCGGAAAAAGTCATGAACATGGGAAATGGCCCCAATGTTCGTTTCCCAAAGCCACATGACCCTACGAGCTCATATAAAAAAGAAATAAATATTTTACGATCCTCCGATCCGTAGAATGCGGGTTGTTACACCAGTAGATATGGTTGTGCACATCAATGAAGGGTTTCCACTTTAGGAAGTGATACATTGTAATAACCTGGAAAATCAGAACCAAATTAAAATTTTATTTTAAGGAAATTTTGTTAGAAAATGTGTCAGAATTTAAAAATTCCTTTTTTAAATAATAACAAAGCCCTTAAAAATAGCCATTTTGCAAACGACCTCCGTTTTCGACGAAACCACTTTTGTCGGATCCGGATGTCAAAATTTTGCTAGGTTTAAATTTCATAATTTTTGGAATTAATATACGAGCATGGCAAAAGAAAACGTGTTTCGTCAATTTCATTTGAATTTGATCGACTAGAAAATGGCCATTTTTCAAATGGTCTCCAAGTTCGATGAAATTAGTTTTGTTAGGACTGTATAATCAAAACATTGTTATATTTATTTTTCTGAAATTTTGGACTCGGTATGTGTCCCCGATAAATTAAAAATGTACGTTCAAATTCAATATTGACCATTATATTAATTTATATTTTAATTTTGATAAAAACTGATCAAAACAATAGAATTGGCTTTCGAAACATATCTCATTATGTCCGGAATGGGGGTATTTGGTTAGGAACGATAGTTGTTGGTGTTTGTTTGGAGTTCGGGCGCTAAATTTCACTTTTTGTAGATAATGGAATTATATAATAATATAAAATAGTGTACAAAATGGCCCATTTTCAGCCCAAACCCTCATTATCAAAACCTTAGCCGCCAGTTTCATTTCAAGGCTGAAATAATTCGAATTTATTTCCCTCTTTTCTCTCAACCCATCAAGAATTAGAAGATGATTTTTGCATAAAAGCTGTAGAGATTCACATGCTCTACAAATCCATATGGTTATTGGGTAGTATTTTCCGCGAATTCAGGACTCAAGTGCTGCGGTTTAGCTGCAAATTCATGGCCATGGGGGAGCTCAAATTCAAAGCTATTCATGGTGAAGACGGAGAAGAAGAATGCCTTTGATGTGGTGTATTTAGATCGTGTCCGAGAGGATTTGAATGCTGTGCAAAATTTGAAGGGGCTGCGTGTTTTCTTCCTGTGTGTGTGATGAGGAGCGACGGGAACGTGAGGAAGGAGAGAAATTAAGGAGAGGGAAGGTAGTTAATTAGGTTAATTACTTTATTAATTATCATTAGTTAGTTAAAGTGTGTTATTAACATATAAAACCCTATAACTTTTGCATACGAAAACAGAATTCGATGATTTCAGATGCTTTGGAACCTAGTGACGAAGGCTTCGCAATGAAATCGGTTTGGACAAGATTGGATGTAGTTACAATTTTTGGTTTAATTAAAACAATCGTTGTTAAATGATTTCTAAACTGATCAAGGTGAGAACTCTCTCACTAAAATTTTCTCGTATAGTTATTTATTTTAACTACCATACTTTTATCAGTATTTACTCATCACAAATATTTGTTCGCTAAAAACTTTATTTTTAGCATTATGTGTGAGAATTCTTTTTTTTAATAATTAAAATTAATTAATTATGATTGTGCTTTTGCTAATCCACTTTTAAATTTAATCTGTTGTTATTCGTGATTTAATTTGGGTTGATGAATGTTGTTATGTTGATCGGTTGATTGAATGGATTATTTTTGTTGAAATAAAATAGATAAAACAAAAATATCAATTTTTGTTGAATAGAATAGTTGAAAACAAAAATGTCAATTTTTGTTGAATAGAATAGTTGAAAACAAAAATATCAATTTTTATTGAATAGAATAGTTGAAAACAAAAATATCAATTTTTGTTAAATAATATAGTTGAAAATAAAAATATAATTTTTTTTAAATCAATTAGTTGAAAACAAAAATATAAATTTTTGTTGAATAAAATAGTTGAAAACAAAAATATACATTTTTGTTGAATAAAATAGTTGAAACAAAAATATCAATTTTTGTCAAATAAAATAGTTGAAACAAAAATATCAATTTTTGTTGAATAAAATGGTTAAAAAAATACATCATTTTTATTATAACAAAATTGTTGAAAACAAATGTACCATTTTTGTTGTAATAAAATTGTTGAAAACAAAAATTACAATTTTTGTTGAATAAAATAGTTGAAACAAAAATATCAATTTTTGTTGAATAAAATAGTTGAAACATGAATATCAATTTTTGTCAAAATATAATTTATTGAGACAAAATTTACATTTTTGTCAAAATAAAATAGTTGAAACAAAATTTACATTTTTTACAAAATAAAACTTGTCAAACAAAAATACCATTTTTTTAAAATTAAATTGTCAAAACAAAATTGACATTATTGTTAAATAGATTTGTCTTAAAACAAAAACGATATTTTTGTTAAATAGATTTGTGACAAAACAAAATTAACATTTTTGTTAAGTATATTTGTGCCAAAACAAAAATAACATTTTTGTTAAATAGATTTTTATTACAATAGAAATATCAATTTTGTTAAAATTAGAATTGTTAACAATATGAAATATCACTTTATTCATTTTTTTATTTGACATGTTAAATATTGAAATTGTGTACAAATAAATATTCTTTTTTTTATTTATCGTATTAAAGAAAGAAATTTGTGAACAAATAAATATTCATTTTTATTTGTCATATTAAATATAGCAATTTGTGTACAAATAAATATTCATTTTGATTTGTTATGATAAATATAGGGAAATTGTATACAAATAAAAATATTCTTTTTATTTGTCATATATGAACATAGGAATTATTGAAAATAAAAATTCTCTTTTATTTGTTATATGAACATAGGAATTGTATACAAAAAAAACTCTTTTTTTATTTGTACATAAATGATCATTATTTGAAATGAAAGTATTTTAACATTAAAAATCTCATTTTTATTGTATAAGTAGAATTTGTTAAAATGATCATTATTTGAAATAGAAAGTTCAACATTGAAAATTTACATTTTTATTGAATGTAAAGAATGATTCATTAAAAATATTCATAGTTTGATAAAAATGATGTAACGTTAAAAAGTACACTCTTTCAATGTATGAATAATCATCTAAAGTACTCAGAGTTTGAATAAAAATGTGTTAACATTAAAATTTACATTTGTTAATGTAAAATGAATAATTAAAAAGATGTATCGTTTGATAAAATATGTTAACATAAGAAATTACATTTGTTTATGTAAAATGAATCATTAAAAAGATGAATTGTTTGATAAAATATGTTAACATAAGAAATTACATTTGTTAATGTAAAAATGTGTGAACAATAAAATATTCTTTTTATTATATGCATAGGAAATGTAGAAAATGTGTAGACAATAAAAAATACTCTTTTATTGTAACATGAAATGTGATTGAACCAAATACACTCGATTACTGATAATGATTGTGATGAATTGATTGTTTGCATTATGCTCGACCAGTTTATGAGCAAAATATGTTTTTATATTTAGCATTGGGTTGGGTAAAAATATCTATGTTCTAACACCTTGTGAAACACTTCACGATTTGAATATAAGGTGTTTAGCGATGTTGTTTATTTCAAAATTTAATAAATGATTTTTAAATGAAATTTCTTTAGTAAAAAGAATAGTATTTCCAATATTGGACAGGGAACGTTTTATAAAATGTTTTATAAAACAGAAAGGATTTCGAGGGCTATACCCGATAATTTCGAAATGATTTGGAATTAGAAATCTATATAGATTTGAAAGTACTTGTGATTATTATGTTGTGAAATGATTTTCCCTACTTCGGGATATAAAAAAGATTTAGCAAGTATGTGGCTAGAGATCGGGTGACCCGAGATTGACTAAAAGAGTGAGGGCGTGCATGTCTTCCCCCATAGGTGGGATGGTGCATTGTCAGTGTAGCCGTTAGGCGCACACACTCACACACACACACACACACACATATATATATATATATATATATACACACACACATATATATATTATGTTGGTTCGATTAAGACGCGTACAGCCTTGTCTTAGGGAACATGACCGATATTTGGTTTCATGCTTGTGTTTATACATTGTTACGTTTTGGAATTCATATTTCCAAATGTTTTGTTTTTTTGAGATCCCGAAGTGAAATCTACTTCATTATAAAAGCTAGATATGTATTTCAAATGATTTGAAATAAAAGAAATCGGGAAATAAAGTCCAAAGAAAAAAAATTTGTAAAGTAAATTGGATTTTGAAATCTTAGTTTAGGGATTAAGCCTAAATGGGTAGATCAAGGAATTGCATGTTGACTGATGCATTGCAGATTCATATCTTTATTTATGGTAGTAGTATATGCATTGGCAATCTAGTGGAGTAAACCTGTTCACGTTAGCGGCATGGTCCTATGATTAGCCTTATTGTTAGATAAGTTAATTTTAACTGTTAGATTTCTCATACCAATTCCATGACTGACTCGTAATTTGTTTCACTTGCAAACTCTGTTGCCCATATTTTCCACACGGACAGTCAAGTGGCTTGTTTTGCAGATATTTGTTTATTAAGCAGGATTCTGGATCGAAGCTTAAAGCTGTGTCCAGAGCATTGATAGTCTTCCACTGCATTGTATTATATTTATTGTAAATTAATCTTCCACTGTTGTATTATTATATTCGATGTAATCTTATATTCTATACTCTGATATTGCATTATTATAATGTAATAAAAGTCTTCTGTTATTTGTTCTGATGGTTTGTATGCCCAAAGTTAGCGTATGCGAGATTCGAACGGTCTTAGTCCATTTAGCGATCGATTAGGTGAAACACCCCACCTCCGTTAAGGTCACTCACAAAGGGAATGCCTTAATTTTGGTGGAGGTTTATAAGTAAAAGACACAGATAAAACACAAGACAGATATAAACACATATAAATAAGCAGCGGAAAAACAAACAGACTTTTATTATCATAAATACGTGTTCATACAGAACATTTCCAACATTGTCTCAAAACAAACTTCCAATTATTATAGCCATAATACTGTCTTGATTTTAAAAGTTAAAGAATCATGAAACATAAATAAAGTTGCATAATCCCCATAAATGATACCAAAGCCATGGTCCAAATGAAAGAAATCCAAGCAATACATTCTCTCTCTTCAAGCTAGATGAAAAACTGACTAAGCTGCGGTGTTTCCTACCTGTGGACTTGGGGGGGGGGGGGACGAATGAAAAAATGACGAAAGGAAAATGGGTCAGACATAAGTCTTGAAAGTCTAGCTATATTCCTAGAATGTTAATAATAAAAAGATCATGACTTCATAAAGTGAGAACAGGACGATATCAGGATAATAGACTATCCTAGAACTAGATAAGGTGTCCTAAAACGAACATCCCTTCGGACCCTATTTTAAATCTCTATCTCTGCACCTACTAATTCTTATACCAACAGGCACCCCGTGATTGGGGTGAAGTGATCCCTTCCTCTTTCTTTAAAAGATCGGCTCCTACTCGTATATTCACAAGTGTCCTATGGCCCTATATGGTAGATACCTATGTTGGTCCCACCATGGGGTGTATCAAGTCCCATGGTGGCGGCCCCGACACAATTCTAGCATGCATAGGGTATACTACTGATGCTCCAGTGCCCTGACTTGTCTGCTCCAGAGTGTGTGCACGCCCGCACTCTGTTAGAACCCACACTATGCACCAACCGCCGTCGCTTTTTACCGCTTACAATCAGCCCAGTAATCGTGCCCCACCCTGCCTTGTTCAGGGTACCATGATACCTAATTGGGTTACTGCTGAAACGGGTCCCCGTTACTAGGTTTTCTAGTCAAACATGTTAAGTGGTTAAGTGTCTGAATGAACCTAACCCCCACCCATCCAAATTATTTAACATGTTGAATTTGGTTAAGTATTTATTAAATTGACTTAACCCTATCGGTCCTAACTCAGCTCTAATTGTCTTATTAGAGCACCAACCTCTCAAATTAGACAGATATTGTTGTGGCCGCCTGTATGCCGGTTGGGTCCGGGCAGTCTTACGCCACAACTCAGTTTAACCTCGGGTCTTTATTGGGCCCCATGCCTTAACCACGCACATTGGATAGCTATTGTTGTGACAACTGGACAACCGGGCGGGTCCAGGCAGGTTTACGTCACAACTCAATCCAACCTCGGGTTAAGCACGTTCGTATTTTCTAATTTACATTTTAATTATGTAAATTATTCAAATTCAAATTACTGTCACATTCATTTCCAATTAATCTCATTAATTAAGGTAATTAATGCCTTTTTATGCCATAAATCACTTATGTGATTAATGACCAATATGTAAATAAGAAAATATTCAAATTACTGTCACATTCATTTCCAATTAATCTCATTAATTAAGGTAATTAATGCCTCTTTATGCCATAAATCACTTCTGTGATTAATGACCAATTTATGGCAAGTTTTCCTAAAATTATCATTTTAACCCAACGTTACCCCGTCCAATATTAGGCTAACCATCTCAGCCTAATTTACGTTCGCATGACTTTTAGTGTAAAGTATTAGGCTAAAAAGTTAGCCTAATTTAATATACGCAAATTGGCATAAATTAACATAAACATGACAAGGGTATAACTTTGGTATTGATGGCATAATCAATATGAACATAATAGGGTGCACTTGCAAAATAACTAACATGAACATTTTAGGGGTGAACTTGCAAAATAACTAACATGAACATTTTAGGGGTGAACTTGCAAAATAACTAACATGAACATTTTAGGGGTGAAATTGCAAAATAACTAACATGAACATTTTAGGGGTGAACTTGCAAAACAACTAACATGAACATTATAATGTCATAGGTACAAACTTGCAAAAAGACTAACATAAACATTATAATGTCATAGGTATGAACTTGCACTTATAGGCTAACTCAACATATATGTGTTTTTAACATAGGCCATATTAACAACATACATGAGAATTAGCAATATGAACTAATGCATATACATATGTTAATTTGCAACATAGGCAAATCAACATACGTATATGTGAGTTAGCAACATAGGCTAATCAACATACACATGTGTTAATTAGTAACATAGATTTAAACATACTTGCATATTAATCCCAACATATGATAAGTGTGAACATGGCATAAGTTTTGCATAAACATGAACATATAGATTTGACAATTGGTCGCATAACTTCACTACATAAACTTGCATAATAAACTACACAATTCTCATAAGATGTTACAATCCAAGTCCATGCTTATACAAATAATCTAATCCAATAATCCCAAATTTAAAATGATAATAGAATCAAGTCACTGGCATAGATTAATATTATAAAACATAGTAAACATCTTACTTAATAATTCTCAATTCAACATGATAATAGAATCAAATCACAAACGTATATTAACAACATAACGAGTATCGTACTATTATCATTTCATTGCAACACATGATATTCATATTAATTCGCATTCTAAAAATGTAGCTAAACTTACAATCGTAGACGGTCTTGTTTTCTGAGTTTTTAAATTCTGAAATTGCAAAGCTTTCCTTTTGGAAGACGTTGCTTTGATTCTAATTTGTTGTTGCTTTTTAATATTTTAGTTTGTATTTACTATGTTGTTCGTCTCTTTCAAGTGGAGGCTCCCTCTAGTTCTCAGCAGACAGCATGGTGGCTCCAATTCTTATTCTTTTTTTTTGTGAATTTTTAGTTTGAGACCTAGTGTAATGACCCGAAAATCCGGTAGAATTTGAGCTGACCAAAAACACAAGTCCAACCCCAAATATCACGGAAATTCGAACCATTAATAGAAAGAAGTTAGAGGGTGAGGATAGATAAGATAGAAACTTAGAATAGAAGAAGAAGAAGAACACAACATCAGAGTAACACGAATCTCACAGCGGAACGAATAACATATAATATATATAACATAACTTGAAATATACATCTGTACTTGAATATACATCAATATCAAAGTACATCACTTACAACACAGCAGAAATAACTATAGCTATATGATCCTGAAGCCTCCTGCTCCAAGCTCTTCCAGTATATCTGTAAATTCCCGACTACTTGACTGCCGTACAAATTTAGGCACCCAAGAGTTTAGGGAAAACAACAAAGTAAACTCCGGGTCAGTCATGGGACTGGTATGAGTAAACAGTTCAAAACAGTTTCAGAAAACTAAATGATATCTCATAAGACCACGCCGTATAACACGGAACGGGTTTTTCCCTTATGAGAATCCAAATACTTGATTTATCTTTATATCAAAACTCTTTTGATATTATAATAATGTCTAAATCAAGTAGATAACAATCTAGTGGAACGTTTGCATCTCACGTTCCACATATATATACAATCAAAACCGCAAGCACGTATTGGGTAATGGATTTCCAACTATGACAAGGTATGGGACCACCTTCCGCTGGTATATCTCTAGAGGAGAATACACCGAGTTCAACAAGAACATCTTGCAACTCAGCCACACATGACCGACCACTCATTTCGCTTGAGTGTATCAAATGTATATCACCAACGATTGGGATCAGCAACCGTTTCCCGAATGGGTCAGCATCGACAATAGATTTTTAGAAGTAAATGAAACTCTAGATCAGGTGATTATACAGCCTAATAGGTGCGACCTACATAGCCATGCTGCTTGCCCGATTTTTGTCATTTACCGGTTGATGAGGCTAGAAGCTACGCTTTATCATCACACCAGATTCACTTCGAATGCCACATCGTCAAATCCATCAAATCACCGATTGACGTCCTCAACAGTACATTACGTGTTAGCTAAAAGAAGTTTCCTTCTCCGCTTCCACTCTTAGTACGGTTGAAGAAATCAATGTACGTGACCTTTCTGGAAATACTCTGTCAGACATTCATCCATACACGTCACCCAGGAACAGGATGAATCGAAGGTACTATTTCTATTAATAGAAAAAGTCCTTGCACTCTACTCCGTCTTCGATTTTCTTTATATAATCTGATTCGCATGCTACTGCCGATATGGAGTGGTTCTTCGGATAATAATCCAACCGGTCTCTCCATATTGACAACGATGGTCAAAACTTCGATAGTCTGTGATTTAACTATCGAATAAAAACAAGTGTTTCGATAGTCGATGATTTAACTATCGAATAAAACAAGTGTTCATCCAAACATCCAACAATCACTGAACCTTTAATTAATATTCCATTAATTAAATCTCTTTTCTATTTCTTATCAATATTTGTTAACCAAATATTTTCAATAACCATATTGGCCTTTTACGTTCTTTGGGAAACATTTCCATATATCGCCTTCTTTTTATTTTCTAAACTTTAGAAAATATATGTTATTTATAATTGGAAAATATTCCAATTACTTATCTCTTTCCCAATCTCGTTTATTCCTATACTTAGGAAATGTTCATTATTCTATTTTCAAGCCTTGCACATATTTGGGTTAAAACAGATGTTGTGTAAAACATCGTTACGACAACCCAAATACAGTATTTAACTAATTCTTATTCCACATTGATCTTCGAGCCTGAATCTTGCTACTTATCGGTATATCATGAAATCAACCAAGTTGGGGTATAATTACCTGTCATACCTTGACTGAATAACATTTAACGTCAAAACAGACAAGACTACTTACTCGAATAATCAATACCATACAACTGATTATTCACCTTTAAACACATATACATTTTCTCTTTCTATTCCTACGAGATTTTATTCTTATACTTCCTTTTTTAATTATACTATTCTATTTCTAAGTTCGTTTCCTTATCGACTTCTATATTATTTGATATGTTGATTTCTAACTATCAAATTATCTTAAAAATATTCTATCTCCTTAAATTTTCGGAAAAATTCGCCATAACCTCCTTTGTACCGGGAGCATCGGGAAATTTCAAATAGCTTTCCCGGTCCTTCTTATCCCAAAAAGAAAAAGAAAAAGCCAAGCGGCTTGCCGATACGACGCATAAAATCTCATATGGAAATTAAATACGTACCTTTTTGTCGGGCATTCTATTTATTTCACTTCTATACTTTATTCCATACCTGTCTCCTGTATATTTATGCATGTCCAATCTATTTTAACTATACCAATCGTTTTAACTCATTTTGTTAATTAAATCTGCTAATTAACTTCTTAGTCTAATCCACTTCTATTTATCCAAATCTATTTATTTTAAATCCCATTTGAATTTCTATATTCAAATTCCATTTGAAATACTATGTTCAAATTCTATAGTTAAACTCCATTTGAATTCTATTATTCGAATTCTATTTCAATTCCTTATATTCAAAGTCCATTTGAATTCTCTGCATTATTTATAAACAACGTTTATAACTTCAATTCAAATCCCATATTTTCATTTATAAACAAAGTTTATAAATTCGATTCAAAACCCACCTTTCATTTATAAACAAAGTTTATAAATTCTATCAATTTTTTATATACCTTCAAAACAAGTTAATATTTTCTATAGTTTTAAAGTCTATTTGAATTCTATATTCAAATACTATCGTTTGAAGTCCATTTGAATTCTATATTCAAATACTATCGTTTAAAGTCCATTTGAATTTCTATATTCAAATCTATAGTTTAAAGTCCATTTGAATTTATATATTCAAATCTATAGTTTTAAGTCCATTTGAATTTCTATATTCAAATACTATCGTTTTAAGTCCATTTGAATTTCTATATTCAAATACTATCGTTTAAAGTCCATTTGAATTTCTATATTCAAATCTATAGTTTTAAGTCCATTTGAATTTCTATATTCATTATTTATAAACAACGTTTATAACATCAATTCAAATCCCACCTTTCCATTTATAAACAACTTTATAAATTCGATTCAAATTCCATCCTTTCATTTATAAACAAAGTTTATAAATTCAATTCAAATTCCATCCTTTCATTTATAAACAAAGTTTATAAATTCAATTCAAATTCCATATTTCCATTTATAAACAACTTTATAAATTCGATTCAAATTCTATCCTTTCATTTATAAACAAAGTTTATAAATTCAATTCAAATTCCATATTTCCATTAATTAAACAACTATATAAATTCGATTACTTGTTTATATATATTCAAAACAAGTTAATGTTTCTATACTTCATTTAAAAATTCAAATTCTATTTATAAAAATAGAATTCCCCTTTTAAATTTCAAATACCCTTTCGATATTTTTATAGATCAATATTCAAGCCCCATTGATATTTTAAACAATCAAATCAACCAATTTTCAATCATTCGATTTTTTTTAACACATCATATATGAATATATATGAAATCAAACAAACAACAGATAATATATATTTTTGAGGAATCCAGTTGGATTCCTCCAACCTGTTTTCCTGCATCCACAGACGTTAGTCAACATAGTAATACCCATCCTGCTTCGAGGCAGGATATCGCGGTATAGAAGGTCATCCAATAATCATAGCGTGGGGGCGTATAGGGTAATCATCCTCTATGAAACTACGGGCATCCGCTAATGAGACTGCGGGCATCCAACCAATCAATCAACCCAATATATATATATATATATATATATATAATAGTCCTAAATAACTAATATATATATTTTAAATCAACCAAACAGTATTCAAACAAGCATAGCAATTATTTTTAACAACTAGAAATAATTCTAATTAAATGGTGAGTGAGGTTTACTCACCGTGATATTTTATCTTCGAATATCCATCTTTTCGAATTGTCTTGGCTAGCCTCTACTTGAATCATCTCAAATGAATTTATCGTACACCTATTTTATATTTATCGATCAATGATTTTTCGATTATATTAACTACTATACCAAACAAATTAATTATGAACTAAATAATTTATTTAATTACCTTATTGATTATTACTGCAAACAGCTTTAAACTCTTGCACCATACACTTCGACATTCCATCGAACACCTCATGGTCGATCTCCAAATTACGTTGTCGTTCATTCTTATGGCCACCAACGCCTGGACAGACCCTTCCGACGTGCCTCCAGGTTGACGTCGACCTTCCCAGACCTTCCTATTGCAACAACCACACCTTACTGTTCAAAAATCCGAGATCAAATAGTTTTCCCTTCATTCACTCAAACCGCCTCATCCATCATCTCACTGCCAACACCCAGTCACTACAGTTTGTTCATCTCCACTTTGACCTCAATCAACAGATCGAGCTCTTCCCCAGAACAAGACAGAGATCGCACTCCATTTCCGATTACCCAAACCCTACTCGCGGATTCGAGTTCGAATGCTTCCAGACTTCGCGACTTACTACTGGAAACCCACGCACCTTCAGTACAACGCAAAAACTCCAGCATCTCATATCGATATCACTCCTTTCAATCGCACCCTGAACCCGCGGTCCTGACCAACCCTAAATCGACCGTTTGGAAACTCAACCGCAACTGATGATATATGTGCGGTTTTGGAAAGCAGCCTCGGACGATTTGAAGAACTTGATTTTGGGGTTTTAAGAATGTAAATTCGAACTGATTCGAATTTCTAAATGAAAGAGGGGCGGTTTTATTTCCTTCGAAGGATTTGATTTTAGGCTTAGCTGAATATTTTAGGGTAGAACAAATGAGTAACGACTTCATTTCGATTTTGAATGAATTGCCTTCTCCGATTTGCTTCTGAGTAATGCAGATGGAAAAGGAACAAACAGGGAGTTAATCGCGTTTATATAGAGGAAGGGTGGCGTGTTGAACCGGACAGCAAGTCCATTAACGTGTTCAAATTCTTTCCCTTCTGATTTTTGAAGAGGGGAGAAGGCCACCGTTCTATGTTCAGGTGGCAAAAGGAATTCCACCCAATTTTGTGCGATCATTATTATGAATTATATTTTAATTTAATTAGTTCTGAATTTGGTCCGATATCTTTTAATTAAATTCTCCTATGCTTCTGAACTCCTCTCTGAACCAAACAATTGACAATTCTAGGGTAATATCCCTATTTCGGACACACTGGGATAGGTCACGAAGTCCAATTCGATCGTCTGTAGAAGATGTAATTTTAAATCAATATAATTAAAATTCCAAACAATTTATTCTTCGATAATAAATTAATACTATTTTTCAAACTCAAATTGAATTTTGTACTGATCGTCTGAACTGTTTACAGTTTAGTTTTAACTTCGAATTGAATTAACTTTGTATTATGATTGATTAAATATATTCGATATTAAATCATATATCGATTTTTAAACCGACAACTCAATATAAAATTTCAATCATATTATCAATCAAATATAAAAATCCATATTAAATATTTAAAATTAGTTGACCGAAAACCCGGGTCATTACAATCTTCCCCGCTTAAAATAATTTCGTCCTCGAAATTGCTAAGGTAGAAAAAGTGCTACAAACCCATTAACTTTTCAGAACTTATTTATGTTGATACTCAACATTTCAAACTTCAATACGTAACTCTCTGTCGAATAAACCCCTATTCGATAACTCCTCCCTTCGAATAACTATATTCGATAATTTCTCTTTCGAATAACTAGATTCGAATACCTCTATTTCGAATAACTATATTCGATTTACTCTATTCAATTTACTCTTATCAATTAACTCTATTGGATTTAACTCTTTTCGATTAATTCCATCGAATAACTAAATTCGATAACTCCTTTGAATAACCAATATTCTATAACTCACTTCGATTAAACTAATCGATAACTCTTTTCGATTAAACTATAATCGATAACTCATTTCGATTAACAAATAATCGATAACTCCTTCGATCCACTAATAATCGATAACTCCTTCCGAATAACCAAATTCGATAATTCCCTTCGAATAACTATATTCGATAACTCCTTTAACTTTATTCGCTTGACTCTAGATCGCACCGATCACAATGGCTACGCCTGATTCCCTCAGGAAACATCCGACCGCCCTAGGTTATCTGCAGCCCTGCGAATTACGCTAGCAGTCGCACGAAATGGCAACTTATCAGTAACGATGTTTGACTAACTCTATCTCAATAACTATATTCGATCAACTTTAATTGAATAACTAATCATTCAATTAAATCCAAATTCGATTAACTATGTTCAATTAACCCTATCTGGTTAACTCTATTTTTTTTTAACAAATATTCGATAAATTCTGATTGAATCACTAATATTCAACTAACTCTACGGATTAACCCTAACTGATTAACTCTAATTGGTTAATTCTTACTCTAATCGATTATTTCTAACTCTAATCGACTTTTCTAACTCTAATCGATTATTTCTAACTCTAATTGACTTCTCCTATTCGAATAACTCCTATTCGATAGCGTTTATTCATTTATAAAGATTTACTTTTAGTAACGGTTCTTCACTTTATAAATGTACTCTTAAATAACGTTACTTCACTTATACAAGTGTTGTGTACCCCTTCTATTTCAAACTATCAGTGTTAAAAACCAATATCTCTTCTCTATATAAGTTCAGACTTATATATTCCATTTATCGAATGATAAATATTTAATTTAATTTATAAACTGTTATTTACAAATTAATCTTTTCTATTTATCCGTTAAAAACAGATTTCCACTTTCTATTCATCTTCTAAATATTCCTTTGATTAATTTCTATTTATTTAACAAATAAATATCTCATTTATAACATTCAATTTATTTACTATAAATAAATTTTCCATTTGATCTATTTGTAAATGTTTTACAAATATTCCCTTCTAAATTCTATTTGTAAATGTTTTTACAAATATTTCTCTTTTTATTTGTTTGCACATAACTTCCTTTGTATTTGTGTTACAAATATATTTCCTTTATATTGATTTACAAATATATTTTCTTTTTAACTCTTTTGGGTTTTACCTTTATTCAAATCCAATTCATATTCATTTTACTCAATTTATTCGTTTCGATCCATTTAACTTACTTAAGTTAAATTTAAATTCAATCGTTCAACTTCCCATTAACTAGTTGCTAATTAACCGTTTTGCTTATTTCACCCTTTT
Source organism: Allium sativum (assembly GCA_030737875.1). NCBI lineage: Eukaryota > Viridiplantae > Streptophyta > Magnoliopsida > Asparagales > Amaryllidaceae > Allium > Allium sativum. The sequence continues at coordinate 320,693,928 of CM060916.1, forward strand.
TATTTGAATATAACTTGTTCAAATATATGTCAATCTTAATTATAAACTAATCCAATTATAATTTCAACTTGAGTTATATATTCGATTTCGAATATAAATTCTCAATTTCTTTCACTTATCCAAAAACTCAATTTCGATTCAAATTTCCTTTAACTAATTATTCTCAAATTTAGTTAATTCTATTTAACCATTTAAAATATGATTTTTGTCTTTAAAAATCATTTCACTTACTTCACTGAAGTTCATATTTATTTTATAACTCAAGTCTATATTTTCCTCATGGCCATTCGGATTTTATTTACTTTAAAAATCCTTTTACTTATATATATAAACCATTGTGGTTTTAAATGGTTTCTAGCGCTACACTTTTTGAAATTTTATTTTGACCTATCTCAAAATCTATACGACGAAATCCTGATTTTTCTCTTTCATTAGAAATCTATTGTTCAACCGGTCCCGACGATTCTTGTTTCAGAGAATTCCGACTTCAATTGAGTTCTGTATACTAAATTGAAGTTCGAATCGCCAATTTACGAACTGCCGCGCTACGACGAGCTTGTTTTAATTATATTTATAAATATAAACGTTTAACTTTGTTTATAATAAATTCAACTCCATTCTGATATATTTTTAATATATATCAAATCCATCCCAACATAATATTCCCCATCTATTTCTCTTCAAATATTCAAATCCTATATATTTACAATATTCAAATTCCATTTGAATTTCTTTATTCAAACTCTATATTTGAATTTCCTGCTATTCAATTTCTATTTGAATTTTTCTTCTATTCAAATTCTATTTGAATTTCTTATTTTCAATTCCTATTTGAAATCCTTTATTCAATTTCTATTTAAATTCCTTATTCAAATTCCTATTTGAAATCCTTTGAATTTAAATTCTATTTCAAACTCTATATTTTCTTGAATTGCTAATATTCAACCTCCACTTTATATTCTCTTTGAAATTCTATTTAACCAAATTCCATTTGAATTCTAATATTCAAATCTCTATTTGACTTTTCTTTATTCAAATCCATTTGAATTCCCTTGAATTCAAATTCCATTTCAAATTTTCTTATACAATTTCTATTTGAATTCTCTTTATTCAAACTCATTTGAATTCCTTTGAATTCAAATTTTATTTCACTTCTATTTGAATTATATATATATATTCAAATTCCTTTATTTTACTTCTATTTGAAATCTATATTCCAATTTCCATTTCAAAATTCCTTTGAAGTTATATAAATATATACATATATTTATATCTATCCCAAATTCAAAACATCTGAATTTTCAAACAACTTGTCTTTTTTCAAACAAATTTCCAGCAAAACTTTTCTAAGGCAGCAATTCATCACTTAGAAACTCGAAAATGAACACTGATGATGTTGCGACCATCATCAGAATTATTTCCCAGCTACTGAATGAGTTCAGTGCTTTATTTCTTTCAAAACCCATTTAGAAAAAATATTTTCCAAACTCCCAGGATTTTAAATTCTGAATTCTGGCTGGAATTCAATTTCAATTTATCACATTTGTATATTTGATTTCATATACAAATTCCATTGGTTATATATATAACTATTTCTGTTTTTGTAATCTAATTCGATTATAATCCTAACAATCAACTCAACTATTTAAAAACAATATCGTGTCCAATCTTCTGTTCAAGTGTTTATAAACTCCTATCGACATCGTGGCGTCCCACGATTCGACCAAAATTTATAATTCACTCAACAGACTAGTCAACACAATATAAAATAGTTTTTATATCAAATAACAAATACGCTCTCTCGTATATATATGCACTCAACTCATTCTAGGATACTACTGATCCTATCTCTAATGAGCACATTTCCACACAGCCTAGGTATTCGCTCAACCTAAGCTCTGATACCAACTGTAATGTCTAGGAAATTCAAGTAGGCTTTGCAACCATCCTCTCCTCCCCAAAGCAGCAAGGTAATACCACACTGTGGCTTACATTGGTACCCCAGCACCACATTTTACGGCCAGCCTTTCGACTTCGCACTAAGCAACCAACCCTACCAAAGGGACATGTAGGAGTAAGAGTCTCCCGTTCGCCACCTAACGAAAAGCGAGAACCCCCTATCATGCGACACATGCCTTAAAGCACGCAACATGGACTGGTATGAGTAAACAATTTAAAACAATTTCAGAAAACTAAATGATATCTCATAAGACCACGCCGTATAACACGGAACGGGTTTTTCCCTTATGAGAATCCAAACACTTGATTTATCTTTATATCAAAACTCTTTTGATATTATAATAATGTCTAAATCAAGTAGATAACAATCTAGTGGAACGTTTGCATCTCACGTTCCACATATATATACAATCAAAACCGCAAGCACGTATTGGGTAATGGATTTCCAACTATGACAAGGTATGGGACCACCTTCCGCTGGTATATCTCTAGAGGAGAATACACCGAGTTCAACAAGAACATCTTGCAACTCAGCCACACATGACCGACCACTCATTTCGCTTGAGTGTATCGAATGTATATCACCAACGATTGGGATCAGCAACCGTTTCCCGAATGGGTCAGCATCGACAATAGATTTTTAGAAGTAAATGAAACTCTAGATCAGGTGATTATACAGCCTAATAGGTGCGACCTACATAGCCATGCTGCTTGCCCGATTTTTGTCATTTACCAGTTGATGAGGCTAGAAGCTACGCTTTATCATCACACCAGATTCACTTCGAATGCCACATCGTCAAATCCATCAAATCACCGATTGACGTCCTCAACAGTACATTACGTGTTAGCTAAAAGAAGTTTCCTTCTCCGCTTCCACTCTTGGTACGGTTGAAGAAATCAATGTACGTGACCTTTCTGGAAATACTCTGTCAGACATTCATCCATACACGTCACCCAGGAACAGGATGAATCGAAGGTACTATTTCTATTAATAGAAAAAGTCCTTGCACTCTACTCCGTCTTCGATTTTCTTTATATAATCTGATTCGCATGCTACTGCCGATATGGAGTGGTTCTTCGGATAATAATCCAACCGGTCTCTCCATATTGACAACGATGGTCAAAACTTCGATAGTCTGTGATTTAACTATCGAATAAAAACAAGTGTTTCGATAGTCGATGATTTAACTATCGAATAAAACAAGTGTTCATCCAAACATCCAACAATCACTGAACCTTTAATTAATATTCCATTAATTAAATCTCTTTTCTATTTCTTATCAATATTTGTTAACCAAATATTTTCAATAACCATATTGGCCTTTTACGTTCTTTGGGAAACATTTCCATATATCGCCTTTTTTTATTTTCTAATCTTTAGAAAATATATGTTATTTATAATTGGAAAATATTCCAATTACTTATCTCTTTCCCAATATCGTTTATTCCTATACTTAGGAAACGTTCATTATTCTATTTTCAAGCCTTGCACATATTTGGGTTAAAACAGATGTTGTGTAAAACATCGTTACGACAACCCAAATACAGTATTTAACTAATTCTTATTCCACATTGATCTTTGAGCCTGAATCTTGCTACTTATCGTTATATCATGAAATCAACCAAGTTGGGGTATAATTACCTCTCAGACCTTGACTGAATAACATTTAACGTCAAAACAGACAAGACTACTTACTCGAATAATCAATACCATACAACTGATTATTCACCTTTAAACACATATACATTTTCTCTTTCTATTCCTACGAGATTTTATTCTTATACTTCCTTTTTTAATTATACTATTCTATTTCTAAGTTCGTTTCCTTATCGACTTCTATATTATTTGATATGTTGATTTCTAACTATCAAATTATCTTAAAAATATTCTATCTCCTTAAATTTTCGGAAAAATTCGCCATAACCTCCTTTGTACCGGGAGCATCGAGAAATTTCAAATAGCTTTCCCGATCCTTCTTATCTCAAAAAGAAAAAGAAAAAGCCAAGCGGCTTGCCGATACGGCGCATAAAATCTCATATGGAAATTAAATACGTACCTTTTTGTCGGGCATTCTATTTATTTCACTTCTATACTTTATTCCATACCTGTCTCCTGTATATTTATGCATGTCCAATCTATTTTAACTATACCAATCGTTTTAACTCATTTTGTTAATTAAATCTGCTAATTAACTTCTTAGTCTAATCCACTTCTATTTATCCAAATCTATTTATTTTAAATCCCATTTGAATTTCTATATTCAAATTCCATTTGAAATACTATGTTCAAATTCTATAGTTAAACTCCATTTGAATTCTATTATTCGAATTCTATTTCAATTCCTTATATTCAAAGTCCATTTGATTTCTCTTCATTATTTATAAACAACGTTTATAACTTCAATTCAAATCCCATATTTTCATTTGTAAACAAAGTTTATAAATTCGATTCAAAACCCACCTTTCATTTATAAACAAAGTTTATAAATTCGATCACTTGTTTTATATACCTTCAAAACAAGTTAATATTTTCTGTAGTTTTAAAGTCCATTTGAATTCTATATTCAAATACTATCGTTTAAAGTCCATTTGAATTCTATATTCAAATACTATCGTTTAAAGTCCATTTGAATTTCTATATTCAAATCTATAGTTTAAAGTCCATTTGAATTTCTATATTCAAATCTATAGTTTTAAGTCCATTTGAATTTCTATATTCAAATACTATCATTTTAAGTCCATTTGAATTTCTATATTCAAATACTATCGTTTAAAGTCCATTTGAATTTCTATATTCAAATCTATAGTTTTAAGTCCATTTGAATTTCTATATTCATTATTTATAAACAACGTTTATAACTTCAATTCAAATCCCACCTTTCCATTTATAAACAACTTTATAAATTTGATTCAAATTCCATCCTTTCATTTATAAACAAAGTTTATAAATTCAATTCAAATTTCGTCCTTTCATTTATAAACAAAGTTTATAAATTCAATTCAAATTCCATATTTCCATTTATAAACAACTTTATAAATTCGATTCAAATTCCATCCTTTCATTTATAAACAGAGTTTATAAATTCAATTCAAATTCCATATTTCCATTAATTAAACAACTTTATAAATTCGATTACTTGTTTACATATATTCAAAACAAGTTAATGTTTCTATACTTCATTTAAAAATTCAAATTCTATTTATAAAAATAGAATTCGCCTTTTAAATTTCAAATACCCTTTCGATATTTTTATAGATCAATATTCAAGCCCCATTGATATTTTAAACAATCAAATCAACCAATTTTCAATCATTCGATTTTTTTTAACACATCATATATGAATATATATGAAATTAATCAAACAACAGATAATATATATTTTTGAGGAATCCAGTTGGATTCCTCCAACCTGTTTTCCTGCATCCACAGACGTTAGTCAACATAGTAATACCCATCCTGCTTCGAGGCAGGATATTGCGGTATAGAAGGTCATCCACTAATCATAGCGTGGGGCGTATAGGGTAATCATCCGCTATGAAACTGCGGGCATCCGATAATGAGACTGCGGGCATCCAACCAATCAATCAACCCAATATATATATATAATAGTCCTAAATAACTAATATATATATTTTAAATCAACCAAATAGTATTCAAACAAGCATAGCAATTATTTTTAACAACTAGAAATAATTCTAATTAAATGGTGAGTGAGGTTTACTCACCGTGATATTTTATCTTCGAATATCCATCTTTTCGAATTGTCTTGGCTAGCCTCTACTTGAATCATCTCAAATGAATTTATCGTACACCTATTTTATATTTATCGATCAATGATTTTTCGATTATATTAACTACTATACCAAACAAATTAATTATGAACTAAATAATTTATTTAATTACCTTATTGATTATTACTGCAAACAGCTTTAAACTCTTGCACCATACACTTCGACATTCCATCGAACATCTCATGGTCGATCTCCAAATTACGTTGTCGTTCATTCTTATGGCCACCAACGCCTGGACTGACCCTTCCGACGTGCCTCCAGGTTGACGTCGACCTTCCCAGACCTTCCTATTGCAACAACCACACCTTACTGTTCAAAAATCCGAGATCAAACAGTTTCCCCTTCATTCACTCAAACCGCCTCATCCATCATCTCACTGCCAACACCCAGTCATTACAGTTTGTTCATCTCCACTTTGACCTCAATCAACAGATCGAGCTCTTCCCCAGAACAAGACAGAGATCGCACTCCATTTCCGATTACCCAAACCCTACTCGCGGATTCGAGTTCGAATGCTTCCAGACTTCGCGACTTACTACTGGAAACCCACGCACCTTCAGTATAACGCAAAAACTCCAGCATCTCAGATCGATATCACTCCTTTCAATCGCACCCTGAACCCGCGGTCCTGACCAACCCTAAATCGACCGTTTGGAAACTCAACCGCAACTGATGATATATGTGCGGTTTTGCAAAGCAGCCTCGGACGATTCGAAGAACTTGATTTTGGGGTTTTAAGAATGTAAATTCGAACTGATTCGAATTTCTAAATGAAAGAGGGGCGGTTTTATTTCCTTCGAAGGATTTGATTTTAGGCTTAGCTGAATATTTTAGGGTAGAACAAATGAGTAAGGAGAACTGGTAACGACTTCATTTTGATTTTGAATTAATTGCCTTCTCCGATTTGCTTCTGAGTAATGCAGATGGAAAAGGAACAAACAGGGAGTTAATCGCGTTTATATAGAGGAAGGGTGGGTTGTTGAACCGGACAGCAAGTCCATTAACGTGTTCAAATTCTTTCCCTTTTGATTTTTGAAGAGGAGAGAAGGCCACCGTTCTATGTTCAGGTGGCAAAAGGAATTCCACCCAATTTTGTGCGATCATTATTATGAATTATATTTTAATTTAATTAGTTCTGAATTTGGTCTGATATCTTCTAATTAAATTCTCCTATGCTTCTGAACTCCTCTCTGAACCAAACAACTGACAATTCTAGGGTAATATCCCTATTTCGGACACACTGGGATATGTCACGAAGTCCAATTCGATCGTCTGTAGAAGATGTAATTTTAAATCAATATAATTTAAATTCCAAACAATTTATTCTTCGATAATAAATTAATACTATTTTTCAAACTCAAATTGAATTTTGTACTGATCGTCTGAACTGTTTACAGTTTAATTTTAACTTCGAATTGAATTAACTTTGTATTATGATTGATTAAATATATTCGATATTAAATCATATATCGATTTTTATACCGACAACTCAATATAAAATTTTAATCATATTATCAATCAAATATAAAAATCCATATTAAATATTTAAAATTAGTTGACCGAAAACCCAGGTCATTACACCTAGGGTCTTTTTATAGAGTTGCAAGTTAATTTGAGCCGTCGATGAAGCTAGGGTTAACCAGAGCCGTCCGTTGTAAAGAGAAGCCAATTATGTTCACCATTTCTTTCTTAATGTACATTTACTACTATTTGTCAATCCATATAAATACGTATGCATTAGATACATCTCCCCTTTACACATTTATTATTATTTTTGTATGCACATTAGATACATCGCCCCTTTACACATTTATTATTATTCTTGTATGCACATTAGATACATCTCCCCTTTACACATTTATTATTATTCTTGTATTAGCAACTTTAGTGTTAACAGAAATACGGGGTGTTACATTCTCCCCTCCTTAAAGGACTTCGTCCCCGAAATCTCCAAGTCTAGGCGAACATATATCCTACCATCCAAATGTCCATCTACTCAATCATCAAACACGAGCGTCCATTGTTCTTAAAAGACTTCTAATGCTTCATGATCATATGCATCGTGTGTGTACATGTCCTTATCTAATGCAAAAATTAGGCGGTCTACTGGTTCAGTTGACCTCCTTAATGCAAATTATGTAAGTGTCATGAATCCATTATGTATGCAAACTTTTTCTATTCATAATTCTACATGAGTGTGCAATCATTCAAACAAATGCGACATCCATATGACAACATATTAAGCTTCAACCATATACAAACATAAACACATATATGCATATGCAATATGAAGTGACTGAGCCGATCTAAAACCCTAGTTTGTGTGTGTGTATATGCATCCACGAGCAACCACTAGCAAACAATTGCAACCACTTGCAACGATCATCCATAACATGTTTCAATTACATGTTTACATCCAAAGGGGTTTCCACCTAAGGATAAAAGGGTAAGGTCGGGGAGATATACCTAAAAAGATAGATACTAACATGACTTTAAGGAAAAAGAGAGATCAAAAATGTACCCTAAAAAAGAAAAGGGTAGGCTGCGCGTATTCTCTCCTCAGTTTCCCAAGTCGCGTCTTCCTCGGCGTCGCTCCACTGAACTTTGACGAGTTTGACTTCGCAGTTGCGTAGCTTTTTCACTTCAGTTCCTAAGATGCGAGTTGGAACTTTCCTCACAGTTGCTTCGCATTCTACTTCAGCTTCTTCTAGAATGTTTGGCTCTACCACTTCCGCTGACTCATGTAGATACTTCCGGAGGTGTGAAACATGAAAGACGTTGTGAACTCCGGCCAGTCTCTCGGGTAACTCTACCTGTAGGCCATCTTCCCAATCTTCTCGATGATAGGAAACGGCCCTACAAATCTTGGTGCTAGCTTCCCTGTGGATCCAAAGTGAACGACGTTCCTTAAAGGAGATACCTTAAGGAAAACCCTGTCCCCAACCTCAAATTCAAGGTCGGTCCTTCTCTTGTCTGTGTAGGATTTTTGTCTGTCTTGGGCTATCTTCATTCTTCTCCGTATTAAGTCTACTTTCTCTGAAGTCTCTCGGATCATATCTGGTCCAAGTATGAGCTTGTCAGTAGACTCCCACCAACAAGTGGGCGATCGGCACGGTCTTCCATATAAAGCTTCGAAGGGCGCCATTCCGATGGTGGCTTGGTAGCTGTTGTTGTAGGCAAATTCCACCAAAGGAAGATGGTCCTCCCAAGTTCCTCCAAAGTCAAGGACGCAAAGTCTCAAAAGGTATTCCAAAATCCTGTTCACCCTTTCCGTCTGACCATCGGTTTGGGGGTGATAGGCCATGCTCAAATATAACTGTGTGCCTACAGCTTCTTGCAGACTCCGCCAAAACTCGCTTGTGAAGATAGGATCTCTATCGCTAATAATGCTGGAAGGTATTCCATGGAGTCGAACTATCTCCTTAAGATAAAGAGATGGTAGAGACGAGGCAGTCCTTCTACTCTTGACAGGTAAAAAGTGGGCGCTTTTAGTAAGCCTATCCACTATTACCCAAATGCTAGTGTTGCCTCTTCTAGACCTAGGCAGCCCATCAATGAAGTCCATTGAAATGCTTTCCCACTTCCACTGTGGGACCTCTAGAGGATGGAGCAGAACGCCAGGCTTCTTCTGCTCCGCCTTGACTTGTTGGTAAATCATGCACTTAGAAACAAAATCTGCCACGTCCTTCTTCATGCCACTCCAAAAGAAATCTCTCTTTAAGTCCTTGTACATTTTGTCGCCGCCCGGATGTATTATCATCTTGGAATGATGTGCCTCCTCAAGAACTTTCTTCACCAACTCCTTTGCCTGTTGGACGCATAGTCTTTCATCCCGTCTTAAACACCCTTTGTCATCGATGGTGTATCTATCGAGGTGACTAGAAGTCTCACCCCTAACGAGCTTATCAACCACTTCTACAAGTTGAGGGACTTCTCGTTGTGCGGTCCCTATTGAGTCTAAGAGAGTGGGCCACACTTCTAGCGATGCTAACAGACCGGGTACAAAATCAGAGGAGGGCCTAAAGTCAAAACTGACTATAAACTCTAGGCTTCGCCTTTCAACAAATAGCGGGCTCAACGTTAGCTTCTTTCTACTCAAGGCATCTGCGACTACGTTGCCCTTGCCAGGAGTGTAGGAAATCTCGAAATCATATGAGGCAAGAAACTCCATCCACCTTTGTCGCCTTAAGTTAAGGTCCTTCTGCTTGAAGAGATACTTCAAAGATTTATGGTCAGTATACAGTTCAAATTACTCACCTAGGAGATAGTGGCACCAAGACTTAAGCATAAAGATGATGGCGGCCAACTCAAGGTCATGGGTTGGGTAGTTCCTTTCATGAACTTTCAACTGTCTTCCGCCATAAGCTACTACCCTTCCTTCTTGCATTAGGATAGCGCCTAGTCCTGTCCCGCATGCATCCATGTATACTGTAAACATTTTGCTTCCATCCGGCAAGGTCAGAACTAAGGCTGTTGTAAGAGCCCTTTTTAAGCGTTGGAAAGCAAACTCGCAATCCAAATCCCAAGAGAAAACTAGATTCATCTTTGTTAGACTTGTAAGAGGAGCTGAGATTTTTGCAAAATCTCTGATGAACTTCCGATAAAAGCCTGCAAGCCCGAGGAAGCTTCGGACCTCGGTTGCATTCCTTGGTGCCTTCCAATCTTGCACCGCTACTACTTTTGCGGGGTCTACAGCTAACCCCTCTTTGGACACTATATTCCCAAGAAATCTCACTTCTTCTCTCCAAAAGTGGCACTTGGAGAATTTAGCTTTTAACTGATGTGTTCTAAGAGTCTCCATGATTTCCTTTAGGTGCTGAGCATGCTCTTCCTCATTTTTTGAGAAGATCAAAATATCGTCTATGAAGACCACCACGAATTTATTGAGGAAATCTCTGAACACCCTACTCATTAGGTCCACGAAGTAAGCGGGTGCGTTTGTCAAGCCAAAAGGCATGACAAGCCACTCAAAGAATCCGTCTGGGGTTCTGAAAGCTGTCTTATCGATGCTATCATCAGCTACCCTTAGCTGATGAAATCCGGTGGCCAAATCAAGTTGGGAGAAAACTGACGCTCCTACAAGCTGGTCAAACAAATCGTCAATTCTGGGGAGAGGGTGCCTATTCTTTTTAGTCAGCTTGTTTAGCTCCCTATAGTCAACACATAGACGGAGTGAACCATACGCCTTTGTAGCGAACACCACTGGAGCACCCCTTTCTGAAATGCTCCGCCTAATGAGCCCCTTTTTTAAAAGCTCTTTAATCTGCTTACTGAGCTCTTTCCTTTCCCTAGGAGCCATGTGCCTAACAGGCAAAGCAACGGGCTTTGCATTGTCAACAAGATAGATGCGGAAGTCTATTTCCCGTTTCGGAGGTAAGCCCTTCACCTCATCAAAGACATCCGAATATTCTCGGACCACCTTAACTGACTGCAAATTCTCAACAGAAGCGTCAAGCGATTCAAGATAACTAAGCATAACCACATTCGAGGGATTACAAGTAATTTCCAGAGTGTTACCGAGTTGGGTTAAGAGCCTAACCACTCTTTTCTCACAATCAAGGATGGCACCATTACTAGATAGCCACTCCATGCCCAAAATCAATCCATACCCCAAGAAGCCCAAAACAAAGGTACTACATCTAAATTCTACACTTAAAATAGAGATTTTCAAATTCATACAGATCATTGACAAATAAGCTGGGCCTCCAATTGGATTGGAGACATCCAAGGGATCCTCTACCATACTAGTTTCTAGGTGCAGAGATTGTACTAAAGCAGATGAAATAAAGGAGTGTGATGCATCAGAATCAAATAAAGTGCAAACTAGGTGATCATAAAGATAAACTACACTTTCTACAGAAGTATTTCTACCTCACTGTTGCAGAGGAGGTGCCTCCAGTGCATGAACTTGTCCACCCGAAGTGGATGCAGCTTTTTGCGCCTGCCCTTGCCTCTTAGGGCAATCCTTAGCTATGTGTCTTGTTTCTCCACAATGACAGCAACCACCATTCATCTTGGCCTTCTTCTTCTTGCAGTCTTTCACCACATGTCCAACCACATCACAGAAATTACACTTTCTTGTTTCGCGAGCTTTGTTGTTTTTCCCGCCCTTCTTAAAGTCTGTTTTCTTAGGCTGTAAAGCTTCTTTCTTTCCCTGAGACCCTTCCGCCTTTGTCTCCTTCTTTCCTTTATCCTCCTCATGTAGTAACGCCATCTATACCAGCCTTTCATATGTAGCTCCCATAGGTATATGGGTCATGGCCAGGCTACGAAGCGGCTCATTCAGTCCCTTGACAAAGCGGAGAGCCTTCTTGTGTTGGGTGTTGACTAGGTCCAATCCGAACCTAGCCAGCTGATCAAACTTGTTGACGTACTCTTTGACGGTCATACTTCCTTGCTTAAGGGATAGGAACCTCTCCATTTGAAGACTTCTCTCAGCTTCTGAAAGGAACTTCAGCTCAAATCTAAATCTGAAATATTCCCACGTTTCTACTGGTCTTTCTGCATTGGTGACTTCCCACCAGTAGGAAGCCTCTCCTTTGAGCAACCACACTGCCAGTCTTACCTTCTGCCTGTCTTCTACCTCGAAGATAACGAAAAGATCTTCGGTCTCTTTCAGCCAGTTCCTGGCTGCTACGAAGGACTCGGTTCCATGAAAGTCTTTCCCACCCATAGCTTTAAAATCTCTACAAGTCTTGGCAAAAGCATTTCCTCTCAGAGGAGGGGGGATTTCAGCAACTGGGGGAGGAGGAGGAGGAATTGCTGCAGCTGGGGGAGGAAGATTCTCTGGGCCCGCCTCATTGGCCCTAGCTTCCAAGTACCTTCTAAACCAACCAGGTACAGTCACACCTTCTGGAAGGTTAAATTTTTCTGACATGCTGAAACGAAAAAGGAAAGATTCAAAATGAAGGATAGATAATTCACATGGCTTTGGGGGATTATGCCTTTCTAAAACTACAAAACAATTCTTTTTCTTGAAAAATGCTTCTTTATATTTTAATTTGAATATAGTTTCAAAAACTTTTTATCTGGTCTGGCAAACCTATGCTTTGATACCAAGTGAAACACCCCACCTCCGTTAAGGTCATTCACAAAGGGAATGCCTTAATTTTGGTGGATGTTTATAAGTAAAAGACAGATAAAACACAAGACATATATAAACACATATAAATAAGCAACGGAAAAACCAACAGACTTTTATTATCATAAATACGTGTTCATACAGAACATTTCCAACATTGTCTCAAAACAAACTTCCAATTATTACAACCATAATACTGTCTTGATTTTAAAAGTTAAAAAAGCATGAAACATAAATAAAGCTGCATAATCCCCATAAATGATATCCAAAGCCATGGTCCAAATGAAAGAAATCCAAGCAATACATTCTCTCTCTTCAAGCTGGATGAAAAACTGACTAAGCTGCGGTGTTTCCTCCCTGTGGACCTGGGGGGGGGGGGGGGAACGGAAGAAAAGAAGACGAAAGGAAAATGGGTCATACATAAGTCTGGAAAGTCTAGCTATATTCCTAGAATGTTAATAATAAAATGATCATGACTTGCATAAAGTGAGAACAGGACGACATCAGGATAATAGACTATCCTAGAACTAGATAAGGTGTCCTAAAACGAACATCCCTTCGCAACCTATTATTAATCTCTATCTCTGCACCTACTAATTCTTATACCAACAGGCACCCCGTGATTGGGGTGAAGTGATCTCTTTCTTTAAAAGATCGGCTCCTACTCGTATATTCACATGTGTCCTACGGCCCTATATGGTAGATACCTTTGCTGGTCCCACCATGGGGTGTATCAAGTCCCATGGTGGCGGCCCCGACACAATTCTAGCATGCATAGGGTATACTACTGATGCTCCAGTGCCCTGACTTGTCTGCTCCAGAGTGTGTGCACGCCCGCACTCTGTTAGAACCCACACTATGCACCAACCGCCGTCGCTTTTTACCGCTTACAATCAGCCTAGTAATCGTGCCCCACCCTGCCTTGTTCAGGGTACCATGATACCTAATTGGGTTACTGCTGAAACGGGTCCCCGTTACTAGGTTTTCTAGTCAAACATGTTAAGTGGTTAAGTGTCTGAATGAACCTAACCCCCACCCATCCAAATTATTTAACATGTTGAATTTGGTTAAGTATTTATTAAATTGACTTAACCCTATCAGTCCTAACTCAGCTCTAATTGTCTTATTAGAGCACCAACCTCTCAGATTAGACAGATATTGTTGTGGCTTCCTGTATGCCGGTTGGGTCCGGGCAGTCTTACGCCACAACTCAATTTAACCTCGGGTCTTTATTGGGCCCCATGCCTTAACCACGCACATTGGATAGCTATTGTTGTGACAACTGGACAGCCGGGTGGGTCCGGGCAGGTTTACGTCACAACTCAATCCAACCTCGGGTTAAGCGCGTTCGTATTTTCTAATTTACATTTTAATTATGTAAATTATTCAAATTCAAATTACTATCACATTCATTTCCAATTAATCTCATTAATTAAGGTAATTAATGCCTTTTTATGCCATAAATCACTTATGTGATTAATGACCAATATGTAAATTAGAAAATATTCAAATTACTGTCACATTCATTTCCAATTAATCTCATTAATTAAGGTAATTAATGCCTTCTTATGCCATAAATCACTTATGTGATTAATGACCAATTTATGGCAAGTTTTCCTAAAATTATCATTTTAACCCAACGTTACCCCGTCCAATATTAGGCTAACCATCTCAGCCTAATTTACGTTCGCATGATTTTTAGTGTAAAGTATTAGGCTAAAAACTTAGCCTAATTTAATATATGCAAATTGGCATAAATTAGCATAAACATGACAAGGGTATAACTTTGGTATTGATGGCATAATCAATATGAACATAAGAGGGTGTACTTGCAAAATAACTAACATGAACATTTTAGGGGTGAACTTGCAAAATAACTAACATGAACATTTTAGGGGTGAACTTGCAAAATAACTAACATGAACATTTTAGGGGTGAACTTGCAAAATAACTAACATGAACATTATAATGTCATAGGTACAAACTTGCAAAAAGACTAACATAAACATTATAATGTCATAGGTATGAACTTGCACTTATAGGCTAACTCAACATATATGTGTTTTTAACATAGGCCATATTAACAATATACATGAGAATTAGCAATATGAACTAATCCATATACATATGTTAGTTTGCAACATAGGCAAATCAACATACGTATATGTAAGTTAGCAACATAGGCTAATCAACATACACATGTGTTAATTAGTAACATAAATTTAAACATACTTGCAAATTAATCCCAATATATGATAAGTGTGAACATGGCATAAGTTTTGCATAAACATGAACATATAGATTTGACAATTGGTCGCATAACTTCACTACATAAACTTGCATAATAAACTACACAATTCTCATAAGATGTTACAATCCAAGTCCATGCTTATACAAATAATCTAATCCAATAATCCCAAATTTAACATGATTATAGAATCAAGTCACTGGCATAGATTAATATTATAAAACATAATAAACATCATGCTTAATAATTCTCAATTCAACATGATAATAGAATAAAATCACAAACGTATATTAATAACATAACGAGTATCGTACTATTATCATTTCATCGCAACACATGATATTCATATTAATTCGAATTCTAAAAATGTAGCTAAACTTACAATCGTAGACGGTCTTGTTTTCTGAGTTCTAAAATTCTGAATTTGCAAAGCTTTCCTTTGGGAAGACGTTGCTTTGATTCTAATTTGTTGTTGCTTTTTAATCTTTTAGTTTGTATTCGCTATGTTGTTCGTCTCTTTCAAGTGGAGGCTCCCTCTAGTTCTCAGCAGACAGCATGGTGGCTGCAATTCTTATTCTTTTTTTTTTTGTGAATTTTTAGTTTGAGACCTAGGGTCTTTTTATAGAGTTGCAAGTTAATTTGAGCCGTCGATGAAGCTAGGGTTAACCAGAGCCGTCCGTTGTAAAGAGAAGCCAATTATGTTCACCATTTCTTTCTTAATGTACATTTACCACTATTTGTCAATCCATATAAATACGTACGCATTAGATACATCTCCCCTTTACACATTTATTATTATTTTTGTATGCACATTAGATACATCTTCCCTTTACACATTTATTATTATTCTTGTATGCACATTAGATACATCTCCCCTTTACACATTTATTATTATTCTTGTATTAGCAACTTTAGTGTTAACAGAAATACGGGGTGTTACATTAGGTCCGACAAAATCCATGTCATTACATACATCCTACCATGGGGCCGGCACAGGGTATCTATGGAGTTGGGAGCCGATCGATTAGGGTAGTAGTTAGGGTACGTTTAGACTCCGGTAAAAAAGTTTAGGAGCCTGTTAGTTTGGGCTGCCTATTTATTGTATAGGGTTAAAAACTCTCGCCAGAAGTACGTCTAAGTCTACCATCTTATAGTTGTTGGGATCGTCTCAATCAAGTTATACAAGTATCGGTGTAGAGTAATCTTTAGAAGTGCAATATACCCTATCATGTTTATCCAGTTTACCTTGTCATACCTGCCTTTTGTGATGTTATCTTTCTTATCCACTTTATATGCCTGTCATGTTACTTTTACTTATTTACTTGCTAAAAGTAATTGGACTCGTCAGACTTTATGTTTGACTCTTATTGTTTCCTGTTCTTTCTTCTGTTCCCCCCAGGTTCTTAGAGTGGGAATACTCAAGCTTGACCAGGATTCTGCTATCATTTTGCTGGAGCTGCTTAGATGTATTGTTTAAGCACCTATCTTTGCTACTATGACTATGTTTTTATTTGAGGATTATGCTTCTTTTATTTATACTTTAATATTTAAGTGCAAGACAGAAGTTTTAATGATGTACTGATTTTATGTAATTCAGACGTATGATGTTTTGAACCACGATGCTTTATAATTAATAAAGATTTTAATTCCGTTGCTATTTTATATCTGTCTTGTAATGTTTCTGTTTCTGTTAACTATAACGCTTCACGATACTTAATGCATTCTATTAATGTGTGATATTAACGGACGTGGGCTGTCACATCAAAGATATTATACAATAGGCATATTTTCCATAATTACTACTGATGACAAATCAGTGAAAAGAAAAAAAATTGGGCCCTTTCAATGAATTGGGCCTTGGGCCATCGCCGCAATAGCCCAGCCTCAGGGCCGGCCCTGCCGTCAGCTGGGCCCGGGAATTGATGTTTCACCTTGTTAAACTCTAGTTGGCACCCCAAGGACTTATTTTCCTTAGAGTCATCTTCTCATCCGTGTCTTTCAAAACTATCTGGTGAATCTTGTTGGGAGAGCACGATTAAAGACTCCTGCATCCATCAATTTTGTCACCCTTTACAGGACAGATATCGTATTACTTCCAGCTCCATCTCTAGCTCCAACTCAAGCACCCCAGCTCCGGTTCAGCAACAACAGCCTTAGCAATAGTCGGGTGCAGCAGGAAATGAGAGCCTTGAGCTTGCTGCTCTTCATTAGATTCAGGCAAAGCTCCATGAGGTCTGCATGGTGCAGCGCCGACAGACGCACAAGAATGGTTGTATTTTCTCTCTGCTACTATTCTGTTAAATCCATGCTAAAACCCTGCAAAATCTCAGATATAGCTCCAAGCGCTCTCTTGCTGCTATGCTAGTTCAACTTAGCACTGATGAACAAGTTCTACTTTGAGTCTCGCTATTTTCCATTGCACACACTAAATCAGCGCTATTTAGCACCCACTTTAGCAATATTAATATACAAAGAATGATTAGGCATTTTCTGTTTTAAAATAAATCAAAAATATCAATGTAAAAAGCTAATTTTAAGTGATAAGCGACTTATATAAGATAGAAATCTGTAGTAATGCTCAAATCTAGCATACACAACCATGACATTCTTTGATTTTATTATATAATACTAATATTTGTTTCTTCTACACAAATGATATGAACATGATAATATATATATATATATATATATATATATATATGTAGTTTTACATCTAACTTACATTTTTGTACCTCCACTATATCCCCGGTACAGCTTTTTACACTTCTACCACTATAGAATGCTAAATTCTTTAACTGCATAGCCCTGCCACGATCCTGATGAGGATGCGGAGTGAGGTCCAACCGCAGAGCTTGACCTTCATCAGGCTTATACATTATCTTTTAATGTTTTTTGTATCTTTCCCTTTCCAACATTTGTTTCTTCAGTTGTTGTAGTTGTGAGTTTGTACTGTTGGTGCTCTTATAGAGGTCACACGATGATGTTATGAGATTTCTATCTTTGGAAATATCATGTATGTCACTCACATCAATTTATGATTTGAATTACAAATGAAATCTAATAATTTATATTTAATAGTATTTAAAAAGCCAGAGAAGCTTAATTTTTGGATTTTAAATTTTAGCGAAGGATAGGTCAAGGGTTGTTTTTTATCATGAGTAATTGTTTTTGCCTATTTCTTAAAATCTAAAATTTAATTTGTGCATATTGGAATTTTCTATAATGTCTAATTTTTTGGTAGGACTAGTGGAGTTCGGTTTGTGCATTTCGTGCGTAGTCGACTTCCGTCTACGTTGAACCATGACTTGAATCGCCTAGATTTATAGGAAATATTTTCGGAAACCTTTTCCTAGTGTCATTAAAAAGGAAAAGATTTTAAAATTTAAAATTAAGTTCCTATTTTTAAAAGAAATGTGTGTTTCCTCATTTTAAACTGATTTTTCCAAAATAAATAGGAAACACTGAGAAGTAGAGATTTAGTTTTCCATAAATCATGATTTTAAGGTTACATGTTGAAGCTTATAGAAGATAATTAGAAATTCTTTTATGATTTTAGCAGTGCACTAAGGTTGGTGGTATGTTTAAAACGCTAATGGTAACATGGAAAAACTATTCTAGCTTTGGAAACACTTTTTCCATACCTTGTCGAAAGTGTGTATGAGTTATTATTAAACTCATTTACCTTTTAAAGCTTGATTATTAGCCTCTAAATGCAGTGTACATATGGAAATTTTATAGTATTTCGAGGCAATTGGTGTAAAATTCAATTATAGAATAGGAATTGGGAAATTTCAAAGTGATAAGAATGTTAAATTCCTTACTAAAATTCCTTTTTTGACATAGAAATAAATAGGAAGCGATCTTAGAGGTGTTTCTTATCGAATGTTAGGATCTGGATGCAAAATTGATTGCTTCATACTTCACTTAGTAGTGGAGCAAAAGTTTTGATTGAAAAATGTTTTTCAAAAACTGCATATATATAGAAGTGCCAATAAATTTTAAGATACTCAGTGTTTTAAGAAATGTTTTCAAAATAAAATATATTCATATAGGAGGATCCAATTTAAAATTAGTATGCATACATATTTTTAAGGTTGTGATTCATTATGTACAATGTGCACATGCATACTTTTAATTGAAAATTTGAATGTACATAAATTGTTTGGGTAGTTTAGAATGTTTAAGTGCCTGCACCATGGCTTTGTCAATGGAAAAATTTCGGAATGAAATTTCTTTTACGAAGAGAAGAATGTAACACTTAGGAATTTGGAGTTAGTTAAATTAGTTATTTTATTAGGTAACATAAATGGAACTTGAGCAAACATTTACATTCCTGGCATCATCGCCCTTTGTATTTCCCAGTTAGATTGCCATTATTTTCTCATAACTTTTACCTGATTTTCTATGCTTAGAATTATGAATAAATTGCTTTTTTGCAAACAAAGTTAATTTGGATTAGATTGTACGAGCAAATCAACACATAATAAAATCTCTAATTATGTATTCTCATGTATTCTTCCTTGCTAATTGTTTCTGAGAAAATGTTGAATTTGTGCGGGCATCGGGAAGAAATCGTGAATTGATTTTCTATAGAATTTTGTTAATAAAATTGATCTCCCATTATTGTTAATTTATTTGATTGGATAATATTCCTTGTAGAAAACCTTTGGCTATGATCATGTTAGCTGCTATGTTAATCTTTAGAGTAGAACATGATTATGTCAATGATTTTAATATGTGCATAATATTTATTTTGACTCTAAATCAAGCCCGGCCCTTTGGCAAAGCGACAAAAGCAACCGCTTAGGGCCCCAAATAAGCTAGGGCACCAATTCATTGATCCACAACCACAGTAAAAAAATGAATTGCAATTCGCGATCTACAAACGAGTTGAGTCACCAATTACGGCTTCTTCTTTCCATCGAGGCGGCAAGCGAAGAGCAACTCCAACTTCAGATGAAAGACAAACGAAAACAGCGCACAAAATCAATTTCAAACGGTGCAAATTTGGATTGAAACCAAAGGTAGATTGAAGCCGATTGTTGAAGATACATATTTTGATTGAAGCCGAATCCGATCGAAGATATAATTTCAACCACGACGTACAAATGTCAACGCAAGCAGGTGTGAGGTATGGCTTTCAATTGGTTGTAGACGAAGGTAAGGTACAAATTTGGGTTTTGTATGTTTAAATATTCGGCTGTTGAGTTGTTTACTTGCTGAGTTTGAGTAGCTGAAGTGTAATCATTTGTATACTGATTTCAGTTTTGTATGTTTAAATATTCAGCTGTTGAGTTGTTTATTTCCTTAGTTTGAGGAGCTGAAGCGTAATCATTTGTATACTGATTTGTAAAATAAAATTGTGCACAACAGTGAAAATCAAATTTCAGTCTTATCTTTTAATTTTAGATTAGTTGTCAGTTATCAATTTAAGGGTTAATTTGTAGTTTTGAACATTTCATGATAATAAATAAGAATGAATTTAAATTGGTATATTCAAATTGATATGACATAATTGATAATTCGTAACAACGGTTTATTTGATAATAGTTAGTGAATTTTTAATGGCTAGTTAACATACAGTTTGTCAATAAATAACTATATTTTCATAGAAAGCTAAAGTTAGAGTTTTTACTACGATCGGTTAGTTAAAAAATAATTACTTTAGATCATCGCTGAAAATATTTCTGATAAATTATGACTAATATATTAAGCATTCAAAATTTGGTTTTGTTGGTTTTGTTATTACAATAATCATTAATATGTGGTATTATCAATTTTCGACAGTAACCGATATTTATTTTATTGTATAACTTACGAAAGTTATTTTTTTTCATCTTTTTATTTTTATTTTTTAATACAATAGCTTCTGTCTAAGGGTCTCGTTTTCGCCTTTTACTTTAGGCACCAAAACTCTTAGGACCGACCCTGCTCTAAATGAATTGTCAACTGGAGGAAAACATATAACTATTTAGAGTTAGAAATGCATATAACCCTTGGTTTTCATTATGAGATGTTATTTACTTAAGGTTGGCATCGATTCTTGCTGTTTTTAATTACAAAATTATTATTTAGTTGTAAATTTATTCAGAGCTCTCTGACTTTTAATGTTTTTTTTTTCACTTTTCCAGTTGGAACCTGCAAATTATTCAACCTTTTATTGCAACGGTTTTCATCCCTACTATCAATTTCAGGTTGGAGTGGTTATGATTAGCATAATACCTTACCCGATACAACAATTCATCTCAAGTAAAAGTCATAGACTTGGTCATTTTTTTGTTTTTTTCTTCTTTCTTTAGTTCTCTCAAATTTTCATGGGATTATGTACATGTCATAGTAAGTCTTTTATTTAATTAGCTAGGGAAACTAGGGGTGAGCGTTCGGTCGGTTCAGTTGGTTTGGACCTAAAAAAACTTAAACCGAATTGAAACCAAACTTTTTTCAAACCGAAGCGAACCGAACCAAATTAAGTTCGGTTAATTCGGTTGGTAACCGATTTAACCGAACTTGAAAGATATACTATAATTTTAATGATGCATTCACTCAAAGTAAACCATAAATTGATGTTTGGAGAAAGTTTATATAGTAAATTTTATGTTTATGATAAGATTTGATCTATTTGCAACAAATGTCTTTGTATTATATAGCTAAACTAATAATTTAAAGTATAACAATAACATAAAATTAGAAAAAAAATTACAAGTTCGGTTAATTCGGTTAAACCGATAACCAAAATAAATAAATTACAAACCGAATTCAAACCGTTTAGTTTTGAAACCGAACCGAACCGACCGAAATGGACCGATTTGGTCGGTTAATTCGGTTTGAACCGAATATTGCTCACCCCTAAGGGCAACTGAATTGATCATTTTTACTTGATAACGTTATGTAATAAACAAAATTGATGTTTCAAATTGAGAAAAATGCAATCTGATATGTTATCATGTTTACTTATAATTCTTTCAGTAAATTATACATGTCAACAATTGTATTTTTATGTATTAGTTTTCCTTTAACAGTTGAAATGAACAATTTAATACGAAGGTAATTCATTTTTAATCAAGTATATCTCAGCCTTATTAGATAATGGATTATTAACGGTAAAAATATTTCTAAAACTTTAACTAAAGCATCTACTGAATTTGTGTAGTGCTAAAATGTCACCTTCTTTGTATAGTGGCATGGTAATTGAAAATGCTTGTATCTTCATTATCTTATATTTACAGATACTTTTGATTAAATTTCATTAGTTTCTTTGTTAAAGAAAAAAGAAAGATATGTTAGGCATAAGTAATTTGATAATTATGCGTCAAAAAATTTGTTTCTGCAATTAACTTCTCTATTTATGTCCAAGTATAATAATAGTAATATCTCTTACCTTATTATGTTTATGCCTTTCATGATATTTATCTAAAATTTCATTTATCCTTTTTCGAATTTTAAAGTTAGATATTTTTGTGAGTACTTGACATTAATATTAAGCTTTTCAAAATTTGATACATAAGAGGATATTATTATTGACTAAAACAATTCAAATTGATATTGGGAAATTAGAAGAAGTTATATATTTTTAGTATTTAAAAGAATAGACATTGGAAGAGTGATTGGCTTTATTATTTATTACCGTATGATAATATCCTAATTGGCCATATTTAAAACGTACTTCGTATAGTTTACAAAATATTTATGGTTTTGTGGTACACAAGTATACCCTCGTGTAGTTTCCATATATACTATATTGTTTGAAATATTTTCTTAATTCTTGCATCTCTTTCAGTTGTAATCCTTCACTCTCTTTTCTCCAGTTTGTTTTCTGTTAGTACCCTTACATATTAGTTGTGTTTCTATTTTGTGGTCTTTTGTTGTTCTCACTTTTTTTTATATTCTTTATCATATTTACAGTGTACTATTTCATTTATAAAACTCTTATTTTTCCACAACAGTAAATGTATTATGTACATATATTGTATACTCTTCCATTGTTTATAATAGCTTTTATAGCAGAATTTCGAACTATTAATGAGCACTGTATCCATTCCTTTATGAGTAAATATAATTGCACTTACTCACCAGTTTATATTTTCATATACGTATGTGTTATATGAAGAATGCATGCATGTTTTGCAATTATTTAGTAATACGATTATTATAAAGCTTGCTTGTTATCCATAAAATGGTTAACACCCTAAAATAGAGTATGATAGAAATTTTCCAGAAGTAATGCTTTTGGACTGGTTTCATTGTTATCGATCATTTCGGAAGGTCCGAGTATTCATCCTTCAATACCCTTAGAAGCCTTTATTTAGGATAAGGGTATATATCCATCTTTCGGATTTTGGGTTACCAAAGGCTCATGAAACTAAGGTTTCGTGTATCTAATCTGAGATAAACCTCAGGTGACACTAGATCCTATTTTCCTTTCGTAGAATCTGTAATTCTATTAGGAAGGACATGCATCAGAACTTAGTAAATAAAGAATCATATATCACGAAACCTATAAATAAAGGAAAATTTTATTATGTTTTTCAAATTAAATCGGGTTTCGTTAGTGGAAATTCTAACAACACACTTAAAATAGGACTTTACCACCGTAGGTCCTAAATATGTTATTCCTCCTCATAGGTTTCACATCATGGTTTCAGATAAGAGTAAGATATTGGAAGTTAAAATCATGTGCAATCAATAATTAAATAAATTAATTATCAAAATGATTAATCCCTTTCACCTAAAATTAAACTCTACATGTTAAAATTTTCAATTCTCCTTTTTGTTATGAATTGCCAAATATGACTAAAGAAAAAGAGAAATCCTTAATTTGATTTTGAAATGAGGGTTACACATTACACGTTGTGATTATAGATTTTGGAATAAATTATTTGTCCTGATTTTGGACCCCCAGAGTGGTATTTATAGGTGCAGGTTGACCGCCCTTTCGCCTAATCATTTCATCTTCGCATTTTGCGAAAGCACATATGGAGACTTAAAGAAGATTATAACAACTCGAATTTTTAAGACATAATAAAAAATTAATAAATAAATGACAAGTTTGTAAAATTGTCATAATTTGGCTACAGAGTTACACAATTGGGTGTGTGGCAATTAGATCAATTTTCATATTTGGTTCATTAGGAACATAGTCAAAATGAAAAAGTTATCATGGAAAGAAAATAATAAAAGAATACATATATATAAGAGGCAGGTCAACCAAATAGGGGGTCGGGTCGACCACCGAAAAGCTGGGAGAAAATTTCAACTAGCAACGTATTGTAACACATTTTGTTTTTATGTTGACTGAGCTAGCTGATTATTATTGGATAGGAATTTGAAATGGGCAAATGCAGCAAGTTCCAATTGGTTGTGTGCCCAGATTTAGTCTGAAAATCCATTAGCCTAAGATCCCTTGTCTAACCTATAAATAGACCCATAGACCTAGCTAATTCTTTATAACAGTCTCTTATCCGCTGGGTCTCTCTTTCTGAGACAAATCTAACCTAAATTTTTTAGGGGAAAAATACTTATTAAAATAAATAAATAAATAAACAAACATATCTCTATATATACACATACCTTTTGGAGGTGGGATCTATAAAGGCTATGGAGAAAATGCTTTGAACCATGGGTGAGTGTATAATTATATAATTATTTTAGACTATTGGTAAGTTAGTAAAACATGGTTAATAATTAGTTAAAGATTTTTCTATTGTTTTCTAATAGTTTTTATTAGTTTTATGTAAGTTAGTGTTTTCTGTTTGTTCTTTTTCTATAAGTTATTTTCTACAATATTTTTTTAGACTTTTTCTCATAGTTTAAGTCCTGTAATATATTCTTTCAGTCTTCTTTCCCCGTTATGTATTTATGCCCACTAGTTATTTTACAGTTTTCATACCTATTTTTGGTTTATACCTAAAACATGCAAAGACCTTCAAATGTTAGTATTCTGGTGACTAATGTAATCTGTTTTATTTTACGTGTAGAAAAAAATAGAATTAAAGGAATAATTGCGCAAATGTGGATTAAACATTTGAGACTATATTTACAAAAAAGTATGTATAAAATAAAGATCTGTAATTAAAAAGTGATTGGACTAAAATAGGAAAATTAATGTAGATTTGCACTTAAAATTACGACATAGGTAGTAAACGGAAAAGACTGAATATACCTACAAGAATAATACAGTGATATATTATACAGATTAAAAAAAAATTAGAAAAATAGTGTAAAAGATGAAATTCATCATTTTTTTAGCTTTAAGGACATGCACTGAATTTTTTAGTGAGAAGGACAAGCTTTTCAACTAAATATACCATAAGGACAAAAAATTGGTGAGAATAACAATGCACACGGTATCAATTTTGCATAATCTTTGCATGTATTGATACTATATAATTTCATTTTATTATGTTTTCCTTATGACTAGATTTTGAAGATCTCGTCCTTGAGGCTTAAATAGTTACAAAGTTTGTCCTTCACAGTAAAACCCCCTATAAAAATTATAATGGACAGATTGTACTTATTTGCAGATATTACTCTAAAATGAAGGTTATAGTTGAATGAAATGGTAAAAAGGATTATTATTAACATAAACTTAAATCTGAGATTAAGTCTTAACAAGCATGTACTGGTTATGGTCCACTCCAGCAACACAGGGCTGGTTTTGGAAACTAAGTGACATAAGTTAATAAGCATATACTAGTTGTTGTCTGTTCCAGCAGCACGAGGGCTTATTAGAAAATATAAACGAACAAAGAATAAGGACCAAATCAAAAAGCATCTGGGCTAAGTTGTAAATTAGAATTCTTGTTTGCTAAGATCTATACTGGCAGCATTCCCTTTCAGGTTTACCACTGATGGTCTCACAATTGATGGTGGTGAATGTTGGGCATGCTTATGCTGATTGGAGTAAATAAGGGATCAATATAGATATGGTTGTGTATGGGTGCGTTCCTAGGTGCAACGAGCGTGCGTGTGCATCGACGAGGGAGATTAAGTCATTACTACATCCAACAGTTATTAAATATTTCTCTATTGATGGGTCACGTCAGATAAAACCAATGATTCGTAGTGACATAAGCTACCATATAAGATGGTAGACTTATAGCTAATCCATGGATAGTATAAGGAATATACATTAATATTGTTTATCGAGTTTAATAATTGAGAAAGTGCAAATGATTGAACAAAAATTTACTTATATAGTTCATGTATATTTAATTGTATGTCATTCCAATATGTTTACCTTTTGTAGTTCTACACGGACACTTACCCTATCCGACACTAGAACTATTATTGAGTCTATCATTCTTTATTACTTAGTCATGCTAGTAATTAAATCATTCATTAAACTATATGTTTGACCTGCTCCTCTTTCTTCCTTTTTTCTTCCCCACCAGGCTTCACAGGTTTTATGTGATTTTCTTAGATTTCTTGGAGGATCATTCTCAGAGACTTATTCTAGTTGTTGATGTATTCATCTTAAGTTTTATCATATTTCATGGAGTTAGTTGTACTGTTAGCTATTTAAGGAATATTCATGTAACTGCATTATGACTTGTGTCTGAGATGTTATTTTCATGAGACATGTGGTTTGAGACTGAAGTGAATACGTGGTTTTCAAAATAAATGTTTTGTTTTTAGTTTCAAAATGTTTCCACTATATTTATTATTTTATGTCTTGGGAATTTTAATCTTTGTAAATTATGTCTTTATCCCTATCACGCTTCACATTTTTTGCATGACCATACTTTGAGGAATTTTAAGGGGTGCAAGGTGTTTCATTTGGTATCAGTGCCTAGGATTATAAGATTCTAAAAGATTGTTTTAAAAAGAAATTAAAATTTCAAAATAAAAGAAGTTTTTGAAATTAAAAGTTTATTCCCTCAAGTCAAGTACAACCTTCCTTTGATTACTTCGAAATCTTAACTTCTATCTTTTCTCTTGGGTAATATGATGGGATCCCCGTATCTTCCTAAGGGTGTCCTAATTCCATGTTAGCTTAATATATGTCTTAAGGATAATATACCAGCTGAAGAACAAGAACATGTACAAGGTCTAGCATCTGTGCTATTGTTCGTCCTAATTAACCAGCAGCTATCAACTTCTCTATTCTTTGTAATGATTCCTCAAATCTTCGGGGGAGACCTTTTTCGAGTCGTAACAATCCAAAATTTTAATAAAGAAATTAAATAAATGATTAATAAAATAAATATTAATTAAAAATTAACATAATTGGGCAAAGATGTTTATGCCGTTGAGTCCTTTATGATTTTTTTGTTAAGATAGACATTTGGTTTGCGTAAATAGACTTAAAACGAAGAAGTTATGAAGGATAGAAGTACGCAATTCAGATAAGAAGTTTAAAAACCAATGAATTAATATAATTAATTACGTAGGAGATGGTATGATCCAGTCCCGAAGAAGTCGACACATGGGTCGACACACCAACGGGATATGTTGAACCATCCCTTTTGAACGAGTGTGGCTTGGGGCACACGCTGGTTCCAGGGAATGATTGATTTCGAGTTGCTTCTGGTCTATTGCTTTCACCTAATGAACAAAATTTTAACCTAAAAATCTAATGGCCATAGTTACTCTACCTTCCCTATAAATAAACCTCTTATCTAACTCTAATTTTCACAACTCTATTCCCCTTTCTCTACCTCTACCATACAAAACTTCTTCCCTTAAATAATGTAGTTCTGAGATTTTGCTTTGGATTTTTATAAACACAAACTCGAGGATATTTATATGGATCTGGAGATTCATAACATGGCTTGTTGGATAAACATATATTTTGCGAGTCTTTATATAATTACTAGATCAGTATGATTTTGGGATATTCAAACAATAAAATAGTTTGCTATTTTCTTGCACTTATTTACAGTCTTCTCTATGCCTATTTTCTATAGATATTTCTAAAAGTTTAAATACCATCTATTCCTACTCCCATTTCTATTTCATTTCAGTAATTTGTTGTTTACTATTAATATTCCAATCTTCTCCTACCCCTTATCTTTGTGGTTCTTTTATTTGCAGTTGGGACTATGCTGTATTATGTTTGTTTTGAGTTTAGGCCAAGCGAGAGTCTAAACTTTTTATCCTTTTATTTGAGTTGAGCTTAGGTCTAGTGGGAGCCCAACCCTTTACCATATTATTTCTGCACAAATTGGAAAATATATGATTTTAGATAATTTGGGGAATGTTGGAGTTGGATAAATGTGGTAATCCACAAATGAACTACAACTTGGGGAATGTTGGAATCAGATGAATATTGTAATCAACAAATGAACTGTAATTTGGGGAATTCTTAATAAATATGTAATTGGAGAATGCATACATAAATGGAATAGCTTGACTTAGAAATTCGCTAAATAACGTGAATTTAGGGTTGTATAATAATTATGATAAGGTACCATAACCTAAACGTAAAGTTTAATACAACCTAAAATATAACAAGGTGTTATATTGAAAGAGTAGGCTGATTAAGAAGACTCAAAGCATGTGTTAAGTTTAAAATGGAATAAATTAATAAATATATAGTGGGAGACCGTTATGACGGCATAAGCCGAGTGGGGAAAAAGTGGCCTAATGAATATCCATGCAGTAGGAGACCATTTTGGTAGTGACGACTTATTGGGGAAATAAGTGGTTCATAGTTGTGGTCCGTTATGTGAGCGTAGACTAATTAGGGAAAATAAGTGGGTAAACGAGAATAAATTAAATAGTTGGAAACCAAAGTCTAGGGGGTGAATTGAGATGAATTGCATTGTTGGTTGGAGAACCTTATCAGAAGTACCCCTTTTGTCATGTAGGCCCCACACGAGGAGTACGGAGGGCACGCTTTACTACACTGGATAGTAAGAGGCCCAAATGAGCTTGGTACAGGCGCATTCCGATGGGATGGTGAGCATGCATCGCCCTGATTGAGGAAAATAAGAAGTGTAACGCCTGTAATGAAGGTTATGTCTTTAAAGTTGATGGGGTCCGATCTGATAAACCAAAGGCCCATAGTGGCCATAGGTTATAGGATGTGGTTTAGGAGTCGATCATTGGGTAAAAATTAGGTAACAACCTAATTGTGATTTACAGTAAGTTGGTACAGAATCCTTTATGATATGAATGAGAAGACAACGAACTTTATTAATGTCTATCTTTCCGTTGTTTATTTTACTGCCTTTATGCTCTTATATTCATGAAACTATTATCCTGTCTAAATTTCCTACTGCGATACTAATGTTAGTAATTACTGGACTTATCGGACTAATGTTTGACCTAGTTTCCTTTCTTCCTTCTCTCTTACCTTTCCCCTCAGGTTCTCTGGGCGGAGGATCTCAGAGTTGATAGAGTCTTGGTTTAGCTTATTTGAGTTTTCTGCTTGACTAACTTTCTGCTTGTTCATGTACTCTTCCACGGTAGACCTGCTATTGTACTTACGCTTGAGAGAAATTTTATTTAGTACAATGATTATGTTAGGTTTCCATAAGACAGTTGTGGGTTTATGATAGAGTGCATTTTATGGTGTAATAATAGTTAGGTTCTGTTTTAAATAAAGTTTTAAACTCCGTTGTATTATCATACGCTATCTTGTGAACTTTAGTCTTTGTAATGTTATTTTATACCTATACGCTTCATATTCCTTAGTGAAATCCTCATACGGGTGAAGTTAAGGGGTGTGGGGTGTTTAATTTGGTATCAGAGCCTAAGGTTATAAGATCACAGAAAAAAATTGGTTAAAAAGAAAATTCTTTTACAAAAAAATATTTTCAAAATAAAAGTTTGTTTTGAAAAACATCCACTATAGTAAATTACAACATTTACTTGATTCCTTTCCTGAATCCATCCCACTTTTCCTTTCACAGCATGTATGGGGATCCCAAATTTCCTAAGGGTATCCCCATTCCAGCTTGGTTCCATAGTTATGTGGAAACTACGACACCAGCTGAAGGGCAAGGAAATGACCAATCTCCTGCTCCAGCCATAGAGGTTTGTGATGACCCCAAACCCCGTACTGACGGTGGCAAGGGTAATCTTTGGAATATAACACATAAACAGATAATAGCAGAACAAAAATAAATAAACACACCAAATAATGTACAAATAATGCACTGGATAAACGTAATCATCAGAGTTACACAGTATATACGATCATACTTAGTAAAAATACAGTTCAGCTATAAATAAATGTCTACAGCGGAAAACAAACATAATATGCACAATAGGAGCTGAACAACATAAAAAGAGATAAATGATAGAATCCATCTTCAGCTCAAGCTATCCAGAAAGAGCCTGCTAAAACCTGAACACAAGGCTGCCCGTGTAGAAAAAGGGGCACCCGAGTTTGCAAGTGAAACAAACTACGAGTCTGTCATGGGACTGGTATGAGAAATCTACTTAACACATTTTATAATAGGGCTAATCACAGGACCACGCCACTTTCGCGGAACGGGTTTACTCCATTGGATTGCCAGTGCTTTAAAACAAGTAAATCTTTTAAACATCGCAATGCTTTTTATAAAAATGAAGCCATTATAAGACTCAGTTCCCATCACACAATGCAACGCAAATCGGAGGATAGAGTTTTTACCTTATAACGGCCAAAATAAGCTTGATACGAATAAAACAAAAGCATTTGATATTATTACTAGTGTTTATATGTTTCAAAAACAATTTCAAATCATAAGTATCAATCATAGGCGGCATTAATGCCCCATACCACTATGTCGCCATATATAGGTATACAATCAAAACCGCACGATGTCGTATTTGGAAATTGGATTTCCGTCATGAACCAAGGCAAAAGATAGTCCTTACCGACTTCGAGACGCTCTAGCCCGCCCCTCAGGACCCAGTCTCAGGTGGGCCCTTGGATTGTTAGTGCCGGTCCACACGGAGTGGATTAAAATGCCTGAACAATGCGTTCCCCCGCCCTTTGGGGCGTAGATGAGCCAACGAATGACTCCATCGGTCCCGGATCGACCGATATAACCGAGGTGCCTCGCAACATCAACAACCACATAGGTGAAAAATAGTACAAATGTCAGCCATTTTAAGCACTGACACTACCTCTAGCTAGAAAGGAATGCATGTCCTCCCTGAGGTCCTCTCCCGTTTCTGGTTCATACAGGGCTGTGAGGCTCGCGAATTCACGTTATACACAAAGCTACGCCACACAGGCGGTGCTTTGATCATCAACCACAAGACTTTGCTTATCAACAGAAGCCTTGATCACTGCATCTTTGCATGCCACACAGGAAATTCACACCATGCAACTGATGGCTATCAATCACATAGAATGAAATCCAATGTCAGACACACAGTCCATTTACAAGTCCGTTCTGGGTCGGAACGAAACCGGAGGCACCATATACCTCGCATACCCATCGATCTCCACGTACGTCTGGACGATCACCACTCATTCTCCATATTTCGGGATGCCTCCCAATCAGGACATCAGTTACCATCCAACCGAGGTGAAGATCTCCATTCTTCAACCACCGTCTTCATCCTCGACTTCTTATCGTCGATTCAGTTATTCAGAATGGGATAAACCCGGTCTTTCTGAGCAACTCGCGAATATAATTAACAGGTGCTACACAAACACAACATACGCTTCATTCCAATTCATTATTCACTAACCGTAAATTAGTAAGAGAACGATTTCCCAGATATTAACCCCGAAGGCCGAAACCAACATCAGATCAAACCCCAGGAAACCATCCGACTTAGCTAACCTCCAGTTAGTTTATAAATTTCACATTCAACCATAAAATATTCAATAAACCGGTAAATTCGGTTTATTTCCATTCCATATCGTTTATAATATTTTATAACGATTTATCACTATTTTTATTCATTTATTTTTAGCCAATTCATTCAAACGACGCTTCGGGCCATAACGCGGCCGTGGCGCTGTTTTTCTTCAGATTTGATTTACACATATCTGAAAATCTAACCATTGGATCTTCACAAATTTTATATCATTAGAAAGATCTTTTCAAAACAAATCCAACGGTTTCAGTTTTTGGAAAATCCGACGGTCGGATCTCCCGGTACACTCGTTTGAAGTTTCGATTTAAAAATACGAACTACAGCGTCGTTATTCGATTTAATTTAATTATATATATATATATATAAATATAATCGATTCTGGTGCTGTTTTTCTTCAGATATGAATCAAACATTCTAGACAATCCAAATGTTGGATCTTCACAAAGTTGGTGTCGTTGGAAAGATATTTCCAAAGCGAACCCAACGGTTTTGGTTTCGGGAAAATCCGACGGTCGGATCTCCCGCACCAATCGTTTGAAATCATGGTTTCAAAACACGAACTGCAGCTTCATTATTCAATATATTTCAATTATATATATATATATATATATATATATATATATATATATATATATATATAACCGATTCTTCGATTTCAAAACTATTTTCTTTTCATACATTTGATAAAAATGATATTTTTATCCAACAGACTTTTATTTCAACACTTCACTATTTTTAACGATTCATGTATATAGTAAAAATGTGATTTTTATTGTAAAACAATTTATTTCAAAACACAACTATTTTATATAGTTCATATAGGTGATAAAAATATGATTTTTATTACAAGACAATTTATTTCAAAATATGACTATTTTATATAATTCATATAGATGATAAAAATATGATTTTTATTATAAAACAATTTATTTCAAAACACGAATACCATTCAATACATGAATTTCTATTCAACGAATGAATTTCTATTCAACACATAAAGGTTTTCTATAGTTCGTATATATAATAAAAATGTGATTTTTATTGTTAAAGCAATTTATTTAAAACACGAATACCATTCAACCCATGAATTTCTATTCAACGAATGAATTTCTATTCAACACATGAAGGTTTTCTACAGTTCGTATATGTAATAAAAATGTGATTTTTATTGTTAAAGCAATTTATTTAAAATACGAATACCATTC
This sequence comes from Allium sativum, assembly GCA_030737875.1. NCBI lineage: Eukaryota > Viridiplantae > Streptophyta > Magnoliopsida > Asparagales > Amaryllidaceae > Allium > Allium sativum. Next base: position 320,726,977 of record CM060916.1, read on the forward strand.
AACACATGAATTTCTATTCAATGAATGAATTTCTATTCAACACATGAAGGTTTTCTATAGTTCGTATATATAATAAAAATGTGATTTTTATTGTTAAAGAAATTTATTTAAAACACGAATACCATTCAACACATGAATTTCTATTCAACGAATGTATTTCTGTTCAACACATGAAGGTTTTCTATAGTTCATATATATAATAAAAATGTGATTTTTATTGTTAAAGCAACATATTTAAAACATGAATACCATTCAACACATGAATTTCTATTCAATGAATGAATTTCTATTCAACACATGAATGCGGTATCAACACATGAAAATAAGTCTAACACATGAATATTATTCAAAATTTCGGCAGCATAACGACAGGGTAGTTAAAACCGGGGCCGTCCCTAGTACGGCTCCTCGCTCTACCTTAAAGCCTCACAGCTTTTGGCAATGGGGATTTCATGCATCTAGTTCGCACGCAGGCGGCATGTATATCTTTTTTCTTTCCACAAACTAATCCTATGTGGTTTCAACCAAATAATTCTCAACCACAAACGGGTATTTTTCAACCACAATCAATCAATTTCAACCACAAACAATTCTAATCAACCATTCGCTATCAACCAATTTTCACACCAATCACAATCAATAAATATCGTCCATGGTTTGTGGACGAGGGCCGTATATATATATATATATATATATATATATATAAGTATTTCACTTCTATTTCAACATATATAATTTTTACAATGCATATAGAACTTATACATCGAATGTACCACTTATACAACGCTTATACATGAGGTGCACAACGCTTATATAACTCATACATCGACTATATAATTTATACATTGTCGTTTTCCATATCATTTATAATTCAGAAATCTCACACTGGGTTCCACTCCACCAAAAATAGTAGAAGGCTCAGAAAAATATGCGGTCTCTTCTACAATGTAGAAGACGTCCACACAAGTCCACTGTCTCTTGTTTCACTGAATTTCGTCAAGAAACGAAAAAGATATGATTTTTACAGTGAAATCAAAAACCGTAGTGCTTTAAAGTGCTATAGAATAGTTAAATTAAAAACTGCCGTATACCTTTCCTCGATCTTCAAAACTAGGTTTTGATCCAACACTCCAACCATTGCGCGATATGAAGATCGGGCTATGCCACGTGGAAGAGGGCCGAGAGGCGCACCTGCGCCATGAGGGGGGAGGCGTTCGATCGCCTGAGGCATGTGGGGCGGCGGCGAAAACTGCCGGACTTTGGCAGCTCCGTTCTCGACGATGACATGGAAAGGGAGGGCGATGCTAAGTTGGATTTAAAGAGGGGGAGGAAATCTTCAAAAAACCCAACTAGAGCCAGGCCTGAAGATGATCGGAGCGATCGGAAATTGATCGGGAAGAATGTTTTCCGTCGTCGATCGGGGAGGGGGGGGGGGGGGAGAGAAAGCGGGGAGAGAGAATAATGATGTGGACCAATGATTTTTTTTATATTTATAAATTTTAAATATCCAAAAATACCTCTTATCTCATATGAACTCCAATCCAAACCCAACGAATGTTGTCTCTCGCTAAATACCCCCATTCTGAACACAACGGGATATGTTTCGAAGGCCCCTTCGATTGTTTCAGTCAGTTTTCCTTCAAATTAAAATATAAAACATTCAATTTTTAATTTGAACGTACATTTCAATTTTCCGGGGCCACATACTGATTCTAAAAATTCCCAAAAAATATTTTCTAGCTTCGTATTGACGATACAGTCCCAACAAAACTAGTTTCGTCGAATTCTGAGAACGTTTGAAAAATGGCCCTTTTCTGGTCGATCCAATTTAATAGAAATCGACCAATCACATTTTCCTTTGCCACACACACATACTAGCTTCGAAAATTATGAAATTTGAAACCGAGCAATAATTTGACATCCCGGATCCAACAAAAGTGGTTTCATCAAATTCCGAGGTCGTTTGCAGAATGGCCATTTTCACGGGCTATATAAACTCTATAGCGACCTTTCTGAAAATTCATTTGGCCATAACTTTTGCTTCCCGCTATGAAACTTCTATTTTTCAGATTCGTTAAAAGGATATTCACTAACAGATTTAAATATTTTTGGTTTCACTCAAATCCGTTTTGTTTTGCACCTGGTACAGTCAGTCAAAGTTTGAATTCAAAATTTGAAACTACCGCGCCATTTCAAGCCTTGTTTATAATTAGAATTAATTATATTCATTTTAAAACATCGATCCAAACTTACTCTTCATCGTTATTATTTAAATTATTTATTTTAAATATTTAAAATCCACTAAAATAGCCAAATTAAAATTTTCAAACTGGTTCAGATTTTCCGGGTTGTTACAAGGTTCCCCCTAAGCCACCACCAATGACTGACTTTTCTAAGCTTTGTATAGACTTCACAACTTTAGACGGCAAGACCTTCCTAGGTTCAGAGACTTTTGTTTACGCTTGCGCTTTGCACAGAGATGAGGGGTGTATATTTGGACTTTTGGTGCTAGAGGATAAGAGGAGAGTTCGATGGGCTGCTTGGAAATTGAAAGGCGCGGTTTTATATTGGTGGGAGGTGACTGAGGTAGAGCATTGTGTTAGGACTTGGGTCGCGCTCAAGAAGAGGTTTGAAAAGAATTTCCTATTCCAAGCACAAGAACGGATATAGCTAGAGAGGTTTATGAGTTTGAAGCAAGGCGATCTTTCCATGAGGGAGTATGTGAATCACTTTAATGAGCTTGCGAGATTTGGTGAATACAACGCATAAGAAGGCTTTGAGTATGTGAGGGGACTGAACAACCCCTCCAAGGACTTGCATTGACCCACATTCTCATGGGTGCGACATTTGAGGCTCTAGTTAAGATGGCACTTATGCACGAGGAAGGGAAGTTCTCATGAGAATAAAGCTGAGGTGACTAAGGTTGGCAAGGAAAAAAAAAGAAGTGGTGGCCTGAAAAGGGTGGTAAGAAGAAGGTTAATAAGCCAGAGGTCTGGATAAAGAAAGACATTAAATGCCATGGTGTAGCCTGATAGGAAATCTGGTGAAGGTATTGGAAAATGAAGTTTTAATGACAACAACCTTATTTCAATATTAATTGATTATAAAATATAAACTAACATCTCTATCTAGAATATATGCGTATACACATATATGTAGGATTTGTATACATGAATTAATACTGAAGACTGTACAGTTTTAGAGTTTTAAAGATTCAAGATATTCAGAATTTAGAGAAGATTCAAGACTCATGAGTAATCAAGAAATCAAGAGTTTAAGAGTTCACGATAAATACAGCAATAGAGCTAGTTTACATGTAAGACTCTAAATAACACTCCAAGTTAAAAATCAAATTCTATTTTTCAGGTTCCGATTTTCAAAATTCAAATTATAATTAATGTTTTCTATCTTATCTTTGATTTTAAACTTGAGTTTTGAAGTTTATAAGTTTATATATATTTATATAGTTATATACTTGTATACTTTTATATTTATATAGTTTAAACTTTATAATTTTATAAATATGTTTATGTAAAGTATATTTATGATTTCATATGTTTTTCTACTTTATAATACTTATTTATATCACTATGTTTTAATTCAAGAATTTCCAGAATTATATATATCTATCTGTCAAAAAACTTAAAAAATACTCAAATTTCAAATTTACAAACACATATGTCGACATACAAATATAGGGATGTCGACATACAACTGTCATATTTTCAGTTTTGAAAGGAAGTGTCTTTTCACCATTTGTAATGTTCCAAAAGCGTTGCCACCTTTCAAATCTTATAAATAGGGATTGATTTTGAATTTCTTATTCATTCTTCTTCTCTATCTTCATCCCTTTTCATTCCTCCATTATTATTTCATATTTTTATGATTTCTACACTTCTACTATGCCGATTTTTGTTCTAAATACATAAAATTTCTTCTCTTCTCACTCTCTACTCATTACTCTCTGAATTAAAGTGCTTATGAAGAGTTATAGGGCTGTAGTAATCATTTGGGATAGTTTGGAAATGGTGTGTTCCTTGTAGCCGTGAAATCATGGAAGGAAATGATGTTAACCTTATGGCCGAGAAATCAAGGGTGGTGGAAATGGTGTTAACCTTGTAGCCGTAAAATCAAGAGGATTGTGATTGGATATTGATAGTAATAAAACTCAGCGCAATCCCGCATTGCATGGGACTCGACGTAGGAGCAATCCGAACAAGTATAAAATCCGGTGTATTCTTCCCTTTTCTACATCCTTTTATTTCTGTATTTGTGTTTGATTCTTTGTCTGTGATTATCTCTATGGTGTGTGATTCATACAACAGATCATATTAGTTTTAGATTTTCTTAAATTCCTTGAAAACACTATTCGCCCCCTCTAGTGTTAGTTTTTGCCTTAACGATCCATTCGACATTCCCTAACAGAAGGTCTGCAAGAAGACGACAAAAAAAGGATGCTACAGCTATGGACAGGTAGGGCATTATAGCAAGCAGTGTTCTCAGAAGCAAGGGTAAGGAGCAGGTCCATCCGAAACACAGATGCTTACATTAAAGGAACTCAGCCCAGTGGTGGTCTAAATAGAGGTAGGAAGGTCAAAGTTAAAGATTTAATTTCTCTTTATGACTTTCCAGTTATTACCTTATTTGATTCTAGCGCTTCTCATTTATTCATATCTACTTCATTAGTCGATTGTCTGCACCTACATACATCTCTTGTTTCTAATCAAGTAGTAGTTTCAAACCATATATATGTACTTCATATATAGGTGTCGAGTTTGATTGTGATGCCTATGTACTGGGGTTTATGGGGTATGGTATTATTCTAAGGATGGATTGGTTGGTTATGTGGGGTGCTATCCTTGACTGCAAGTAGAGAGTTACGAGGTTAATGACTTGTCATGGTAGGACTCTCGAGATATTTTGTGACCCACGAGGGTCAGTCATGTCGAGCTTCTTAGGTTTTCTAGATAATTCTATTAATGGTCTTAGCCTGATACCCGTAGTGAGATATTTTTTTGGATGTATTTGAGGTGGTGAGATGGAAACATCCGAGATGAGATATCAACTTCCTAATTTATTTGACAGAACGATAAACCTGTTGCATTGCTAGTGCGCCATTTTCCTTCGAAAGAAAGGAGGTAACTGAGTAAGTAGGTGGTTGAGCTATTATGGAAAGGCTTTATTATATAGAGTATATCTGAGTTAGGAGCACTGGTCATTTTCGCTACTACGGCAGATGTCCCTCTTTGCCAATGTGTGGATTATAGAGAATTGAACAAGCTCACAAACAAGAATCGACACCCACTCCCTCGGATAGACGATTTATTTGATCAGTTGGTGGGAAAATCCATTTTCTCTCAGTTGGTTTTGGCAATCGGGTATCATCAGGTTCGAGTTGCAGATGATAGTGTGGATAAGACTGCTTTTAGGTACCTAGATTTTTCAAGTGGTTGGTTATCCCCTTTGGGCTAACCAATGCACCAACATACTTTGCTGATTTGATGAGCCAACTATCTTAGGAGTTCCTAAATAAGTTTATGGTGGCGTTTGTGGATGACATCCTGGTGTTCTCGAGAGATGAGAATGAGCATGCCTTCCACTTGGGAGTGGTCTTATGTACTCTCCATACGCATCAGTTGAAGGAAAAATTCTCGAAGTGCCACTTTTGACATAAGTAGGTGAGATTCTTGGGCATGTGGTTTTGAAAGAGGGTATAGCTGTGGATCCCACTAAGGCAGTTGTTGTGCAAGAATGGAAGACCCCCAAGAATGTAACTAAGGTGAGAGCTTTACAGGTTATGCGAGGTATTATAGGAAATTCAGTAAGGACATTGAGCGGATTTCAACTCCTCTTACACCCTTTACTAAGAAGAACCTAGTATTCTCATTAGACACGGATTACGAGGATTTCTTTATGAGATTGAAAATGGTGCTCATGACTGTTCTAGTGTTGACTATTCTTATGGATCTAAGATGTTCATGACTTATACTGATGCTTGCAACACAGGATTGGGCATGGTCTTAATGCAAGATAATAGGGTTGTTTGCTATGTGAGCAGAAAACTAAAGGTATATGAGAGAAATTACCATACTCATGATTTAAAGCTAACAACCATTGTTTTCACACTTAAGTCTTGGAGACATTACCTTCTGGGTGACAAATTTAAGATGTATGTCGACCATAAGTCTCTTAAGTACTTATTTTCGCCAAAGCACTTTACTTGAGACAACAGTGTTGGATGGAGTGTCTAGCATCCTACGATTTTGAGATTTCATACAACCCGGGGAAAGGGAATGTAGTGGTAGATGCTTTGAGTAGGTAGGGGAAGACATTGATCCCCTTATTCGTAGAGTGGCAGAGTTTAGAGTATATATCATCTTCTGATTTTAGAACATCTGCGGATCATGCACTAGGATTGTTAGCATTTCTTGAGGTGCAACCTACTCGAATGGAATGTATTATCTAGTCTGTGTGATGATCAATAGCTAGAAGATATTTTTGAATGACTCGGTTGGGGCGAGACCTTTAGGCACCTTTCTAGATACTCGGTTGGTGAGAGAGGATGGCTACACCATGATGGTAGGCTATGCATACTTCGCACGGGAGATGTGATGAGTGAGGTATTAGCTAAGACCCATCACTCTCGGATGACCATCCTTTTGGGAGGAGATATGATGTATAAGGATATGAAGAGGGTCTTCTAATGAATTCGGATGATGATGGATGATTATATAGCAAGATGATTGACGTGCGAAAGAGTTAAGGCTGAGAAAAGGAAGCCTGGTGGATTGCTTTACCTCCTTGATGTGCCATAGCGGAAGTAGGAGAGAGTCTCAATGGATTTCATAAATGGTTTTCCTAGACCAAGGAAAGGCAATACCAGTATTTGGGTGATCGTGGATAGACTGACTAAGTGCGCTCATTTCGTCCCAGTTAGGAGTAAGGGGACCGCAACTTGGTCAGCTTCGATATACTTGAGGGAGATAGTCAGACTTCATGGAATTCCTACGGGCATTGTCAGGATAGATATCTCGTACTTACGACCTAGTTTTGGAGGAGTTTGTAGGAGGCACTAGGGACGCAGCTTAGACTTAGCACAACAAATCATCCTCAGACAGATGGACATGTTTAAAGGGTGAATCGTAATCTTGATGACTTATTACAGACGTGCATTTTGGATTTTGGAGGGACTTGGAAAGAGCATCTTCCCTTAGTAGAGTTTTCTTATAATAACTGCCACCAGACTAGCATTGGTATGGCCCTCTTCGAGGCCTTATACGGATGAATCTACGGGTCACCTTCCTTTTGGTGGGAGTCTACGAATATGTTTCTTCTTGGACTAGAAATGATTAGGGAGATCTCTGGTAAGATCGACTTGATTTAGAAAAGGATGAAGGCATTCAAGATAGGAAAAAATCGTATGTAGATAAGAGGAGGACAGATCTCGAGTTTAGTTTAGAGGACATGGTTTTCATTAAGGTATCACCTCTAAGGAATGCGGCGTTGTTTGGCTCAGTTGGGAAGTTAGCATTAAGATTTTGTAACGACCCGAAAATACGATCTTGGTTATCCGATATACGACACATATCGAACATCCAAGGATCGAAAATAACCAAATAGTTAATGTAAAAAATTAGAGGGTGAGAAAAGATAAGATAGAACTTAGAACAGAAGAAGAAGAAGAACACAACATCAGAGTAACACGAACCTCACAGCGGAACGAATAACTTATAATAGATAACATATCTTTGAAATATAAATCTGTATTTGAATATACATATCATTTCAAAGTACAGTACTTACAACACATCGGAAATACACTATAGCTATATGATCCTGAAGCCTCCTGCTCCAACTCTTCAAGTATCTGTAAATTCCTGACTACTTGACTGCCCGTATAAAATTGGGCACCCAACAGTTTAGGGAAAACAAAACAAAATAAACTCCGGGTCAGTCATGGGACTGGTGTGAGTAAAACAGTTTAAAACAGTTTGAACAAGTAAATGATATCTCATAAGACCACACCGTATAACGGAACAGGTTTTTCCCTTATGAGAATCCAAAATATCTTTATATCAAAAACCATTTGATATTATAATAATGTCTATCAACCACAATATAATAATCATCTAGCAGAAACGCTTTCATCTCACGATCTACATATTTAGTATACAATCAAAACTGCAAGCACGTATTGGGTAATGGATTTCCAACTATGACAAGGTATGGAACCACCTTTCGCTAGTGTACCTCTAGAAAGGAATACACTGGGTTCAACAAGAACATCTTGCAACCCAGCCACACATGACCGACCACTCATTTCGCTTGAGTGTATCGAATGTATATCACCAACGGTTGGGATCAACAACCATTTCCCTAATGGGACAGCATCAACAATAGATTTTTAGAAGTAAATGAAACTCGAGATCAGGTGATCATACACCCTAATAGGTGCGACCTACATAGCCATGCTGCCTGCCCGATTTTTGTCATTTCCCGGTCAATGAGGCTTGAGGTTACGCTTTATCATCACATCAGATTCACTTCGAATGCCACATTGTCAGATCCATCAAAAATCACTAATTGACGTCTACAACAGTACTTTTACGTGTTAGCTAAAGAAGTTTCCTTCTCCGCTTCCACTCTTGGTGCGGTTGAAGAAATCAATGTACGTTACCTTTCTGGAAATACTCTGTCAGACATTCATCCATACAAGTCATCCAGGAACAGGATGAACCGAAGGCACTATTCAGTACATCCATCTTAGGCACTGTTATCTAAGACTTATACAATAGCCCTTGCACTTTACTCCGTCTTCAATTATCTTTGGCATATATGATTTGCAACGCTTATGCCAATACAGAGTGGTTCTTTGGATAATGATCCAACCGGTCTCTCCATCTTAACAACGTTAAAATGGTCAAAAACTTCGATAGTCGGTGAGTTAACTATCAAAGAAAAATACGTGTGCAAACAATGATATTATTTCCAAATGGAAATTCTATCAAATCAATCATCAATCATATATATATATATTCATATGTTCCTTATTTTCTATGGTTAGAAAATATACGTTAACGCTGGAAAACATTTCCATAAGTTATTTACGTATCACTATTCTTTTACAACTATCAGTCTCTAATTGTAAACTAGTATAAGAACAATTTCCTAAGTACCAATCCCGAAGGTTGAAACCAACATCAGATAGACACTTAGGAAACCATTCAACTTAACAAGTCTCCAGTCAAATTCTGATTTAGCTTAACTCCATTTCTTAACTCCTTATACATGAACACTTCCTATTCTAATTCATATTTCCAATTTCAATATTTGATTACGTTTCTGATTTGATTTGGAAAAACATTTCCAAATCTTCTTTACTTTGATTTAAACAGATGTTTAAATCAACATTGCGAGGACAACTCAAACCACTATACTTATTTACTGAAATCACTTAACCACTTTCAATCTCTAACCTTAACCATTTCTAAATTAAAAACGAAGTCAATCAAGTTGGGGTATAACTACCTCTCAGACCTTAACTGAACAACATTTCAAATCTCGAAATAGGGTAAGTTCATCTTTTAACTCTTTAACACTTCCTTACGTAACTTCCGGATATAATTTACGAGTCCAAATCCCTTACAGAATCATTTGATTATAACAGTGGTGTTATAATCTCCTGCTTCTGAAATATAATAACTTTAATCTAACTCTTATTTCCTAACTCGAATAAATAATGAACAACTAATTTATCAACTCCTATTTGGTTAACTCTTTTTTGGTTAACTCTTATTCTATAACTCTTATTCGAATAACTCCAATCTAAAAACTCTTATTCGATTAACTTTATCTCTATTTAATTCTTACTGGATTAACTTTTATTCAAATAACTTACATCCGAATAACTTATATTCGATTTGCTTACTTTCGAATACTTATATTCGATAATGTCTTTCTTCGAATAAATCTTATTCGATTTAACTCCTGTCGAATAACTAGATTCGATCAACTCACTTCGAATATTTCTGATTCGATTATCTCACTTCAAATATCTCTGATTCGATTATCTCACTTCGAATATCTACTATTCGATTATCTCACTTCGAATATCTACTATTCGATTATCTCACTTCAACTCTATTCGAATAAACTGAATTCGATTAACTTCATTTGAATAACTCTAGTTCGATTTAACTCTATTTAATAACTCTAGTTCGATTTAACTCTATCGATTAACTCTAACTGATTAACCCTAATGGTTTTACTCTAACTAGTTAACCCTAACTGATTAACTCTTTGTCCTTATTCAGTTTCAAACATCGATGTTGAAATCGATTTTTACTTCTTTATATAAGTCCTGATTTATATATTCTATTTATCCAAATGGTAAATATTTAACTTAATTTATAAATATCATTTATAAATCAATCTGCTCCTTTTATATGTTTTCTCCATTTATAAGTCCTAACTTATATATATATATATATATCTATTTATCCAACATAAATATTTCGTTTATAATCTATTTATTTCTAAATGCCTTTACCAATATTTCCTTTATAATATATTTATTTCTAAATTCTTTTACCAATATTTCCTTTTTAAGTCTATTTGTAAATGGTTTACAAATATTTCCTTTTCAAATTCTATTTGCAAATATTCCCTTTATTAACCTTATTTGTTTTTCCTAAGTATTTCCTTCATTAATATCTAATTTGTTTGACAAATAAATATCTCCTTTTCTTATTCTATTTATTTAACAAATAAATAACCCTTTTAATAACTTATTCTCTTTCCTAAGTCAATATCTCTGTTATAACTTATTTACTTAAAAAATAAGTATCTCGTTTAACATCTCCTATTTATTTAACCAAAAAATATCTCATTTATAAAATCTTATGATTTTATAAATATTCCCTTTTCTTTATAAATATTTCATTTATAAATATTTCCTTTTCTATATAATTTCACCTATAAAGATTTCTATTTATAAATATTTCATTTATAAACATTTCATTTATAAAACGCTTTTGATTTTAAAAATATTTTATTTTCAAATACCATTTGAAAATTTCCCTTTTTCACATTCCGGTATGTTATGGTGTTTAACATATCAAGTCATAATGTCAAATATTGTCCATAAACATATAATCAACAACAGATTATAAACCACGTCATATATCACAATATATGAAAATAATAAAATAGCTGTTGAGGAATCCAATCAGATTCCTCCTATTTGTTTCCCTGCATCCACAAATGTTACACAATAAAATCAACATCACTTTCAGTTCCATATGATATATCCTGATAAATAGAATCAATATAGGAATTCAACTAACTGATTGGCAGTTCAATCAAACGGTCAACACACAGTCAATCAGCCAATATTTAACAGTTCTAAAAATACAACATGAAATTATAAACTGTTCAGAGTTAGTGAGATTTACTCACATTGGCAGTACATCGTTGAAGAATGATAAACTGTTGTTTGATTTGAATCAAACAGTTTATTTTGCTATAAATTCATACGAGCCCCAATCCACTTCCAGTCTGCTTCATTGTGAAGCTCTCGTCCAAACGATCCTAATTGATCAAACCGTTCGTGATTCTGACACAGTATGATAAAGTTATTGTATCAAGAAGTTATTACATATTTAAATTAAATTACAACTAACATTTGAATTTTTAAAATTGGGCTTATCATTACCTAAGGCCCAAATCCGAACGTTAATACCCAATCCGCCAACTACCTCTTCTTCCACTAGGCAAACACTTCGATCCGCTCCTTCCAAACTCCATGGCCGAAGTTTAGATCCCATTATCTTCCTCCATACGTGATCGTTTAACCCCAGACCACTTCAAACCTGTATCTCATTCTAATCTCTCCATCTCCACGCCATTTCCACCGTACTCGAGCCCCTCCCAAAATTTCTGTCGACGAACCCAGTTCAGGCGCAACAGTAATATTTGATCGACACATTTTGTTTCAGAAATTGCCAAAAGGGACAACACATGTTCGGTTTTACCTCAGGAACCCAGAACCGAAATCAAATTCAAGTATTATCTCCTTAAATCCCCAAATACCGTAACCCTAGTTTTACTGACTTGTTTTTCACCGAACTGGAAAGTCACCAAACCCCTCAAAAAGTATACCAGGACAAAGAGAAAATTGATAGGAGTGCGAATATATTTATAATATGATTTATAGGACTTGATTTCCTTTTTCTATGATTTTTCTTTTGAAGATTTTTCATGTTTGAAAACTAGAAACTGGTGGTGACTTGAATTTGTTTATATAAGGGTGACAGATTGTTTTTGTGGTTGAAAAATAAGGGGATGTGGCTTTGTTTATGTCCACATACTTAGTTTTATATTTATTTTCTACTCGTTCTTGCCTTCTAAAAATTCGTGTGATCACACACGATACCCACTAAACTGGACATGCAGCTACAGTTTGACATTACGGTCCCAACGAAACTGGTTTCATCAAATTCCGACTCCATTTGCTCACATAACGTATTTTTAAAGGTCAATTAATCGATTGGTTTTCACATTAAAAACCCGTACGGCCACATACTGACTTCAAAAATTACGAAAACTAAAATCTAACAGTAACTTAACATTACGGATCTAACAAAATTAGTTTCATCGAATTCTGAGGTCGTTTGCAAAACTGGCTATGTTTAAAGTCCTAAATAACCCTTTTAAATATATAAATGTATTTACAAATAATTAAATTTAATATTTAAAAATATATATTCATAGTGGAATGCCAAATAGCTCCAATAGGATTTATAACTTGATATTTCAAATCCCGATTAAATCAATATTCGATTTATAATGAAATCCCTATTTAAAAATATAAATAATTCCTTTATAAGTTACAAAGGAATTCCATAGAGACTTTTCTAAAATTTGATTTGGACATAAATCAAAATCCACACAACGAAATCCCGATTTTTCTCTTCCATTAGAAAAATATTCTTCACCAGCTCCTAACGTTTCTTGTTCCACAGAAATACGGCTTAAAACGAATCCTGTATATCCAATTGAAGTTCAAATCGCCAAATGGCGAACTACCGCGCCATTTCGAGCTCAATTTTAACTATAATATGATTATACGTTCAAACTGCCGTTATTTAAATATATTCGTTATTCAAATTAAATTATAAACTGAATTATATATTTTGAATTGCCCGTTTCACACCATATCGCCATTTCTGCCAATTCTGATTATTTTAGAATTAAATATATTATTTAATTATTATTTAAATTAAATATTCACTATTATTTAATTCAACGACCATTAAATCCTCTTAATTACTTTTTAAATAATTAAATAAATTAATTATTATAACGCTGAAAAATGCGGGTCAATACTGATTTGTTGGGTTTCTTCCTAAAGTGGAGAGGGTAGGTTATATGGCCTAAAGGATTCGTCTATCAGAGCGGTTGTTAGGTGTTCATCATGTATTTCACATCTCGCACATGAGGAAGTGGTTACATGATACTGTGGTAGTTGTGGAGTCGAGTACCTTAGAGGAGATTAAGTTTGAGAGGGAGGCATCTGTTCGACGAGTACTTACATGGATTTGGGGTCAGAAGAAAAGAAGTTAAGGAGCAACGAGATTAAGCTTGTCAAGGTTCAATGAGGTAGAGGATAGCGATGAGGCGACATGGGAGCCAGAGGAGAGGATTCGTGCTTCATTTCCATTTCTTTATGATAGTACGCTCTCAATCCTTTTTAAGCTTTAAATTTGAACCTTATCCATTTCCGATCATTTGAATTAGTATGGATGGTAGGATGTGGTTTAAAATGTTATTATAACATGTTATGGTTAAATGAATTCATATGGTTGCTAGTGTTTGCAAATGGATGCAGTGGATGCATATACACATTCAAGGCACTAACTAGTGGTCGGAAATTAGTACACTAACATAATTATGTATGAATGTGTATGCATTTTTTTACTTTTAAATTATGGATGATTATCACTTGGATGTTGCATATGAATGATGGTTATAACATGCATGTAGGCTTTATGTATCATTAGGATTCTGTTACATACATTTTAAATACATGACACAGACATAAATTGCGTAAAAGGAGGTCAACTGAATTAGTGGACCACCTAATTTTTTGCATTAGTTAGGGACATATACACTAACTAATTTCATAAGTTCATAAAAAGCATTAGAAATCCTGAGGAAAATGGATGCCAATGGTTGATGCATGCGTAAATTGATGTAGATAATTGTATGATAATACTTATGACAGTCTTCTAGCCTTGGAGATTTCGTGGATGAAATCATTTAAGGAGGGGAAATTGTAACAACCCAAAGTTTTAACAAAACAATAAAACAAAAGATTAAAAAATAAATATTAATTAGAAAAGTGAACAAAATTAGGTATGAGGTTTGCGCCATTGAGTCCATTACGATTTTCTTCTTAAGATAGACATTTGGTTTGCGTAAAACGGACCTAAAATGAAGAAGTTATGAAGGATACAAGTTTGAAATTCAAACTCGAAATTTAAATAAAACAAACAAATTAATATAATTAATTACATAGAAATCACGCAGGAGATGGGATGACCCAACCCCGACGGGGTCGACGCATGGGTTGACCCATGTCTCGGGTGGGTCTACCCATAGGTCATCACAAAAAAGGGATGGGTCGACCCAACCATTGTGAAAGAGTGTGGATTGGTGCACACACTTGTTTCGGTGAACAAATTATTTTCAAGATGCTTCTGGACTGTTCCTTTCATCTGATGGACCAAAATTTTAACCTAAAAATATAAAGGCCTTGGTTACTCTAACTCCCATATAAATAAACTTCCTATCTAACCCTAATTCTCACACCTCCGTTCCCCTTCTCTGCCTCCACCATACAAACCTCTTTCCCTAAAATAATGGAGTTCTAAGATGTAGATTTGTATTTTTATGAACATAAACCAAATGATATTAATATATAACTAGAGATTCATACCAAGGCCTATTGGATAAGCATATATTTTATGATTTTTTGTATAATTACTATATTAGTATGATTTTGGGATATTCAGACAGTAAAATAGTTCTTATTTTCTTTCAGTTATTTACAGTCTTCTATGCGCCTTTTTTCTATAGATAATTATAAAAGTTTAATTACTATCTATTCCTATTCCTATTTCTATTTTATTTCAGTAATCTATTGTTTACTATTAATTCTCCAATCTTCTCCTACCCCCATTATTTGGGGTTCTTTTATTTACAGTTCGGGATATGGCCTATTTTGTTTATTTTGTGTTTTGGCCATGCGAGAGCCTATAACTTTTACCATTTTATTTGCTTTGAGCTTAGGCCTATGCCTTTACCATATTATTTTTGTGCAAATTGGAAAAAAATATTATTTTGGGCAATTTTGGGAATGTTGGAATTGGATAAATATGGCAATCCACAAATGAACTGCAATTTGGGGAATGCTGGAATTGAATAAATATTGTAATCCACAAATAAACTATAATTTGAGAAGTAATTAATAAATTATGTAATTAGAGAATGCATACATAAATGGAATAGGTTGACTTATAAATTCGCTATGTAATGGGGATTCGGGGTTGCATAATAATTATGGTAAGGATATCATAACCTAAACATAATGTTTAATACAAGCTAAAATATAAAAAGGGACTATATTGGAAGAGGAGGCATATTAAGTGAAATTAAAGTGTGTGTTATCTTTAAAATAAAATAAATTAATAAGCATGTAGTGGGACTTCATTCCAGCGGCATAAGCCCACTAGGGAAAATAATTGGCTTAATGGATAAGCATGTAGTATAGTCCGTTCCAATAGTGATGGCTGATTGGGGAAAATAAGTAGATCGTTGTTGTGGTTTGTTCCTTCAACCCAAACAAATTAGGGAAAATAACTTTCCAAACGATAATAAATTAATAAATGGTGGACCAAGTCTAGGGTTGACTTGAGTCAAATTGGATTGTTGGTTGAGGACCCGTATCAGGCAATATCCTTTTTTATCATGGAGGTCTCACACAAGGAGTAGGGAGGGAACGCTTTACTACATTGGATAGTAAGAAGTCCAAACGAGTTGTGTGCGGATGTATTCCGGCGGACGGTGAGGGGGCATCTCCCCGATTGTGGAAAATAAGATATTGTAACGCCTGTGATGACTGCTACGTATTTAAGGCTGATGTGGTTGAGTCTGATAATCCCGAGTCCCATAGTGGGCATAGGTTATCACATGTGGTTTGGGAGTCAATCATTAGGTAGAAATTAGGTAACAACCAAATTATGATTTATGGTAAGTTGGTGCATAATCCATAATGATATGAATGAGAAGACAAACAACTTTTTTTTGTGCCTATCTTTCCATTGTTTATTTTAAAGCCTTTATGATCTTATATTCTTGAAACTATTATCCGGTCTGAATTTCCTATTTTGATACTTGTGTTATTAATTACCGGACTCACCAGACTTATGTTTGACCTAGTTTCCTTTCTTCCTTCTTTCTACCCTTTTCCCTTAGGTTCTCAGGGCGGAGGATCTCAGAGTTGATAGAGTTTTGGTTTAGCTTAGCTTATTGGAGATTTCTTCTTGACTAACTTTCTACTTGTTCATGTACTATTCCATCGTAGACTTGTTATTGTACTTAATGTTAAGAGGGAATTTATTTAGTATGTTGATAATATTGGGTTTTCATAAGACAGCTGTGGGTTTATGATGGAGTGCATTTTTTGATGTAATAAAAGTTATGTTCTGTTTTAAATATAGTTTTAAATTATGCTATGTTTTCATATATTGTCTTATGAATTTTAGTCTCTGTAATGTTATTTTAATCTATCGCTTTATATCCTTAATGAAATCCTCATACAAGTGACACTAGGGGTGTGGGGTGTTTCACTTGGTATCAGAGTACAAGGTTACAAGCTCAAAGAAAAGTTTTTGTTTTAAAAGAAAAAATCTTTTAAATAAAGGTGTTTTCAAAATAAATGCTTGTTTTTGAAAAACATCCACTCAAGTCAAATATTCCTTTGATTCCTTTTCTGAATCCTTTCCTCTTTTCCTTTCGCCTCATGTCTAGGGCTCCCAACTTTTCTGAGGGTATCCCCATTCCAGCTTGGTTTTGTAAGTACGTGGAAGCTATGACACCAGCCGATGGGCAAGGAAATTCCCAACCTCTTGCTTTAGCCGTGGTGGTTCCTTCTAATCCATCACCAGCGGCTAACCTTTCTAAGCTTTCTAAAGACTTCACAACATTAGGTGGCAAGTCCTTCCTTGGTTCTGAGACTTTTGTTGACCCTCGCGCTTGGTCAGAGATACTGAGCATATATTTTGACTGTTATAGCTAGAGGTTAAGAGGAGAGTTCAGTTAGCTGCTTGGCAACTGAAAGGCAATGCTTTATACTGGTGGGAGGTGACTGAGGCAGAGCGTTTTGCTAGGACTTGGGATGAGTTTTAAGAGAGGTTTGAAAAAAAGTTTCTATAGTAAGAAAAAGAAGGGATGTAGTTAGAGTGGTTTATATGTTTGAAGCAAGGCAATCTTTTTTTGAGGGAGTACGTGAATAGCATTAATGAGCTTGCTAGATTTAGTATGAATCTGGTGAATACGACACATAAGAAGGCTTTGATGTTTGTGAGGGGACAAAACCAACCCCTTCAAGGACATATGTTGACTCACATTCCTAGAGTTGTGACATTCGTCACTCTAGTTAATATGGAACTTACACACAAGGAAGGGAAGGAAGCTTCTCAGGTGAATAAAGACGAGGTGGCTAAGGTTGGTAATTGCAAGAAGAAGTGGTGACCTAAGAAGGGTGGCAAGAAAAAGGTTGATAAGCCAGAGAAAGCCCAGATAAGGAAAGACATTAAATGTCATGGGTGCAGCCTGATGGGACGTTTCATGAAGGACTACAAGAAGACAGCCAAGAAAGGTTGCTACCGCTATTGACAGATAAGGCATTATAGTAAGCAGTGTCATCAGAAGCAGGGCAAGGGAAAGGGTAAGGAGTGGGTCCATCCGAATCATAGATGCTTGCATTAGAGGCAATTCAGCCCAGTGATGGTCTAGATAGAGGTAGGCAGCTAGTTGATGGTTTGATTTCTCTTCATGACTTTCTAGTAAGGACCTTATTTGATTCTGGAGCTTCTCATTCATTCGTATTTACTACGTTAGGTGATTGTCTACCCCTTAATACATATCTTGTTTCTGATCCAGTAGTAGTTAAACCTATAGGAGGTTTGGTTCATTTGTCTATAATGTGTAAGGGTTTGATACCTTCTATATTAGGCGTCGAGTTTTATTGCGATGCCCATATACTGAGGTTTATAGGGTATGGTATTATTCTAGGGATGGATTGGCTGGCCTTGTATGGTGCCATCCTTGACTATGAGAGAAGAGTTATGAGGTTGATGACTTGTCATGTTGAGCTTCTTAGATTCCCTAGACACTTCCATATATTATCTTAACCTAATACCCATAGTGAGATATTTTCTGGATGTATTTGAGGAGGTTAGAAGGGCTCCACCAAGACGAGAGATCGACTTCCAGATTTATTCGACATAGAATACAGAGCCAGTTGCATTTCCAATGAGCCATATGGCTCTAAGGGAAAGGAGAGAACTGAGTAAGCAGGTGGGTGAGCAGTTAGAGACTTTATTATATGGAGTATATCCGAGTTAGGAGCACCAGTCGGTTTTGCAACAAAGGCAGATGGCTCTCTCTGTCTATGTGTGGATTATAGAGAATTGAACAAGGTCACAAAGAATAATCGACAAACACTACTTTAGATAGACGATTTATTTGATCAGTTGGTGGGCGCATCCATTTTCTATTAATTGGATTTGGCGACTGGGTTCCATCAGCTTCGAGTTGCAGATGATAGCGTAGATAAAACAGCTTTTCAGACAACAAATGGATTTTTTGAGTGGTTCATTATTCCCTTTGGTCTAACTAGTGCGCTGATATACTTTATTGATTTCATGAGCCAAGTATTTAGGGAGTTCCTAAATAAGTCTATGGTGGTGTTTGTGGATGACATCTTGGTGTTCTCGAGAGATGACCATGAGCATTCCCTGCATTTGGAAGAGGCCCTCTGTACTCTCTATGGCTATTAGTTGAAGGCAAAATTCTCGAAGTTCCACTTTTTCGTAAGGAGGTGAGAATCTTGGGAATATGGTTTCCAGAAGAGGGTATAGCGGTGGATACGCTAAGGCGGTTGTTGTGCAAGACTGAAAGGCTCCCGAGAAGTGCGACTGAGGGGAGGATATTTCTGGGTTTGAAGGGGGTATTATCATAAATTCTTAAGGACTTTGCGCAGATTTTAGCTTTGCTTACTCGCCTTAATAAGAAAAACGTAGTATTCTTATGGACGCGGATTGCAAGGATTGCTTTATGATATTGAAGAAGGCACTCCTTAGTGCTCCATTGTTGACTCTTCTAGATGGATCTAAGATGTTCAAGGTTTATGACGATGCTCGCGACAAAGTATTAGGCGCAGTCGTTATGCACGAGGGTAGGATTGTTTGCTATGTGAGCATACAACTAGGGGTACATGAGAGAAATTACCTACGCATGATTTAGAGCTAGTAGCTTTAGTTTTCATACTTAAGTCTTGGAGGCGTTACTTGTTGCATGAGAGGTTTGAGCTTTATACTGACCATAAGTCTACCAAGTACTTATTTTTACAAAAGGACCTTAACTTGAGAGAGTAGTGCTGGATGGAGTTTCTATCACCCTACGATCTTGAAATTTCATATAACCTGGGATACGGGAGGCGAATGCTTTGAGTAGGTAGAGCATGACATTGAGCCTGCTATTCGTAGAGTGGCAAAGTTTGGAGTATTTCTCATCTTTTAATTTTAGACCATATACAGATTAGGCATCAGGATTATTAACATATCTTGAGGTGCAACATAATCTATTGCAACGTATTGGATCTTGTCGACATGATGATCAATAGCTAGCAGATATTTTGGACCGACTTGGTAGAGACAAGACCTCTAGGCACCTTTCTAGATACTCAATTGATGAGAGAGGATGGCTACGTCATGACAATATGTTATGTATACCTCACACGGGAGATGCGATGAGTGTAGTATTATCTAAAGCCCACCACTCTCTGGTGACCACCCATCCGAGAAGAGATAATATGTATAAGGATATGAAGAAGGTCTTCTATTGGATGGGGATAAAGAAGGACGTGGCTAATTATGTAGCAAGATGATTAACATGCCAAAGAGTAAAGGCTGAGAAAAGGTAGCCTAGTGGATTGCTTCAGCACCTTGATGTGCCACAGTGGAAGACAGAAAACCTCTCAATGGATTCCATAGATGTATTTGGGTGATCGTGGATAGACTGACTAAGAATGCTCATTTCATACTAGTTAAGAGTAAGAGGACTGCAGCTTGTTAGATTTGACATATTTGAGGAAGATTGTCCGACTTCATGGAATTCCCACAAGCATTGTCAGTGATAAGGATCCCATATTTACTAGTAAGTTTTGGAGAAGCATGCAGGAGGCATTGGTGACGTAGTTTTAGACCGAACACTACATGTCGTCCTCATAAAAATAGGGAGACCGAGAGGATGAATTAGTTTTGTGAAGGCTTATTATGGTTGTGCATTTTGGACTTCGAAGGGACTTGGTAAGAGCATCTTCCCTTAATAGAGTTTGCTTATAATAACAACCATCAAATTGGCACTGGTATGGCCCTCTTCGAAGCATTGTATGGACGGCCCTGCAGATCACCTTCTGGTTGGCGAGAATCTATGGATAGGCTTCTCCTTGGACCGGAGATGATTAGGGAGACCTCGGGTAAGATAGACTTAATTCGAAAAAGGATGAAGGTATTTCAAGGTAAGAAAAAATATATGCGGGTAGGAGGAGGATAAATCTTCATATCAGTGTAGGGGACATGGTTTCTATTAAGGTATCACCATTAAGGAATGTGCTGCAGTTTGGCTCAGTTGGGAAGCTAACTCTGAGATTTGTTAGGTTATTTCCTATAGTGGAGAGGGTAAGTTATATGGCCTATATGAATTGACTATCGGAGAGGTGTTGGGTCTTTATTATGCATTTCACGTCTCACACTTGCAGAAGTGCTTGCAAGATTCTACAGTAGTGGTGGAGCCAAGCGTTTTAGAGGATGTTGGGGTTGAGAGGGAGGCATCTATTACATGAGTTCCTACATGGATTTTGGGGTATGAGGTGAGGAAGTTGAGGACCAATGAGATTAAATGTGTCAAGGTTCAGTGGGGAGAGGATAGCGATGTAGGGACATGGGAACCAAAGGACAGAATTCACGCTTCATTTCTATTTTTTTTATGATAGTATGCTCTCAATCCTTTCTTAGCCCTGAATTTGAACCTTATCTATTTCCTATCATTTGAATTAGTATGCCTTAGGTAAATCTTATGGATGGTAGGATGTGGTTTAAACATCTTATTAGAACATGTTATGGTTGAATGGATTCATGTGGTTGCAAATGGATGTAGTGGATGCATATACACACACTAGGCACTATTTAGTGATTAGCAATTAGGACACTAACATAATTGCATATGGATGTGTATGCACTTTTTTTACATTTAAATTATGGAAGAAATAAGGGATGATTATCACTTGCATGTTGCATGTGAATAGTGGTGGTAGCATGCATGCAGACTTTATGTATCATTATAATTCTCTTGCATACATGGAATGAAAATAAATTGGATTAAATGTGGACAACTAAATCTGTGGACAGCCTTCTTTCTTGCATTATATAAAGACATATACACTACACGAATTGCATAAGTTTATAAAAAGCATTAGAAATCCTAAGGACAGTGGATGCCAGTGGTTGATGGATGAGTAAATGGATATATATAATTGTATGATCATACTTATGACATTGTTCAAGCTTTGGTGATTACGGGGACGAAATTCTTTTTGAGAAAGGTGGAATGTAATAACCCAAAATTTTAATAAAGCAATTAAATAAAAGATTAATAAAATAAATATTAATCATAAAATTAAGCAAAATTGGGCAATGGGATCACGCCATTGAGTTCGTTACGATTTTCTGGTTAGGATAGACATTTGGTTTGCTTAAAATAAGCTAAAACGAAGAAGTTATGAAGGATAGAAGTTTGAAACTCAAATAAACATTTAAATAAACAAATGAAATAATATAATTAGTTTCGCAAAAATCACATAGGAGAAGGGACGACCCAACCCCAAAGGAGTCGACAAATAGGTTGAGCCCTGTCTCAGGTGGGTCGACCCATCGGTCGACAAAGGGATGGGTCGACCCATTCCTAGTGAATGAGTGTGGCTTTGGGCGCACGATGGTTCCAACGAACGATTGGTTTTTGAGTTGTTGCTGGACTGTTCCTTTCATCTGATGGACCAAAATTTAAACCTAAATATTGAAAGGCCTAGGTTACTCTACCTCCCCTATAAATAACGTCTAACCCTAATTATCACAACTCCATTCCCTCTTCTCTAGCCCACCATACAAAACTTCTTCTCCTAAAATAGTGGAGTTCTGAGATTTAGATTTCGATTTTATAGAAACATAAACCAAAGGAAATAAAAATAGGAATAGAAAGTAATTAAACTTTCAGAATTGTCTACAGAAAATAGACACATAAAAGGCTGTAAAACACTGGAAAAAATATCAAACAATTTTACTATCTGAATTTAAACCTAAATATTGAAAGGCCTAGGTTACTCTACCTCCTCTATAAATAACGTCTAACCCTAATTATCACAACTCCATTCCCTCTTCTCTAGCCCACCATACAAAACTTCTTCTCCTAAAATAGTGGAGTTCTGAGATATAGATTTCGATTTTATAGAAACATAAACCAAAGGAAATAAAAATAGGAATAGAAAGTAATTAAACTTTCAGAATTGTCTGCAGAAAATAGACGCATAAAAGGCTGTAAAACACTGGAAAAAATATCAAACAATTTTACTATCTGAACATCCAAAAATCATTCAGTAATTACATAAAGACTCGCAGAATATATGCTTATCTAGTAGGACTTGGTATGAATCACCAGATCTATATAAATATCCTTTGGTTTATGTTTCTATAAAATCGAAATCTAAATCTCAGAACTCCACTATTTTAGGAGAAGAAGTTTTTTATGGTGGGCTAGAGAAGAGGGAATGGAGTTGTGATAATTAGGGTTAGACGTTATTTATAGGGGAGGTAGAGTAACCTAGGCCTTTCAATATTTAGGTGGAGTTCTGAGATTTAGATTTCGATTTTATAGAAACATAAACCAAAGGATATTTATATAGATCTGGTGATTCATACCAAGTCCTACTAGATAAGCATATATTCTGTGAGTCTTTATGTAATTACTGAATGATTTTTGGATGTTCAGATAGTAAAATTGTTTGATATTTTTTCCAGTGTTTTACAGCCTTTTATGCGTCTATTTTCTGTAGACAATTCTAAAAGTTTAATTACTTTCTATTCCTATTTTTATTTCATTTTAGTAATTTTTTGTTTACTGTTAATATTCAAATCTTCTCCTACCCCATTTCTTTGTGGTTCTTTTATTTCTAGTTCGAGCCATGCCCTATTTTATTTGTTTTGAGTTTAGGCCATGCGAGACCCTAAAACTTTTACCCTTTTATTTGCGTTAGGATTAGGCCTAGTGAGAGACAAAGCCTTTAGCATATTATTTCTATGCAAATTGGAAAGAAATATAAGATTTTGGGCAATTTAGGGAATGTTAGATTTGGATAAATATGGTAATCCACAAATGAACTAAAATTTAGGGAATGTTGGAATTTGATAATATTGTAATCCACAAATGAACTGTTATTTTGGGGAGTAATTAGTAAGTTCTGTAATTAGAGAATGCATACATAAATGTAAATGGTTAACATAGAAATTCGCTAAGTGACGGGGATTCGGGGTTGTATAATAACTATGATAACTGTATCATAAGCTAAATAGAATGTTTAATACAACTGAAAATATAACAAGCGATTATACTAGAGTAGGCTTATTAAGTAAACTCAAAGCGCGTGTTAATTTCAAAATGAAATAAATTAATAAGCATATAGTGGAAGTCCATTCTGATGATATAAGCCAATTGGGGAAAATAATGTCCTAATGAATAAACGTGTAGTAGGAGTCTGCTCCGGCAACGATGGTTAATTGTGGAAAATAAGTGGCTCATTGTTGTGGTCCGTTCCATCATTGTAGAATGAGTAGGGAAAATTAGTAGCCAAACGATAATAAATTAAATAATGTAAGACCAAGTCTATAGGTAACTTGAGTGAGATTGCATTATTTGTTGGGGAAACGTATCTGGCAGTTTCCCTTTTTTCATGGAGGTCTCGCACGAGGAGGAGGCGAGGACATGCTTTACTAGACTATGAGACTAAGAGGTTTAAATGATTGGGTGTAGGAACGTTTCGGCCTGATAGCTAGCTTGCATCACCCCGATTGGGGAAAATAAGACGTCGTAATGCTTGTGAAGAACGCTATGTCTTTAAAGATGATGAGGTCGGGTCTGATAAACCCAAGGCCCATCGTAGGCATAGGTTATCACATGTGGTTTAGGAGCCATTTATGGGGAGAAATTAGGTAACAACTTTTTTATGGTACGTTTAGAGAAGAATCCATAATGATATGAATGAGGAGACAATCGACTTTACTCGTGCCTACCTTTCCATTGCTTATTTCACTGCCTTTATGCTCTTATATTCTTGAAATTATTATCCTGTTTAAATTTCCTACTTTGATAATCATGTTAGTAATTGCTGGACTCACCATACTTATGTATGACCTAGTTTCCTTTCTTCCTTCTCTCTTCCCTTTCTTCCTAGGTTCTTAGGGCAGATGATCTCAAAGTTTATAGAGTTTTGGTTTAGCTTAGCTTATTGATGATTTCTTCTTGACTTACTTTCTGCTTGTTCATGTACTGTTCCATAGTAGAGTTTAAATTTACTTGATACTGAGTGGGATTCTATTAGCACGCTGCTTATGATGGGTTTTCATAAGGCGGTTATGGATTTATGATGGAGTGCATTTTATGATGTAATAATAGTTTTGTTCTGTTTTAAATATAATTTTAAATTCCGCACTGTTTCCATATGTTGTCTTGTGAATTTTAGTCTCAGTAATATTATTTTATACTACATGCTTCATATTCCTTAGCGAAATCCTCATATGGTTGACGTAAAGGGATGTGGGGTATTTTATTTGGTATCGAAGCCTAAGGTTACAAGATCACAGAAAAGTTTTCGTTTTAAAAGAAAAAGTCTTTTGAAAAAAGTGTTTTCAAAATAAAAGTTTTTTTTGAAAAATATTCACTCAAGTCAATTACAATATTCCCATGATTTATTTCCCGATTCCATCGCTCTTTTCCTTTCGCAGCATGTCTGGGGCTCCTAACTTTCCAAAGGGTATCCCCATTCCAACATGGTTCCATAGGTACATGGAAGCTACGACACCAACCGAAGGGCAAGGAAATTCCTAACCTCTTGCTTCAGCTTGGTAGTTCCTCCTAACCTACCACTAGCAGCTGACTTTTCTAAGCATTGTAAAGACTTTACTGTTTTAAGCGGCAAGACCTTCCTTGGTCAGAGACCTTTGTTGATGCTCGTGTTTGGCTTATACATACTGTGTGTATATTTGGATTTTTTGAGCTGGAGGATAGGATGAAAGTCTGGTTGGCCGCTTGGAAACTCAAAGAAGAGGCATTCGATTTATGGGAGACGACTGGGGCAGAGTGTTATGTCAGGACTTGGGATGAGTTCAAGGAGTGGTTTGAAAAGAAGTTTCTATCACAAGCAGAATAAGGGATGCAGTTGGAGAGATTTATGAGTCTGAAACAAGGCGATCTTTCTGTGAGGGAGTATGTGAATTGCTTTAATGTCTTGCTAGATCTTGTATGGATTTGGTGAATACAATGCATAAGAAGGCTTTGAGGTTTGCGAGGGCACTGAACCAATCCCTCCAAGGACTTACATTGACCCACATTCCCATGGGTACGACATTCGGGGCTCTAATTAAGATGGCACTTATAAACGAAGAAGGGAAGGAAGGTTCTCATGAGAATAAATGCGATATGGCAAAGGTTGGTAATGGAAAGAATAAGTGGTTGTCTAAGAAGGGTGGTAAGAAAAAGGTTAATATGCCCGAGAAAGCCCAGATAAGGAAAGACAATAAATGTTATAGGTGCGGCCTGATAGGACATTTCGTGAAGGACTGCAAGTAGACAACTAAGACATGTTCCTACACCTGGGGATAGGTTGGGCAATATATTAAGCAATTTCCTTAGAATAAGGGCAAGGGACAGGGATCTGGTCCAAAGAAGCACAAATGCATGCAATAGAGACAGATCAGTCCAATGCGGTCAAGATAGAGGTAGGAAGGTCATAGTTGAAGGTTTGATTTCTCTTTATGACTTTCCAGTTAGGACCTTAATTATTTGATTCTAGCGCTTCTAATTCCTTCATATCTACTTCATTAGTCAATTGTCTACACCTAGATACATATCTTGTCTCTGATCTAGTAGTAGTTTCAAACCTTTTAGGAGGTTTGTCTCATTTGTCTATGATGTTTAAGGGTTTAAGACTTTCTATATTAGGCATCGAGTTTGATTGTGACGCTTATGTACTAGGTTTATGGGGTGCAATATTATTCTAGGGATGGGTTGTCTGTCTATGTATGGTGCCATCATTGACTACGAGGGGAGAGTTGTAAGGTTGATGACTTGTCATGCTAGGAACCTCAAGACATCTTGCGACCCGTGAGGGACAATCATGTTGAGCTTTTCAGATTCCCAAGACACTTTTATTGATGATTTTAACATGGTACCCATGGTGTGAGATTTTTTGGATGAATTTGAGGAGATGAGAGGGTTATCTCCAAGATGAGAGATCAACTTCCGAATATTTGACAAAGAACGCTAAGCCTGTTGCATTGCAAGTGCGTCATATAGCTCCAAGGGAAAGGAGTGAACTAAGTAGGTGGCTGAGCTGTTTGAGAAAGGCTTTATTAGACAGAGTATATTTGAGTGAGGAGCACCAATCATTTTTACTATTGAGGAAGATGGCTATCCCCATGTATCTATAGATTATAGAGAACTGAACAAGATCACAAAGAAGAATCAATACCCACTCCCTGGAATAGATGATTTATTTGATCAGTTGATGGGGCATCTGTTTTCTCTCTATTGGATTTGGTCACTGGGTTTCATAAGCTTCAAGTTGTAGATGATAGCAAGGATATAACTTCTTTTAGGAATCTAGATGGATTTTCAAGTGGCTGGTTATTCCCTTTGGCTAACCAATGTACTGACATACTTTGTTGATTTGATGAGTCTAGTATTTAGGGAGTTCCTAAATAATTTTGTGGGTGTATTTGTGGATGATATCCTGGTGTTCTTGAGGGATGAGGATGAGCATGCCTCGCACTTGGAAGAGGTCCTCCAAACTCTCTGTGCCGATCAGTTGAAGGAAAAATTCTCAAAGTTCCACTTTTGGCATAAGGAGATGAGATTCTTAGGCATGTGGTTTTGGGAGAGGGTATAGCGGTGATCCCACTAAGATGGTTGCTGTGCAAGACTGGAGTGCCCCCAAGAATGTGATTGAGGTCAGGAGATTTCTGGGTTTGGCAGGGTATTATTGGATATTCATTAAGGACTATGCACGTTACTCGCCTTACTAAGAAGAACCTAGTATTCTCTTGGGACGTGGATTGTGAGGGCTCGTTTATGAGATTGAAGAAGGCATTCACGACTACTCCAATGTTTACTCTTCCATATGGATCTAAGATATTCACGATTTATACTGATGCTTGTAGCATAGGATTGGGTGTGGTTGTAATGCAGGAGGATTGGGTTGTCTCCTATGTGAGCTGTGACAACCCGAATACCGACAGACCGATTTTTTTTTTCAAAATTCCAATCTATCAAAACTCGGATCGGTTTTCTCTGGTATCTTGGGGAAAAGACAGAGACATAAGACATGCCGGAGCTCAGAAATTATCTCACAGCGGAATAGATGAAATATATTATAATTAAAAACATAGTCTTACCGTAATAATAATGTCGCCTAACCAGTAACTAAGGCTATCTATAGAGTATCATGCATCTGCCACAAATCTAACCTGCGAGTATGTTACGAGGAGGGGGTCAGAACACAAGTTCTGGTGACTGGATTTAAATTACACACTTTGGATAACACTACATATACCGTTCAATCATATTTTTCCTATTCATTAGGTTATTTAGGTTAACATCACTCAAGGATTACACACACGTCGTACCCATTTACCTCCCAGTGGATTAACCTAATACAATATATATGTAGCTACCCCCAATATTAAGGTACACCCCATGGTACCCCACTCGCACAGTCTCCACCGTAATACCATCGAAATATACGCAGTCCCTCATCCTATGCCGTAGTGACGTACAGATAACCATATTACGTTCCACATATACCTGTCATTACTATGTTACGTAAACGTACAGACCGCCACCCTTATTTGAATCAAATTTCATACCGGATTAATGCCCTCAAGTCTACGATACACCACCTAGAGCTTACATGCATGTATCTAGACTGTCCTCCATACGTATCTTCAATTGTAGCTCGATGCCTCAATCGCAGGTCCTCTAATGTGCACTGAGTTCCATGGCAGGGCAATAAAATAAACACGGAACTCGGTCGGGCGCTTTCCTATATCTGTACAGGCCCGTCTTTTAGAGCCTCTACAGATATTCCTATGGTCTGTTTTCACGGTGGTGATAGCCCCACCTAGGCCCCTCCCTCAACTAGTAAAGACTACAAGAGCCAAGAGACGCCCCTAATAACAAATAGTATAAACATCCATTTGGCGTATCCCCTCAACACCTTACCCCGATAGCAAAAGGTGAATGGTATCTTAGGTTTAGCTCTAGTCTTTTCGCATCCCTCTGGATGTCGATAAAGAGTATCCGACGATCCACTATCTTTGTTGGTCTTGACCCCGCCTCGTGTTGAGGCAACCACCGAATAACCCTAGTGTCACCACGTCACAGCATTCCGACTGCATAGCTACTTCTGTAGTCAAGGTCCACCCACCTAGTAGTTATGCGTAGACCCAACCTCTGCGAGCGCAGCCTAAGACATCTTCCACTGCACAGAGGACTACTATGAGCACCTTACGTACCTCAGGAAGCCGCGTGCTTCACCTTCAAGTCCTTCGGAGCTGTCAGAACAACCAGATGAATGTGCGCTCCCCTCGTGCCTTATAACAGCTCGATGATCTACCTCGTTGGGTTATTCACCCTCAAACGTACGGACTGGCTCAGGCGCAATAATTTAATATGTTGTTAGACCGTAAGTCTAAACATTATTTTATGCGCTTGCCTCACCACATCAGGTTTCCAGTTAAATTGGTTATTCCAATTCATATTGAATTCTGAATCAGGTTACCAAGTTCTTCTTGCTTACTAATTTCAGTTATATAACTTAACTCATTTAGGTTTATTAATAAGCCCACAACATGTTATTCTCTTGATTGTGGTCCCAGGTTTATAATCCACAACCCTTTATATTCTTATTTGACATCATCATTACAATAACATGTTCTACTTAATATATAATTAAGTATATCTCAATTCACATGCTTTCTATTAACATGTCTGTTATTATTTATGATTAAATATAACTTATTTCATAAGTTTTCCTTATTCTTTCTTATTTAATCATAATTCCATTTTACACCGTTACTACAACTTGTCGTTGTTTACTTATTAACTTAGTTCGATTAATTAAGGACCATTAATAAGTTTCTCTACCCGTTTATTATAGCCTATGTTATAATTTCCTCTTGTCCCTAGGACAAGTATGAACATGCTATTCTTATCTTTGGGCTTCAAACCTCCAAGTTTTCGGATTATTAATCTATAATTAAGTACAATATATTTTCCCCCTTTTCTTAACTAGTTTTAGGTTTCCCCTTTTCTTATTACTTAATTTACAATTAAGTGTCCCTTATCTCATTTCACAGTTATCGAATTTACTTATTTGTTTATTATAACCTAATTTATAATCCCCACTTGAAATGCGGTAAATTGAAATGCGCGTTAGTATGTGACCCCAGTAAATTGAAATGCGCATTCGAATTCAATATATAGAGTTATATGTTGATTTTGACGGAAACTGATAGAAACAGTCGAATGGGCCTACGATATATATCCCATTGTGTTCGGAATGGGGGTAATTAGCAATGGTCGACAGGCGGTAGGCCTTGTTTCGAATTCGAATAAAAAAGGTAACTTTTTGAAATAAAAATAAATAAAATTATTTGAAATATATTGCCCCCCTTTATCTTTCTCTCTCTTCCCCATTTAGCAGAAATCGATCGAAAAAAATAAGGAAGAGACCTAACCACCGCGTCCCCCAGCCCTTCCCCCCCGGCCATCGATCGTCGACGCGAGCCCCCCCGCACCAACGCCGCGCCACCGCAGCCCCCCCTCCCTCAGGTCTTCTCCCCCCTTCTCTTCCCTCCCTCTCCACGTTAACCTCGCGCCCTAGCCCCTCAAACCGACCACCAGCCGACAGGCCCGACACCCATACCCCCGCCGCCGCCTCCCAATGGCCTGCCGCCGGTTAAGAGGCCCCACCCCGACACCGAGTCCCCATAATTTCATTTGTAAGTTTTTAATTTTATTTTACCTTTTATCTTTTTCTGATTTTGTTTAAGAATGTGAAGCTATGATGTCGGTCCAAAGTTAAAAGCCTTGATTTTTATGATATAAAGGTTTTGATTTTTGAATAAGGAGCTAGCATTGATTTTATAATGAAAAGATTTGATTTGTAATTTACAAAAGATTTGATTTTGAAAAAGAAAAAGATTTGGTTATAAAAATATAATTTTTATATGATGCAAAGAATGAAAAATATGATTTTTATATATTGAATAGCAAAGTGAAAATTCGATTTTTATATATTGAATAGCAAAGTGAAAATTCGATTTTTATATATTGAATAGCAAAGTAAAAATTCGATTTTTATATATTGAATAACGAAGTAAAAATTCGATTTTTATATATTGAATAACGAATTAAAAATTTGATTTTTATATATTGAATAGCGAAGTAAAAATTCGATTTTTATATATTGAATTACGAAGTAAAAATTCGATTTTTATATATTGAATAACGAAGTAAAAATTTGATTTTTATATATTCAATAGCGAAGTATTTTATATATTGAATAGCAAAGTAAAAATTCGATTTTTATATATTGAATTGCAAAGTGAAAATTCGATTTTTATATATTGAATAGCTAAGTGAAAATTCGATTTTTATATATTGAATAGCTAAGTGAAAATTCGATTTTTATATATTGAATAACGAAGTAAAAATTCGATTTTTATATATTGAATAACGAAGTAAATATTCGATTTTAATATATTGAATAGCGAAGTAAAAATTCGATTTTTATTTATTGAGTAGCAAAGTGAAAATTCGATTTTTATATATTGAATAGCAAAGTGAAAATTTGATTTTTATATATTGAATAGCAAAGTAAAAATTCAATTTTTATATATTGAATAGCAAAGTGAAAATTCGATTTTTATATATTGAATAGGAAAGTAAAAATTCGATTTTTATATATTGAATAGCAAAGTAAAAATTCGATTTTTATATATGTAGTGAATGCGGATGGAGAAAGTGACGAAAGAAGAAACGACGAAGATTTCTACCTAAGAAGAGTCGTGGTGTTGGATTAGCTATTTGTGAGAACTTCTCACCTTTTAATTTTGATTTCTAGTTAAAATATATACTGGGATGCAGACGGTGTTTAGTAGCACCCGACACCCGTCGTCCACAGACCATGGACGGCTTGTATGTTTGTTTGTTTGATTTTGATGTGTAGTTGATTGTGTGATGTGATGTGAATTGAAATAAAATATTTATATAGATGAAATAAAATATTTTATAGTGGAAAATATTTTATAGTTAAAAATAGAATTTTTAATGTGTATATGAAATGAAATAAAAATAAACAGATCGGACGATTTGTTTATATACACACATTTGACTGATATTGATTGGGACGATAAATTTTACACATCGCCCAACTGCACAAATAAAATATGTGTTTGATTGTTTGAAACCCCACACGGGTATTGGGATGATATATGACATACACTAATCCCAATAATTAGTTGTACGTCGATCGATTGATGGATAGACTGTTATGAGCGTTAAATATTTATATTTGATGCTTATACAGTATAGAATGCACTTTGGATGATGGTTGATTATTCATCGTTGTTATTGTATACATGTGTTGTAGAAAATCCATATAATTAACATTATACGGTAATTGATTGGGCCTCATTCCAGTTTTGAATAGAAATATTTGAATAGAAATATTTGAAATAGAAATATTTGAAATCGAATATTTGAAAATAGAAATATATGAAGCCATGTTGATTGGATTTATGCCATTTTGACGTAAACGATATTTATATCGATTTTATTCATTTTATCATGAATATCGAAAGTGATTTCAAAATTTGATATTTTGAATAGAAATGAATTCAAATTGAAATTGAATAGAATTGAATTCGAATTGAAATGAATTCGAATTGAAATTGAATAGAATTGAATTCGAATTGAAATTGAATATGAATGAATTCGAATTGAAATTGAATTAATTTGAAATTGAATTGAATTGAATTGAAAACGAACTGAAATTAAATTAGAAATCAATTTGAATTGAAATCAATTCGAAATGAATTTGAAACGAATTTGTAAGGAAAAATTCAATTTTGATTTGAATTTGAAATAGAAGTTGAAATCGTTTTGAAAACGAATTTAAAACGATTTATAAAATATGTTTTAAAAGGAAATCGTCGAAGTATATATTATATATATATATATATATATATATATATATATATATATATAATATAATGGCCTGAATAGAACGCGCCGCGCTGCGGCAGTTCGCGAATTTCGACCATTGACTTCGAATGGATACTGCGGGAGATCCAACCGTCGGATTCTCCTAAAACCGGAACCGTTGGGTTCGTATCGAAAAGAGCTTTCTAATGAATATTACAAATTTGAAATCTAAAGGTTGGATTTGGAATTATGTCCAAATCAAATTTGAAAAAGGTCGCTGTAAGTGCAGTTCGACGGCCATTGATGGAAATCGACTGTACGGGCCTTGTTAAAATTATTAAAAATAGTAATAATTTATGCAAAATCATAAGAAATGATTTGTAAAGAATTGGGATGAAAAACTCCATATTTGAAAAGATAAAAATAGATTTTTATCGAAATGAACTAGTTTTGAACTAGAATAGTAATTTATTTATTTTTAAAATAAATAAAGTGAGTTTGAAATGGTTTTGAAATATAACCAGAATTTCCAATAGTTGAATTGGAATGGATTTGAATCGAAATTGTCTTTGGAATATTTCGATGTTGGATTTCGTGATTATACAGATGTTGTTATGGAAATTTGAAAGATATATATATATATATATATATCGTTATTTCCAATACGATATTTGTTGGTCGTAGAATTTAAGGTTGAATATAAGCTGATATATTTTCTATTCAGAGCCTTGTATTTAATATCAAATGTGATTTGGGTTTGTCGTGAATGGTGTTTTCATTAACACTGTTCTTAAGCCCCGTTGAGAAAAGATTAAATCTTTTTATTTAGATTTAATGAAGTGTACCAATTAAATAATATTGAATTGATATTGATTTTTGGGTTTATCGCGAACAGTGTTTTAAATAACACTTGTTCTTTAACCGGATAATTAATGGAATGTGATTTTGGGCTTATCGTGAACCGTGTTTTAAATGACACCGATTCTTTAACCCAGTTAAAGATTAAAACTAAGTGGAGTTTTAATGAATCTTTAATTAGATTGAAAAGGTGTTAAAATGGAGTATCACCAGTTTTACTCCAGGCGATAGTTAAATCTTTAATTAGATTTGAACGTGAAATGGTAATTGAATTTACCGATAACACCGTGGTGTTAGATATGAAGTATTACCAGTTTTACATCATGGGATGAATAGGTGGGGATTGGAAAATAAAATAAATGATTATTCCGGTGTGATTCGCTAATCCCGACTAGTTTGAATTGATATTCAAAGGAAGATTAAAGAAAAAATTTAAAGAATATATCTTTGATAAAATTAATGGGAACCTTTCCCAAAGTATAAGATTCTTTGAATAAAGGGATATTATGAATTGGAATGAGGCGTACGTTGTGTTTGTGTAACACGTGTTTATTATATACGCGATTTATTCGGAAAGACCGGGTTTATCCCATTCTGAATAACTGATATGACGATAAGTCGAAGATGAAGACGGTGGTAGAAGACTGGAAGTGTTCATGTCGTTTGGATAATTACTAATGATCTTTATTGGGCTGTACACCCAAGTAGATGGAAATAGTTGGTGATCGTCCAAACTTACTTGGAGATCGATGGATATGCGGGGTACCAGGTGCCTCCGGTTTCGTTCAGACCCAGAACGAACTTGTAAATGGACCGTGTGTCTGACATTGGATTTTAGTCGGTGTGATTGATTTCTATTAAATATATATCTGTTTGGCGGCGAAGAATTTATTCTCTTGCTTAACGCCCTTCTCTGAGACGTACGAGCTCAGGGGTTCTATATTGATGGATATCAAACGCATGGAGTGAATTGCCTGTGTGGCATGCCTAAGTGGCAATTGATCAAGGCTTCTGTTGGAAAGTAAAGTCTTGTGGTGATGATCAAAGCACCGCCTGTGTGGCATAGCTTTGTGTAACGTGAATTCGCGAGCCTCACACCCCCGGTTGTGAACCAGAAATGGGAGAGGACATCAGGGAGGACTTGCGTTTCTTTCTAGTTAGAAGTGTCGTCAGTGGTTTTACACGCCCTGATGAGTTTGACTTATGTGGTTATTGTTGTTGCGAGGGGCCTCGGTTTGATCGGACGATCCGGGTCCGATGGAGTCATTCGTTGGCTCATTTACGCCCCAAAGGGCGGGGAAACGTATTGTTCAGGCATAATAATCCACATCGGTGGACCGGCCCTGACGATCCAAAGGGTTGATGCATTCTGATTCGAGGCTCGGGCTAGAGAATCTCGAATCGGTTGAGGACTATCTTTTGCCTCGGTTCACAGATGGAAACCCAACTTCTAAATACATGACATTTGCGGTTTTGATTGTAGAGCCTAGTATGGCGACATGATATATGGTACCCATGCCGTCTAGGATTGATACTTATGATTTGAAATTGTTTTGACACTATGCACTTATAATAGTACCAAATGATTTGTTATAAACGTACCAAGCATGTTTGGCTATTATAAGGTAAAAACCCTATCCTCCGGCTTGCGTTGCATTGTGTGATAGGACTTGGGTCTTATAATAGCTTCATTTTTTCCAAAAAGCATTGCGCTGGTTTGTTATATGCACTGGTATTCTTGGGAGGAAACCCGTTCCGTGTTATACGGTGTGGTCCCTTGATTTACCTAACTTTAAAAATAAAGATTAATAACTGTTTTAGTTCTCACACCAGTCACATGACTGACCTGGAGTTTATTATTTTAACCTAAACTCTGGGTGCCCTTATTTTGACACGGGCAGCTAGTAGTTTTGGTTTTGCAGATTTATATTCACAGGATCCTGGTTTACAGCTGGAATGATATCCGGAAAGCTTTGTATCCGTATATCTCTTCTAGTTGTGTATTGTATTATTTCCGCTGCGATGTATTTAAATGTAATTTAAATCTCTGATATTTTTGTGTAATATTTATTCATTTATACTCTGTATATTCTTGTAATCTGATGGAATTGTTGTAATTTACAATGAAATGTTCTTCCGTCTGCGTTCTATTTTGTCGTGTTCTCAAAACAATTCGTTTTTTCTCTTCTCTTCGGAGACCGGAGAAGTTCGGGTCGCTTCATTTGGTATCAGATCTTTGGTTTACAAAGCTCAGAGAACAAGGCACATTAGAACCATACGAAAGAATTCATCAGATATTGGATTAGTAATATCCAATTAGAATGACTCGTTAGAGATGGAATCAGTAGTATCCTAGAACGAGTGTGAAGAGTATATTTTTGAACATGAAAACAAGTTTTGTTTTGAAAATTTAAATCACTTATTCGTATTTGATTATTTATTATATATTGAATTTGGACAATCCGGTATATAATGATTTTGTGTATACGTCTGATCCGCGTGTATTCGAAGTTTTAATATACTGGATAGATATAGAATCACACTCTAGGCGTCCGGAGATGATTCTGATGATAGTTCGAACATCATCAGAATTGGTATTCGAGTTTCAAAGGTGTGGTATTTATATATTTCCTATTGACTGGTATGAGAACCAAAATTAGATAGGGCTTATTGTTGTGATTTGGCATCAAAAATGTGATTTTTGACTATATAGCAAAATTATGTGTTTGAAATGCTAATCGACTAATTGATTGATGGTTGTGTTGTTTGTCTATTTGTTTGAAATTTTGAACCATTTAGCCAAATTGAATCAAAAAGTGAATTGTATTGAAATTTGGTCGCATTTGCTTGCATATACTTGTACTTACATTGAATAGGTCATAGCAAGGAGGCTAGAGCAGAAGAATAAAATTGTTTGCCCGACAAATAGGTACATGTTTATCATAATTTACTGTTTTGTTTGGGTGATGATGATTTTATGAGCCGATTGGCTTGCCGCTTGGCTTTTTTTTTCTTTTTGAGATCAGAAGGCCTATATGGCAATTTCGGGATTTTCCCGTGCTCCCGGTGCAGGGGACGTTATGGCGAAATTTTTCGAAAATTTAGGGTGTTAGCCAAATTTTTGAAAAGTTCTTAGAAACTGAAAAGTTGAAGAACTTAAGCCGTAGTGAAAACATTGGAAGTTGAGTTGATTTGTGAAACAACTTTCGGCTTTGTTCCTTTTCGGGGACGAAAAGTTTTAAGTGGGGGAGATTGTAATAACCCGGAAATCAAACGTATATATTATATAGATCATCGTTAGAATATAATTATTTATTTTAAATTATAAAAGGAATTGAAAATGGCGCAGTAGTTCGATAATTCGATTTCAAACTTCAATTTAATGTACCGGGTGCAAAATAAGCCGGATTTTAGTGAAACCAAAAATAATAGGATCTATTTGAGGATATCTTTCCAACGAACCCGAAAAATTGAAATTTCACAGCGGGGATCAAAAGATATGTCCAGTTGAAAATTCTGAATAGTCGTTGTAGAATTCAGGCCCTTAAAAATGGAAATTTTGCAAACGACCTCGGATTTTGACGAAACCACTTTTGTTGGATCCGGGATGTAAGGTTATTGCTAGGTTTCAAATTTCATAATTTTTCGAATAAATATGTGAGCGTGGCAAAGGAAAACGCGTTTGACCAGTTTTAGTTGATTTTAATCGACTGGAAAATGACCATTTTTCAAACAGTCTCAGAATTCGACGAAACTAGTTTTGTTAGGACAGTATCGTCAATACGAAGCTAAAAAATATTTTTCTAGAATTTTTCGAGTTAGTATGTGACCCCGGTAAATTGAAATGCGCGTTCGAATTCAATATATAGAGTTATTTGTTGATTTAAATGGAAACTGATAGAAACAGTCGAATGGGTCTACGATATATATCCCATTGTGTTCGGAATGGGGGTAATTAGCTATGGACGACAAGTGGTGGGCCTTGTTTCGAATTCGAATAAAAAAGGTAACTTTTTGAAATATAAATAAATAAAATTAATTGAAATATATTGCCCCCCCCCTTTATCTTTCTCTCTCTTCCCCATTTAGCACAAATCGAGCGAAAAAAAAGGAAGAGACCTAACCGCCGCGTCCCCCAGCCCTTCCCCCCCGGCCATCGATCGTCGACGCGAGCGCCTCCCCTCACCAACGCCGCGCCACTGCAGCCCCCCCTCTGGTCTTCTCCCCCCTTCTCTTCCCTACCTCTCCACGTTAACCTCGCGCCCTAGCCCCTCAAACCGATCACCAGCCGACGGACCCGACACCCATACCCCCGCCGCCGCCTCCCAATGGCCTGCTGCCGGTCAAGAGGCCCCACCCCGACGTCGAGTCCCCAAAATTTCATCTATAAGTTTTAATTTTATTTTACCTTTTATATTTTCCTGATTTTGTTTAAGAATGTGAAGCTATGATGTCGGTACAAAGTTAAAAGCCTTGATTTTTATGATATAAAGGCTTTAATTTTTGAATAAGGAGCTAGCATTGATTTTATAATGAAAAGATTTGATTTGTAATTTACAAAAGACTTGATTTTGAAAAAGAAAAAGATTTGGTTATAAAAATATAATTTTTATACGATGTAAAGAATGAAAAATATGATTTTTATATATTGAATAGCAAAGTGAAAATTCGATTTTTATTTATTGAATAACAAAGTGAAAATTCGATTTTTATATATTGAATAGCAAAGTAAAAATTCGATTTTTATATATTGAATAACGAAGTAAAAATTCGATTTTTATATATTGAATAACGAAGTAAAAATTCGATTTTTATATATTGAATAACGAAGTAAAAATTCGATTTTTATATATTGAATAACGAAGTAAAAATTCGATTTTTATATATTGAATAGCGAAGTAAAAGTTCTATTTTTATATATTGAATAACGAAGTAAAAATTCGATTTTTATATATTGAATAACGAAGTAGAAGTTCGATTTTTATATATTGAATAACGAAGTAAAAATTCGATTTTTATATATTGAATAGCAAAGTGAAAATTCGATTTATATATATTGAATAGCAAAGTAAAAATTCGATTTTTATATATTGAATAGCAAAGTGAAAATTCGATTTTTATATATTGAATAGCAAAGTAAAAATTCGATTTTTATATATTGAATAACGAAGTAAAAATTCGATTTTTGTATATTGAATAACGAAGTAAAAATTCAATTTTTATATGCTGAATAGCGAAGTAAAAATTCAATTTTTATATATTGAATAACAAAGTGAAAATTCGATTTTTATATATTGAATAACAAAGTGAAAATTCGATTTTTATATATTGAATAGCAAAGTAAAAAATCGATTTTTATATATTGAATAGCAAAGTGAAAATTCGATTTTTATATATTGAATAGAAAAGTAAAAATTCGATTTTTATATATTGAATAGCAAAGTAAAAATTCGATTTTTATATATGTAGTGAATGCGGATGGAGAAAGTGATGAAAGAAGAAACGACGAAGATTTCTACCTGAGAAGAGTCGTGGCGTTGGATTAGCTATTTGTGAGAACTTCTCACCTTTTAATTTTGATTTCTAGTTAAAATATATACTAGGATGAAGACGGTGTTTAGTAGCACCCGAAACCCGTCGTCCACAGACCATGGACGGCTTGTATGCTTGTTTGTTTGATTTTGATGTGTAGTTGATTGTGTGATGTGATGTGAAATGAAATAAAATATTTATATAGATGAAATAAAATATTTTATAGTGGAAAATATTTTATAGTTAAAAATAGAATTTTTAATGTGTATATGAAATGAAATAAAAATAAACAGATCGGACGATTTGTTTATATACACACATTTGACTGATATTGATTGGGACGATAAATTTTACACATCGCCCAACTGCACAAATAAAATATGTGTTTGATTGTTTGAAACCCCACACGGGTATTGGGATGATATATGACATACACTAATCCCAATAATTAGTTGTACGTCGATCGATTGATGGACAGACTGTTATGAGCGTTAAATATTTATATTTGATGCTTATACAGTGTAGAATGCACTTTGGATGATGGTTGATTATTCATCGTTGTTATTGTATACATGTGTTGTAGAAAATCCATATAATTAACATTATACGGTAATTGATTGGGCCTCATTCCAGTTTTGAATAGAAATATTTGAATAGAAATATTTGAAATAGAAATATTTGAAATCGAATATTTTAAAATAGAAATATATGAAGCCGTGTTGATTGGATTTACGCCATTTTGACGTAAACGATAATTATATCGATTTTATTCATTTTATCATGAATATCGAAAGTGATTTCAAAATATGATATTTTGAATAGAAATGAATTCAAATTGAAATTGAATAGAATTGAATTCGAATTGAAATGAATTCGAATTGAAATTGAATAGAATTGAATTCGAATTGAAATTAAATTAATTTGAAATTGAATTGAATTGAAAAGGAACTGAAATTGATTTAGAAATCAATTTGAATTGAAATCAATTTGAAATGAATTTGAAACGAATTTGTAAGGAAAAATTCAATTTTGATTCGAATTTGAAATAGAAGTTGAAATCGTTTTGAAAACGAATTTAAAACGATTTATAAAATATGTTTTAAAAGGAAATCGTCGAAGTATATATTATATATATAATATATATAAGATAACGGCCTGAATAGAACGCGCCGCGCCGCGGCAGTTCGCGAATTTCGACCATTGACTTCGAATGGATATTGCGGGAGATCCGACTGTCGGATTCTCCTAAAACCTGAACCGTTGGGTTCGTATCGAAAAGAGCTTTCTAATGAATTAGAAATTTGAAATCTAATGGTTGGATTTGGAATTATGTCCAAATCAAATTTGAAAAAGGTCACTGTAAGTGCAGTTCGATGGCCATTGATGGAAATCGACTGTACGGGCCTTGTTAAAATTATTAAAAATAGTAATAATTTGTGCAAAATCATAAGAAATGATTGGTGAATAATTGGGATGAAAAACTCCATATTTGAAAAGATAAAAATAGATTTTTATCGAAATGAACTAGTTTTTAACTAGAATAGTAATTTATTTATTTTTAAAATAAATAAAGTGAGTTTGAAATGGTTTTGAAATATAACCAGAATTTCCAATAATTGAATTGGAATGGATTTGAATCGAAATTGTCTTTGGAATATTTCGATGTTGGATTTCGTGATTATACAGATGTTGTTATGGAAAGTTGAAAGATATATATATATATATATATCGTTATTTCCAATACGATATTTGTTGGTCATAGAATTTAATGTTGAATATAAGCCGATATATTTTCTATTCAGAGCCTTGTATTTAATATCAAATGTGATTTGGGGTTGTCTTGAATGGTGTTTTCATTAACACTGTTCTTAAGCCCCGTTAAGAAAAGATTAAATCTTTTTATTTAGATTTAATGAAGTGTACCAATTAAATAATATTTAATTGAATTGATATTGATTTTTGGGTTTATCGCGAACAGTGTTTTAAATTACACTTGTTCTTTAACCCGATAATTAATGGAATGTGATTTTGGGCTTATCGTGAACCGTGTTTTAAATGACACCGATTCTTTAACCCAGTTAAAGATTAAAACTAAGTGGAGTTTTAATGAATCTTTAATTAGATTGAAAAGGTGTTAGAATGGAGTATCACCAGTTTTACTCCAGGCGATAGTTAAATCTTTAATTAGATTTGAACGTGAAATGGTAATTGAATTTACCGATAACACCTTGGTGTTAGATATGAACTATTACCAGTTTTACTTCATGGGATGAATTGGTGGGGATTGGGAAATAAAATAAATGATTATTCCGGTGTGATTCGCTAATCCCGACTAGTTTGAATTGATATTCAAAGGAAGATTAAAGAATAAATTTAAAGAATTTATCTTTGATAAAATTAATGGGAACCTTTCCCAAAGTATAAGAATATTTGAATAAACGGATATTCTGAATTGGAATGAGGCATATGTTTTGTTTGTGTAACACATGTTTATTATATACGCGAGTTATTCGGAAAGACCGGGTTTATCCCATTCTGAATAACTGATACGACGATAAGTCGAAGATGAAGACGGTGGTCGAAGACCGGAAGTCTTCACGTCGTTTGGATAATTACTGATGATCTTGATTGGGATGTACACCCAAGAAGATGGAAACAGTTGGTGATCATCCAGACATACTTGGAGATCGATGGTTATGCGGGGTACTAGGTGCCTCCGATTTCGTTCAGACCCTGAACGAACTTGTAAATGCACTATGTGTCTGACATTGGATTTTAGTCGGTGTGATTGATTTCTATTAAATATATATCTGTTTGGCGGCGGAGAATTTGTTCTCTTGCTTAACGCCCTTCTCTGAGACGTACGAGCTCAGAGGTTATATATTGATGGATATCAAACGCATGAAGTGAATTGCCTGTGTGGCATGCCTAAGTGGCAATTGATCAAGGCTTCTGTTGGAAAGTAAAGTCTTGTGGTGATGATCAAAGCACCGCCTGTGTGGCATAGCTTTGTGTAACGTGAATTCGCGAGCCTCACACCCCCGGTTGTGAACCAGAAACGGGAGAGGACATCAGGGAGGACTTGCGTTTCTTTCTAGTTAGAAGTGGCGTCAGTGGTTTTACACGCCCTGATGAGTTTGACTTATGTGGTTGTTGCTGTTGCGAGGCGCCTCGGTTTGGTCGTACGATCTAGGTCCGATAGAGTTATTCGTTGGCTCATTTACCCCCCAAAGTGTGGGGAAACGTAGTGTTCAGGCATAATAATCCACATCGGTGGACCGGCCCTGACGATCCAAAGGGTTGATGCATTCTGATCCTGAGGCTCGGGCTAGAGAGTCTCGAATCGGTTGAGGACTATCTTTTGCCTCGGTTCACAGATGGAAACCCAACTTCCAAATACGTGACATTTGCGGTTTTGATTGTAGAGCCTAGTATGGCGACATGATATATGGTACCCATGCCGTCTAGGATTGATACTTATGATTTGAAATTGTTTTGACACTATGCACTTATAATAGTACCAAATATTTGTTTTAAACGTACCAAGCATGTTTGGCTATTATAAGGTAAAAACCCTATCCTCCGGCTTGCGTTGCATTGTGTGATAGGACATGGGTCTTATAATAGCTTCATTTTTTCCAAAAAGCATTGCGCTGTTTTGTTATATGCACGGGTATTCTTGGGAGGAAACCCGTTCCGTGCTATACGGCGTGGTCCCTTGATTTACCTAACTTTAAAAATAAAGATTAATAACTATTTTAGTTCTCACACCAGTCACATGACTGACCTGGAGTTTATTGTTTTAACCTAAACTCTGGGTGCCCTTATTTTGACACGGGCAGCTAGTAGTTTTGGTTTTGCAGATTTATATTCACAAGATCCTGGTTTACAGCTAGAATGATATTCGGAAAGCTTTTTATCCGTATATCTCTTCTAGTTGTGTATTGTATTATTTCCGCTGCGATGTATTTAAATGTAATTTAAATCTCTGATATTTTTGTGTAATATTTATTCATTTATACTCTGTATATTCTTGTAATCTGATGGAATTGTTGTAATTTACAATGAAATGTTCTTCCGTCTGTGTTCTATTTTGTCGTGTTCTCAAAACAATTCATTCTTTCTCTTCTCTTCGGAGACCGGGGAAGTTCGGGTCGCTTCACCTTTTAAACCATTTTCTTTTACTATTATATTCCAGTATTCTTCATTCACTATTGTATGTGTTCCCTATTTTTAATTAAGGAAAACACTTCATGCACCTTATTAGTTTGATAGAAGGAATCAATATTTATTTTCATAACGTATTCCCATCTAAATTCGTGGTAGAAAGTAATTTCTTTACTTTTATTACTTTATTCACTGTTGCTTACTTGCAATCACGTTCTCAGAAACAGGTCATTTAGGGTAATATATCACTTTTCCTTTGTATCAACCTAACTCGGTTCATTACATCCCTTCCTTTCTTATTTTCTGAGTTAGACATTTAATTACCATCATTGCCATTTATTCATATCTTATTATATACATACATTTATATATATGTACATACATATGCCTAGACCTCTCACATTAAGCCTACACTTGTGGACGCTAGATTTGCCAGGTGGGTCCGGGCAGACTTCTACCACAAGTAGACTTAACCTCATGCCTTAGAACCATTTTTAGTTATGCACTTAGACCTCACACATTAGATTTACCACCTGTGAATGTTGGATATGTCCGGCAGGTCCGGGCATACCTCTATCGCAAGTGCAATCAACCTCGTGTCTAAGGCGTTACCGTTTCAAATTATTTTGTATTTAGGCATGCCTATATTTTAATAGTTATCCTTTTTTTTCATTTAAATTTTTGGCATATTATCCTCTTCATATGTTTAGTGTAATACAATTTACATGTCGCCAAGTTATGCCTATATTTTGGTGCATGCCCTTTTTAACAAATTTTTGACATGTAAGCATTTAATTGGATAATTATTCAAATCTAACAAGCTACATGTCAATTACTCAATAATTTTCCACAAGCGAATTATATAACTATAACAAAAGTAATCATTACCCATATTCTAAAAAGTTTATATAACATGTAATCATTCCAATACTTTATCTGATTCAACATACGAATTATTCATATTAACATCTCAACTTGGTATAACAATAACTTATAATTAACTTTGCAATTTCACAATTTATAAAAAAGGGAATGCTAAACAATAATAATAATATTATCTAAATGCTATAACTTAAACCCACTCACCTTCCATGCTTTCCCCAAATTTTGGATCTGATCCTTTCTATCATCCATGGTTTTCCTTTTCCCTTTAATTTGATTTGAAACCTAATAACCGCGGATTGACTATTTTCATTAAAAGAGAAGGGAAAGAAATAGGAAGAATATTAATAGATTGGATCTAGTAGTTTACCTTGCTTTCATGATTTGATAATCTTTTTATTAATGTTGATTCTCCCTTCCAGATCTGGATTCATAAGTTTCCTAGGCTAACATTTTAATTTTCAAAATAGATTTGAGAAGAGAGAGAGAGAGAGTAATAGCAGAGCTCCAGCATAGCCACTGAATTATGAGGTTTAATGTTATGCCTAAGGTCTTATTTATAGTTGTATGGAGCAACCAGGACCCTCAAGTTTGACCAAAAGCTTTCAGAATCGTCCAGAAACTCAAAAACCCTAATCTGCCAAAA
Source organism: Allium sativum (assembly GCA_030737875.1). Lineage (NCBI taxonomy): Eukaryota > Viridiplantae > Streptophyta > Magnoliopsida > Asparagales > Amaryllidaceae > Allium > Allium sativum. The sequence goes on from CM060916.1 coordinate 320,771,939, forward strand.
TCTGTCGTAGGGGGTCGACCCCTCCTTGGTGGGGTCGACCGCCCTTTATGTGGGTCGACCCCCTTGAAGGGATCGACCGCCATGGGTCCTGGGTTCCAGAATTGTCCTGTGTAGTTCCTGTTTTCTTTGACAAACTTCTGCAGTCTATAACTTCTTCATACGAGGTTCGTTTTATGCAAAATCGGACTTTATCTGAACCAGAATTCCGAGACAAACGCAACGGTACAATCCATTTTACTTAATTCTGAATATTTAATTAAGTTATTCTTGTTTTATAATCTTGAGTTAAAAATGCGAGGTGTTACACTCTCCCACCCTTAGGAAATTTCGTACCCGAAATTTGATAAGGGTAAAATCAATTAACCCCTTGCATAATATACATCCATTATGTGTGCATACAACTATTGCAAACATCGTGCACTTGGGAAAAGTGAAATACAACATAATAATGCATGTATGCCTAAGCGGTACCTCCTATGTGTATGCAAATTTCTCAAAAATCCTTTTAAAATATTGTAATGGCCCGCAAATCCGTACTATTTGAGTTGACTACATACATCACACATCCAACCCAAATATCACAGAAAATATGAATCATTTTTTTAGAAGAAAAAGGTGGAAGAAGAACAACACAGAATCTCACATCACAGCAGAAGAAAATATAATATATCGTTACTTTTGAAATACAAAATTTTAACCGTATATCATGCAATTATCAGAGTACAACACTTACAACACAACGGAAATACAAGTACTATATATCTAACCCTGAAGCCTCCTACTCCAAGCTCCTTTAGATAGATCTGTAAAATCCTGAACTAATTGACTGCCCGTACAAATTTGGGCACCCAAGAGTTTAGGTAAAACAAAACAAAATAAACTTTGGGTCAGTCATGGGACTGGTATGAGTAAACAATTTAAAATAGTTTGGGAAAACAAAAGATATCTCATAAGACTACGCCGTATAACACGGAACAGGTTTTCCCTTATGAGAATCCAAATACTTGATTTAACTTCCAAAATCCTTTTGAAAGAAACAATAATCTTTATATCAAAACTCTTTTGATATTATAATAGTGTCTAAATCAAGTAAATAGAAATCTAGTGGAACACTTTCATCTCACCCTCCACATATATAATATACAATCAACACCGCGGGCACTTATTGGGTAATGAATTTCCAACTATAACAAGATATGGAACCACCTTCCGATGGTGTATCTCTAGAGAAGAATACACTAGGTTCAACAAGAACTTCTTGTAACCCAACCACACATGACCGACCACTCATTTCGCTTGAGTGTATCGAATGTATATCACCAACGGGTGGGATCAGCAACCATTTACCGAATGGGAGAACATCGAATAGAATAAAAAATGAAATGAATTTCTCTAGATAGGTGATGATACACCCTAATTGGGAGCTACCCACTTAGTTATGCTGCCTACCAGATTTTTGTCATTTCCCGGTTGTTGAGGCCTGAGGCTACGCTTAATTACTTCTCATTGATAGCACAATCACTTTGAATGCCACATCGTTAGTTCTGTTAACTGTTAATCGATTTGCACAATTATAATATGGATATTATGCTAAGAGAATAAATTCTCCGCCACAATATATATTTATACAGACCAACATATGCGATCATTGGAAATACTCTGTTAGACATTCGTCCATACAACTTCGTTTTGGGACTGAATGAAACCGAAGGCACAATTTCCATAAATAGAAAAAGTCCTTGCACTTTACACCATCTTCGATTATCGTCATATAATCTGATTCGCAATGCTACTGCCAATATGGAGTGGTTCTCGGATAATAATCCAACCGGTCTCTCCATATTGACAACGTCATTGGCAAACACTTCGATAGTCGGTTATTTAACTATCGAAGAAAAACAAACATCCATTCAAACCATCAAACAAATCACTGGGACTTTTAATTAATATTCTATTAATTTAAAACATTTCTCCATTTCCTTATCAATATTCGTTAACACGATATTTTTGATAACCATCTTGGCCTCTTATGCTATTTGGAAAACATTTCCATATATCGCCTTCTTTTATTTTCTATACTTAGAAAATATCTTCTAATTTTAATTTGAGAACACTCCAATTACTTATCTCTTTCACGCCCGTTCATTTCTACACTCAGGAAATATTTATTATATTTCCAAAATTCCACTTCCTCGGGTTAAAACGAATGTTGTATAAAACACCGTTACAACAACCCAAAATATTTCATTCAACTAAATCTCTTTAAACATATCTCTGAGACTGAATCCTCTTATTTATCGATTAATAAATGAATCAATCAAGTTGGGGTATAATTACCTCTCAGATCTTAACTGAAATCATCATTAACTTCAAAACGGACAAGACCAATTGCCTCGAATACTCAACATCGCAAAAACCAATTATCCATTTTCAAACCCGTATACGTTTCTCTTTCTAATTATATTAGAATTAGTTATATATCTCTTTTTTTGTTTATGATATTCTATTTTTAAGTTTGTTTCCTTATCGGATTCTATATATATCGATACGTTGATTTCTAACTATCGAATTTTCTTAAAAATATTCTAACTCCTTAAATTTCCAGAAAATTTCGCCATAACCTCCTTTGTACCGGTCGATAGTTCATACCTCAACTTGCCTCTCTTGGCCCTTTCCATCAAAAAGAAAATCAAAAAGCCAAGTGGCTTGCCGATTCAGCGCATAAAATCTCATATGGAATTTAAACGTGTACATACCTGTTGGGCACTTAAATTATAATCTTCATATACTTCATTCCATATTTGTCTAACTCATATATGTCCATTCCCAATTTATTCCAATTCAATCCGGTCATTTTGACTCATTTCCTTAATTTATTCTTTAATTAGCTCTTTTACCTATTTCACTTTTTATTTGAACATATCACGTTCAAATATATATTAATGCTTTTATAAAGCAATCGAATGCCATTTCGAATTCAAGTTTCATATTCGATTTTGAATATGAATTTACACACCCCTTTTATAATCCAAAGTCAAATTTCGATTTAAAATTTTATTAACTAATTATTCTTCAGATTAGTTAGCTCTATTCAATAATTAAAAATCTAATTTTTGTACCAAAAATCATTTCATTTACCGCGCTTGAGTTCGTATTTATTTTACAACTCAAATCTGGATTTTTCTAATGGAAATTCGGATTTTATTTGTTTAAAATCCTTTTATTAGTTTAAATAAACTGTTATGGTTTTATAATGGTTATGGCGCTGTTTTTTTGAAAATTTGATTTTGACATAACTCAAAATCTATATGACGAAATTCATAATTTTCTCTACTATTAGAAAACTATTATCAAATCGGTCCTGACTGTAACAACCCGAAAATCTGGGCCAGTTTAAAATTTTTATTTTGGCTATTTTAACGAATTTTGAATATTTAAAATGGATTATTTTAAATAAAAACGACGAGAAATTTAGTTTGAATAGAATTCGACGTATATATTATATACGCCGTCGTTAGAATATAAATATTTATATATAATTATAAATAGAATTGAAAATGGCGCGGTAGTTCGATAATTCGATTTCAAACTTCTATTGAATGTACCGGGTGCAAAACAATCCGGATTTTAGTGATACCAAAAATAATGGAATCTAATTGTGAATATCTTTCCAACGAATCCGAAAAATCAAAAGTTCGTAGCGGGAATCAAAAGATATGTCCAGTTGAAAATTCTGAATAGTCGCTATGGAATTCAGGCCCTTAAAAATAGCCATTTTGCAAACGACCTCGGATTTCGACGAAACCACTTTTGTTGGAACCGTGATGTCAAGTTATTGCTAGGTTTCAAATTTCATAATTTTTCGAATTAATATGTGAGCGTGGCAAAGGAAAACGCGTTTGACCAGTTTCAGTTGATTTTAATCGACTGAAAAATGGCCATTTTTCCAACGGTCTCAGAATTCGACGAAACTAGTTTTGTTAGGACCGTATCGTCAATACGAAGCTAGAAAATATTTTTTTGGAATTTTTCGAGTCCGTATGTGGCCCCGGTAAATTGAAATGTGCGTTTAAATTGAATATACAAAGATTTATATTTTGAATTAAACGAAAACCTATCAAAACGATAGAATTGGCTTACAATACATATCCCATTATGTTCGGAAGGGGGGTATTACGCTAGGGACGACAGTCGGTGGGTTCAATTTTGAGTGCGAATGAAAAGGGTACTTTTCATGGAGAAATAAATAATATTAAAATTATAAATTCCCTTAAACTCCCTTCCCTCTTCTCTCTCATCCACGGTCAACCCTCCCTCATCCCCGTTCATTCTTTCAAAACCGGATCTGCGAATAAATAAATAAAATAAAAAAGGAAAATCGATCGCGATACCCTCCAACCGCCACCGCTCGTCGCGGTCACCGTCGACGCTACCACGCCCCACCTCCGCCTGGACCTGCGATGCGCCGTCCCCTCTTCTCCAGTGAAAAGAGCGCGGCCACCCCTTAATCGAAGGACTAAAACCCTAGCCGCCTGATCCGACACACCCCCAATCCGCCACCGCACCCATCCAGCTCCTCCTCCTCGCCCTGACACCGCCTCCTCCTCCCTCCCTTCGACGTGCGCAGTCCTCCACGCCCCAAACACCAAAAAAAAACCCAGTAAGTTTCTTTCTTTATTTATTTTTCTTTTCTATTTATATATATATATATATTTCTTTTCTGTTTTTACATAGAGTAAATTTCGAATTTTCGTATGTAGATTTAAAATAAAGATTAGATTTTTTTTTTGGATATGATAAAAATACGATTTTTATATTGTTACATCGAAATAAAGATATGGGTTTTATCATATGAATAACAACTACAAGATTTGATTTTATTAGGATTTTTAATTATGAAAAGGACGGATTTTTATAATATAGGAAGCTATGATTTTTAAAGGGATAAAGTTTGAATTTTTATATAGAGGAAGACGATGTTTTTTATAAAGAGTAAAAAAAAATACGATTTCTATTATGAGGTTAGCTCAAAAAAAAAATTCTATTTTTTTTCAATATAAAGTAGCGATGAAATTTCTATTTTTACCGATATGAAGTAACAAAGAAAAAATTATGATTTTAGCTCATAGAAATATATATATACACATTAGTGTTAAAAAACATATATATCGCATTGTTTTGAAAAGAGAAAATATACATATGTTTTGAAAGGAAAAATAAACCTTGTTTTGAAAAAAAATATACTTTGTTTAGAAAAAGGAAATTATATTTTGTTTTAGAAAACAAAATATAATGATAAGATTTTTATCTATTGAACAACGAAATAAAAATATGATTTTTATATATTGAACTTCGAAATAAAAATTCGATTTTTATATATTGAATAGCAAAGTAAAAATTCGATTTTTATATATTGAATAGCAAAGTGAAAATTCGATTTTTACATATGTAGTGGCTACGGGCAACGAAGATGACGAAGATGAGATAGCGATGAAGATTTCTATCAATGAAGTGCCGTGGAGCTTGGATAGCTTTCTGTGAGAATTTCTCACCTTTCAATTTCTTTTCTAATTATATATATATACTAGGATGCAGACGGTGCTTTGTAGCACCCGACACAATCGTCCACAGACCATGGACTTGTTTGTTTGGTTGCATAGATTAGTTATATGATTTGATTTGAATTTGGTTGTTTGGTGATTTTGATTGATGTGTGAATGGCGTGGGCCTTCACTAGACCGGGGATAAGGCTAGGCCTCGTCCCGTTTTTAGTATCGTGCCGTTATGCCGCCGAAATTTTCTAAAATATGTTAGAGAATAAAAATATCATTTTATTGTGTAAATGAATAATAGAAATTCATATGTTGGAATAAAATGTTTTATCGTTAAAAATATAATTTTTAACGTGAATATGAATATCGTGAATGTGAATAAATAAATATTCATTTACAAACCAGATGGTTTGTTTATGTACACCTATTTGAAGGACATCGATTGGGTCGATAAATTTTACACATCGCCCAACAGCACAAATAAAATCTGTGTTTGATTGTTTGAAACCCCACACGGGTGTTGGGATGAAATTTGAAGTTCACTCATCCTGATTGATTAAATATGTCGATCGATTGATTGACAGGCTGTTATAAGCGTTAAATATCTATATTTGATGCTTATACAGTGTAGTGCACTTTGGTTGATGGTTGATTATTTTTCAATGCTATTACATGCGTGTGATGTATGGAAATCCATATAATTAATTTTATATGGTGATTGATTGGGCCTCATTCCAATTTAGAAAATAAAGAAAATTATAAAATAAAAGTTCATGTGTTGACAGTACTCATCCATTGATATTGGTCATGTGTTGAACGAAATATTTTAGTAATAAAATTTACATCTTTATCGATATAAAATAAAAGTTCATGTGCTGACAGTACTCATCCATTGAGATTGGTCATATGTTGAACGAAATATTTTAGTAATAAAATTTACATCTTTATCAATATAAAATAAAGGTTCATGTGTTGACAGTACTCATCCATTGAGATTGGTCATGTGTTGAACGAAATATTTTGATAATAACAACTATTTTGAAAAAGAAATATTTGAAATGGAATATTTGAAAATAGAAATTTATGAAGCCGTGTTGATTAGATTGACGCCATTTTGACGTGAACGATATTTATATCAATTTTATTCATTTTGAAATGAACTGAATTGAAAACGATTTCAAAATGAATTGAATTGAAAACGATTTCGAAATGAATTGAATTGAAAACGATTTCGAAATGAATTGAATTGAAAACGATTTCGAAATGAATTGAATTGAATTGAAAACGATTTCGAAATGAATTGAATTGAAAACGATTTCGAAATGAATTGAATTGAAAACGATTTCGAAATGAATTGAATTGAATTGAAAACGATTTCGAAATGAATTGAATTGAAAACGATTTCGAAATGAATTGAATTGAAAACGATTTCGAAATGAATTGAATTGAAAACGATTAAGAAATGAATTGAATTGAAAACGATTTCGAAATGAATTGAATTGAAAACGATTTCGAAATGAATTGAATTGAAAACAATTTCGAAATGAATTGAATTGAAAACGATTTCGAAATGAATTGAATTGAAAACGATTTCGAATTGAATTGAAAGCGAATTGAAATGAATTCAAATTGAATTGAAATTTGAATTGAATAGAAATGAATTTTAAAACGAATTTATAAAGGAGAATTCAATTTTGAATTGAATTGAAAAGAAAGTTGAAATTGCTTTTGAAAACGATTTAAAAACTATTTATATAATTCGTTTTAAATAGAAATTGACGGAATATATATTATATATATTATATATAATATAATGGCCGGAATAGAACGCGCCGCGCTGCGGCAGTTCGTGAATTTCGACCATTTATTTCAAACGGACATTACGGGAGATCCGACCGTCGGATTCTCCTAAAACCGGAACCGTTGGATTCGTATCGAAAAGAGCTTTCTAACGAATATTAGAAATTAGAAATCTAACGGTTGGATTTGGAGTTACGTCCAAATCAAATTTGAAAAAGGTCGCTGTAAGTGCAGTTCGATAGCCGTTGATGGAAATCGACTGTACGGGCCTTGATAAAATTATTAAAAATAGTAATAATTTGTGCAAAATCATAAGAAATGATTTAGAAAGAATTGGGATGAAAAACTCCATATTTGAAAAGATAAAAATAGATTTTTATCGAAATGAACTAGTTTTGAACTAGAATTATAATTCTATTTATTTTTAAATAAATAAATTGAATTTGAAATGGTTTTGAAAATAACCAAAATTTCCAATGATCGCATTGGAATGGGTTTGAATCGAAATTGTCTTCGGAATATTTCGATGTTGGATTTCGTGATTATACAACTGTTGTTATGGAAATTTGAAAGATATAGATATATATATCGTTATTTCCAATACGATATTTGTTAGTCGTAAAATTTGATATTGAATATAAGCCGGTATATTTTCTATTCAGAGCCTTGTATTGAATATCAAATGTGATTTGGGTTTGTCGTGAATGGTGTCTTCACTAACACTGTTCTTAAACCCAGTGGAGAAAAGATTAAATCTTTTTATTTAGATTTAATGAAATGTACCAATTAAATAATATTTAATTGGAATTGAATCGATATTGATTTTTGGGTTTATCGTGAACAGTGTTTTAAATAACACTCGTTCTTTAACCCGATAATTAATGGAATGTGATCTTGGGTTTATCGTGAATTGTGTTTTAAATGACACTGATTCTTTAACCCAGTTAACGATTAAAACTAAGAGGAGTTTTAATGAATCTTTAATTAGATTGAAATAATCGAAATGGAGTATCACCAGTTTTGCTCCAGGCGTTAGTTAAATCTTTAATTAGATTTGAACGTGAAATGGTAATTGAATTTACCGATAACACCGTGGTGTTAGATATGAAGTATTACCAGTTTTACTTCATGGGATGAATAGGTTGGGATTGGGAAATTAAAACAAATGATTACTTCGGTAAGGTTCGCTAATCCCGACTAGTTTGAATTGATATTCAAAAATGGATTAAAGAATAAATTTGAGGAATTTATCTTTGATAAAATTAATGGGAACCTTTCCCTATGAATGTGAAATCAGAAACTAAATGTCGGTTAGCTAAGTAGAATGGTTTTCCGGATATTGATCTGATGTTGGTTTCGGCCTTCGGGGTTAATATTTGGGGAATTATTCTCTTGATTAATTTACGGTTAGTGACTGATGAATTGGAATGAGGCGTATGTTGTGTTTGTGTAACACTTATTTAAAATATACGCGAGTTATTCGGAAAGACCGGGTTTATCCCATTCTGAATAACTTATACGACGATAAGTAGAAGATGAAGACGATGGTCGAAGACCGGAAGTCTTCACGTCGTTTGGGTGATAATTGATGATCTTGATTGGGCTGTACACCCAAGAAGATGGAAACAGTTGGTGATCGTCCAGACGTACTTGGAGATCGATGGATATGCCGGGTACTAGGTGCCTCCGGTTTCGTTCAGACCCAGAACGGACTTGTAAATGGACTGTGTGTCTGACATTGGATTTTAGTCCGTGTGATTGATCTCTATTAAATATATATCTGTTTGGCGGCGGAGAATTTATTCTCTTGCTTAACGCCCTTCTCTGAGACGTACGAGCTCAGGGGTTATATATTGATGGATATCAAACGCATGGAGTGAATTGCCTGTGTGGCATGCCTAAGTGGCAATTGATCGAGGCTTCTGTTGAAAAGCAAAGTCTTGTGGTGATGATCAAAGCACGGCCTTTGTGGCGTAGCTTTGTGTAACGTTTACTTCGCGAGTTTCACACCCGGTATGAACCAAAAACGGGAGAGGACATCAGGGAGGACTTGCGTCTCTTTCTAGCTAGAAGTGGCGTCAGTGGTTTTACACGCCCTGACGAGTTTGACTTATGTGGTTGTTTCTGTTGCGAGGCGCCTCGGATTGATCGGTCGTTCTCGAACCGATGGAGTCATTTAGTTGGCTCGTTTACGCCCCATAGGGCGGAGAGACGTATTGTTCAGGCATAATAATCCACATCGGTGGACCGGCCCTGACGATCTAAAGGGTTGATGCGTTCTGATCCTGAGACATGGGCTAGATTGTCTCGAATCGGTTGAGGACTATCTTTTGCCTCGGTTCATAGACGGAAATCCAATTTCCAAATACGTGACTTTGCGGTTTTATTTGTAGAGCCTAGTATGGCGACATAGTGGGATGGGGCGCTCATGCCGCCTATGATTGATACTTATGATTTGAAGTTGTTTTATACACTATGCACTTATTATAGTATCAAATGATTTGTTTTAAACGTATCAAGCATTCTTGGCTATTATAAGGCAAAAACCCTATCCTCCGGCTTGCGATTGCATTGTGTGATGGGAACCGGGTCTTATAATAGCTTCATTTTTCTTTATTTAGCATTGCGCTGTTTGTTTTATGCACTGGTATTCTTGGGAGGAAACCCGTTCCGTGTTATACGGCGTGTTCCCTTGATTTACCTAATGATTTAAAATAAAGATTAACTGTTTTAGTTCTCACACCAGTCACATGACTGACCTGGAGTTTATTGTTTTAACCTAAACTCTGGGTGCCCTTATTTTGACACGGGCAGCTAGTAGTTTTGGTTTTGCAGATTTATATTCACAGGATCCTGGTTTACAGCTGGAATGATATCCGGAAAGCTTTGTATCCGTATATCTCTTTCTAGTTGTGTATTGTATTATTTTCTGCTGCTATGTATTGAAATGTAATTTAAATCTCTGATATTTCTGTGTAATATTCATTTATACTCTGTATATTCTTGTAATCTGATGCATTGTTGTAATATACAATGAAACGTTCTTCTGTATGTGTTCTGATTTGTCCTGTTCTCAAACGATAGGGCGTTTCGAACGGCCTGGATCGGTTTAGCGACTGGTTCGGACCGAGCGAAATTCCTTGCCGTCACACTGACGATCCTTGTTTCAAATAATTTTGACTTAAATTGAGTTTTGTATACACAATTGAAGTTCGAAATGCCAATTTACGAACTACCGCGCTGCGGCGAGTTCGTTTTAATTAAATATAAACGTTAAACATTGTTTAATTTAAATTTTCATTCCCATTCTAATATATATTTTAATATTTATTTAATCTAGTTTTCAAATCCAACTTAACATTTATGATTTTCTCTAATTGTCGATTTTTCATTACTTAGTTACATATTTATTTATAACTCAATTTGCTATTTTAAATTCCAATTCCCTTTATAAATATGTTATTTTATAAAATCATTAAACTTGTTTCAATTCAATTTATATTCCAAATTCCGGAATAAATTCTATCGTCCCCTTTTCGAAACGATTTCCAATTCACTTTTTAAATTCATACTTGAATTTAAAATCCCAAATTACCCCCTGATAACTATCTTACTTAATTTATAAACATATGTTTATAAATTTGACATCCTTGTTTTATAATTTAGAACAAGATTCCATTTCAAATCCGTATGAAATCCAATTCATTTCATATTCCGAAACCTGGAATAAATTTGTCGTTCCTTTTTCGAAATGATTTCAAATTATGTTTTAAATTCATACTTGAACTTAAATTATAGAATAACTCCTAAAAACTAATTCCCTATATTTATAAACATTTTTAATAAATATACTTTTTTTAAATTCCAACAAATTCAATTTCGAAATCTATTTAAAACCAAAACCTTATTTTGGACTATTCTATTTATCTTAACTAATCCATATATAGCATCGAATCTATTTTCATTTTTATATTTAACTTCTATTTAATACAATACTAATATTTTTTCTAAACATATTTTATTTAGATAAATTCGAACTAATCGAATTCAAATCATAAATCCTTACGAATTTATTTTAGTTCAGTTTTTATTCTGAACATCGGAATAAACTTCATTGTTTACTTCTTTTAAACGATTCCCATTTCTTTTTTTAAATTCATATTTGAATTTAAATATTCAAATTATTAAATGATAATTTTTCCACTTCATTTATAAACAAACTTTATAAATCCAATTCAATTCCCTAATTATCCACTGAAAATCATTCCATTTTATTAATAAACACCGTTTATAAATTTACTTCAATTTCCTGTATTATTTAATTTATAAACGTCATTTATAAATTAATCACTTCAATTTCCTGTATATTTAATTTATAAACATCGTTTATAAATTCATTACTTGTTTTATTTATTCAAAACAAACTAATATTTCTATAGCTCATTAAAAATCCAAATTCTATTTAAAAAAATAGATGTCCCCTTTTAAATCTCAAATATCATTTTCATGATATTTTATATATCAACATTTTAGGCCCAATGATATCTAAACAATCAAACCACCCAATTATCAATCACCACATCATATATGATAATATATATGTGAAAACAAACAATAATGAATTTTGAGGAATCCAGTTGGATCCCTCCAACCTGTTTTCCTGCATCCACAAACGTTAGCCAACATAAATAATACCCATCCTGCTTCAAGGCAGGATATCGCGGTATAGATGGTCATCCACTATCATAGCGTCGGGTGTATAAAGTCATCCGCTAATGATACTGCGGACATCCGCTAATGGAACTGCGGGAATCCAACCACCAATATATATGTAATAACCACAACAACCAAGCCTAAATAACTAATATATAAATATATAATAGCCAACATTGACAATCAATTTATAAACGCATCCAAGAAATCCACAATTTATTTTTAATGATAAAAATAAATTTTGAGTGAGAATTACTCACCGTGATTTTCCTTTGTTGAATATTTATTTAACATTCTCTATCGTCTCGCCTTTCCGTCTACTCGAATGAATCTCAAATGAAATCTTTTCCTAGGATTATTTATTTTAATTAACGATTAAACATTTATCCATTTGTTTTAACTACTCGAAAAAAAATTAAACTAAATAAATTATTAAATTATACCTTCCCGCTACTACCATTTTATTCGACCACTCCATTAAATAAATCCTCGAACAACTCCTCTTCTATGAAGTTGAACAACAAAGGTTGTTTCCACCTTTGCCAACCTATATCCAATTACCAATAGCCGCTGCAACTTCCAGTGTTATCAGAACCTTTACTGAAGTCCACCCAAGTCTACCTGACCCTATTTATTGTTGAGCTACACTTCGTTGCCTGTCACCTCCCTTAAGCCATTAAAACACAAACTGCATTAGCCTCTTCTTCAACATCCGAAATCCCTACACCGCAACAACTTGAATCTAAAAAATAACTGCACGACTTCCTGATGCTTCTGATTCAAATCGCGACTTTGCTCCTTTCATTTTCTTAAAAAAAACAGTTCGCTCTTCACAACATCTTGCCTCGCATCAATTACAATCATCACGCCTTCCTGAAAGCACAAGACCCTAATATTAAGTTCGGATTCAACGAGTGAAGGTGAGATCGCACATAATTCGAACTCGATCCTTCCCTAAACATAGTCACCCCCTGCGCCTTCAGATAACATCGTGGATCCCTTTTTTTATATTTCGAGTGGAAAAATGAAATAATGGGGAAGCTGGCTTTAGGCTTCGATTTTTGAAGGAATCGAAATCAATATTATCGAATGAAGAAAAGAGAGCAGCTCAGTTTGTTTGAGGAAAGCCAAATTGGAAAATTGGTTACCATTTTTTCTTTATCTGAAGGAAAAGGGCACACAAATTTCCCATTTGCAAAATTAAAAGAGGCCAACATTTTATTTTGATTTTTGCTGAAGTCCTTTTAGGTTTCAATTTAAAATAAAAAGAATTGGCCATTATTCTTTCAGAATAAAAGAATCGAAAAATAATAGAGATGGAAGGAAAAGGTCTGTCGCGATTTTATACAGGATAGAATACTTAGGGGTGAAGAAATAATGTCTGTGTAAAGTACATCATTATAAATGCGATTTGAGTTTGATTTAACTGTGATTTGAGTTCAAGCTTATCCGCTATATATTATAAAAATATATTTCGCAGTTACGAACTCCTATTTTAGCGCAACAACTGGCGTTTCTAGTGTTACACCACTATTCTGAACACATTGGGACAAGTATCGAAGCCCAATTCGATCATATGACGAAGATATTAATTTAAATCGATATAAATTAAATTCAAAACAATTAAACTCCTCGATAATAAATTAATATTATTATTCTAATTCAAACAGAATTCTTTATTGATCATCTGAACTGTTTCCAATTTAGTTTTAACTTTGAATTCAATTAAATTTCCTATTATGATAATTTAATATATTGGATACTAAATCGAAATCGATTATTAAATCGATAACTTAATAGAAAAAATTATTTATATTATCAACTCAATATTTAAAACGATATTAAATATTTAAAAATAAATTGACTGAAAATCTGGGTCATTACATTCTTCCCCCTTAAAAGAATTTCGTCCCCGAAATTACTAAGGTAGGAAAAATGCTTCAAACTCATTAACTTTTCCAAACTCATTTATGTTGAACACAACTCTTCAAATTTCAACAAATTTATTTCCACTAAAACTTCTAGTTTTCATTAATTCATATCCAATTTACATGCATTCAATTTCATTCAAGTTTATTTCGATTAATTTATTCACTTCGATCCATTTAACTTTCTTCAGTTAAAATTAAAATTCCAGAATTCTGATCCCTGGGTTTTAATTTCAAATCCTTTTGAAATCACATAGATATATACTTATATTTATTTCAATCTAAAATTTAAAACATTTGAATTTTCCAAAACATTTGAATTTTCCAAAACAAATTGTTTTCTTTCAAACAAATATCCTTCAAAACTTTTCTAAGGTAGCAATTCATCACTTAGAAACTTGAAAACAAACACTGATGACGCTGCAGTCATTATCAGAATTATTTTCCAGCCACTAAAGGGAGTTCAGTGCTTTATTACATTCAAAATCCATTCATAATGATTTCAAAAATCCTTCCAAAACAAAGCTATATTATTTTAATATACTTCAGAAAAATATTTCCCAACTTTCCACGATTTAAATTCGAAATTCTGATTTGAATTAAATTTTAATTCATCTCATTTGTATATTATATTCATATTCAAATTATATTTGGTTATATATAACAATTCCAATTTTATAATCTCATTTGATTATAATAACAATCAACACATCCAAATATTATATTAATTTCAGAAAATTGCTCCTTTTCTATCAAAATAAAATTATGGGTAAAATTATTTCATTTACCACAAAAAAAATATTGTGTCGAATTTCTTAGTTCAAGTTTTTAGAAATTCCTATCGACTTCGTGGCGTCCCGCAATTCGATCAGAATTCATAAACCACTTAACAGACTAGCCAACACAATATAAAATATTTTTTTATCAATTAACAAATACGCTCTCTCGTATATATATACACTCAACTCATTCTAGGGTACTACTGACCCTATCTCTAATGTGCACAACCCCACCAAAGCCTAGGTGTTCGCTCAACCTAAGCTCTGATACCACTGTAATGGCCGGCAAATCCGTACTATCTTATTTGACTACATACATCACACATTCAACCCAAATATCAAAGAAAACATGAATCATTTTTTTAGAAGAAAAAGGTAGAAGAATAACAGAAATAACAACACAGAATCTCACATCGCTGTGGAACAAAGTATAATATATCATAACTTTTGAAATACAAAATTTTAACTGTATATCATACAATTATCAGAGTACAACACAACAGAAATAAAAATACTATATATCTAACCCTGAAGGCTCCTGCTTCAAGCTCCTTTAGATAGATCTGTAAAATCCAGAACTACTTGACTGCCCGTACAAATTTGGGCACCCAAGAGTTTAGGTAAAACAAAACAAAATAAACTCTGGATCAGTCATGGGACATGTATGAGTAAACAATTTAAAACATTTTTGGAAAATAAACGATATCTCATAAGATCACGCCGTATAACACGGAACGGATTTTCCCTTATGAGAATCCAAATACTTGATTTAACTTTCAAAATACTTTTGAAAGAAACAATAATCTTTATATCAAAACTCTTTTGATATTATAATAGTGTCTAAATCAAATAAATAGAAATCTAGTGGAACGCTTTCATCTTATGCTCCACATATATAATAAGCAATCAAAACCACAGGCACTTACTGGGTATTGAATTTCCAACTATAACAAGATATGGAACCACATTCCGATGGTGTATCACTAGAGGAGAATACACTGGGTTCAACAAGAACATCTTGTAACCCGACTACATATAACCAACCACTCATTTCGCTTGAGTATATCGAATGTATATCACCAACGGTTGGGATCAGCAACCGTTTCCCGAATGGGACAACATCAAATAGAATAAAGAATGAAATGAATTTCTCTAGATAGGTGATGGTACACCCTAATTGGGAGCTACCCACTTAGCCATGCTTCCTGCTCGATTTTTGTCATTTCCCGGTTGTTAATGCCTGAGGCTACGCTTAATTACTTCTCATTGATAGCACAATCACTTTGAATGCCACATTATCAGTTTCGTTAACCGTTAATTGATTTGCACAAATATAATTTGGATATTATGCTAAGAGAATAAATTCTTTGCCACCATATATATTTATACAGACCAACATATGCGATCATTGGAAATACTCTGTCAGACATTTGTCCATACAACTTCGTTCTGGGACTGAACGAAACAAAAGGCACAATTTCCATAAATAGAAAAAGTCATTGCACTTATTCCGTCTTCAATCATCTTCATATAATCTGATTCGCAATGCTACTGCCAATATGGAGTGGTTCTCGGATAATAATCCAACCGGTCTCTCCATATTGACAACGATATTGGCAAACATTTCTATAGTCAGTTATTTAACTATCGAAGAAAAACAAACATCCATTCAAACCATCAAACAAATCACTGGGCCTTTTAATTAATATTTTAATAATTTAAAACATTTTTCTCCATTTCCTTATCAGTATTCTTTAACATGATATTTTTTATAATCATCTTGGCCTCTTACGCTATTTGGAAAACATTTCCGTATATCGCCTTCTTTTATTTTCTATACTTAGAAAATATCTTCTAATTTTAATTGGAGAACACTCCAATTGCCTATCTCTTTCACGCCCGTTCATTTCTCAACTCAGGAAATATTTATTATATTTCCAAAATTCCACTTCCTTGGGTTAAAACGAATGTTGTATACAACACCATTACAACAAATATTTCATTCAACTAAATCTCCTTAAACATATCTCTGAGACTGAATCCTCCAATTTATCGGTTAATAATTGAATCGATCAAGTTGGGGTATAACTACCTCTCAGACCTTGACTGAGATCATCATTAACTTCAAAACGGACAAGACCAATTGCCTTGAATACTCAACATTATAAAAACCAATTATCCATTTTCAAACCCGTATATGGTTCACTTTCTAATTTTATCAGAATTAATTATAGATCTCTTTTTTTATAATATTCTATTTTTAAGTTTGTTTCCTTATCGGATTCTATATACATTGATAATTGATTTCTAACTATCAAATTTTCTTAAAAATATTCTAACTCCTTAAATTTCCAGAAAATTTCGCCATAACCTCCTTTGTACTGGTTGATAGTTCAAAGCTCAACTCGCCTCTCTAGGCCCTTTCCATTCAAAAAGAAAATCAAAAAGCCAAGTGGCTTGCCGATTCGGTGCATAAAATCTCATAGGAATTTAAACGTGTACCTTTTTGTCGAGAACTTAAATTATAATCTTCATATACTTCATTCCATATCTATCTAACCCATATATGTCCATTCCCAACTTATTCTAACTCAATCCGGTCATTGTAACTCATTTTTCTACTTTATTCTTTAATTAGCTCTTTTGCCTATTTCACTTTTTATTTGAACATATCACGTTCAAATATATACTAATTTGTTTATAAAACAATCGAATTCCATTTCTAATTCAAGTTTCATATTCGATTTTGAATATGAATTTACAAACCCCTTTTATGATCCAAAGTCCAATTTTGATTTAAAATTTCATTAAGTAATTATTCTTCAGATTAGTTAACTCTGTTCAATAATTAAAAATCTGATTTTTGTACCAAAAAAACATTTCATTTACCGCGCTTGAGTTCGTATTTATTTTACAACTCAAATCTGGATTTTTCTAATGGAAATTCGAATTTTATTTGTTTAAAATCCTTTTATTAATTTAAATAAACCGTTATGGTTTTATAATGGTTATGGTGCTGTTTTTCTGAAAATTTGATTTTGACACAACTCAAAATCTATATGACGAAATTCAGAATTTTCTCTTCCATTAGAAAACTATTATCAAATCGTTCCTGATGATTCTTGTTTCAAATAATTTCAACCTAAAATGAGTTCTGTACACTCAATTGAAGTTCGAAATGCCAATTTACGAACTGTCGCGCTGCGGCGAGTTCGTTTTAATTAAATATAAACATTAAACATTGTTTAATTTAAATTTTCAATCCCGTTCTAATATATATTTAGTCCAGTTTTCAAATCCAACTTAACATTTCTGACTTTCTCTAATTGTCGATTTTTCATTACTCGGTTATATATTTATTTATAACTCAATTTGCTATCTTAAATTCCAATTCCCATTATAAATAAATTATTTTATAAAATCTTTAACTTGTTTCAATTCGGCTTATATTCCGAATTCCGGAATAAATTCTACCGTCCCCTTTTTGAAACGATTTCTAATTCAATTTTTAAATTCATACTTGAATTTAAAATCCCAAATTACCGCATGATAACTATCTTAATTAGTTTACAAACATTTGTTTATAAATTTAACATCCTTGTTTTATAATTTAAAACAAGATTCCATTTCAAATCCATATGAAACCAAGTTCATTTTATATTTCGAATCCTGGAATAAAACTTTCGTTCCTTTTTCGAAATGATTTCAAATTATATTTTAAATTCATACTTGAATTTAAAATTAAAGAATATCTCCTGTTAATTAATTCACGGTATTTATAAACATTTTTAATAAATATACTTGTTTTATGAATTCCAACAAGTTCCATTTCAAAATCTATTTAAAACCAAAACCTTACTTTGGACTATTCTATTTATCTTAACTAATAAATATAAAACATCAAATCTATTTTCATTTTTAAATTTTACTTCTATTTAATACAATCCTAATATTTTTTCTAAACATATTTTATTTAGATAAATTCGAACTAATCGAATTTAAATCGTAAATCCTTACAGATTTATTTTAGTTCATTTTATATTATGAACATCAAAATAAACTTCATCGTTTACTTCTTTAAAATGATTCCCCATTTCTATATTTAAATTCACATTTGAATTTAAATATTCAAATTATCAAATGATAATTTTTCCACTTCATTTATAAACATAGTTTATAAATTCATTTCAATTCACTGATTATCCAATGAAAATCGTTCCATTTTATTTATAAACACCGTTTATAAGTTTACTTCAATTCCATGTATTATTTAATTTATAAACGTCATTTATAAATTAATCGCTACAATTTCCTGTATATTTAATTTATAAACATCGTTTATAAATTCAATACCTGTTTTGTTTATTCAAAACAAATTAATATTTCTATAGCTCATTAAAAATTCAAATTCTATTTTAAAAATAGATTTCCCCTTTTAAATCTCATATATCATTTTCATGATATTTTTATGTATCAACATTTTAGGCCTAGTGATATTTAAACAATCAAACCACCCAATTATCAATCACCACATCATATATGATAATATATATGTGATAACAAACAATAATAAATTTTGAGAAATCCAGTTGGATCCCTCCAACCTGTTTTCCTGCATCCACAGACGTTAGCCAACATAAATAATACCCATCCCGCTTCGAGGCAGGATATCGCGGTATAGAAGGTCATCCACTATTATAGTGTGAGGCATATAGGTCATGCGCTAATGATACTGCGGGCATCCGCTAATGGTACTGCGGGCATCCGCTAATATATATGTAATAACCACAATAACCAAGCCTAAATAACTAATATATATATATATATATATATATAAAATAGCCAACATTGACAATCAATTTATAAACGCATCCAAGCAATCCATAATTTATTTTTAACGATAAAAATAAATTTAATTAAATTTTGAGTGAGAATTACTCACCGTGATTTTCCATTGTCGAATGTTTATTTAACACTCTCTATTGTCTCGCCTTTCCATCTACTCGAATGAATCTCGAATGAAATCTTTTCCTAGAATTATTTATTTTAATTAACGATTAAACATTTATCCGTTTAATTTAACTACTCAAAAAATATTTAAACCAAATAAATTACTAAATTATACCTTTCTGCCACTACCATTTTATTCGACCACTCCATAAAATAAATTCCCAAACGGCTACTCTTCTATGAAGTTGAACAACAAAGGTTGTTTCCACCTTTGCCAACCTATGTCCAATTACTAATAGCCACTGCAGCTTCCAGTGTTATCAGACCCTTTACTGAAGTCCGCCCAAGTCTACCTTACCCTGCTCATAGTAGAGATACACGTCATTGCCCGTCTCCACCCTTAAACCATTAAAACACAAACTGCATCAGCCTTTTCTTCAACATCCGAAATCCCTATATCGAAACAACCGGAATCCCAAAAAAAACTGCACGACTTCCTGATGCTGTTGATTCAAATCGCGACTTTGCCCCTTTCAATTTCTTTTAAAAAAAGTCTTCTCTTCACAACATCTTGGCTCGCATCGATTACAATCATCGCGCCTCCCTTAAATCCCAGGATCCTAGTATCCAGCTCGAATTCGAAGAGTGAAGGTGAGAGTTGCACCCAATTCGAACTCCATCCTTCCCTGATCGCTGTCACCCCCCGCGCCTTCAGATAACATCGCAGATCTATTTTTTTATTTGATTTCGAGTGGAAAAATGAAAAGAAGAGGAAGCTGGCTTCAGGCTTCGATTTTTGAAGAAACCGAATTCAGTATTATCGAATGAAGAAAAGAGAGCAGCTCGGTTTGTTTGAGGAAAACCAAATTGGAAAATTGGTTACCATTTTTTTCTTTATCTTAAGAGGGCACGCAAATTTCCCATTTGCAAAAATAAAAGAGGGCACCATTTTATTCTAATTTTTTCTGAAGTCCTTTCAGGTTTCGATTTAAAATAAAAAGAATCGGCCATTATTCTTTCAGAAGAAAAGAACCGAAAAATAAAAGAGATGGAAGGAGAAGGTGTGATGGCCCGCCCCGCACTAGCAAACATTCCTAATGAAACGCCTTGTGCCAATGCCCAACCAGCACGGGACGATCGCTAAAGAAAGAAAAAGAAAGGAGTTTGAACTAACAAGGAACCTGTAGAATGTCTCACAGCTCATGGGATAAAATATAATAATAACATAACTTTGACATAAAACAGGCGAGACAGTGCTTAAGCTGAAAACTAAACCATCATAGCAGCGGAAATCCAAAATACAGCTTATCATCCAAATCAACATTGTTACAACTTTGAAATACTCTCTCTAAAGCAAAAGAAAGAGGTACACTACTAATGCCCAAAGTAGTGACCAACAACAACACCGGGAGAATATATGTAGATAATACGTGGGAGCCTCCTGCTCGTCTCCGGATCAGCTATTCGTGCATAACCAGCTAACCTGTCTCTAGTTTGCCCATTTAAGAGCACCTAGAGTAATAAGGAGAGACATAAAACTCTGGGTCAGACAAAAGTCTGGTATGAGCGATAAGCAACAGTACAACAACAGGTATAACTAACCATACTTGAACCTAAACCTGCAACCAAAGAGTTAGCACAACAAGATGTACGATACTCTAAGGTGACACTAACACAATGTGTGAAAATAATGGGGATGGGGTGTGCATGTCATGGTGATAGAAAAACATCAAACATAGCAATCATCCTCACATCTCTCACTCAGTGCGTAAAGTATACGATATCTACCACTTTGATCACCCAATTCTTTGTTACGATCACTCTGCCCCATGGAGTCATAAAGGCTCCACTGCACTGGTCCGTCACCACTAATACTTTGTTATGTCCATTCTGCCCCATGGAGTCATGACAACTCCACTGCACTAGCTCATAGCCCTGCTACGATCACTTTGCCCCCATGAAGCCATAACAATCGCACTACATTGATCCATAACCAATATATGTCACTCAGCGGTGAGTCAAAGCTATAGACATCGATAACTCCTTTGCACACATCCCGCAGCAAAGTCCAACTCATGGAGTTAACTCATTCGTTCCCGTCTGGATCCTAAGTAACAACTCCTCATTTGGACTACCTTTGCATCTCGGGTTTGTGGTCATCACCGGATCGGTTCGATCCTTTCCTTTATCTTCGGTTCGGTTTGTGCTACCCATCTGAGTCGGGCCGTGATGGCATGCTTCAGATCTGTTCGTCCACATCAACTTCTCCGGTTCGAGTCGTGAGCACCTATCAGTTTCGGGTCAGTGATCCTACAACGGTTCGTGGTACCCCTCCGGATCGGATCGTGGTACTGTGGAGCTCACTGGTTCATGACACCCATCGGTTTGTGGTACTTGCCCTTTATCGGATCGGTTTGTGGTGGTTGAGCAGGAGCGGTTCGGGTACTCTAACGTGAGCTGGTCGGTTCGTTGCCACCATGTATGAGCCAGTTGGGGTCATGGGATGC
The DNA here is from genome assembly GCA_030737875.1 of Allium sativum. Taxonomy (NCBI): domain Eukaryota; kingdom Viridiplantae; phylum Streptophyta; class Magnoliopsida; order Asparagales; family Amaryllidaceae; genus Allium; species Allium sativum. The sequence continues at coordinate 320,794,168 of CM060916.1, forward strand.
TCCACAAGCGGGTTAGTGGTCCGATCTGATCCCACTTCTGGCAGTTTTCCTGCAACTTTTCCAGCAACTGATGCCATACGACGACGTTTTTGATCAATCTAACAACTCTAAACAATCACAAATCATACCAAACAGTAATAGCAACATGTATAATCGACCGTAAACACCAAAACAACAATTCAACATGTAAAAATGGATCAAAAATTCCCAAAACCCATGTCTTCCCCTTAATCATGTTTAATTATACAATTAGCAAAACTTATACAAATCACCCTAAATTTCTATCAGAGCCCTAAAATAATATTTAAGAATTTTACAAAATTTTCCAGATTTTTCTGAGTCATAATTTTCTCTAATTATCACTAATCACCCCTAATTAGCCGTAATTAGTGAAAAACAACGCAAATCGCTCACCTTAGCCACAAATTAATCTTAGATCTAAACTTTGCTACTGTTTTGGGTCGAATTCCAATGCTTAGCAGCATCCCAAACTCAGATTTGCCACTAGACTTCCTTGATTTGGTGTAGATTAAGCTAATACGTGATTAAACGGTGATTTGGGATAAATTTAGAAATTGGAGGCCATTGTTAGGGTTGAAGAGAGCTAAATAGCAGCTGAAAAATGATAAAGAAAAGGTTTCTCTAACCCTAATCAGCCCGTATATAGCTCTAGTCCTAAAATCCCTTAATGGGCCTAGCTGCTAATCACCCGGTTAAGCCCAATTAAGCTGTTTTTCGCCTTCTAAACATTATTTCAGCCATATTTCCCAAATAGTAAATCCGTTTGACAAATGTGACCACACTACGGAAAGCTAAACCATCATTTGTATCTAATGGAAGTGGTTTCAGGTCAAAACTCCTTACCAATCAAAAGTTACAGGCGAAACAAGATTCGCCAAGGGCAAAATGGTCATTTAAAAATCGGCAAAAATTGTGAACATGGAAAATGACCCCAATAGTCGTCTCCCAAGGTTACGCATCCATAAAACTTCATACGAAAAAGAAATAAATATCCTACAATCCTCCGATGCGTAGAATGCGGGTCGTTACATTTTCCCCCCTTAAGATATTTCGTCCTAGAAATTCCTTAACCAAAACATACAAAGAATCCCGCATGCCTATCAATCATTTACAACAATCAAACATACATAACAACACAACAAGGCTATCCTAGCATGCGGTCTACTAACAAGGGAGAACTATATCGATATAAAAGTCTTACCTGGCAAAGAGTTCTGGATACTTCTTCCTTATGTTCTCCTCTGTTTCCCAAGTACAGTCTTTCTAATCATCACCCCCACTGAACTTTGACTATATTCACCACTTCCTTCGAAGCCGCTTCGTATCGTTCCCAACAATACGCATTGGTCGGCGGTTCCCAACCGCATCGGTCGGCGGTTCCCAACCGCATCGGTTAGTGGTTCCCAACCACTTCAGATTCTACTTCAATATCGTCCAACTGATCTGGTGAAATAACCACATTAGGGTCATGCACAAACTTCCTTAACTGGGAAATATGAAATACATTGTGAACTCCCACCATCTTGTCAGGTAACTCAACTTTATATGCCAAATTCACAACTTGTTTGAGAACTGGGAATGGACCAACAAATCTTGGTGCCAACTTGCCTCTCTTACCAAAACGAATCACGCTCTTTAACGGAGAAATCTTAACAAACACCAAGTCGCCAGTGGAGAATTTCAATTCTCTTTGTCTCTTATCTGCATAACTCTTCTGCCTATCTTGGGTAGTCTTCATTCCCTGTTGAATAACTTTGATCTTGTCTAATGTTTCTCATATCACATCTGGCCCAAGCACAAATTTCTCACCAGTTTCCAACCAATATGATGGTGAGTTGCACGGTCTTCCGCCTAAAGCTTCAAATGGAGCTACACCAATACTAGACTGATAACTATTATTATATGCAAATTCCACTAGATGCAAATGGTTGTTCCATGATCCTCCAAAATCTAATATGCAAGCTCTTAAGAGATCTTCTAATACTCGATTCACCCTCATTGTATGACCGTCGGTTTGTGGATGGTACGCCGTACTGAGATGTAATTCTAATCCTAAAGCCTCTTGTAAGCTCTTCCAAAATCCACTAGTGAACAACGGATCTCGATCACTCACAATGCCTTTGGGTACTCGATGAAATCTCACTTCCCACTTCATATACAGTTCCGCTAACTTAGCAGCTATTCTATTGAACTTGACGGGTATAAACCTTGCACTCTTGGTCAACTGGTCCACAATCACCCAATTGTTATCATGGCCCGATCTAGTCCTTAGTAATCCATCAATGAGGTCCATCGAGACTTGTTCCCATTTCCATTCTGGAATTTCTAATGGTTGCAACAAACCACTAGGTTTCTTTTGCTCAGCTTTAACTAGCTGGCAGTTCGCGCATCTGAATATAAGCTTCCCAACGTCTCTTTTTATCCCTTCCCAGTAGTAGGTCTGCTTCACATCTCGATACATTTTATTACCACCGGGATGTATAGTCAGTTTTGAGTGATGACATTTTCTAAGCACTTCATCTCTCAATCCATTGACAATGGGTACAACCAATCTACCATCCTTTCGAAGCCATCTTTCTCAATCAAGCCCATACTTGTTCATCTCCTCACTGTCGATACCCATTTCTAATTTGGAGATGATTTCTAGTAGGTTAGGATCGTTCCTCTGACTGGAACCAATCAGCTCAATCAAAGTAGGTCTAATTGTCAAACTTTCTAACATCTATGGATCCAATTCGCACTTTGGTCTGAAACTGTACCCTGTAATATACTCCAGTTGCTTCCACTTAAGAAACATAGCCCCTAAACTGGCATGTCTTCTACTCAATGCATTAGCTACTACATTGCCCTTTCCAGGTGTATATGCGATATCAAAATCATAGGAGGCCAAGAATTCTAACCATCTTTGCTATCGGAGATTTAGATCCTTCTGAGAGAAGAGATACTTTAACGATTTATGATCCATACACAACTAGAATCTTTCTCCCTAGAGATAATGTCTCCACATCTTCAATGAGTTCACGATCGCTGCCAATTCCAAATCATGGGTAGGATATCTTCTCTCATGCGGTTTCAGTTGCCGACTAGCATAACCTACTACCCTACCTCCTTGCATCAACACAGCACCTAGTCTGGTACCACAAGCATCAGTTATATTGTCATCTCTTCATTCCCTTTAGGAATGACTAACACTGGCGCACGCATCAACTTTTCCTTTAGACTTTTAAATGCATTTTCACAATTTCTGCCCCAGACAAAAGCTTGATTCTTCTTGGTCAACTAAGTTAACGGTGCTACTATCCTTGAGAAGTTTAGATAAACTTACGATAATATCCAGCTAATCCCGAGAAACTTCTTACGTCTATCGCATTCTTGGGTGTAGACCAATCTTTTACCGTAGCCACCTTCGTAGGATCCATGGCAATACCAATCTCTAAAACAATATGGCCCAAGAATCTCACTTCCCTCCTTCAGAAGTGATACTTAGAATGCTTTGCTTTCAATTGGTGTTTTCTCAACACCTCCATCACCACTCTCAAATATTCCTTGTGTTCTTCTTCTGTCCCCGAATAAACAAGTATATCATCCACGAACACAAGAACAAACTTATTCAATTGGTCCCTGAATACCCCATTCATAAGATCCACAAAATATGCTGGTGCTTTGGTCAACCCAAATGGCATGACCAACCACTCATAGAATCCGGACGGCATCCGAAATGTCGTTTTAGGAACACTGTCAGCTGCTACTCGGAGCTGATGAAATCATGTCGCGAGGTCCAATTGGGAGAACACTCTTGCTCCATCCAGTTGATCAAACAAATCATCTATCCGTGGAAGAGGCTACTTATTCTTCCTAGTCACTTTATTCAAATCGCGATAGTCCACACATAAACGAAGGGAACCTTCTGCCTTAGTGGAAAATACAACTGGTGCTCCTCTTTCGGAGACACTTCTTCTGATAAATCCCTTCATCAAAAGATTTCTTACTTGCGCCCCGAGCACTCTCTGCTCCCTTGGTCCCATACGACGAAGTGGCATCACTATAGGTCTAGCATATTTCACTAAATCAATACGGAACTCAATCTCTCGATGTGGTGGAAGTTTGGTCACTTCCTTGAAGATATCCGGATACTGGCCAATAATGGGAATTCCTGCTAACTCGTCCTACGGGATGTCGAGGGAATTTAGAAAACTAGCCATCACCTCATCACTAGGTAGGCCACCAAACACTACCCTCCGCCCATCATCTGCCATAATAGTCACCGAAAATCCCTCGTAGTCTACCACCACCCCATATCTTTGGAGCCAATCGACTCCCAAAATAATGTCAAACCCAGTAAAGCCTAAAACAAAGCAATCACAAGCAAACATAAATCCATGACTCGATAAGACCACATTACGACAAATCACACTAAGGCTAATCGAACCACCGATCGGGTACATCACCGCTAAAGGTCTATCAACTATCTCGGGTTCCAATCCCAACCTATGTACCAGGTCACTAGATTTGAAGGAACGGGAAGCCCCAGTATCAAACATTACTCGAACAGGAACATCATAAATAGAAAGCATACCTTGAATAATGACATTCTTTCCTTTCTCTGCCACAGTTGGGGCATTCATCGAAGAAGGAACAACATTAATAGTGCATGCTTTCACAGTTTGCTTCTCTTTGGGGGTTGCGGACATTTATCCTTTTGATTTTCGACTTGGCCGTAGTTGAAGCATTTCCTGTTCGCTGGCTTTGCTCGACATTCTTTAGCATAATGGCCCTTCTTGCCATAGCTAAAGCACTCAACATCTTTCTTACTCTTCTTTTGACCATCCTTAGTCAGATTCTGCTTCCTTTTATTCTAGGAATCAGTCTTGCCTCCACCGCTTGCCTGTGTCCTTGGCCCCTCTATGGATGCAACAACGACTTCAGCCTTGGGCTTATGATAAAGGCTCTCTTACCTTAATGCTCTCCCAACAATTGATTCAGAAGTCTCATCAATATGGTTTATAAGCCTTTCCCCTAAGTACTGATCTAAGCCTGTTATGAACTTCTCATTCTTCTTCTCGGGAGTGTCAATAAGGGATAATCCATACTTCGATAAAGTATAGAACTCAATAATATACTCTTCGACTGCCCTACCATTCCGTTTAAGCTCCAAAAACATCCTAAAAAACTCTGACTTTTCGGCAGCTGGGATAAACTTATCAATGAATCGGGCCTTGAACTGATCCAAAGTAACTTGATCCTTAGGGGTAGCTGCCTTAAAAGCATTCCACCAGTTCATAGCCCGTCCTTGCAGCTGACAGGATGCTAGCTTCCTCTTCATCGCGTCTTCAATTCCCAGATCCTCGAAGATACGCTCACAAATGTCAAGCCAGTCCTGAACTTCTGTGGCCGATTCCGTTCCATGGAATGGCTTCCCACCAAGACTAGTGTAGTCCTTACAGAGCTTAGCGAAATCTGCCTTAGGCGCCTGCACCGCTACACCACCACCATTTGCTGCATTAGGTGCTGCCCTCTGAACATCCCTAAGCATCTCTCTCATGAAGTCAGTAAACATCGTCATCATATCAGGGGCATTCCTATAATTAGCTCCTCTACCAGTACCCCTCGTATATCGACTCATTGTTCAATCTGTAAGGAGAAAACGATTAACCATCTCTTCAGTGGTGCCAGTGCAGTGCAACTCCATCCTTAAATATAATAATAGTGTAAATATAGCTTTTGAAAACCAAAATATCATAAATACGTGCTCTCATATACGTATACTATCTCTCCCTGGTGTTTTTCCTTAGATTAAATACGCAACCTAGAGCTATGATACCAAGTGTGACGGCCCGCCTCGTACCAGCCGACATTTCCAATGAAACGCGGTGTGCCAATGCCCAACCAGCACGGGACGATCGCCAAAGAAAGGAAAAGAAAGGAATTTGAACTAACAAGGAACCTGTAGAATGTCTCACAACGCATGAGATAAAATATAATAATAACATAACTTTGACATAATACAGGCGAGACAGTGCAAAAGCTAAAAACTAAACCATCATAGCAGTGGAAATCCAAAATACAGCTTATCATCCAAATTAACATTATTACAACTTTGAAATACTGTCTCTAAAGCGAAAGAAAGAGGTACACTACTAATGCCCAAAGTAGTGGCCAACAACAAAACATGGAGAATATATGTAGATAATACGTGGGAGCCTCCTTCTCGTCTTTGGATCAGCTACTCGTGCATAACCAGCTAACATGTCTCTAATCTACCGTTTAAGAGCACCCAGAGTAATAAGAAGTGACATTAAACTCTGGGTCAGACGAAAGTCTGGTATGAGCGATAAGCAACAGAACAATAACAGTTATAAATAACCATACTTGACCTACAACCAAAGAGTTAGCACAACAAGATGTACGATACTCTAAGGTGAAACTAACACATGGTGTGAAAATAATAGGGAGGGGGTGTGCATGTCATGGTGATAGCAAAACATCAAACATAGAAATTATCCTCACATCTCTCACTCAGTGCGTAAAGTATATGATATCTTCCACTTTGATCACCCAATTCTTTGTTACGATCACTCTGCCCTATAGAGTCGTAACTGCTCCACTGCACTGATCTGTAACCACTAATACTTTGCTATGTCCATTCTGCCCCATTGATTCATGACAACTCCACTGCACTGTCTCATAGCCCTGCTACGATCACTTTGCCCCATGGAGTCATAACAACCCCACTGCACTCATCCATAGCCAATATCCGTCTCTCAGCGGTGAGTCAAAGCTATAGACATCGACAACCCCTTTGCACACGTACCGCAGCAAAGTCCAACTCATGGAGTTAACTCGTTGGTTCCCATCTGGATCCTAAGTAACAACTCCTCATTTGGACTACCTTTGCATCTCGGGTTTCTGGTCATCACCGGATCGGTTCGGTCCTTTCCTTCATCTTCGGTTCGGTTTGGTTTGTGCTACACATCTGATTCGGGTCATGATGGCATGCTTCAGATTGGTTCGTCCACGTCAACTTCTCCGGTTCGAGTCGTGAGCGCCCATTGGGTTCAAGTCGGTGATCCTAAAATGGTTCGTGGCACCCCTTTGGATCCAGTCGTGGTACTGTGGTGCTCGCTGGTTCGTGACACCCATCGGTTCTTGGTACTCGCCCTTCATCGGATCAGTTTGTGGTGCTTGAGCAGGAGCGGTTCGGTCCGGGTACTCTGACGTGAGCAGGTTGGTTTGTAGCCACAATTTACGAGCGGGTCGGGGTCATGGGATGCTCCACGAGTGGGTTAGGGGTCCAATCCGATCCCACTTCCTGCACTTTTCCTACAACTTTTCCAACAACTGTTTACGCCATAAGACGATGTTTATGACCAATCTAACAATTCTAGACAATCATAAATCATACCAAACTGTAATAGCAACATGTATAATCGACCATAAACACCAAAACAGCAATTCAACATGTAAAAATGGATCTAAAATGCCCAAAACCCATGTCTTCCCCTTAATCCCCCTTAATCATACAATTAGCAAAAATTATCCAAATCACCCCAAATTTCTATCAAAGCCCTAAAATAATATTTAAGAATTTTACAAATTTTTCTGATTTTTCTGAGCCATAATTTCGTTAATTATCACTAATCACCCCTAATTAGCCATAATTAGTGAAAAACAATGCAAATCACTCACCTTTGCCACAGATTAATCTTAGATCTGAACTTTGCCACTATTTTGGGTTGAATTCCAATGCTTAGCAGCAGCCCCAACTTAGATTTGCCACTACACTTCCTTGATTTGGTGTAGATTAAGCTAATACGCGGTTAAACGGTGATTTGGGATGAATTTAGAAAGTGGAGGCCATTGTTAGGTTCGAAAAGAGGTAAGTGGCGGTTGAAAAATGACAAAGAAAAAGTTTCCCTAATCCTAATAAGCCCTTATATAGCTCTAATCTCGAAATCCCCCAATGGGCCTAGCTGCTAATCACCGGGTTAAGCCCAATTAAGTTGTTTTTCACCTTCTTAACCTTATTTCAGCCATATCTTCCAAATGGTAAATCCGTTTGACAAATTGACCACTCTATGGAAAGCTAAACCATCATCCGAATGTAATGGAAGTCGTTTCAGGTTGAAACTCCTTACCAATCAAAAGTTATAGACGAAACAAGATTTTAGCAAGGGCAAAATGGTCATTTAAAAATTGGCAAAAATCGTGAACATGGAAAGTGACCCCAATATTCGTCTCCCAAGGTTACACGACCATACAACTTCATATAAAAAAGAAATAAATATGCTATGATCCTCTGATGCGTAGAATGCGGATCGTTACAAAAGGTCTGTCGTGATTTTATAGAAGATAGAATACTTAGGCGTGAAGGAATTATGTCTGTGTAAAGTACATCATTATTAAATGCGATTTGTAACACCCCACCTCCGCTAGGGTCACTCACAAAGGGAATGCACTAGTTTTGGTGGAGCATTATCTAGGTAAACATACATAGAAATATTACAAGACAGAACATATAAAACAGCGGAAGAAGAACCAAATTTCATTGTTTTAAAATCTAGAAAGGTCTAAAGCCTTTTACATCAAAATGCTATTAAATCCATTACATTGAAATCTGTCTTGTAATAGTAAAGAAGCATAAAACCATAGCTATAAATCATTCCCCAATAAAGCAGCAAAGCAAGCCATAGCCGAGAGCAATCCAAGCCTTCATGAGATAGCCTTGGAGCTTGGTAAGATCCGAACTAAGCTGTGTTCCAACCCTGTGAACCTGGGGAGGGGGGAAACGGAAGAAAAAGAGGTGAAACAAACTGGGTCAGTCATAAAGACTGAGTAAGTCCTAGCGACTTTCCGCATAAAAACAGGTAAAGATAATATGGCATGAATAAACTGAAAGTAAACATCAGTATGATGACAAGATAAGCTACAGGCACGATAACTAAGAATAACGTCATATGATAACATTGCAAGGTTCCCATACGGCGTGGTCCCTTGATTTACCTAACTTTAAAAATAATGATTAATAACTATTTTAGTTCTCACACCAGTCACATGACTGACCTGGAGTTTATTGTTTTAACCTAAACTCTGGGTGCCCTTATTTTGACACGGGCAGCTAGTAGTTTTGGTTTTGCAGATTTATATTCACAGGATCCTGGTTTACAGCTGGAATGATATCCGGAAAGCTTTGTATCCGTATATCTCTTCAAGTTGTGTATTCTATTATTTTCGCTGCGATGTATTTAAATGTAATTTAAATCTCTGATATTTCTGTGTAATATTTATTCATTTATACTCTGTATATTCTTATAATCTGATGGCATTGTTGTAATTTACAATGAAATGTTCTTCCGTCTGCGTTCTATTTTTTCGTGTTCTCAAAACAATTCGTTCTTTCTCTTCTCTTCGGAGACCGGGGAAGTTCGGGTCGCTTCACCTTTTAAACCATTTTCTTTTACTGTTATATTCCAGTATTCTTCATTCACTGTTGTATGTGTTCCCTATTTTTAATTAAGGAAAACACTTCATGCACCTTATTAGTTTGATAGAAGGAATCAGTATTTATTTTCATAATGTATTCCCATCTAAATTCGTGGTAGAAAGTAATTTCTTTACTTTTATTACTTTATTCACTGTGGCTTACTTGCAATCACGTTCTCAGAAACAGGTCATTTAGTGTAATATATCACTTTTCCTTTGTATCAACCTAACTCGGTTCATTACATCCCTTCCTTTCTTATTTTCTGAGTTAGACATTTAATTACCATCATTGCCATTTATTCATATCTTATTATACACATACATATATATATATATGTACATACATATGCCTAGACCTCTCACATTAAGCCTACACTTCTGGACGCTAGATTTGCCAGGTGGGTCCGGGCAGACTTCTACCACAAGTAGACTTAACCTCATGCCTTAGAACCATTTTTAGTTATGCACTTAGACCTCACACATTAGATTTACCACCTGTGAATGCTGGATATGTCCGGCAGGTCCGGGCATACTTCTATCGCAAGTGCAATCAACCTCGTGTCTAAGGCGTTACCGTTTCAAATTATTTTGTACTTAGGCATGCCCATATTTTAATAGTTATCCTTTTTTTTTCATTTAAATTTTTGGCATATTATCCTCTTCATATGTTTAGTGTAATACAATTTACATGTTGCTAAGTTATGCCTATATTTTGGTGCATGCCCTTTTTAACAAATTTTTGACATGTAAGCATTTAATTGGATAATTATTCAAATCTAACAAGCTATATGTCAATTACTCAATAATTTTCCATAAGCGAATTATATAACTATAAAAAAAGTAATCATTACCCATATTCTAAAAAGTTTATATAACATGTAATCATTCCAATACTTTATCTGATTCAACATACGAATTATTCATATTAACATCTCAACTTGGTATAACAATAACTTATAATTAACTTTGCAATTTCACAATTTATAAAAAAGGGAATGCTAAACAATAATAATAATATTATCTAAAGGCTATAACTTAAACCCACTCACCTTCCACGCTTTCCCCAAATTTTGGATCTAATCCTTTCTATCATCCATGGTTTTCCTCTTCCCTTTAATTTGATTTGAAACCTAATAACCGTGGATTGACTATTTTCATTAAAAGAGAAGGGAAAGAAATAGGAAGAATATTAATAGATTGGATCTAGTAGTTTACCTTGCTTTCATGATTTGATTATCTTTTTATTAATGTTGATTCTCCCTTCCAGATCTGGATTCATAAGTTTCCTAAGCTAACATTTTAATTTTCAAAATAGATTTGAGAAGAGAGAGAGTAATGGCAGAGCTCCAGCATAGCCACTGAATTATGAGGTTTAATGTTATGCCTAAGGTCTTATTTATAGGTGTATGGAGCAACCAGGACCTTCAAGTTTGACCAAAAGCTATCATAATCTTCCAGAAACTCAAAAACCCTAATCTGCCAAAATCTACCGTAGGGGGTCGACCCCTCCTTGGTGGGGTCGACCGCCCTTTATGTGGGTCGACCCCCTTGAAGGGATCGACCGCCATGGGTCCTGGGTTCCAGAATTGTCCTGTGTAGTTCCTGTTTTCTCTGACAAACTTCTGCAGTCTATAACTTCTTCATACGAGGTTCGTTTTACGCAAAATCGGACTTTATCTGAACCAGAATTCCGAGACAAACGCAACGGTACAATCCATTTTACTTAATTCTGAATATTTAATTAAGTTATTCTTGTTTTATAATCTTGAGTTAAAAATGCGAGGTGTAACACTCTCCCACCCTTAGGAAATTTCGTACCCGAAATTTGATAAGGGTAAAATCAATTAACCCCTCGCATAATATACATTCATTATGTGTGCATACAATTATTGCAAACATCGTGCACTTGGGCAAAGTGAAATACAACATAATAATGCATGTATGCCTAAGCGGTACCTCCTATGTGTATGCAAATTTCTCAAAAATCCTTTTAAAATATTGTAATGGCCCGCAAATCCGTACTATTTGAGTTGACTACATACATCACACATCCAACCCAAATATCACAGAAAATATGAATCATTTTTTTAGAAGAAAAAGGTGGAAGAAGAACAACACAGAATCTCACATCACAGCAGAACAAAATATAATATATCATTACTTTTGAAATACAAAATTTTAACCGTATATCATACAATTATCAGAGTACAACACTTACAACACAACGGAAATACAAATACTATATATCTAACCCTGAAGCCTCCTACTCCAAGCTCCTTTAGATAGATCTGTAAAATCCTGAACTAATTGACTGCCCATACAAATTTGGGCACCCAAGAGTTTAGGTAAAACAAAACAAAATAAACTTTGGGTCAGTCATGGGACTGGTATGAGTAAACAATTTAAAACAGTTTGGGAAAACAAAAGATATCTCATAAGACTACGCGGTATAACACGGAACAGGTTCTCCCTTATGAAAATCCAAACACTTGATTTAACTTCCAAAATCCTTTTGAAAGAAACAATAATCTTTATATCAAAACTCTTTTGATATTATAATAGTGTCTAAATCAAATAAATAGAAATCTAGTGGAACACTTTCATCTCACCCTCCACATATATAATATACAATCAACACCGCGGGCACTTATTGGGTAATGAATTTACAACTATAACAAGATATGGAACCACCTTCCGATGGTGTATCTCTAGAGAAGAATACACTAGGTTCAACAAGAACTTCTTGTAACCCAACCACACATGACCGACCACTCATTTCGCTTGAGTGTATCGAATGTATGTCACCAACGGTTGGGATCAGCAACCATTTACCGAATGGGAGAACATCGAATAGAATAAAAAATGAAATGAATTTCTCTAGATAGGTAATGATACAACCTAATTGGGAGCTACCCACTTAGTTATGCTGCCAACCTGATTTTTGTCATTTCCCGGTTGTTGAGGCCTGAGGCTACGCTTAATTACTTCTCATTGATAGCACAATCACTTTGAATGCCACATCGTTAGTTCTGTTAACTGTTAATCGATTTGCACAATTATAATATGGATATTATGCTAAGAGAATAAATTCTCCGCCACCATATATATTAATACAGACTAACATATGCGATCATTGGAAATACTCTGTTAGACATTCGTCCATACAACTTCGTTTTGGAACTGAATGAAACCGAAGGAACAATTTCCATAAATAGAAAAAGTCCTTGCACTTTACACCATCTTCGATTATCGTCATATAATCTGATTCGCAACACTACTGCCAATATGTAGTGGTTCTTGGATAATAATCCAACCGGTCTCTCCATATTGACAACGGCATTGGCAAACACTTCGATAGTCGGTTATTTAACTATCGAAGAAAAACAAACATCCATTCAAACCATCAAACAAATCACTGGGAATTTTAATTATTATTCTATTAATTTAAAACATTTCTCCATTTCCTTATCAATATTCGTTACCACGATATTTTTGATAACCATCTTGGCCTCTTATGCTATTTGGAAAACATTTCCATATATCGCCTTCTTTTATTTTCTATGCTTAGAAAATATCTTCTAATTTTAATTTGAGAACACTCCAATTACTTATCTCTTTCATGCCCTTTCATTTCTACACTCAGGAAATATTTATTATATTTCCAAAATTCCACTTCCTTGGGTTAAAACGAATGTTGTATAAAACACTGTTACAACAACCCAAAATATTTCATTCAACTAAATCTCTTTAAACATATCTCTGAGACTGAATCCTCCTATTTATCGATTAATAAATGAATCAATCAAGTTGGGGTATATTTACCTCTCAGATCTTAACTGAAATCATCATTAACTTCAAAACGGACAAGACCAATTGCCTCGAATACTCAACATCGTAAAAACCAATTATCCATTTTCAAACCCGTATACGTTTCTCTTTCTAATTATAGCAGAATTAGTTATATATCTCTTTTTTTGTTTATGATATTCTATTTTTAAGTTTGTTTCCTTATCGGATTCTATATATATCGATACGTTGATTTCTAACTATCGAATTTTCTTAAAAATTTTCTAACTCCTTAAATTTCCATAAAATTTCGCCATAACCTCCTTTGAACCGGTCGATAGTTCATACCTCAACTTGCCTCTCTTGGCCCTTTCCATCAAAAAGAAAATCAAAAAGCCAAGTGGCTTGCCGATTCAGCGCATAAAATCTCATATGGAATTTAAACGTGTACAAATCTGTTGGGCACTTAAATTATAATCTTCATATACTTCATTCCATATTTGTCTAACTCATATATGTCCATTCCCAATTTATTCCAATTCAATCCGGTCATTTTGACTCATTTCCTTAATTTATTCTTTAATTAGCTCTTTTTCCTATTTCACTTTTTATTTGAACATATCACGTTCAAATATATATTAATGCTTTTATAAAACAATCGAATGCCATTTCTAATTCAAGTTTCATATTCGATTTCGAATATGAATTTACACACCCCTTTTATAATCCAAAGTCAAATTTCGATTTAAAATTTTATTAACTAATTATTCTTTAGATTAGTTAGCTCTATTCAATAATTAAAAATCTAATTTTTGTACCAAAAATCATTTCATTTACCACGCTTGAGTTCGTATTTATTTTACAACTCAAATCTGGATTTTTCTAATGGAAATTCGGATTTTATTTGTTTAAAATCCTTTTATTAGTTTAAATAAACCATTATGGTTTTATAATGGTTATGGTGCTGTTTTTTTGAAAATTTGATTTTGACATAACTCAAAATCTATATGACAAAATTCATAATTTTCTCTACTATTAGAAAACTATTATCAAATCGGTCCTGACGATCCTTATTTCAAATAATTTTGACTTAAACTGAGTTTTGTATACTCAATTGAAGTTCGAAATGCCAATTTATGAACTACCGCGCTGCGGCGAGTTCGTTTTAATTAAATATAAACATTAAACATTGTTTAATTTAAATTTTCATTCCCATTCTAATATATATTTTAATATTTATTTAATCCAGTTTTCAAATCCAACTTAACATTTGTGATTTTCTCTAATTGTGGATTTTTCATTACTCAGTTACACATTTATTTATAACTCAATTTGCTATTTTAAATTCCAATTCCCTTTATAAATAAGTTATTTTATAAAATCATCAAACTTGTTTCAATTCAGTTTATATTCCAAATTCCGGAATAAATTCTATCGTCCCCTTTTTGAAACGATTTCCAATTCACTTTTTAAATTCATACTTGAATTTAAAATCCCAAATTACCCCCTGATAACTATCTTACTAAATTTATAAACATATATTTATAAATTTGACATCCTTGTTTTTTAATTTAGAACAAGATTCCATTTCAAATCCGTATGAAATCCAATTCATTTCATATTCCGAAACCTGGAATAAATTTATCGTTCCTTTTTCGAAATGATTTCAAATTATCTTTTAAATTCATACTTAAACTTAAATTATAGAATAACTCCCGATAACTAATTCCCTATATTTATAAACATTTTTAATAAATATACTTTTTTTGTAAATTCCAACAAGTTCAATTTCGAAATCTATTTAAAACCAAAACCTTATTTTGGACTATTCTATTTATCTTAACTAATCCATATATAGCATCGAATCTATTTTCATTTTTAAATTTAACTTCTATTTAATAGAATACTAATATTTTTTCTAAACATATTTTATTTAGATAAATTCGAACTAATCGAATCCAAATCATAAATCCTTACGAATTTATTTTAGTTCAGTTTTTATTCTGAACATCGGAATAAACTTCATTGTTTACTTCTTTTAAACGATTCCCATTTCTTTTTTTAAATTCATATTTGAATTTAAATATTCAAATTATTAAATGATAATTTTTCCACTTCATTTATAAACACACATTATAAATCCAATTCAATTCCCTAATTATCCACTGAAAATCATTCCATTTTATTAATAAACACCGTTTATAAATTTACTTCAATTTCCTGTATTATTTAATTTATAAACGTCATTTATAAATTAATCACTTCAATTTCCTGTATATTTAATTTATAAACATCGTTTATAAATTCATTACTTGTTTTATTTATTCAAAACAAACTAATATTTCTATAGCTCATTAAAAATCCAAATTCTATTTAAAAAATAGATTTCCCCTTTTAAATCTCAAATATCATTTTCATGATATTTTATATATCAACATTTTAGGCCAATGATATCTAAACAATCAAACCACCCAATTATCAATCACCACATCATATATGATAATATATATGTGAAAACAAACAATAATGATTTTTAAGGAATCCAGTTGGATCCCTCCAACTTGTTTTCCTGCATCCACAAACGTTAGCAAACATAAATAATACCCATCCTGCTTCAAGGCAGGATATCGCGGCATAGAAGGTCATCCACTATCATAGCGTCGGGCGTATAAGGTCATCTGCTAATGATACTGCGGGCATCCGCTAATGGTACTGCGGGAATCCAACCACCAATATATACGTAATAACCACAACAACCAAGCCTAAATAACTAATATATAAATATATAATAGCTAACACTGACAATCAATTTATAAACGCATCCAAGCAATCCAAAATTTATTTTTAATGATAAAAATAAATTTTGAGTGAGAATTACTCACCGTGATTTTCCTTTGTTGAATATTTATTTAACATTCTCTATCGTCTCGCCTTTCCATCTACTCGAATGAATCTCGAATGAAATCTTTTCCTAGGATTATTTATTTTAATTAACGATTAAACATTTATCCATTTATTTGAACTACTCGAAAGAAAAAAAAATTAAACTAAATAAATTATTAAATTATACCTTCCTGCTACTACCATTTTATTCGACCACTCCATAAAATAAATCCTCGAACAACTCCTCTTCTATGAAGTTGAACAACAAATGTTGTTTCCACCTTTGCCAACCTATATCCAATTACCAATAGCCGCTGCAACTTCCAGTGTTATCAGAACCTTTACTGAAGTCCACCCAAGTCTACCTGACCCTATTTATTGTTGAGCTACACTTTGTTTCCTGTCACCTCCCTTAAGCCATTAAAACACAAACTGCATTAGCCTCATCTTCAACATCCGAAATCCCTAAACCACAACAACTTGAATCTCAAAAATAATTGCATGACTTTCTGATGCTGCTGATTCAAATCGCGACTTTGCTCCTTTCATTTTCTGAAAAAAAAACATTTCTCTCTTCACAACATCTTGCCTCGCATCAATTACAATCATCACCCCTTCCTGAAAGCACAAGACCCTAATATCCAGTTCGGATTCAAAGAGTGAAGGTGAGATCGCACACAATTCGAACTCGATCCTTCCCTAAACGTAGTCACCCCCTGCGCCTTCAGATAACATCGTGGATCCCTTTTTTTTATTTCGAGTGGAAAAATGAAACAATGGGGAAGCTGGCTTTAGGCTTAGATTTTTGAAGGAACCGAAATCAATATTATCGAATGAAGAAAAGAGAGCAGCTCAGTTTGTTTGAGGAAAGCCAAATTGGAAAATTGGTTACCATTTTTTTCTTTATCTGAAGGAAAAGGGCACGCAAATATCCCATTTGCAAAATTAAAAGAGGCCAACATTTTATTTTGATTTTTGCTGAAGTCCTTTCAGGTTTCAATTTAAAATAAAAAGAATCATCCATTATTCTTTCAGAAGAAAAGAATCGAAAAATAATAGAGATGGAAGGAAAAGGTCTGTCGCGATTTTATACAAGATAGAATACTTAGGGGTGAAGAAATAATGTCTGTGTAAAGTACATCATTATAAATACGATTTGATTTTGATTTAACTGTGATTTGAGTTCAAGCTTATCCGCTATATATTATAAAAATATTTTTCGCAGTTACGAACTCCTATTTTAGCGCAACAACTGGTGTTTCTAGTGTTACACCACTATTCTAAACACATTGGGACAAGTATCGAAGCCCAAATCGATCATATGAAGAAGATATTAATTTAAATCGATATAAATTAAATTCAAAACAATTAAACTCCTCGATAATAAATTAATATTATTATTCTAATTCAAACAGAATTCTTTATTGATCATCTGAACTGTTTCCAATTTAGTTTTAACTTTGAATTCAATTAAATTTCCTATTATGATAATTTAATATATTGGATACTAAATCGAAATCGATTATTAAATCGATAACTTAATAGAAAAAATTATTTATATTATCAACTCAATATTTAAAACAATATTAAATATTTAAAAATAAATTGACTGAAAATCCGGGTCATTACATTCTTCCCCCTTAAAAGAATTTCGTCCCCGAAATTACTAAGGTAGGAAAAATGCTTCAAACTCATTAACTTTTCCAAACTCATTTATGTTGAACTCAACTCTTCAAATTTCAACAAATTTATTTCCACTAAACTTCTAGTTTTCATTAATTCATATCCAATTTACATGCATTCAATTTCATTCAAATTTATTTCAATTAATTTATTCACTTCGATCCATTTAACTTTCTTCAGTTAAAATTAAAATTCCAGAATTCTAATCCCCGGGTTTTAATTTCAAATCCTTTTGAAATCACATAGATATATACTTATATTTATTTCCATCTAAAATTTAAAACATTTGAATTTTCCAAAACAAATTATTTTCTTTCAAACAAATATCCTTCAAAACTTTTCTAAGGTAGCAATTCATCACTTAGAAACTCGAAAACAAACACTGATGACGCTGCAGTCATTATCAGAATTATTTTCCAGCCACTGAAGGGAGTTCAGTGCTTTATTACATTCAAAATCCATTCAAAACGATTTCAAAAATCCTTCCAAAACAAAGCTATATTATTTTAATATACTTCAGAAAATATTTCCCACCTTTCCACGATTTAAATTCGAAATTCTAATTTGAATTAAATTTTAATTCATCTCATTTGTATATTATATTCATATTCAAATTATATTTGGTTATATATAACAATTCCAATTTTATAATCTCATTTGATTATAATACAATCAACACATCCAAATATTATAATAATTTCAGAAAATTGCTCCTTTTCTATCAAAATAAAATTATGGGTAAAATTATTTCATTTACCACAAAAAAATATTGTGTCAAATTTCTTAGTTTAAGTATTTAGAAATTCCTATCGACTTCGTAGCGTCCCGCAATTCGATCAGAATTCATAAACCACTTAACAGACTAGCCAACACAATATAAAATAATTTTTTATCAATTAACAAATACGCTCTCTCGTATATATATACACTCAACTCATTCTAGGGTACTACTGACCCTATCTCTAATGTGCACAACCCCACCAAAGCCTAGGTGTTCGCTCAACCTATGCTCTGATACCACTGTAATGGTCGGCAAATCCGTACTATCTTATTTGACTACATACATAACACGTCCAACCCAAATATCAAAGAAAACATGAATCATTTTTTTTAGAAGAAAAAGGTAGAAGAATAACAGAAATAACAACACATAATCTCACATCGCAGTGGAACAAAGTATAATATATCATAACTTTTGAAATACAAAATTTTAACTGTATATCATACAATTATCAGAGTACAACACAACAGAAATAAAAATACTATATATCTAACCCTGAAGCCTCCTGCTTCAAGCTCCTTTAGACAGATCTGTAAAATCCAGAACTACTTGACTGCCCGTACAAATTTGGGCACCCAAGAGTTTAGGTAAAACAAAACAAAATAAACTCTGGGTCAGTCATGGGACATGTATGAGTAAACAATTTAAAACGTTTTTGGAAAATAAACGATATCTCATAAGACCACGCCGTATAACACGGAACGGATTTTCCCTTATGAGAATCCAAATACTTGATTTAACTTTCAAAATCCTTTTGAAAGAAACAATAATCTTTATATCAAAACTCTTTTGATATTATAATAGTGTCTAAATCAAATAAATAGAAATCTAGTGGAACGCTTTCATCTCACGCTCCACATATATAATAAACAATCAAAACCACGGGCACTTATTGGGTATTGAATTTCCAACTATAACAAGGTATGGAACCACATTCCGATGGTGTATCTCTAGAGGAGAATACACTGGGTTCAACAAGAACATCTTGTAACCCGACCGCATATAACCGACCACTCATTTCGCTTGAGTATATCGAATGTATATCACCAACGGTTGGGATCAGCAACCGTTTCCCGAATGGGACAGCATCGAATAGAATAAAGAATGAAATAAATTTCTCTAGATAGGTGATGGTACACCGTAATTGGGAGCTACCCATTTAGCCATGCTTCCTGCTCGATTTTTGTCATTTCCCGGTTGTTAATGCCTGAGGCTACGCTTAATTACTTCTCATTGATAGCACAATCACTTTGAATGCCACATTATCAGTTTCGTTAACCGTTAATTGATTTGCACAAATATAATTTGGATATTATGCTAAGAGAATAAATTCTTTGCCACCATATATTTTTATACAGACCAACATATGCGATCATTGGAAATACTCTGTCAGACATTTGTCCATACAACTTTGTTCTGGGACTGAACGAAACAAAAGGCACAATTTCCATAAATAGAAAAAGTCATTGCACTTACTCCGTCTTCAATCAACTTCATATAATCTGATTCGCAACTCTACTGCCAATATGGAGTGGTTCTCGGATAATAATCCAACCGGTCTGTCCATATTGACAACGATATTGGCAAACATTTCTATAGTCAGTTATTTAACTATCGAAGAAAAACAAACATCCATTCAAACCATCAAACAAATCATTGGTCCTTTTAATTAATATCTTAATAATTTAAAACATTTCTCCATTTCCTTATCAATATTCTTTAACATGATATTTTTGATAATCATCTTGGCCTCTTACGCTATTTGGAAAACATTTCCGTATATCGCCTTCTTTTATTTTCTATACTTAGAAAACATCTTCTAATTTTAATTGGAGAACACTCCAATTGCCTATCTCTTTCATGCCCGTTCATTTCTAAACTCAGGAAATATTTATTATATTTCCAAAATTCCACTTCCTTAGGTTAAAAAGAATGTTGTATACAACACCATTACAACAACCCAAAATATTTCACTCAACTAGGTCTCCTTAAACATATCTCTGAGACTGAATCCTCCAATTTATCGGTTAATAATTGAATCGATTAAGTTGGGGTATAACTACCTCTCAGACCTTGACTGAGATCATCATTAACTTCAAAACGGACAAGACCAATTGCCTTGAATACTCAACATTATAAAAACCAATTATCCATTTTCAAACCCGTATACGTTTCACTTTCTAATTTTATCAGAATTAATTATAGATCTCTTTTTTTATAATATTCTATTTTTAAGTTTGTTTCCTTATCGGATTCTATATATATCGATAATTGATTTCTAACTATCAAATTTTCTTAAAAATATTCTAACTCCTTAAATTTCCAGAAAATTTCGCCATAACCTCCTTTGTACTGGTTGATAGTTCAAACCTCAACTCGCCTCTCTAGGCCCTTTCCATTCAAAAAGAAAATCAAAAAGCCAAGTGGCTTGCCGATTCGTTGCATAAAATCTCATAGGAATTTAAACGTGTACCTTTTTGTCGAGCACTTAAATTATAATCTTCATATAATTCATTCCATATCTATTTAACCCATATATGTCCATTCCCAACTTATTCTAACTCGATCCGGTCATTATAACTCATTTTTATAATTTATTCTTTAATTAGCTATTTTGCCTATTTCACTTTTTATTTGAACATATCACGTTCAAATATATATTAATTTGTTTATAAAACAATCGAATTCCATTTCTAATTCAAGTTTCATATTCGATTTTGAATATGAATTTACAAACCCCTTTTATGATCCAAAGTCCAATTTTGATTTAAAATTTCATTAAGTAATTATTCTTCAGATTAGTTAACTCTGTTCAATAATTAAAAATCTGATTTTTGTACCAAAAAACATTTCATTTACTGCGCTTGAGTTCGTATTTATTTTACAACTCAAATCTGGATTTTTCTAATGGAAATTCGAATTTTATTTGTTTAAAATCCTTTTATTAATTTAAATAAACTGTTATGGTTTTATAATGGTTATGTGCTATTTTTCTAAAAATTTGATTTTGACACAACTCAAAATCTATACGACGAAATTCAGAATTTTCTCTTCCATTAGAAAACTATTATCAAATCGTTCCTGATGATTCTTGTTTCAAATAATTTCAACCTAAAATGAGTTCTGTACACTCAATTGAAGTTCGAAATGCCAATTTACGAACTGCAGCGCTGCGGCGAGTTCGTTTCAATTAAATATAAACATTAAACATTGTTTAATTTAAATTTTCAATCCCGTTCTAATATATATTTAGTCCAGTTTTCAAATCCAACTTAACATTTCTGACTTTCTCTAATTGTCGATTTTTCATTACTCGGTTATATATTTATTTATAACTCAATTTGCTATCTTAAATTCCAATTCCCTTTATAAATAAATTATTTTATAAAATCTTTAAACTTGTTTCAATTCGGCTTATATTCCGAATTCCGGAATAAATTCTATCGTCCCCTTTTTGAAACAATTTCCAATTCACTTTTTAAATTCATACTTGAATTTAAAATCCTAAATTACCACATGATAACTATCTTAATTAGTTTACAAACATTTGTTTATAAATTTAACATCCTTGTTTTATAATTTAAAACAAGATTCCATTTCAAATCCATATGAAACCAAATTCATTTTATATACCGAATCCTGGAATAAAACTGTCGTTCCTTTTTCGAAATGATTTCAAATTATCTTTTAAATTCATACTTGAATTTAAAATTAAAGAATATCTCCTGATAATTAATTCACGGTATTTATAAACATTTTTAATAAATATACTTGTTTTATGAATTCCATCAAGTTCCATTTCAAAATCTATTTAAAACCAAAACCTTACTTTGGACTATTCTATTTATCTTAACTAATAAATATATAACATCAAATCTATTTTCATTTTTAAATTTAACTTCTATTTAGTACAATACTAATATTTTTTCTAAACATATTTTATTTAGATAAATTCGAACTAATCGAATTTAAATCGTAAATCCTTACAGATTCATTTTAGTTCAGTTTATATTATGAACATCAAAATAAACTTCATCGTTTACTTCTTTAAAATGATTCCCCATTTCTATATTTAAACTCACATTTGAATTTAAATATTCAAATTATCAAATGATAATTTTTCCACTTCATTTATAAACATAGTTTATAAATTCATTTCAATTCCCTGATTATCTAATGAAAATCGTTCCATTTTATTTATAAACACCGTTTATAAATTTACTTCAATTTCATGTATTATTTAATTTATAAACGTCATTTATAAATTAATCGCTACAATTTCCTTATAAACATCGTTTATAAATTCAATACCTGTTTGTTTATTCAAAACAAATTAATATTTCTATAGCTCATTAAAAATCCAAATTCTATTTTAAAAATAGATTTCCCCTTTTAAATCTCAAATATCATTTTCACGATATTTTTATATATCAACATTTTAGGCCTAGTGATATTTAAACAATCAAACCACCCAATTATCAATCACCGCATTATATATGATAATATATATGTGATAACAAACAATAATAAATTTTGAGAAATCCAGTTGGATCCATCCAACCTGTTTTCCTGCATCCACAGACGTTAGCCAACATAAATAATACCCATCCCGCTTCGAGGCAGGATATCGCGGTATAGAGGGTCATCCACTATTATAGTGTAAGGCGTATAGGTCATGCGCTAATGATACTGCGGGCATCCGCTAATGGTACTGCGGGCATCCGCTAATATATATGTAATAACCACAATAACCAAGCCTAAATAACTAATATATATATATATATAATAGCCAACGTTGACAATCAATTTATAAACGCATCCAAGCAATCCACAATTTATTTTTAACGATAAAAATAAATTTAATTAAATTTTGAGAGAGAATTACTCACCGTGATTTTCCATTGTCGAATGTTTATTTAACACTCTCTATCGTCTCGCCTTTCCATCTACTCGAATGAATCTCGAATGAAATCTTTTCCTAGAATTATTTATTTTAATTAATGATTAAACATTTAGCCATTTAATTTAACTACTCAAAAAAATTTAAACCAAATAAATTACTAAATTATACCTTTCTGCCACTACCATTTTATTCGACCACTCCATAAAATAAATCCCCAAACGTCTACTCTTCTATGAAGTTGAACAACAAAGGTTGTTTCCACCTTTGCCAACCTATATCCAATTACTAATAGCCACTGCAGCTTCCAGTGTTATCAGACCCTTTACTGAAGTCCGCCCAAGTCTACCTTACCCTGTTCACAGTAGAGTTACACGTCATTGCCCGTCTCCGCCCTTAAACCATTAAAACACAAACTGCATCAGCCTTTTCTTCAACATCCGAAATCCCTATATCGAAACAACCGGAATCCCAAAAAAAACTGCACGACTTCATGATGCCGTTGATTCAAATTGCGACTTTGCCCCTTTCATTTTCTTTTTAAAAAAAAAGTTTTCTCATCACAACATCTTGCCTCGCATCGATTACAATCATCGTGCCTCCCTTAAAGCCCAGGATCCTAGTATCCAGCTCGAATTCGAAGAGTGAAGGTGAGAGTCGCACCCAATTCAAACTCCATCCTTCCCTGAACGTTGTCACCCCCTGCTCCTTCAGATAACATCGCAGATCTATTTTTTTATTTGATTTCGAGTGGAAAAATGAAAAGAAGAGGAAGCTGGCTTCAGGCTTCGATTTTTGAAGAAACCGAATTCAGTATTATCGAATGAAGAAAAGAGAGCAGCTCGGTTTGTTTGAGGAAAACCAAATTGGAAAATTGGTTACCATTTTTTTCTTTATCTTAAGAGGGCATGCAAATTTCCCATTTACAAAAATAAAAGAGGGCACCATTTTATTCTAATTTTTTCCGAAGTCCTTTCGGGTTTCGATTTAAAATAAAAAGAATCAGCCATTATTCTTTCAGAAGAAAAGAACCGAAAAATAAAAGAGATGGAAGGAAAAAGGTGTGATGGCCCGCCCCGCACTAGCAAACATTCCTAATGAAACGCGTTGTGCCAATGCCCAACCAGCACGGGACGATCGCTAAAGAAAGGAAAAGAAAGGAGTTTGAACTAACAAGGAACCTGTAGAATGTCTCACAGCTCATGGGATAAAATATAATAATAACATAACTTTGACATAAAACAGGCGAGACAGTGCATAAGCTGAAAACTAAACCATCATAGCAGCGGAAATCCAAAATACAGCTTATCATCCAAATCAACATTGTGACAACTTTGAAATACTCTCTCTAAAGCAAAAGAAAGAGGTACACTACTAATGCCCAAAGTAGTGACCAACAACAACACAGGGAGAATATATGTAGATAATACGTGGGAGCCTCCTGCTCGTCTCCGGATCAGCTATTCATGCATAACCAGCTAACCTGTCTCTAGTCTGCCCGTTTAAGAGCACCTAGAGTAATAAGGAGAGACATAAAACTCTGGGTCAGACAAAGGTCTGGTATGAGCGATAAGCAACAGAACAACAACAGGTATAACTAACCATACTTGAACCTAAACCTGCAACCAAAGAGTTAGCACAACAAGATGTACGATACTCTAAGGTGACACTAACACATGGTGTGAAAATAATGGGGATGGGGTGTGCATGTCATGCTGATAGAAAAACATCAAACATAGCAATCATCCTCACATCTCTCACTCAGTGCGTGAAGTATACGATATCTACCACTTTGATCACCCAATTCTTTGTTACGATCACTCTGCCCCATGGAGTCATAAAGGCTCCACTGCACTGGTCCGTCACCACTAATACTTTGTTATGTCCATTCTGCCCCATGGAGTCATGACAACTCCACTGCACTAGCTCATAGCC
The DNA here is from genome assembly GCA_030737875.1 of Allium sativum. Classification (NCBI taxonomy): domain Eukaryota; kingdom Viridiplantae; phylum Streptophyta; class Magnoliopsida; order Asparagales; family Amaryllidaceae; genus Allium; species Allium sativum. Next base: position 320,819,637 of record CM060916.1, read on the forward strand.
CTGCTACGATCACTTTGCCCCATGGAGTCATAACAATCCCACTACATTGATCCATAACCAATATATGTCACTCAACGGTGAGTCAAAGCTATAGACATCGATAACTCCTTTGCACACATCCCGCAGCAAAGTCCAACTCATGGAGTTAACTCGTTGGTTCCCGTATGGATCCTAAGTAACAACTCCTCATTTGGACTACCTTTGCATCTCGGGTTTCTGGTCATCACCGGATCGGTTCGATCCTTTCATTTATCTTCGGTTCGGTTCGTGCTACCCATCTGAGTCGGGCCGTGATGGCATGCTTCAGATCGGTTCGTCCACATCAACTTCTCCGGTTCGAGTCATGAGCACCTATCAGTTTTGGGTCAGTGATCCTACAACGGTTCGTGGCACCCCTCCGGATCGTATCGTGGTACTGTGGAGCTCACTGGTTCATGACACCCATCGGTTCGTGGTACTTGCCCTTTATCAGATCGGTTTGTGGTGGTTGAGCAGGACCGGTTCGGTCCGGGTACTCTGACGTGAGCTGGTCGGTTCGTAGCCACCATTCATGAGCCGGTTGGGGTCATGGGATGCTCCACAAGCGGGTTAGGAGTCCGATCCGATCACACTTCCGGCCGTTTTCCTGCAACTTTTCCAGCAACTGTTTATGCCATACGACGACGTTTTTGATCAATCTAACAACTCTAAACAATCAAAAATCATACCAAACAGTAATAGCAACATGTATAATTGGCCGTAAACACCAAAACAACAATTCAACATGTAAAAATGGATCAAAAATTCCCAAAACCCATGTCTTCCCCTTAATCATGTTTAATCATACAATTAGCAAAACTTATACAAATCACCCTAAATTTCTATCAGACTCCTAAAATAATATTTAAGAATTTTACAAAATTTTCCAGATTTTTCTGAGTCATAATTTTCTCTAATTATCACTAATCACCCCTAATTAGCCGTAATTAGTGAAAAACAACGCAAATCACTCACCTTAGCCACAAATTAATCTTAGATCTAAACTTTGCTACTGTTTTGGGTCGAATTCCAATGCTTAGCAGCATCCCAAACTCAGATTTGCCACTAGACTTCCTTGATTTGATGTAGATTAAGCTAATACGTGATTAAACGGTGATTTGGGATAAATTTAGAAATTGGAGGACATTGTTAGGGTTGAAGAGAGCTAAGTAGCAGCTGAAAAATGATAAAGAAAAGGTTTCTCTAACCCTAATCAGCCCTTATATAGCTCTAATCCCGAAATCCCTTAATGGGCCTAGCTGCTAATCACCCGGTTAAGCCCAATTAAGTTGTTTTTCACCTTCTAAACATTATTTCAGCCATATTTCCCAAATAGTTAATCCGTTTGACAAATGTGACCACACTACGGAAAGGTAAACCATCATTCGTATTTAATGGAAGTGGTTTCAGGTCAAAACTCCTTACCAATCAAAAGTTACAGGCGAAACAAGATTCGCCAAGGGCAAAATGGTCATTTAAAAATCGGCAAAAATTGTGAACATGGAAAATGACCCCAATAGTCGTCTCCCAAGGTTACGCATCCATACAACTTCATACGAAAAAGAAATAAATATCCTACAATCCTCCGATGCGTAGAATGCGGGTCGTTACATTTTCCCCCCTTAAGATATTTCGTCCTAGAAATTCCTTAACCAAAACATACAAAGAATCCCACATGCCTATCAATCATTTACAACAATCAAACATACATAACAACACAACAAGGCTATCCTAGCATGCAGTCTACTAACAAGGGAGTACTATATCGATATAAAAGTCTTACCTGGCAAAGAGTTCTGGATACTTCTTCCTTATGTTCTCCTCTGTTTCCCAAGTACAGTCTTTCTAATCATCACCCCACTGAACTTTGAATATATTCACCACTTCCTTTGAAGCCGCTACGTATCGTTCCCAACAATATGCATTGGTCGGCGGTTCCCAACCGCATCGGTCGGCGGTTTCCAACCGCATCGGTCAGTGGTTCCCAACCGCTTCAGATTCTACTTCAATATCGTCCAACTGATCTGGTGAAATAGCCACATTAGGGTCATGCACAAACTTCCTTAACTAAGAAATATGAAATACATTGTGAACTCCCACCATCTTGTCAGGTAACTCAACTTTATATGCCAAATTCCCAACTTGTTTGAGAATTGGGAATGGACCAACAAATCTTGGTGCCAACTTGCCTCTCTTACCAAAACGAATCACGCTCTTTAACGGAGAAATCTTAACAAACACCAAGTCGCCAGTGGAGAATTTCAATTCTCTTCGTCTCTTATCTGCATAACTCTTCTGCCTATCTTGGGTAGTCTTCATTCTCTGTTGAATAACTTTGATCTTGTCTAATGTTTCTCATATCACATCTGGCCCAAGCACAAATTTCTCACCAGTTTCTAACCAATACGATGGTGAGTTGCACGGTCTTCCGCATAAATCTTCAAATGGAGCTACACCAATATTAGACTGATAACTATTATTATATGCAAATTCCACTAGATGCAAATGGTTGTTCCATGATCCTCCAAAATCTAATATGCATGCTCTTAAGAGATCTTCTAATACTCGATTCACCCTCATTGTCTGACCGTCGGTTTGTGGATGGTACGCGGTACTGAGATGTAATTCTAATCCTAAAGCCTCTTGTAAGCTCTTCCAAAATCCACTAGTGAACAATGGATCTCGGTCACTCACAATGCCTTTGGGTACTCGATGAAATCTCACTTCCCACTTCATATACAGTTCCGCTAACTTAGCAGCTATTCTATTGAACTTGACGGGTATAAACCTTGCACTTTTGCTCAACTGGTCCACAATCACCCAAATGCTATCATGGCCCGATCTAGTCCTTAGTAATCCATCAATGAAATTCATCGAGACTTGTTCCCATTTCCATTCTGGAATTTCTAATGGTTGCAACAAACCACTAGGTTTCTTTTGCTCAACTTTAACTAGCTGGCAGTTCGCGCATCTGAATATAAGCTTCCCAACGTCTCTTTTTATTCCTTCCCAGTAGTAGGTCTGCTTCACGTCTCGATACATTTTATTACCACCGGGATGTATAGTCAGTTTTGAGTGATGACATTTTCTAAGCACTTCATCTCTCAATCCATTGACAATGGGTACAACCAATCTACCATCCTTTCGAAGCCATCTTTCTCAATCAAGCCCATACTTGTTCATCTCCTCACTGTCGATACCCATTTCTAATTTGGAGATGATTTCTAGTAGGTTAGGATCGTCCCTCTGACTGGAACCAATCAGCTCAATCAAAGTAGGTCTAATTGTCAAACTTGCTAACATCTCTGGATCCAATTCGCACTTTGGTCTGAAATTGTACCCTGTAATATACTCCAGTTGCTTCCACTTAAGAAACATAGCCCCTAAACTGGCATGTCTTCTACTCAATGCATTAGCTACTGCATTGCCCTTTCCAGGTGTATATGCGATATCAAAATCATAGGAGGCCCAGAATTCTAACCATCTTTGCTATCGGAGATTTATATCCTTCTGAGAGAAGAGATACTTTAACGATTTATGATCGATACGCAACTAGAATCTTTCTCCCCAGAGATAATGTCCCCACATCTTCAATGTGTTCACGGTCGCTGCCAATTCCAAATCATGGGTAGGATATCTTCTCTCACGCGGTTTCAGTTGCCGACTAGCATAAGCTACTACCCTACCTCCTTGCATCAACACAGCACCAAGTCCGGTACCACAAGCATCAGTGTATATTGTCATCTCTTCATTCCCTTTAGGAATGACTAACACTTGCGCACGCGTCAACTTTTCCTTTAGACCTTTAAATGCATTTTCTCAATTTCCGCCCCAGATGAAAGCTTGATTCTTCTTGGTCAACTAAGTTAACGGTGCTACTATCCTTGAGAAGTTTTAGATAAACTTACGATAATATCCAGCTAATCCCGAGAAACTACTTACGTCTATCACATTCTTGGGTGTAGACCAATCTTGTACCGTAGCCACCTTCGTAGGATCCATGGCAATACCAATCTCTAAAACAACATGGCCCAAGAATCTCACTTCCCTCCTTCAGAAGTGATACTTAGAAAGCTTTGCTTTCAATTGGTGTTTTCTCAACACCTCCATCACCACTCTCAAATATTCCTTGTGTTCTTCTTCTGTCCCCGAATAAACAAGTATATCATCCATGAACACAAGAACAAACTTATTCAATTGGTCCCTGAATACCCCATTCATAAGATCCACAAAATATGCTGGTGCATTGGTCAACCCAAATGGCATGACCAACCACTCATAGAATCCGGACGGCATCCGAAATGCCGTTTTAGGAACACTGTCAGCTGCTACTCGGAGCTGATGAAATCATGTCGCGAGGTCCAATTGGGAGAACACTCTTGCTCCATCCAGTTGATCAAACAAATCATCTACCCGTGGAAGAGGCTAATTATTCTTCCTAGTCACTTTATTCAAATCGCGATAGTCCACACATAAACGAAGGGAACCATCTGCCTTAGTGGAAAATATAACTGGTGCTCCTCTTTCGGAGACACTTCTTCTAATAAATCCCTTCATCAAAAGATTTCTTACTTGCGCCCCGAGCTCTCTCTGCTCCCTTGGTGCCATACGACGAAGTGGCATCACTATAGGTCTAGCATCTTTCACTAAATCAATACGGAACTCAATCTCTCGGTTTGGTGGAAGTTTGGTCACTTCCTTGAAGATATCCGGATACTGGCCAATAATGGGAATTCCTGCTAACTCGTCCTATGGGATGTCGAGGGAATATAGAAAACTAGCCATCACCTCATCACTAGGTAGGCCACCAAACACTACCCTCCGCCCATCATCTTCCATAATAGTCACCGAAAATCCATCGTAGTCTACCACCACCCCATATCTTTGGAGCCAATCGACTCCCAAAATAATGTCAAACCCAGTAAAGCCTAAAACAAAGCAATCACAAGCAAACATAAATCCATGACTCGATAAGACCACATTACGACAAATCACACTAAGGCTAATCGAACCACCGATCGGGTTCATCACCGCTAAAGGTCTATCAACTATCTCGGGTTCCAATCCCAACCTATGTACCAGGTCACTAGATTTGAAGGAACGGGAAGCCCCAGTATCAAACATTACTCGAACAGGAACATCATAAATAGAAAGCATACCTTGAATAATGACATTCTTTCCTTTCTCTGCCGCAGTTGGGGCATTCATCGAAGAAGGAACAACATTAATAGTGCATGCTTTCACAATTTGCTTCTCTTTGGGGGTTGCGGACATTTATCCTTATGATGTCCGACTTGGCCGCAGTTGAAGCATTTCCTGTTCGCTGGCTTTGCTCGACATTCTTTAGCATAATGGCCCTTCTTGCCATAGCTAAAGCAATCAACATCTTTCTTACTCTTCTTTTGACCATCCTTAGTCAGATTCTGCTTCCTTTTATTCTGAGAATTAGTCTTGCCTCCACCGCTTGCCTGTGTCCTTGGCCCCTCTATAGATGCAACAACGACTTCAGCCTTGGGCTTATGATAAAGGCTCTCTGACCTTAATGCTCTCCCAACAATTGATCCAGAAGTCTCATCAATATGGTTTATAAGCCTTTCCCCTAAGTACTGATCTAAGCCTGTTATGAACTTCTCATTCTTCTTCTCGGGAGTGTCAATAAGGGATAATCCATACTTCGATAAAGTATAGAACTCAACAATATACTCTTAGACTGCCCTACCATTCTGTTTAAGCTCCAAAAACATCCTAAACAACTCTGACTTTTGGTCAGCTGGGAAAAACTTATCAATGAAATGGGCCTTGAACTGATCCAAAGTAACTTGATCCTTAGGGGTAGCTGCCTTAAAAGCATTCCACCAGTTCATAGCCCGTCCTTGCAGCTGACGGGATGCTAGCTTCCTCTTCATCGCGTCTTCAATTCCCAGATCCTCGAAGATACGCTCACAAATGTCAAGCCAATCCTGAACTTCTGTAGCCGATTCCGTTTCATGGAATGGCTTCCCACCAAGACTAGTGTAGTCCTTACAGAGCTTAGCGAAATCAGCCCTATGCGCCTGCACCGCTACACCACCACCATTTCCTGCATTAGGTGCTGCCCTCTGAACATCCCTAAGCATCTCTCTCATGAAGTCAGTAAACATCGTCATCATATCAGGGGCATTCCTATAATTAGCTCCTCTACCAGTACCCCTCGTATATCGACTCATTGTTCGATCTGTAAGGAGAAAACGATTAACCATCTCTTCAGTGGTGCCAGTGCAGTGCAACTCCATCCTTAAATATACTAATAATGTAAATATAGCTTTTGAAAACCAAAATATCATAAATACGCGCTCTCATATACGTATACTATCTCTCCCTGGTGTTTTTCCCTAGATTAAATACGCAACCTAGAGCTCTGATTCCAAGTGTGACGGCCCGCCTCGTACCAGCCGACATTTCCAATGAAACGCGGTGTGCCAATGCCCAACCAGCACGGGACGATCGCCAAAGAAAGGAAAAGAAAGGAATTTGAACTAACAAGGAACCTATAGAATGTCTCACAACGCATGAGATAAAATATAATAATAACATAACTTTGACATAATACAGGCGAGACAGTGCAAAAGCTAAAAACTAAACCATCATAGCAGTGGAAATCCAAAATACAGCTTATCATCCAAATTAACATTATTACAACTTTGAAATACTGTCTCTAAAGCGAAAGAAAGAGGTACACTACTCATGCCCAAAGTAGTGACCAACAACAAAACATGGAGAATATATGTAGATAATACGTGGGAGCCTCCTTCTCGTCTCTGGATCAGCTACTCGTGCATAACCAGCTAACATGTCTCTAGTCTACCGTTTAAGAGCACCCAGAGTAATAAGAAGTGACATTAAACTCTGGGTCAGACAAAAGTCTGGTATGAGCGATAAGCAACAGAACAATAACAGATATAAATAACCATACTTGAACCTAGACCTGCAACCAAAGAGTTAGCACAACAAGATGTACGATACTCTAAGGTGACACTAAAACATGGTGTGAAAATAATAGGGAGGGGGTGTGCATGTCATGGTGATAGCAAAACATCAAACATAGAAATTATCCTCACATCTCTCACTCAGTGCGTAAAGTATATGATATCTTCCACTTTGATCACCCAATTCTTTGTTACGATCACTCTGCCTTATAGAGTCATAAATGCTCCACTGCACTGATCTGTAACCACTAATACTTTGCTATGTCCACTCTGCCCCCTTGAGTCATGACAACTCCACTGCACTGTCTCATAGCCCTGCTACGATCACTTTGCCCCATGAAGTCATAACAACCCCACTGCACTCATCCATAGCCAATATCCGTCTCTCAGCGGTGAGTCAAAGCTATAGACATCGATAACCCCTTTGCACACGTACCGCAGCAAAGTCCAACTCATGGAGTTAACTCGTTGGTTCCCATCTGGATCCTAAGTAACAACTCCTCATTTGGACTACCTTTGCATCTTGGGTTTCTGGTCATCACCGGATCGGTTCGGTCCTTTCCTTCATCTTCGGTTCGGTTTGGTTTGTGCTACACATCTGATTCGGGTCATGATGGCATGCTTCAGATTGGTTCATCCACGTCAACTTCTCCGGTTCGAGTCGTGAGTACCCATTGGGTTCAGGTCGGTGATCCTAAAATGGTTTGTGGCACTCCTTTGGATCCAGTCGTGATACTATGGTGCTCGCTGGTTCGTGACACCCATCGGTTCGTGGTACTCGCCCTTCATCGGATCAGTTTGTGGTGCTTGAGCAGGAGCGGTTCGGTCCGGGTACTCTAACGTGAGCAGGTTGGTTTGTAGCCATAATTTACGAGCGGGTCGGGGTCGTGGGATGCACCACGAGCGGGTTAGGGGTCCAGTCCGATCCCACTTCCTGCACTTTTCTTACAACTTTTCCAACAACTGTTTACACCATAAGACGACGTTTATGACCAATCTAACAATTCTGGACAATCATAAATCATACCAAACAGTAATAGCAACATGTATAATCGACCATAAACACCAAAACAGCCATTCAACATGTAAAAATGGATCTAAAATGCCCAAAACCCATGTCTTCCCCTTAATCCCCCTTAATCATGTTTAATCATACAATTAGCAAAAATTATCCAAATCACCCCAAATTTCTATCAAAGCCCTAAAATAATATTTAAGAATTTTACAAATTTTTCAGATTTTTCTGAGCCATAATTTCGTTAATTATCACTAATCACCCCTAATTAGCCATCATTAGTGAAAAACAATGCAAATCACTCACCTTTGCCACAGATTAATCTTAGATCTGAACTTTGCTACTGTTTTGGGTTGAATTCCAATGCTTAGTAGCAGCCCCAACTTAGATTTGCCACTACACTTCCATGATTTGGTGTAGATTAAGCTAATACGCGGTTAAACGTTGATTTGGGATGAATTTAGAAAGTGGAGGCCATTGTTAGGTTTGAAAAGAGGTAAGTGGCGGCTGAAAAATGACAAAGAAAAAGTTTCTCTAATCCTAATAAGCCCTTATATAGCTCTAATCTCGAAATCCCCCAATGGGCCTAGCTGCTAATCACCGGGTTAAGCCCAATTAAGTTGTTTTTCACCTTCTTAACCTTATTTCAGCCATATTTTCCAAATGGTAAACCCGTTTGACAAATTTGACCACTCTATGGAAAGCTAAACCATCATCCGAATGAAATGGATGTCGTTTTAGGTTGAAACTCCTTACCAATCAAAAGTTATAGACGAAACAAGATTTTAGCAAGGGCAAAATGGTCATTTAAAAATTGGCAAAAATCGTGAACATGGAAAATGACCCCAATATTCGTCTCCCAAGGTTACACGACCATACAACTTCATATAAAAAAGAAATAAATATGCTATGATCCTCCGATGCGTAGAATGCGGATCGTTACAAAAGGTCTGTCATGATTTTATAGAAGATAGAATACTTAGGCGTGAAGGAATTATGTCTGTGTAAAGTACATCATTATTAAATGCGATTTGTAACAACCTACCTCCGCTAGGGTCACTCACAAAGGGAATGCACTAGTTTTGGTGGAGCATTATCTAGGTAAACATACACAGAAATATTACAAGACAGAACATATAAAACAGCGGAAGAAGAACCAAATTTCATTGCTTTAAAATCTAGAAAGGTCTAAAGCCTTTTACATCAAAATGCTATTAAATCCATTACATTGAAATCTGTCTTGCAATAGTAAAGAAGCATAAAACCATAGCTATAAATCATTCCCCAATAAAGCAGCAAAGCAAGCCATAACCGAAAGCAATCCAAGCCTTCATGAGATAGCCTTGGAGCTTGGTAAGATCCGAATTAAGCTGTGTTCCCACCCTGTGAACCTGGGGGGGGGGGGAGGGGAAACGGAAGAAAAAGAGGTGAAACAAACTGGGTCAGTCATAAAGATTGAGTAAGTCCTAGTGACTTTCCGCATAAAAACAGGTTAAGATAATATGGCATGAATAAACTGAAAGTAAACATAAGTATGATGACAAGATAAGCTATAGGCATGATAACTAAGAATAACGTCATAGGATAACATTGCAAGGTTCCCATTCAGGGTGAACTAAGTATAGTTTCGCGAGATTTCTATCAAGCATCGCAAGATTTCTCTGCTTCACCTTTAAAACGATATTTATTTGCTCTGATTTCCTAAATTCTCTGCACTAACTGTACTAGTATCCCAACCCGTATCATCCTTTCCATGTATATGTACAGTCCCTTGCCGTATATCGTACGGGTTTCATCACGTATTTCTATACTACTTCAACGTAGTGCCACCATTCTTGAAATCGTTGGGACCGCCACCCTTGTTCTGGCTAGGTTTCCTTATCATGAGCTATCGCGTGTTCAACTAGGATTTATGCCACCTAGGACCACTAGGGATTATGCTACCTATTGAACGTTTTCTAGATTCGATTAGGGTTTACGCCACCTAGGACTACTAGGGATTATGCTACCTAACGAATTCCACGTAATGATCTATTAATCGATCGGCTCACTACAAGTCCAAGCTCGTTCATGTGTCTGTGTCCTACGGCCCTATCCAGAAATGTAGTTACCTCTGCTAGGTCCACCATAGGGTGTATCAAGTCCTATGGTGCCAACCACCGACACGAATCAAGCACGCGCAGTGTAAATCTACGGGTGCCTAATGCCTGCTTTTTCAACTCCGGACTACGTGCACAACCATAGCCCGCCTGAACCTACAATGGCGCACCCACTCAGTCGTCGTTCTGGTCGCTTACAATCAGCCCAGTAATCATGCCCCACCCTGCCTAGTTCCAGGGTATCGCGATACATCTAGTGGGTTACTGCTGAAAAGGACCGCGCAACTAGGGTTTTCGTCTAGTAGGTTAAGTGTTGTCATTTAAATTCGAGAGTTAACCCCATCGGTCTAGCATGTCAAGTTGGTTAAGTGTTTCCATTCAAGTTCATGACTTAACCAGTCTACGTGTCATGTCAAATTAGCTAAGTCTTGTCGTTTAAATTCATGACTTAGCCCTATGAATCATGTGTCAAGTTGGTTAAGTATATTCAAGCAGTTCATGACTTAACCCTATCAAATCGTCGTGTCAAATTGGTTAAGTATATTCAAGCGGTTCAGGATTTAACCCTATCAAATCATCGTGTCAAATTGGTTAAGTATATTCAAGCGGTTCAGGACTTGACTCTATTGTGTTAAATTGGTGAAGTATATTCAAGTGGTTCATGACTTAACCGTATCGTGTGGCATTAATTCATTAATGCACTTCAACCTCTCACATTAGACTAACTGTTGTGGTTGCTGGATTTGCCGGGCGGTTCCGGGCAGATTTACACCACAACATAGTCTAACCTCGGGTTTTACGTGCGATATGACAGACTACCCACATTGGATCCTATTGTTTGGAGCCACTGGATTTGCCGGGCGGTTCCAGGCAGATTTACACTGCAAACTCAACCCAACCTCGAGTTGGCCATTTTCAAGTTTATCTAATTGTCATGCCCACAATCAAGTTTTCATGTCAAAATTCATGTCGAGTTTTCATGTCATGTTTCATGTCAAATCGTGTCAATTTTTCAAGGCAAGTTTCATATCAAGTCGATGTCATGTTCGTGTCCATATCCAGGTTCAAGTTATAACAGCGTTAATGTTTCAAGTTTTGCCTATTATCGAGTTCATAATTCATGTTCATAACCAATTCATGTTTTGCCTAATCTACCCAAATTGTACTCCCTTCGCACGTGAACGTGAATCGATCTCTACTACAAATAAATCCAAATCTCGAAATAAAGGGAATAGCATCAAAACTATGATAGGCACAAGGGACTAGCATAAAGCAATAAAAGGGGTTACAAGACTAGCATGACATAACTTGAGATAATTGGTTACAACATCACTGACATATAGGATTTCAAATCTTGCAAGATAAGGTGATAGTCATGATAAACGCTGACATAAAAGAATAGGCATGCAAAAGCAAGCCAAATACAAGGATAATGGATCCAATGGTTTTGGTGTACATAATAGCAAATAAACTAAAAAAGTCACACCTTTGGTATGAGATCCAACAAACTGCGAATTCGGTGTACAACATGGGTTTCAATCAACTATAATAGTCCCTGGTAATTAACCCCGATAGTCATACACATGGTCATAGGTAGAAATCTCATAATTAAGAATCCTAAGCAATTTATCAGAATAGTCATGGTTAATTATCCAAAATAGTTCTAGGCAATAGTCATAGGCAAATAACAGTAATAGTTTCAAGGTCATGGTAATAGATAATGGCCTTATGTTCATAATCATAGATAATAATTCTCGTAGTCAAGAGTCATAGTTGATTAGCCATAATTGTCCTTGTCATAGTCATAAACAACAGTCTTTCTTTCTCCATCATAGGCATAGGCTTAGTCTTATTAGTCATAGGCAGTCTTATGTTCACCGTCATAATCATTTGCATAGTCATATTAGTCATAGGCAGTCTTATGTTCTCAGTCATAGTCCTATTCCATTAACAATAGATTCAACGTCATAGGCAGGTTAAGGTTATAGATACGAGAGAGTTTGATTTACAACATGAATAGGTCCAAAGCAATATTCACGAAAGTCAAGATCCAAGATGAACAAGAATAGATACGAATCAATTACCATACATAGATCCAATTCCAATTTACAACATGGATATTAAATTTACAGCTTTTATCTAAAAGTAACTTGAACTTACAGTGCGTGGATCGAGAATTAGAAAGCAGAATTTGACTGTTGAATCTCTATTTGATCCATCGTGTTCTAATTGAAATCCCCCCAATTTGCAAATCCCTAAGCGTAGTCTTGGTGGAGAAGGAGCAGTCCTTTTTCTTCCTTTTTATCTTTTTATTTTGATTATCTTAGAAGCAGCATAAGGGTAGAAAGAAATGGTGTGGAGAAAATGAGACTAGGGGGGCTGTTTATATAGGGTTGGGCAGACGAACCTGGTCAGAAAACGAGTCTAAATACGTTAGGATGCATCTGGTTCAGGAAACAGGTTCGGGAGGCAGGTCGACCCCCAGGTCGACACTATGGTCGACCTGGCCCCTGGGAGGTCAACACTATGGTCGACCCCCAGGTCAACCTGGTTTATGGGCAGGAAATTTCCCGCCCAGGCTGCTGCGGGGTTTGAATTCGAATTTCGAATTCGAAATTCGAGTTGTCGTTGATTCTAAAAATTCCTGAAACTTCGGAGGGTCATATCTCCCTCATATGTACTCCGATTTTCGAAAACTCGGACTCTGTTCCGTGTAAAATTTCGAGACGAACACAATAGCGTAACCCGTTTCCCTTAATTCTTTTATAAAAATTAATTCTGCCTTGATTTATGACTTTAACATGTTATAAAAAATCTGGGTTGTTACATTTTCCCCTCCTTAAAGGATTTCGTCCCCGAAATCTTCAAGTTAAGAAGAATGTGTCCTACCATCCAATCATCCATCTTCTCAATCATCAATCACAGGCATCCATTGTCCTTAAGAGATTTCTAATGTTGTATGAATATATGCAGAAAGTGTGTGTATATGTTCCTTATCTAATGCAAATGATCAGGCCTGATTGATCTTCTTAATGCAAAATATGTTTAATGCCATGAGTCCAACATGTATGCAAATAGCCCTAATCACATAAACACTATATGTGTGCTCAAACATTCATCCATATGCAACATTCACATGATAACACATTCAATTTCATCCATAAACAAGTATAAACACTCATGCATATGCAATATGAAAATGTGTCTGAGCCGATCTAGTGCCTAATGTGTGTTATGCAACCACGAGCAACCACTTGCAACCACTTGCAACCATCAATCATAACATGTCTCAAACACATGTTTCACCCAATTGTTCCTACCTAAAGATATAGTCGAATGATAGAAGCAAGTAAAAACTTTGTGCCCATTAGGCAATGTCAAAGCTGGAAATATACGTCACATATATACTGAATAGGAGAAGAACTCCCTAAGCCCCAGTCCATATCCTATAAAACCCAAAAAGTTTAGTCAACCCAACAGACACCCTCAAGCCCCAACATGTATTACTAACAGATAAGTCATGCCTCCTATGGGGTTTGCAACAAAAATAGGATTGAGAATAGGGCCGAGAGGATATACTTGAAAGATAGTATGCAAGTAAGCTCTATAGGAAAAGAGGAATCAAGGATATACTCTTAAAAAGAGATATGATGCACGTATCTAGTCTTCAATCTTCTAAGTCGCATTTCCTTGAGCTTAACTCCATTGTGCTTTGGCCGTTTTTAACTTTACAATTTCGTAGCTTCTTAATTCTTGTTTCCAAAATATGAGTTGGAACTCATTTCACTGTCGCCTCTCGTTCCACTTTCCCTTATTCTTTTTCTAGTATACTCGGCTTAAACATAACTACGTACTCATGGTTTCATGCAAGCTCCCCAAAATTCACTAGTGAATCCTGGATCTCGTTTACTCACTATAAGGTATTCCACACAGAAGAACTATCTCTTGAAAACAAACAAATGTCAACCATGTTGCCAAATGTACTTAATAAGGTGATTTTCTATAACTCATGCATAAGCGAAATGAACCATCCTCCTTAGTGGCGAACACTACTCGAGCGGATCGATAAATGTATCAAGAACGGATCGATAAATGTATCAAGAGATTCTAGGTAACTAAGCATGGAAGAACCCTAAGGGTTACACTAGACTTCTAGGGCATTACCGGGGCAAGTCAACAATTTAACTACCCCTTTTCATATTCGAGAATGGTATCATTTCTGGATAATCACTCCATCCCTAGAATCAACCCATTGCCCAAAAGCATAAGCATTACTTCTAAATTCAACACTTAGCATAGACATTCTCAAATCCAAACAAGTCATGAATAAATGAGTCGATTCCCCAACAGGATTTTAGACAAAAATGGGATCCTCTACTACGCTAGTACTAAGGTGCAGAGACTCAATTATCGAAGCCGAATTAAAAGGATGCGATGTACCAAAGACAAAGTTCCCACGGTATGGTAGAAAAGAAAAGCTAAACTTTTAACAGAAACGTTACCACCTTTCTTAGGTATGCTAGTAGTGAGAGCATACAATTTTCCCTCTCGACGATCGTGTTCTTTGCCCTTGTCCTTGTCCTATGATACTTAACTACTTGTCCCTTTTTATCATGCTAAAGATACTTTCTCTTGTCATGGGTTTTATTATTCTCTCACTTCGGCTTCTTTCCTTTCACCTTTTCTTCCTTCGTGGATTAAGCCATATCAACAAGTTTCTCATCCTTAAGCTTGTGTTCTTTATCCTCGTTCTTACTATCCTTGTAAAGTTTCTCGAAAGCTACTTCCATCGCACGGCAACCCTACAAAGCTTGAGAAAAGATTAGTCACAGGTAAAACTACTGCGGCTACAGATGGAGGTTGGACACTACTTTGCCCTCCGACATGTGTCGCATGCCTACAAACTATGGTGAAAAAGAAAGGGAGAAGAGACACGAGGAGAGAATCAAAAGATAATGCATAATGCTTTGGGGAATAGCCTTTAATTAAAACAATATTTTTCTGGAAAAATGCTTCTTTGTAAACGGTTTTGAAAATAATTTCAAAAGGTTTTAAAAACTTTTTCCCAGTCTGGTAACCTTCTGCTCTGATACCAAATGTAACACCCGACCTCCGCTAGGGTCACTCACAAAGGGAATGCACTAGTTTTGGTGGAGCATTATCTAGGTAGACATGCACAGAAATATTACAAGACAGAACATATAAAACAGCGGAAGAAGAACCAAATTTCATTGCTTTAAAATCTAGAAAGGTCTAAAGCCTTTTACATCAAAATGCTATTAAATCCATTACATTGAAATCTGTCTTGCAATAGTAAAGAAACATAAAACCATAGTTATAAATCATTCCCCAATAAAGCAGCAAAGCAAGCCATAGCCAAGAGCAATCCAAGCCTTCATGAGATAGCCTTAGAGCTTGGTAAGATCCGAACTAAGCTGTGTTCCCACCCTGTGAACCTGGGGGGGGGGGGGAGGGGGGGAACGGAAGAAAAAGAGGCGAAACAAACTGGGTCAGTCATAAAGACTAAGTAAGTCCTAGTGACTTTCAGCATAAAAACAGGTAAAGATAATATGGCATGAATAAACTGAAAGTAAACATAAGTACGATGACAAGATAAGCTACAGGCACGATAACTAAGAATAACGTCATAGGATAACATTGCAAGGTTCCCATTCAGGATGAACTAAGTATAGTTTCGCGAGATTTCTATCAAGCATCGCAAGATTTCTCTGCTTCACCATTAAAATGATATCTATTTGCTCTGATTTTCTAAATTCTCTACACCAACTGTACTAGTATCCCAACCCGTATCATCCTTTCCATGTATATGTACAGTCCCTTGTCGTATATCGTACGGGTTACATCACGTGTTTCTATACTACTTCAACGTAGTGCCACCATTCTTGAAATCGTTGGGACCGTCACCCTTGTTCTGGCTAGGTTTCCTTATCATGAGCTATCGCGGGTTCAACTAGGATTTATGCCACTTAGGACCACTAGGGATTATGCTACCTATTGAACGTTTTCTAGATTCGATTAGGGTTTACGCCACCTAGGTCACTAGGGATTACGCTACCTAACGAATTCCATGTAACGATCTATTAATCGATCGGCTCCCTACAAGTTCTAGCTCGTTCATGTGTCTGTGTCGTACGGCCCAATCCAGAAATGTAGTTACATGTGCTAGGTCCACCATAGGGTGTATCAAGTCCTATGGTGCCAACCACCGACACGAATCAAGCACGCACAGTGTAAATCTACGGGTGCCCAATGCCTGCTTTTTCAACTCCGGACTACGTGCACGACCATAGCTAGCCTGAACCTACAATGGCGCACCCACTCAGCCGTCGTTCTGGTCGCTAACAATCAGCCCAGTAATCGTGCCTCACCCTGCCTAGTTCCAGGGTATCGTGATACATCTATTGGGTTACTGCTGAAAAGGACCGCGCAACTAGGGTTTCCGTCTAGTAGGTTAAGTGTTGTCATTTAAATTCGAGACTTAACCCCATCGGTCTAGCATGTCAAGTTGTTTAAGTGTTG
Organism: Allium sativum; assembly: GCA_030737875.1. Lineage (NCBI taxonomy): Eukaryota > Viridiplantae > Streptophyta > Magnoliopsida > Asparagales > Amaryllidaceae > Allium > Allium sativum. Next base: position 320,836,274 of record CM060916.1, read on the forward strand.
TCATTCAAGTTCGTGACTTAACCCGTCTACGTGTCATGTCAAATTAGCTAAGTGTTGTCGTTTAAATTCATGACTTAGTCCTACGAATCATGTGTCAAGTTGGTTAAGTATATTCAAGTAGTTCATGACTTAACCCTATCAAATCATCGTGTCAAATTGGTTAAGTATATTCAAGCGGTTTAGGACTTAACCCTGTCAAATCATCGTGTAAAATTGGTTAAGTATATTCAAGCGGTTCAGGACTTAACCCTATCGTGTTAAATTAGTTAAGTATATTCAAGTGGTTCATGACTTAACCCTATCATGTGGCATTAATTCATTAATGCACTTCAACCTCTCACATTAGATTAACTGTTGTGGTTACTGGATTTGCCGGGCGGTTCCGGGAAGATTTACACCACAACATAATCTAACCTCGGGTTTTACGTGTGATATGACCACCTACCCACGTTGGATCCTATTGTTTGTAGCCACTGGATTTGTCGGGCGGTTCCGGGCAGATTTACACTGCAAACTCAACCCAACCTCGAGTTGGCCATTTTCAAGTTTATCTAATTGTCATGCCCACAATCAAGTTTTCATATCAAAATTCATGTCGAGTTTTCATGTCATGTTTCATGTCAAATCGTGTCAAGTTTTCAAGGCAAGTTTCATATCAAGTCGATGTCAGGTTCGTGTCCATATCCAGGTTCAAGTTATAACAGCGTTCATGTTTCAAGTTTTGCCTATTGTCGAGTTCATAATTCATGTTCATAACCAATTCATGGTTTGCCTAATCTACCCAAATCGTATTCCCTTCGCACGTGAACGTGAATCGATCTCTACTACAAATAAATCCAAATCTCGAAATAGAGGGAATAGCATCAAAACTATGATAGGCACAAGGGACTAGCATAAAGCAATAAAAGGGGTTACAAGACTAGCATGACATAACTTGAGATAATTGATTACAGCATCACTGGCATATAGGATTTCAAATCTAGCAAGATAAGGTGATAGTCATGATAAACGCTGACATAAAAGAATAGGCATGCAAAAGCAAGCTAAATACAAGGATAATGGATCCAATGGTTTTGGTGTACATAATAGCGAATAAACTAAACAAGTCACACCTTCGGTATGAGATCCAACAAACTACGAATTCGGTATACAACATGGGTTTCAATCAACTATAATAGTCCCAGGTAATTAACCCCGATAGTCATAGTCATGGTCATAGGTAGAAATCTCATAATTAGGAATCCTAAGCGATTAATCAGAATAGTCATGGTTAATTATCCAAAATAGTTCTAGGCAATAGTCATAAGCAATTAACAGTAATAGTTTCAAGGTCATGGTCATAGATAATGGCCTTATGTTCATAATCATAGATAATAATTCTAATAGTCAAGAGCCATAGTTGATTAGCCACAATTGTCCTTGTCATAGTCATAAACAACAGTCTTTCTTTCCCCATCAAAGGCATAGGCTTAGTCTTATTAGTCATAGGCAGTCTTATGTTCACCGTCATAATCATTGGCATAGTCATATTAGTCATAGGAAATCCTATGTTATCAGTCATAGTCCTTATCCATTAACAATAGATTCAACGTCATAGGCAGGTTAAGGTTATCGACACGAGAGAGTTTGATTTACAACATGAATAGGTCCAAAGCAATATTCACGAAAGTCAAGATCCAAGATGAACAAGAATAGATACGAAACAATTACCATACATAGATCCAATTCCAATTTACAACATGGATATTAAATTTACAGCTTTTATCTAAAAGTAACTTGAACTTACAGTGCGTGGATCGAGAATTAGAAAGCAGAATTTGACTGTTGAATCTCTATTTGATCGATCGTGTTCTAATTGAAATCCCCCCAATTTGCAAATCCCTAAGCGTAGTCTTGGTGGAGAAGGAGCAGTCCTTTTTCTTCCTTTTTATCTTTTTATTTTGATTATCTTAGAAGCAGCATAAGGGTAGAAAGAAATGGTCTGGAGAACATGAGACTAGGGGGGCTGTTTATATAGGGTTGGGCAGACGAACCTGGTCAGAAAACGAGTCTAAATACGTTAGGATGCATCTGGTTCAGGAAACAGGTTCGAGAGGTAGGTCGACCCCCAGGTCGACACTATGGTCGACCTGGTCCCCCTAGGTCGACACTATGGTCGACCTGGCCCCTGGGAGGACGACACTATGGTTGACCTGGCCCCTGGGAGGTCGACACTATGGTCGACCCCTAGGTCGACCTGGTCTATAGGCAGGAAATTTCCCGCCCAGGCTGCTGCGGGGTTTGAATTCGAAATTCGAATTCGAAATTCGAGCTGCCTTTGATTCTGAAAATTCCTGAAACTTCGGAGGGTCATATCTCCCTCATACGGACTCCGATTTTCGAAAACTCGGACTCTATTTCGTGTAAAATTTAGAGATGAACACAATGGCGTAACCCGTTTCCCTTGATTCTTGTTTTAAAAATTAATTCTGCTTTGATTTATGACTTTAACATTTATAAAAAAAATCGGGTTGTTACACGATTTGATTTTGATTTAACTGTGATTTGAGTTCAAGCTTATCCGCTATATATTATAAAAATATATTTCGCGGTTAGGAACTCCTATTTGAGTGCAACAATCGGCATTTCTAGCGTTACACTACTATTATGAACACAATGGGACAAGTATCGAATCCCAATTTGATAATATGGAGATGATATTAATTTAAATCGATAAAAATTTAATTCAGAACAATTAAATTCTTCGATAGTAAAATAATATCATTATTCTAATTCAAACAAAATTTTGTATTGATCATCTGAACTGTTTCCAGTTCAGTTTTAACTTTGAATTCAATTAAATTTCGTATTATGATAATTTAATATATTCGATACTAAATCGAAATCGATTATTAAATCGATAACTTAATAGAAAAATTTATTTATATTATCAACTCAATATTTAAAGTAATATTAAATATTTAAAAATAAATTGACTGAAAATCTCGGTCGTTACAAATATGATGCTCACATCCTAAATATACTGGCTATTCTACATGAATGCAATGTTTTGAAAATCAAAATGCTTTTTCGTCCAAATTTTCTCACACTCTCACTAAGTAAGAGCATAGTTCATCCAATTGTTGTATCTATAATCCTACCAACCAACTTTATTTTTTGAATTTCAGAAAAATCTAATGTTCTAAATTCGATTTCTTATGTTATAGAAAGGTGGAAAACAGAAAACTCCGCATCTTCCGTTTTTCCTTTTCAACCTTTTTTCTAACCGTACTTGGATTTTCATGTAACTATTTATAAAGATTCCCTATTTTCCTATCTAAGCACAGCCCATATAAGAAAATTTTCTTTATTACTGATTTTCTTTTTCATCTTATCATGGAATTTTTTTCCATCTTTTCTCATAATTATCCATTTTTGTTGCTTTACTGAGTTTTCTTTTTCCTTTTTAGTTGTACCATTTCTCTTTCCTAGTTTATTTTATCTTCTTATCTTAGTTAAGCTTCTAGTCTTTCGAATAAAACAGGAGAACATACACCCTACACATCTAGACAAGAATCTCGGGACTATGTCTCCTTAAGATAGAAAAGTCCAAACTATGGGATCTACGATAGGTTTAGGTGTTACCATAACTAGCCAGCAAGGACAAAATAACGGGACGATCCCAACATAAATGCGGTAACGGGTCTTACCCCTAACATGATAATTAGTAACAGGGTCTAAACACTTACTTGCCCCTTTTTCTATCTAGTAGTTGCCACTAGTCCTAGCTATGTACCAATAATTATTTCAAGCAACGTCCTAGGCTTCCCAATGCTTACGCATTCTACAGGAACACACTATTATTCTAAGATAATTCTCGCTATTTACTTTATATCCTCAAAACTTTTCCCGTCTTTCCTAGGCATTAATCCTTACCTACTCCATACTTTTTTTTAAAACATGGTTTGGCCCTTTTTCCTTCCAAAAATTAAAAGTGCCAAAACTTTATTTTCCTTATGAAAACTTTCTTTTGCCAAACCATAAAAACATGTTGTCTTAAAAATGTAAATCATCATTTTTTCCAAATCACAAAACTGGAGTAGATTCGTACAACTATTTTCTCCATCGGGTTTATGACTTGTTCTTACCTATAAGGTCGGTTTAGTCTCTTACTACAAGGTGCCAACATCCACTCTATTCTTAATTTCTACATTTTTTGTCCACCCAACAAAATTATCTTGTCAAAATAATTTATCCAAAAAGTATTGTCATAATAATAGAGATTTCAAATCTTTCTTTTTTTAAAACTCTTATATGAAATATAACAAGAAAACTAGCGAGCTATGCATGCTCTATAATATGCACCTTTTTCTGAGATAATTTTTCTTTAAAACTCAATATTTGTACTTCTTTACATATTTTAAAATTAGAACTTGAAAACACCATAAACCATTTTCCTAAAACTTTTATAATTCCAAGTTCTTAAAAGTTAATAATGGGGTTAGACTCAAAGCAGGTTTCCAATTTTCTAGGCTTTCCTAGACACCTCCCAAGGTCGATTCTCTCAACTATATATATTACTAATCCAATTTTATTTTTCTATTTTTAACTTTTCCCAATCAATAAGGTTTTATTGCAAAACCCACTAACCTAAAATACTAATCATATGGGATTCACTTTCCTTCCATACAAATTATATTGTACACCTCCCAACCAAAATTCCTAAGGGTCTCGAATTTCCATATTCTTTCCTTTAGTATACAAAACAATCGTCCCATTTCTTACCGTATTATACTCTTTATATTTAGTGGGTTCATCTACGGATCTAGGTATATATATATATATAATATTTATATTTTTTTAAAATACAAAAACGTTCACTTACTGTTAATATAGGAATCCTAAACCTAAGCTCTGGTACCAGATGTGACAACTCGAATTCCGACAGACCGATATTTTTTTAAATTCCAATCTATCGAAACTCGGATCGGTTTGCTTTGGTATCCTGCAGAAAACATAAAGACATAAGACATGTCAGAGCTCAGAAATTATCTCACAGCAGAATGGATATAATACAATATAATCAAAACATAGCCATACCGTAATAATAATACTGCCTAACCAGTATCCAAGGCTATCTATAGAGTATCATGCCTCTACCACAAATCTAACCTGCGAGTATGTTATGAGGAGGGGGTCTGAACACAAGTTCTGGTGACTGGATTTAAATTATACACTTTGGATAACACTACATATACCGTTCAATCATATTTTCTTATTCATTTGGTTATTTGGGTTAACAACACTCAAGGCTTACACACACGTCGCACCCATTTACCTCCCAGTGGATTAACCTAATACCGTATATATGTAGCTACCCCCAATATTAAGGTACACCCCATGGTACCCCACTCACATGGTCTCCACCATAATACCATCTAAATATACGCAGTCCCTCATCCTTGACATACGGATAACAATATTACCTTCTGCATATACCCGTCATTACTATGTCACGTAAACGTACGAACTACCACCCTTATTCGAATCAGAATTCATACCGAAGTAATGCTCTCAAGTCTATGATACACCATCCAGAGCCACGTGAATGTTTCTAGACTGTCCACCATACGTATCTTTAATTGTAGATTGATGCCTTAATCGCACGTCCTCTAATGTGCACCGAGTTCCATGGCAGGGCGATACAAGAAACACAGAACTCGGTCGGGAGCTTTCCCATATCTGTACAGGCCCATCTTTAAGAATCTCTACAAATATTCCTAGGGTCTGTTTTCATGGTGGCTATGGCCCCATCTAGGCCCCTCCCTAAACTAGTAAGGAATACAAGAGCTAAGTGATGCCCTTAACAACAAACAATCTAAACATCCATTTGGCGTCTCCCCTAAACCGCTTACCCCTATAGTAAAAGGTGAATGATATCTTGGGTTTAACTCTAGTCTTTTCGCATCCCTCTGGCTGTCGATGATGAGTATCCAATGATCCACTATCTTTGTTGGTCCTGACCTCGTCTCGCGTTGAGGCAACCGCCGAATCACCCTGGTGTCACCGTGTCATAGCATTCTGACTGCATAGCTACTTTTGCAGTTAAGGCCCAGCCACCTAGTAGTTATGCGCAGACCCAACCTCTGCGAGCACAGCCTAAGACACCTACCACTACACATAGGACTACTAGGAGCACCTTATGTACCTCAGGAAGCTGTGTGCTTCCACTTCTAGTCCTTCAAAGCCGTCAAAACAATCTGATGATTGTGCGCTCCCCTCGTTCCTTATAAAACCTCGATGATCTAACCCCATTGGGTTATTCACCCTCAAACGTATAGACTGGTTAATGCACCTCAATTTAATATGTTTTTAGACCTTATGTCTAAACATTCTTTTACGCGCTTGCCTCACCACATCAGGTTTCTAGTTAACTCGGTTATTCTAATTCATATTGAATTCTTGATCAAGTTAACAAGTTCTTCTTGCTTATTAATTTCAGTTATATATCTTAACTCATTTAAGTTTATTAATAAGCCCACAACATGTTATTATCTTGATTGTGGTCCAAGGTTTATAATTCCCAGCCCTTTATATTCTTGTTTGACTTCATCATTACAATAACAAGTTCTACTTAATATATAATTAAGTATATTTCAATTCACATGCTTTCTATTAACATGTCAGTTATTATTTATGATTAAATATAACTTATTTCATAAGTTTTCCTGATTCTTTCTTATTTAATCACAATTCCATTTTACACCTTTACTACAACTTGTCGTTGTTTACTTATTAACCTAGTTTTATTACCTAAGGCCCATCAATAAGTTTCTCCACCTATTTATTATGTTACAATTTCCTCTTGTCCCTAGGACAAGTTTGAACATGCTATTCTTATCAGCGGGCTTCAGACCCCAAGGTTTTGGATTACTTAATTTATAATTAAGTATAATATATTTCCCCCTTTTTCTTAACTGGTTTCAGGTTTTCCCCTTTTCTGATTACTTAATTTACAATTAAGTGTCCCTTATCTCATTTCACCAGTTATCCAATTTAGTTATTAGTTTATTATAACCTGAGTTATAATCCCCACTTGTCCCTAGGACAAGTCTACATATTATACAACATTTGCATTAATGTTATTTATTTATAATAGGTGATTATCATTCCCCTTTTAAACCATTTTCTTTTACTATTGTATTGCAGTATTCTTCATTCACTATTATATAAGTTCCTTATTTTAATTAAGGAAAACACTTCATACCCCTTATCAGTTTGATAGAATGAATCAGTGATTTATTTTAATAACGTATTCCCATCTAAATTCATGGTAGAAAGCAATTTATTTACTTTTCTTACTTTATTTACTATGGCTTACTTGCAACCACGTTCTCATAAACAGTTCATTTAGGGAAATGCATCACTTTTTCTTCGTATCACACTAACTCATTTCATTACATCCCTTCCTTTCTTATTTTCTGAGTTAGGCATTTAATTACCATCAATGCCATTTATTCATATATATATATATATATATATATATACGTACATATGCCTAGACCTCTCACATTAAGCCGACTCTTGTGGACGCTGGCTTTGCCAGCCGGGTCCGGGCAGACTTCTACCACAAGTTGACTTAACCTCATGCCTTAGCATCATTTTTAGTTATGCACTTAGACCTCTCACATTAGATTTACCACTTGTGAGTGTTGGATATGCCGGGCAGGTCCGGACAGACTTCTATCACAAGTGCAATCTAAACTCGTGTCTATGACATTATAATTTCAAATTACTGGGTATTTACGCATGTTCATTTTTTAATAGTTACCCTTTTTTCCATGTAATTTTTTGGAATATTATCCTTTTCATATGTTTACTGTAATCCAATTTACATGTCGCCAAGTTATGCCTATATTTTTGTGCATGTCCCTTTTTAACAAAATTTTGGCAAGTAAGCATTTAATCGGGTGATTATTCGAATCTAACAAGTTACATGTCAATTACTCAATAATTTGCTATAAGCGAATTATATAATTATAACAATAGTAATCATTGCCCATATTCTAACAAGTTTATGTAACATGTAATCATTCCAATACTTTATCTAATTCAACGTATGAATTATTCATATTAACATCTCAAATTGTTATAACAATAATTTATAATTAACTTGGCAATTTAACTATTTATAAAAAGGGGAATGCTAAACGATAATCATAATATTATTTAAAGGCTATAACTTGAACCCACTCACCTTCCATGCTTTCCAAAAATTTTGGATCTGATTCGTTCTATCATCCATGTTTCCCTTTTCCTTTCAATTTGATTTGAAACCTAATAACCGTGGATTGACTATTTTCATTAAAAGAGAAGGGAAAGAAATAGGAAGAATATGAATAGATTGGATCTAGTAGTTTACCTTTCTTTCACGATTTGATAATCTTTTTATTAATGTTGATTCTCTCTTCTAGATCGGATTCATAATTTTTCTAGGCTAATATCTTAACTTTCAGAATAGATTTGAGAAGAGAGGGAGAGTAATGGAACAGCTCCAACGTAGCTGCCGAATTATGAGGTTTAGGGTAAGATTTAAGGTCTTATTTATAGTTTTACAGCAACTAGGACCCTCAGATTTGACCAAAAGCTATCAGAATCATCCCGAAACTCAAAAACCTTAATCTGCCAAAATCTGCCGTAGGGGGTCGACCCCCCTTCATGTGGGTTGATTCCACCTTGAAGGGGTCGACCCCTATGGGTCCGGGGGTCCATAATTGGCCTGTGCGGTTCCTGTTTTCTCTAACAAATTCTGTAGCGCATAACTTCTTTATATGAAGTTTGTTTTGTGCAAAATCAGACTCTATTCGTACTAGAATACCGAGACGAATGCAAGGTACAATCCGTTTTACATAATTCTGAATATTTAATTTAGTTATTCTTATTTTATTATATTGTGTTAAAAATGCGGGGTGTTACATTAGTAGGCAATTAAGGGTACATGAGAGAAATTACCCTACTCATGACTTAGAGCCAGTAGCTATTGTTTTCGCACTTAATTCTTAGAGGCGTTAATTGTTGGGTGAGAGGTTTGAGCTATGTACCAACCATAAGTCTCTCAATTATTCATTTTCACAAAAGGACCTTAACTTGAGACAACATCGCTGGATAGAGTTTCTAGCACTCTACAACTTTGAGACTTCATACAACCCAGGGTAAGGAAATGTACTGACAGGTGCTATGAGTAGGAAAAGGATGACATTGAACCGGCTATTCATAGAGTGGCAGAGTTTGGAGTATATCTCATCTTTTTATTTTATACCATTTACGATTATGCACCAGGATTGTTAGCATCGATTTAGGTGCAACCTACTCTATTTGAATGTATTATATCTAGTCATCGTGATGATCAGCAGCTAGATATTTTAGACCGGCCCGATAGAGGCTATACCTACAGGCACCTTTCTAGATACTCAATTGATGAGAGAGGATGACTACGCTATGATGGTAGGATATGTATACCCCGCATGGGAGATGTGATGAGTGCAATATTATCTAAGGCCCATCACTCTCGGATAACCGTCCATCCGGGAGGAGATAAAATGTATAGGGACATAAAAACATTCTTCTGTTGGATGGGGATAAAAAAGGATGTGGCTGATTATACGGAAAGATGATTGATGTACCAAAGAGTTAAGGCTGAGCAAAGGAAAACTTGTGGATTCCTTCAGCCCCTTGATATGCCATGGTGGAAGTGGGAGAGCGTATCAATGGATTTCATAAATGGTTTATCTAGACCAAGGAAAGACAATACCAGTATTTAGGTGATCGTGGATAGGTTGACTAAGAGCGCTCATTTCATCCTAGTTTAGAGTAAGAGGAACGCAACTTGGTTAGCTTCGATATATTTGAGGGTGATTGTCCAACTTCACGGAGTTCCCACGAGCATTATCAGTGATAGAAATCCCATTTTCTCTAGCTAGTTTTGGAGGAGCCTGTAGAAGGCATTGCGGACACAACTTAGACTTAGCACTGCCTATCATCCAAAGACAGAAGGACAAACCAAGAAGGTGAATCTAATTCTTGAAGAGTTATTGCGACTATGAATTTTGGACTTCATAGGGACTTGGGAAGAGCATCTTTCTTTAGTAAAGTTTTCTTATAATAACAAACATTAGACAATCATTGGTACGACCGTCTTCGAGGCATTGTACAGACGATCCTGCATATTACCTTCTTGTTGGTGGGAGTCTAAGAATAGGCTTCTTCTTGGACCATAGATGATTAGGGAGACTTCAGGTAAGATCAACTTGATTCGAAAAAGGATGAAGGCATCTCAAGATAGGAAAAAAACATATGCAGATAAGAGGAGGACAAATCTTGAGTTCAGTGTAGGGGACATGGTTTTCATTAAGATATCACCCCTAAGGGATATGGTGTGGTTTGGCTCAGTTAGGAAGTTAGCACCGAGATTTGTTGGGCCATTTCCTATAGTGGAGAGGGTAAGTCATATGGCCTATAGGATTTGGCTGCTGGAGAGGCTGTCGGGTGTTCATACGGTATTTCGAATCTCACACTTGCGGAAGTACTCACATGATTATGCAGTAGTGGTGGAGCCGAGTACCTTAGAGGAGGTCGAGGTCGAGAGGGAGGCCTCTAATAGACGAGTACCTACACATATTTTGGGGTTTGAGGTAAATAAGTTAAGGAGCAAGGAGATTTAAATTGTCAAGTTTCAATGAGGTAAGGTAGCGATGAGGCGACATAGGAACCATAGGAGAGGATTCACACTTCATTTCCATTTCTTTTTGATAGTACGCTCTTAATCCTTTCTTATCTTTGAATTTGAACCTTATCCATTTCCTATCATCAGAATTAAGTTTCAACACATTATGGTTGAATGGATTCATGTGGTTACAAGTTTTTGCAAATGGATGCAGTGGTTGCACACACACACACACACACTAGTCACTAATTAGTGATCGATAATTAGGACACTAACGTAATTGCATGTGGATGTGTGCGCTTTTTTTGTACTTTTAAATTATGGATGATTATCACTTGGTTATTGCATATGAATAGTGGTTTTAACATGCACGTATACATTATGTATCATTAGGATTTTCTAGCATACATTATGGATACATTGCGCAAACATAAATTGCATAAAAGGAGGTCAACGAATCAGTGGACCACCTAATTTCTTGCATTAGATAAGGATGTATACACTACACTAGTTGCATAAGTTCATAAAAATCATTAGATTTCCTAAGGACAATGAATGCAAGTGGTTGATGGAAAAGTAGAAGGATGTAGATTATTGTATGATAATACTTATGACATTCTTCTAGCCTTGGAGATTTCGGGGACGAAATCCTTTAAGGAGAGGAGAATGTAACAACCCAAAATTTAAGTAATGCAATTAAATAAAAGATTAGTAAAATAAATATTAATCATAGAAATAAGCATAATTGGGCAACAGGGTTCGCACCATTGAGTTCGTTACAATTTTCTGGTTAAGGTAGACATTTGGTTTTCGTAAAATGGACTTAAAATGAAGAAGTTATGAAGGATAGAAGCTCGAAATTCAAATTCGAAATTTAATAGAACAAATGGATTAGTATAATTATTTACATAGAAATCACGCAGGAGATAGGACGAGCAACTCCTTAAGGATTTGACATATGGGTCGACCCATGTAACGACCCGTATTCTACACATCATAGGATCGTAGAATATTTATTTCTTTCCCGTATGAAGTCGTATGGTCATGTAACTTTGGGAAACATCTATTAGAGTCATTTCCCATGTTCATGATTTTTGTCGATTTTTAAATGACCATTTTGCCCCTAGTTGGTACTGTTTTCTCCATAACTTTTGATTGGAAAGGAATTTTGACCTAAAACCACTTCCATTGGATTCGTTTGATGATTTACCTTTCCGTAGAGTGGTCATAATAGCCAAACGGACTTAACGTTTGGGAGATATGGCTGAAATAAGGTTTAGAGGGTGAAAAACTGCTTAACCGGGCCAAATCGGGTGATTAGTGAGTAGGCCCATAACCCATTTCGGGATTAGGGTTACGGGAAGGCTGAAATGAGATGGAGAATCATTCCATTTCAGTTTTCTAGCCTCCACTTATCACCAAGAACCCTAAAAATGGCCTCCAACCTCTAAATCACCTCCAAATCACCTTTTGGTCAAGGATTTGACTTAGCAACCCCTAATCAAGGAAGATCTACAACAAAGAAACATTGGAGCTGCTGTTTAGCATTAGGATTCACATCAAATCAGAGATTTATTTCAGATCTTAGTTTATTTGCGGCTAAGGTGAGTGATTTGCATAGTTTTGCACTAATTATGGCTAATTAGGGGTGATTAGTGTTAATTAGTGAATTTAAACATGATAAAATTCGGGAAAATGTTCATAAATTCCTAAATGATGTTTTAGACATCTGATATGAATTTGGGTTAATTTGGTTAAGTTTCGCTAATCCTATCATTAGTTTCACCTAAACATGCTTAAGGGGAAATATGCGGTTTTGGGTATATTTGATCCATTTTAACCTATCATGTTGATGTTTTGATGTTTGCGCTTGATTTTGCATGTTGCTATGACTGTATAAAATGCTTTGTGATTGATTTCAATAGTTAGAATGGTCGAAAACGTCGTCGAATGGCGTAAACACTTGCTGGAACAGTTTCAGAAAACAGTGCAGGTTTCGGATCGGATCGGATATGGGGCTCGGATCGGATATGTTGAACTGGTCAAGGAATCCGATCGAATCGGAACCTGACACTTGAGAAAATTGGAAAAAAGGAAGGCCACGCTAACTGAACTGGGATCAGATCGGATTAAGGAGGACGGATCGGAGCAGAAGCATGAAGACGGATCGGAGCGGAAGCATGAAGATGGATCGGATAGGAGCATGGAGACGGATCGGATCGGAAGCACGAACTAGAGGGGGATGGCACCCGACCCGACCCGAGGAGAAATACCCGACCCGAACCGATAGAGTGTACCCGACCCGAACCGATGGCTTGAGGAGGAACCCGACCCGACCCAGTATTGACCAATAACCCGAGATGCAAAGGCAGTCCAATATGGGAAGTTAGAGCTCAGGATCCAGTTCGGAACCGATGAGTTCACTTCATGGTTGGACTTTGCTGCGGGACGTGTGCTAAGGAGTTGTCAACGTTCATAACTTCGATTCACCGCTAAAAATGAAGGATGACTACTTATCAGTGCAGTAGGGTCATTATGACCTGAGGGGCAAGGTGATGGTAGCAAGACTACGTTATCAGTGCAGTAGGGTCATTATGACCTGAGGGGCAAGGTGATGCGTAGTAAGACTATGAGCCAGCGCAGATGGGGTGAATAACTCCATGGGGCAAGTGGACATAGTAAGGATTGGTAAGGCTATGAGCCAGCGCAGATGGGGTGAATAACTCCATGGGGCAAGTGGACATAGCGAGGAATTAGTGGCTACGTTATCAGTGTAGTGAAGCCGTTTATGACTTCATGGGGGCAGAGTGATCGTAGCAAGGTATGTTGGGTGATCGAAGTGGTGAATATCGTATGTTTTACGCACTGAGTGAGAGATGTGAGGATGGATGCTATGTTTGATTGTTTGCCATCATTATGACATGCACACCTCCCCCACCTCCGTATCTTTACGCCGTTTGATATAGTACCTTAGAGTGTTGTACAATATGTAGTACTAACTCTTTGGTTGCAGGTCCAGGTTCAGGTATGTTTTAGTCTACCTGTTATTGTTCACTTTAGATGCTTATCGCTCATACCAGGCTTTATGTCTGACCCAGAGTTTTATGTCTCCTCTTATTACTCTGGGTGCTCACACGAGCAGACTAGAGACAGGTTAGCTGGTGGTGCGCGAGTAGCTGATTCGGAGGCGGGCAGGAGGCTTCCACGTATTATATATATATATATATATATATATATATATACACACATTCTCCCTGTGTCGTTGGTGGTCGCTACTTGGGCATTAGTAGTGTACCTCCTTTATCTTGCTTTTGCTTTGAGACAGTTTGAAAAGTTGTAATAAGCTGTATTTTGGATTTCCGCTGCCATGATGTTTAGTTTTGATTTTCAGCTTATGCACTGTCTCTCCTGTTTTATGTCAAATATGTTATTATTATATTTTGTTCTATGCACTGTGAGACATTCTACAGTTTCTTTGTATGTTCATTTCCCCCCTCCCTTTTCCTTCTGACGACCCGTTCCGTGCTAACTGGACATGTGTACAGCGCACTTTTGGAGTAAATGTCGGTTGGTGCGGGGCGGGCCGTCACACTGGGTATCAGAGCTCTAGGTTGCGTAGTTAACCTAGGGAAAGACACCAGGGAGAGATAGTACGTATATGAGAGCGCGTATTTGTAATTATTTTGGTTTTCAAAAGCTATATATATACTATTAGTAGTATAAGAATGAAGTCGCACTGCACTAGCACCACTATGGGGTTGTTAATCGTTTTCTCTTTACAGATTGAACGATGAGTAGAGACACCAGAGGTGCTGGTATAGGGACCAACCAAGGGAATGCCGCTGACATGAGGGCGATGTTTACTAACCTCATGAGAGATATGCTTAGAGAAGTGCAAGGGGCAGTTCCCAATCCCGGAGTTGGTGTTGGCCCAGTAGTGCAGGCGCCTAGGGTCGATTTTGCCAAGTTGTGTAAAGATTACACTAATCTCGGTGGGAAGCTGTTCCACGGGACGGAGTCGGCCATAGATGTTCAAGATTGGATGGATAGCTGTGATCGTATCTTTGATGACTTGGGTCTTGAGGATGCGATGAAGAGAAGGCTAGCGTCTCGTCGGCAGCAAGGGCGAGCGATGAATTGGTGGAATGCCATTAGAACAGCTACTCTAGAGGACCAGGTTACTTGGGATCAGTTCAAGGCTCCCTTTAGCGTGAAGTTCATTCCAGCTGCCTAAAATCAGTGTTGTTCAAGAGGTTCTTGGAACTCAAGCAGAATGGGAGAGCAGTTTCTGACTATATTGCTGAGTTCGACACTTTGTCGAAGTATGGACTGTCTCTTATCGATACTCCTGAGAAGAAGAATGAGAAGTTCATTACTGGTTTGGATGGATACTTGGGGGAAAGGCTTATCAACCACATCGATGAGACTTTTGAATCGATTGGGGGGAAGGCTTTGAGATCAGAGAGTCTTTACCCTAAGTTAAAGAATGAGGCTGCATCTGCAGAAGGGCCAAAGCCGCAAGCAGGCGGTGGAGGCAAGAATAACTCTCAGAATAAGAGGAAGCAGGACCAATCAAAAGGTGGCCAGAAAAAGAGCAAGAAGGATGTTGAGTGCTTCAGCTGTGGTAAGAAGGGCCATTATGCTAAAGATTATCGGGCCAAGCCAGCGGATAAGAAGTGCTTCAACTGTGGTCAAGTGGGACATTTCAAGGATAAGTGTCTGCAACCTCTTAAGGAGAAGCAGATTGTGAAATCATATGCTATTGATGTTGTTCCTTCTTCGTCGAATGCCCCAACTGCGGCGGAGAAAGAAAAGAATGTTGTTATTCAAGGTATGCTTTCTATTTATGATGTACCAGTTCGAGTTTTGTTTGATACTGGGGCCTCCCGTTCCCTCATATCTAGTGACCTGGTAGGTAGGTTGGGACTGGAACCCGAGATAGTCGATAGACCATTGGTTGTGACGAACCCGATTGGTGGTTCGACTAGCCTTAGTATGATTTGCAGGAATTTGGTCTTATCAAGTCATGGATGTATGTTTGTTTGTGATTGCTTTGTTTTGGGCTTTACTGGGTATGGCATTATATTGGGAGTCAATTGGCTCCAAAGATACGGGGTGGTGGTAGACTGTGAGGGCTTTTTGATGACAGTGATGGCGGATGATGGGCGGAGGGTAGTGTTTGGTAGTCTACCTAGTGATGGGGTTATGGCTAGTTTTGTAAATTCCCTCGACATCCCGCAGGATGAGTTGTCAGATGTGCCCGTGGTTGGCCAGTATCCGGACGTCTTTGAGGAGGTGACCGTGCTTCCACCACAACGAGAGATTGAGTTCCGTATTGATATAGTGAAAGATGCCAGACCTATAGTGATGCCAGTTCATCGTATGGAACCAAGGGAGCACAGAGAGCTCGGGGTGCAAGTCAGCAATCTTTTGAAGAAGGGATTTATTAGAAGGAGTGTCTCCGAGTGGGGAGCACCAGTTGTGTTTGCCACTAAGGCAGATGGTTCCCTTCGTTTGTGTGTGGACTATCGCGAGTTGAATAAGGTGACGAGGAAGAATAAGTATCCTCTACCGCGGATGGATGATTTGTTCGATCAACTGGAAGGAGCTAGAGTGTTCTCCCAATTGGACCTCGCGACAGGATTTCATCAGCTTCGAGTAGCGGATGAGAGTGTTCCGAAAACGGCATTTAGGACGCCATCTGGATTTTATGAGTGGTTGGTCATGTCGTTTGGGTTGACCAATGCACCAACCTATTTTGTGGATCTTATGAATCGAGTATTCAGAGATCTGTTGAATAAGTTTGTTCTTGTGTTCGTGGATGATATCCTTGTTTACTCAAGGACAGAGGAGGAACACAAGGGACACTTGAGGATAGTGATGGAGGTGTTGAGGAAACACCAATTGAAAGCGAAATTCTCTAAGTGTCATTTTTGGAGAAGAGAAGTAAGATTCTTGGGTCATGTTGTTTCAGAGAGTGGTATTACCGTGGACCCTGCGAAGGTGGGTACGGTACAGGATTGGCCTACGCCCAAGAATGCAACAGATGTAAGAAGTTTCTTGGGATTAGCTGGATATTATCGTAAGTTTATCCAGGACTTCTCCAAAATTGCAGCACCGTTGACTCAGTTGACTAAGAAGAATCAGTCCTTCGTCTGGGACGGAGTGTGTGAGGATGCCTTCAAGAGTCTAAAGGAGAGATTGACATGTGCGCCAGTGTTAGTCATTCCTAAAGGGAATGAAGAGATGACGGTATACTCGGATGCTTGTGGTATCGGACTGGGTGCAGTATTGATGCAAGGAGGTAGGGTTGTAGCTTATGCTAGTCAACAGCTAAAGCCACATGAGAAGAAGTATCCTACCCATGATTTGGAATTAGCAGCGATTGTGTTTGCGCTGAAGATGTGGAGACACTATCTCTTAGGAGAAAGATTCGAGTTGTTTACCGATCATAAATCGTTAAAGTATCACTTCTCTCAGAAAGATCTGAATCTCTTGGAAGAATAAGTATCCTCTACCGCGGATAGATTATTTGTTTGATCAGCTGGAAGGAGCTAGAGTGTTCTCCCAGTTGGACCTCGCGACAGGATTTCATCAGCCACGTGTAGCGGATGAGAGTGTTCTGAAAACGGCATTTAGGACGCCGTCTGGATTTTATGAGTGGTTGGTCATGCCATTTGGGTTGACCAATGCACCAGCCTACTTTGTGGATCTTATGAATCGAGTATTCAGAGATCAGTTGAATAAGTTTGTTCTCGTGTTCATGGATGATATCCTTGTTTACTCAAGGACAGAGGAGGAACACAGGGACACTTGAGGATAGTGATGGAGGTGTTGAGGAAACACCAATTGAAAGAGAAATTCTCTAAGTGTCATTTTTGGAGAAGGGAAGTGAGATTCTTGGGTCATGTTGTTTCAGAGGGTGGCATTGCCGTGGACCCTGCGAAGGTGGCTACGGTACAGGATTGGCCTACACCCAAGAATGCGACAGATGTAAGAAGTTTCTTAGGATTAACTGGATATTATCGTAAGTTCATCCAGGACTTCTCCAAGATAGCGGCACGGTTGAATCAATTGACTAAGAAGAATCAGTCCTTCGTCTGGGACGGAGTGTGTGAGGATGCCTTCAATAGTCTAAAGGAGAAGTTGACGCGTGCGACAGTGTTAGTCATTCCTAAAGGGAATGAAGAGATGACGGTATACACGGATGCTTGTGGTACCGGACTAGGTGTTGTATTGATGCAAGTAGGTAGGGTTGTAGCTTGTGCTAGTCGACAGCTAAAGCCGCATGTGAAGAAGTATCCTACCCATGATTTGGAATTAGCAGCGATCGTGTTTGCGCTGAAGATGTGGAGACACTATCTTTTGGGAGAGAGATTTGAGTTGTTTACCGATCATAAATCGTTAAAGTATCTCTTCTCTCAGAAAGATCTGAATCTCCGTCAGCAGAGATGGTTAGAGTTCTTGGCTTCGTATGATTTTGATATCGCATACACACCTGGGAAGGGTAATGCGGTAGCCGATGCCTTGAGTAGGAGACATGCCAGCTTATGGGCAATGTTTCTTGAATGGAAGCAACTGGAGTATATCGCGGGGTTTGATTTCAGAACAAGGTGCGAATTGGATCCAGTTATGCTAGCTAGTTTGACGATCAGACCCATTTTGATTGAGCGGATTGGTTCCAGCCAGAGGAACGATCCTAACCTATTGGAAATCATCTCCAAGTTAGAGATGGACATCGACGGTGAGGAGATGAATGCATATGGGCTTGATCGAGATGGATGGCTTCGAAAGAATGGAAGACTAGTTGTGCCCAACGTGAATGGTTTGAGAGATGAAGTGCTTAGAGAATGTCATCACTCAAAACTAACCATACATCCCAGTGGTAATAAGATGTATCGAGACATGAGACAGACTTACTACTGGGAAGGGATGAAAAGAGACGTTGGGAAGTTTATATCCAAATGCTTGAATTGCCAGCTAGTTAAAGCCGAGCAAAAGAAGCCTAATGGGTTATTGCAACCACTAGAAATTCCCGAATGGAAATGGGAGCAAGTCTCGATGGATTTCGTCGATGGTTTACCAAGGACTAGAACGGGACATGATAGCATTTGGGTAATTGTGGATCGATTGACTAAGAGCGCAAGATTTATACCAGTCAAATCGACCAAAACGGCAGCCAAGTTGGCAGAACTGTATATAAAGTGGGTAGTGAGATTTCATGGAGTACTTAAAAGAATTGTGAGTGACCGAGACCCGTTGTTCACTAGTGGGTTTTGGAAGAGCTTACAAGAGGCTCTAGGGTCAGGATTACATCTCAGTACCGCATATCATCCTCAGACCGACGGTCAGACGGAGAGGGTGAATCGTATATTTGGAAGATCTTTTGAGAGCTTGTATATTGGACTTTGGTGGATCATGGGATGACCATTTGCATCTAGTAGAGTTTGCATATAATAATAGCTACCAATCCAGTATCGATATGGCTCCATATGAAGCTTTGTACGGAAGACCGTGCAACTCACCATCATGTTGGATAGAGACTGGCGAGAAGTTTGTGCTTGGACCAGATGTGGTGAGAGAAACTTCGGATAAGATTAAGATCATTCAGTAATGAATGAAAGCTACCCAAGATAGGCAGAAGAGTTATGCTGATAAGAGGAGAAGAGACTTAAAATTCTCCGTTGGTGACTTGGTGTTTGTTAAGATCTCTCCGTTGAAGAGCGTGATACGATTTGGCAGGAGAGGCAAGTTGGCACCAAGATTTGTTGGCCCATTCCGTTCTTGAGCTAGTCAGGAATTTGGCATATAGAGTTGGCTTACCAGAGAAAATGGTGGGAGTTCACAATGTGTTTCATGTTTCCCAACTAAGGAAGTTCGTTCACGACTCAGATATGACTATTTCACCTGATCAGTTAGAGGACTTCGATGTAGAACCCGAGGCGGTTGGGAACCGCAAGCCGATTCGTATTGTGGGGGCATGCTACGAAACAACTTCGAAGGAAGGCGGTGAAGCTAGTTAAGGTTCAGTGGGGCGAGAACGAGAATGATTGTACTTGGGAGACAGAGGAGAGCATTAGAAAGGCACATCCAGAACTTTTTGCCTGGTAAGATTTACTTCATAATTTAGTTTTTCCGCATGCTAGGGTAGACTTATTTTGCTTGTTTTGCATGTTTGATGGTTGTTTTATGGTTGATAGGCATGTAGGAATCTTTGTGTGTGTTTTGATTAGGAAATTTTGGGGGCGAAATTTCTTAAGGGGGGTAGAGTGTAACGACCCGTATTCTACACATCATAGGATTGTAGAATATTTATTTCTTTCACGTATGAAGTCGTATGGTCATGTAACTTTGGGAAACATCTATTAGAGTCATTTCCCATGTTCATGATTTTTGTCGATTTTTAAATGACCATTTTGCCCCTAGTTGGTACTGTTTTGGCCATAACTTTTGATTGGAAAGGAATTTTGACCTGAAACCACTTCCACTGGATTCGTTTGATGATTTACCTTTGCGTAGAGTGGTCATAATAGCCAAACGGACTTACCGTTTGGGAGATATGGCTGAAATAAGGTTTGGAGGGTGAAAAACTGCTTAACCGGGCCAAGTCAGGTGATTAGTGAGTCGGCCCATAACCCATTTCGGGATTAGGGTTATGGGAAGGCTGAAATGAGATGGAGAATCATTCCATTTCAGTTTTCTAGCCTCCACTTATCACCAAGGAACCCTAAAAATGGCCTCCAACCTCTAAATCACCTACAAATCACCTTTTGGTCAAGGATTTGACTTAGCAACCCCTAATCAAGGAAGATCTACACCAATGCAACATTGGAGCTGCTTTTTAGCATTGGGATTCACATCAAATCAGAGATTTATTTCAGATCTTAGTTTATTTGTGGCTAAGGTGAGTGATTTGCATAGTTTTGCACTAATTATGGCTAATTAGGGGTGATTAGTGTTAATTAGCGAATTTAAACATGATAAAATTCGGGGAAATGTTCATAAATTCTTAAATGATGTTTTAGACCTCTGATATGAATTTGGGTTAATTTGGTTAAGTTTTGCTAATCCTATCATTAGTTTCACCTAAACATGCTTAAGGGGAAATATGGGGTTTTGGGTATATTTGATCCATTTTAACCTATCATGTTGATGTTTTGATGTTTGTGCTTGATTTTGCATGTTGCCATGACTGTATAAAATGCTTTGTGACTGATTTCAATAGTTAGAATGGTCGAAAACGTCATCGAATGGCGTAAACACTTGCTGAAACAGTTTCAGAAAATAGTGCAGGTTTCAGATCGGATCGGATATGGGGCTCGGATCGGATATGTTGAACTGGGCAAGGAATCTGATCGGATCGGAACCTGACACTTGAGAAAATTGGTAAAAAGGAAGGCCACGCTAACTGAACTGGGATCGGATCGTATTAAGGAGGACGGAGCGGAAGCATGAAGACGGATCGGAGCAGAAGCATGAAGATGGATCGGATAGGAGCATGTGAAGGAAGCATGGAGACGGATCGGATCGGAACCACGAACTGGAGGGGGATGGCACCCGACACGACCCGAGGAGAAATACCCGACCCGAACCGATAGAGTGTACCCGACCCGAACCGATGGCTTGAGGAGGAACCCGACCCGACCCAGTATTGACCAATAACCCGAGATGCAAAGGCAGTCCAATATGGGAAGTTAGAGCTAAGGATCCAGTTGGGAACCGATGAGTTCACTTCATGGTTGGACTTTGCTGCGGGACGTGTGCTAAGGAGTTATCGACGTTCATAACTTCGATTCACCGCTAAAAATGAAGGATGGCTATTTATCAGTGCAGTAGGGTCATTATGACTTGAGGGGCAAGGTGATGGTAGCAAGACTACGTTATCAGTGCAGTAGGGTCATTATGACCTGAGGGGCAAGGTGATGCGTAGTAAGACTATGAGCCAGCGTAGATGGGGTGAATAACTCCATAGGGCAAGTGGACATAGTAAGGATTGGTAAGGCTATGAGCCAGCGTAGATGGGGTGAATAACTCCATGGGGCAAGTGGACATAGCGAGGAATTAGTGGCTACAGTATCAGTGCAGTGAATCCATTTATGACTTCATGGGGCAGAGTGATCGTAGCAAGGTATGTTGGGTGATCGAAGTGGTGAATATCGTATGCTTTACGCACTGAGTGAGAGATGTGAGGATGGATGCTATGTTTGATTGTTTGCCATCATTATGACATGCACACCTCCCCCACCTCCATATCTTTACACCGTTTGATATAGTACCTTAGAGTGTTGTACGGTATGTAGTGCTAACTCTTTGGTTGCAGGTCCAGGTTCAGGTATGTTTTAGTCTACCTGTTATTGTTCACTTTAGATGCTTATCGCTCATACCAGGCTTTATGTCTGACCCAGAGTTTTATGTCTCCTCTTATTACTCTGGGTGCTCACACGAGCAGACTAGAGACAGGTTAGCTGGTGGTGCGCGAGTAGCTGATTCAGAGGCGGGCAGGAGGCTTCCACCTATGATATATATATATATATATATATATATATATATATATATATATATATACACACACATTCTCCATGTTTCGTTGGTGGTCGTTACTTGGGCATTAGTAGTGTACCTCCTTTATCTTGCTTTTGCTTTGAGACAGTTTGAAAAGTTGTAATAAGCTGTATTTTGGATTTCCGCTGCCATAATGTTTAGTTTTGATTTTCAGCTTATGCACTGTCTCTCCTGTTTTACGTCAAATATGTTATTATTATATTTTGTTCTATGCACTGTGAGACATTCTACAGGTTCTTTGTATGTTCATTTCCCCCCTTTCTTTTCCTTCTGACGACCCGTTCTGTGCTAACTGGACATGTGTACAGCGCACTTTTGGAGTAAATGTCGGTAGGTGCGGGGCGGGCCGTCACAACCCATGTCTTAGGTGGGTCGACCCATCCGTTGTGAACGAGCATGGCCTAGGGAGCATGCTCATTCCAGGGAACATTGATTTTTAGTTCCTTATGTACACTTCCTTTCATTTAGTGGACCAAAATTTTAACATGAAAATCGAAAGGCCTAGGTTACTCTACCTCTCTATAAATAAACCTTCTATCCAACCATAATACTCATAACTCTATTCCCCCTTCTCTACCTCCACCACACAAAACTTCTTCCCCTATAATAATGGAGTTCTGATATCTAGATTTGGATTTTATTAAACACAAACTGAAGCATATTTATATTGATATGGAGATTCATTCCAGAGCTTAATCGATAAGCATATATTCTGTGAGTTTTTATGTAATTATTAGATTAGTATGATTTTGGGATATTCAGACAGTAAAATAGTTTTCTATTTTCTTTTAGTTATTTATAGTCTTCTGTCGCCTGTTTTCTGTAGATAATTCAGAAAGTTTAATTACTATCTATTCCTATTCCTGTTTCTATTTCATTTCAGTAATTTGTTGTTTACTGTTAATGTTCCAATCTTCTCTTAATCCCTTTCTTTGTGGTTCAATTATTTACAGTCCAGGCTGTGCCCTATTTTTTTGTTTTGAGTTTAGGCTATGCGAGAGCCTAAACCTTTTACCCTTTTATTTTCACCGAGCTTAGGCCTAGCCAGAGACTAAGCCTTTGCCATATTATTTCTACGCAAATTAAAAAAGAATATGATTTTGGCTAATTTGGGGAATGTTGGAATTGGATAATTATGGTAATTCACAAATGAACCGGAATTTGAGGAATGTTAGAATTGGATCAATATTATAATCCACAAATGAACTATAATTTGGGGAGTAATTAATAAAATATCTAAGTAATATGTTGACTTGGAATTTCGCTAAGTAACGTGGATTTAGGGTTATATAATAATGATAATAAGTGTATCGTAACTGAAACATAATGTTTAATACAACCTAAAATATAACAAGAGGTTATATTGGAAGAGTAGGCCTATTAAGTAAACTTAAAGCATCTGTTAAGTTTAATACGAAATAAACTAATAAGCATGTAATAGGAGTCCGTTTCGGCGGCATAAGCCAATTAGAGAAAATAAGAGGCCTAGTGAATAAGAGTGTAGTAAGAGTCCATTCTGGCAGCAACGACTGACTAGGGAAAATAAGTGGCTCAAGATCTTGGTCTATTCTGGCAGTTTAAACTGATTAGGGAAAATAAGTAGCTAAACGATAATATATTAAATAATAAGGGACCAAGTCTAGAGGTGGCTTGACTCAAATTGCATTGTTAGTTGGGGACCCGTATTAGGCGGTGTTCCTTTTATGATGGAGGTCTCATACAAGGGGAGGCGAGGGCACGCTTTACTGCACTGGATAGTTGGAGGTCCAATCGATGTGGATTCGGGCGTGTTTCGCCGTGACGATGAGCGTGCGTCGCCCTTGAGAAAACTAAGATGTTGTAATGCCTGTAATGAATTTTATGTCTTAGCTAATGGGATCAGATCTAATAAATCCGAGGCCCATAGAGGGCATAGTTTATCACATGTGGTTTAGGAGTCGATCATCAGGTAGAAATTAGGTAACAACATAACTATGATTTATGGTAAGTTTGTGTAGAATCTGTAATGATATGAATGAGAATACAATCAACTTTATTTGTGCTTATCTTTCCATTGTTTATTTTACTGCCTTTATGCTCTTATATTCTTGAAATTATTATCCTTCCTAAATTTCCTACTTGGTACTCATGTTAGTAATTACTGGACTAAGTAGACTTATGTCTGACCTAGTTTCCTTTTTTCCTTCTCTCTTCCCCCCTCCCCCCACGTTCTCAGAGCGGAGGATCTTATAGTTGATAAAGTTTTTGTTAAGCTTAGCTTATTGGAGATTTCTGCTTGACTTACTTTCTACTTGCTTATGTATTGTTCCACGGTAGACTTGTTATTGTACTTGATGTTAAGAGGATCTTATTTAGTACTATGATTATGTCTGGTTTTCATAAGATAGTTGTGGGTTTATGATGAAGTGCATTCTGTGATGTAATAATAGTTATGTTATGTTTTAAATACCATTGTGTTTTCGTATGCTGCCTTGTAAACTTTAGTCTTCGTAATGTTATTTTATACCTATGAGCTTCGTATTCCTTAGCGAAATTCTCAAACGGGTGACGTTAAGAGGTATGGGGTGTTTCACGAGCATGGAGACCTATGTAGAGGCTCATACTTTGATGAGGTGTACCAAACAAAGTTTTGGACTACTACAAATCATGGCTAAAAGAGGAGGAATCTTATTGGTCGGAGATAGTCAAGATGTTGATTAGGCCAGATTCGAGACAGAACTTTTACATAAGCTGAGGAAGGGATGACATTAGAGTGATTTCTTAGATTGAAGCAAGGAAATCTTACTTAAAGGAATACATCAATCACTTTAATGAGATATCGAGGTTTGGGATGGATCTAATCAACATAGCTCATTAGAAAGCTGTCAGGTTCACGAGAGGATTGAAACAACCCCCAAAAGGTTGACGACGACACATCCACCCATAGGAGGGAGATTTGATTCATTATTGGAGATTGCTCTTATGCATGACTACACGAAGGAAGAAGATAAGGAGGGTAAATAGAAAGTTTCCAAGTCTGTGAGCTCGAAGAAACGATGGTGGAAAGATAAGAAAGGCAACAAGAAGAATGCTAGAGGACCTCCGAAAAGGAAAATCAATAAGGATATTAAGTATCGTGGTTGTGGACTGATGGGTCATTATACTAAATATTGTAGCAAGACCACGATGAAAGGAATGTGCTATTATTATAGGCAGTCTAAACATATCAGTAGAGCTTTCCCTCAGAAGACAAGGCAGAGGGCTAGTGCATCAATGGCTCAATAAAGGTCCGGGAGGCAGCTCCATCTAGTAGTGGACCAGACAGAGGTAGGAAAGTTGCGGTTGAAAGTTTGGTTTCCAATTTCGAATTTCCCATTCATACTCTCTTTAACTTAGGAGCATATCATTCTTTTATCTTTAGTTCTTTAGTCGATTGTTTTCACTTGGACATTTCTTTAGTCACTTATCCGATAGTTATTTCAAATCCCATAGGCGGTTCTTCACATTTGTCTGTCATTTGTAGGGGTTTGAAAATTTTGATAATAGGCATTGAATTTGATTGTGGTGCATATATTGGGATCCTCGGGGTATGCGATGAACCTAGGAATGGATTAGTTAGCTGTGTACGGAGTTATTTTGAAGTGCAAGAGGAGGATCGTTCAATTTTTGAAATGTGGAAGTCGAAACCTCGAGATTTCTTGTGACCCGTGAGAGTCAGTGATGCTGAGCATTCTTTATTCACTGTATTCATCTATAAATAATATTGGTTTTGTACCCGTAGTGCTTGAGTTTCTGGATGTGCTTGAGGAGATGAGAGGGATACCTCCTAGGAGCGAAATTGATTCTAGATTTATCTCAGTGAGAATGCAAAGCCTGTAGCTTTGCTCGTACGACATATGACTCTGAGGGAATGGAGAGAGCTGAGCAAGCAAGTTGTAAGCTATAGAAGAATTTGTCCATCAGGCAGAATATTTCTAAGTAGGGAGCATCAGCCGTCTTTGCTACAAAGGCAACTCTCCATCTTTGTGTCGATTATAGATGTAACAAACCAAAATTCTGGCAATAAACTAGTTATTTAATTAGATATTAAAAAATGGAATTTCTTCAAATGATGGAATTTGACCATGAAACTTTAATCGTTTCGTTCGTCTTGGAATTTTGGTCAACTTTGGTGTTTGGAGTTTCGTGAATGGAGCCTATATGAAAAAGTTACGGACGGAGTATGATAAATGAACATAAATGAATAAAATGGAATATTATATATATTCTACTTATTAATCCCCCTAGTTACCTCACTACAAGGTCGACCAATCGGTCGACCGCTGGCTGCTAACACTTGATCGAGCTAAGCATTGACGGCTAGGGTTTTGGCTGTATAAAATCTTATATAAATGGAAGGATGTTAATTTAAATAAATCTAATGGTTCATGGCGAATTCCACTCCTATAAATAAAGGGATAAGGCCTCATTCTTTTCCATATAAATCTGTAGGCAGCAGCGGGGCTCTGCCATTTCACTCTTTCTCTTCAAATCAATTTCTTAATCACAAATATATTCATATACAATCAATCAAACATAAATCATTTAGACTTGAAAGAGATTATCATATTTAAGTGGAAAGGGATGTGAACTGATGTCTAACTTATTCTCCATCAGAGCCTCCCCTCTTTTCCTAGTTTCTTGAAATCTACAAATCTAAAAGTATCCTCTTTTCAGAATAATTGTAGATCTGTAAGAATTTGGGAATTGTAGGCCTAAAAGATTATTCATATTTCAGATTTGGATGCTTTCAGTTGAGTGGGAAATTTATATACAAAGTTACAGTAACTTACTATCTCGTTTGTAATAGATCTTTAATCTATGTCTAACATTTATCAAATCTATTTGTATACTGTTAAATCTAAAATGATGCTTATCAGATCTACTTATAAACGTTGTAAAATCTAAAGTATAAATTTGTGGTTTGGAATAATATTATTTGTAGGCTTACTAAACTATTTAAATTATTGTCTGTAATTGTCTTTGATAATATATTGTGTTTATTATAAAAACACTTTAGATCTTGAAATTAGTCCCATAAACATTGTTAAGATGTAGTTTTATTTCAGATCTCTAGTTTCAGTGTTAAATGATTAATTATGTAATTTTAATTAAAAATGTACAAACTTGTTTATACTCAATTTTGTTAGGGTTTAACTTAGTTATTGTAATTCGTGCTTTTTGTATAAATAAAAAGACATTGTTTGAAACCACTAAGAAATTTGTAAAATATTAAAAAAGGAAAAGTTGTGTAAATTCACGTATAAATATAAATAGATATATTTGTGCGTAGCTTACATCAACTATTTTAAAATATACATATATATATATATATCTTATGGTTTTAAATGTGTTTATTCCAATATTCAGGCATAGTTTACAAATATATATATATATGTATATATATATATATATATAACAATAAGCAAAAGAATAAATTAGTAATATCTGTTGGGGTGCAACAAATAGATATTTCGTGATTGATATAACAAGGATATTTCATTGGTAATGAATGCCTTAGGAAAATTGTGACCGTTTAGGCTCATAAGTGACATTAATTATAATCAATGATAGTAAATAACAATTAAGAGATTAAATTGTTGACTTAGCAAAATATGACCATTATGGCCATAAATGGCAATAAGCCTATTAAATAGAAATGATGGAATTAAAAGGGAATTAAGGGGTATTGATTGCAGTTTTAAATACTTAGTCCAATATTAAATAAATATCCTAGGATAAGGTGAATATAACTTTCCTTATTTATACAACTTAATATAGAAAAATAAAGAACGGACTTAATAGGTAGGTAATGGTAAAATATTATTTGACATAGGAACCCGTGACTACAGATGTTTGGCATACGTATAGCATTCCTGTAAAGTGAAACTAAATGGGAATAATTCAATAACATAACCTGCTTTACTCCCATAAGGAGAGACATTAAAGGCTAATTGGGTACGAACTTAATAATCTTCGCGTATAGTCCTCTTTCTTGGGTCTTATGTGGCTTGGGTCGAGAAGTACACCTGGGGGTAGGTCTTTGAGTCTAGGGGTCTTAAATGGTGTGTGTGAGGCCTACCCAAACCTAGAATTTTAAAAATGTCTGGTATGGTCATTCCATAGGACTACCTATCCTACAGAAAGTAGTAAGCGACTAAGGAGATTATCCAATAAGGTCAGCTAGATGGTAAAGAGAAACACCATATCTTACCTTACATAGGGTATGGGCTTATATGCGTGAATGAAGGAAGCCTTAACTAGTAGGGCCCCATAGTTAGTGCCCTCTAGTTTATATTAATGTTGAATAAATCATCAAAAAGTATTGGGTGACCAACAGGTCCGCCTAGCGTCTTAAGTGATCAGGACAATCCACTCCATCTGCCATTCGATAGTGAGGCGTTAGGCGGCTAAGGATGTGCGTGTGAATAAGTAAACTCCGTAATTAGGAGTCTACTCTTGATTTAATAATCAGCTAGGCTTTGGTTTAAAGAATTCATAAATATATGCGTAAACTTTCTATCTCGGTATCATATTTATTGGGAATACTACCTTGGGAAGGGTAGTTAGATAAATGCGTAAATGTTTACAAGGCTAGGTTAGAATTACTAGCCTTGGTAGGTATATATCTTGGGTTGAACCAAACATGATACATCTTTGTATTGTAATCTATGTTGTACTTTTGTTGTTCACCGGAAATTGTTGTTCTGACCCCCTCCTCATTACAACCTCCTAGGTTTCTAGAGAAAAGCACGTTATCACAAGTGTTTAGGTTTGGCTTTCGGTTCTCGTTCTCTCTCATGCTCGGTAGTGGCAAAGTGACTTACTTTTAAAAAGGTAGCTAATTGAGTTAATACTAGTTTATCCTATTTTGTTTCCACTGTGAGTTATTTTATCGTACTCTGATTATGCTCATTTAATTTGCAGGTACTAGATTTACACACTTCATGCTTGGATATGCTCAAGTTTTAATTTTTGTCAAAATTTGGGCTTAGAAAAGTGTAGGGTGTTACAACACATAATTGAACAAACTCATAAAGAAGAATTGCGACACTCCCTCAGATTAATGATTTTTTTCCTAGTTGGTTGGCACATTAGTGTTCTCTCAATTAGATTGAGCCATTGGTTTCCATCAGCTCAAGGTGGTAGAGGATAGTATTGACAAGATGGTCTTTCGGACACCCCATTGGTTTTTTTGAGTGGTTGGTTATGCCTTTTGGGAAAATCAATGAGACAATCAATTTTGTGGATCTGATAAGCATAGTCTTTTGGGACGTTATTAATAAGTTCATGGTTCTTTTTGTAAATGAAAATTTGGTATTCTCGAGCAGCGAGGATAGGTATGCCTAACATTTAGGAGATGTTCTATGTACTCTCCGAACGTATCTGTAACACCCAGAATTTGGCATTAGTTTAATTAGTTATTTATTCAGGTTACAAAAATGTAATTTGAGAAAATGATGAAATTTAACCATGGAACTTACACTGTTATGTTCGTAATGGAATTCTGGTTAACTTTCATGTACGGAACTTCACAAAAGGAGTTATGAAAAAGTTATTAATGGTACGAAGACGGACAAAAAATAATCAATCAACTAAACATATATTAACAAGGTAATTAACTTACAATTAATACCCCACTCCGTAGGAGGCAGGCCGACCGAGGAAATCGAAGGAGGGGAGGGGGTCAACCGGGTGGTTGATTGTCCTATGTGATCTATTGGTCGCCACTTCCTGTAGTGGCTAGGGTTTAATTAATATATTATTATATCGATGGACGGATTTTAGTTAAATCAAATAAAATAGTTTTTGGTCAATTGCGCTCCTGTAAATAAAGGCCTAGACAGCTTACTTTTTGCTCATTTTTTCTTGAGGCAGCAATGATGCTATGCCATTTCAACTTCTCAAATCTCTTTAAAACCTTCCATAATAAATTAGTTTTCAAATTAAATAAATAAAGACTAGACAAGATAAATCAAGAAATATGAATAAAGGTTGGTTCTGCATCTTTGGTAAACTTCTTTTCCTTTCTCCTTCTCCAATTCTTTTCTAGATCTATAAATCTGAATATGTATACATGTCCCCTTATATATATATATATATATATATATATATATATATATATTGTGGACCTGTAAGGATTTGGAACATAAACATAAAAGCTATTTATATTTCGATTTTGGAATAGCTTTCAGGTGAGTAGGAAATCTATTCATTGTTTTTAATATCAGATTTATTTCATTTTCATTAATTTGAATCTATGTTCCTAAAATTTGATATATGTTTGTAGCCTTTTTAGTCATAATATTCACATCTTTCCTACAATCCTTCTTTGTACCTTATAGTTATGGCTTACACCTTAAATCTGAAAATCAGTCCCAAAATTTTATTCTAGATTTGTAGGATTTGGTGTAATTAATAAGATTTTGTAAATTTCTATTCTGAATTGCAGATCTATCTATGTTTTGTATTATTTGGGTTTTTTCTTGATTTTTGTAAAGTAGCCCCTTTTTCTTTTTCAATAAAAAGCATTGTTCGAAATTTACAAAAATATTAACAAAACATATAGAAAGAGATGTGTAAATTCATGTATTTTGTATGTAGTTTATATCGTCTATTCTGAATAAGATATTATGGATTGCTTGTGATGTTGAACATGTCAATATTTCCTCTTTTCAACTATTTGGGCAAAAATTACAAGGATTATAATGAATAATATTTTATGAGATTTTGAATGTCAACACGACTGAACACAAAAAGATTGTTCTGGTTATTCGTTTCGACTAGAATGTAAAATAATCAGAATTAAAATAATTAAAATGAAAACAATTAGTAAATATGTAAATATCGCACTAAAATATACATATATAACTATATCATAAATATATCCGTAAAAAATATATATAGATAATGCTTTTATTATTAAATAGGCAAAAGTGAATCATTGGTTTGAATTTGAATGTTTTCCATTTATGACGGTTTTACAATACGATTTCCCATAATAAATGGAAATAGATGTATGTATTCCTTTTTTTTATTAGCAATAAATGTGGAGTTAATTGCTAAAATTAAAACGGTTCCAATTAACTTAAAAGAGAATCAAGATTGTTTCCATGAAAGTTATGGAAAATAAATAGGGAAATAAATGTCAAAAGATTACAATTCAAAATGAATAGGAAACAGGGAAATAAATGTCAAAATGTTACAATTCAAAATGAATAGCAAATAAATGTTGTAACTCTAGTTAGGGAAACTAATATAATAAACTTACATATACTATGTGTGTATATAAGAACTAATAAATTAAGTATCAATAGTAAAACAGGTTGGTTTTAAACTAGATAGAATTAATGTGATTAATTGGGACTGATGTTAATGGCATTTAATTGATTGTCCACTACCTTATGTAAAGTGACTACTATGGCCATTAATGGCATGCGAACATTATAGAAATTTATTGATTTAAATTGAGTATCCATTGCCCTAGGAAAAGTGACTGTATGGTCATTAATGGCACGTGACTGTTACGGTAATAAATTTGTTTAATTGGAAATTGGGTAGTTATTGATGTAGTTAATATTGACTCAAATACATAAATAATCTTAAAATTGTGAATTAGGATAATCATCCTAATCTTATTTCTAGTTCAATTCTAGAAACAATATCTTTAATTAATCTAAGAATTGAACTTGGTAGGTTAATAATGCGAGGTCAATTGCGTTATTCGATAGAAATCTATACTTTCTAACTGTTGGATATGTGTATAACTGATGTAAGATATCATTGACCATAGGATCCTATGATAATGATTATTTATGTAACACAATTTTATCATAAAGGTTTACTTTAAATGTTGAGGTATTAAGTGGTTGTAGGGCTCACCTACCTTCTGGAATAAAGAAACGAAAATGGATAAAATTACAGTGTAGCCAACCTCGGGTTAAGGTGTTAAGTAGTGAGTTCTGCCTACTGGGGTTATTAAGTGATTGGATCCACCATTTTTCCTTTAAGGTAAGGGTGGTATCATAGGGTCCGTCCTTATCTAGTATTAAGTGATCGGATAGCTTACCTCCCTATAAGTAAGAAGTACTAGATGGCTAATTGGGTATGTGTTCGGAAATCTCTGAAAGTGTCCACTTCCTTTAGGCGGTAAGTGATAAGGTTATGGTGCACTGTGGGATGAGCTATTAAATGACCATTATGGATGTTCCATAGCTCCGCCTATTCTGTGGAAAGTATTAAGTGGTTTGGGGATTTTCCAATAAGGTCAGCAAGATAGTAACATAGGGTCTTCCAAGGGAAGGTCGTAATGACAGTTAGTCTTCTACCTATCATGTAGGTAATAAGCGAGTTCTTACCATATCATGCCTTATGCGGTGTTGGGATATTCGTGAATGACAGAAGCCTTAAATTAGTAGGACTTAGTAGCTAGTGTCCTCTAATTTACAACATGATGTTAGTAAACCACCTTGCAAGGTATCAAGTAACCGATGGATTTGCCTTGGGCCTTGAGTGATCGTAGGAATCCGCCTCGTATATTATATTGTGAGCAAGGCTGTAAGTGGCTATAAAAGCATGCCTCCTTTATTAGTAGGTTATTAATTATATCCCACCTCTTAATTTGGTATCTATTTATGTGGTGAATTGAAGGCTTCACACATATACTTAAAAGTACTATCTCAACATACTCTAATAACCTATCTTTGGGAAGCACTACATTAGGTATGGTAGTCAATCATCGTGTGTAATCTTCACAAGGTTAGATTAGAATCACTTGCCTTTTTAGACATGTAATTAGAATGGAACTGAACGAGATGCATTTGTGTATTTTAGGCAGTGTTAAACATTTTCTACTCACCAAGACTTGTTATTCTGAACCCCTCATCATGAATACTCCCAGGTTTATCTTGGGGAAGACAGATCTTTGCAAGTATTCAAGTTTGGTTTTTTGTTCTTGTTCCCTTATGCACGGGGTTATTTTCTATTGAAGCAGTTTCCTTAGTTGATATTTGTTATCCAATTTGTTTCCGCTGTGAGTTAGTTTTATTATACTGTGATTATGCTCATGCTCATTGGTTGCAGGTATAGATCCACACTATCTATGCTTAGATGGGTTTGATTTTCGATGTTCTGAAATTAGAGATCAAAAAAGTATGGGATGTTACATTTGATACTAGAGCTTAGGTTTAGAAGTTCAAAGGAATTAACAAATTAGGTTTAAGTGACTATTAGTTAAAAAATGTTTTTGGGGTTCATGTTTTCATGCCAATACGAAGAGTAAATGTAACAACCCAAATTCTGACAGGCGGATTTTTTTTTGAAATTCTAATCTACCGAAACTATTGTTGGTTTGCTCTGGTATCCTGTAAAAAAAATAGAGATATAAAATATATCAAATCTCAGAAAAACATCTCACAGCGGAATGGATAAAATATAATGTTATCAAAATATAGCCTTACCGTAGTAATAATACTGCCTAACCAGTATCCAAAGCTATCATATCTCTGCCATAAATATAACCGGCGAGTATGTTATGAGGAGGGGGTAAGAACACAAGTTCTGGTGACTAGATTTAAACTACACATTTTGGATAATCCTAAATATACCATTCAGTTACGTTTTCTTGTTTGTTAGGTTACTTGGGTTAACAACACTCAAGGCTTACACACACATCGTACCCATCTACTTCCAAGTGGATTAACCTAATATTGTATATATGTAGTTACCCCCATATTGACGTACACCCCATGGTAACCCACTCGCACAGTCTCTACCTTAACACAATAGAAATATACGTAGTCCCTCATCCTATGTCGGAGCGACGTACGGATCTCTGTATAACAATGCTACGTTCCGCATATTTCTGCCATTGCCATGCTACATAAGCGTACAGACTGCCACCTTTGATCGATTTAGATTTCGTCACAAGTAATGACCTCGAGTCTACGATACACTACCCAGAGCAAACATGCATGTGTCTAGACTTTCCCATGTACGTATCATCAATCGTACTCAATGCCTTAACCGCACTAACCTCTACTGTGCACCGAGTCCTGTGACAGGGCTGTACAAGAAACGCAGATCTCAGTTGGGAGCTTTTTAGATATTTGTATAAGCAGATGCCAAGGTCTGCATTTTCAGTATCTATGGTCCCACCTGACCCCTCCCTCAACTAGTGAATGACGAACAAGACTGAGAACTAACGATCTGGCCCACAAGCAACCTATAAGCAACAAATATTAATTGGCATGTTCCTCACCCATTGCCTTGATAGCAAAAGGTCTATCGTCTTTTGCTTTAGTTCTCTGCCTTTCTGCATAGCGCATCACAAGCTGACTGTCGACGGTAGGTACCCAAAAACTTGCTGTCACCTAGGTTAGACCTGTAGGTTAATCAAGAGTGGTCGTAACCTAGCCTAGTCACAAGGCTCTATGGATCGTCGAATCACCTAAGCCACCCTACACTCTTTTGAGTACCCACTGTCATGGCAATCAAGGCATACTCAACGGTAGAAACACACAGACCTACCCTTTGTGAACATAGGAGAATGTTGTCAATGCACAGAGGGCTACCAGGAATACCCTCCACGTCCCAGGAAGCCGCATGCTTCCCCTTCCAGTCCTTCGGAGCCAGCAGAATACCAGCAGAATAATTGAATGATTAGATGGACGTGCGCTCCCCTCATGCCTCATGACACCATGACGATCTCCCCATTGGGTTATTCACTTTCAAACGTACGGACTGGTCCAAGCTCCTCAGGTTAACGTGTTATTAGACCCTATGTCCAGTCATTTAATTACGTTCTTGCTCTTCCCTTTTAGATTTCCATTCAACTTGGTTATTCCCAGTCATATTGACTTCTTATTCAAGTTACCAAGTTCCTCTCGCTTATTATTTTCAATTATAACTTAATCCATTTAAGTTTATTAATAATCCCATAACATATTATTCTCTAGATTGTAATCCAAGGTCTGTAATCTGCAATCTCTTTATATTATTCATTGTTTGATTCCTTAGTTACAATAACATGTTCTACTTAATATGAAATTAAGTATTTCTCAATTCACATGTTTCCTGTTTAACATGTCACTTATTTACGATTAAATATAACTTAATTCATTTCATAAGTTTGCCTCATTCTTTCTTATTTAATCATAATTTCATCTTAAACTGTCACTACAACTTATCATTTTTTACTTATTAACTTAGTTCTCTTAACTAAGGTTTACTAACAAGTTTCTTTTCCATTAATATAACTTATGTTGTCCTTATCAGTAGACTTCTGAATCTCGATCTTACATATTAACTTAATTTACGATTAAGTACAACTTATCTCATTACATAAGTTATCCCATTTTTTTCTCGTTTATTATAACCTAAGTTATAATTTCCACTTGTCCCTAGGACAAGCCTGCCTATTATATAAAATTCTCATTAATGTAATTTATTTATAATAGGTTATTATCATTCCCCGTTCATTCCAGTCCTTTAAAAGTTGTAACTTTCATTCAATTCCATTCATTTCCATTAATTACAATTAATGCCATTTATTTCTATCCTTTTTCTATACACATATTTTTATATATGTTTATGAACTATACCTCTCACATTAAGCCGACCACTTGTGGATGTTGGATTTGCCGGGCGTTTCCTGACAGACTTCTACCATAAGTTGGACTTAACCTTGTGCCTTAGCACCGTCACATTTATATTTACACATTAGACCTCTCACATTAAATTAGCAACTTGTGGATGCTGGATTTTCCCGGTGGTTATAGGTAGACTTCTACCACAAGTTGAATTTAACATCATGTTTAAGTGCAGTTATAGTTTTCTATTTACTGTAAATAATAAGCATGTTCATTCTTCCAAATTTCACTGTAATCTATTTTTATATGTCATGCTTAATGTCATATTAAGTCCATCTCTAATTTTCATGTTGCATGTTCTTCATAACATGTAATTATCTTCATTTTTAAAATAACATGTAATTATGAAATCATGTAATTGTACCAGTTCTACAACTAAGGGTTCAAGTACATAATATGTCACAGGTTAACATGTAATTATCCCAGTTTCTACAATTAAGTGTTCAATTACATAAAATGTCACAGATTAATATGTAATTATAACATGCATGTATACAACAGTAATTTTTCCACACTTTTAACAAGTTTACATTTCCATATGTTAACGTTTCAAAATTTTAACCATTTCAACATATTAATCATAACAAATTAACATTTCTAATAGATTTACATTGCATATTAACGGGCAGTGTCAAACAATAAATATACCATTATCAAAAAGGTGTATTTTAAATCCAATCACCTAATTTGCTTTCCATTTTGTATCCGGTCCAGATCTAGCATTCAATGGTTTCCCCTAACTAGGTTTAGAACCAAAACAACCATGGATCTATAATTCTGAAATAAAAAAAGGGAAGAAAGAAGAGAAATCTAAATAGACCAGATCTAAGAAATTACCTTACTTCGAATAGAATTCTGAACACCTTCTTTATTAATTTACATCATTTTCCTCCAGATCTTAAATCGGAATTTTCTTAAACTAATTATATTATTTTTCTAAAGAGATTTGAGGAGGAAGAAGAACGACAGAGTTTAGGAGGCTTCTTAGAAAATGTGAGATTTAGGCTAGGCTCTGCTAGCCTATTTATAGGTGTTCAGGATCTTATCGTACACGCAACGCTGAGTCAGCATTGAACTTGGTTAATAAAACAGTCCTGATTCATCGATGAATCTTCCCGGTCGACCCCTAGTTCGACCCCTGTAGGTGGGTCGACCCCTAGTTCGACCCCCATGTGGGTTCCGCGAGCTGTTTTGTTGCAAAAAAATTATTTTTAAACATTTGAATCTCTAGGATTTATTTAAACATTATTTTTACATATAATCTCCTTATATGTATACAAAACTTATAATCACCATCTTAAGCGCATATATATATATATATATATATATATATATATATATATATATATATATATATGCGCACAACTTTCATTTTGACTTCAAAATTCAAACGGTGTTATATCTTTATTAGTTCTTATAATATTTCTTTGATTGTAGCCTTGTTTTGAACTGTTCTCTTGTGTATATATATATATATATATATGTATATATATATATATATACTTGCACATATATACATATTTTTTCTACACTTCTTTATATGTATATTTTTCCTTATATGTGCATTTATACATATTTTTCTCTTATGAACATGTGTTATTTTAGCTGTTCCCTTAAAACAAAAATATGGTGCTTGAGGGGATCGAACCTTGCACCTCTTATTTGAAAGCCACATGTTCTAACCAACTTGACTACTTAGGCTATTGTTAACAAGGCTAAGAACAATGGTGATCATTGTTCTTTTCTTATTTCTCCTTTTCATATTTGTTATAATATTTTAATTAAACCATTACATGTAATCTTATCAATTTGCATGCATCTTTTTCTTTCAACTTTCTTATATTATTAATGTATAATATTTGTAAATCATTGCATGCAACATATTACATTGCATGCAACTGATTTCTTCATTCTTTTAGTGCATTCACTGCATTATTATTTACATTTATCTTTTCTTATTTTATATATTACATGCAATCATATATTATCATTATTTTATTCTTCTTTTATATGCTTATGTCTATGCATTTATATACACAGATGCATTATTTAATTATTTAATTATCATAAAATGCGGGGTGTTACAGTATAAGGATGACATATGATGAATACCATGGACTTGAGCTTTAGGATTAGATGAACAACTAGCTACAACTAAAATAGTTGTGATTTTTGGTTTTGTTTTGAAATTCCACTTGAATACATTTTCTTGATTTTCAGGTTGACTGGAAATTCATATTAATATGTCATATTAGTCCGGAGGCACGTTAATAAAGTATATCCATACGATACTTCGATAAGGCAATCCTGATATTCTTTTGTTTGAAATTGTTCCTTTGAGTTGTTGGTCCTATAGTCAAGAGAAATTTAAAATTTTAAACTTGCTTAGAATAAGAAAAATGGGTTTCAAATATTTTAAATTATTTTTCTAGAAAGTTCATTTTTATGAAAGTAAGATTTGGTTCTAAAAAAAGAAATAATAATAATATAAACTTATAATACGAGACCCTTAGTTTATAAATAAATTTAACTTCGAAAAAGTTTTCTAAATTTTTTCTCTCTAATGGACTAAGGAAATTTCCAATTAGCTTGGGATAATCAATTTCTTATATCATTCATTGACTCGTCATCCAGAAAAGGGGATAGATTTATATTAAATTTAATATGAATTTCTAGCTAAATTATTTAGGGAATTCATTTGTTTGATGGTTGCAGGTGTTCCAAGGTGAATTATAACTCCTAGTAAATTTTACAATAATACATTTAAATATTATATTTAAAAATAACCTCGTTAATTGAGTATATGTATGAAAAATCACTTTTTGCATATGGTTGAATTTGGTCTCAGGACCACTTCCTTTGAGTTCAAAATTATGTATACGATATTTAAAACCATAAACATCGATATTTTCAAGTTAGTGAAATATTGTTGTTTCGAGTGGGGATTGGGTTAGTAAATATAATCCATTAGCCCGCTTTCTGATATCTCACTTAACCATTCCCCACTCATTCATAACACTTAAGGAAAAAAATAGAAATGGGGAAGGGAAACTAATATTCCTAAGCTTCAATCTTAGGAAATTTGAGTGATTAGCTTTGCAAATTCAAGGAAACTCTTAGGTAATTTCTTCTCCAACTTGTTCTCTCTTCAATTTATGATATTTTCCTAAACCTAATTCTTAGGAAGTTTGTAAATTTGTGTGTAGATTGAAGATTAATGTGTTATATTGGAAGGGGAGGTGATCTTTCTTGGTTTTAAAGCATCATCTTGCTTATTGTGTTCAAAGGTGAGTTCTTGGAACTCGCATCTATAAAATCAAGCTTATATGCTTGGCATGTGTCCTCCTGGCACTTTGATGTTGTGTATGAGTTTGATGGATTGGTTTATTTGTGTGTGAACTTTACAATTTCTGGGTTTTGAATTCATTTATATGAATTCTACCATAAATAGTTGTTGTGATTTGAGTTTGGAGTTTTTTAGTTGTTTCGGTGAGCATTAGAAGCTTCATTTTCACTAAGAAAACGTTATAAGCCTTCATCGGTTGACCGTGCTTGTCCAAAATCAATTGGCCACTCATGGCCTGGGAAAATAATTGCCTAGCTTACTCTGGCATAATAGTGGAGCCCTTAGACATCTGATTTGATGCTCGAACAAAAAAAAAATGGCAGAGAAGCAGTTCAGATGTTTGACCCTTGAGTTCAAACTTTTGAAACCTGTTTTTCTACTATTGACTGGTGTTAACAACGGTCAACAGGTTCAATTGATCCAGGCTTCTTCGCGACCGAGTTTCGTCTCGTTTGCTCTTTTGTTGTGTTTTCTTAGTTGCTCTAATTCGTGAATTTCAGTAGCTTGATTAGACATTTGGATGATCATTTTACTTTATACATCGTATGTTGTTATGTACATTGTTTGTGATAATGATCGTTTGCATATATGAGTGGATTCTACACTTTACTCATAAATACTTGAGTTAAGTCAGTGGTTATGGGACATTTGGCTAAAATCATCTATTTACCAGCTTAATGTATATTACACTTCTCCTATCAATAGATCGTGATCTTCTTATGCGATTATACGTGTGATATGCTTATTCCTTTGAGTTCTATCTCACGTTTATGGGACACAGAGGATTCTTGTAATACCCCGTATTTTCTGAAAATATAAAAGTAGCGAATTAAAGAATAATTAACTACAAATGTGAGAAATAGGTGAAATTGGTTAATCCATTGCGTTCGTCTCGAAATTCTGCTTGGAACAGAGTCCAAGTTTTCGAAAATCGGACTTCGTATGAAGAAGTTATGGCCCTCAGAACTTTCAGAAATTTATATAAACAATTCAGAAAATTAAATACCAAGGCAGGTCGACCTGGGGGTCGACCTACCCCAGGCCAGATCGACCAGGGGGTCGACAAGGGGTCAACCTCCACATATACAAGTCGGCCTGGGGGTCGACCTCCCCCTCGGGTCAGATCTGAAATCTGACCTGTTTTCTCCTGTGACGAATTGTTGTGTCATTAGGGCTTATGTGGCACGTTCTGGTTAGTTCTCTTAGGTTTGAATGGCTTTAATTTGCTCTAGGTTAATCTAACGGCTCCCATTAAATCAAACTTCTATATAAGCAACCTAAATCTAAACCCTAAAGCCACACAAAAATATTCCTAAGACTGTCTTGTTGTCGGTACTTAGCCTAGAATAGCCGCCATTCTCCTTCAACTAGAAAGAAATTTAGGAATTACAAATCAAATCTAATTTAACCAAGAGAATTCAACGTCTACAACAAAGGAGAGCTATTCAATTTCAGAATACAGATCCTAGAAAAACAAGACTTTCTTTTGTTTGTAAGTCCTGTTATTATTCAAATGTGAACGATTAAAAGTTGTAATTTATAATAAAATGAAAACTAGAGAAATTCCTAGTTGTAAGATAATGACGATGCTGATTTATGCCTATTCTTGCAACGCTTCTATCGTATATGCTCTTGAGATTATTGTTGTTATATGTTGATGTTAAACCAATTGTATATTATGTAAATATGGTGACATTTTCATGTTATGTAACATGAAAGTTGTTTAGATCTACATTTAGATCTATGTTTATTGAATCATGCAAGTTGTTTAGATCTACATTTAGATCTATGTTTATTGAATCATGCAAGTTGTTTAGATCTATGTTTATTGAATCATGCAAGTTGTTTAGATCTACATTTAGATATATGTTTATAGAATCATGCAAGTTGTTTAGATCTACATTTAGATCTATGTTTATTAAATCATGCAAGTTATTAGGCTAAGACATGTGTTATGTTTAGATCTACATTTAGATCTATGAAAAGTGGATCCAAATTAATGCTTATATTTACATGCCTTGTAAAACTTGTGTAAAACCATATACTTAAGATTCATGTTTGTTGGATCCAAGATAAAAGTTCATATTTACATGCCTTGTTAAATCTACATAATTCCATATGTTTAAGATTCATGATTATTGGATCCAAATTAAAGTTTACATTCACATGTCTAGTTGAACTTGTGAAATTCTATATGCTTAAGTTTTATGTTCACTGGACCAAAAATAGAAGTTTTCATTTACATGCCTAGTTGGATTTGGGTAATTTCGTATGTTTAAGACCCATGTTAATTAGATCCAAAAATGCAAGTTCACCTTTATATGACTAATTGGAATTGTGTAGTTCCATGTAAGCTCACATCCATATGCTTATGGTTCATGTTGATTAGGTTCAAAATTGCAAGTTCATAATTAAAAATATATTTATTCTATGCCAAATTTATGTGACATATGTTGGATCCATATTATGCTTGTCTTTAATGCTACGTGTCTCTTCCTTTTCCCCTCTTGATTTTGAGTTAGGCTAAGTTACGAGCCTAACATTCTATGTGAATTTTGTGAACGTATGACGGGGGTAACGTTGGGGAAAAATATTTAATTTACATTATTGGCATAATTTGGCCCATAAATATATGAATGATTAGTGGCATAAAAATGGTATAATTTATATATCTAAAATTATGAACATGATTTAGAGAGAAATTGGGCATAACTTGACTGACAATAATATACATATAAATATAGAAGGTAAATATGTAAATTTAGAAAAGACAAATATGCCCAACCCGAGGTTAGATTGAGTTACGGTGTAAGACTGCCCGGAACCGCCCGGAACCGCCCGGCACATCTAGCAACCGTAACAATATATATCTAATGTGAGAGGTTAGTGCATAAAGCCCAAAAGAACCCGAGGTTAGACTGAGTTGCGGTGTAAAACTACCCGGACCCGACCTGCACATCCAGTAACCGCAACAATACCTGCCTAATGTGAGTAGTTGGTGCTTCAATGAATTAATTAAAGCTAAGACAGGAATGGTAAGTTTAAGTTAATTAAGGTAACACTTAACCAATATAACAGGATAAATGACTAGGGTTAAGTTAATAGGAAACACTTAACAAGTATAGCATGATGAATGGGTAAGGTTAAGTAATAAGAAACACTTAACCAATATAACTTGATTTTTGGTAAGGTTAAGTTAAAACAAGAGGGCAACACTTAACTAATATAACTTGATTTTTGGTTGGGTTAAGTTAACACAATAAGGCAACACTTAACTAAAGTAATATGACAAGTAGGTGGGTTTAGTTAACCTTAATTGATTGATGACACTTAACCAATACAACATGATGAACACGTGGGGTTGAGTTAACAAGGAACACTGGACCAATATAACTTGATGGACGAATGGAGTTAAGTTAATAGGAAACACTTAACCAGTTCAACATGATAAGTGAGGAGGGTTAAGTTAGTAAGAAACACTTAACCAATAAGACATGATTAATGGGTGCGTTAAGTTAACATGAACAGGCGACACTTAACCAATATAGCATAATGTGCGGGAGGGTTAAGCACATATTGGGTTGGTGGGTAATATTAGTAAATATAGACCCACAAACTTAACCGTTAAATAAACATACTTGAATCGATGGGAGGGTTAAGTACATCTCATGTAGGTGGGTAATATTAGTAAATATAGGCCCACATACTTAACCGCTAAATAAACATACTTGAATCGATGGGAGGGTTAAGTACATCTCGTGTAGGTGGGTAATATTTGTACATATATGCCCACAAACTTAGCTGTTAACTAAACATGATAGAACCGATGGGAGGGTTAAGTACATTTCATGTAGGTGGGTAATATTAGTACATATAGGCCCACAAACTTAACCGTTAAGTAAACATGCTAGAACCGGTGGGAGGGTTAATACATTTCGTGTAGGTGGGTAATATTTGTATATATAGGCCCACAAACTTAACCAATAAGGAAACCCAAGTAACGGGGACCCATTTCAGCAATAACCCACATAAATGTATCACGGTACCCTAAACTAGGCAGGGTGGGAAACGATTACTGGGCTGATTGTAAGCGGTCAAAGTAGCGGCAGAGGCTACGTCAGTGTAGGTTCTGACGGTTTACGGGCATGCACGTACTCCGGAGTGGGAAAAAGCAGGCACTGGGTACCAGTAGTTATACACTGTGCATCTTGAATCGTGTCGGGTCGCTATCATAAGGATTGATACACCTTATGCTGGGACCAACACAGGGTATCTACACGCAAGAGAGGGCCGATTGACTCAGACAAATGGAACATTAATGCAAGTAAGGAGTCGATCGATAGGGTAGTAAAGGTACATCTAGCATGTTTATGGCAATCAAGCTGATTGAGGTTGAATCCTCATGATAGATGTACACCTGAAGGCTACCACAATTACGGGGATTGGGATCACGTTATCGTTTTATAAAGATACCTAGTTGGGACATTAGTATGGTGGTGCAGAGATAGATATAAAAATCAGAATAACAAGGTAGTAGTGAAGCAGAGAAAGAGTAGGAGCGCATTCAGTTTATCTTGCCTTACCATACCTTATGCTTATCCTATGTTTCTTTGTTATTGTCCTGTGTCCAGTTTATTCATGTCATGATTCTCTTACCAGTTTATATGCTGAATAATCACTAGACTTACCAGAATTATGTCTGACCTAATTTTGTTTCGCCTCTTTTCTTCCATTCCCCCCCCCCCCAGGTTCACAGGGTGGAAATGTTACCACTTAGCTCAGTTTTCTTTTCAAGCTCGAAGATGGACGATGTTTTGCTTTGGACTCTCTCTTCCACTGCTATGGCCGGTTCATGCTTTATGGGGGAATATCATTGTTATTTTTTTGCTTCTTTTATAATTGGAAGTAAATAAATCAAAATAGAAGTTCTATGTATTACTTTTAAGTATGATTTGAGAAAATTGTTGTAAAAGCTTAGCTGAATTAAGTTGTTTATAAAATGACTTTATTTTCCGCTGCTTTATTTGTCTGTCTTGTAATTTATCAGCATCTTTTACCTATAATGCTCCACCGAAGTTAAGGCATTCCCTTTGTGAGTGACCTTAAATGAGGCTACGAAACCCATCAAAGGGCGAAGAAGTTCCCAACTTCCATCTATAACCACTGTAGTTTCACCTGTGGCTAATTTTCTTTCGAGCTTTGTAGGATTTTCCATGCGATGGAGGCAGCTTTCAAGAGACCTGTTAATAAGTTACACAAGGATGGCAAATATGAGAATGAGGGAGTTTGGCTAAGGAGCACAACCCAAGGATGAAGAACTCATGGATATGGACATGGTTCACAAAGGAGGGGAGGAAAGAGTAGTAAAACCTAAAACAAGAGGGAGTATCTTTATTATGGCATAACGAGTCGTATAATTAAGGGAAAGGGCAAGAATAAATTATAGGATTTTCAGGAGAGAAAATGCATGCTCTCACCCCCAACGTACCTGAGAGAGAGGTAGTAAAGTTTCTGTTGAAAAAGTTTAGTTTTTCTTCTTGATCATCCTGTTAGTACTCTTTTTTATTTTAGTGC
The DNA here is from genome assembly GCA_030737875.1 of Allium sativum. Taxonomy (NCBI): domain Eukaryota; kingdom Viridiplantae; phylum Streptophyta; class Magnoliopsida; order Asparagales; family Amaryllidaceae; genus Allium; species Allium sativum. Next base: position 320,881,125 of record CM060916.1, read on the forward strand.
TTCACATTCGTTTATATCTACTTCCATGGTTAAGTCTCTACACCTTAGTACTTGTATAGTAGAAGATCCCATTTTTGTTTCAAATCCAATTTGTGGTTCGACTCATTTATCTTTGGTTTGTAAGGATTTGAGATGCTTATGTTTATGGGTTTCATGGGCTATGGGCTGATTCTAGGCATGGATTGGTTAGCTTGTAATTGTGAAAGGAGGGTAGTTAGACTTTCGACTTGCCTCGGGAATACCATCGAAATTTCGTGCAATCCTAATGGATCAGTTTGTCTTAGCTACTTAGAACCACTTTATGTATTTATCGATGATTTTCGATCCGTGGAAGTAGTCCATGAGTATGCAGATGCTTTTGATTAAGGTTAGGGGTTTTTCCCTTAAAACGTGAGGTAGACTCCCACATATATCCAGATGACAATGCAAAGCCAGTTATGTGATCAACAATAGTTTTGGAGCAAGATTGGCGAGGATAGCCAGAGTCGTTTATGTGCTAAATTGTTTGGTTGTTTTGCTAGTATCATGTCACATAAATCGTCCAAATTCGGAGGAGGTATTCCTTGGGTGCTTGTCTGATATTGGTTTAGGCCTTTGGGGCTTGTACTTGAGGGATGTCAAGTTCGACTAGGATGGTTTGCGTGAGGGATAAATAGTTGTGCCAGGTGCCCTAAGTAAGACTAAACTTAAGAGAGGTAAGAAGTACATAGAAACCTTTAGCTTTAGACCCTCATATTTGTAACATAATGGATAAGCAAAGCAGAGGAGGGACCTCTAATCATCTTAGCATATACACTTGGTATCATGGTTAACATCTGTTTATCTTGGAAAGATAGTTCGACTACATTGGATTTCCTCTAGCACAGTAAGTGATCAAGGTCCTATCTTTTCTGGTGAGTTTGGGAAATGGAGGTCAAGAAGCTTCGCAACTGTGAAGTTAAATTAGTTAAGGTACATTGGAGTGAAGCTCAAGAAGACACGATGTGGGAGACTGAAGACAAGACACGCACATCATACCCTTTTGAGGGTATATCCTTGATCTCTTTTTCTAGGAATGTTATGCATACTTGTTTCCATCTTTTTATGAATATCCTTTAGTTCATATCTTCAATCCTTAGGTAGAAGCCAATGGATGTAAACATGTGTTTGAAACATGTTATGATTGGTGGTTGCAAGTGGTGGCTAGTGGTTGCTCGTGGATGCATATACACACATTAGGCACTAGATCGGCTCAGTCACTTTCATATTGCATATGCATGAGTGAATTTTTATACACATGAACTGAAACTTTGTGACGACCGCCCATAACCCCCTCACTAAACAAGAGGAACAATGCGCTGAAAGGCGTGCCAGGCTGCTATGGACGATCATCATAGTAAGTGAACACATCGAAACCTGTCGTAATACTCACAGCGCAAGGATAAAATATAATAGAACATATACAACAGGTGATAGTAATGAGGTATCATATAGAAAACTTTTGAAACTCTTTCAACATCCAGAAAGATTATCCAACTGATATCCAAGTTTGTACATAAGGCCTCACTACAACTCTCAAGCAACTCAAACAGCGGAAACGGAAATACTAGATAGAATAAAACTGGTATGCCAGCCTCCTGCTCATCATCGCTCAGCTTCCTCGTATCACTAAGCTCCATTACCTGTAACCTGCTACTTAGTCTGCCCATCCACAACCGGATGAACAGCCCAAGGTAATAAGAGGAGACATAAAACCTTGAGTCAGACAATAGTCTTAGTGAGCGATAATACAGCTAACAAACTTCAACAAGAAAGCATATGAGAATGGGTAAATTAACAACTTATCTACCCACATAACCAGAGAAGAACTCAACCTTGTCTTCCCCACATCGGACAGTGATAGCCTTTGCACCAAGCATTTCAACCATTGATTCATAGAAACCAAAACACCCATTCAATCATAGAGAACACACATAACATCCAGATTATATAAGTCTCACACAGACAACCCTAATCGAGTTTAGCATTCCTCAAATACCCTCGCCAGAGGCCTAAACCAATATCACTTAAGCACTCAAAGAACATCTCCCTCGACTTTGGATAATCTATGTGAGATAGTACAAACAGAACAAACAATCATCCATAACCGACTCTGGCTATCATCGCCAATCCCGCTTCGAAATCATCATTATCGTATGACGGCCAACCTTGCCATATGTCAAGGGCTAATGGTAACCCCAGTTCTAGCATGAACTCCATATGTCCAACCTTGACAACTAGGTCTTTCAACGATACCCAATGTACTCGACCTACAACCGGTCTTTTGGGCCTTTCAACGATACCCATCGTACCCCTGCTTTGAGCCTGCTAGAACTTACGACAATGATGACCTCTTGGCCTTCGCATCTCTAATCGTCCAACCTTGACGATGTTTCATAGCTCAAGCAACCTTCTCGAGCAGCCATTATCCACCAACTCACGACCTTTGAGTTGTCTCCGCATTCGTTGTTCCACCTTGATCAACGAACACATTCATCACTTCGAGTCTTCCTACTTGAACCACTTCGAAGTCACAACACTCATCTGACCGACCGACCAGATATGCCACCATCTGACCGACCCGACCCTTCAAAACCGACCAGATATGCCACCATCTGACCGACCCGTATGCAAAGCTCGACCCACACCTTGCTCGACCCGACCTACATACAGACCGGATCAATCAACCTACTCGACCGACCCTCCTTCAATGTGGAGATCGACCGATCCATCCAAAAGACCGACCAGGGATGGACCGACCTGCCTGCTCCAGAACCAGAATTCCAGAATAGTTTCCACACGACCGACCCGCTTCAGACCGACCCGACCAGAGTGGACCGACCGACTCAATCCTTCACACTTCAACTTCTGGATTGTCCACGTTATGACCGACCTGCCACTTCAAAACCGACCAGCCCTGCACGACCGACCAGGATTTGCTTCCAAAGAAAAGAAAACCGATCAGCTCCCTGACTTGCTCCCCAAGCCATACTATGACCGCCCACCTCATTCCAGACCCTTCTGGACCGACAAGAGCCATCAGACCGCCTGTACCGACCCGACTAGCTCCAAAACCGACCAGAAACCTGCACAGCTCCAATTTGACTCTGATTTCGACCAAAACTTCGCCAAACGATGAATCCGACGAAACCGGCTCATCCAATTCATCCAAACGCAACCACAAACATGTTATGCAACCAACAATATCATCCATCTAACAATTTTCATCAAAACACATAAATTTCCCCAAAAACATGATAATTGAACATATGAACACAAATATAGATCTAACTTGTATAAACTCATGAAATAACATGAAACTTACCATTTAAATTATCTAGATCAGATCCTAAAGTGATTCACATGTCAAATAAACTTAGCATGGTGTCGATCTAAGGAATATAACATGGAAATGATGAAATTAACAACCTAGAACCCATATACTTGCATGCATCCGAATGAGAGATGTAAATCACTCACCGATTCTCCAAAACAAAGCAAAAGCGATGAAAAAGCAATCCGGATAGCGAACACTTCGAATCAAACCCTTTAATCCGATGAATTCGCCCTTGAAACGATGTTGATCTAGCCTCGAATGGTATAGATCTTCGATTTCCCCCTAGGATTTGGAATTTTAATGGTGGAAAGATGTTAGAGGAAGAAGGAGATCAAAGCCTCCCCATAAGAGAATGGAAAATGCCAACCTTTCTCCATATCCCTTACCCCCTATTTATAGTCTCCACTTACCCTCTAATGGGCCTTCTCCAAATCAGCCCATTAGTCTTCCAAAACCTGAACAGCCAACTGAAAAACCTTAAAACAGCGATTTCTCCCAAACCGCTGAACCAAATCCTTAATGTAACCACTCTACGGAAAGGGAATCATCAATTCCTTTCCAATGGCACAGGTCTCACCCTCCGATTCGACCTGAGTCAAAAGTTATGCCCTGTACAAAACTGACAGGGGCAAAATGGTCACAAACAAAATCGGTAAAAATTATGGACATGTCACACATCCCCATAAGCAACATACCAAAAGATGAGAATGATCCAACCCTCAGGGAATAAAATAAAAATATTTTACGATCTTCCGATACGTAAAATGCGGGCTGTTACAAACTTGATGTGTTATCATATGGATGTTGAATTTGTATGAATGATTGTGCACTCATGTAGAAGTTATAAAGTACGATTATGAATAATTGCATATATTATGGACTCATGGCAATGACATAATTCATATTGAGGAGGTCAACTGAAGCAGTAGACCGACTGATTTTGCATTAGATAAGGACATGTACACATACTGTGCATGTGATCATGAAGGCATTAGAAATCTTTTTAAGGACAATGGATGCCTGTGTTTGATGATCGAGTAGATGGATGATTGGATGGTAAGATATACATTCTTCTTAACTTGAAGATTTCGGGAACGAAATTCTTTAAGGAGAGGAGAATGTACCACCCCATATTTTCTGAGAATATTAAAGTAATGAATTAAAGAATAACTAATTGCAAATGTGAGAAATAAGTGAAACGGGTTGCGCCATTGCGTTCATCTCGAAATTCTGCTTGGAATAGAGACCAAATTTCGAAAATCGGACTTCGTATGAAGAAGTTATGGTCCTCAGAACTTTCATAAATTTAAATAAAACAATTCAGAAAATTAAATACCAAGGCAGGTCAACCTGGGGGTCGACCTACCCCAGGCCGGGTCGACCAGGGGATCGACCTCCCTATACACATGTAACGTCCACGTCCATTAATGTCACTCACAAAGGGAATGCATTAACTTCCATGGAGCATATTTAGTGTATAGAACAGAATATAACAAGACAGATATAAATAATGGTACTTGAAATTTTTAAAACAACTTTTTTTGCAGCGGAGAAATAGTTTGATTACAACAACTTCATAAACCAAGCACACTTAATATCCATCTTGATAAATTGTTTCAGAGTACATAAAATAAAAGGCATAAACACTAACACAAGTAGCCATAAAAGAGATGAGCCGAACTTTACTTTCAGCAATCCAAGCACTTCGAAAAGAGAGAGAAAGAGATCTGAGATCAAGCTCCACTAGTACTAGTCCCACCTTGAGAACCCGGGGGGGGGGGGGGGAAGAGGTGAAAACAAGGGGGTCAGACATAAAGTCTGGCGAGTATAACAACTTTAACAATATAATTATCAAAGTGACTAGGATAAGGCATAAACTGGTAAGATAAGATATGACCATGAAACAAGTGGGCATGAAAAAGCAAGTAAGAGGAATATTATGGCGTTAATCTCGTTTCTAATCACTATAGGATAATCACTATACTGTACCACCACTATTTACCCTAAAAGTTGATCCCGCCTACAGAACTTAATAATGATAATGGTAGTTTCGTGTACCCTTAGCTGCCTTCAAAGGTGCCATCCGCCCCTATCTCCACTAGTTGTACCCACTACCCCCATTCGATCGGCTCCCTAACTCGTAAATACACGTGCTGGTCCCATAGTGGGTTGTATCGCTCCCCAAAGTGGCAGCCCGATACCACCAAAGATGCACGGCTTATATCTACACGATGCAACAACGTCTTACATACCAGCCCGGGCCCATGCACGCACATGACCTCATTGGACTTGCGTTGCCACCGCTAACCCATTTTGAACTCTTACAATCAAATCCAGTAAGCATGTCTCGTCCTCAACTTGGGTCGAGCTCAAAAGATACTTAATGGGTTACTGGTTTGAAAAGGGCCCCCATGCTTGACACAAGCCTTCCCCACTTAACCCCGTTCTTATTCATGTCTTCTTACATGTTTCAATTTTGGTTAAGTGCATCTAATTGTATTTCATATGCCACCCAAGGCACCCACTTAATTTCACATGCCACCCAAGGCACCCATTTAACCCCTCATGTCCCACTACATGTTTATCTGGTTAAGTGTTACTTAATTCATTAGAACCGTAACCTTGTAAAGACCTCCCACATTAGGCTGACATTTGCGGTTGCTGGATTTGCCGGGCGGGTCCGGGCAGTCTTATACCGCAAACGAGCCTAACCTCATTTCTTTACAACTGTTACGCATTTAATTCATGCCTTCGACCTCTCACATTAGACTGGCATTTCTGGGTGCTAGATTTGTCGGGCGGGTCCGGGCAGTCTTACACCATAAAAGAGTCTAACCTCGCGTCTTAGGCGGTTAATTATTACACATCTTTATTTAACTCCAAATTGGATTAATATCCGTATTCAAATTTGTCAATAAATTCTAAATTTATTTATGTCCATAATTGTCTCTTAAAATTATGTCCATAAATACTAATTATGCCAATTATTGTCTCAAATTAATTATAGGCCTTTTAAGGCCATTTTATGCTAATTCACAATTTATGTATATTCAATATTATCCCATCATCCCCACGCTATTCGTACGTTTTCATATGACATATGATAGACTCGCAAATAGTCAAACTTATAAAAAGAGAAACAAAATCACATAACACATAAAATAGTTCTAAGGATCATGACATAAGATTACATAGCCAATATCTTGCATATGGATTTCATTCAGACTGGCATGTGATACAAAACTAGCGTAGGTAATGGGCATAAACTTGCATAACTTATGTACTCTATAGATCCAAACATAAAGGTATGAACTTGCATATGGATCTGAACATAAAGATGTAAACTTGCATATAGATCTAAACATAAAGATGTAAAGTTGCATATGGGTCTAAACATAAAGATGTGAACTTGCATATGGATCTAGACATAAAGGTTAATGTCACATAAACTAGCATATGCATATACATGTCTCATATATATTTTAACAACCCAAACTTGCATAAGATTCATACAGGAATATATGATCCAATCATCACAAACTTGCATAAGATATATGATTCAACGTGCATAAGATTCACATAAGAACTAACATATGATCCAACTTGCATAAGACTAACATATGATTCAACACCACAAACATACATATAATTTACATCACATGATTCAAAATCATATTCTCACAATACCAATTATATCTTATCATAATTAAATTAATTATTTATTTTGTGAAAGCTATTATACTCACAATTAAAAAGAATAGTCTTGTCTTTCTGGGATCTGTATTCTGAAGTTGAATTGTTCACCTTTGATGTAGACAAATTGTTATTTAGATTTGATTTGATTTTGATTCAAGCTTCTATGCTTTAGGGTTGAAAGTGTATGGCGGCTACTCTAGGTTCTTCATTGACGGCATGGCATCTCTTGTTATGAATTAATGTGATTATGGTTTAGGAGTGTTTTTATGGAAGTTTAATTTAATAAGAGCCGTCGGATTAACCTAGGGATAACCAGAACCATCAGGACCACTCAGATGCCACATCAGCCCTTAGGGCGAATCGGGCTACAGGTTGACAGCCAAACACCATGGATCGACCCAGAAAGGCTCGGGTCGACTCCAAAAATGGTGCGGTTCGGCTATTCCCCCTCCCGGTTCGCTGTTTTGAACTTTTGTTTGAATATTATATATATATATATATCTAATATTCATACAAACTTCAAGGCTTAATAACTTCTTCATAAGTTATCCATTTTATGCAAACCAAATGTCTATCTTGATCCAAAATTTTGAGACGAACATAATAACGCAACCCATTTCACTTAATTCTTCTTCTAAAAATTAAGTATACTTTAATTTGTGAATTTTAATGTTATAAAATTATGGGGTGTTACATTTTCCCCTCCTTAAAGGATTTCGTCCCCGAAATCTATAAGTTAAGAAGAATGTATCCTACCAACCAATCATCCATCTACTCAACCATCATCCACAAGCATCCATTGTCCTTAAAGAAATTTCTAATGTTATATGAACTTACGCAAAAACGTCTATATATGTTCCTTATCTAATGCAAAGATCAAGTGGTCCACTGATTCAGTTGACCTCCTTAATGCAAATCATGATAGTGCAATGCGTCCATTATGTATGCGAAAGAATCCTATCGATACATATTAATTCTGCACAACCATTCATCAAAATGCAGCATCCATATGATAACACAACCATTATACATCCGTTAATTTAGATATGCACATGCGTTTATATGCAACATGAAGGTGATTGAGCCGATCTAGTGCCTAATGTGTGTGTACATGCATTCACGAGCAACCACTTGTCCGTTTGCATCTACCAAACATAACATGTCTCAAACACATGTTTGCAACCATAGGGCTCTTCCTAACTAAAGGTTGAAGATGTCATCGCAAAGATAATACTAAAAGATAGGACAAGTGTCAACAAAGCGGTAGAAAAAGGAGAAATTAAAACATACCCTCAAAAAGGAAAGGGTACAGCGTACGCATTTTGTCTTTCGTCTCCCAAGTCGCGTCTCTTTGATCATCTCCCCATTGCACTTTGACCAACTTGACCTCTTTGTTGCGAAGCTTTTTGACCCCCGATCCGAGAATGCTGTAGGAGCTCGTATGATCATGGCATTGCGCTCTACTTCCACTTCTTCGAGCATGCTCGGCTCTATCACTTCCACCGTATCGTGTAAACACTTACGCAAATGCGAAACGTGAAAACGTCATGAACTCCGCTGAGCTTCTCTGGTAACTTTATTCTATACGCCATCTGTCCAATCCTCTCCGTATTGGAAAGGGTCCTACGAACCTCGGTGCCAACTTCCCTACTGATCCAAAATGGACTACGTTTCTTAACGGTGACACCTTAACAAAAACCATGTCCCCAATATTGAATTCAAGATCGGTTCGTCTCCTATCAGCATATGACTTCTGTCGGTCCTGCACCGTCTTCATTCTCCGTCGAATCAGGTCTATCTTCTCCTAAGTCTCCCTAATCATGTCGGGTCCAAGCAAAACCTTATCAGTGGATTCCCACCAACATGTAGGTGATCGCCACGGTCGTCCATAAAGAGCCTCAAAAGGTGCCATGCCAATTCTAGCCTGAAAACTATTATTATAGGCGAACTCCACTAGTGGAAGTTGTTCTTCCCATGTTCCTCCAAAGTCTAGGATGCATAGTCTCAGAAGGTCTTCTAGAACCCGATTTACTCTCTCGGTCTGGCCGTCCGTCTGAGGGTGATAAGCGGTATTTAAGCATAATTGCGTTTTAACTGCTTCTTGTAAGCTTTTCCAAAATTTGCTTGTCGCTCACAATGCTAGAGGGTATGCCATGCAAACAAACTATCTCTCGAAGGTAAACAAATGCTAACCACGCGGCGGTCCTTCTACTTTTAACAGGAATAAAATGGGCACTTTTGGTAAGTCTGTCTACAATTACCCAAATCCCCGTATTACCCTTCCTTGGTCTTGGTAACCCATCTACAAAATCCATGGAAACGCTTTCCCATTTCCAAAGCGGAATCTCTAAGGGATGGAGAAAATCTCCAGGCTTCTTTTGCTCCGCCTTGACTTGTTGGCACACTAAGCATCTAGCAACGAACTCGGCCACGTCCTTCTTCATTCCAGTCCAAAAGAAAACTCGCTTCATATCCCTATACATCTTATCACCACCGGGATGTATGGTCATCTTAGAGCGATGTGAGTCTTCAAGAATTGCCTTCCTCAAACTCTCGTCTTATGGTACGCAAAGTCTTCCATCTCTACGTAGCCAACCTCTCTTATCTATAGCATATCTATCAAGATGACTCGAGGACTCCCCTCCTATAAGCTTGCCTACTATCTCAACCAACTGTGGGTCATTTGGTTGTGCCTCTCCAACTCGACCCAAAAGTGTAGGTTGCACTTCTAACGATGCCAATAATCAGGGTACATAATCGACAAAGGGTCTGAAGTCAAAGGAAGATATATACTCCAAACTCTGCCGCTCTACGAACAAAGGACTTAAAGTTAACTTCTTTCTACTTAAGGCATCGGCTACAACGTTACCCTTGCAAGGGTTATATGCGATCTCAAAATCGTAGGATGCCAAAAACTCCATCCATCTCTGTTGCCTCAAGTTTAGGTCCTTCTGAGAGAATAAGTACTTCAGCGACTTATGGTCTGTATACAACTCAAACCTCTCGCCAAGCAAATAATGACGCCATGAATTAAGCGCAAAAACTATGACCGCCAACTCTAAGTCGTGGGTAGGGTAATTTTTCTCATGGGCTTTCAACTGTCTTCCGCCATAGCATATCACCCTTCCCTCTTGCATTAAAACTGCGCCAAGCCCGCAAGCATCGGTATATACAGTGAATGTATTACTCCCGTCTGGCAAAACTAAAATTGGAGCTGTCGTCAAAGCCCTCTTCAAACGTTGGAAAGAATCGTCACAGTCAACGTCCCAAGTAAAAGTCAAATTCTTCTTCGTTAATCGAGTGAGAGGGGGTGATATCTTCGCGAAGTCCTTAATGAACTTCCTATAATAGCCAGCCAGCCCTAAAAAGCTTCTTACTTCAATTGCGTTCTTAGGAGTTTTCCAATCTTGGATTGCCACCACCTTGGCGGGATCCACAGCTATCCCTTCCTTAGAGACCACGTGTCCTAAGAACCTCACTTCTTTTCTCCAAAAATGGCACTTGGAGAACTTAGCTTTTAGTTAATGCACTCGTAGGGTCTCTAAGACTTCCCTAAGATGCAGGGCATGCTCTTCTTCATTTTTAGAGAAAACCAGAATATCGTCTATCCTCGGCAATGGGTGGTGCCTGTTCTTCTTTGTTAGCTTATTCAGCTCTCTAAAGTCCATGCACAATCTAAGTGAACCATCTGCTTTTGTAGCAAAAACGACTGGAGCACCCCACTCCGAAATTTTTCTTCTTATGAACCCCTTCTCAAGCAATTCTTTCACTTGCTTACTGAGTTCACTTCTCTCTCTGGGAGCCATTGGCGCACTGGTAATGCAACTGGCTTTGGATTACCTACTAGATATATTCGAAAGTCTATCTCGTGCCTTGGGGTAAACCTCAAACTTCATCGAAGACGTCACTATATTCACGGACCACATGAACAGATTTCAAATCATCTTTTGATGAGTCTAGGGATTCTAGATAGCTAAGCATTACCGAACCTCTAGGGTCACAAGAAATATCAAGGGTCTTCCCACAACGAGTCAACAATCTAACTACCCTTCTTTCACAATCTAGGATGGCACCGTGTATAGTTAGCCAATCCATACCTAGAATCAAGCCGTAGCCCATGAAGCTAAGAACAAAGGCGTTGCATTCAAACCCAACGCCCAAGACAGACACTCTCAAATCCCGACAAATCATAGAAAGATGATCCGAACCACCAATAGGTTTTTAGACTACTATGGGATCCGTAACTAAACTAGTATTTAGGTGTAGTGTTCCAACTAACGAAGCAGATACAAACGAGTGTGAAGCGCCAGAGTCAAACAAAGTACGAACAGGATGATCAAAAAGAAAAACTAAACTTTCAACGGAAATGTTTCTACCTCTCTCCTGTCCTGGTGCCATAAGAGCCTGAATCTGCCCTCTCGCCTGCCCTGGTGCCATGAGAGCCTAAAGCTGCCCTCCAGAAGTTCTTTGCCCTTTCCCCTGTTTCCTTGGGCAATCCTTAAATAGATCACTTGCCTCTCCACAGTGGAAACAGTCAGTCTTCTTCTTTTTCCTACAGTCTTTGCTCAGATGGCCTGGTGTCCCACAATTAAAGCACTTCTTCTTTCCTTTTCCATTATTATTGTTCCCGCCTTTCTTGTTTTGTTGTTGTGGCTTCTTCTGGTCTCCTTTCTTCTCCGGTGCCTTATTAGAATTCGCACCTTTCTCTTCCTCATGCATAAGTACCATGTCAACCAGTTTCTCAAAGGTAATCACCATCGGAATGTAGGTCATCGCCAACCCATGTAGCGGCTCATTCAAACCTTTAACGAACCTCAGGGCCTTCTTCTCAGGTGTGTTTACCAATTCCAAGCCAACTCTCGCCAATTGATTGAACTTGTTGACGTACTCCTTTACTGATAAATCTCCTTGCTTCAATGCCAAGAATTTTTCCATATATAAATTCTCTTCTGCTCATTAGAGAAACTTCATTTCGAACCTACGCTTGAAATCCGTCCATGTCTCCACCGGACGCTCTCCATTTGTGACCTCCCACCAAAACGAGGCTTCGTCTTTCAATAACCAAGCAGCCAATTGACCTTCCTTCCATCTTCTACTTCGAAAATACCAAATAGATCTTCCACCTCCTTAAGCCAATTTCGAGCTTCAACAAACGTCTCTGATCCGTGAAAAGGTTTCCCGCCCTTTACCCTAAAATCTTTGCATATCTTTGAAAAAGTATCAACACGGGGAGGAGGAGGAGGAGGGGGAGGAGCATTTGTTGGGCCTGCGACATTGGCCCTAGCTTCCAGATACCTTCTAAACCATCCTAGTATCGGTATCACCTCGGGTATCTTGGGAATTCCAGACATGCTGAAAAGAAAATGAAGAGATTCAAAATGGAGAATTCGAAAGAAAGATATATGGCTCTTAGGGGTTATGTTTTTAAAACAAACTTTTCACTCGAAAATAGTTTCCATAAAACATACTTTTGAAAGTATTTCTTTATAAAATGCTTTTTGAAAAATAGTTTTTCAAAATTATATCTGGTCTGGTAACCTTCGGCTCTGATACCACGTGAAACACCCCACGCCCTTTAATGTCACTCACAAAGGGAATGCATTAACATCCATGGAGCGTATTTAGTGTATAGAACAGAATATAACAAGACATATATATATAATGGTACTTGAAAATTTTAAAACAACTTTTATTGTAGCGGAGAAATAGTTTGATTATAACAACTTCATAAACCAAGTACACTTAATATCCATCTTAATAAATTGTTTCAGAGTACATAAAATAAAAGCATAAACCCCAACACAAGTAGCCATAAAAGAGATGAGCTGAACTTTACTTTTAGCAATCCAAGCGCTTCCAAAAGAGTGAGAAAAAGATCTGAGATCAATCTCCACTAGTACTAGTCCCACCCTGAGAACCTGGGGGGGGGGAGGAAGAAAAGAGGCGAAAACAAGGGGGTCAGACATAAAGTTTGGCGAGTATAATAACTTTAACAATATAATTATTAAAGTAACTAGGATATAGCATAAACTGGTAAGATAAGATATGACCATGAAACAAGTGGGCAAGACAAAGCAAATAAGAGGAATATTCTTGTGTTAATCTCGTTCCTAATCACTATAGGATAATTACTTTACGGCACCACCACTAGTCACCCTAAAAGTTGATCCCGCCTACAGAACTTAATAATGATAATGGTAGTTTTGTGTACCCCTAGATGCCTTCATAGGTGTCGTCTGCCCCTATCTCCACTAGTTGTACCCACTACCCCCTTTCGATCGGCTCCCTAACTTGTAGATACCCGTGCTGGCCCCACAGTGGGGTGTATCACTCCCCAAAGTGGCAACCCGATACCACCAAAGATGCACGATTTATATCTACATGATGCAATAACGTCTTACCTACCAGCCCGGGCCCACGCATGCACATGACCCCATTGGACTTGTGTTGCCACCGCTAACCCGTTTTGACCTCTTACAATCAAATCCAGTAGGCGTGTCCCATCCTCGACTTCGGTCGAGCTCACAAAGATACTTAATGGGTTACTGGTTTGAAAAGGGCCCCCATGCTTGACACAAGCCTTCCACCTATGCCTGGTCCCCACTAAGGTTTCCCCACTTAACCCCATTCTTATTCATGTCTTCTTACATGTTTCAATCTTGGTTAAGGGCATCTAATCGTATTTCACATGCCACCCAAGGCACCCACTTAATTTCACATGCCACCCAAGGCACCTACTTAACACACCATGTCCCACCACATGTTTATGGTTAAGTGTTACTTAATTCATTAGAACCGTAACCTTGTAAAGACCTCCCACATTAGGCTGACATTTGCGGTTGCTGGATTTTCCGGGCGGGTCCGGGCAGTCTTATACCGCAAATGAGCCTAACCTTGTGTCTTTACAATTGTTACGCATTTAATTCGTGTCTTTGACCTGTCACATTAGACTGGCATTTGTGGCTGCTGGATTTGCCGGGCGGGTCCGGGTAGTCTTACACCACAAAAGAGTCTAACCTCGTGCCTTAGGCAGTTAATTATTACACATCTTTATTTAACTCCAAATTGGATTAATATCGCTATTCAAATTTTCAGTAAATTCGAAATTTATTTATGTCCATAATTATCTCTTAAAATTATGTCCATAAATAACAATTATGCCATTTAAGGCCATTTTCTGCCAATTCACAATTTATGTGTATTCAATATTATCCCATCATCCCCACGCTATTCGTACGTTTTCATATGATATATGTTAGACTCGCAATTATTCTAATTTATTAAAAGAAAAACAACATCACATAACTCATAAAATAGATCTAAGGATCATGACATAAGATTACATAGCCAATAACATGCATATGAATTTCATTAAAACTAGCATATGATACAAAACTAGCATAGGTAATGGGCATAAACTTGCATAACTTATGTACTGCTATAGATCCAAACATAAAGGTGTGAACTTGCATATGGATCAGAACATAAAGATGTAAACTTGCATATAGATCTAAACATAAAGATGTAAACTTGCATATAGATCTAAACATAAAGATGTAAACTTGCATATGGGTCTAAACATAAAGATGTAAACTTGCATATGGATCTAGACATAAAGGTTAATGTCACATAAACTAGCATATGCATATACATATCTCACATATATTTTAACAACCCAAACTTGCATAAGATTCATACATGAATATATGATCCAATCATCACAAACATGCATAAGATATATGATTCAACTTGCATAAGATTCACATAAGAACTAACATATGATCCAACTTGCATCAGACTAACATATGATTCAACGCCACAAACATACAGATAATTTACATCACATGATTCAAAATCATATTCTCATAATCCCAATTATATCTTATCATAATTAAATTAATTAATTAATTTGTGAAAGCTATCATACTCACAATTAAAAAGAATAGTCTTGTCTTTTTGGGATCTGTATTCTGAAACAGAATTGCTCGCCTTTGATGTAGACTAATCGTTATTTAGATTTGATTTGATTTGATTTTGATTCAAGCTTCTATGCTTTAGGGTTGAAACTGTATGGCGGCTACTCTAGGTTCTCCATTGACGGCATGGCGGCTCTTGTTATGAATTAATGTATTAGGGTTAGGGGTTTAGGAGTGGTTTTATATAAGTTTAATTTAATAAGAGCCGTTGGATTAACCTTGGGATAACCAGAACCATCAGGACCACTCAGATGCCACACCAGCCCTTAGGGCGAATCGGGCCACGGGTTGACTGCCAAACACCCTGGATCGACCCCTAGTCGACCCAGCGGGGCTTGGGTTGACTCCAAAAATGGTGCGGTTCGGCTGTTTTCCCTCCCGATTCTTTGTTTTGAACTTTTGTTTGAATTTATATATATATATATATCTATTTATATTTCTCTCATATGCATACAAACTTCAAGGTTTAATAACTTCTTCATTAGTTATCCGTTTTATGCAAACCAAATGTCTATCTTGACCCAAAATTTTGAGAAGAACATAATAGCGCAACCCATTTCACTTAATTCTTCTTCTAAAAATTAAGTATACTTTAATTTGTGAATTCTAATGTTATAAAATTACGGGGTGTTACAATACAGGTCGACATGTGGGTCGACCTCACACTCGGGTCAGATCTGAAATCTGACGTGTTTTCTCCTCTGATGAGTTGTTGTGTCATTAGGGCTTGTGTGGCACGTCCTGGTTGGTTCTCTTAGGTTTGAATGGCTTTGATTTTCTCTAGGTTAATCTGACAGCTCCTATTAAATCAAACTTTTATATAACCAACCTAAATCTAAGCCCTAAATCCACACAAAAATATTCCTAAGATCGTGATGCTGTCAGTACTTAGACTAGAATAACCGCCATTCTCCTTCAACTAGAAAGCTAGTTAGGAATTACAAATCAACTCTAATTCAACTAAAAGAATTCAACCTCTACAACAAAGGAGAGCTATTCAATTTCAGAATACAGATCCCAGAAAAACAAGACTTTCTTTTGATTGTAAATCCTATTACTCTTTAGAAGTGAACGATTAGAAGTTGTGATTTGTAATAAAATGAAAACTAGAGCAATTCCAAGTTGTAAGATAATGACGATGCTGATTTATGCCTATTCTTGTAACGATTCTATTGTATATGCTTGTGAGATTATTGTGGTTATATGTTGATGTTAAACCAATTGCATATTACGTAAATATGGCGACTTTTCATGTTATTTAACATGCAAGTTGTTTATATCTACATTTAGATCTATGTTTATTGAATCATGCAAGTTGTTTAGATCAACATTTAGATCTATGTTTATTGAATCATGCAAGTTGTTTAGATCTACATTCAGATCTATGTTTATTGAATCATGCAAGTTGTTGATCTACGTTTAGATCTATGTTTATTGAATCATGCAAGTTGTTTAGATCTACATTCAGATCTATGCTTATTGAATCATGGAAGTTGTTTAGATCTATGTTTATTGAATCATGAAAGTTGTTTAAATCTACATTTAGATCTATATTTATTGAATCATGCAAGTTGTTTAGATCTACATTTAGATCTATGTTTATTAAATCATGCAAGTTATTAGGCTAAGACATGTATTATGTTTAGATCTACATTTAGATCTGTGAAAAGTGGATCCAAAATTAAAGCACATATGTACATGCCTTGTTAAACTTGTGTAAAACCATATGCTTAAGATTCATGTCTGTTGGATCCAATATAAAAGTTCATATTTGCATACCTTGTTAAACCTGTGCAATTCCATATGTTTAAGATTCATAATTATTGGATCCAAATTAAAGTTTACATTCGCATGTCTAGTTAAACTTGTGCAATTCTATATGCTTAAGGTTTATGTTCATTGGACCCAAAATAAAAGTTTGCATTTACATGCCTAGTTGGATTTGGGTAATTTCGTATGTTTAAGACCCATGTTAATTATATCCAAAAATGCAAGTTCACCTTTAGATGACTAATTGGAATTGTATAGTTCTATGTAAACTCCCATCCATATGCTTGTGGTTCATGTTGATTAGGTTCAAAATTGCCAGTTCATAATTAAACATATATTTATTCTAGCCAAGTTTATGTGACATATGTTAGATCCATATTATGCTTGTCTTGAATGCTACATGTCTCTTCCTTTTCCCCTCTTGATTTTGAGTTAGGATAAGTTACAAGCTTAACATTCTATGTGAATTTTGCGAATGTATGACGGGGGTAATGTTGGGGGAAAATCTTTAATTTATATTATTTGCATAATTTGGCCCATAAATATATGAATGAATATTGGCATAAAAATGGTATAATTTATATACCTAAAATTATGAACATGATTTAGAGAGAAATTGGGCATGACTTGAATGACAATAATTTACATGTAAATATAGAAGGTAAATATGTAAATTTAGAACAAATATGCCTAACCCGAGGTTAGATTGAGTTACGATGCAAGACTGCTCGGAACCGCCCGGCACATCCATCAACCGTAACAATATATGTCTAATGTGAGAGGTTAGTGCATCAAGCCTAAAAGAACCCAAGGTTAGACTGAGTTGCGGTGTAAAACTGCCCGGACCCGACCAACACATCCAGTAACCGGAACAATACCTGTCTAATGTGAGTGGTTGGTGCTTTAATGAATGAATTAAAGCTAAGACATGAATGGTAGGGTTAAGTTAATTAAGGTAACACTTAACCAATATAACAAGATGAATGACTAGGGTTAAGTTAATAGGAAACACTTAACCAGTATAGCATGATGAATGGGTAAGTAATAAGAAACACTTAACCAATATAACTTGATTTGTGGTAAGGTTAGGTTAAAACAAGAGGGCAACACTTAACCAATATAACTTGATTTTTGGTAGGGTTAAGGTAACTCAAGAAGGCAACACTTAACCAAAGTTATATGACAAGTAGGTGGGTTAAGTTAACTTGAATTGATTGATGACACTTAACCAATACAACATGATGAACATGTGGGGTTGAGTTAACAAGGAACACTTGACCAATATAACTTGATGGACGAATGGTGTTAAGTTAATAGGAAACACTTAACCAATTCAACATGATAAGTGAGGAGGTTTAAGTTAATAAGAAACACTTAACCAACATGACATGATTAATGGGTGGGTTAAGTTAACATGAACATGCGACACTTAACCAATATGGCATAATGTGCGTGAGGGTTAAGTACATATCAGGTTGGTGGGTAATATTAGTAAATAAAGGCCAACAAACTTAACCGTTAAATGAACACACTTGAATCAATGGAAGGGTTAAGTACATCTCGTGTAGGTGGGTAATATTAGTAAATATAGGCCCACAAACTTAGCCGTTAAATAAATATACTTGAATCGATGGGATGTTTTAGTCCATCTCGTGTAGGTGGGTAATATTAGTACATATAGGCCCATAAACTTAACCGTTAAGTCAACATGCTAGAACCGGTGAGAGGGTTAAGTACATTTCGTGTAGGTGGGTAATATTAGTACATATAGGCCCACAAACTTAACCGTTAAGTAAACATGCTAGAACCGGTGGGAGGGTAAAGTACATTTCGTGTAGGTGGGTAATATTTTTATATATAGGCCCACAAACTTAACCAATAAGGAAACCCTAGTTATGGGGACTCATTTCAGCATTAACCCACATAGATGTATCACAGTACCCTGAACTAGGCAAGGTGGGGCATGATTACTGGGCTGATTCTATGCGGTCAAAGCAGCAGGGGAGGGGGTACATCAGTGTAGGTTCCGACGGTTTTCGGGCATACACGTACTCTGGAGTGGGAAAAAGAAGGCACTGGGTACTCGGTAGTTATACATTGTTCATCTTGAATCGTGTCCGGTCGCTATCGTAAGGATTGATACACCTTATGGCGGGACCCACACAGGGTATCTACACGCAAGAGAGGGCCGATTGACACTTACAATTGGAACATTAATGCAAGTAAGGAGCCGTTCGATAGGGTAGTAAGGGTATGTCTAGCATGTTCATGGCAATCAGGCTGATTGAGGTGGAGTCCTCATGATAGATGTACACCTGAAGGCTACCACAATTATGGGGATTGGGAACACGTTATCATTTTATATGGATAACTAGTTGGGACACCAGTTAGGTGGTGCAGAGATAGATATAAAAATCAGAATAACAAGGTAGTAGCAAAGCAGAGAAAGAGTAGGAGCACATTCAGTTTATCTTGCCTTACCATATCTTATGCTTATCCTATGTTTCTATGTCATTGTCATGCGTCCAGTTTATTCATGTCATGATTCTCTTACTAGTTTATATGCTGAATAATCACTGGACTTACCAGACTTATGTCTGACCTAGTTTTGTTTTGCCTCTTTTCTTTTGTTTCCCTACTAGGTTCACAGGGAGGAAATGTTACCACTTAGCTCAGTTTTCTTTTCATGCTCGAAGATGGTCGATGTTTTTCTTTGGACTCTCTCTTCCACTGCTATGGCTGGTTCATGCTTTATGGGGGAATATCATTGTTATTTTTGTGCTTCTTTTTATACTTGGAAGTTAATAAATCAAGACAGAAGTTCTATGTATTACTTTTAAGTATGATTTGAGAAAATTGTTTTAAAAGCTTGACTGAATTAAGTTGTTTATAAAATGACTTTATTTTCCATTGCTTTATTTGTCTGTCTAGTAATTTATCTGCATCTTTTACCTATAATGCTCCACCGATGTTAAGGCATTCCCTTTGTGAGTGACCTTAACGGAGGCGGGGTGTTTCAATTCTCGTCTTTTGACTTATCCATGTAGTTGTTTCATCGGGCGGATCAACTTGATACGTCATTAATACAACTCACTTCTTCATGATCCTTTGGGATCACTTGAGATTGATAGACTTGTCTTAAGCTCGTCTATTCTTGAACTTTTGGGATCATTTGATATAGTAGATTTTTCTTGTTCTCATCTCTTTTATGTTTCCATGCTCATTTGACTGCGTGCATCATATGTCATTGTATGGCTTATGTGCTCATGATCATTTGGATGTACAAGTGGATTATACAATTTATTCGTAAATTCTTAAGTTAAATAAGTGATATGGGAAATTTGTCTAAACCAATATATTTTTAATTTAGTGTACATGACACTTCGATCAAATTAATCGATACCACTTCTTAGGTGAGAGATGTTACCTAAACTTTTGATTGTATAACAACCCAGATTTTTGAGCCTAATTTAATTTAAATTAATTAAAAATATTTGAATTAATATTATTTTTTCAAGTATATGATAAGCTAAATTTGATATTAAGATTTTCTTTTTTAAAAATTATAGAAATTAACAAATTTGCCAAAAGAAGATTTTTTTTTTTCAAAAAAATGTCAAAACATGATTTTATAACTTATCAACTTAAATGTAAACTCAACTTAAGTTTTTCAAATTGATGAAATATAGTTGTTTAAACTATAAAATAGTCCATCTTAAATGACAAGGAAAGCTAGTTAAGAATATAAAATATAACCGTCAAAATTTTGTAAAGAAACATACCCGCTTCGGTTAAAACAAATCGCCAAAATAGAAATATGTAGAACCAATTGTTACTATGATTTATTTTTTCAAAAATAGATACTGAGTTGTTTAATAAAGTATTCAACTTCAAAATATTTAGTAAAATCAAACAATGTTTTGTTAACATCGATAAAATTTGTCGAAAAAAGTTGTCGTTTGACATACTGACAGAAGTATTTGAAAATGTAACTTATGCAAGGAAAAAAGGAACATATAGGATAAGTGTGACTATTCTATAACATATTAAAGTGTTTCTAGTATATTAATAAAGAAAGAAGGCATGTATTAAATATAATAAAGTGAAACCATACACATAAGCATGTGTCGTTACAAGGCACGACACATGGTTTTAGTAGGTGGTATTGCACATGTATTAATCCTAAGAGAGGAGAGCTTAGGATGAAGCCAGTTGTCCCTACACTAATATCTATAGTACCCTAGGCATAAGGCTATAAAAGAGATATCATACCCTCTTCATTTCTCATTCCAACCATTCTAATATCCTCCTTCTTCTTCTTAGAGTTCTCTACCTTCTCTAATGGCTTCCTAAGCCTCACCTTCTTCTTCCTCCTCCTCTCTTTCTTCTCTTTTCCCTTAATCCTTAGCACCACCATCACCCACCACCACCTCCTCCTCCACATAACACATAATGCCCATCCCAAACCCCATACCCCACGAACCTACCCCTACCTCACCCATAAGTCACAACCCCTCCCTTAGCCAAACTCGTGGGCTCCACTCCCTTACAAAACCACCCACCCTACCTCCTAGCACCATACCATCCTCATACCCCACCTACAAGATGATATGGGTGAAAAAGTTTTGTAAAGGTGGAAAAATAATTGAAAAAGATTTCAAATATATATGGTGTGTTCAAATTTGAAATCAAATTGTGAATAGTAACTTTGAAAGGTGAAGTTTAGTTTGATATATAAATAATGTTGAAAAATCAATTTTATTATTCGAAATATCTTACTTTGTTTTTAAATGGATATAAGGAACATTTGAGTTCGAAAGGATAAGTTTTGAAAATAATATTATTTTAATAATAAAATAACATTGAAAATTAGGCACACGTCCTTATTATTGTTCAAAATACTAACGACATCCACCCCAACTTTCAAATGTAAAGCGGGTCCCTTTTTTAGGCGCTTACATGTTTTTCAAAGAAAAAAAATGTGCTGGTACAAAAAAAAAAATCGAAAATATTCCTAAAAGCAATCTGAATTTTTTTCTTCATACATCTCTACATAAATACGGAATATATGCATACATGTATGCATATATTCATCCAGTGTTTATATTGAAAAATCTAGGTGAATATATGCATACATATATGCGTATATTATGTGTTATAGACTGAGTTGTATGCATATAAAGATGAACTAATATTCATGGGCTACGAATTGTTGTTGAAATGTATGCATATATTTTGTTTAGATGCTGAAATGTATGCTTAAAAGTTAAAAAAGATGAAGGTTTATGAATATGTGTATATATGTATGCATTTATTGATTATAAATGTTGAAATGTATACATAAAAGGTGTATGCTAAAAAAAACAGGCCAGAATTGAATATATGCATAAAACGTTGTATTTATTGCAGTATTATTGCATACATCTCTGCATAAAAACTGCAGTTTGATGCATAACTGAAATTTATGCAGAAATGTACGCATATATTTCAAATATATGCATCATTCGATGCATAATACTACCATTTCGTGTTTCCTTTTTGTTTTTTTTTATTTTAATGCGTTTTTTGGTGGTTTTAATGCATTATATTGATGACGATTAGTTGTTGTATTTAATTATGAATTTTCTTGATTTTGTTTTGACTTTTTGATGATTTTCCGAAAAATAGGGATGTAAATTATATCAAAATAACACAGAAACATGAGCCTAATTTCCAAACCTATTAGGGATGTGAGCCAAATATACCCAAAATAATATTATAATATTCATTTAAAATGAATATTCAAAATTTAAGGTTTAATTTTGAAAAATTGTTTTCAAACAAGATGAAAAATGTTTTATAGCTATGTTTGAAATAAATTAGATGGGCTTTGAAATTAAAGTAAAATTTTGACTGAATAAGATTAGTTGCGCTGCAGTAGTTAGCGAATTTCCACTATAAACTTCAACTGCTCATAACAAGAGCAATTTAAATTTGATTTCTTTGAAATGAAATACATTTGCTACAGTGATAATAGTTTTTAAATAGAAGAGGAATTTTCAAAATATAATATGTAGATTTCAAGATATGTGTAAAACCATTTTTGAAAAGGTCGCTATAAGTGCAGTTTATTGACAATAATGGTAAACAACTAATTTTAAATAAATAAAAATATGGAATTTTTTGTAAAATCATTATAAATCATTTAAAAGTGATTTGAATTGATAAAATGAGGTTTTCGATAATATAAAAGTCATTTTGACTGAACTAGCTAATATAAGCCTATTCATAGTGTTATTTATAAAGCTTTTACAACATTTTCCGAAAATAGTTTATTTAAAGGCTTTAGACTCATTTGCTTTCATCTATAACTTAATTAATCATTTTAAATGATTAATAAAAAAATAGGAAGGTTTAAAATAATTAAACAAAACTAGTTTTGATTGGATTCAGTTTACTTGAAAATTGAAAGAATTTTCAAATTAAGGTTTTTATTTGAAATTAAATGGAAATAATCTCCATACAATTGGTATTGTGGTTCACATATCAAATTTATACTATTCGAGGAATTCGAAAGGTATTTATACCATTATTCCACCTATAATATGTGCTGAATTTGGAAGTTGATATTGAGTATAGGTTGATATAATTTTTGTTTAATTCTTATACTTAATAAAAATTAGTTTTGGATCTTGAAAGATGAAATGGAAATAAATTTTCATTTATTTGATATTTAACTCGTAGTTCAAATTTTATTGTTCGTGGAATTTGAACGGTATTTCGTACCATTATTCCGCATATAGTATTAGTTGATATGAGGATGAGTATTGAATTGAATATAACCTAAATTAAATTGAATTCAATTAATGTTGGGTTTGTTGTGAATGGTGTTTTAAATGACATCATTCTTTAACCCAAGATCGAGTATGAATGGGATTTATAAAATGTTTTGATAAATCTTTTGATCAAGGTAAAAGTTTCCCAATTTAAATGGCACTAGGATGGAAAGAATCCTCAGATATTTAGTATTGAATTTTGTTGTTTAGACGTGTACTAGTGGAGGAATTTGGAAGATATTTATATCGTTATTCCACTTGTTGTATTCGTTGGTTATGAGAATTGGTATTTAATATAAGTGGATATAATTTGTATTTAAATCTTAAATTTAATATCAGTTGGTTTTGGCTTTGTTGTAAAACGATGTTTTAAATGACTTCATTCTTTATCCCACTAAGCTTAAGTAGTGATTGCTTTGGGTTTGTTGTGTATGACATCTTAAATAAACATCATTATTTAACCCGTTAAGATTAAGTTATGATTTGGGAATATTTGAAAATGACTAGGGTTTTATAAAGAGACAAATGAATATGATGTTTAATGAATTTTATTTTTAGATTGGTTTAAAAGAAAAGTAAAGCGATAAAGAATTAATGAATCTTGATAAAAAGTTAATGTATGATTATTAAGATTTTTGAAGGTTAATTATCTTTGATTTAAAAAGATAAGTTTTAAGAGAAGTTAATGAAGTGGATTAAGATCTTTTTAAAAGCTAATTGAGAAATGCTTAATGATCTTGTTTTGGGAATAAAAAGGAATTGGATAACTAAGGAATCTTAATTAAATATTTTAGCTATCTCTGGATTAAAAGATATGTTTTGAAGAGGGATGCATGAAATGAAAAGTTTCCATAATAGGGTTTTAATTAACCAATCAAAATGGAAAATGAGACATAGCGAATCTTGTATTTCCATATATAGTTTAAAATAGTGATTGTTACTTGTAAAGGCCGAAATTCATAATTTGGGTCTGAAAAAACCATTCCAAATAATAGTACAATGTTATGGAACAAATCGTAGATATTGAAGACAATGTTGAAGACCAGAAACATTCACATCGAAAGGACTATTCGCTAAATGTCTCTCGTGGGTAGCTCCTTACTTAAAATGGATGCATCGGTATGATAGCAGTGATCCAGACATATTTAGAGGAATCGCAGATGTGCAAGGGCCTCTCTCGTTTATTGGACGAAGAATAAGGTGCCTTCGATTTCGTTCATACCCAGAACGGACTTGTATGGATATGTGTCCGATGTTGTTTTGTAATATATGATTGATTTTTACTAATCATATTTCTATTAGGGGTGGAGAATTTATTCTCTTAGCTTAACATCCTTCTTTGAGACATATGAGCTCAGAGGTGATGTGGCTAGTGCATATTAATTATATGTTATGAAATGATAATGTGACATACTAAGTGATGAGCTATTGATGATCAAACATGGCTTAGAGAGCGTAGCTTTGTGTAACCAGACTTCAGCAAGCCTCACACCCCAGAAATGGCTAAAATAGGAAAATGCGGCAAGAATATGGGCGTGTCGTCTCCTTTTGGATAAAAAGTGCACCATGATACGGAACCCAGGTATTACTTATGTGGCGACTACTACTTTTTATGGTTGTTGATGTTGCGTAAAGACGGGGAGATGCGCACTTAGGAGTACTTGTATTCATCCAGGAAAGGATGGACCGACCTTGCATTGGTAGAGAGCTTGTGTTGTTCTCGGGGAATTCCTCTAGAGGTGTACCCATTGGTAAGGAAGTTTCTTAGCCTGGTCATTTGTTGGAAATTCATTCTTCACTACAAGTTTTATGGTTTTAGTTGTAAACCTATATGGCGACATAATGGTATGGGACATTTTGCCCTCTAGGATTGGTACGATTTTTTTTGAAAGTGATTTCCATATTTAGGCATCAATGATAATATCAATTGGTTTTCGCGTATCAAGCATGTTTGGCTATCATAATTAGAAATCTTTCCCATGTCAACGTTTGCAAATTGTGTGTGCCGAGAGACCTTACGGTAGCTTCATTTTCAAAAAGCATTGCGAGTTTTTATGCACTGGTATTCATAAGGGAAAAAACTGTTTCATGTTTATACAGCGTGGTCTTATGATTTACCTAATTTAAAATAAACTTATATAACCGTTTTAGTTCTTACATCAGCCCCATGAATGACCTGGAGTTTATTGTTCTTCCACCTAAACTCTGGGTGCCCACATTTTCCACAAGGGAAACCTGGTAATTAAGGTTTTGCAGATCTAGTATTGGAGTCGTTTTAGAGTAGGATTCTTGATTATGGATGGAGCTATACGCTAGATCATTTCATAGCCTTCCACTTAACTAAACTGTTTTCGCAATGTATCTTCCACTGTGTACATATTTTTTCGATGTACTTTGGTATCGATTATACTCTGATATATGTTGTAAAAGTTATTTTAATGATAATGGAAAAGGTTCTTTTGTTCAGTTCTTTTGTGTTATAACCCCAAAGGCGATATAGATTCCGATGTTTGAATCTTCAATGTTTGATGCTTAAGTTATGTCAAATACCAATTTTTAAAGGCCGGAACTCAGATCATCACAAATTGGGTGTGAAGCCACCTGTCACATGATAGAACGCTTAGTTTATTCCCCGTATGTGTGAATCCACCTTGTCGTATGATAGAACACTTAGTTTATTCTTCATATGTGTGAAGCCACCTTGTCACATAATATAACGCTTAGTTTATTCTTCTTGGGTGTGAAGCCACCTTGTCGCAAGATAGAACGCTTGGACTATTCTTCATGGGTGTGAAACTATCTCGTCTCTTGGCGAAGCGCTTAGTTCTTCATACGGTATTAAGCCACTTTTTATTATCTTAATCGCTTAGTATACATTTAATATAATTTCCCCATACACTTATGATCACCTTTATTTATGTTCGTGCAATTGTTAATTGGATGACTTTTATTGTGTTCATCTATTTGTTGCATCTCTATAATATTTATATACATACATATATATATATATATATGTGTGTGTGTGTGTGTGTGTGTGTGTTGTGTTCATTACAGCGAGACCGATCCATTTATTGTATATTTTCTTATAAGTAATACTTGGGTCAAACCGTGGTGTTACAAGTGCTTCCACATGACTTCTAATGTGGACCATCTCTTGTATTTTGGCTAACTACATTAGTATTGTAGTTTTAGGCCATATGTATAAGAAATAGAGACTCCTTATGTATACATAATCTTTTGTCTAGCACATATTCCTTTGTTGTGTATGGTGGATCTAGTATGTCCACTATCTTTGTGTTGACAATTATGTGTTATATTCATATATATTTTCGCCTTCGTGACGTGAATATTCATGTCTGGCTCTGATTATGTTGTTGTGTTATTTTATATTGATTTCCGAATTATATATAGTAATTGCATAGTTGGTTTTAACTTGAATTAGATGTCTCGGATTTCCTCTTAGGAGAAAAAGTAATACCACATTATTCGGTATGTTTAACACTCGTTTTAAGCTATTATATAGATGGACTCTCCTCAAAGGTCTTATTCTTGGGTTATTTGGCAACATTACTTCATAATATCCTTGGCTATCAGGAGTATAGAGGTTGGAGATCACCGCTTGGTATCATAGCCAAATTCGGAACAATATATGATATTATGATGAGGATCAATGTCATAATCCCTTCTTAGGAAATCATGTTTTAGGATTTAATTCGAGTATTGGGACAAGTCATATCCTATCTTATTTTATGTTCCCTTATTCGATCAATAATATTTATTTAAGTTCGTCTTTGTGAATCTTGGCCTAGAGTCCCGTCCCTTTCGTGAGTTGGAATTATAAGTTATTTCCTACTTTGATTTGAATTAATCTTTGGGTCATGGGTAAGTATTTTTATGTGCAATACTCGCTTAGTAGTATTACTTTTTTTATAACAAGCTACTTCATTCCTTTTCCAATCGTATAAGAAAATTCACTAATGTCCTAGTAAAACAAGTGGTTCGAAACATTTGCGTTTACTTTATGGGATAATTTTTGAACTTAATTGATTGAAAATTTTATTTCCTTGAGTCTAATTTCTTTCCAGTGTGAAGCCACCACATAAAAGGAGGAAAGCTTAGTAGGGTGAAAAGCATCCTTGTAATAATATGGAATGATTAGTCAAATTTCTTTATGGTGTAAAGTTTCCACATCGATAGACTGAAAGCTTAGTAGGGTGTAAAGCCACCTCATCGCAAGACAGACTGCTTAGTCAAATTTCTTTGCAGTGTGAAACCACCACGTCGAAAGGCAGAAAGCTTAGTAGGGTGTAAAACCACTTCGTCACAAGAAAAATGCTTAGTAATATTTTTTTGCGGTGTGAAGCCACCTCATCGCACGACGGAAAGCTTAGTAGGGTGTAAAGCCACCTCGTCGCGAGACGGAATTCTTAGTCAAATTTCTTTGAGGTATAAACCCACCACATCGAAAGCAGAATAGCTTAGTAGAAGCCACCTCATCGCGAGATGGAATGCTTAGTTGAAAATTTTTGTGGTGTAAAGCCACTACGTCGAAAGGTGAAAAGATTAGTAGGGTGTAAAGCCACCTCGTCGCGAGATGAAACGCTTAGTCAAAGTTCTTTGTGGTGCGAAGCCACTACTTCGAAAGGTGGAAATCTTAGCAGGGTGTAAAGCTACATCATCGCGAGAAGTAATGCTTAGTCAAGTTGCTTTCCGGTGTGAAGCCACCATCAAAAGGTGGAAAGCTTAATAAGGCGTAAAACCACCACTCGTGGGACAGAATGCTTAGTCAAATTTATTTGCTGCGTGAATCCACCACTTCGGAATTTGGAAAGCTTAGTAGGTTATGAAGCCACCTCGGCTTATGAGGAAGCGCTTAGTAGGGAGTGAAGCCACCTTGTCACATGACAGGACACTTAGTAGGGTGTCAGTCCCCGTCGTCGAAAGAAGAAAATCTTCGTATGATGATTAGAAATTTTATAGTAAACCATGTTGCTCATCCATCCACCAAGTTTAAAAACTAATTGATTTAGTAGTTTCGATTTTGAGTCATCCATTTATTCCTTTTGGCTATTTCGGCGTTTCATGGAAGTTTCAAACTCTTTCTTTGATGAGTGTCTTTCCATTTTACATTCTTCTAGATATCTTTGGTATATTTCTAGAATGTGGGTGATTCGAGTTTTCATTGAAAATCATCTCGAATCTTGTTTTGAAAAGTGATAAGCCATATTTTGCTTATTTATCTTAGTCTCATGTTTTCGGATTTCGTGTGACAGCCCTCCCGAACTAGCCGACATTTCCTTCGAAATGCGTTGTACCTATGTCCAACTAGCACGGGACGGTCATCGAAAGAAAAGAAAAGAATTTGAACTAACAAGGAACCTGTAGAATGTCTCACAGCGCATGGGAAAAATATATAATAATAACATAACTTTGACATAAAATAGGCGAGACAGTGCATAAGCTGAAAACTAAACCATCACAGCAGCGGAAAATTCAAATACAACTTTTGTTCCACATCATCATTATTACAACTTTTAAAAACTGTCTCTAAAGCAAAATAAGGAAGGTACACTACTAATGCCTAAAGTAGTGACCATCAGCGACACATGGAGAATATAAATAGAGGATAATACGTGTAAGCCTCCTGCTCATCTCTGGACAGCTACTCGTGCACAACCAGCTAACTTGTCTCTAGTCTGCCCGTTTAAGAGCACCTAGAGTAATAAGAGGAGATATAAAACGCTGGGTCAGACAAAAGTCTGGTATGAGCGATAAGCAACAAAACAGAACAATAACAGGTATAATCCAATCATACCTAAACCTTGGCCTGCAACCAAAGAGTTAGCACAATAGGATGTACAATACTCTAAGGTGACACTAGCATAAGGTGTAAAGATAACGGTGGAGGGGGTGTGCATGTCATAATGATGGCAGACAATCAAGCATAGTAACCATCCTCACATCTCTCACTCAGTATGTAAAGCATACGATATACACTGCTTTGATCACCCAAATACTTTCTATGATCACTCTGCCCCATGGAGTCATGACGACTCCACTGCACTGACCCATAGCCACTAGTCCTTGCTATGTTCACTCTGCCCCATGAAGTCATAACGACTTCACTGAACTGGCTCATAGCCATGCTACGATCACTCAGTGGCGAGTCAAAGCTATAAACATCGATAACCCCTTTGCACACATCCCGCAGCGAAGTCCAATCTATGAAGTTAACTCGTTCGTTCCCAACTGGATCCTATGTTCTAATTCCTACTTGGACTACCTTTGCATCTCGGGTTTTGATCATCATCCTATTCGCACTTCATTTTCCTTTCAGTTTGTTCGCTGTCCAAGCTCGAAGATCGGATCGTGGATCCCCCTAAGCATCGGTTCGTGGCTCACCTTCTTATCCTTGGCTCATGATGATGCTGCTGGATCGTGGTCGTGAGCTCCACTCGTGGGTCCTGGTCATGATGGTGGGCTCGGTCGTGACCAAGCTTCGGGTCGTGACATCATGATCGGTTCATGGTGAAGGGTGCTCCAACATAGTTTGTGACTTGCTTCATGGCGAGCTCCATCGGGGCGGTTCGTTCTTTGGCTCGTCAAGGGTAGGTGGCCCACGATTCGGGTCGGATCATGAACGTGTTCACAAGTGGGAGTCGGGTCGCATAGGTTCTTCACGAACGGAATTTGACCAATTTCCTGCAACTTTTCCAGCAAGCTATTTACGCCATACGACGGTGTTTTCGACCATTCTAACTTTTCTATGCAATCAAAAATCATTCCAAACAGTCATAGCAACATATAACATCAACCATAAAGACCAAAATGATAAATAACTATGTCAAAATGGATCAAACATACCCAAAACCCATACTTTCCCCTTAATCATAATTAACCCTAAATAATGATAGGATTAGCAAAGCATATCCAAATTAACCCAAATTTCTAAAAGAGGCTTAAAATAATATTTTAGAATTTGTTAACATTTTTCCAGAATTTAATCATGTATAATTTTGTTAATTATCACTAATCGCCCCTAATTAGCCGTAATTAGTGAAAAATAATGCAAATCACTCACCTTAGCCACAAATAAAACTTAGATTGAAACTATCTCTAATTCGGGGCAACTTCCTATGCAACGCAGCAGCTCCAACTTTGATTTGGTGTTGATTTTCCTTGATTTGACGTAGTTTAGCCTAATCCATGTTTAAACGGTGATTAAAGATGATTCTAGGAGGTGGAGGCCGTTGCTAGGGTTGAGAAGATGTTAGTGGCGGCTGAAAAATGACAAAGAAAAGGTTTCTCTGACCCTAATCAACCCTCATATAGCTCTAATCCTGAAATCCTATAATGCGCCTAGTTGCTAATCACCCGGTTAAGCCCAATTAAGCTGTTTTCACCTTTTAAATTTTAATTCAGCCATATCTCCCAAACGGTAAGTCTGTTTGATCAGTATGACCACTCCACGAAAGGTAAACCATCATCTGGATCCAATGGAAGTGGTTTTAGGTCAAAACTCCTTTCCAATCAAAAGAGCAAAACAAGATTCTCCAAGGGCAAAACGGTCATTTAAAAATCAACAAAAATCGTGAACATTGGAAATGAACCCAATAGCCGTTCTCCAAAATTACACGACCATATGACCTCGTATGAAGATAAAATAAATATCCTACGATTCTCCGATCTGTAGAATGCGGGTCGTTACATTCTTCTCCCTTAAGAAATTTCGCCCCCGAAATTCCTTAACCAAAACATACAAAGGTTCCCGCATACCTATCAATTATTTGCGATCAATCAAACATACATATCAAACAAAACAAGCCTATCCTAGAATGCAGTTTACTAATGAGGGAAGAAACTATCATTATTAAAATCTTACCAGGCAAAGAGTTCTAAATACGACTTTCTTATGCTCTCCTCTGTTTCCCAATTACATTCTTTCTCATTCCCACCCCACTGGACTTTGACTAGTTTCACCGTCTTCCTTTGAAGTTGTTTTTTATCGTGTCCAACAATACGAATCGTCTTGTGGTTCCCAACAACATTGGGTTCTACCTCGATATCGTCCAACTAATTTGGTGAAATAGTCACATTAGGGTCGTGCACAAATTCCTTAACTGGGAAACATGAAATACGTTGTGAACTTCCGCCATCTTATTTGAAGTTTCTCTTATTACTTCTGGTCCAAGCACAAATTTCTCACCGGTTTCCAATTAACATGATGGTGAGTTGCACGGTCTTCTGTACAAAACCTCAAATGGAGTCATACTAATACTGGACTGATAACTATTATCATATGCATGCTCAACTAGATGCAAACGGTCATCCCATGACCCACCAAAATCTAATATACAAGCCCTCAAGAGGTCCTCTAATACACGATTCACCCAAATACTAATATTATTATCCAATCTAGTCCTTGGTAATCCGTCAATGAAATCCATTGAGACTTGTTCCCATTTCCATTTGAGAATTTCCAATGGTTGTAACAAACCACTAGGCTCTTTTTGCTCAGCTTTAACTAACTGGCAATTCACGTACTTCATCTCTCAATCCATTAACATTGGGTACAACCAGTCTCCCATTCTTTCAAAGCCATCCTTCTCTATCAAGTCCATACTTGCTCGTCTCCTTGCTATCGATATCCATTTCTACCATGGAGATGATTTCCAATAGGTTATGATCGTTCCTCTAACTGGAACCAATCTGTTCAATCAAAGTCGGTCTGATCGTCTAACTAGCTAACATTTCTGAACCCATTCCATACTTACGTCTAAGATCATATTCCGCAATATACTCCAGTTGCTTCCATTCAAGAAACATAGCATCTAAACTATCATGTCTCCTATTCAATGCATCAGCTATCGCACCTAGTCTGATAGCATAGGCATCCATGTATGCCATCATCTCTTCATTCTCTATTACCAGAATCCTACAGGTGATAGTCTACTCAAGGGAAAAAAAATAGGAACAAACATCGCAACCATAGCATCCACCAAACATGACCTATCTATCAAGTACTAAAGCCATAAATACGTCGATACCAGCCTGACTGGTCCAATCAATCCTAAGGCTAATGGAAGCCCCACCTCCATACATACGTCAATGCATACTTGACTGTTCCAATGAATCCTAAGGCTTATAGAAGCCCCGGCTCCTTACGGACTACTGTACGTCCAACATACGTTTATCCTCCAAGGATAACTAGATCACGTCCAACGGATCCAAGGTAACGGGCGTCCCTAGATACCCTTGCTTCGAGTCTGCCTAGAACACTCTAGGTGTCGACGATTTCTTGGTACTCTCATCAGAAGAGCAACCCGCATACTCTGACCTAGTCTCGAGTATCCATTACTGTCAAATCTCAAGTCCAACATGAGTCGTCTCTCTATTCATTGCATCTCCAAGATCAACGAACAACCATTTTTCTTTTACGAGTTCAAGTCCATCTTGAATTGTCCTAGTCCTCGTTGCATCTCCATGATCAACGAGCACATCTTATCCCTTCGAAGTTCTATCATTCTTGAACTAAAGAGAACATCAACATAGGGTCCTAAACAATCCATTACCTTGCAGCTTCCTCAAGTCCCACTCGAGTCATCTCCTAGCCCTATCGAATCCAACTCGAGGAAGTCCATACCACTGAACAGTCTAATCATGCCACAACTGCGCGTCACTCCTTGAGTAAGCTGAGATATCATTCAACGGAAATCACAACAACTGCTTATATCTCATACAAACTATCCTAGTCGAACTCGACATTCCCTAAGCACAAGCCCTAAAGGCCTAAACCAGTATCAGACAAGCAGTCAAGGAACATCTCCTCCAAATTCAGACAATCTACGTGAGATGATACTATCAAAACAACTAAACAAACACAAGAAAACATACATCCATCATTCGATAAGACCACATTACAAAAAATCATGCAAAGACTAGTCAAACCACCTATCGAGTTCGTCACAACTAAAGGTCTATCGACTATCTCATGTTCCAATCCCAACTTATCTACCAGGTCACTAGATATGAAGGAATGGGATGCCTCGCTATCAACAAAACTAGAACAGAAACATCATAAATAGAAAGCATACCTCGAATAATGACGCCATTTCCCTTCTTCGCCGCAGTTGGGGCATTCGATGAAGAAGGAACAACGTTGATAGCATACACTTTCACGATCTGCTTCTCTTTAGGGGGTTGCGGGCAATTATCCTTGTGATATCCCACTTGGCCGCAACTGAAGCACTTCCCTTCCCCAAGATTTTATTGATAATCTCTAACATAGTGGCCCTTCTTGCCACAACTAAAGCACTCTTTATCTTTCTTATCCTTCTTTTTCTGACCACTCTTGGTCTGATCCTGTTTTCTCTTATTTTGAGATTCCTTCTTACCTCCACCGCTTTCTTGATGCTTTGGTTCCTCTACATATGCAATAGCAACATCGCCTTTTACTTAGGGTAAAGACTCTCCGATCTCAATGCTTTCCCCATTATAGACTCAAAAATCTCGTCGATGTGGTTTATCAGCCTTTCCACTAAGTAATCTTCTAAGCAAGTTATGAACTTCTCGTTCTTCTTCTCGGAAGTGTCGATAAGAGATAATCCATACTTCGATATAGTATTGAACTCAGAAATATATTCCAAGACTGCCCTACCATTCTGCATAAGCTCCAAAAATTTCCTAAACAATTCAGATTTGTGAGCAGCTGGAATGAACTTTTCGCTGAAACGAGTCATAAACTAATTCCAAATAACTTGATCTTCAGGAGTAGCTGCTTTAATAACATTCCACCAATTCATAGCTCGTCCTTGAAGCTAACGCGATGCTAAATTTCTCTTCATGGCATCATCGATTCCCAAGTCCTCGAAGATGCGCTCACAACTATCCAACCAATCTTGAACATCCGTAGCCAACTCCGTTTTGTGGAACGGATTCCTGCCAAGACTAGTATAATCCTTGTTAAGCTTGACGAAATCAGCCCTAGGCGCCTGCACTACTGCACCACCACCGTTAGCAACATTAGGAACTGCTCCCCGAGCATCCATAAGAATCTCTTACATGAAAGTGGTGAACATCGTCCTCATCTCAGGGACATTCCTAATAATAGGCCATGAACCCGTACTCCAGGTATATCGGCTCATCGTCAAATCTGTAAAGAGAAAATGATTAACCATCTCCATAGTATATATATATATAACTTTTGAAAACCAAAATATCACAAATACGCGTCCTCATATATGTATACTATCTCTCTCTGATGTATTCCCCTAGGGTAACCACGCAACCTAGAGCTCTGATACTAAATGTGATGGCCCATCCCGAACCAGCCGACATTTCCTTCGAAATGCACTGTTCCGATGTCCAACTAGCACGGGACGATCGTCGAAAGAAAAGAAAAGAATTTGAACTAACAAGGAACCTGTAGAATGTCTCACAGCGCATGAGATAAAATATAATAATAACATAACACAGGCGAGACAGTGCATACGTTGAAAACTAAACCATCATAGCAGCGGAAAATTCAAATACACCTAATGTTCCACATCATCATTATTATAACTTTTAAAAACTGTCTCTAAAGAAAAATAAGGAAGGTGCACTACTAATGCCCATAGTAGTGACCATCACCGACACAAGGAGAATATATATAGAGGATAATACGTGTAAGCCTCCTGCTCGTCTCTGGACAACTACTTGTGCACAACCAGCTAAACTGTCTCTAGTCTGCTCGTTTAAGAGCACCCAGAGTAATAAGAAGAGACATAAAACTCTAGTTTAGACAAAAGTCTGGTATGAGCGATAAGCAACAAAATAGAATAATAACAGGTATAATCCAATTGTACCTGAACCTGCAACCAAAGAGTTAGCACAGCAGGATGCACAATACTCTAAGGTGACACTAGTATAAGGCGTAAAGATAATGGGGGAGGGGGTGTGCATGTCATAATGATGGAAAATAATCAATCATAGTAACCATCCTCACATCTCTCACCCAATGCGTAAAGCATACGATATCCACCACTTTGATCACCCAAATCCTTGCTATGATCACCCTGCCCCTTGGAGTCATGACGACCCCACTGCACTAATCCATAGCCATTAGTCCTTGATATGTCCATTCTGCCCTATGAAGTCATGATGACTTCACTAAACTGGCTCATAGCCATACTGCGATCACTCAGTGGTGAGTCAAAGCTATAGACATCGATAATCCCTTTGCACACATCCCGCAGCAAAGTCCACCTATGAAGTTAACTCGTTCGTTCCCAACTGGATCCTAAGTTCTACTTTCTACTTGGACTACCTTTGCATCTCGGGTTTTGATCATCATCCCGTTCGCACTTCATTTTCCTTTCAGTATGTTCATTGTCCAAGCTCGAAGATCGGATCGTGGATTCCCCTAAGCATCGGTTCGTGGCTCACCCTCCTGTCCTCGCCTCGTGATGATGCTTCTGGGTCGTGGTTGTGAGCTCCACTCGTGGGTCCTGGTCGTGATGGTGGGCTCGGTCGTGACATCATGCTCGGTTCGTGGTGAAGGGTGCTCCTGCATAGTTCCTGGCTTGCATCATGGTGAGCTCCATTAGGTCGGTTCGTGCTTTGGCTCGTGAAGGGTAGGTGGCCCACGGTTCAGGTCGGATCGTGATACGTGTTCACGAGTAGGAGTAGGGTCGCGTAGGTGCTTCACGAACGGAATTTGACCAATTTCATGCAACTTTTCCAGCAAGCTATTTACGCTATACGATGACGTTTTCGGCTATTCTAACTTTTCCATGCAATCACAAATCATTCCAAACAGTCATAGCAACATATAACATCAACCATAAACACCAAAATGATAAATAACTATGTCAAATGGATCAAACATACCCAAAACCCATACTTTCCCCTTAATCATACTTAACCCTAACTAATGATAAGATTCACAAAACATATCCAAATTAACTCAAATTTCTAACAGAGGCTTAAAATAATATTTGAGAATTTCTAAACATTTTTGGAGAATTTAATCATGTATAATTTTGTTAATTATCACTAATTACCCCTAACTAGCCGTATTTAGTGAAAAACAATGCAAATCACTCACCTTGGCCATAAATAAAACTTAGATTAGAAACTATCTCTGATTTGGGGCGTCTTCCTATGCAACACAACAACTCCAACTTTGATTTGGTGTTGATTTGCATTGATTTGACGTAGTTTAGCCTAATCCTTAATTAAATGGTTATTAAAGATGATTCTAGGAGGTGAAGGCCATTGCTACGGTTGAGAGGATGTTAGTGGCGGCTGAAAAATGACAAACAAAAGGTTTCTCTAACCTTAATCAACCCTCATATAGCTCTAATCCTGAAATCCTCTAATGCGCCTAGCTGCTAATCACCCGGTTAAGCCCAATTAAGCTGTTTTTCACCTTCTAAATTTTAATTCAGCCATATCACCCAAACGGTAAGTCCGTTTGATCAGTATGACTACTCTACGAAAGGTAAACCATCATCCGGATCCAATGGAAGTGGTTTCAGGTTAAAACTCCTTTACAATCAAAAGTTATGAGCAAAACAAGATTCTCCTGGGGCAAAACAATCACTTTAAAATGGCAAAAATTGTGAACATGGGAATGACCCCAATAGTCGTTCTCTAAAGTTACACGACCATACGACCTTGTATGAAGACAAATTAAATATCCTTTGATCCTCCGATGTGCAGAATGCAGGTCGTTACATTTTGATTCTTGATCTCCGGGCTTTCATGATTGCGAATCTTGCATGATTCCCACATTTCTTGCTTTTTCGTCGTTCAGAGTTAACAAATATTTCAGTTTATTTTGTTAGCCTTAATGGACAAAATTTTCTAGGTCGTATCCCGATTGGTTTTACCTCATCTTTGTTTATGATATTCCTGTGTATTTGAAAACCAAGGTTTTCAAGTTTTGTGAATTTTTTTTAACATCTACCATTTGTCATATTCTCATGACTTAGAAGTTGTGATTGTGAAATGTTAGACGGCAAGCTAATGTTTAAAATTTTAGGTATGTATCCCAGATGTTTGTTTCATGATCTTGATTCCCTAACGGGAACCCTCATCCTAATGAGTGGGATATATTTGACCATATACATCCTTTTCTTTCAAGAAAATTTATGACTAGAATATTTTTGAGAAATTCTTAAGAGATAAATTTTCTAGCTAAAACGTGATAGGAAAATAGTGTAACATTGTCTCCTAGGTTCTGCTGAGGATGTAGATTAAGGATCTTAAGGCAAAATAAACACTAGGGAGGGGTGAATAGTGTTTTATGTAATTTATTAAATTCCTAAAACTTTTTGGATTAAACAAAACATTATGCAGATCACTGATATTAACAAACGTAAAATTAATTATACAATGCAGAAAAAAGTAGTAAAAGTAAAGTACACACTGGGATTTTATACTACTTCAGGACTCCTCTACATCCAGTCCCACACATTGGGATGATGCAGATCGATATTTCCAAGACACTACTTTACACTTAATCGATATTTGGGATACAACCGCACCTAGTCACTTTATACGGGACAGAACCAACCCTTCTCTTAACAGTTTCTCTAGTATTTACTCAATAGGACATGATCTTGAGATCTTTGATAACAAACAGCCGATAAATCTTGTATAGCACTTGAATTCAGAGATATTTTGATTTAGAGTTGAAAGAGAAGAAGAATGACATGATTTCTATTGACATTGGCAGAGTATAAGTGCAGAAAGTTAAGAATATAAGAATATTAATGGTGGAATGTTTAGATAGGAAGAAAGAGATGAAAAGTGATTAAAAAATTCGAATTCTGAAGAGTATTTATTGTTTTCCAACAGCCACAACATATCAAAAAAGGTTTCAATTCGAAAGAAACTTCTTCGAAATTTAAAAAATAGCCTGACGGCTAGTATGTCGACATACCACTTTTATGATGTCTACATATGCTAGTTTAAAATTAAAAAAATGAAACTTAAAACAAAGTAAATAATGTTTAAATAAATTATGATGAATCCATAGTTAAACCAAACTAAATTCTTTTATTTTAGAATAAAGTATTTCAAGTAGAAATATATTTTAAAAACTTATATTAAATTGATTAAGAAATGATTAAAAAATAAATATAAAAGTAAAAATATAAAACTATGAATATATTGGAACGTAGTATAGACAAGGAAATTGATAACAAAAGTAATTGTAATAAAATTAGTAATAAATTTGTATGTAAAACTTAAGTTAAAATCTATTAAACATAAATTTGAAAATAGGAATCTAAATAAATTTTAGGAGTTAAAACATTTCTCCAAAATAAATATATATTTATAAATAGGGAAGTAATTTTGAAATCATTTGTAAACGAGATTTAAAAACAGATAAATATTTTTGAAATCATTTGAAAAGGAATTTGAAATCAGAATTTAGTGCTAATTAGAGTTTTAACAATATATCTAGACACATTTACTCTATAATTCTTGAACTCTTGAACTCTTGATACTCATGAGTCTTGAAACTTGATATATCTTCTAGCAAATAGTGTTAGTATATATTTTATAACAATAATATTTGAAACAAAGTTGAAATAATGTTTTTGTCATCAAAACCATCACCATCAATCATTTCAGTTAATTAACATGTTCTCCTTAGGGATATTAATAAAATGAAATGCTCGACGATTTTGGATAATCAATATTTCCAAGTTAAAATTGAATGTTTAACTAGTTTATGTTGAAAACACTTATGAGAAGAATAAATTAGTTTATTGTATATGTTTATGAGTCAAATTGGAACAATATACGTGTACAGAGTTAAGTTATACAATAACTGATAACTCATAGTTAATTTTGTTAAATGTTACACAAGTGATATTAGTATAGGATAACATACTAAATAAGAAAACAAAAGTGAATTTCTTGAGTTAATCTATTTTTATATAAATTTTGCGATGCTTGGTTGTTACTTTTTTGGGTTTTTCTTAAATAATTATGAGGTTCAAATTTTTTAAGGATGGAAGTCTATGACAACCCACATATTTCACAATAATATATTTAAATATAACTTCGTTAAATGAGTATATGTCCGAAATATCACTTTATACATACGCTTGAATTTGGACCCTGGACCACTTCCATTAAGTTCAAAATGCTATTTACGTATTTAAAACTGCAAGTATCAATATGTTTCGAGTTAGTGAAACTTGGGTGTTTTAGGTGGAGCTTGGGTTAGTAAACATAACCCACTAGCCCACTTCCTTATATCTCACATAACAACTTCTCATTCATTCATTCCTAATACTGGGGAAGAGAAATTAATATTCCTAAGCTTCAGTCTTTGGAAATTTTAGTGATTAGCTTTGCTAATTCATGAAGAAGCTTGGGTAAGTTCATCTCCAGCTTCTCCAACTTGTTCTCTTTTGAATTTCCGAGATTTTCCTTAAACTAATTCTTAGGAAATTTTTGTGTAAATTAAAGATTAGTGTGTTGTATTGGAAGAGGAGGTGTTCTTACTTAGTTTTAGAGCCTCTCCTTTCTTATTGTGTTTGAAGCTGAGTTCTTGGGAACTCACATTTATGAAATCAAGCTTGTATGCTTGGCATGTGTGCTCTTGGCACTTTGATTTTGTGTGTGCATTTGATGAATTGATTCATTTGTGTGTGAACTTTCCAAATTTTCGATTTTTAATTTATTTGTCTGAATTCTAGTGTATATCTTTGTTGTGATATGAGTTTGGAGTTTTTGGGTTGTTTCGACGAGCATTAGAAGCTTCATTTTCACTTAAAAAACATTATAAGCCTTCACCATTTGATCTGGAATCATTGGCCATTCATTGTGTAGGCAAATAATTGCCCAGGCTTCAACTCAGATGTCTGAGTGGAGCCCTTAGACATCTGACCTGATGCTCGAACAAAAAATAAAAAAGGCAGTGAAGCAGTTCAAATGTTTGGCCCCTGGGTTCAAAAATTTGAAACCTATTTTCCTGGTGTCGACCGATAGTAACCATGGTCAATAGCTTTGATTGATCCAGGTTTCTTCCAAGCTGAGTTTCGGCTCGTTTGCTCTTTTATTGTGTTTTCTCAGTTGCTATAATTCGTGAATTTCAACAGCTCGATTTGATCGACATTTGGATGATTATTTTACTTCATACATCGTATGTCATTACGTACGTCGTATGTGATAATGATCATTTGCATATATGTGCGTATTCTACACTTTGCTCGTAAATATTTGAGCTAAGTCTGTGATTATGGGACATTTGGCTAAACTCATCTATTCACTGGCTTAATGTATATTACATTTATCCTATTGATAAATCATGACCTTATTAGGACATTATACTATTCCTTTGAGTTTTATCTCACCTTTATAAGACTTAGCAGATTCTCTTATTTTGACTTCATGTAGTTGGTTCATTGAGTGCATCACGTTAATCCAACTCACTTCTTCATGATCCAATGGGATCACTTGAGATTGGTATATTTGTCTTAAACTCGTCTATTCTTGATCCTTTGGGATCATTTGGGATGATAGGTTTTCCTTGTGCTAGTATCCTTTACGTTTCTACGATCATTTTACTTCGTGCATCATATGTCATTATGTATGGCATATGTGCTCATGATTATTTGGATGAATAAGTGAATTGTACAATTTATTCATAAATTCTTAAGTTAAATTAGTGGTTATGGGGCATATTGCTAAACTCATCTATTTACTAATTTAGTGCACATGACATTTTGATCCCATTAATCGATAACACTTCTTAGGTGTGAGATGTCACCTAACCTTTTGATTGGTCGTGAAGCCAACTTGTCACATGACAGAACGCTTAGTTTATTTTTCATGGATGTGAAGCTATATTATCGTGTGGCAGAACGCTTAATTTATTTTTCATGGGTGTGAAGCCACCTTGTCGCAGGAGTGAACACTTAGTCTATTCTTCACGGGTGCGAAACCATCTCGCCTCTTGGTAGAACACCTAGTCTTTGTACGGTGTTAAGCCGCCTTGTTATTAACTAAATCACTTAGTATACATTGCATGTAATTTCCCTGTTCCGTTATGATCACCTTTCTTTATGTTCATGCATTTGTTTATTGAATGAACTTTATTGTGTTCATCTATTTGTTGAACCTCTATCACATTTCAGTATATATATATATGTTTATTACAGCTAGACTGATCCATTTATTGTTTATTTTCTTATAAATAATACTCAGGTCAGACCGAGGAGTTACAAGTGCCTCCATATGACTTCTAGTGGGGACATTTCTTGAATTTTGACTAACTACATTAGTGTTGTAGTTTTGGGTTATATGTATATGAGATAGAGACTGCTTTTGTATACATATTATTTTGGCAAGCACTTATCCTTCGTTGTATGATGGATTGATTACAACCACTATCTTTATGTTCACATTTATGTGTTATAATCGTATCTATTTCCTCATTTGTGATGTGAATATCCGTATCTGGCTCTGATTAATTTGTTATGTTATCTTGTATTGATTTCCAAATTATATATAGCCGTTATGTAGTCGGTTTGAACTTGAATTAGATGTGTTTGATTACCTCTTGAGTGAGAAAGTAAGATCACATTATCCTACATGTTTAACACTCATTTAAAGCTATTATACAGATGGTCTCTCCTCAACAGTCTTAATCTTTGAGTTAGTTGACAACATTACTTTGTAATGTCGTTGGCTAACGCGACCTTTATGTGGGGCGTCACATGAATTAATAGTGTTGTAGAAAAAACTTCTTGACTCAATGGATATGGAAGTCA
Source organism: Allium sativum (assembly GCA_030737875.1). Lineage (NCBI taxonomy): Eukaryota > Viridiplantae > Streptophyta > Magnoliopsida > Asparagales > Amaryllidaceae > Allium > Allium sativum. The sequence goes on from CM060916.1 coordinate 320,923,516, forward strand.
ACACAAGATACTCTGAGGAGTTGGGAAGGCAACATGATTTTAATTTTTCCTATACGAATAGGCCCGTTGGGGTCCAGTTTCAGACCATGCCCATTTTGGGTAGGCGATCGACCAACGGCGGTCACCCAGGAGGTTGGCTGCCCTCTTATAGCCACGTCGACTGCTCTCCCCAATTGGGTGTGAACTGAATCTGGAAAGCGATATATATCACTTCTTGGAACTCAAGGTCATCATTTCCTTCATTCCTCTTCATTTTAAGCCGCCCAACCCAATCTCCACCATTTTCCAACCTCCCAACTCAAGCCTTCAACCCCCATTTCTCCTCTAATCACCATCAATTTTTTTGCATAGTAGATCTAGTCCCTCCACCACTCCAGATCTACAATTTTACTATCTTGATTTCACCATTTTTTCCATTGCATTATTCAAGCCTTTAACATCCTTGCGCTTCACCCCCAATCTCATACCTCAAGAGGCAGTGTGACTAAACCGCAGCGAGAGGAAGATGTCTATCTACCTAGAAACGACAAACTACAAATTTCACCAATGATGTTCGGTGAAGTTCGCTGATTTCTCCCCTTTCCATCTTGTGAGCTATTCGTAGCTGCATGCCTAACACTAGTCCTATGCCATAGGACCTTTGAGCGTGAATCCTATCCATGCTGCATCCATCTCTTGCATGACCAAATGGCAGTCGTAGCAATCTGAGTTTTTGGTACATAGGGTAAACGGATTATAACATGTTTTGTTATTTTAAAACTAATATGTATAAAATACAAATTCATAAGCTTAACTCGCATGATAAATTATGATGATGGATTAAAGAATTTGTGATTTATAGGAATTTGTGTGTATTGGTATAAATGAAATTCATTTCTTAGTATAAGGAAATTTGTTCCAATCCATTGTTGCTAATTAGATTTGGATGGTTTAATGAATGTTGAAAATATAAAATATTGAATAATAATTAGTATTTAAGAAGAAGTACATTTTTAATATGAAGTTGTATGTCGTTTTTACAAGATAATAACATGTGAATATATGTTGGAAAATGTAAGTTGTTGAAATTATATAATAAAATAAAAGGTTTTGTCTAAAGCTACGTTTGGTAATAATTAAATAGATTTATTAAATAAAAATATAGTATTGAATTATAGGAAGAGGAAATTAATTGTAATTTGTTGTTAGTATCAATTTTGGCCGAAAATAGTAATTGCTGTATTAAATTATGTATAAATGAAAATGTGGATAACAATGAATATTTAAATGCTAAAAATAAAGTTAATATGTATCTACAAGTAAATAGTGCAAAAACATTGTGTTTTGTGCAATTATGAAATCTAAAGTATAAATTTGTACACATAAATGTAAAAGTGTGGCTTCTTGTAGAAATGTGAATTTAGTGTGTGTTACATTAAAATGATATTTAAAATGTTTTAGAGTTTATTTTAACATATGTGTTTTGTAAAATTAAACATGGCATAGTTTGTGTGATTTTATAATTTCAACACTTACAATTTCCTAACACTAATTCACAAATTACAAATTGTCTTTCTAAAATAACTTAGCATTTCATACTGAAAATATATTTCTACTTGAATATCGATTGCTAATCAATATTTTATATTCAGTATTCATTTAAACCATTAAAATACAATTTACAAGCATAGATTGGAATAAATTTTCTTATTATGCAAAATATATTTAATTTATTCTAATACACACAATTATATAAGTTACCAATTCTTTATTTCACATTTCAAATTATTATACGAGTTAGGCTCCTAAACTCGTACTTTAAATTTCTTGGTTTTATAATTACAAAACATATTATAACCTGTTAACCCCAAGCGCCAAAATACCAAGGTTGTTACAGATGTGATAGTTACATAGTTCTGTTTCTTTGATGTTATTATTCATTAACTTATCCATTTTCTATCATTGAAATTTAATATTATAGATGACTACAATATCTATAATACTTATTTTTGATTCTTGGAGAATCGAGTGTTACATTTTCACTTATATTAAGGGTTGATGCCATTTTTGGACCTAACGATTTTTTTCACTTCAAAACCATCAAAAGTTCTAATTAATTTGTGGTCTAAGGAAACTAAATTTTTACACAAAAAGGTAAATTATTGCATCATTTGTTGATCACTCGTTGTTATTGTCTTTACTACCTTATTTTGAATCGTCTTCAATCTAACACTTCAAATACAACTTTAATCTTTTATTAACTTTAGAAAGATCATTATTATCATTGACTTTTTCTCCATCTTTTTCATCGATAGTGCTTTTCTTTTGTAGTTTAATAATGTGAGATATGGTTATATTTAGCTCTATCTTTAAAATAAATAAGATATAATACATAACTTTAGCATTAAATGAAATATTATTCTTATCTATCATGTCATAGCATTTTCATTGATATCAAAAAATTAAAAGTTCACCATTTTAAATGAAATTCCAAACTATTTATCCAACTAAAAAAAAATTAAAAAAAATACATGTACTAGTAATGTATCAATTCTCATTGAATTTATAATTTAGGTGAGGTATGGTATAAGATCTTTTTCTTGTAACATACTATTGTACCATACTATTGACTCGTCTTTTGACAATGGCATGGTGCTTTAGACTTCACATCATCAAATCAATTATGGATCGAGTGAAAGCGTATTTAAGCCTAGAATGGCTTGGACAAGAAGATAGACCTCACAAATCCCTAAAGTTGAACACTTCTAGAATCTGGGATGACATGGTTTATCTCCCTTATTGGCTAAGATCTTCACCATCTGGATCGGCATATCCTTTTTTCCTAGGTCGGCATATTGTTCTCACCTACTCTGGGTCAGTATTATCTTCATTTCCTTGGCCCGACCAATGTGCTCTATCCCGGATCGATGAGCCTTGCTCCCCGCTGATAAGGCTTCATGGTCTACACTTAATTTAAGCCAAATCGATCTCACTACTACTCCAACATAACATTATGAAGGGTGATGAATTGATACAGGATTAACTCAGATTCAAAATAACTCCACGAAGACGATATGAATCCTTGTCGACCCCAACTCAGATTTCCCTGGGTCGGTACCAACCTGAAATCCTATTCTTGAAGAAGGTTGTGAAACTTTGCAGAATCGATCTTTCGACATTCAATGTTTTCTCTCCATGATCCCAAGTTGATCTAAGCACTTTATAGCCTATAAATAGAGGGACCCTTGATGGAAGGAGTTTTTGGCATTTTGACAACTCTCCGACATTTTTTCTTTTTGTATTCAAGGTCATTTCAACCATAAAAGCTTGTAATCACTCAAGTTGATTAATGAAGATAATAAAAGAGCAAGTGGACATAGGAGAACTTAATCCAAACCACTATAAATCATGCGTATAGTAAAAAAATTCAACTTTCATTTGTATTTCTTAATTTCATTCCTTCATACATTCAATTTGGGTTGTTGAACCAATTTTGGTATCAACGTTTCTGGTGCTTTAACCTTTAAGATGAATTTTTCAGTTTCAAGATCTTTAAATATACTTTCGGATTTCCTGATCTATCAAGAAGATTCGATCTCCTTTTTTTCCTTCGACTCTCCAAACTTAACTAACAGTAGTGGTATCCAAAAAAACTGCCTCTTCCTCCAGGCCATTGAACCAAACTCAAGATGAAACTATCCAACCACTTAATAATGCTAGAAATGTGATGCCAACCATCGCATTAGCTTCTACCACTCCATCTCTGCTTTAACACATGATGACCTAATGGAAGTAATGAAGTGGATGGAAAAGACCAGTAGTGCCTTGAACCAACAAATGCAGTAGAATATCGAGCTAATGAAGTAGATTAACTTAATGACGATGCAATGGAACAAAATTAGGAGGCAAAGAACCGCTACTCCACTATGCTATCATTCAGAGGGATCATCATTGTAACGCCGAAGCAAGGAGCTGCCATGACGCGAGACAAGCGCTGGAAGGACTAGCAAAGCAACTCACCTGATCTAGATCGGGGCCGAGCCAGGACAGTCTTCCCTAGCCAATCCGATTTTCCTAGACTATAGTCAAGCTCAGAAAAGACAACCCAAATCTGACAACGTCTCGATGTCCTAGCGTTGTCGCACTTACATGCAACTGCGATGCTCCTAGACCCTGCCCTTTTTCTGCACTTCCTCCTTTGGGCCTTATCACTGACCGAGGCAACATGGGTCAAGGGAGTGCCGCCTAAACTAAGGCATAGGCGATGCTATCTACAAGGGAGATGATAAGACACAGGTGAGAAAGCAAGTCAGAATATGGCCATGTCATCTGAACCCCAGATTGACTTCCTTGGTTGGACAAATTATGAATGATAGTCACAAATTTAACAATGAAAACTGGGGATCGAACAAAGCCATATCCATTAATTGACGAATATTTGAATGCGAAGTTCCCATGTAGATTAAACTTGTCAAAGATATCCCATTATTCGGGTAAGAATGACCCTACTTCGCATCTTATGCCGTATTAATAGTACATGGATTTGGCTCAGCCCTCGGATGCCCTTAAGTACAAGGACTTTCTAGTCTACCAATAAGGTGCAATGCTCATGTGGTTTACCATACTAACATTAAGGTTTGTGCCTTCATTTGACGACTATAGGAAATTGACGATTTTTTTGTATCCACACAGCCTATTCAAAGCACATCTATACGTTGTCCCGCATGCATCAAGCTTGAGGGGAACCAATCAAGTGCTATTTAGAGTGATTCAATGATTTCGTCATCGAAATTAGCAATCCTAACGATGAAGCGATTTTGATGGCAGTCAATAAAGGCGTAGAAACAGACATGGAGTTTGGATTGTGGTTGACTAGAAAGCCATCGTTTACCTTATACGAGTTTTATGAAAAGGCTTCTCAGTTTTTGATAATAGAAGAGGCCCAGAAAAATTGGAAATGGAAAACTGAGGATCCCAATACTGAAATGATATTAAGTAATGTAGCAGTGAAATTGTCTGGGGACAATTCAAAGTAGGTTCAACTCAATGCCTAGAATCAAAATAAAAGAGACAACAATAAGTGGAAAGGCAACAATGGAGGTAGCCACAATTAGAAAAATAACTCTAGGAAGTGACCTAGATTCCCAACATATGCCAACAACACGTCGTTAAATGATTCACTGGAGAATGTATATTTGGCCATTAGCAATACGATGTAGTACCCGAAATCTGCATCGATAGAGTCTATTGAGAAGCATAACACATGAGAAAATTTTGTCTATTTTATGGGATGTACAACCAAAAAACGAAATGGGTTTCATTATCTTAAAGGTATTATTGAAAAGCTCATACGAGATGGAAAATTAGACGTGTACAAATTTCTCCGAGGGACAACAGCAAGGGCTTCGGACCTCAACAGACGAGGTCAGGAATCTCCTTGAGCTACCACCTAGGAAAATCCGAGAAGAAACATTATTAACATAATTGTTAATAGGTTATGCCTGGTCGGCGCCAGTTTAAGAACCATAAAGCAATATGTAAATGGAGTAAAGCATGTTAGTGACAAAGAATACAATGATGTAGAAGAGTGTGTTCTGATTAAAAATTGAGTATAATCACTAATGACGTCATCATCCACGACAAAGATGTGGACGGGGGAAGCCCCAAGTATCGATCTTTTGGAGATATCGGCCTTAATTGGCCTTGATTTGGTAGAGAAGATCCATATGGACTGTGGGTGTTTATAAATATTATTTTTAAACGAGTCTATGACCCGGTGATGTTGGAGGCTTAGGACTTAAAGCCAGGTATCACTCAGATACATGGATTGAATAGGGTGGTGAATGAGCTGGTAGATATGGTCGAACTATCCTTTTAGGTTGGCAAAGGAGATCATAGGAGGGTGTGAATCCTCTAGCTCATCATGTTGGACATATATTCCCCATAAAATTCCTTTTGGGACGACATGCTTTAGCTGACTACAAAGCTTGCATTTCTCCTTGGTATTTGATGTTAAAATTACTAACGGAGAATACGGTCGGGGTTGCATGAGAGACCAATCGATTAGAAGGATGTGTTATATGGTCGAGTGGAAATATGCCCGTGGCTAAGACAATGGGAAGGGGTTCGATACTTCACTTTGCATCAAAGTTACTGATGCATATCAATCATGGAGCAAATCATGGCCTAGAAAACATAGCCGTCTTTTCAAAGACAATGACTGTAAGACCCTGTAATTTTCAAGAAAAATATAATGATAAACTAAAGAATACTTAATTAAATATTTGGAATTAAGTAAAATGAACTACACCATTCATTCTTCTCGGAATTCTGCTTAAGATAGACTCCGAGTTTGCGTAAAACGGACACTGTATGAAGAAGATATTGAGGTTTGATGTTTGTACACATATAAGCATAATATGTATATATATATGTATATATATATAACAAATCCAAAATTCGAGATCACAGAGCGGGAAAAGCGGGGGGAAATTGGCTCATTAGGGGGTCAAACCCGTCCCCTACGGGTGTCGACCCATGGGCCGACCCTTACACAAGGGTCTCGACCTTTATGTCGACCCCGGTGTCGACCCTAGCCAGGTCTAAGCAAATCCTTTTCTCTGTATGTGGACTCGTTTCTTGACCAGATTCGTTGACTTTAGGCTATAAATAGGGTCTCATTTCTATTGTTTTATTTATCCAAAAACAATGGAGACAATGAGGTGTTGTCCCAACTCAGATTAAAAAAGCCTATTCTTCTGCAACAACAATTTATATGTATTCAAGAATCTCTACTACAACACCAATAGTCAGTTCTCTGTTCTTTAGATCCAGTCACAGTGAGTTCATGTTATTTTTAGTTATAAAAATTAATAGTAATCTTGACATGTTTATAAGTTGGATCTAAGCCTATGCTTGTTATTACATGAATCATAACTAAATAGATCTACCATTACTTGTACACCTAATCCTTTGTTTAGTTCTTGCATGCCTGTCTTTAATATGCTCATTCGGTTAGTATGCCTAATCATGTCACCATATGCCTATCCTGTTAGTATGCTTACTTCTGTCATCATATGTCTATCTTGCTATTATGCCTATTCTTGTTCTCTTCTCTCCCTCTTTCCCTTTTTATTTTTATAGTCAGGCTACCTTCGAGCCTAGTTCTATCGCTGAATTATGCTAGCTCACGAAACTGGGAGCGGTGGGGAATGTTAATTTGGGGCATAACTTATATAAAAACATGATTGGGATTTGGGCATAATTTATACCTTGATCTAAAACCTTAATTTGGGGGCATAACTTGTATTGTGAATCAAACTGGGATTTAGGGCATTATCATGGATAAACATGAAAATTGGTTAATAATGAACATGCCTAGATTTATAGTAATTAGAAACTGTAACCGCACTTAGATACGATGTTAAATCACACTTGTGGTAGAAGTCTGCACGGAACTGCCCAACAAATCCAGCGTCCGCAAGTGGTTAATCTAATGTGATGGTTCGAGTGCATAAATGTACATGTAATGATATTAAGACACGAGGTTAATTCTGACTTGTGGTAGAAGTCTGCCCAGAACTGCTCGACAAATCTAGCATCCACAAGTAGTAAACTTAATGTGAGGGTGTTGATGGTGCATTCCGACGGGGTCATGTGTGTTCATGGGTACGGTTTTCTTGGGGAAATTAAGGCGTTGTGACATCAGTAGATATGCTTGTGCATCTTGAAAATAATAGGGTTGCCACTTTAGGGAGTGATACTTCCTACCGTAGGGCCAACACAGGGTATCTACGGAGTAGGGAGACGATCGATTGGGGGTAGTAATTAGGGTACATCTAGTCTTGCTTGGTGGGAGCCTGTTATTATTGTTGGTGGTAACACCTTCCATTCCTGTTGGGCTACCTGTTATTCTTGTTGGGGTAAAACCTATCAGTAAAATTACACCTAAGTCTACCATCTTGTTCTAGTTGGGATCACCTTGTTCTTGTTATGCTAGTATTGGTGCAGAGAAAAGTACTTAAGAAGAACAATATATTCCATCATGTTTATTCTTTTTATCCTGCTCAGTCTGTTATACCTATCTTGTGACACTGTTATTTCTCTCATCCAGTTTATATGCCTATCATGTTGCTTTTACTTATTTATATGCTAAAAGTAACTGGAGTCGCCAGACTTTACCTCTGACCCATTTTATTTCCTCTTCTCTCTCTTCTGTTTCTCCCTAGGTTCTCAAGGTGGGAATACTCATACTTGATTTGGATTCTCTCTTTCATTCTGCTTGGAGCTGCTTAGATGTATCACTTTGATTTCCTATCTTCTTTGATATGGCTATATTTATGGGGAACTATGCTTCTTTTATTACTGTACTGTAACACCCCATAATTTTAAAGAACACCAATTATAAACTAAAGAATACTTAATTAAATAAAACGGACTGCGCCATTGCGTTCGTCTCGAATTTTTCTTAAGATAGACTCCGAGTTTGTGTGAAACGGACATTGTATGATGAAGTTATTAAGCCAAGAAGTTTGTATACGCACAAGAGAATTATATATATACAAATAAATCAAAATATTCAAATAAAAAATCAAAATAGCAAAGAGGGAAGGTCAGGAGCGGAATCGACCCATTCTGGGGGTCGACCCAGGGTGTTTGGGGTTGACCCATCGGTCGACACAGTAAAGGGGGGTTGTCCCCTATGCAGATCTGGGCAGAGTTCGTTTTTTTTGAACTGGACTGTTTTGTGGTCTTGTACATTGCTGACTCAACATTTGGTGTATTGACCAGATTAAAACCCTAAATCTAACGGTAACAGATTGTCCTAGGTGGTCTATATAAAGGAATGAACCTCAGTTGTTCTACACTACACACAAAACTATTTCTTCCTCCTTCTTCCTCCAAATCTTTTCTAAAACAAATTTGTGCATAGAACTATTGAAGTGCTGCCTAAAAATATATTAAAAGAGGACAATTCGGACTGCTCTACATCAAAACAATGCTAAATAGGGTGTTAGTATAATCGGATTCTTCACCAAGCCCCACTGTGAGTTCTATGTGATTTTTAGACTTGGTTATTTAAAAAGGTCATGGATAGTTAATAAGCTTGGATCTAACATGGATAGTACCTCAAAATAATACCTATATGTTTATACATATCTTCCTATCCAGATCTATAAGTTATATCATACACTTTAGTCTTCCTTGTCCCTAATATGCTTTTCATTTATTTATGGTCTTATGGTTGTGCGTGTTTACTCAGTCTAAGTTTTGTTTCTCCCCTTTTTCCTTTTTAATCTACATAGAACCTAGGCTACACAAGCCTAGACTATTACGTAGATTACGTATAAAGGACATAAATTAGAATAATTGGATAATGACACATTATTGGGGAATTTTGGGCATATTATGTACTAGAACCTATGACTGTAATAATTAGGACAAGTACATGTTATCCTATTTGATTATAATAGTTGCATGTTAATTTAGTTACATGTTAATTGGGGTATTTGACATAATTACATGTTGACCTAATTGGCTTAGATATTCACATGTTAGGATAATTACATGTTAATATAATTTGGTATTCACATGTTAATTGGTATGACTATATATTGGCTTGGATGGCTGCATGTTAGGATAACTACACGTTAATCTAATATTCACATGTTAGTCTAATTGGTGTAATTACATGTTAACCGATTCGGCTTGGATATTTACATAATCACATGATAAAGATAGGTTAATTACATGTTAGAAAGAACATGCGATGTAATTATCAGTTAAATTGGACTTATGTATGACATGTAAATAAGATTGTACCAGATGTAGAAACTTAGTAAATTGTACTAGAAGTCTAGTAATACAACAGGGAAGGTGCTTGTTAGGTGTACAAGGTGTTGTACAGTAATGACATTTAAATAAATGTAATTTTACAACTGGGCTTATTATTGACTTAAACCTGCTAAGTTATACTAGTTATATAATAAGTTAAAGAGATCCTAAGTTTAGTTGTTGTATCAGTTTATCGGGACTCTCATATCCTAGGTACACGAGGACGCAAGCCTAGGGAATGGCTTGTGTCAAGTTGTGTGGAACAAAATATAAGTCAGTATCCCTATTAGTATCATGGTTTGTACTCCATACTAGGCAAGGGTAAGGGAACACTTTACTGAACTGATTATAAGAGGTTCAAGTTTCTTGAGGGTATTAAAGACGCGTTTCCGACGGAGTCATGTGCGTGCATGGATCCGACGACGGAACCTAAGATGTCAAAATGCCTACGAGTATGACTGTATTTTTCTAAGTTGCTGGGTTAGGGACTGATACACCCTACTTCCGGGGCTGACACAGGATATTCAGTAATAGGGAGTCGATCACATGGGTGGCATTAGGGTGACACCTAATCATGTTAATTAATACCAGTAAGGTTGGTGTAGTTTAGTATAATTCTTGGATATGAATGAGAAGTTTAATCTACCTCATCTTGTTTTGAAATCTTGTTTACCTTGCACAAGTATACAAGTTTTACTATACTTTCTCTTCCAAAATTATTGATCTGTCTTGACATCTTTTCATATACATATGCTAGAAATTACTAGAACTTGCCGAACTTTATATTTGATCCTTTTTGTTTCCCTTCTCTCTCTTCCTTTTCCCCCTAAGTTCTCAGAGTGGGAGTGGTCAGTAATTGAGATCGTGATTCTGCTTGGACATGGATAGCTCTTCTTTTGCAAGTATATTTGTTTAGTTTATTCATGTTATTGTAATGAAACTTGAGGGATATTATTATGGTTTATGTACTTTGATTATGAGACAGATTGCTCTTGATATTTGAGAAACACGATTATGTAACTTTCAATTTGAAATGTTGTTTAATAAAAAGTCTCAAGTTTTTCTACTGCATTATTTATCTGTCTTGTACATTTTTGTTACTATTTACCTATTGTGCTTCACAAAAGTTAGTGCATTCTCATTAGAGTGACATTAACGGACGTAGGGTGTTACATGTACTCTGCTGACTTTAGTACAAGACAGAAGTTTTAAGTCGATGTAATGAGTTTTATGTATTTCACACTTATGATGTAACTATGTTTTGTACCACGATGTTTTCTGTTTAATAAAGTTTCAAATTTCGCTATTATTTTGTATTTGTCTTATAAAATTTCTGTTTACCTATAACAGTTCACGAAACTTAATGCATTCTGATAAAGAGTGACATTAACAGACATTGGATGTCACAAAGACCCTAGAAAAGACAAAGAGCTTGGATAGTAGAAGGCAACGCCAAATGAAAACACTGTTGCGATACTAATTAATGACGAAGACCCATAAAAGGTCTTGAAAATTGGATCTCGCCTTGGCTCCCTATGACAAGGAAACTAACTAATTTTCTTTGTGCAAACTTGACGTTTTTGCATAGACCCACGCCGACATGTATTGGACCTCGTCGATAGTTGTCAGCCACTCGCCCAATATAAATCTGAAGTACAACCTAGTCAAACAAAAGATATAACACCCCGTATTTAATGTGAATATCAAAGTAACAAATTAAAGAATATTTAATTTTTAAATGAAGAATTAAGGGAAATGAGTTACAACATTGCGTTCATCTCAGAATTCTTCTTCGAATAGAGTCCAAGTTTTCGTAAATCGGAGTTCGTATGAGAAAGTTATGGCACTTAGAAGTTTTAGGAATTTAAAATAAAGTTCGAAATTCAAATCACACACCAGGGCTGGGCGGGAAATTTCCCGCCTAGGACCCAGGTCGACCAAGGGATCGGCCTGGAGGTCGACCTGGGTCGACATAGGTCGACGAGGGGTTGACCTAGGGGTCGACCTCCCTCCTATTTCCAGGTCCGAGGAAAGGTTCGTTTTTCTGCATTTGGACGCCCGTTGACCAGATTCGTTGATCCCTATGCTATATAAACACCCCTAAGGCTACAGTTTTCTCTACACAACTTCACTATGCCTACACTCTACCCTAATTCATATCAAAATAAATTAAAGACGGCCTTATGCTGCTCTAGTTCTTCAAGAAATCAAGTTTAGAATTCAAGTAGAGATTCAAAGGCTAATTCAACGACTTTAACAACTATTTTCTAAGAATCAACTCTAAATTAGAGAATCGATAATCTATGTCAAGGTATTACTTTTCAGTTTTAGAAAAAAGATTCCAGAAATACAAGAATCATTATCTTTTTTTAAGTCCAAGTTACTTTCAGATGTGAATTCTCAATTGAAATTCTTGGCATGTAATAATCTAGATCTAAGCTATATTTGATTATGAGATAATCCTTTTAGATTTATCAAATCTATTAGATTTACGCCTACAACGTTATTCAAATCTAATCCAATAGATTTATTCCAGATGTAAGTAATCCTTTCATTTGAATCCGTGCTTGTATATGCCTTTGGGAATCATTATTGACAATGGAATTGGTCCAATCATATCTATCCTTGTTGTATATCGGAATTGTAATCCATTTTAAGTTCATGATATAACTCTTGTCAAACCTATACGTCTATAATGATTCATAATGATATCCATATCATATCTATGTGCCTGCAATGTATTCTATGCAAAACTTGTCAATTTGGTATATCAAATTTATTGGACCAAAGTTCTTATCGTCATATGCCAATTCTTATGCCTCTTATGTTCCATATTGTTTCTCCGCTTATTTCATGAATCTTGCATTGAATCTCGAAATACGTATGTTATGAATGCGGGGGTAATTGGGTATAACATGAAATTGACATTTATTTGGCATAATTTGGAACATGTATTACAACATGACTATTAAGATGTAATTTGGGGGTAATTTGACATGAATAATAGAATATGTAATTTGACATATTGAACCTAGAATTGGTATGAACGACAAAGTATGAAATTTGGCATGAAAAACCTAGTTTTGGGCATAAACTGTAAAGTTGAATATTAAATTTAGCTTGGGCTTAACTATTGATTTAGAATGCCAAACATAATGCATAGTAATTTTGGGCATGACTATTAATGCAAATATAGGGAAGATTGGGTATAGCCAATTTTTATTAATAACTTGAAATTGGAATTTGTTGGGCATAACTTGGGAATTGGAGCATGACTAGTCTTGGTGAATTTGGTAATTAGCATGAAAAATCTTGATTTCGGTATATATGGTAAATTGGTAAATTATAGATGAAAATGCCTAAACCGAGGTTAGACTGAGTTGTGGTGTAAAACTGCGCGGAACCGCCCGGCACATCTAGTAACCACAACATCACCTATCTAATGTGAGAGGTTAGTGCATCATGCCCAAGAAAGAACTGAGGTTAAATTGAGTTGTGGTGTAAAACTGCCCGGAACCGCCCGACACATCCAGTAACCGCAACAACACATATCTAATGTGAGAGGTTGGTGCATTAATAAATCAATTAATGTTAATGAATAAGATGAATGACTAGGGTTAAGTTCACAGGAACACTTAACCAATATAACATGAATGACTAAGGTTAAGTTAGTGAGAAACACTTAGCCAATATAACAAGATGAATGACTAGGGTTAAGTTAATAGGAAACACTTAACCAGTATAGCATGATGAATGGGTAGGGCTAACTAATAAGAAACACTTAACCAATATAACTTGATTCGTGGTAAGGTTAAGTTAAAACAATAGGGCAACACTTAACCAATATGACTTAATTTGTGGTAAGGTTAAGTTTAAACAAGAGGGCAACACAACCAGTATAACTTGATTTGTGGTAGGGTTATGTTGACACAAGAAGGCAACACTTAACCAAAGTAACATGACAAGTTGGTGGGTTAAGTAACTTGAATTGATTTATGACACTTAACCAATACAACATGGTGAACACATTAGGTTAAGTTAATAAGAAACACTTGGCCAATATAACTTGATGGACGAACGGGGTTAAGTTAATAGGAAACACCTAACCAATCCAACATGATAAGTGAGGAGGGTTAAGTTAATAAGAAACACTTAACCAACATGACATGATGAATGGGTGGGTTAAGTTAACATGAATGGACAACACTTAACCAATATGGCATAATGTGCAGGAGGGTTAAGTACATATCAAGTTGAGTGGATAATATTAGTAACTTTAGGCCCACAAACTTAACCATTAAATAAACATGTTTGAATCAGTAGGAGGGTTAAGTACATATCGGGTTGGTGGGTAATATTAGTAAATATAGGCCCACAAACTTAATCATTAAATAAACATGTTTGAATCAGTGGGAGGGTTAAGTACTATCGGTTGGTGGGTAATATTAGTAAATATAGGCCCACAAACTTAACCAGTAGGAAACCCTAGTAAAGGGGACCCATTTCAACAGTAACCCACATAGATGTATCATGGTACCCTGAACTAGGCAGGGTGGGGCACGATTACTGGGCTGATTATAATCTGTCAAAATAGCGGCAGGGGGTGCAGCAGTGTAATTCCGACGGAATATGGGCATGCACGTGCTTCAGAGTGGAAAATCAGGCATGGGGCATTTCTAGTATACACTGTGCATCTTGAATCGTGTCGGGTTGCTATCATAGGGATTGATACACCTTATGGTGGGACCAGCACATGGTATCTACACGCAAGAGAGGGCCGACTGGCACAGACACAAGGAAAATTTATACATGTAGGGAGTCGATCGATAGGTAGTAAGGGTACATCTAACACATTCATGGAAATTAGGCAGATTGAGGTGGAATCCTTATAATAGATGTACACTTGAAGGATACCACAATTGCGGGGATTGGGATCACGTTATCATATTATCATTTTATATAGATTACTAGTTAGGACACTAGTTAGGTGGTGCAGAGATATAAAAATTAGAATAACAACGTAGTAGCGAAGCAGAGAAAGAGTAGAAGCGCATTCAGTTTATCTTGCATTATCATATCTATACTAATCGTATGTTATCTTGTTGTCCATGTTCTCACGGTATTGTCTTATATTCAGTTTAGTCATGTCATGATGCTTTTGCATGTTTATATGTTGAAAGTCACTGGACTTACCAAACTTATGTCTGACCTAGTTTTGTTTCGCCTCTTTTCTTCCGTTTCCCCCTTCCCCCCTGGTTCACATGGAGGAAATGTTACCCCTTAGCTCAGTTTTCTTTCCAAGCTCGAAGATAGTTGATGTATTGTTTTGGACTCTCTCTTCCACTGCTATGGCTGGTTCATGCTTTATTGGGAAATATCATTGTTATTTTTATGCTTCTTTTATATTTGGAAGTTTTTAATTCAAGACAGAAGTTCTATGTATTACTTTTTAGAATGATTGAGACAACTATTATAAAAGCTTGACTGAACCACACTGTTTATAAAATGACTTTATTTTCCGCTGCTTTGTTTGTCTGTCTTGTAATTTATCTACATCTTTTACCTAAAATGCCCAACCGAAGTTAAGGTATTCCCTTTGTGAGTGACCTTAACGGAGGTGGGGTGTTTCACTTGGTATCAGAGTAGAAGATTACCGGATCAGATAAAAGATTTGAAAAATTATTTTCAAAACGGTTTTAAAAAAGCATTTTCAAAAGAAAAGTTATGTTTAAAGGCTTATTCACCAAAGCCATATGCACTATCTGTAACACCCCACCTCCGCCAGGGTGACTCTTGCAAGCACTCTGACTTTGGAGGGGCGTTTGAATCAGGTAAACATGCATAATGATATATCAAGGTAGAACAAGAACATATGTATATATGTAAACAGAGTAAATAACATAGATAAAACAGCGGAAGATTTCATACTATTTCAAAACAAGTCTGGTACGACATAGCTTTCCAAAATAAACAAGTCTAGATAAAAACAACATCAACTGAAAAACTGAAATACATAAGTACTATCCCCAAATAAGTGATAACCATAGCTAGCTTCATGTCGAAACCGTACATGAGCTGAAATCCCACAAGCAAGCAATCCGAAATCCAAGCTAAGCTCCAACGTTCCCACCCTGAGAACCTGGGGGGGGGGGGGGAAACGGAAGAAAAGAGGCGAAAGAAAACAGGTCAGTCAAAAAGACTGAGTAAGCCCTACTACAATCAATGTAAACTGATAAAGTTAACTGGCATGAGAAGCATGTATGATCATAAGGATAACAACATACTAGCATGGTGATTAACTAACAAGGTAGATAAAGGTGTCATCGCATAATCAGGTTTAAGGTTTTGCACCACAGTTGTACTAGCAAACTAACATGACTGGAATAAACAAGTATTGATCCCTTGGCCCAAGCTTTGGCCTAATAACATGAAATGACCCTAATACAAGGTCCAACCAAACGGTCTAGTCGATCGGCTCCCTAAGCCTAACTCGTCACGTGTTGGTGTCAATACGGCCCAAACATAATTGTACTCGTACTGTGCCGGGTCCACCCTTCAGGTGTATCAAGCCCTAGGGTGCCAACCCCTGGACACCATAAACATGAGTGCACAGTCTCGATCTACTGGTACCCATGGGTGACTTCTCCAAATACGGACTACGTGCACGACCATAATCCGTCCGGAACTACATCGGCGTACCACCCGGCCGTCGTTTATTGGTCGCTTACCTCCAGCCCAGTAATTCGTGCCCCACACCCTAACCTAGACCCTAGGGCCATGATGATACAAACTTGGGATTACTGCTGGAGTGGACCCCCATTGCTAGGATTTTCTAGTGGGTTAAGTACGGTTTAACCCTCTTGCTAATCATGGATTAACTTGGTTAAGTGTAACGATGAGTTCACGACTTAACCCTGATTAATCTACCAAGCCCAAATTGGTTAAGTATTAAGTGGACCATGACTTAACCGAAATCACGAGGCATTAATTAATTTAATGCGCCTTAACCTCTCACATTAGACCTTGTTGTGGTTACTTGTTAAGCCGGGCGGGTCCGGGTAGCTTTACACCACAACTTGGTCTAACCTCGGGTTCAAGGTACAACATAGCCAACTTCTCACATTGGGTCCTATTGTTTGTAGCAACTAGTTAAGCCGGTCGGTTCCGGGTAGGTTTACGCTACAAACTCAACCCAACCTCGAGTTGGTCACACTTATCTTTTCTAAGTGTCATGTCCATCATGTTTCCAAAACATGTTACAAATTTTCAAGCAATTGGGTAGACCTAACTTAATAGGTAAATTCCCAATGGGTAGACCTAACTTAGTAGGTAAATTCCCAAGCTTATGTTTTTATGTCTTTTAAGTTTACCCAACCACAAACGCAATCCCATCGCTTACATATCGCAATAGCGCATAAAGGATAGAAAGAGGGAACTTGGCATAATCATGACATAAAGGTGTTGAAGCCACAAGTTCAACATGGTGGCATATGAAATGTACATGTGTTCATATACTTGCATATTACATTTTTAGGCCTCAAAAGCATGCATAAAACCAAACTTAGCATATTGGTGATACATGGGGATGAATGGCATGTAGAGATGGCCATAAGTTCGCATTTAGCCTCACATGCAAGTTATCATAAGAGATATGATAACTTACATGTTGCCAAAATGCAACCTTTGGCATAAAACTTAAAGCTTTGTGTTCATAAACCCAAGATAAGCTTGCATAACATGATAGCATGAACAAAATGTTCAACCCAAACTTGCATAACATAACTTGCATATCATATGACAAACTTGCATATCAAACTTGCATAACATAACACGATAAACTTGCATATCATGACATGACATACTTGCATAACATAACTTGCATATCATATGACAAACTTGCATATCAAACTTGCATAACATAACTTGCATATCATATGACAAACTTGCATATCAAATTTGCATAACATAACACGATAAACTTGCATATCAGGACATGGCATACTTGCATAACATAACTTGCATATCATATGACAAACTTGCATAACATAACTTGCATATCATATGACAAACTTGCATATCAAACTTGCATAACATAACTTGCATATCAAACTTGCATAACACAACTTGATGAACTTGCATAAAACATCATAGTAAACTTGCATAACACATCATAGTAAACTTGCATAACACATCATAGTAAACTTGCATATCATGGCAAACTTGCCTATCATACATTTAACTTTAGAGTTTAAGTATGAAAGTAGAATAGGGCTTACAATGCTTATGAAGACACACAAAACTATGACAAAGCCCTTATGCAACCAATTAGACCCAAAATGCAAGCAAAACCCTTGAGCCAAAAATGATCAAAACTCTTTCTTTATGATGCAAATATAGAAACTTGACTTGAATGCAAGCTAATGATGCTCATACAAGCTTGAAAACACTTGTATGCATGTATAATCTCTCATAGAAGTTTATTTAGAATTTTATGAAGAGAGTGGAGGCCATGAGAGGTAAAATTTTGCCATAGTTTAGTTGTATGAGTGAATAATGTTGATTTAGGCTTAGGTTAGGGTCTTATTTATAGATTAGGCAAGTGATTTAGGCCATTAGATTAACCCTAGGTTAGATTAGGACCATCAGATCTCGGAAGCTTCCAGAAAACAGCCCCCAAAACACAGCCAAACCCTAAAATGGTGCACCAGGCCAAATTGGCCGAGCACCCCCTGTCGACAGCCAAGTCGACAGGGCTGTCGACTTGGGTCCAACCAAGTCGACTCCCAAGTCGACAGGGCTGTCGACTTGGGTGCTCTGGCGGGAATTTTCCCGCCTGGCCCAATCTTACCCAATTTTCCAAATTCAAATTTGAATTTGAAATCTGTTTTTACTTTGAAATTTTCTGAAAACTTCGTTGGGCCTTAATCGGGTCATATGGACTCCGATTTTCGAAAACTCGGACTCTATTTCGCGTATTTTTCCGAGACGAACGCAATGGCATAGCCCGTTTCCCTTGATTCAGATTTTTAAATTAAATTCTGCCTCGATTTTCGTTATAATAGGTTATTGAAAATACGGGTTGTTACATTCTCCCCTCCTTATAGGATTTCGTCCCCGAAATCTTCAAGTTAGGAAGAACATATCCTACCATCCAACATCCATCTACTCAAAACATCATCCACAAGCAATCATTGTCCTTACAAGATTCTAAATGTTGTATGAACATATGCAAAGGTGTGTGTATATGTACTTATCTAATGCAAATATCATCAATGCAAATTATGTTAGTGAAATGAATCCATATGTATGCAATTCCTAACATAATGTATAACATCTATATGTGTGCTCATAACATACATCCATATGCAACATCCATGTGATAACACAAAAATTTCCATCCATGAATAAGCATAAACACTCATGCATATGCAATATGAGGAGTGTGTGAGCCGATCTAGTGCCTAATGTGTATAATGCATCCACGAGTAACCACTTGCAAACACTTGCAACCACTTGTAACCATCAAGCATAACATGTTTCAAACACATGTTTCATCCAAAGGGTTTCTACCTAAGGTTCTCATGACAAGATTAACACGATATACTAGATAATCAAGACAAACATGGATAGCAAAAGATATGCTACAAAGAGATCGGGAAGATAAGCAGGATATACTCCTCTTTCGGATTACAAGAAATCCCTTCCTAACCCAACCCATATTCTATAAAATCCCAAAAGGTTTAGCCAACCTAACGGACCCCTTCAAACCCTGACACGTATTACTAGCCAATAAGTCATACCTCCCTTATGGAGTTTACAACAGAAGTGGGATCGAGAACGGGATCGAGAGGATATATGTAAAAGGTAACATGCGAGTAAGTTTCACCGGAAAACAAGGATCAAGGATATACTCTTAGAAAGAGATATAATGCGCGTATCTAGCCTTCAGTCTTCTAAGTCACGTTTCTTTGAGCTTAACTCCACTATGCTTTGACCATCTTTTACTTCATGATTTCTTAGCTTCTTAACTCTTATTTCCAAATATGAGTTGGAACCCATTTCATTGTCGCCTCTTGTCTTCCTTTTTCACTTGCTCTTCTATCATTCTTGGCTTAACATAACTATGACCTCATGGTTTCAAGCAAGCTCTCCAAAATTCACTAGTGAATCCTGGATCTCGTTTACTTACTATAAAGTATTCCACGCAGCAGAACTTTTCTTGGAAATACCAATCCACGTTGCCAATTGCTCTTACCAACGTGATTTTCTATAACTCATGCTTGAACGAAATGAACCATCTGCCTACGAATGATAGGCCGTACTTAGATTCAGTTGCTTGCCCATGACTTCTTGTAGACTATCCCAAAACTGGCTAGTGAAGATTAAGTCATGGTTACTAACTATACTTTAGTGAACCTCGTGCAACTGCTTTATTTCTTGAAAGTAAACTGTTGCCAGCTATGATGCAGTCCTTTCGCTCTTTACCGGAGTGAAATGAGCGCTCTTCGTGAGTCTACCTATTATGACCCACATGCTCGTACTCCCTTTCTTGATCTAGGCAGTCCATCCACGAAATCCTTCGTGATTCTTTTCCCTCTTCCATTGCGGGGACCTCCAACGGATATAATGGCCCACCGGGCTTCTACGACTCGGCCTTTAACCTGTTGGCACAACATGCACCTTGGGAAAATCTCGGCCACCTCCTCGGGTGATGTGCATCATCAAGAACCTCTTTCTCTCATCGCGTCTTAGCCATCCCTTGTCATCTATAGCGAGGTGACTTATCATCTCGCCTCGAGTCAACTTGTCCATGATCTCGACTAACTGCGGGTCTTCTTTCTGTGAAGTCCCTACTTGATCCAGAAGGGTAGGTCTAAACTCAAGGGACGCTTACTAACTAACTAAACTGAGAGAACTTCTTACTTCGGTTGCATTCCTTGGAGTCTTCCAATCCTGAACTGCAACTACCTTAGCGGGATCCACCGCTAAGCCTTGCTTAGAAACTATGTGCCCAAGGAATCTAACTTCCCTTCTCCAAAAGTGACACTTTGGAGAACTTGGCATTCAACTGATGCGCTCTAAGCGTATCCATCACTTCCACGAGATGCCTTGCATGCTCTTCCTCATCCTTAGAGAAGATCAGAATATCATCTACGAAGACCACGACAAACTTGTTCAAGAACTCCCTGAACACCCTACTCATCAAGTCCACGAAGTAGGCGGGTGCATTAGTCAAACCGAATGGCATGACCAGCCATTCTAAGAATCCATCTGGAGTTCTGAACGCAGTCTTGTCTATACTATCCTCAGCTACTCTGAGCTGATGGAATCCAGTAGCAAGATCAAGAGAAAACACATGTTCCTACAAGCTGATCAAACAAATCATCGATCCTTGGCAATGGTTGTCTATTCTCTTCGTTTAGCTCACGATAATCAACACAAAGTCGAAGAGAACCATCTGCCTTGGTAGTAAATACTACAGGCGCTCCCCATTCAGGTATACTTCACCTAATGAAGTTCTTCTCAAGCAACTCCTTGACTTGCTTTCTTAACTCTCACCTTGCGGGGCCATGTGCCTTACCGGCCACGAAACTTTCTTGGCATTATCAACCAGATAAATGCGGAAATCTATCTCTCGTTTAGGGGTAACCCCTTCTCTTCACCCAAGATATCAGGATATTCTCGGACCACCCTCACCGATTACAAACTATCGATAGACGAGTTGAGGGATTCAAGATAACACAACATGACGGGACTCATAGGGTTACTAGAAATTTTTAGGGTATTACCGAGGCGAGTCATGAGCCTCTCAACCCTATGCTCAAAAATCAAGAATGGCTCCAAAACTGGACAACCAATCCATGCCCAAAATCAACCCATACCCCATGAAACCGAGAATATAAGCATCACGCGAGAATTAAAATCCACGTAGATAATAGACAAATGGGCGGAACCCCCAATTGGATTTGAAACACACACGGGATCATTAACTAGACTAGTACTTAGGTGCAAACTATCAACAAGATCAGATGAGATAAAGCTATGCGATGCACAAGAATCAAACAAGGTACGAACTGAAAAATCAGAAATATATACAAGGCTCTCAACAGAAATACTACCTCGATCGGGAACAGGAGCGACACTGAGATCATGAACTTGCCCTCTCGAAGGTCCAGCACGCTGAGTCTGACCCTGGCCTTGCCCTTGCTTCTTCGGGCAATCCTTACTGAAATGTCCAGTCTCACCGCAGAAAAAGCATTCACCATTATTCCTTTTCCTCTTCTTACACTCCTTAATAAGATGCCCAACTAAACCGCAATAATAGCACTTCCCCTTTTTGTTATTGCCCTTGTTGTTGTTCCCCTTGTTGCCTTGACTCTTGTTCTTGTTCTGATTGCCTTGACCGCTTTGACCACTTGGATTACCCTGATTTCCTTTTCCCTGGGAATCAGTCTTCTTGGCTTGAGTACCATTCATCTTGATCTCCCTCTTGTCACTCCTATTCTCTTCATTGAGTAGGGCCATTTTCACCAAGCTCTCGAAAGTTGCCCCCAAGGGTATATGAGTCATGGTTAAACCATGTAATGGCTCGTTTAATCCTAGAGCAAAGTATAGGGCCTTCTTCTGAGTTGTGTTAACCAATTTAAACCAACCCGAGCCAGTTGATTAAACTTATCTATGTATTCCCTAATAGCCATATCCCCTTGCTTCAGTGATAGGAACCTTAGTCCAAACTTTCCCCGAAAGTCATCCCAAGTCTCAATTGGCCTAGTAGCGGTGGTGACCACCCACCAACGTGCAGCTTCTTCCTTTAGCAACCACACTGCTAATAAAACCTTCCTACGGTCATCTATATCAAAGAAGGCAAAAAGATCTTCGGTTTCTTTCAACCAATTCCTGGCCTCTACGAAAGTCTCGGTTCCAATGAAATTCTTGCAACCCATCGCCCTAAAGTCTTTGCAAATCTCCGCGAAATCCATTTGTGGATGCTGAGGGGGAGGAGGAAGAGGAACCTCAGCGACAGGAGGAGGAGGAACATCAACTACCGGAGGAGGAGTAATTTTTGCGGGGCCGGCTTCGGTCGCCCTAGCCTCCATAAGTCTCCTATACCAAACAGGTACGTGTACTCCCTCCGGAATGGAGAAGTTATTGGCCATACTGAAAACGAAGAAAAAGATAGATTCAGAATGGAGAAAAAAAACGAAGGAATTTTGCTAATGGCTTTTTGGGGAATAGCCTTTAAAATAAACTAGACTTTTCTTTGGAAAATACTTTATACTTGGTTTTGAAAATAGTTTTCCAAAAGTTTCCTAAAAGCCTTTTTGTTCCT
This sequence comes from Allium sativum, assembly GCA_030737875.1. Lineage (NCBI taxonomy): Eukaryota > Viridiplantae > Streptophyta > Magnoliopsida > Asparagales > Amaryllidaceae > Allium > Allium sativum. Next base: position 320,946,659 of record CM060916.1, read on the forward strand.
TCTCGTAAACCATATGCTCTGATACCAAATGTAACACCCCACCTCCGCCAGGGTGACTCTTGCAAGCACTCTGACTTTGGAGGGGCGTTTGAATCAGGTAAACATGCATAATGATATATCAAGGCAGAACAAGAACATATGTATATATGTAAACAGAGTAAATAACATAGATAAAACAACGGAAGATTTCATACTATTTCAAAACAAGTCTGGTACAACATAGCTTTCCAAAATAAACAAGTCTGGATAAAAACAACATCAACTGAAAAACTGAAATACATAAGTACTATCCCCAAATAAGTGATAACCTTAGCTAGCTTCATGTCGAAACCGCACATGAGCTGAAATCCCACAAGCAAGCAATCCGAAATCCAAGCTAAGCTCCAACGTTCCCACCCTGAGAACCTGGGGGGGAGGGGAACGGAAGAAAAGAGGCGAAAGAAAACAGGTCAGTCAAAAAGACTGAGTAAGCCCTACTACAATCAATGTAAACTGATAAAGTTAACTGGCATGAGAAGCAAGTATGATCATAAGGATAACAACATACTAGCATGGTGATTAACTAACAAGGTAGATAAAAGTGTCATCGCATAATCAGGTTTAAGGTTTTGCACCACAGGTGTACTAGCAAACTAACATGACTCGAATAAACAAGTATTGATCCCTTGGCCCAAGCTTTGGCCTAATAACATGAAATGACCCTAATACAAGGTCCAACCAAACGGTCTAGTCGATCGGCTCCCTAAGCCTAACTCGTCACGTGTTGGTGTCAATACGGCCCAAACATAATTGTAGTCGAACTGTGCCGGGTCCACCCTTCGGGTGTATCAAGCCCTAGGGTGCCAACCCCTGGACACCATAAACATGAGTGCACAGTCTCGATCTACTGGTACCCATGGGTGACTTCTCCAAATACGGACTACGTGCACGACCATAGTCCGTCCGGAACTACATCGGCGTACCACCCGGCCGTCGTTTATTGGTCGCTTACCTCCAGCCCAGTAATTCGTGCCCCACACCCTAACCTAGACCCTAGGGCCATAATGATACAAACTTGGGATTACTGCTGGAGTGGACCCCCATTGCTAGGATTTTCTAGTGGGTTAAGTACGGTTTAACCCTCTTGCTAATCATGGATTAACTTGGTTAAGTGTAATGATGAGTTCACGACTTAACCCTGATTAATCTACCAAGCCCAAATTGGTTAAGTATTAAGTGGACCATGACTTAACCCTAATAACGAGACATTAATTAATTTAATGCACCTTAACCTCTCACATTAGACCTTGTTGTGGTTACTAGTTAAGCCGGGCGGGTCCGGGTAGCTTTACACCACAACTTGGTCTAACCTCGGGTTCAAGGTACAACATGGCCAACTTCTCACATTGGGTCCTATTGTTTGTAGCAACTAGTTAAGCCGGTCGGTTCCGGGTAGGTTTACGCTACAAACTCAACCCAACCTCGAGTTGGTCACACTTATCTTTTCTAAGTGTCATGTCCATCATGTTTCCAAAACATGTTACAAATTTTCAAGCAATTGGGTAGACCTAACTTAATAGGTAAATTCCCAATGGGTAGACCTAACTTAATAGGTAAATTCCCAAGCTTATGTTTTTATGTCTTTTAAGTTTACCCAACCCCAAACGCAATCCCATCGCTTACATATCGCAATAGCGCATAAATGATAGAAAGAGGGAACTTGGCATAATCATGACATAAAGGTGTTGAAGCCACAAGTTCAACATGGTGGCATATGAAATGTACATGTGTTCATATACTTGCATATTACATTTTTAGGCCTCAAAAGCATGCATAAAACCAAACTTAGCATATTAGTGATACATGGTGATGAATGGCATGTAAAGATGGCCATAAGTTCACATTTAGCCTCACATGCAAGTTATCATAAGAGATATGATAACTTACATGTTGCCAAAATGCAACCTTTGGCATAAAACTTAAAGCTTTATGTTCATAAACCCAAGATAAGCTTGCATAACATGATAGCATGAACAAAATGTTCAACCCAAACTTGCATAACATAACTTGCATATCATATGACAAACTTGCATATCAAACTTGCATAACATAACACGATAAACTTGCATATCATGACATGACATACTTGCATAACATAACTTGCATATCATATGACAAACTTGCATATCAAACTTGCATAACATAACTTGCATATCATATGACAAACTTGCATATCAAATTTGCATAACATAACATGATAAACTTGCATATCATGACATGGCATACTTGTATAACATAACTTGCATATCATATGACAAACTTGCATATCAAACTTGCATAACATAACTTGCATATCATATGACAAACTTGCATATCAAACTTGCATAACATAACTTGCATATCAAACTTGCATAACACAACTTGATGAACTTGCATAAAACATCATAGTAAACTTGCATAACACATCATAGTAAACTTGCATAACACATCATAGTAAACTTGCATATCATGGCAAACTTGCATATCATACATTTAACTTTAGAGTTTAAGTATGAAAGTAGAATAGGGCTTACAATGCTTATGAAGACACACAAAACTATGACAAAGCCCTTATGCAACCAATTAGACCCAAAATGCAAGCAAAACCCTTGAGCCAAAAATGATCAAAACTCTTTCTTTATGATGCAAATAAAGAAACTTGACTTGAATGCAAGCTAATGATGCTCATACAAGCTTGAAAACACTTGTATGCATGTATAATCTCTCATAGAAGTTTATTTAGAATTTTATGAAGAGAGTGGAGGCCATGAGAGGTAAAATTTTGCCATAGTTTAGTTGTATGAGTGAATAATGTTGATTTAGGCTTAGGTTAGGGTCTTATTTATAGATTAGGCAAGTGTTTTAGGCCATTAGATTAACCCTAGGTTAGATTAGGACCATCAGATCTCGGAAGCTTCCAGAAAACAGCCCCCAAAACACAGCCAAACCCTAAAATGGTGCACCAGGCCAAACTGGCCGAGCACCCCCTGTCGACAGCCAAGTCGACAGGGCTGTCGACTTGGGTGCAACCAAGTCGACTCCCAAGTCGACAGGGCTGTCGACTTGGGTGCTCTGGCGGGAATTTTCCCGCCTGGCCCAATCTTACCCAATTTTCCAAATTCAAATTTGAATTTGAAATCTGTTTTTACTTTGAAATTTTCTGAAAACTTCGTTGGGCCTTAATCGGGTCATACGGACTCCGATTTTCGAAAACTCGGACTCTATTTCGCGTATTTTTCCGAGACGAACGCAATGGCATAGCCCGTTTCCCTTGATTCAGATTTTTAAATTAAATTCTGCCTCGATTTTCGTTATAACAAGTTATTGAAAATACGGGTTGTTACACTATCTTTTGATCCTCTGTTTGAATCCTTGTTTCCTTCTTTCCTGAGTCTCCGGGGCTTCTGGCTTTCTGGGAGGTAACCTCATCACGACATGATTCCGTAGGCTTGATGAGACTACGACACTTGTCAATGGGCAAATAAGTGCCCAACTTCCATCTATAGCCGCAGTGGTTTCACCTACGGCTAATTTTCTTTCGAGCTTTATAGGATTTTTCGTGCGATGGAGGCAGCTTTCGAGAGACTTGTCAACGTGTTACACAAGGATGGTAAAGATGAGAATGAGGGAGTTTGGTTAAGGAGCACAACCCAAGGATGAGAAACTCATGGATATGGATTTGGTTCACAAAGGAGGCAAAAAGGAAGAGGTGTAAGTGGAAGAATCATAGGACAAAAAGGGAGGAAAGAATAGTAAAACCTAAGACAAGAGGAAGTGTCTTTACAATGGTATAACGGGTCATATAATTAAGGACAAGGGCAAGAACAAAGAACAGGATTTTCAGGAGGGCAAGTGCATGCTCTCACCACCAGCATACCTCAGAGAGAGGTAATAAAGTTTCTGTTAAAAATAAAGGTTAAGCTTTTTTTATATCCTCCTATTAGTACTATTTTTTATTTTAGGGCTTCACATTCATTTATATCTGCTTCCATAGTTGAGTCCCTTCACCCTAGTGCTTGTATAGTAGAAGATCCCATTATTGTCTCAAATCCAATTGGTGGTTCGGCTCATTTATCTTTGGTTTGTGAAGATTTGAGAATAGCTATATTGAATATTGAGTTTAAGTGTAATGCTTATGTTTTCGGGTTTCATGGGCTATAAGTTGATTCTAGGCATGGATTGGTCAGCTAGTAATTGTGAAAGGAGGGTAGTTATACTTTTGACTTGCTTCAGGAATACCCTCGATATTTTGCGTGATCTTAAGGGATCAGTTACGCTTAGCTACCTAGAATCACTTGATGCATCTATTGATGATTTGTGATCCGTTAGAGTAGTCCATGAGTACGCAGATGTTTTTGATTAGGTTAGGGGTTTTCCCCCTAAAACTCGAGGTAAACTTCCGCATATATCTAGTTGAAAATGGAATGCCAGTTATGCGATCAACGGTAGTTTGGAGAAAGATTGGCGAGGATAGCCAGAGTCGGTTAAGTGCTCAATTGTTTGGTTGTTTTGCTAGTATCATCTCACATAGATCGTCCAAATTCGGAGGAGGTATTCCTTGGGTGCTTGTATGATATTGGTTTAGGCCTTTGGGGTTTGTACTTGAGGGATATCGAGTTCGACTAGGATGGTCTGCGTGAGAAATAAATGGTTGTGGCAGGCGCCCTAAGTAAGACGGACCTTAAGAGAGGTAAAAAGTACATAGCAACCATTAGCATTAGACCCTCAAATTTGTGACATGATGGATAATCTAAGTATAGGAGAGACCTCTAATCATCTTAGTATATACACTTGGTATCATGGTTAACACCTGTTTATCTTGGAAAGATAGTTCGACTACATTGAATACCCTCTAGCATAGTAAGTGATCAAGGTCCTACCTTTACTAGTGGGTTTTGGAAATGGAGGTCAAGAAGCTTCACAATCATGAAGTTAAATTAGTTAAGGTACAGTGGAGTGGAGCTCAAGAAGATGCGACTTAGATACGTGCTTCATACCCTTTATGAGGGTATATCCTTGATTCCACTTTTTTATGTAATGTTTATTTGCATGCTACTCTGTATCTTTTAAATATATCCTCTAGGTCATATTTTGATCCTTAGGTAGAAGCCAATGGATGTAAATATGTATTTGAAACCTGTTATGATTGATGGTTACAAGTGATTTCTAGTGGATGCTCGTGGATGCATATGCACACACATTAGGCACTAGATCGACTCAGTCACTTTCATATTGCATACGCATATGAATGTATTTGTATATGGATTGAAACTTGATGTGTTATCATTTGGATGTTTCATATGGATGAGTGAATACACACACATATAATATTTACATGATTAAGGATATTTGCATACATATTGGATGCATGACACTCTCATGATTCGCATTAAGGAGGTCAACTGGATTAGTAGACCGCCTGATTTTGCATTAGATAAGAAACATATACGCACACTCTGCATATGTTCATACGACATTAGAAACCTTTTAAGGATAATGGATGCCTATTTTTGATGGTTGAATAGATGGACGATTGAATAGTAGGATATACATTCTTTTTGACTTGACGATTTCGGGGACGGAAACCTTTAAGGAGGGGAGAGTGTAACACCCCGTATTTTCTATGAATGTCAAAGTAATAAATTAAAGTATAATTATTTTTTAAAAGAAGAATTAAGGGAAATGGGTTACGCTGTTGCATTTGTCTCGGAATTATGCTTGGAATAGAGTCCAAGTTTTTGTAAATTGGACTTCGTATGAGAAAGCTATGGCACTTTGGAGTTTCTAGAATTAAAAAAATTCGAAATTCAAATCACACACCCAGGCTGGGCAGGAAATTTCCCGCCCAGGACCCAGGTCGACCAGGGGGTTGACCTAGGTCGACATAGGTCGGCCAGGGTGTCAACCAGGGGTCGACCTCCCCCTATTTCCAGATCCGAGGACTGGTTCGTTTTTCTGCATTTGGACGCCCGTTCTGACCAGATTCGTTGATCCCTATGCTATATAAACACCATTAAGGCTGCAGTTTTCTCTACACAACTTCATTACGCCTATACTATACCCTAATTCATATCAAAATAAATTAAATATGTCCTTATGCTGCTCCAGTACTTCAAGAAATCAAGTTTGGAATTCAAGTAGAGATTCAAAGGCTAATTCAACGACTTCAACAACTATTTTCTAAGAATCAAATCTAAATTAGAGAAACGATAATCTACGTCGAGGGATAGCTTTTTATTTTCAGAAAACAGATTATAGAAATACAAGAATCATTCTCTTTTTGTAAGTTCAAGTTACTTTCGATGTGAATTCTTAATTGAAATTCTTGGCATGTAATAATCTGGATCTAAGCTATACTTGATTATGAGATAATCCTTTTAGATTTATCAAATCTGATCTATTATATTTATGTCTGCGATGTTATTCAAATCTATTCCATTAGATTTATGCCTGATGTAAGTAATCATTTCATTTGAATTCGTGCTTGTATATGCCTTTGGAAATCATTATTGACTACAGAATTTGTCCAATCGTATTTATCCTTGTTGTATATCGGAATTGTAATCCTGTTTAAGTTCATGATATAAATCTTGTCAAACCTATACGTCTGCGATGGTTCATAATGATATTCATATCATATCTATATGCCTGCAATGTATTATATACAAAACTTGTCAGTTTGGTATATCAAGTTTATTGGACCAATAGTTCTTATCGTCATACGCCTATTCTTATGCCTCTTAAGTTCCATATTGTTTCTCCGCTTATTTCATGAATCTTGCATTGAATCTTGAAATACGTACGTTATGAATGCAGGGGTAATTGGGCATAACATGAAATTGACATTTATTTGGCATAATTTGGAATATGTATTATGGCATGACTGTTAAGATGCAATTTGGGGGTAACTTGACATGAATAATGGAATATGTAATTTGACATATTGAACCTAGAATTGGCATGAACGACAAAGTATGAAATTTGGCATGAAAAACCTAGTTTTGGGCATAAATTGTAAATTGGAATATTAAATTTAGCTTGGGCTCAACTATTGATTAAGGACGCCAAACATAATGCATAGTGATTTTGGGCATGACTATTAATGCAAATTTAGGGAAGATTGGGTATAGCCAATTTTGATTAATAACTTGAAATTGGAATTTGTTGGGCATAACTTGGGAATTGGAACATGACTAGTTTTGGTGAGTTTGTTAATTAGCATGAAAAATCTAGATTTGGTTATATATGGTAAATGGGTAAATTAAAGATGAACATGCCTTACTCGAGGTTAGATTGAGTTGTGGTGTAAAACTGCCCGTAACCGCCCGGCACATGCAGTAACCACAACAACACCTATCTAATGTGAGAGGTTAGTGCATCATGCCCAAGAAAAACCCGAGGTTAGATTGATTTGTGGTGTAAAACTATCCGGAATCGCCCGGCACATCCAGTAACCGCAACAACACATATCTAGTGTGAGAGATTGGTGCATTAATAAATCAATTAATGCTAATGAACAAGATGAATGACTAGGGTTAAGTTCATAGGAACACTTAACCCATATAACATGAATGACTAGGGTTAAGTTCATATGAACTCTTAACCAATATAACATGAATGACTAGGTTTAAGTTAATGAGAAACACTTAACCAATATTACAAGATGAATGACTAGGGCTAAGTTAATAAGAAACACTTAACAAGTACAGCATGATGAATGGGTAGGGTTAAGTAATAAGAAACACTTAACCAATATAACTTGATTTGTGGTAAGGTTAAGTTAAAACAAGAGGGCATCACTTAACCAATATGACTTGATTTGTGGTAAGGTTAAGTTAAAACAAGAGGGCAACACTTATCCAATATAACTTGATTTGTGATAGGGTTAAGTTGACACAAGAAGGCAACACTTAACCAAAGTAACATGACAAGTAGGTGGGTTAAGTAACTTGAATTGATTGAGGACACTTAACCAATACAATATGATGAACACGTGGGGTAAAGTTAACAAGAAACACTAGACCAATATAACTTGATGGACGAATGGGGTTAAGTTAATAGGAAACACTTAACCAATCCAACATGGTAAGTGAGGAGGGTTAAGTTAATAAGAAACACTTAACCAACATGACATGATGAAAGGGTGGGTGAAGTTAACATGAATGGACAACACTTAACCAATATGGCATAATGTGCGGGAGGGTTAAGTACATATCAAGTTGGTCGGTAATATTAGTAAATTTAGGCCCATAAACTTAACCATTAAATAAACATGTTTGAATCAGTAGGAGGGTTAAGTACATATCGGGTTGGTGGGTAATGTTATTAAATATAGGCCCACAAACTTAACTATTAAATAAACATGTTTGAATCAGTGGGAGGGTTAAGTACATATTGGGTTGGTGGGTAATATTAGTAAATATAGGCACACAAACTTAACCAGTAGGAAACCCTAGTAACGGAGACCCATTTCAGCAGTAACCCACATAGATGCATCATGGTACCCTGAACTAGGCACGGTGGGGCACGATTACAGGGGTGATTATAAGCAGTCAAAAGAGTAGCTGGGGTGCAGCTGTGTAGTTCCGACGGAATATGGGCGTGCACGTGCTTCAGAGTGGAAAAGCAGGCACTGGGCATTTCTAGTATACACTGTGCATCTTAAGTCATGTTGGGTTGCTATCATAGGGATTGATACACCTTATGGTGGTACCAGCACAGGGTATCTACACTCAAGATAAGGCCGACTAACACAGACACAAGGAAAATTAATACAAGTAGGGAGCCGATCGATAGGTAGTAAGGGTACATCTAACACATTCATGGCAATTAGGCAGATTGAGGTGGAATCCTCATAATAGATGTACACCTAAAGGCTACCACAATTGCGGGGATTGGGATCACGTTATCATATTATCATTTTATACATATTACTAGTTGGGACACTAGTTAGATGGTGCAAAGATATAAAAATCAGAATAACAATGTAGTAGCGAAGTAGGGAAAGAGTAGAATCGCATTCAGTTTATCTTGTCTTATCATATCTATACTAATCGTATGTTATCTTGTTATCCATGTTCTCATGGTATTGTCTTATATTCAGTTTATTCATGTCATGATGCTTTTGCCTATTTATATGCTTAAAGTCACTGGACTTACCAGACTTATGTCTGACCTAGTTTTGTTTCGCCTCTTTTCTTCCGTCCCTACCCCCCACCCAAGGTTCACAGGGAGGAAATGTTACCACTTAGCTCAGTTTTCTTTTCAAGCTTGAATATAGTCGATGTATTGCTTTGGACTCTCTCTTTTCGCTACTATGGCTGGTTCATGCTTTATTGGGGAATATCATTGTTATTTTTATGATTCTTTTATATTTGGAAGTTTTTAAATCAAGACAGAAGTTCTATGTATTACTTTCAAGAATGATTGAGACAATTACTGTAAAACCTTGACTGAACCACATTGTTTATAAAATGACTTTATTTTCCGCTGCTTTATTTGTATGTCTTGTAATTTATCTGCATCTTTTACCTAAAATGCCCTACCGAAGTTAAGGCAATCCCTTTGTGAGTGACCTTAACGGAGGTGGTGTGTTTCAAAAGAGGCGTATGCCTAGTTTTGTAAGGTATGCTGCACTAAAAGAGGAAGTGGATAAGCTTAAGAGTAATATATTCATCCAAGATTTGCTATACTCTAGTTGGGTATCGAATTCCATTCTCATGAAAAAATCTAACGGGAAGTAGTGAACATGCATTGATTTTCCAATCTGAACAAAGCTTGTCTCAAAGACAGTTTCCTATATTCAAAAATTGATCATCTCATGGACTCCATAGCCGAGCACGAGCCTATCTCATTCGTGGACGCATACTTTGGATATAACTAGATACCAATGCATGTACCTGATAAAAAACATAGGAGTTTCATTATCAAACTATATTGTTATATGGTCATGCCATTCAGTTTGAAGAACGATGGAGATACATATCAACGGTTGATCAACTGCATGTTTGAAGACCAGATTGGGAAGTTGATGAAGATTTACATTGATGTCATGCTCGTAAAATCATGATTATCGACCAACCATCTTAATGACTTAGTGGAGGTGTTCAGTGTTCTCCGCAAGTATGACATGAAACTCAATCCCTTGATATGTTCATATGACATTGCATTGGGTAAGCTCTTGGGTTTTATAGTATATTCTTGAGGGATCGAAGTCAACCCCGAGTAAATTGAAGCTATTCATAACATTTGGGAGCCCACTAAGATAAAATACGTGCAAAGCATGAATATGAGGTGGCCTCTCTAAGCCATTTCATTTCCTAAGCGATCGATAAATGCATCTCGTTCTTTAATTTGATAAAGAAAGGAAAGCGCTACTTTGTTTATAATCTTGATTGCATCGAGGTATTTCAAAACCTACTGGACCATCTAGAGCGACCTCTGATATTATCAAAACTGATGGATCATAAGGACTTGTTCATCTATCTAGCGGTAACTTTACACGCTTTCAGTTCAGCACTCGTACGTGAGGGTAATTGGATCCATTGACCAATGTAATATATGAGTAAAAGGAAGATAAGGGAAAAGAAAAATTACTCAGAAATCAAAAAGTTGGCTTAGTGCCTTCGATAGCTTCCAGGAAGCTTCGCCATTATTTCCAAGCTCATCCCATTAAGGACTACAACGACTAGCTGATACGACAAGTATTCCAACAACTTGAGGCATTTGGCAGGTTCCTTAAATGGAATATCAAACCGAGTCAATTCGATATTTCTTATATCCCTCGAAGGAATACCCAAAGTCAAGCTCTCGCTAACTTCGTACTTGGATTCACATCTCCTGGTGACCTTGTAGAAGATGCCAAACCCTGACTGTAGGTTGGAAATTATTCATGGATGTAGCTCATAGTGACCGGGTTTCTAGCACTAGAGTAGTTTTTGGTAACTTTTGTGGAAGGATCGATTTGTTCTGCTTTGAAGCTAGACTTTTCCACAACCAATAATGAAGTCGAGTATGCATTCTTGATTGTTGGGCTTAAGATTGCTATGGAATTGGGAGTAAAATCAATTCAAATTTTTTTGTGACTCCTAAATCTTTTATGCTAGGACAAGAAGGATTTTAAGGCTAAGAGGGCACAACTTGCTCCCTATCTCAACCGAGATCATAATCTTCTAGCCCAATTTTAGTATTATGGTATTTCACACATTTCTTATAAGTATAACGAGAAAGCCGATTCATTTGTAAAATAGCTAGCTCGGATGATCTAAAGCAAATGAGGTTGGTTCTGATCAAGACATTAAGCCTTCTAAGCATAGATCGGATGGAAGTTAACTGGATGCTAGCTGTCAATCCTGAAAGGAGATCCTGGATGACTACTATAAAGAACTTTGTGTTTCACGGTGCCCTACCCAAAAGGTAAAGTGAAAAGCATGCCTTCCTGCATTAGGTGATGAGATACATCATTCAAAGAGACACGCTATACAGAACAGGTTCTCCATCCCGTACTCCGATGTGTAGCTGTAATGACTCGTTATGCACTACCGATGCTCGTAACTAAAAAGTGGACTGCACTAGCACCCGATCGACATAAAGAGATCATCAAGAGAAAGTAATAGTAGAAAAAAGAGAAATAGAAGAAAATAAAATAGAAGAGAATAGAACACAATCACTGACCCTTTCGTATATCTCATAGCACATCAAATAACATATAATAAAAACATCCTTAGATATAAAACATGTAAGACAGTAATAACCATATAAACCACATATCAGAGTGCATTGTTGCATACAGTTTTATAGAACAGTAATAGAGTTTATACAAGTGATAAATAAACCCAAACTGATAAACTATCTCTAAAAGAAATACATGACACCGTCAAGGCTCCTGTAACAACCCAAATTTCAGCAGGGCCATTTTTTTTGCCAAAATGCTAAAAACTTCAAGTCTACTGAAACCCAAGTTGGTTTGTATGGTATCCTGCAGAAAGGCAAAGATAAAATATATCAGAGCTCATAATGAAATATCTCACATTGGAACAAATAAAATATAATAGTAAGTAAATATTTACCTAAATAATGACACTTCCTAACAAGTGTCTCTAAGCTATATAATCTATGCCACCTGTCTAACCCGTGGGTTTGGTATGAAGAGGGGGTCATAACAAAAGTTCTGGTGAATGGACAGATTATACTTTCTATAAATAACAAAAAATATACCGTTCTATCACTCATTTGTCTTTATTAAGTTCTATTGGGTTTATTACACATTACACTCCTGATTTTACGTGTAAATCTTACCTTTCTACTCCCAAGTAGATTGACCTAATAAATCGTATATATGCAGATATATGCCCAATATATCGAGGTACTCCTTATAGTACCCTCCTCAAGTGGTCTCTGTCGCTGTACTACGAAAACATACAAGACCTCCATCGCTAAGCCACAAAAGCATACTAGACCATGCTGTGAAAGTGCGCTACGTCTTTATCACTACGCCACAGAAGCATATTAAGTTGTGTTACGAAAGCGAATAAGCTTCTAACGATGTTCCATAGTGGCTCCCAAAACCTGATTTCTTCCATGAAACTTAGTGGGGGGCTAAAAGCCCTAAAATTTAACATAGCAAATTAAATAAAAGATTAATAAATTAAATATAATTAGAAAAATATTAGGAAATGGGCAATGAGGATTGCATCATTGAGTTCGTTATAAAATTCTGGCTAAGATAGACTTTTGTTTTATTAAAATTGGACGTAAAACGAAGAAAATGTATAAGAAACAAGTTTGAAATTCAAATCTTAAAATACAACAACGTTTGAATTAATTAGGATTAATATTCAGCGTAAATCATGGAAGGTTGGGCGACCCAGCGCTTAACTACATCGACTAAGGGGTCAACCCGTGCCCCAAGTGGGTCGACTAACGGGTCGACCCACCTAGTATATGGGTCGACCCAGCCTGGGCAGCCTGCGCACCCTGCGCGCATGTTGACGATCAATTTTTGGTGCTTTTGGGTGCGTTCATCTGGGGAGTTTTACGATCTGATGGTCTAAAATCTTAACCTAAAATCTAACGCATCTAAATGCCCTAGCTCTATTATAAGTAGACTCTTAAACCTAACAAAATCTCACTACTCCATTTCTCTGCCTCCCTCTCAAATAGACCTCTTCTTAAATAAAATTCTAATGTAGTACTGAGGCTTGACTCTGCTTATATTTTGGAGGAAATCCATAGATAGAAATTATCTACCAAGGCTTAATTTGTGAGTATGTTTCAATTAATTTGTGAGTATGTTTCAATAATTGCAAGATTCATTAAAATTTGAGGTTTCATCTTGTCAATATAATAAGTTGTAGATTTTGATTTCTATTCTCTTTTCTGTCTAAATATGAATCTGCTGCTATCTTCCTTCTGCTTATTTTCAGTAAATCTATTAATGTAGTTTTATTCAGCTTTTATACCTCTTGCACCTCATATGTAATTGTATTACAGTTCTTTGTTAGTCATATTTTATTTTAGATCTACTTTTGTCTCTCTGAGCATAGGTTATTCGAGAGCCTATGCCATTTCCTTTTTATTTTGACATTGAGTTTAGGCCTTCTTGAGCCTAAACCTTTCATTATTTCTTATTTATGCTCAAATTGGGTTAAAACATGAGAACGGAAAATAATAGCGCAACTGGAGAATAATAAGAAATATGTATAAAAATGATAAATTGGGCTAAATTGAAATTATGCAATAAAAAGGAAAAATGTAGCTTTGATAACTAAACAAATGATATTTAGATAAATGAAAATGGTGGTGGTTGGGTTATTTAGTTAAAATAAACAAAACAGGTGCTTACAGACAACTTATAAATTAAAGCCTATGAAATGACATAAAATTACATAAATGAAAGTAAGCTTATTAATAAACTTAAGACTAGCATTAAGTTCAATTAAATAAATTAATAAGCAGGTGTAGTTGGAGTCTGTTCCGACAACGATGATTGATTAGGAAAAATAAGAGGATCGTAGTATTAGTCCGTTCCAGTAGTGAGAGTAAACTGATAAGGTAAATAAGAGAGCAATTAAAATGGGGGACTAAGTCTAGTGGTGACTTATGTCAAATTTCATACTTCGACTGATGATCTATATCAGTCAATATTCCTTATTATCACACTAAATCGAGGTCTCACGAGGAGGCTATGGCATGCTTATTGTAACACCCCGTATTTCTGTTAACACTATAGTAAAAATTAAAGAATAACTAATCTTAGATGCGAGAATTAAGGGAAACGGGTTGCGCCATTGTGTTCGTCTTGGAATTCTGGTTGACATAGAGTCCGAGTTTGCGTGAATTGGACTTCGTATAAAGAAGTTATGGCCATCGGAAGTTTCAGAAAATTTAAAACAGATTTCGAAAAATTCAAATTTCAGAGTCAGATGGGCTAGGCGGGAAATTTCCCGCCAGGGTCAGGTCGACCATAGGGTCGACCTGGGGGTCGACCTACCATGACCAGGTCGTCCATATGGTCGACCTGGGGGTCTACCTGCCCTTTCCCCCTCCCCCCCCCCCACCCCCCCCCCCCCGGGCAGATTTGATTAGTGACATGTTAATGACTGTGTGCTGACTCATTAGAGTTTCTGATCTGCTCTGATTGTCTGGGATTAATTCTGGGTTGGTCGAATGGCCTAAACTAATCCTAAACTCTATAAAAAACACCTATAGACTCAAACCCTAAAATCAAATAAAATTAGACTCATGGCCTCCATGTCGTCATCTTGCAACTTAGAACAGCCGCCACCAATTAGAGAGGAAGAAATCTATTCAAATTCAATTCTTTTCAACTCTAACTACGAATCTTCTTCAAAGGAAAGCTAATACAACTTCAGAACTCAGAATTCATAACACAAGACCTTCATTGAGTTGTGACTTCGATTTCTTTAATAAAATAATTAGCAATTTAATTGGATTGAGTTATGATGTGGATCATATGGCTATGTTGTGAATTACTGACCGCATGTTATTATTTATGTTGTAAAATTGTGATGTTATCATTTATGTTGTAAATTCTATGACGATTATCATCTATGTTGTAAAGTTGTGATGTTATCATCTGTGTTGTAATTTTATAATTGACCAATTCATAATGATATTTCATATGCTAGTTTGGTTATGTTGATACATATGATAAATCATATGTATGTATGCAAGTTTAGGTGTTGATTTAGATGTGGATAATATGCAAGTTAGTAAAGATTATGTATAACTTTACATGTTTCATGACATCTATTTTAGATCTAAAGTTAGGCTATGGCATGTGTGAGTTATATGCTAAATTTTACATGCTAGTTTATATGTTTAGATGTGAGTTTACACCATCGTTATGTTGCATAAATCACATATGCAAGTTTATATAAATATATGTGTTTGGAATATGACTCATGTTATGCAAGTTTGTGGTTATTGCCAATGCAAGTTTACACCTTTAGATGTAGATCTATGCATACATGATTTATGCAAGTTGTGACCATTACCTAAACAAGTTTACACCTTTAGATTTGGATCTTTGACATATGTAGTTTTATGCAAGTTGTAACTTTGGCCTATGCAAGTTTTAGATGTAGAACATCATTCACACATGCAAGTTCACCCTTTATGTTTAGATCTATTTTTAACTATATGTATGTTGTGATGTTTTCTCTTTATTCCATGAGTTAGACTATTCGAGTCTAACGTATATTTTACGTTAAACGAACGAACGTACAACGTGGGGAAATGGGATAATGTTAAAAGATTTAATATTGAGAATTGGCATAAATGCCTTAAATAGCATAAAACTAATTTGTGATGAAAATTGGTATGATTTTGCATACCATAAATAGATGGACATAATTGAGTCAATTATGGCCATCGTTAAATTTGGAATTGATTGATAATTTGAATAGAGAAATTAATTCAAATTGGGGAATGATTAATTAGGAGTAATTAATCATGTAAGACATGAGGTTAGGCTCTTTTGTGGTGTAAGACTACCCGGACCCGCCCGACAAATCCAGCTGCCACAAATGCCAGTCTAATGAAAGAGGTCTTAGGCATAAATTAAATACGTAACAACTGTAAAGACACGAGGTTAGGCTCGTTTGTGCTGTAAGACTGCCCGGACCCGCCCGGCAATCCAGCTGCCACAAATGCCAGTCTAATGTGGGAGGTCTTTATGAGGTTACAGTCTTAATGAATTAAGAAACACTTAACCAGATAATCATGTAGTGGGACATGAAGGGGTTAAGTGGGTGCCTTGGTTGGCATGTGGAATTAAGTGGGTGCCTTGGGTGGCATTTGAAATACGATTAGAAACACTTAACCAAAATTGAAACATGTAAGTGAACATGACTAAGAAGAGGGTTAAGTGGGATGTACTAGAGGGGACCAAGCTTAGGTGGATAGCTTGTGTCATGTAATGTGGGCTCGTTTCAACCAGTAATCCATACGTATCTTTGTGGGCTCGATCCAAGTCGAGGACGGGACACGCATACTGGGCCTGACTGTAAGAGGCCAAAACGGGTTAGCGGTGGCAACGCAAGTCCAACGGGTTCATATGCATTTGTGGACCTGGGCTGGTAGTTAAGACGTTGTTGCATCGTGTAGGTATAAGCCGTGAATTATTGGTGGTATCGGGTTGCCACTTTGGGGAGTGATACACCCCACTATTGGGCTAGCACGGGTATCTACAGGTTAAGGAGCCGATCGCATGGGGGTAGTAGGTACATCTTGTGGAGATAGGGGCAGGCGGCACCTATGAAGGCAACTAGGGGTGCACGAAACTACCATTATCTTATTTAAGTTTTGTAGGCGGTATCAACCTTAGGGTAACTAGTGGTGGTGTAGTATAGTAGTGGTGGTGCAGTGTAGTAATTATCTTATAGTGGTTTAGGTGCGCCATTAACGTTATCTTTGTTCATCTTATTTCCTTGTTTACTCTGCCATACTCAATTGTTCACAGTCATTTCCTTACTTTCCAACTTATGCCTTAGCCTAGTTATTTTGGTAATTATATTGTTAAAGTTATCGCACTCGCCAGACTTTATGTCTTGCCCCCTTTGTTTCCACCTCTTTTCTTCCTTTCCCCCCTCCCAGGTGCTCAGGGTGGAACTAGCACAAGTGAAGCTTTATTTTGGATAGCCGTATATCTTGCTTTTAGAAGTTGCTTGGATCGCTGAAGTAAAATTCAACCTATCTTATTTATGGCTATTTTGTGTTGGGGTTATGTCTTTCAATTTATGTAATCTAATTTAGTCAAGATGGATATTATGTACTTTGACTCTGGTTTTTGATGATGTAATCAAACTTATGTGTTTACCGCTGCAATAAATAAAGTTTTAAATTTTTAAGTACTGTTTATATCTGTCTTGTTGTTAAGTTTCTGTTCTATACTCACTTAAAACGCTCCATAGAAGTAAATGCATTCCCTTTGTGAGTGATATTAATGGACGTGGGGTGTTACACGTGGCCATAGAGCTGAAGGTTACCAGAACAGATATGAATTTTGAAAAACTGTTTTTCAAAAACACTTTTATAAAGAAGTACCATCAAAAGTATGTTTTCAGGAAAGTATTTTCAAGAGAAAGCTTATTTTAGAAAGCATAACCCCAAGAGCCATATATCTTTCCTTCGATTCTTTTGTATTGAATCTTTCCTTTTTCATTTCAGTATTCTGGAATTCCCGAGATACCCGAGGGAATAACGATACTAGGATGGTTTAGGAGGTATTTGGAGACTAGGGCCACCACCGCAGGTCCATCAAATGCTCCTCCTTCTCCTCCTCCTCCTCGTGTTGATACTTTTGTGAAGATATGTAAGGACTTTCGGGAAATGGGTGGAAAACCTTTTCACGGGACGGAAACATTTGTTGAAGCTTGAAATTGGCTAAAGAAGGTGGAAGAATTGTTTGGGATCTTTGAGGTGGAAGATGGAAGAAAGGTCCAGTTAGCTGCCTGGCTAATGAAGGAGGAGGCATCGTTTTTGTGGGAGGTCACTAATGGAGAACGTCCAGTTGATACATGGCTAGATTTTAGGCAAAGGTTTGAGGCAAAGTTTCTCTCACTGGCTGAAGAAAATTTATATATGGAAATTTTTTTGCATTGAAGCATGGGAATCTATCGGTGAAAGAATATGTCAACAAATTCAGTCAGTTGGCAAGATTTGGCTTGGACATGGTGAATACACCAGAAAAGAAGGCCCTGAGATTTGTTAAGGGTTTGAACAAGCCGCTTCATGGGTTAGCTATGACCACATCCCCATGGGGGCTACTTTTGAAAGACTAGTTGACATGGCGCTTGTGCATGAAGAGGAAAAGGGCGCCAATGCTAATAAGGCACCTAAGAAGAAAGGGGATCAAAAGAAGCCGCAACAGCAACAACAGAACAAGAAAGGTGGTAAAGGAAACAATGGTAAGGGAAAGAAGAGATGTTTTAACTGTGGAACACCAGGCCATCTAAGCAAAGATTGTAGGAAGAAAAAGAAGACTGGCTGTTTCCACTGTGGCGAAGCGGGACATTTGATTAAGGACTGCCCAAGGAAAGGGCAGAGGGCAGGGTCTACCTCGGGAGGACAGTTGCAGGCTCTTATAGCACCAGGGCAGGCAAGGGGGAAAGTTAAGGCTCTCGTGGTCCCACCGCTACAAGAACGAGGTAAAGCAATTTCCGTTGAAAGTTTAGTTTTTATGTTTGATCATCCTGTTATTACTTTATTCGATTCTGGCGCATCACATTCGTTTATCTCTACATCATTTGTAACACCCCACGTCCATTAATGTCACTCACGAAGGGAATGCATTAACTTCCATGGAGGTTATAAGTCAATATAGAACAGAAAAATTACAACAAGACAGATAATAAATAGTACTTGGAAATCTAAAACTTCATTTTATTGCAGCGGAAATTAAACATGTTTGTTACATCATATAACCAAGTACAATATCCATCTTCATAAAAACAAAATACACAATCCCATTACATAAATAGCCATGAAAAAGATAACAAGCTGGACTTTACTTCAACGGTCCAAGCTTTCCAAGAGAGATGAAGCAATCCCATCAAACTCCACTAGAGCTGGGCCCAACCTAAGGACCTGGAGGGGGAAAAAGGATAGAAATAGAGGGGGTCAGACATAAAGTCTGGCGAGTATGATAATTCTAACAATACTATTATCAAAATAACTAGAATAAGGCATAAGATGGAAGACAAGTAAATGTCTATGAACTCTTAGGAAGATAAAGATAGCGTTTAAGATAACGTTAAAGATAACGGTAAAGGCACACCTAATTACTAACGAATGATTACTACACTACACCGCACATTACTACACTGCACCACACCAGTCACCCTATTGTTTGATCCCACTTGCTTCACACAGAAACTTTACAAATAGCCTTACGTACCCCTAGCTGACTACATAGGTGCTGTCTGCCCCTATCTCCACTAGGTGTACCCCACTACCCACTTTCGATCGGCTCCTTACTCGTAGATACCCGTGCTGGCCCCATAGTGGGGTGTATCACTCCCCTAAAGTGGCAACCTGATACAACTTGAGAATGCACGGCTTATACCTACACGATGCAACAACGTCTTATCTACCAGCCCGGGTCCACACACGCATATGAAACCCGTTGGACTTGCGTTGCCACCGCTCCCCGTTTTGGCCTCTTACAGTCAAACCCAACATGTGTGTCCCGTCCTCGACTTGGGTCGAGCCCACAATGATACGTTTGGGATACTGGTCGAAATGGGCCCCCACAAGCTACCCACCTATGCTTGTCACTAGTATATCCCACTTAACCCTCTTAGTCATGTTCATTTACATGTGTGTTTAGTTAAGTCTTATTAATCGTATTTCACATGCCACTAAGGGCACCCCCTAGATTCCTCATGCCACCCAAGGCACCTACTTAACCCCAATGTCCCACCTTACATGTTTATCTGGTTAAGTATTTCTTAATTCATTCAGGCCATAACCTCATAAAGACCTCTCACATTAGACTGGCATTTATGGAAGCTGGATTTGTCGGGCGGGTACGAGCAGTCTTACACCATAAAAGAGTCTAACCTCGTGTCTTTACAACCGTTATGCTTTAGTTTAGGCCTAGGACCTCTCACATTGGGCTGACATTTGTGACCACTGGATTTGCCGGGCGGGTCCGGGCAGGTTTACGTCACAAACGAGTCCAACGTCATGTCCTAAGCATTGATTAACACTTAAAATCTTTTACCCCAGTTTTAATAATTCCCTATTCAAATTATTAATTAAGTCAACTTTTAATGATGTCCATAATTGACTCAATTATGGCCATCCACTTATGGCATGCAAAATCATATCAATTGCACCCCAGCTTTTTAATATTAAATCCTTAATATTACCCCTACCCCACGTTTATACGTTCGCTTATTCAACGCATAATATAGGCTAGACTTGTATAGTCTAACACCTAGCACAAAGATAAATTTTCACAACATATAGACAATTAAAATAAATCTAATCATAATAGGGGTGAAACTTGCATAAACTACACATGTTAAGGATCAAAAGGTGTCAACTTGTTAAATGTCTCAATTTATATGATATGATCATAGCCCAAATCTATACATAAACTTGCATATAGTGTTTTTAGGCAACATAATGATGGTGTGAACTAGCATAGGATATCACATATGTCATAGCATAATTCTAGATGTCATAATAGATGTCTTGGTATATGTTCATAACTTTTCTAATCAATCTAACTTGCATATGTGACTTGTCATATAGATCAACATAACCCAAACATGATGATTTAATTAATATGAACTAACTAGCATAGATGGTAACATCATGGCCTTTTTAACATGTATGATTCATCACAACTTAGCATAGAAACTTTCAACATACATAACATCATCATAGCATGATTTACTACATATAAGATATCATCATCACATAACATTGGATTTAAATATACATGATAGCAAAAGGGGTTTACAACAACATATATGATAATTCACATCATCTACTCATAATCCATTCATAACTCAACCTAATTAAAATGATAATAATCTGGTTAAGATCATCATACTCACAATTTAGAGAAGAAAAGAGAGAGTTTTGGTTTGCTTTAGGGTTGAGAGAATTAGAATTGAATTTGCTTTTCTTCTTTCTTAGTTGGCGGCGGCTCCATTGATTTCCATGGCGATGGTATGACGGTAACTATTCTATTATAATTAGGTTTAGGGTTAGCATTAGGATGTATTTATAGGTGTAGGAAGTTATTTAGGACCATTAGATTAACCCTGAACCATGAGAACCAATCAAACGCAAAATCTGCATTTGAGCGAATCGGCCCACGGGTTGACAGCCAAACACCCTGGATTAACCCCTAGTCGACCCAGCAAGGCTCGGGTCGACCTCAAAAAATGAGCCGATTCGGTTATTCCCCCTCCCAATTCGCTGTTTTGAACTTTTTCTCATATTTATTTATTTAATTTTTAATTTATATATATATATATATATCAATATATATATATATATATTTCTCTGCGCAACCCATTTCACTTAATTTTTTTCTAAAAATTAAGTATACCTTAACTTGTGAATTTTAATGTTATAAAATTACGAGGTGTTACATTCTCCCCTCCTTAAAGGATTTCGTCCCCGAAATCTCCAAGTCAAGAAGAATGTATATCCTACCATCTAATCGTCCATCTACTCAACCATCAAACACCAGCATCCATTGTTTTTAAAAGATTTCTAATGCTTTAATGTTTATATGCACAGTGTGTGTATATGTCCATATCTAATGCAAAATTAGGCGGTCTACTGATTCAGTCGACCTCCTTAGTGCAACTCATGATTGTGCCATGCGTCCAATATGTATGCAAAAGATTCCTAATGATACATATTAATTCTATATGCTTGCACAACCATCCACCCGAATGCAACAACTATATGATAATACAACCATTATACATCCATTTTGATAAATACATCAATATATATGCAATATGCAATATGAAGTGACAGAGCCGATCGGGTGCCTAATAGTGTGTGTATATGCATCCACGAGCAACCACTAGCAAACACTTGCATCCACTTTGCATCCACCATACATAACATGTCTCAAACACATGTTTCAACCATAGGATTATCCTAAGTAAAGGTCAAAGATACTAGCAAGAGGATAGACTAAAGATAAGATAAGTACAAGCTAAGCGATAAAGGAGAAATTAAAGGACATACCCTAAAAAAGAAAAGGGTATCGTGAACGCATCTTCTCTTCCGTCTCCCAAGTAGCGTTGCTTTCATCATCTCCCCATTGCACTTTGACTAGTCTGACCTCTCGATTCCTCGTCCTCTTGATCTCCGACCCAAGAATGCGCGTAGGAGCTCGTTGAATTGTCGCATCATGCTCTATATCCATCTCTCTAAGCAAGATCGGCTCTACCACTTCCGCGGTCTCGTGCAAGCACTTCCTCAAATGTGACACATGGAATACGTCATGTACACCACTAAGTCTCTCGGGCAACTCAACTCTATACGCCATCCGTCTAATCCTCTCCTTAATAGAAACGGCCCTACAAACCTTGGTGCTAATTTCCCAATGGACCCAAAGCGAACAACGTTTTGTAATGGAGACACTTTGACAAAGACCATGTCCCCAACTTCAAACTCGAGATCTGTCCTCATCTTATCCGCATAAGATTTCTGCCTATCTTGCACTGCTTTCATCCTCCTTCGAATCAAGTCGATCTTCTCCGAAGTCTCCCTAATCATATCGGGCCCAAGTAAGATCTTATCCGTAGATTCCCACCAACATGTAGGTGAACGACAAGGTCGTCCATAAAGAGCTTCGAATGGTGCCATACCAATGCTGGACTGAAAGCTGTTATTATATGCGAACTCCACCAATGGAAGATGCTCTTCCCACGTACCCCCAAAGTCTAGGATACATAGCCTCAACAGATCCTCTAGAATGCGATTCACCCTCTCGGTCTGGCCGTCCGTCTGAGGATGATATGCGGTGCCCAAACATAACTGAGTCCCTACCGCCTCTTGTAAGCTTCTCCAAAATTCGCTAGTGAAAATAGGATCGCGGTCGCTCACTATGCTAGAAGGAACACCGTGCAAACGAACTATTTCTCGAACGTATACGGAAGTTAACCATGGAGCAGTCCTCTTACTCTTTACGGGAATAAAATGGGCACTCTTAGTAAGTCTATCTACTATAACCCAAATTCCCGTATTACCCTTCCTCGATCGCGGTAATCCATCCACAAAATCCATCGAGATGCTTTCCCATTTCCATAGTGGAACCTCCAATGGATGAAGCAACCCACCGGGTTTCTTTTGCTCCTCTTTTACTTGTTGGCACACCAAGCATCTAGCGACATACTCGGCCTCATCTTTCTTCGTGCCGGCCCAAAAGTAAACTCTCTTCATGTCTTTGTACATCTTGTCCCCGCCGGGATGAATGGTCATCTTCGAATGATGAGCTTCGTCAAGAATAGTCTTCCTTAGGTCATCGTCTTTTGGTACACAAAGTCTACCGTCCCTACGTAACCAACCCTTATCGTCTAGGGTGTACCTACGGAGATGGCTTGATGACTCCCCTCCTTTGAGTTTTTCTACTAACTCAACCAACTGTGGGTCGTCTCACTGTGTCTCGCCAATCCGTCCCAAAAGTGTAGGTCTGACCTCCAAGGATGCTAGCAAACCGAGTACGAAGTCAACGGAAGGTCTAAAGTCAAACATCGAAATGAATTCTAAACTTTGCCGCTCAACAAACAAAGGACTTAAGGATAATCTTTTTCTACTTAAGGCGTCTGCCACCACGTTACCCTTGCCAGGGGCATAGGATATTTCGAAGTCGTAGGACGCTAAGAACTCCATCCACCTTTGCTGCCTTAAGTTCAAGTCCTTTTGAGAGAATAGGTATTTTAAAGGCTTGTGGTCAGTGAATAATTCGAATTTCTCGCCAAGAAGATAATGACGCCAAGACTTAAGCGTGAAAACAATAGCGGCCAATTCTAGGTCATGTGTAGGATAATTTTTCTCATGCGCTCTCAACTGCCTTCCACCATAGGCTATTACCCTACCCTCTTGCAATAAGACTGCACCTAGTCCTGTCCCACAAGCATCAGTATAAACGGTAAACGGCTTACTCCCGTCTGGCAATACTAAGACTAGGGCTGAAGTCAAAGCTCTCTTCAAACGTTGGAACGCATCATCACAATCTATGTCCCATGTGAAAACTAGGTTCTTCTTCGTCAAGCGTGTCAATGGAGCTGATATCTTTGCGAAGTCTTTGATAAACTTCCTATAGTAGCCAGCCAACCCCAAGAAACTTCTCACTTCGGTAGCATTTTTAGGGACCTTCCAATCTTGGATGGCCACCACCTTCGCGGGATCCACGGCTATCCCTTATTTGGAAACCACATGCCCCAAGAACTGTACTTCCTTCCTCCAGAAGTGACACTTAGAAAATTTAGCCTTAAGGCTATGCGCTCGTAGGGTCTCCAACACCTCCCTAAGATGTAGGGCATGCTCTTCTTCATCCTTAGAAAAGATCAAGATGTCATCTACAAAGACTACCACGAATTTGTTAAGGTACTCCCTAAACACCTTACTCATCAAATCAACAAAATATGCTGGGGCGTTTGTCAAACCGAAGGGCATCACTAGCCATTCATAGAAACCGTCCAGAGTCCTAAAGGCAGTCTTGTCTATGCTATCCTCAGCCACTCTCAACTGATGGAACGCAGTGGCTAAGTCCAACTGCGAAAACACTGAGGCGCCAACTAACTGATCGAAGAGATCGTCAATCCTCGGCAGTGGGTGTCTGTTCTTCTTAGTAAGTTTATTAAGTTCTCTATAGTCCACACACAGTCTAAGGGACCCATCCGCCTTCGTGGCAAGTACTACTGGAGCACCCCACTCCGATATACTTCGTCTTATGAACCCCTTCTCAAGCAACTCCTTCACTTGCTTATCGAGTTCCCTCCTTTCACGTGGAGCCATGTGGCGTACTGGCAAAGATACTGCTTTCGCATTATCCACAAGATATATTCGAAAATCTATCTCCCGCTTCGGAGACAAGCCCTTCACCTCCTCAAACACATCCGAATATTCTCGGACCACTCTAACAGATCGTATATTTTCCTCAGACGCGTCAAGTGATTCTAGATAACTTAGCATAACCGAATTTATGGGATTACAGAAGATTTCGAGAGTGTTGCCAAGGCGAGTCACGAGCCTAACTACTCTTCTTTCACAATCAAGAACGGCCCCATTTCTGGATAACCAATCCATTCCTAAAATTAGCCCGTAGCCCGTGAAGCCCAACACATAAGCATCACATCAAAATTCAACGCTAAGTATGGAAATTTTCAAATCCAAACACATCATGGACAAATAAGCTGAGCCCCCTATTCGATTCGAAACAACTAAGGGATCCTCTACTAAACTGGTGTTTAAGTGTAGTGATTCAACTAATGATGTAGAGATAAACGAATGTGATGCGCCTAAATCGAATAAGGTACGGACAGGATGATCAAACAGAAAAACTAAGCTTTCAACAGAAATGGTTCTACCTCGTTCTTGCAGCGGTGGGACCGCGAGAGCCTGAACTTGTCCCCTAGCCTGCCCTGGTGCCATATGAGCCTGCACCTGTCCTCCCGAGGTAGCTCCTGCCCTCTGCCCCTTCTTTGGGCAGTCCTTCACTAAATGTCCTGCATCGCCACAATGAAAACAGCCTGTCTTCTTTTTCTTTCGGCAATCCTTGCTGAGATGGCCTGGGGTTCCACAGTTAAAGCACTTCTTCTTTCCCTTGCCATTATTGTCTTTTCCACCCTTCTTGTTTTGCTGTTGTGGTTTCTTCTGATCCCCCTTCTTCTCGGGTGCCTTATCAGCTTTAGCGCTTTTCTCCTCATGCATGAGCGCCATTTCTACTAACTTCTCAAAGGTGGCCCCCATCGGGATGTGGGTCATAGCCAACCCTTGCAATGGTTCATTCAAGCCATTCACGAACCTTAGAGCCTTCTTCTCCGGCGTGTTTACTAAGTCCAAGCCAAACCTTGCTAACTGATTAAATTTATTGACATATTCTTTCACTGATGAGCTTACTTGCTTCAATGTCAAGAACCTTTCCATATATAGATTTTCTTCCGCCCTTGAGAGAAACTTCGCCTCAAACCTACGTCTGAAATCCGCCCAAGAGTCAACAGGACGCTCCCCATTAGTGACCTCCCACCAAAACGAGGCCTCTCCCTTCATCAACCAAGCTGCTAAACGAACTCTCCTCCCTTCTTCTACTTCAAAGATTTCTAGCAATTCTTCCACCTCCTTAAGCCAATCTCTAGCTTCCACAAACGTTTCTAACCCTTGAAATGGTTTTCCACCCATAGCCTTGAATTCCTTGCACGTCTTTGCAAAAGTATCTACGCGAGGAGGAGGAGGAACGGTGCAACTGGTGGTGGAGGAACATTGGCTGGACCTGCAGCGGCCCTAGCCTCCAATAGCCTCCTATACCATCCTGGTATCGTTACATCGTTGGGTAGATTAAGATCTTCAGCGATGCTGAAACGAGAAAGGAAAGATTCAAAATGGAGAATTCAAAAGATAAAGATATGTGGCTGTTGGGGATTATGTTTTTCTTAAAAACTTTTCTCGTTAAATTTCTCATTAAAACATGTTTTTGAAAACACTTCTTCCAAAAATAACTATTTTTCTAAAGTATTTTTATCTGTTCTGGTAACCTTAAGCTCTGATACCACGTGTAACACCCCACGTCCATTAATGTCACTCACGAAGGGAATGCATTAACTTCCATGGAGGTTATAAGTGAATATATAACAGAAAAATTACAACAAGACAGATAATAAATAGTACTTGGAAATCTAAAACTTCATTTTATTGCAGCGGAAATTGAACATGTTTGTTACATCATAAAACCAAGTACAATATCCATCTTCATAAAAACAAATACATAATCCCATTACATAAATAGCCATTAAAAAGATAACAAGCTCGACTTTACTTCAACGGTCCAAGCTTTCCAAGAGAGATGAAGCAATCCAATCAAACACCACTAGAGCTGGGCCCAACCTGAGGACCTGGAGGGGGAAAAAGGATAGAAATAGAGGGGATCAGACATAAAGTCTGGCGAGTATGATAATTCTAACAATACTATTATCAAAATAACTAGACTAAGGCAAAAGATGGAAGACAAGTAAATGTCTATGAACTCTTAGGAAGATAAAGATAGCGTTTAAGATAACGTTAATAACGGTAAAGGCACGCCTAATTACTAACGAATGATTACTGCACTGCACTGCACATTACTACACCGCACCACACCAGTCACCCTATAGTTTGATCCCACTTGCTTCACACGGAAACTTTATAAATAGCCTTACGTACCCCTAGCTGACTACATAGGTGCCGTCTGCCCCCATCTCCACTAGGTGTACCCCACTACCCACTTTCGATCGGCTCCCTACTCGTAGATACCCGTGCTGGCCCCACAGTGGGGTGTATCACTCCCCTAAAGTGGAAACCCGATACAACTTGAGAATGCACGGCTTATACCTACACGATGCAACAACGTCTTATCTACCAGCCCGGGTCCACACACGCATATGAAACCCGTTGGACTTGCATTGCCACCGCTCCCCGTTTTGGCCTCTTACAGTCAAACCCAGCATGCATGTCCCGTCCTCGACTTGGGTCGAGCCCACAAAGATACGTTTGGGATACTGGTCGAAATGGGCCCCCACAAGCTACTCACCTAAGCTTGTCACTAGTATATCCCACTTAACCCTCTTAGTCATGTTCATTTACATGTGTGTTTGGTTAAGTCTTACTAATCGTATTTCACATGCCACTAAGGGCACCCCTAGATTCCTCATGCCACCCAAGGCACCTACTTAACCCCCATGTCCCACCTTACATGTTTATCTGGTTAAGTATTTCTTAATTCATTCAGGCCATAACCTCATAAAGACCTCTCACATTAGACTGGCATTTATGGCAGCTGGATTTGCCGGGCGGGTCGGGGCAGTCTTACACCATAAAAGAGTCTAACCTCGTGTCTTTACAACCGTTATGCTTTAGTTTAGGCCTAGGACCTCTCACATTGGGCTGACATTTGTGACCACTGGATTTGTAGGGCGGGTCCGGGCAGGTTTATGTCACAAACGAGTCCAACCTCGTGTCCTAAGCATTGATTAACACTTAAAATCTTTTACCCCAGTTTTAATAATTCCCTATTCAAATTATTAATTAAGTCAACTTTTAATGATGTCCATAATTGACTCAATTATGGCCATCCACTTATGGCATGCAAAATCATATCAATTGTACCCCAACTTTTTAATATTAAATCCTTAATATTACCCCTACCCCACGTTTATACGTTTGCTTATTCAACGCATAATATAGGCTAGACTTGTATAGTCTAACACCTAGCACAAAGATATATTATCACAACATATAGACAATTAAATTAAATCTAATCATAATACGGGTGAAACTTGCATAAACTACACATGTTAAGGATCAAAAGGTGTCAACTTGTTAAATGTATCAATTTATATGATATGATCATAGCCCAAATCTATACATAAACTTGCATATGGGGGTTTTAGGCAACATAATGATGGTGTGAACTAGCATAGGATATCACATATGTCATAGCATAATTCTAGATGTCATAATAGATGTCTTGGTATATGTTCATAACTTTTCTAATCAATCTAACTTGCATATGTGACTTGTCATATAGATCAACATAACCCAAACATGATGATTTAATTAATATGAACTAACTAGCATAGATGGTAACCTCATGGCCTTTTTAACATGTATGATTCATCACAACTTAGCATAGAAACTTTCAACATACATAACATCATCATAGCATGATTTACAACATATAAGATATCATCATCACATAACATTGGATTTACAATATACATGATAGCAAAAGCGGTTTACAACAACATATATGATAATTCACATCATCTACTCATAATCCATTCATAACTCAACCTAATTAAAATGATAATAATCTTGTTAAGATCCTCATACTCACAATTTAGAGAAGAAAAGAGAGAGTTTTGCTTTGCTTTAGTATTGAGAGAATTAGAATTGAAT
The DNA here is from genome assembly GCA_030737875.1 of Allium sativum. Taxonomy (NCBI): domain Eukaryota; kingdom Viridiplantae; phylum Streptophyta; class Magnoliopsida; order Asparagales; family Amaryllidaceae; genus Allium; species Allium sativum. The sequence goes on from CM060916.1 coordinate 320,975,837, forward strand.
TTGCTTTTCTTCTTTCTTAGTTGGCGGCGGCTCCATTGATTTCCATGGCGATGGTATGACGGTAAGTATTCTATTTTAATCAGGTTTAGGGTTAGCATTAGGATGTATTTATAGGTGTAGGAAGTTATTTAGGACCATTAGATTAGCCCTGAACCATGAGAACCAATCAAATGCAAAATCTGCATTTGAGCGAATCGGCCCACGGGTTGACAGCCAAACACCCTGGATTAACCCCTTGTCGACCCAGCAGAGCTCGAGTCGACCTCAAAAATGGGCCGGTTCGGTTATTCCCCCTCCCAATTCGCTGTTTTGAACTTTTTCGCATATTTATTTATTTAATTTTTAATTTATATATATATATATCAATATATATATATATATATATTTCTCTGCGCAACTCATTTCACTTAATTCTTTTCTAAAAATTAAGTATACTTTAATTTGTGAATTTTAATGATATAAAATTACGGGGTGTTACATCATTAGTTAAAACACTACACCAAAATACTAGTCTTGTTACGGATCCCTTTGTAGTCTCAAATCCTATTGGTGGTTCGGCTCATCTTTCTATAATCTGTCGGGATTTGAGAGTGTTTATCTTGGGCATTATGATTGAATGCAATGCCTTTGTTCTTGGCTTTATGGGCTACGGCTTGATTCTAGGTATGGATTGGCTAACTAGATACGGAGCCATCCTAGATTGTGAAAGAAGGGTAGTTAGACTGTTGACTCGTTGTTGAAAGACCCTAGATATTTCTTGTGACCCTAAAGATCTAGTAATGCTTAACTAACTAGAATCCCTTAACACATCCAATGATGACTTACCTTCTGTTCGTATAGTCCGTGAATATGTTGATGTCTTTGATGAGGTGAGGGGTTTACCCCCAAAACGTGAGATAGACTTTCGAATATATCTAGTAGATAATGCAAATCCAGTTGCATTGCTATTGCGCCACATGGCTCCAAGAGAGAGAAGAGAACTCAGTAAACAAGTGAAAAAATTGTTTGAGAAGGGGTTCGTAAGACGTAGTATATCGGAGTGAGGTGCTCCAGTAGTATTTGCCACGAAGGCGGCGGATGGGTCCCTTAGACCTTGTGTGACTATAGAGAACTTAATAAGCTTACTAAGAAGAAGAGGCACCCACTGTCGAGGATTGACGATCTCTTCAATCAATTAGTTGGCGCCTCAATGTTTTCGCAGTTGGACTTAGCCACTGGTTTCCATCAATTGAGAGTGGCCGAGGATAGCATAGACAAGACTTCCTTTAGGACTCCGAACGGCTTCTTCGAGTGGCTTGTAATGCCCTTTGGGTTGACAAACGCCCCCACATACTTTGTTGACTTGATGAGTAGGGTGTTTAGGGAGTACCTTCATAAATTCGTGGTAGCCTTTGTGGACGACATCTTGATCTTTTCTAAAAACGAGGAAGAGCATTCCCTACATCTTAGGGAAGTGTTGGAGACCCTTCGAGCGCATAGCCTTTAAGCTAAATTTTCTAAATGTCACTTTTGGAGAAGGAAGTGCGTTTCTTAGGGCATGTGGTTTCCAAAGAAGGGATAGCTCTGGATCCCGCAAAGTTAGTGGCCATCCAAGATTGGAAGGTACCTAAAACTGCTACCGAGGTGAGGAGTTTCTTAGGGTTGGTTGGCTACTATAGGAAGTTTATCAAAGACTTCGCAAAAATATCAGCCCCATTAACACGCTTGATGAAGAAGAACTTAGTCTTCACATGGGACGTAGATTGTGATGATGTGTTCCAACGTTTAAAGAGAGCTTTGACCACAGCCCCGGTCTTAGTGTTGCCAGATGGGAGTAAGCCATTTACTATTTATACCGATGCTTGTGGGACAGGAGTAGGCGCAGTCTTAATTCAAGAGGGAAGGGTAATAGCCTATGGAGGGAGGCAGTTGATAGTGCATGAGAGAAATTACCTACACATGACCTACGGTTGGCCGCTATTGTTTTCGCGCTTAAGTCTTGGCGCCATTATCTTCTTGGAGAGAAATGAATTGTTCACTAACCACAAATCACTAAAATACTTGTTCTCTCAGAAGGACTTGAACTTGAGGTAGCAAAGGTGGATGGAATTCTTAGCGTCCTACGATTTTGAGATAGCATATACCCCTGACAAGGGTAACGTGGTGGAAGAAGCCTTAAGTAGGAAAAGGTTATCCTTGAGTCCGTTGTTTGTTGAGCGGCGAAGCTTAGAGTTCATCTATACGTTTGACTTTAGACCTTCCGTTGACTTTGTACCTGGTTTACTAGCATCCCTAGAGGTCAGACCTACGCTTTTGGACGGATTGGTGAGGCACAGCGAGATGACCCACAGTTGGTTGAGTTAGTAGAGAAGCTCAAAAGAGGGGAGTCATCGAGCCATCTCCGTAGGTATACCCTAGATGATAAGGGCTGGTTATATAGGGACGGTAGACTTTGTGTACCACGGGACGAGAATTTGAGGAAGACCATTCTTGATGATGCACATCGTTCGAAGATGACCATCCATCCCGGCGGGGACAAAATGTACATGGACATGAGACGAGTTTACTTTTGGGTCGGCATGAATAGGGATATGGCTGAGTTTGTCACTAGATGCTTGGTTTGCCAACAAGTAAAAGTAGAGCAAAAGTAGCCCGGTAGGGTGCTTCACCCATTGGAGGTCCCACAATGGAAGTGGGAAAGTGTCTCGATGGACTTTATCGATGGGTTACCAAGGTCGAGGAAGGGTAATACAGGGATTTGGGTCGTGGTAGACAGACTTACTAAGAGCGCCCATTTCATTCCCGAAAAGAGTAAGAGGACTGCTTCATGGTTAGCCTCCGTATACATTCGAGAGATAGTTCGTTTGCACGGTGTTCCTTCTAGCATAGTGAGCGACCGCGATCCTATTCTCACTAGCGAGTTTTGGTAAAGCTTGCAATTAGCGGTAGGGACTCGGTTATGTTTGAGCACCACATATCATCCTCAGACGGACGGGCAGACCGAGATGGTGAATCGTATTCTAGAGGACTTATTGAGGTTGTGTGTCTTAGACTTCGGAGGTACATGGGAGGAACATCTTCCGTTGGTGGAGTTTGCATATAATAATAGCTTTCAGTCTAGCATCGGCATAACACCGTTCGAGGCTCTTTATGGACGGCCGTGTTGTTCGCCTACATGTTGGTGGGAGTCTACAAATAAGATCTTACTTGGGACTGATATGATTAGAGAGACTTCAGAAAAGATTGATCTGATTCAAAGGGGGATGAAGATGGCGCAAGATAGGCAGAAATCTTATGCGGACAAGAGGAGGTCAGATCTTGAGTTTGATATTGGGGACATGGTCTTTGTCAAGGTGTCTCCATTACAGAATGTGGTTCGCTTTGGGTCCGTTGGGAAGTTAGCACCAAGGTTCGTAGGGCCGTTTCCTATTAAGGAGAGGATTGGACAGATGGCGTATAGAGTGGAGTTGCCCGAGAGACTTAGTGGTGTACATGATGTATTCCATGTATCACATTTTAGGAAATGCTTGCATGAGACCGCGGAAGTGGTGGAGCCGAGCTTGCTTAGAGAGGTGGAGATCGAGCGTGATGCGACGATTCGACGAGCTCCTACGTGAATTCTTGGGTCGGAGATTAAGAAGTTGAGGAATCGAGAGGTCAAGCTAGTCAAAGTGCAATGGGGAGATGATGAGAGCAACTCTACTTGGGATACGAAAGAGAAGATACACTCATTGTACCCCTTTCTTTTCGAGGGTATGTCCTTTAATTTCTCCTTTATCGCTTAGCTTGTACTTGTTTTATCTTTAGTATGTCCTCTCGCTAGTATCTTTGACCTTTAGATAGGGAAATCCTATGGTTGAAACATGTGTTTGAGACATGTTATGTATGATGGATGCATGTCGATGCATGTGTTTGCTAGTGGTTTCTCGTGGATGCATATACACACACTTTAGGCACTATATCGGCTCAGTCACTTGATATTGCATATTGCATAAAAATATGTGTGCATATTTAAGTTAATGGATGTATGATGGTTGTACTATCATATGGATGCTGCATTTTGGTGAATGGTTGTGCACACATGTAGAAATAATATGTATCGATAGGATTCTTTCGCATACACAATGGACGCATGACACTATCATAGTTTGCATTAAGGAGGTCAACTGAATCAGTAGACCGCCTGATTCTGCATTAGATAAGGAACATATACACACACTTCTTGCATATGTTCATATAGCATTAGGAATTTTATAAGGACAATGGATGCCTGTGTTTGATGATTGAGTAGATGGTTGTTTGGATGTTAGGATATGAATTCTCCTTAACTTGGAGATTTCCGGGGCGAAATCCTTTAAGGAGGGGAGAATGTAACACCCCGTATTTCAGTTAACACTATAGTAACAAATTAAAGAATAACTAATCTCAGATGTGAGAATTAAGGGAAACGGGTTGCTCCATTGTGTTCGTCTCGGAATTCTAGTTGAGATAGAGTCCGAGTTTGCATGAATTGGACTTTGTATGAAGAAGTTATGGCCATCGGAAGTTTCAGAAAATTTAAAACAAATTTCGAAAAATTCAAATTTCAGAGTCAGATGGGCTAGGCGGGAAATTTCCCGCCAGGGCCAGGTTGACTTACCCTGACTGGGTCGACCATAGGGTGGACCTGGGGGTCGATCTTCCCACCCACCCCCCCCCTCCCGGGGGCAGATTTGATTAGTGACATGCTAATGACTGTGTTCTGACTCATTAGGGTTTCTGATCTGCTCTGATTGGCTGGGATTAATTCTGGGTTGATCGAATGGCCTAAACTAATCCTAAACACTATAAAAACACCTATAGACTCAAACCCTGAAATGAAAATAAAATTAGACTCATGGCCTCCATGCCATCATTTTGTAACTCAGAATAGCCGCCACCAATTAGAGAGGAAGAAAGCTAATCAAATTCAATTCTTTTCAACTCTAACAACGAAACTTCTTCAAAGGAATGCTAATACAACTTAAGAATTCAGAATTCAAAACTCAAGACCTTCTTTGAGTTGTGAGTTCGATTTCTTTAATAAAATAATTAGCAATTTAATTGGATTGAGTTATGATGCGGATCATATGGCTGTGGATGGACCCGGGCTGGTTGGTAAGACGTTGTTGCATCTTGTAGGTATAATCCGTGGATTATTGGTGGTATCGGGTTGCCACTTTGGGGAGTGATACACCACACTGTGGGGCTAGCATGGGTATCTACGAGTTAGGGAGCCGATCGCATGGGGGTAGTAGGTACACCTATTAGAGATTGGGGCAGGCGGCACCTATGAAGGCAACTAGGGGTGCACGAAACTACCATTATCATATTTAAGTTCTGTAGGCTGGATCAACCTTAGGGTAACTAGTGGTGGCGTAGTATAGTAGTGGTGGTGCAGTGTAGTAATTATCTTATAGTGGTTTAGGTGCGCCTTTAATGTTATCTTTGTTCATTTTATTTCCTTATTTACTCTTCCATACTCAATTGTTCACAGTCATTTCCTTATTTTCCAACTTATGCCTTAGCCTAGTTATTTTGGTAATTATATTATTAAAATTATCGCACTCGCCAGACTTTATGTCTGACCCCCTTTGTTTCCACCTCTTTTCTTCCTTTTCCTCCCTAGGTGCTCGGGGTGGAACTAGCACCTGTGGAGCTTGATTTCGGACAGTCGTATCTCCTGCTTTTAGAAGTTGCTTGGATCGCTGAAGTAAAAGTTCAACCTATCTTATTTATGGTAATTTTGTGTTGGGGTTATGTCTTTCAATTTATGTACTCTGATTAAGTCAAGATGGATATTATATACTTTGAATCTGGTTTTTGATGATGTGATCAAACTTATGTGTTTACCACTGCAATAAATAAAGTTTTAAATTTTTAAGTACTGTTTATATCTGTCTTGTTGTTAAGTTTCTATTCTATACTCACTTAAAACGCTCCATAGAAGTTAATGTATTCCTTTTGTGAGTGACATTAATGGATGTGGGGTGTTACACTTATATTGAACTTGTAACGACCCATATTCTACGCATTAGAGGATCATAGAATATTTGTTTCATTTACATGCGAAGCCGTATGGTCGTGTAACTTTGGGGAACGACAAATGGGGCCATTTCCATGTTCACGATTTTGACAATTTTTATATTACCGTTTTGCCCCTAGCGAATCTTGCTTCGTCTATAACTTTTGATTGGTAACGATTTTTGACTTGAAACCACTTCCATTAGATTCAGATGATGGTTTACCTTTCCGTAGAGTGGTCACATTAGCCAAACGGACTTACCGTTTCGGAGATATGGTTGAAACAAGGTCTGAAAGGTGAAAAACGGCTTAACTAGGCATAATTAGGGTGATTAGCAGTTAGGCCCATAACCCATTTCGGGATTAGGGTTATTGGAGGGCTGATAGGGTTCGGGAAAACATTTCATTTTCGTTTTCAGCCGCCATTTACATCCTTGAAACACTAGCAATGGCCTTCACCTTCTAAATTCGTCCCGAATCGCTTTCTAATCGCGTATTAGCTTAATCTACACCAAATCAAGTAAGATTAGCATCAAATCAGAGATGGAGCTATTGTGTTGCATTGAAAACCACGTCAAAACAGTAGAGTTTCGGATCTAAGATTTTATTTGTGGCTAAGGTGATTGATTAACGTGTTTTTACACTAATTACGGCAATCAGTAGAGATTAGTGTTAATTAACGAAATTATGCATTATAAAAATCTAGAAAAATATGCAGAATTTCTCAAATATTATTTTATGCCTCTATTAGAAATTTGGGTTAATTTGGACATGTTTTGCTAATCATATGGTTAAATCAAGATTAAGGGGATTAAGGGGAAAACATTGGTTTTGGGTATGTTTGATCCATTTTAACATATTAGACTATTGTTTTGGTGTTTATGGTTGATTGTCTATGTTGCTATTACTGTTTGGAATGCTTTGTGTTTGTATAGTCAAGTTAGGTTGGTCGAAAATGCCATCGTATTGCGTAAATAGCTTGCTAGAAAGAGTTGCAAGATATTGGTTACCCCCTGTTCGTAAGGCACCCTCCTCGATCGTGACACTTCCATCATGAGCCTCCCCAATCGTGAGCCACCTCACAAGCCGACCCCCTTCACGAACCACGAACAGGATGCCACCCACGAGCCGCAACAGCATCTCACGAGCCAAGCAGGAAATCAGGAACCGTGGAGCATCCTTCACCACGAGCCAAACTGTAACAACCCGTATTTTAATAACATGTTATAACCATAAATCAAGGAAGAAATAAATTTTAAAATAAGAACCAAGGGAAACAGGTTGCGCCATTGCGTTCATCTCGAAATTCTGCATGAAATCGAGTATGAGTTTTCGGAAATCGGAGTTCGTATGACCAAGTTATGACCCTCAGAAGTTTCAGGAATTTGAATAAAATAAAACAGCTCGAAATTCGAATTCGAAATTCAAATTCAAACCCAGAAGCAGGCTTGGCGGGAAATTTCCCGCCCAGGACCCAGGTCGACTGGGTGATCGACTAGGTAGTCGACCTCCCCTTGACCAGGTCGACTGGGTGGTCGACTGGGTAGTCGACCTCCCCCTGGCCAGCTTGACTGGATAGTCAACCTGGGGGTCGACATGCCTCCTGAACCTATTTCCTGAACTTGATGCATTCTGATGTATTTAGACTTGTCTCATGACCAGATTCGTGACTCTAATCCTATATAAACTCACCCTCGGCCTCATTCTCTCCACACTGTTTCATTCTATCCTTATGCTACCTCTGTGAAAATCAAAATGATAATATTAAAATTAAAAGAGACCACTTCTTGTTCGTCAAGACAACATCTAGGAATTGCAAATTGGGGGTTTTCAACTAGAACAAGACTAAACGAATAGAGATTCAACAACTACAATAACCGTTTCCAGAATCAAATCTCTGCACTCTAATTCTCGATCCACGCTCTGTAAGTTCTAGTTACTTTGAGATTGAAACTGGTTAAATTTAATATGGACATGGAATAAAATGAAATTGGACCTAAGCTTGATTATCTATTTAGATATCTTCTTGTTTCTTCTTGAATCTAGGATTTTGGGTTATTCCTTATCGATTGAATCATGCCCATTCATGTTGTTGGACCTAGTTTATTATTTAAACGCTAGATTGTAATATGAATTCTTAGACCTTTACTTGATGATAAAAATTTTTCACCCTATTCTCTCTTGAATCTTGAATTTGGATTAATTCAAGTCTAGCTATGTTCCTAAACCTTGGTTTTCATATTGTTGTTCTATATCCTATTCACATGCCTATGATGTGTTAAACTATTATAAACCAATTTTGTTGAACATATGATTTGGATTATAATCTCATGCCTATTCACATGCCCATCTTTGTCATGATTTCCTTGTTTATCCCTTTTTGAATTAATCTCGATACGTGCATGGTAGGAAAACGATTTGGGGATATTGGACAAAACGTGAAGATTCACTTAGACATGAATTGGTAATTGACGTGAATTAGCTTGGATATGAATTGGCATAACTTGAACACGAAAGCGATTGTAAAGTTGATAATTGACATGAATGTGAATTGTGAACTTGGAACGTAATTAGAGAAAATAGAATCTGGTAGTCAAACCATGTTTTTAGGTAATTGTGGAACGCGACAAATAGGATGAAATTGATGCGATGGGAATTACTTGAATACAAAATTGACTATGACTTGATAGTTGATATTGGACATCTAGAAGGCACGTAAACATGCTTATGAACTTGAAATGTGAATTGGTTATCAATATGAATCATGAACTTGATAATAGGCATAAGTTAAAATTTGAAAATTTAACATGAAAACTAGACATGAAACACGCTTAGAAACTTGACACGAACTTGACATGAAACTTGAATATGGACGTGACATTAGAATGAACTTGAAAATGGCCAACTCGAGGTTGGGTTGAGTTTGCAGTGTAAATCTACCCGGAACCGCCCAACAAATCCAGTGATTGCAAACAATAGGATCCAATGTGGGTAGTTGGTCATATCGCACATAAAACCCGAAGTTAGACTATGTTGTGGTGTAAATCTACCCGGAACCGCCCGGCAAATCCAGTGACCTCAACAATTAGTCTAATGTGAGAGGTTGGGGTGTATTAATGAATTAATGCCACATGATAGGGTTAAGTCATGAACCGCTTGAATATACTTAACAAATTTGACACGATGATTTGATAGGGTTAAGTCATGAACCGCTTGAATATACTTAACCAATTTGACACGATGATTTGATAGGGTTAAGTCATGAACCGCTTGAATATACTTAACCAATTTGACACGATGATTTGATAGGGTTAAGTCATTAACCGCTTGAATATACTTAACCAGTTTAACACGATGATTTGATAGGGTTAAGTCACGAACCGCTTGAATATACTTAACCAATTTGACACGATTATTTGATAGGGTTAAGTCATGAACCGCTTGAATATACTCAACCAACTTGACACATGATTCGTAGGGCTAAGTCATGAACTTGAACGACAACACTTAGCCAATTTGACATGACACGTAGGCGGGTTAAGTCACGAACTTGAATGACAACACTTAACCAACTTGAGATGCTAGACTGATGGGGTTAAGTCTCGAATTTAAATGACAACACTTAACCTACTAGACGGAAACCCTAGTTACGCGGTCCTTTTCAGCAGTAACCTACTAGATGTATCACGGTACCCTGGAACTAGGCAGGGTGGGGCACGATTACTGGGCTGATTGTAAGCGACCAGAACGACGGCTGACTTGGTGCGCCATTGTAGGTTCAGGAGGACTATGGTCGTGCATGTAGTCCGTAGTTGAAAAAGCAGGCATTTGGCACTAGTAGGTTTACACTGTGCGTGCTTGATTCGTGTCGGTGGTTGGCACCCTAGGGCTTTATACATGGTGGACTAGCACAGGTGACTACATTTCATGATTGGGCCGTATGACACAGACACATGAACGGGTTAGGACTTGTAGGGAGCCGATCGATTAATAGATCATTAGGTGAAAAAAAGTGTTGTTCGTTCGGTAGCATAATCCCTAGTGGTCCTAGGTGGCATAAACCCTAATCGAATCTAGAAAACGTTCAATAGGTAGCATAATCCCTAATGGTCCTAGGTGGCATAAATCCTAGTTGAACACGCGATAGTTCATGATAAGGAAACCTAGCCAGAACAAGGGTGTCAGTCCAAACGATTTCATGGATGGTGGCACTACGTTGAAGTAGTACGTGATGAAACCCGTACGATATACGACAAGGGACTGTACAAATACATGGAAAGGATTATACGGGTTGGGGTACTAGTACAGTTGGTGCAGAGAATGTTAAACATGCGATGCTATACGTAGTTTATCTGGTTTGCATAGTTTATCTTGTTACCGTAGTTTATCTTATTACCATAGTTTATCTTGTTATCTTAGTTTAACTTGCCTATCTTGCCATCATCCTTATGTTTACTTTCAGTTTATACATGACATGTTACCTTTACTTGTTTCTATGCTGAAAGTCACTAGGACTTACCAGTCTGTATGACTAACCCGTTTTGTTTCGCCTCTTTTTCTTCCGTTTCCCCCCTCCTCCTAGGTTCTCAGGGAAGAAACACTACGATTTAGTCTGGATTTCTTTCTGCTTCAAGATGATAATATATGGCTTTGATTTTTCTTGGCTATGGCTTGCTTCACTGTTTTACTTGGGGAATGATTTATGACTATGGTTTTATGCTTCTTTACTATTGCAAGACAGATTTCGATGTAATGGATTTAATGGCATTTTGATGTAAAAGGCTTTAGATCTTTCTAGATTTTAAAGAAATGAAATTTGGTTTTTCTTCCGTTGTTTTATATGTTCTGTCTTGTAATATTTCTGTGTATGTTTACCCAGATAATGCTCCACCAAAGTTAGTGCATTCCCTTTGTGAGTGACCCTAGCGGAGGTGGGGTGTTACATTTGGTATCAGAGCAGAAGGTTACCAGACTGGGCAAAAGCATTTAAAAACCTTCTGAAATTATTTTCAAAACATTTACAAAGAAGCATTTTTCTAAGAAAAGTTTTGTTTTACGAAAGGCATATTCCCCAAAGCCATATGCACTATCTTTTGATTCTCTCTTTGAATCTCTTCTTCCTCTCTTTTCACCATAGTCTTGTAGGCGTGTGTCGGAGGGCAAAGGAGTGCCTAACCTCCATCAGTAGCCGCGGTAGTTCCATCTGCGACTAATCTTATTTCATGCTTTATAGGGTTGTCGTGCGATGGAGGTAGATTTTGAGAAACTTGTCAACAAGCTATACAAGGATAGTAAGAACGAGGATAAAAGAACACAAGCCTAAGGATAAGAAACTTGTTGATATGGCTTAATCCACGAAGGAGGAAAAAGTGAAAAGGAAGAGGCCAAAGTGAAAGAATAATAAAACCCATGACAAGAAAGATTATCATTAGTATGGTAAAAAGGGACATGTAGTTAAGTGTTATAGGACAAGGACAATGGTAAGGAACAAGATCGTCGAGAGGGAAATTGTATGCTCTCATTACTAGCGTACCTAAGACAGGTGGTAATGTTTCTGTTGAAGGTTTAGTTTCATCCCGTTAGAACTTTGTTTTTGTTCATCGCATCCTTTTAATTCCGCTTCGATGATTGAGTCTCTGCACCTTAGTACTAACGTAGTAAAGGATCCCATTTTTTTTGTGTCTCAAATCCTGTCGGGCAATTGGCTCATTTATTCATGACTTGTTTGGATTTGAGAATGTCTATGCTATATGTATATTCATGACTTGTTTGTAATAGTTCCATGATAGTTAGACTCTTGACTTGCCTTGGTAATGCCCTCGAAGTCTAGTGTAACCCTTAGGGTTTTGTCATGCATAGTTACCTAGAATCTCTTGATACATTTGTTGATCCACTCGCGTAGTGTTCACCACTAAGGCGGATGGTTCATTTCGCTTATGCATGAGTTAGAGAGAATTACCTTAGTAAGTACATTTGGCAACATGGTTGGCATTTGTTTATTTTCAAGAGATAATTCATTTTGGAATACCTTTTAGTAAGTGAATGAGATCCAAGATTCACTAGTGAATTTTGGAGAGCTTGAACGAAACCATGAGTACGCAGTTATGTTTAAGCTGAGTGTACTAGAAAAAGAATAAGTGAAAGTGGAACGAGAGGCGACAGTGAAATGAGTTCCAACTCATATTTTCGAAATAGGAATTAAGAAGCTATGAAATGTGAAGTTAAATACGATCAAAGCACAATGGAGTTAAGCTCAAGGAAATGCGACTTAGGAGATTGAAGACTAGACACAAGCATCATATCTCTTTTTAAGAGTATATCCTTGATCCATCTTTTCCTGTAGAGCTTATTTGCATGTTGGCTTTTAAGTATAACCTCTTGGTCCTATTCTCAACCCCATAGGGATCATCTGTAAGTAGTGCATGTTGGGGCTTGAGGGTGTCCGCAAGGTTGAGTAATTCTTTGGGTGTCAGCCTGATGTTGATTTCGGTCTTCGGGCTGGTGCCTAGGGAGTTCTTCTCATAATCAATATATATGTGACATAGATTTCCAGTTTTGACATTGCCTAATGGGCACAAAATTTTTACTTGCTTCCATCGTTCGACTATATCTTTAGGTAGGAACAATTGGGTGTAAACATGTGTTTGAGACATGTTATGGTTGATGTTTGCAAATGGTTGCAAGTGGTTGCTCGTGGTTGCATAACACACATTAGGCACTAGATCGGCTCAGTCACATTTTCATATTGCATATGCATGAATGTTTATACTTGTACATGAATGGAAACTTGATATGCTATCATTTGGATGTTGCATACGAATGAATGTTTGAGCACTCATGTAGATATTGGGAAATGTAATAGGAATTTGCATACATGTTGGACTCATCACACTAGCATACTTTGCATTAAGGAGGTTTACTGAATCAGCAACCGCCTGATCCTTTGCATTGGATAAGTACATATACACACACTTTCCACATATATACATACATCATTAGGAATCTTTTAAGAACAATGATTGCTTGTAGATGATGTTTTGAGTAGATGGATGATGGATGGCAGGATACATTCTTCCTAACTTAGAGATTTCGGGGACGAAATCCTTTAAGGAGGGAGAATGTAACCACCCGTATTTTAATAACATGTTATAACCATAAATCAAGGCAGAATTAAATTTTAAATTAAGAACCAAGGGAAACGGGTTATGCCATTGCGTTCATCTCGAAATTCTGCATGAAATCGAGTCCGAGTTTTCAAAAATCAGAGTTCGTATGACCAAGTTATGACCCTCAGAAGTTTCTGGAATTTGAATAAAATAAAACAGCTTGAAATTCGAATTTGAAATTCGAATTCAAACCCAGAAGCGGGCTGGGCAGGAAATTTCCCGCTCAGGACACAGGTCGACTGGGTAGTCTACCTCCCCCTGACCAGGTCGACTGGGTGGTCGACTGGGTAGTCGACCTCCCCCTGGCCAGGTCGACTAGGTAGTCGACCTGGGGGTCGACCTGCCTCCTGAACCTATTTCCTGAACCAGATGCATTCTGATGTATTTAGACTTGTTTCATGACCAGATTCGTGACTCTAATCCTATATAAACTCACCCCTAGCCTCATTCTCTCCACACCATTTCATTCTGTCCTTATGCTACCTCTGTGAAAATCAAAATGATAATATTAAAATTAAAAGAGACCACTTCTTCTTCGTCAAGACAACATCTAGGAATTGCAAATTGGGGGTTTTCAACTAGAACAAGACTAAACGAATAGATATTGAACAACTACAATAACCGTTTCCAGAATCAAATCTCTGCACCCTAATTCTCGATCCACGCTTTGTAAGTTCTAGTTACTTTGAGATTGAAACTGGTTAAATTTAATATGGATATGGAATAAAATGAAATTGGACCTAAGCTTGATTATCTATTTAGATCTGTTCTTGTTTCTTCTTGAATCTAGGATTTTGGGTTGTTCCTTATCGATTGAATCATGCCCATTCATGTTGTTGGCCCTAGTTTATTATTTAAACGCTAGATTGTAATATGAATTCTTGGACCCTGACTTGATGATAAGACTTTTTCACCCAATTCTCTCTTGAATTTTGAAATTGGATTAATGCAAGTCTACCTATGTTCCTAAACCTTGGTTTTCATATTGTTGTTCTAGATCCTATTCACATGCCTATGATGTGTTAAACTATTATACACCAATTCTGTTGAACATATGATTTGGAATATAATCTCATGCCTATTCACATGCCCATCTTTGTTATGATTTCCTTGTTTATCCCTTTTTGAATTAATCTCGATACGCGCATGGTAGGAATACGATTTGGGGATATTGGACAAAACGTGAAGATTCACTTAGACATGAATTGGTAATTGACATGAATTAGCTTGGACATGAATTGGCATAACTTGAACACGAAAGCGATTGTAAACTTGATAATTGACATGAATGTGAATTGTGAACTTGGAATGTAATTAGAGAAAATAGAATCTGGTAGTCAAGCCATGTTTTTAGGTAATTGTGGAACGCGGCAAATAGGATGAAATTGATACGATGGGAATAACTTGAATACTAAATCGACAATGACTTGATAGTTGATATTGGACATCTAGAAGGCACGTAAACATGCTTATGAACTTGGAACGTGAATTGGTTATGAATATGAATCATGAACTTGATAACAGGCATAAATTAAAACTTGAAAATTTAACATGAAAACTAGACATGAAGCTCGCTTAGAAACTTGACACGAACTTGACATGAAACTTGAATATGGACATGACATTAGAATGAACTAGAAAATGGCCAACTCGAGGTTGGGTTGAGTTTGCAGTGTAAATCTGCCCAGAACCGCCCGGCAAATCCAATGACTGCAAACAATAGGATCCAATGTGGGTAGTTGGTCATATCCCACGTAAAACCCGAGGTTAGACTATGTTGTGGTGTAAATCTGCTAGGAACCGCCCGGCAAATCCAGTGACCACAACAATTAGTATAATGTGAGAGGTTGGGGTGCATTAATGAATTAATGCCACATGATAGGGTTAAGTCATTAACCGCTTGAATATACTTAACCAATTTGACATGATTATTAGATAGGGTTAAGTCATGAACTGCTTGAATATACTTAACCAATTTGACACGATGATTTGATAGGGTTAAGTCATGAACCGCTTGAATATACTTAACCAAATTAACATGATGATTTGATAGGGTTAAGTCATGAACCGCTTGAATATACTTAACCAATTTGACACGATGATTTGATAGGGTTAAGTCATGAACAGCTTGAATATACTCAACCAACTTGACACATGATTCGTAGGGCTAAGTCATGAACTTGACCGACAACACTTAGCCAATTTGACATGACACATATGCGGGTTAAGTCACAAACTTGAATGACAACACTTAACCAACTTCACACGCTAGACTGATGGGGTTAAGTCTCGAATTTAAATGACAACACTTAGCCTACTGGAAGGTAACCCTAGTTACGCGGTCCTTTTCAGCAGTAACCCACTAGATGTATCACGGTACCCTGGAACTAGGCAGGGTGGGGCACGATTACTAGGCTAATTGTAAGCGACCAGGACAACGGCTGAGTTAGTGCGCCATTGTAGGTTCGGGCGGACTATGGTCGTGCACGTAGTCCAGAGTTGAAAAAGAAGGCATTGGGCACCAGTAGGTTTACACTGTGCGTGCTTGATTCGTGTCGGTGGTTGGCACCCTAGGGCTTGATACACCCTATGGTGGACCTGGCACAGCTGACTACATTTCGTGATTGGGCCGTATGACACAAACACATGAACGAGCTAGGACTTGTAGGGAGCCGATCGATTAATAGATCGTTACATGAAAAAAAGTGTTGTTTGTTAGGTAGCATAATCCCTAGTGGTCCTAGGTGGCATAAAGCCTAATCGAATCTAGAAAACGTTCAATAGGTAGCATAATCCCTAGTGGTCCTAGGTGGCATAAATCGTAGTTGAACACGCGATAGTTCATGATAAGGAAACCTAGCCAGAACAAGGGTGGTAGTCCAAATGATTTCAAGGATTGTGGCTCTACGTTGAAGTAGTACGTGATGAAACCCGTACGATATACGGCAAGGGACTGTACATATACATGGAAAGGATGATACGGGTTGGAGTACTAGTACAGTTGGTGCAGAGAATGTTAAATATGCGATGCTATACATAGTTTATCTGGTTTGCATAGTTTATCTTGTTATCGTAGTTTATCTTGTTACCATAGTTTATCTTGTTATCTTAGTTTAACTTGCCTATCTTGCCATCATCCTTATGTTTACTTTCAGTTTTTACATAACATGTTACCTTTACTTGTTTCTATGCTGAAAGTCACTAGGACTTACCAGTCTGTATGACTGACCCGTTTTATTCCGCCTCATTTTCTTCCGTTCCCCCACCAAGTTCTCAGGGAGGAAACACTAAGATTTAGTTTGGACTTCTTTCTGCTTCAAGATCGTCATATACGGCTTGGATTTCTTTCGGCTATGGCTTGCTTCACTGTTTTACTTGGGGAATGATTTATGACTATGGTTTTATGCTTCTTTACTATTGCAAGACAGATTTCAATATAATGTATTTAATGGCATTTTGATGTAAAAGGCTTTAGACCTTTCTAGATTTTAAAGAAATGAAATTTGGTTTTTCTTCCGCTGTTTTATATGTTCTGTCTTGTAATATTTCTATGTATGTTTACCTAGATAATGCTCCACCAAAGCTAGTGCATTCCCTTTGCGAGTGACCCTAGCGGAGGTGGGGTGTTACACGAACCGCCAGGGAAGTACTGGTCACGAGCCGACCCTATGGCTACCAGTCATCACGAACCGAAAAAACCATCGCGAACCGTAGAGCATCCATGAGCTGCAGGCAGAGCTTTGGACTTGAGTATCAAATCGAAATATGACGATGGGTATGAGTTGAACGAATGGAAGCTAAAGAATCAGGAACCGGGATGATGATCAAAACCCAAGATGCAAAGGTAGTCCAAATAGGAAGTTAGAACTCAGGATCCAGAAGGGAACCAACGGGTTAACTTCATGAGTTGGACTTTGCAGCGGGACGAGTGCAAAGGGGTTATCGATGTCTATAGCTCTGACTCACCACTGAGAGACGGATATTGGTTATGGATCATAGCAGTGGAGTTTTCATGACTCTATGGGGCAGAGTGATCGTAGCATGGCTATGAGCCAGTGTAGTGGAGTTGTCATGACTCCATGGGGCAGAGTTGACATAGCAAAGGATTAGTGGCTATGGACCAGTGCAGTGGAGCCGTCATGACTTCTTGGGGCAGAGTGATCGTAGCAAAGAATTGGGTGATCAAAGTGGTAGATATCATATACTTTACGCACTGAGTGAGAGATGTGAGGATGATTGCTATGTTTGATGTTTGCTATCACCATGACATGCACACACCCTCCCCATTATTTTCACACCATGTGTTAGTGTCACCTTAGAGTATTGTACATCATGCTGTGTAAACTCTTTGGTTATAGGTCCAGATTCAGGTATGGTTATGTATAATTGTTATTGTTCTATTTTTGCTGCTTATCGCTTATACCAGACTTTAGTCTGACCCTGAGTTTTATGTCTCTTCTTATTACTCTGGGTGCTCTTAAATGAGCAGACTAGAGACAAGTTAGCTGGTTATGCATGAGTAGATGTCCGGAGATGAGTAGGAGGCTTATACGTATCATTTCCATATATTCTCCCTATGTTGTTGCCGGCCACTACTTTGGGTATTAGTAGTGTACCTTCTTATTTTGCTTTACAGATAGTTTTAAAAGTTGTAATAAAGATGGTTTGGATCATAAGCTGTATTTGGAATTTTCCGCTGCTATGATGGTTTAGTTTTCAGCTTATGCATTGTCTCGCCTGTTTGAT
Organism: Allium sativum; assembly: GCA_030737875.1. NCBI lineage: Eukaryota > Viridiplantae > Streptophyta > Magnoliopsida > Asparagales > Amaryllidaceae > Allium > Allium sativum. The sequence goes on from CM060916.1 coordinate 320,993,770, forward strand.
ATCAAGTTATGTTATTATTATATTTTGTTCTATGCGCTGTGAGATATACTACACGTTATTTGTTGATTCATCGTCTTGCTTCTTTTCTTTTGATGACCGTCCCATGTTAGTCAAGCATTGGAACATCACGTTTTCGGGGAAATGTCGGCTGGTGTGGGGCAGGCCTTCACATTTGGTATCAAAGCCTAGGTTGCGTAGTTAACCTAGGGGAAGACACAAGGGAGAACTAGTATACGTATATGAGAGCGCGTATTTGTGACATTTTGGTTTTCAAAAGCTATATATACACACAAACACACACACTATTAGTACAGCTAAGGATGAACTCGCACTGCACGAGCACCACTAAGGAGATGGTTAATCATTTTCTCTTTACAGATTGAACGATGAGCTGATATATAAGGAGTATGGTTCAAGAGTAAAAATAGGGATGTTCTTGATATGAGGATGATGTTTACTACCTTCATGAGAGATATGCTTAGGGATGTTCAAGGAGCAGTTCCTAATGCTACTAACGGTGGTGGTATAGTAGTGCAGGCGCCTAAGGCCAATTTCGCCAAGCTTAGCAAGGATTATAACCGTCTTGGTGGAAAGCCGTTCCATGGAACGGAATCGACAACAGATGTTCAAGATTGGCTTGATAACTGTGAGCGAATCTTCAAAGATTTGGGAATTGGAGATGCAATGAAGAGAAAGTTAGCGTCGCGTCAACTTGAAGGACGAGTGATAAATTGGTGTAATGCTATTAAAGTAGCTACCCCAGAGGATCAAGTTACTTGGAATCAGTTTAAGACTCGCTTCAGTGAGAAGTTTATCCCAACTGCCCAGAAATCAGAATTGTTATGGAAATTTCTAGAGCTTAAGCAGAATGGTAGGCCAGTCTCAAAGTATATTGCTGAATTGGATACATTATCGAAGTATGGATTGTCTCTTATTGATACTGCCGGGAAGAAGAACGAGAAGTTCATAACTGGCTTAGATGAGTACTTGGGGGAAAGTCTTATAAACCACATTGATGAGACATTTAAATCTATTGTGGGAAAAGCATTGAGATTAGAGAGTCCTTACCCTAAGTCAAAGAACGATGTTGCTATTATATCTGCAGAGGAGCCAAAACCGCAGGAAAGCGGTGGAGGCAAGGAGTCTCAGAATAAGAGAAAACAAAACCAAGCTAAGGATGGTAATAAAAAGAAGAATAAGAAAGATATCGAGTGCATTAGATATGGTAAGAAGGGCTACTATGCCAAGGATTGTAGAGCCATGCCAGCGGACAAGAAGTGCTTCAATTGTTGCCAAGTGGGACATCTTAAGGATAAATGTTGACAACCTCCTAAAGAGAAGCAGATTGTGAAAGCATATATCAGTGCCATTCCTTCTTCGTCGAATGCCCCAACTGCGCCGGAGAAGGGAAAGAATGTCGTTATTCAAGGTATGCTTTCGGTTTATGATGTTCCTGTTCGAGTGTTGTTTGATACTGGGGCTTCCCACTGCTTCGTATCTAGTGACCTGGTAGATAGGTTAGGATTGGAACACGAGATTGTGGATAGATCTTTAGATGTGACGAACCCGATTGGTGGTTCAATTAGCCTTTGCATGATTTGTCGTAATTTGGTCTTATCGATTCATGGATGTATGTTTGCTTGTGATTGCTTTGTTTTCGGCTTTACTGGGTTTGGCATTATTATGGGAGTCTATTGGCTCTAAAGGTATGGGGTGGTGGTAGACTGTGAAGTGTCTTCAGTGACCATTATAGCGGATGATGGGCGGAGGGTATTGTTTGGTAGCCTACCTAGTGATAGGGTGATAGCTAGTTTTCTAAATTCCCTCGACATCCCGGATGGTGAGTTGTTAAAGGTGCCTATTACTGGCGAGTATCCATACATCTTCGAGGAAGTGACCGGACTTCCACCACTTCGAGAGATTTAGTTACATATTGATTTAGTGAAAGATGCTAGACCTATAGTGATGCCACTTTGTCATATGGCATCAAGGGAGCAGCGACATCTCGGGGTGCAAGTAAGCGATCTTTTGAAAAAGGGATTTATCAGAAGAAGTGTTTCCGAGCGGGGAGCACCAGTTGTATTTTCCACTAAAGAAGATGGTTCCCTTCGTTTGTGTGTGGACTATCGCGAGTTGAATAATGTGACTAGGAAGAATAAGTATCCTCTTCCATGGATAAATGATTTGTCTGATCAACTGGAAGGAGCAAGAGTGTTCTCCCGGTTAGACCTCGCAACAGGATTTCATCAGTTCCGAGTAACAACTGAGAGTATTCCAAAAATGGCATTTCGGACGCCGTATGGATTTTATGAGTGGTTGATCATGCCATTCGGGTTGACTAATGCACCAACATATTTTGTGGATCTTATGAATAAATTTTTCAGAGATCAGTTGAATAAGTTTGTTCTTGTGTTTGTGGACGATATCCTTGTTTATTCGAGGACAGAAGAGGAACACAACGAACATTTGAGGACAGTTGTAACACCCCACGTCCATTAATGTCACTCACAAAGGGAATGCATTAACTTTCATGGAGCATTTTAAGTGTGTATAGAACAGAAACTTAACAACAAGACAGATATAAACAGTACTAAAACTTTAAATTCATTGTAGCGGAAAATATATAAGTTTGATTACATCATCAAAACCAGAGTCAAAGTACATAATATCCATCTTGACAAACTCAAAGTACATAAATTGAAAGACATAACCCCAGTACAAAATAGCCATAATTAAGAGAGGCTGAACTTTACTTCAGCGATCCAAGCAATCTTCTAAAAGCAAGAAATACAGCTGTCCAAAATCAAGCCCCACTGGTGCTAGTTCCAACCTGAGCACCTGGGGGGAAAGGAAGAAAAGAGGAAGGAACAAAGGGGGTCAGACATAAAGTCTGGCGAGCGCGATAACTTTAATAATATAATTACCAAAATAACTAGGCTAAGGCATAAGTTGGAAAATAAGGAAATGACTGTGAACAATTGAGTATGGCAGAATAAATAAGGTTGAACTAAGATAACGTTAAAGCGCACCTAAACCACTATAAGATAATTACTATACTACACCACCACTATAAGGTAATTGCTATACTGCACCACCACTTGTCACCCTAAGGTTGATCCCACCTACAAAACTTAATAATGATAATGGTAGTTTCATGCACCCCTAGTTGCCTTCATAGGTGCCGCCTGGCCCTATCTCCACTAGGTGTACCCACTACTCCCCATGCGATCGGCTCCCTAACTCATAGATCCGTGTTGGCCCTACAGTGGGGTGTATCACTCCCCAAAGTGGCAACCCGATACCACCAATAATGCACGGCTTATACCTACACGATGCAACAACGTCTTACCTACCATCCCAGGTCAACACACGTATATGAACCCGTTGGACTTGCGTTGCCACCGCTAACCCGGTTTGGCCTCTTACAGTCAAGCCCAGTATGCGTGTCCCATCCTAGACTTGAGTCGAGCCTACAAAGATACGTATGGGTTACTGGTTGAAACGGGCCCCCATTATTTGACACAAGCTATCCATCAAAGCTTGGTTCCCTCTAGTACATCCCACTTAACCCTCTTCTTATTCATGTTCACTTACATGTTTCAAATTTTGGTTAAGTGTTTCTAATCGTATTTCAAATGCCACCCAAGGCACCCACTAAATTCCACATGCCACCCAAGGCACCCACTTAACCACCTCATGTCTCACTACATGTTTATTTGGTTATGTGTTTCTTAATTCATTAAGACTGTAACCTCATAAAGACCTCCCACATTAGACTGGCATTTGTGGCAGCTGGATTTGCCGGGTAGGTCCGGGTAGTCTTACACCACAAACGAGCCTGACCTCGTGTCTTTACAATTGTTACGTATTTAATTTATGCCTAAGACATCCCACATTAGACTGGCATGTGGCAGTTGGATTTGCCGGGCGGGTCCGGGCAGTCTTACACCACAAAAGAGCCTAACCTCGTGTCTTAGACGATTAGTTACTCCTAATTAATCATTCCCCAATTTGAATTACATTACCTATTCAAATTATCAATCAATTCAAAATTTAACTATGGCCATAATTGACTCAATTATGTCCATCCATTTATGGTATGCAAAATCATACCAATTTTCATCACAAATTCATTCTATGCCATTTAAGGTTTTTATGCCAATTCTTAATATTAAATATTTTTAATATTATTCCATTACCCCACGCTGTACGTTCGTTCGTTTAACGTAAAATATACATTAGACTCGAATAGTCTAACTCATATAATAAAGAGAAAACATCACAACATACATATAGATAAAACTAGATCTAAACATAGGTGTGAACTTGCATGTGTGAATGATGTCCTACATCTAGAACTTGCATAGGCCAAAATTACAACTTGCATAAAACTACATATGTCATAGATCCAAATCGAAAGGTGTGAACTTGTTTAGGTAATAGTCACAACTTGCATAAATCATGTATGTCATGGATCTACATCTAAAGGTGTAAACTTGCATAGGCAATAAACACAAACTTGCATAACATGATTCATATTCCAAACTCATATATTTATATAAACTTGCATATGTGATTTGTGCAACATAACAATGGTGTAAACTTACATCTAAACATGTATACTAGCATGTAGAATTTATCATAGAACTCACACATGTCATAGCCTAACTTTAGATCAAATTTTCACATAAACTAGTTGTCATGAAACTTGTAAGGTTACATATAATTTTCCCCAATTTGCATATGATTCATGTCTAAATCAAAATCAAAACTTGCATACATACATATGATTTATCATATGAATCAACATAACCAAAATAGCATATGAACAACATGATGATTTGATTATACATGAGCCAATCATAGAATTACAACATAGATTATAGCATCGTAACTTTACAACATAGATGATCACAACATAACATCATAGAATTTACAATATGTATGATAACATCACAATTTTACAACATGAATAATAACATGCGGTCAATAATTCACATCATATCCATATAATCCACATCATAACTTAATCCAACTAAATTGCTAATTATTTTATAAAAGAAATCGAACTCACAACTCAAAGAAGGTTTCGAGTTCTGAATTCTGAGTTCTGAAGTTGTATTAGCTTTCCTTTGAAGTAGATTCGTTGTTAGAGTTAAAAAGAATTGATTTAGACTAGCTTTCTTCCTCTCTAATTGGTGGCGGCTATTCTAAGTTGCTAGGTGACGGCATGGAGGCCACGAATCCAATTTTATTTTGATTTTAGGTTTTGAGTCTATAAGTGTTTTTATAGAGTTTAGGATAAGTTTAGGCCGTACGATCAACCCAGGTTTAATCCCAGCCAATCAGAAACCCTAATGAGTCAACACACAGTCATTAACAGGTCACTAATCAAATCTTCCCCGGGGGGGGGGGGGGGGTAGGTCGATCCCCAGGTCGACCCTATGGTCGACCTAGTCAGGGTAGGATGATCCCCAGGTCGACCCTTTGGTCGACCTGGCCCTGGCGAGAATTTTTCCACCTAGCCTGTTTGCCTCTGAAATTTGAATTTTCTGAAATCTGTTATGAATTTTCAGAAACTTCTGATGGCTATAACTATTTCATACGAAGTCCAATTCACGCAAACTCTTACTCTATCTCAACCAAAATTCCGAGATGAACAAAATGGCGCAACCCGTTTCCCTTAATTCTCAGATTTAATTATTCTTTAATTTGTTACTATAGTGTTAACAGAAATACGGGGTGTTACATTCTCCCCTCCTTAAAGGGTTTTGCCCCCGAAATCTCCAAGTTAAGGAGAATGCATATCCTAACATCCAAACAATCACCTACTCAACCATCAAACACAGGCATCCATTGTCCTTATAAAATTCCTAATGTTGTATGAACATATGCAAGAAGTGTGTGTACATGTTCCTTATCTAATGCAGATTCAGGCGGTCTACTGATTTAGTTGACCTCCTTAATGCAAACCATGATTGTCCCATGTGTCCATTATGTATGCGAAAGAATCCTATCGATACACGTTATTTCTACATGTGTGCACAACCATTCACCAAAATGCAACATCCATATGATAACACAACCATTATACATCCATTAACTTAAATATGCACACACATTTATATGCAATATGCGATATGAAGTGACTGAGCCGATCTAGTGCCTAAAGTGTGTGTATATGCATCCACGAGCAACCACTAGCAAACACTTGCATCCACATGCATCCATCATACATAACATGACTCAAACACATGTTTCAACCATAGGACTACCCTATCTAAAGGTCAAAGATACTAGCGAGAGGACATAATAAAGATAAGATAAGTACAAGCTAAGAGATAAAGGAGAAATTAAAAGACATACCCTTGAAAAGAAAAGGGTACAATGAATGCATCTTCTCTTCCGTCTCCCAAGTAGCGTTGCTCTCATCATCTCCCCATTGCACTTTGACTAGCTTGACCTCTCGATTCCTCAACTTCTTAATCTCCGACCAAAGAATGCACATAGGAGCTCGTCGAATCGTCGCATCACGCTCTATCTCCACCTCTCTAAGAAAGCTCGGCACTACCACTTCTGTGGTCTCGTGCAAGCACTTCCTCAAATTTGATACATGGAATACATCGTGTACACCACTAAGTCTCTCGGGCAACTCCACTCTATACGCCATCTGTCCAATCCTCTCCTTAATAGGAAACGGCCCTACGAACCTTGGTGCTAACTTCCCAACGGACCCAAAGCGAACCACATTTCGTAATGGAGACACCTTGACAAAGACCATATCCCCAATATCAAACTCAAGATCTGTCCTCCTCTTGTCCGCATAAGATTTCTGCCTATCTTGCGCCGTCTTCATCCTCCTTCGAATCAGATCGATATTTTCCGAAGTCTCTCTAATCATATCAGGCCCAAGAAAGATCTTATCTGTAGACTCCCACCAACATATAGGCGAACGACACGGCCGTCCATTAAGAGCTTCGAATGGTGCCATGCTAATGCTAGACAAAGCTATTATTATATGCGAACTCCACCGACAGAAGATGTTACTCCCATGTACCTCCAAAGTCTAAGACACACAACCTCAATAAGTCCTCTAGAATACGATTCACCCTCTCGGTCTGGCCGTCCGTCTGAGGATGATATGCGGTGCTCAAACATAACTGAGTCCCTACCGCCTCTTCCAAGCTCTTCCAAAACTCGCTAGTGAAGATAGGATCGCAGTCGCTCAATATGCTAGAAGGAACACCGTGCAAACGAACTTTCTCTCGAATGTATACGGAGGCTAACCATAGAGCAATCCTCTTACTATTTACGGGAATGCAATGGGCCCTCTTAGTAAGTCTGTCTACCACGACGCAAATCCCCGTATTACCCTTCCTCAATCTCGGTAACCCATCAACAAAATCCATCGAGACACTTTCCCACCTCCATTATGGGACCTCCAATGGGTGAAGCAACCCACCAGGCTTCTTTTGCTCTGCTTTTACTTGTTGGCGCCCTAAGCATCTAGCGACAAACTCGGTCACATGCCTCTTCATACCGGTCCAAAAGTAAACTCGTCTCATGTCCATATACATCTTGTCCCCGCCGGGATGGATGGTCATCTTCGAACGATGTGCATCATCAAGAATGGTCTTCCTCTAATCCTCGTCCCGTGGTACACAAAGTCTACCATCCCTACGTAACCAACCCTTATCATCTAGGATATAACTACGGAGATGGCTCAATGACTGCCCTATGTTGAGCTTCTCTACTAACTCAACCAACTGTGGGTCATCTCGCTGTGCCTCACCAATCCGTCCCAAAAGCGTAGGTCTGACCTCTAAGATGCTAGCAAACCAGGTACGAAGTCAATGGAAGGTCTAAAGTCAAACGTAGAGATTAACTCTAAGCTTCGTTGCTCAACAAACAACGGGCTCAAGGACAACGTTTTCTTACTTAAGTCATCTTCCACCACGTTACCCTTGCCATGGGTATATTCTATTTCGAAGTCGTAGGATGCTAAGAATTCCATCCAACTTTTGCTGCATCAAGTTCAAGTCCTTTTGAGAGAACAAGTATTTTAGCGATTTGTGGTCAGTGAACAATTCGAACTTCTCGCCGAGAAGATAATGGCGCCAAGACTTAAGCGTGAAAACAATAGTGGCCAAATCTAGTTCATGTGTAGGGTAATTTCTCTCATGCATTCTCAATTGCCTTCCACCATAGGCTATTACCCTTCCCTCTTGCATTAAGACTGCGCCTAGTCCTGTCCTACAAGCATCGGTATAAACAACAAATGGCTTACTCCCATCTGGCAACACTAAGACTAGGGCTGTGTTCAAAGCTCTCTTTAAACGTTGGAACGCATCATCACAATCTATGTCCAATGTGAAAACTAGGTTCTTCTTCATCAAGCGTTTTAATGGAGCTGATATTTTTGTGAAGTATTTGATAAACTTCCTATAGTAGCCAGCCAACCCTAATAAACTCCTCACCCCGATAGCATTTTTAGGGACCTTCCAATCTTGGATGGCCACTACCTTCGCGGGATCCACACCTATCCCTTCTTTGGAAACCACGTGCCCTAAGAATCGCACTTCCTTCCTCCAAAAGTGACATTTAGAAAATTTTGCTTTAAGGCTATGCGCTCAAAGGGTCTCCAACACTTCCCTAAGATGTAGGGCATGCTCTTCCTCACTTTTAGAAAAGATCAAGATGTCGTCCACAAAGACTACCACGAATTTATTAAGGTACTCCCTAAACACCCTACTCATCAAGTCAACAAAGTATGCAGGGGCGTTTGTCAAACCGAAGGGCATCACAAGCCACTCGAAGAAACCGTCTGGAGTCCTAAAGGCAGTCTTGTCTATGCTATCATCAGCCACTCTCAACTGATGGAAACCCGTGGCTATGTCCAACTGCGAAAACACCGAGGCGCCAACTAACTGATCGAAGAGATCGTCAATCCTCGGCAGTGGGTGTCTATTCTTCTTAGTAAGCTTATTAAGTTCTCTATATTCCACACAAAGTCTAAGGGACCCATTTGCCTTCGTGGCAAATACTACTGGAGCACCCTACTCCGATATACTACAAATGCGGAACCCCTTCTCAAGCAATTCTTTCACTTGCTTATTGAGTTCTCTTCTCTCTCTTAGAGCCATGTGGCGCACTGGCAATGCAACTGGCTTTGCATTATCTGCTAGATATATTCGAAAGTCTATCTCACGTTTTTGGGGTAAACCCCTCACCTCATCGAAGACATCAACATATTCAGGGACTATAAGAACGGAATGTAAATCTTCATCGGATGCGTTAAGGGATTCTAGGTAGCTAAGCATTACTGGACCTATGGGTCACAAAAAATATCAAGGGTCTTTCCACAACAAGTCATCAATCTAACTACCCTTCTTTCACAATCTAGGATGGCCCCGTATCTAATTAGCCAATCCATACCTAGAATCAAGCCGTAGCCCATGAAGCCAAGAACAAAGGCGTTGCATTCAAACCCGACGCCCAAGATAAACACTCTCAAATCCCGACAAATAATAGAAAGATGAGTTGAACCACCAATAGGATTTGAGACTACTAAGTTTCCGTAACTAAACTAGTATCTAGGTGCAGTGTTTCAACTAATGATATAGAGATAAACGAATGTGATGTGCCAGAATCGAATAAAGTACGGAAAGGATGATCAAATTGAAAAATTAAACTTTCAACGGAAATTGCTCTACCTAGTTCCTGTAGCGGTGGGACCACGAGAGCCTGAACTTGCCCCCTTGCCTGCCCTGGTGCCATTAGAGCCTGCACCTGTCCACCCGTGGTAGACCCTGCCCTCTGCCCTTTCCTTGGGAAGTCCTTAATCAGATGTCCCACTTCGCCACAGTGGAAATAACCAGTCTTCTTTTTCTTCCTACAATCTTTGCTTTGATGGCCTAGTGTCACACAATTAAAACATTTTTTCTTTCCCTTATCATTATTGCCTTTACCACCTTTCTTGTTTTGTTGTTGCTGTTGCGGTTTCTTTTGATCCCCTGTCTTCTCGGGTGCCTTATTAGCACTGGCGCCCTTCACCTCTTCATGCATAAGTGCCATGTCAACTAGTCTCTCAAAGGTAGCCCCCATGGGGATGTGGGTCAAAGCTAACCCATGAAGTGGCTCGTTCAAACTCTTAACAAATCTTAGGGCCTTATTTTCTGGTGTATTCACCAAGTCCAAGTCAAATCTCGCCAACTGGTTGAACTTTTTGACGTATTCTTCCACCTATAGATTCCCTTGCTTCAATGCCAAAAACCTTTCCATGTAGAGATTCTCTTCAGCCAGTGAGAGAAACTTCGCCTCAAACCTCCGCCTAAAATCTGGCCATGTATCGACTAGACGTTCTCAATTAGTGACCTCCCACCAAAACGAGGCCTCATCCTTCATTAGCCAGGCAGCTAACTGGACCTTTCTTCCATCTTCCACTTCAAAGATCCCAAACTATTCTTCCACCTCCTTTAGCCAATTTCGAGCTTCAACAAATGTCTCCGTCCCGTGAAAAGGTTTTCCACCCATTGTCTGAAAGTCCTTACTTATCTTAGCAAAAGTATCGACGCGAGGAGGAGGAGGAGGAGCATTTGCTGGACCTGCGGTGGTGGCCCTAGTCTCCAAATACCTCCAAAACCATCCTGGTATCGTTATCCCCTCAGGTATCTTGGGAATTCCAGGCATGCTGAAACGAAAAAGGAAAGATTCAATACAAAAGAATCGAAGGAAAGATATATGGCTCTTGGGGTTATGCTTTCTAAAATAAGCTTTTCTCATGAAAATACTTTCCTTAAAACATATTTTTGAAGGTACTTCTTTATAAAAGTTGTTTTTCAAAAACACTTTTCAAAATTCATATCTGTTCTAGTAACCTTCAGCTCTGATACCACGTGTAACACCCTACGTCCATTAATGTCACTCACAAAGGGAATGCATTAACTTTCATGGAGCATTTTAAGTGTGTATGGAACATAAACTTAACAACAAGATAGATATAAACAGTACTAAAACTTTAAAACTTTAATTCATTGCAGCGGAAAATACATAAGTTTGATTACATCATCAAAACCAGAGCCAAAGTACACAATATCCATCTTGACCGACTCAAAGTACATAAATTGAAAGACATAACCCAAGTACAAAATAGCCATAATTAAGAGAGGCTATACTTTACTTCAGCGATCCAAGCAATCTTCTAAATGCAAGAAATACAGCTATCCAAAATCAAGCTCCACTAGTGCTAGCTCCAACCCGAGCACCTGGGGGGGAAAGGAAGAAATGAGGAGGGAACAAAGGGGGTCAGACATAAAGTCTGGCGAGTGCGATAACTTTAATAATATAATTACCAAAATAACTAGGCTATGGCATAAGTTGGAAAATAAGGAAATGACTGTGAACAATTAAGTATAGCAGAGTAAACAAGGAAATAAGGTTGAACTAAGATAACGTTAAAGTGCACCTAAACCACTATAAGATAATTACTATACTACACCACCACTATAAGGTAATTGCTATACTGCACTACCACTAGTCACCCTAAGTTTGATCCCGCCTACAAAACTTAATAATGATAATGGCAGTTTCATGCACCCCTAGTTGCCTTCATAGGTGTCGCCTGCCACTATCTTCACTAGGTGTACCCACTACCCCCCATGCGATCGGCTCCCTAAATCGTAGATAACCGTGATGGCCCCACAGTGGGGTGTATCACTCCGCAAAGTGGCATCCCGATACCACCAATAATGCACGACTTATACCTACACGATGCAACAACGTCTTACCTACCAGCCCAGGTCCACACACGCATATGAACCCGTTGGACTTGTGTTGCCACCACTAACCCGATTTGGCCTCTTACAGTCAAGCCCAGTATGCGTGTCCCGTCCTCGACTAGGATCAAGCCTACAAAGATACGTATGGGTTACTAGTTGAAAAGGGCTCCCATTACTTGACACAAGCTATCCACCTAAGCTTGGTCCCCTCTAGTACATCCCACTTAACCCTCTTTTTATTCATGTTCACTTACATGTTTCAAATTTTGGTTAAGTGTTTCTAATCGTATTTCAAATGCCACCCAAGGAACCAACTAAATTCCACATGCCACCCAAGGCACCCACTTAACCCCCTCATGTCACACAACATGTTTATCTGGTGAAGTGTTTCCTAATTCATTAAGACCGTAACCTCATAAAGACCTCCCACATTAGACTGGCATTTGTGTCAGCTGGATTTGCCGGGTGGGTCCGGGCAGTCTTACACCACAAACGAGCCTAACCTTGTGTCTTTACAATTGTTACATATTTAATTTATGCCTAAGACCTCCCACACTAGACTGGCATTTGTGGCAGTTGGATTTGTCGGGCAGGTCCGGGCAGTCTTACACCACAAAAGAGCCTAACCTCGCTTCTTAGATGATTAATTACTCCTAATTAATCATTCCCCAAATTGAATTACTTTCCCTATTCAAATAATAAATCAATTCCAAATTTAACTATGTCCATAATTGACTCAATTATGTCCATCCATTTATGGTATGCAAAATCATACCAATTTTCATCACAAATTCATTTTATGCCATTTAAGGCATTTATGCCAATTCTTAATATTAAATCTTTTTAATATTATCCCATTACCCCATGTTGTACGTTCGTTCGTTTAACGTAAAATTTACGTTAGACTCAAATAGTCTAACTCATAGAATAAAGAGAAAACATCACAACATACATATAGATAAAACTAGATCTAAACATAGGGGTGAACTTGCATGCGTGAATGATGTTCTACATCTAGAACTTGCATAGGCCAAAATTTCAACTTGCATAAAACTACATATGTCATAGATCCAAATCTAAAGGTGTGAACTTGTTTAGGTAATAGTCACAACTTGCATAAATCATGTATGTCATGGATCTACATCTAGAGATGTAAACTTGCATAGGCAATAACCACAAACTTGCATAACATGATTCATATTCCAAACTCATATATTTATACAAACTTGCATATGTGATTTATGGAACATAACAATGGTGTAAACTTACATCTAAACATGTATACTAGCATGTAGAATTTATTATAGAACTCACACATGTCATAGCCTAACTTTAGATCAAATTTTCACTTAAACTAGTTGTCATGAAACATGTAAGGTTACATATAATTTTCCCCAATTTGCATATGATTCATGTCTAAATCAAAATCTAAACATGCATACATACATATGATTTATCATATGAATCAACATAACCAAACTAGCATATGAACAACATGAGCCAATCATAGAATTACAACATAGATGATAGCATCGTAACTTTACAACATAGATGATCACAACATAACATCATAGAATTTACAACATGTATGATAACATCACAATTTTACAACATAAATAATAACATGCGGTCAATAATTCACGTCATATCCATATATTCCACATTATAACTTAATCCAATTAAATTGCTAATTATTTATTAAAGAAATCGAACTCACAACTCATAGAAGTTCTTGAGTTCTGAATTCTGAGTTCTGAAGTTGTATTGGCTTTCCTTTGAAGTAGATTCATTGTTAGAGTTGAAAAGAATTGATTTAGACTAGCTTTCTTCCTCTCTAATTGGTGGCGGCTATTCTGAGTTGCTAGGTGACAGCATGGAGGCCATGATTCTAATTTTATTTTGATTTTAGGGTTTGAGTCTATAGATGTTTTTATAGAGCTTAGGATTAGTTTAAGTTGTCCGATCAACCAGAATTAATCCCAGCCAATCAGAGCAGATCAGAAACCCTAATGAGTCAGCACACAGTCATTAACATGTCATTAATCAAATCTACCCGGAGGGGGGGGGGGGCAGGACGACCTGGTCAGGGTAGGTTGACCCTACGGTCGACCTGGCCCTGGCGGGAATTTTCCCGCCTAGCCTGTTTGACTCTTAAATTTGAATTTTCTGAAATCTGTTTTGAATTTTCAGAAACTTCCTATGGCCATAACTTCTTCATACGAAGTACAATTCACGCAAACTCGGACTCTATCTCAACCAGAATTCTGAGACGAACACAATGGTTAACCCATTTCCCTTATTTCTCACATCTAAGATTAGTTATTCTTTAATTTGTTACTATAGTGTTAATAGAAATACGGGGTGTTACAACAATGATGAAGGTGTTAAGGAAACACCAATTGAAAGCGAAGTTTTCTAAGTGTTACTTCTGGAGAAGAGAAGTGAGGTTCTCAAGCCATGTTGTTTCAGAGAATGGGATTGCCGTAGACCCTGCGAAGGTGGCTACAGTACAAGAATGGTCTACGCCCAAGAATGCAACAGACATAAGAAGTTTCTTGGGGTTAGCTGGATATTATCGTAAGTTCATCCAAGGCTTCTCTAAGTTAGCGACACTGTTAACTCAGTTAACCAAGAAGAATAGCGCTTTCGTCTGGGATGAAAGGTGCGAGAATGCATTTGAGGGTCTGAAGGGGAAGTTGACGAAAGCACCAATGTTAGTTATTCCTAAGGGGAACGAAGAGATGACAGTATACACGGATGCCTGTGGTACCCGACTAGGTGCTGTATTGATGCAAGGAGGTAGGGTAGTAGCATATGCTAGTCGGCAACTGAAACTGCATGAGAAAACATATCCTACCGATGATTTGGAATTGGCAGCGATCGTATTCGCGTTGAAGATGTGGAGACATTATCTCTTGGTAGGAAGATTCGAGTTGTTTACCGATCATAAATGTTAAAGTATCTTTTCTCTCAGAAGGATCTAAACCTCCATCAGCAGAGATGGTTAGAATTCTTGGCTTCCTATGATTTTGATATCGCATATACACCAGGAAAGGGAAATACAGTAGCTGATGCATTGAGTAGGAGACATGCCAGTTTAGGGGCTATGTTTCTTGAATGGAAGCAACTGGAGTATATCGCAGTGTACGATTTCAGACTAAAGTGCGAATTGGATCCGTAGATGTTAGCAAGTTTGATGATCAGACCTACTTTGATTGAGGGAATTGGTTCCAGTCAAAGGGACGATCCTAACCTATTGGAAATCATCTCCAAGTTAAAGATAGGTATCGAAAGTGAGGAGATGAAAAAGTGTTGGCTTGATCGAGAAGGATGGCTTAGAAAGAATGGGAGACTAGTTGTGCCCAATGTCAATAGATTGAGAGGAGAAGTACTTGGAGAATGTCATCACTCAAAACAAACTATACATCTCGATGGTAACAAAATGTATCAAGACATGAAGCAGACCTACTACTGGGAAGGAATGAAAAGAGACATTGGGAAGTTTATATACAAATGCATGAACTGCCTGCTAGTTAAAGCTGAGAAAAAGAATCCTATTGGTTTGTTGCAACCGTTAGAAATTCCAAAACGGAAATGGGAACAAGTCTCAATGGATTTCGTTGATGGTTTACCAAGAACTAGATCAGGTCATGATAGTACTTGGGTGATTGTGGATCGATTGACCAAGAGTGCAAGGTTCATACCAGTCAAGTCAAATAGGATGGCAGCTAAGTTAGCGGAATGTATATGAAGTGGGTAGTGAGATTTCATGGAGTACCTAAAAGTATTCTGAGTTACCGAGATCCGTTATTTACTAGTGGGTTCTGGAAGAGCTTACAAGAGGCTTTAGGATCATAATTACATCCCAGTACCGCGTATCATTCTCAAACCAATGGTCAGACAAAGAGGGTGAATCGCATATTGGAGGATCTCTTGAGAGCTTGTATATTGGATTTTGATGGATCACGTGATGACCATTTGCATCTAGTGGAGTTCACATATAATAATAGTTATCAATCCAGTATTGGTATGGCTCCATTTGAAATTTTGTACAGGAGACCGTGCAATTCACAATCGTGTTGGTTGGAAACAGGTGAGAAATTCATGCTTGGGCCAGATGAAAAAGAGAAACTTCAGGCAAGATCAAGGTTGTCCAACAGCGAATGAAGGCTGCCCAAGAAAGGCAGAAGAGTTATGCTGATAAGAGGTGAAGAGATTTAAAATTCTCCGTTGGCGACTTAGTGTTTGTCAAGATTTCTCCGTTAAAGAGCATGATTCGATTTGGTAGGAGAGGCAAGTTAGCACAAAGATTTGTTGGTCCATTCGCAGTTCTCGAGCAAGTTAGGAATTTGGCATATAAAGTTGAGTTACCTGAAAAGATGACACGTGTTCACAACGTATTTCATGTTTACCAGTTAAGGAAGTTCGCACATACCCTGATATGGCTATTTCACCGGATCAGTTGGATGAAAACGAAGTAACCCAAGGCGGTTGGGAACCGCAGGCCGATATGTATTGTCGAGTACGATACGAAGCAACTTCGAAGGAAGAGGGTGAAACTAGTCAAAATCCAGTGGGGGTGATAATGAGAATAACTGTACCCAGGAAATAGAGGAGAGCATAAGGAAGTCGCATCAAGATTTTTTTGCATGGTCAGATTTTAGTAGCGATAGTTGTTCCCTTGTTAGTAAACCACAGGCTAGGATAAGCTTGAAATATTATTATGTATGTTTGATTGTTTGTAAATGGTTGTTAGGCATGCGGGACCCATTGCATGTTTTAAATAAGGAATTCCGGGGGCGAAATTCCTTAAAGGAGGAGAATGTAACGACCTGTATTCTACGCACCCTAGAATATTTGTTTCAATTACAAGCGAAGCCCTATGGTCGTGTAACTTTGGGGAACGACTATTGGGGTTATTTCCCATGTTCATGATTTTTGCCGATTTTTATACCACCATTTTACACCTGCTGAATCTTGTTTCGTCTATAACTTTTTATTGGTAACGATTTTTGACCTGAAACAACTTGCATTGGATTCAGATGATGGTTTACCTTTCCGTAGAGTGGTCACATTAGCCAAACGATCTTACCATTTGGGAGATATGGCTGAAACAAAGTCTGGGAGGTGAAAAACAGTTTAACGGGCCTAATTAGGGTGATTAGCAGCTAGGCCCATAACCCATTTCAGGATTAGGGTTATGGGAGGGCTGATAGGGTTAGGGAAAACATTTCATTTCAGTTTTCCAGCCGCTTTTTACATCCTTGAAACCATAGCAATGGCCTCCTCCTTCTAAATTTGTCTCAAATCGCTTTCAAATCGCGTAATAGCTTAATCTACACCAAATCAAGGAAGATTAGCATCAAATCAGAGTTGGATCTGCTGTGTTGCACTGGAAACCACCCCAAAATAGTAGTTTCAGATCTAAAATTTTATTTGTGGCTAAAGTGAGTGATTAGCATATTTTTACACTAATTACGGCTAATTAGGAATGATTAGTGTTAATTAACGAAATTATGCATTATAAAAATCTGGAAAAATATGTAAAAATTCTCAAATATTATTTCATGCCTATGTTAGAAATTGGGGTTAATTTGGACATGTTTTGCTAATCGTATGCTTAAATCATGATTATGTGGATTAAGGGGAAAACATGGGTTTTGGGTATGTTTGATCAATTTTAACATATTAGACTGTTGTTTTGGTGTTTATGGTTGATTGTCCATATTGCTATTACTGTTTGGAATGCTTTGTGATTGTATAGTCAAATTAGGTTGGTCGAAAATGTCGTCGTATGGCATAAATAACTTGCTGGAAAGAGTTACGGAAATTGGTCACCCCGTTCATGAGGCACCCTCCACGATCGTGACACTATCATCACGAGCCGCCCCAGTCGTGAACCACCTTATAAGATGACCCCCTTCACGAACCACGAACCGGATGCCACCCACGAGCCTCTCCAGCATCGCACGAGCCAAGCAAGTAATTACGAACCGTGGGGCATCCTTCACCACGAGCCGAACCGCCAGGGAAGTACTGGTAATGAGCCGACCCGATGGCCACCAGTCATCACGAACCGAAAGGATCATCGCAAACCGTCAAGCATCCACGAAATATAGGCCGAGCTTTGGACTTGAGTATCGAATCGAGACATGACGAAGGGTATGAATTAAACGGAATGAAAGCTGAAGAATCACGAACCAAATGATGATCAAAACCCGAGATGCAAAGGTAGTCCAAATAGGAAGCTAGAACTCAGGATCCAGATGGGAATCAACGAGTTAACTTCATGAGTTGGACTTTGCTGCGAGACGAATGCAAAAGGGTTATCAATGTCTATAGCTTTGACTCACCACTGAGAGACTAATATTAGTTATGGATCAGTGCAGTGGAGTTGTCATGACTCTATGGGGCAAAGTGATCGTAGCAGGGTTATGAGCCAGTGCAGTGGTGTTGTCATGACTCCATGGGCAGAGTGGACATAGCAAAGGATTAGTGGCTATGGATCAGTGCAGTGGAGCCATCATGACTCCAGGGGCAGAGTGATCGTAGCAAAGAATTCGGTGATCAAAGTGGTAGATATCGTATACTTTACGCACTGAGTGAGAGATGTGAGGATGATTGCTATGTTTGATGTTTGCTATCACCATGGCGTGCACACCCCCGCCCCATTATTTTCACACCATGAGTTAGTGTCACCTTAGAGTACTGTACACCTTGTTGTTCTAACTCTTTTTTTGTAGGTCCAGGTTCATGTATGGTTATGTATACTTGTTATTGTTCTATTTTTGCTGCTTATCACTCATACCAGACTTTTGTCTGACCCAGAGTTTTATGTCTCTTCTTTTTACTCTGGGGACTCTTAAATGAGCAGACTAGAGACAGGTCAGGTGGTTATGCACGACTAGCTGTCCTGAGACGAGCATGAGTGTGACACCCCATGTCCATTAATGTCACTCACAAAGAGAATGCATTAACTTCTATGGAGCGTTTTAAGTGTGTATAGAACAGAAACTTAACAACAAGACAGATATAAAACAGTACTTAAAAAAATTTAAACTTCATTCATTCCAGCTGTAAACAAATAAGTTTGATTACATCATCAAAAACCAAATACTAGAGTCAAGTACATAATATCCTTCTTGACTAAATCAGAGTACATAAAATGAAAGACATAACCCTACATAAAATAGCCATAAAGAAGATAGGTTGAACTTTTACTTCAGCGATCCAAGCAACTTCCAAAGAAAGAGATAAAGCTGTCCAAATCAAGCTCCGCTAGTACTAGTCCCACCTTCAGCACCTGAGGGGGGGGGGGGACGGAAGAAAAGAGGTGGAAACAAAGGGGGTCAGACATAAAATCTGGCGAGTGCAATAACTTTAAAAATATAATCATTAAGTAACTAGGATAAGGCATAAGCTGGAAAATAAGGAAATGACTATGAACAATTGGGTATGACAAAGCAAACAAAGGAAACTGGATGAACAAAGATAACGTTAAGGGCGTACCTAGTCACTACAGGATAATTACAACACTGCACCACACCAAACACCCTAAAGTTGTTCCCTCCTACAGAACTTAATAATGATAATGGTAGTTTCATGTAGCACTAGTTGCCTTCATAGGTGCCGCCTGCTCCTATCTCCACTAGGTGTACCCACCACCCCCATTCGATCGGCTCCCTAACTCATAGATAACCGTGCTGGCCCCATAGTTGGGTGTATCACTCCCCAAAGTGGCAAGCCGATACCACCAAAATGCACGGCTTATATCTACATGATGCAACAATGTATTACCTACCCGCCTGGGCCCACACACGCATATGACCCTGTTGGACTTGCGTTGCCACCGCTAACCCATTTTGACCTCTTACAATCAAGCCCAGTACGTGTGTCCCTTCCTCGACTTGGGTCGAGCCCACAAAGATACTTAATGGGTTACTGGTTTGATAAGGGCCTGCATGCATGACACAAGCTTTTCACCTACGCTTGGTCCCCTCTAAGGTTTTTCCCCACTTAATCCCATTCTTATTCATGTCTTCTTACATGTTTCAATCTTGGTTAAGTGCATCTAATCGTATTTCATATGCCACTTAAGGCACCCACTTAATTCCACATGCCACCCATGGCACCCACTTAACCCCCTAATGTCCCACCACATATTTATCTGGTTAAGTGTTTCTTAATTCATTAACACCGTAACCTTGTCAATACCTCCCACGTTAGACTGTCATTTGTGGTAGCTGGATTTGCCGAGCGGGTCCGGGCAGTCTTACACCATAAACGAGCCTAACCTCGTGCCTTTACAACTATTACGCACTTAATTCATGCCTTCGACCTCTCATATTAGACTGGCATTTGTGGCTGCTGGATTTGCTGGGCGGGTCCGGACAGTCTTACAACACGAACGTGTCTAACCTCGTGTCTTAGGCGGTTTATTATTACACATCTTTATTTAATCCCAAAGTGGATTAGTATCCCTATTCAAAATTTGTAAATAAATTCCAAATCTACTTATGTCCATAATTGACTCAATTATGTCCATAAATGCCAATTTTTCCAGTTAATGTCTTAATTTAATTATATGCCTTTTTCAAGGCCATTTGCCAATTCTCAATATGTGTATATTCAATACTACCCCCATCGTCCCCACGTTGTTCGTTCGTTAATAATGACATATATGTATATTAGACTAGCAATTAGTCTAACACATAAAAGAGAAGAAATATCGCAAATTTGCATAACACACAAAATGGATCTAATCTTACAAATAAGGATTACAACATAACTTGCATAAACTTGTTACTGTCATGAATCTAAACATAGTCCTAAAGGTGTGAACTTGCATATATATATATATATATATATATATATATATATATAATATAGTTTTTCACCTAAAACTTGCATATATGAATGCAGCTCTTCATCCAAAACTTGCATAGGCCATAGTCACAAACTTGCATAAACTGTGTACATTATAGATCTAAATCTAAAGGTGTAAACTTGCATATATGTGAATCCAATTTCTACCTAAACTAGCATATAGTCACTTTATTCGATTCACATGTAAACTTGTATACAATTCATATAGAAAGTAACATATAATCTACCCCAAACATATGTACAATTCATATAGAAACTAGCATATAATCTACACCCAAACTTGCATATAAAATGATGTCAAACGTGAATCAAGTTGAACATAGGTGATTTGGCATATGAAAAGGGATCCACAACAAAACAATCATAATGGACAACTAACATATATTCACAGAATATCACATTTTTCCAATGTCTCAAAAACATAGCCATATAACCCAATTTATAACTTAACCCAATTAACATATTAATTATCTTATTAAAGATATTGAACTCAAAACTCAAAGAACGTCTTGAGTTCTGGAATCTGAGTTCTGAAATTGATTAAGCTCGCCTTTGGAGTAGACAAATTCGTTGTTTTTGTTTATAAATTTGAGTTGAATTGAGTTGATTAGCTTCACTTTCTCTCCAGTTAGTGGCGGCTACTCTAGGTTGCAAGGTGATAACATGACGGCCATGGTCTAATTTTCATTTTGTTTTAGGGTTTGAGTCTACATGTGTTTATATAGAATTTAGGATTAATTTAGGCCATCCGATCAACCTAGAATCAATCAAAACATCCAGCCAAAATAGGGTGACACCTCAGCCCTAATTGACTCAGCACTAAGTCACAAAATCGTCATCTTTCAGATCTGCCCGGGGGAGGGTGGGCAGGTCGACCCCTAGGTCGACACTAAGGTCGACCTGTCTATGGGGAGGTCGACACTAAGGTCGGCCCCCAGGTCAACCTGGCCTTGGGCGGGAACTTTCCCGCCCTGCCCAGTTCCATGTCTTAATTCGTTTTTGAATTTTTAGAAACTTCCGACAGCCATAACTTCTTCATAAGAAGTCCAATTTATGCAAACTTGGACTCTATCTCCACCAGAATTCCGAGACGAACACAATGGCATAACCCGTATCCCTTGATTCTTACATTTAAAATTAAGTATTCTTTAATTTGTTAACCTTAACATTTAAAATTTACGGGGTGTTACATTCTCCCCTCCTTAAAGGATTTCGCCCCCGAAATCTCCAAGTTAAGGAGAATGCATATCCTAACATCCAATCATCCATCTACTCAACCATTAACCACATGCATCCATTGTCCTTACAGAATTTCTAATGCTGTATGAACATATGCAAGAAGTGTGTGTATATGTTCCTTATCTAATGCTAAATCAGGCGGTCTACTGATTCAGTTGACCTCCTTAATGCAAATCATGATAGTGCCATGCGTCCATTATGTATGCGAAAGAATCCTATCAATACATATTATTTCTACGTGTGTGCACAATCATTCATCAAAATGCAGCATCCATATGATAACACACTCACTGTACAACCATTAACTTAAATATGCACACAATTATATGCAACATAAAGGTGATTGAGCCGATCTAGTGCCTAAGGTGTGTGTATTTGCAACCACGAGCAACCACTAGCAACCACTTGCATCCATTTGCATTCATTAAACATAACATGTCTTAAACACATGTTTCAACCATAGGGTTCTTCCTAACTAAAGATCGAAGATGTCATCGCAAGGATAATACTAAAAGATAGGACAAGTATCAACAAAACGGTAGAAAAAAGAGAAATTAAAACATACCCTCGAAAAGGAAAGGGTACAACGTACGCATCTTATCTTCCATCTCCCAAGTCGCGTCTCTTTGATCATCTCCCCACTGCACTTTGACTAACTTGACCTCTTTGTTGCGAAGCTTTTTGACCTCCGATTCAAGAATGCGTGTAGGAGCTCGTCTGATCGTGGCATTGCGCTCTACTTCCACTTCTTTGAGCGTGCTTGGCTCTACCACTTCTGTTGTATCATGTAAACACTTACGCAAATGTGAAATGTGAAATACGTCATGAACTCCGCTGAGCTTCTCTGGTAACTTTACGCTGTACGCCATCTTCCCGATCCTCTCTGTAATTGGAAAGGGTCCTACGAACGTTGGTGCCAACTTCCCTACTGATCCGAAACGGATTACATTTCTTAATGGTGAAAGCTTAATAAAAACCATGTCTCCAACATCGAACTTAAGATCGGCCCGTCTCTTATCAGCATATGACTTATGTCGGTCCTGCGCCGTCTTCATTCGCCATCGAATCGGGTCTATTGTCTCCGAAGTCTCCCTAATCATGTTGGGTCCAAGCAGTACCTTATCCGTGGATTCCCACCAACATGTAGGTGATCGACACGGTCGTCCACAAAAAGCCTCAAAAGGTGCCATTCCAATGCTAGCCTGAAAACTATTATTATAAGCAAACTTTACTAGTGGAAAGTGTTCTTCCCATGTTCCTCTAAAGTCTAGAATGCATAGCCTCAGAAGGTCTTCTTGAATCCGATTCACCCTCTCGATCTGGCCGTCCGTCTGAGGATGATAAGCGGCACTTAAGCATAATTGCATTCCAACTGCCTCTTGTAAGCTCTTCTAAAATTTGCTTGTGAAAATAGGATCTCGATCGCTCACAATGCTGGAGGGTATGTCGTGCAAACGAACTATCTCTCGAAGGTAAACATATGCTAACCATGCGGCAGTCCTTTTACTTTTGATGGGAATAAAATGGGCACTTTTAGTAAGTTGGTCTACAATTACCTAAATTCCCGTATTACGCTTCCTCGATCTTGGTAACCCATCTACAAAATCCATGGAAACGCTTTCCCATTTCCAAAGCAGAATCTCTAAGGGATGGAGCAACCCTCCAGGATTCTTTTGCTCCGCCTTGACCTGTTGGCACACTAAGCATCTAGTAACGAATTCGGCCACGTCCTTTTTCGTTTCGGCCCAAAAGAAAACTCTCTTCATATCCCTATACATCTTATCACCACCGGGATGTATGGTCATCTTCAAGCGATGTGAGCCTTCAAGAATTGCCTTCTTCAAACTTTCGTCTTGTGGTACGCAATGTCTTCCATCTCTACGTAGCCAATCTCTTTCATCTATAGCATATGTATCGGGTTGTCTTGAGGACTCCCCTCCTATAAGCTTGCCTACTATACAACCAATTGTGGGTCGTTTCGTTGTGCCTCTCCAACTCAACCCAAAAGTGTAGGTTGCACCTCTAATGATGCCAACAATCCGAGTACATATTCGACAGAGGGTCTGAAGTCAAAGGAAGATATATACTCTAAACTCTATTGCTCTACGAACAGAGGACTTAAGGTTAACTTCTTTCTGCTTAAGGCATCGGCTGCAACGTTACCCTTACCAGGGGTATATACGATCTAAAAATCATAGGATGCCAAAAACTCCATCCACCTCTGTTGCCTCAAGTTTAGGTCCTTCTGAGAGAATAAATACTTTAGCGACTTATGGTCTGTATACAACTCAAACCTTTCGCCAAGCAAAAAATGACGCCACGACTTAAGCGCAAAAACTATAGCTGCCAACTCTAAGTCGTGGGTAGGGTAATTTTTCTCGTGGGGTTTCAATTGTCTTCCACTATAGCATATCACCCTTCCCTCTTGCATTTAAACTGCGCCAAGCCTTGTCCCGCAAGCATCGGTATATACAGTGAATGTCTTACTCCCGTCTAGTAAAACTAAAACTAGATCGATCGTCAAAGCTCTCTTCAGACATTGGAAAGCATTGTCACAGTCAATGTCCTAAGTAAAAGTCAAATTCTTCTTCGTTAATCGAGTGAGAGGGGCTGATATCTTCACGAAGTCCTTAATGAACTTCCTATAATAGCCAGCCAGCCCTAAAAAGGTTCTTACTTCGGTTGCGTTCTTAGGCGTTTTCCAATCTTGGATTGCCACTACCTTAGTGGGATCAACAGTTATCCCTTCCTTAGAGACCACTTGTCCTAAGAACCTCACTTCTTTTCTCCAAAAATGGCACTTGGAGAACTTAGCTTTTAGCTGATGTGCTCGTAGGGTCTCTAAGACTTCCCTAAGGTGTAGGGCATGCTCTTCTTCGTTTTTAGAGAAAACCAAAATATCGTCTATAAAGACTACCACAAATTTGTTCAGAAACTCTCTAAACACCCTACTCATTAAATCAACAAAGCATGCAGTGCATTCGTCAAACCAAAAGGCATGACGAGCCACTCGAAGAAACCTTCAGGAGTTCTAAATGCAGTCTTATCGATGCTATCTTCAGCCACCCTTAGCTGATGAAACCCTGTAGCCAAATCCAGTTGCGAGAAAAACGAAGCTCCTACCAACAGATCGAATAAATCGTCTATCCTCGGTAACAGGTGTCAGTTCTTCTTTGTTAGCTTATTCAGCTCTCTATAGTCCACGCACAATCCAAGTGAACCATCAGTTTTAGTAGCAAAAACGACTGGAGCACCCCACTCCGAAATACTTCTTCTTATGAACCCCTTCTCAAGCAGTTCTTTCACTTGCTTACTGAGTTCTCTTCTCTCCCTCGGAGCCATGTGGCACACTGGTAATGCAACTGGCTCTGCATTATCTACTAAGTATATTCGAAAGTCTATCTCACGCCTCGGGGGTAAACCTCGAACTTCATCGAAGACATTCGAGTATTCACGGACCACTCTAACAGACTGCAATTCCTCAACAGACACGTCAAGCAATTCTAGATAACTTAGCATAACCGAATTCATGGGATTACAAGAGATTTCGCGAGTGTTTCCCAAGTGAGTCATAAGCCTAACCTCTCTCTTTTCACAATCTAGAACGACTCCATTACTGGATATCCAATCCATGCCCAAAATTAACCCATAGCCCGTGAAGCCCAAAACATAAGCATCACATTTAAACCAAACACTAAGTATAGAAATCTCCAAATCCAAACAAACCATCGACAAATAGGCTGAGCCCCCAATTGTATTTGAAACAACTAAGGTATCCCCTACTATACTGGTGTTTAGGTGTAGTGATTCAACTAAAGTAGTAGATATAAAAGAGTGCAATGCGCCAGAATCGAAGAGTGTGCGAATAGGATGATCGAAAAGATAAACTAAACTTTCAACGGAAATTGTTCTACCTCGTTCTTGCAGCGTTGGGACCACGAGAGCCTGGACCTGCCCCCTTCCCTGCCCCGGTGCCATGAAAGCCTGAATCTGCCCTCCAGAGGTAGGCCATGCCCTCTGCCATTTCTTTGGGCAGTCCTTAATCAGATGTCTTGCATCGCCATAGCGGAAACAACCAGTCTTCTTCTTCTTTCTACAGTCTTTGCTTAGATGGCCTAGTGTCCCATAGTTAAAGCATCTTTTCTTTCTCTTGTCATTGTTGTCTTTACCACCCTTCTTGTTCTGCTGTTGCTGTTTCTCATTGGCGCCTTTCTCCTCTTCATGCATAAGCACCATGTCAACTAGTCTCTCAAAGGTGACCCCCACAGTGATGTGGGTCATAGCTAACCCATGTAGCGGCTCATTCAAACCCTTAACAAATCTCAGGGCCTTCATTTCACGTGTATTCACCAAGTCCAAGCCAAATCTTGCCAACTGATTGAACTTGTTGACGTATTCTTTCACTGATAGAATCCCCTGCTTCAATGCCAAAAACCTTTCCATGTATAGATTCTCTTCAGCCCGTGAGAGAAACTTCGCCTCAAACCTACACCTGAAATCCAGTCATGTATCAACAGGACGCTCTCCATTAGTGACCTCCCAACAAAACGAGGCCTCATCCTTCATTAACCAGGAATCTAACTGGACCATTCTTCCATCTTCTACCTCAAAGATTCCAAACAGTTCTTCCACCTCCTTTAGCCAATTTCAACCTTCAACAAACGTTTTCGACCGGTGAAAAGGTTTTCCGCCCATTGCCCGAAAGTCCTTGCATATATTTGCGAAAGTGTCAACACGAGGAGGAGGAAGAGGAGGAGGAGGAGCATTTGCTGGGCCAGCTACATGGGCCCTAGCTTCCAGATACCTTCTAAATCATCCTTGTACCAGTATCCCCTCGGGTATCTCGGGAATTCCAGACATGCTGAAAAGAAAATGAAAAGATTCAAACGAAGAATTCGAAAGAAAGATATATGGCAGTTGGGGTTATGTTTCCAAAATAAACTTTTCTCTTGAAGATATTCTCTTTAAAACATACTTTTGAAATTATTTCTTCATAAAATGCTTTTGAAAAATAGTTTTTCAAAATATCTTATCTGTTCTGGTAACCTTCAGCTCTGATACCACGTGTGACACCCCATGTCCATTAATGTCACTCACAAAGGGAATGCATTAACTTCTATGGAGTGTTTTAAGCGTGTACAGAACAGAAACTTAACAACAAGAAAAATATAAAATAGTACTTAAAAAAATTTAAACTTCATTCATTGCAGCGATAAACAAATAAGTTTGATTACATCATAAAAAACCAAAGACTAGAGTCAAGTACATAATATCCATCTTGACTAAATCAAAGTACGTAAAATGAAATACATAACCCACCTAAAATAGCCATAAATAAGATAGGCTGAACTTTTACTTCAGCGATCCAAGCAACTTCCAAAGAAAGAGATAAAGCTGTCCAAATCAAGCTCCACTAGTACTAGTCCCACCCTGAGCACCTGATGGGGGGGGATGGAATAAAATAGGTGGAAACAAAGGGGGTCAGACATAAAGTCTAGCGAGTGCAATAACTTTAACAATATAATCATTAAGTAACTAGGATAAGGCATAAGCTGGAAAATAAGGAAATGACTATGAACAATTGGGTATGACAAAGCAAACAAAGGAAATCGGATAAACAAAGATCACATTAAGGGCATACCTAGTCACTACAGGATAATTACTACACTGCACCACACCAAACACCCTAAAGTTGATCCCGCCTACAGAACTTAATAATGATAATGGTAGTTTCGTTTACCTCTAGTTGCCTTCATAGGTGTTGCCTTCTCCTATCTCCATTAGGTTTACCTACTACCCCCATTCGATCGGCTCCCTAACTCGTAGATACCCATGCTGGCCCCACAGTGGGGTGTATCACTCCCTAAAGTGGCTACCCGATACCACCAAAATGCACGGCTTATATCTACACGATGCAACAACGTCTTACCTACCAGCTCGGGCCCACACATGCATATGACCCCGTTGGACTTGCGTTGCCACCGCTAACCCGTTTTGACCTCTTACAATCAAATCCAGTACGCGTGTCCCGTCCTCGACTTGGGTCGAGCTCACAAAGATACTTAATGGGTTACTGGTTTGATAAGGGCCCCTATGCATGACACAAGTTTTCCACCTATTCTTGGTCCCCTCTAAGGTTTTTCCCCACTTAACCCCATTCTTATTCATGTCTTCTTACATGTTTCAATCTTGGTTAAGTGCATCTAATCGTATTTCATATGCCACTTAAGGAACCCACTTAATTCCACATGCCACCCAAGGCACCCACTTAACCCCCTTATGTCCCACCACATGTTTATCTGGTTAATTGTTTCTTAATTCATTAACACCGTAACCTTGTAAAGACCTCCCACGTTAGATTTGCATTTGTGGCAGCTGGATTTGCCGGGCGGGTCCGGGCAGCCTTACACCACAAACGAGCCTAACCTCGTGCCTTTACAACTATTACGCATTTAATTCATGCCTTCGACCTCTCACATTAGACTGGCATTTGTGGCTGCTGGATTTGTCGAGCAGGTCCGGGCAGTCTTACAACACAAACGAGTCTAACCTTGTGTCTTAGGCAGTTTATTATTACACATCTTTATTTAACCCCAAAGTGGATTAATACCCCTATTCAAAATTTGTAAATAAATTCCAAATATACTTATGTCCATAATTGGCTCAATTATGTCCATAAATGCCAACTTTTCAAATTAATGTCTTAATTTAATTATATGCCTTTTTCAAGGCCATTTTCCAAATCTCAATATGTGTATATTCAATATTACCCCCATCGTCCCTATGTTGTTCGTTCGTTAATCATGACATATATGTATATTAGACTAGCAATTAGTCTAACACATAAAAGGGAAGAAACATCGCAAATTTGCATAATACACAAAGTGGATCTAATCTTACAAATAAGGATTACAACATAACTTGCATAAACTTGTTATTGTCATGAATCTAAACATAGTCCTAAAGGTGTGAACTTGCATATATATATATATGTATAGTTTTTCACCTAAAACTTGCATATATGAATGTAGTTCTTCATCCAAAACTTGCATAGGCCATAGTCACAAACTTGCATAAACTATGTACATTATAGATCTAAATCTAAAGGTGTAAACTTGCATATATGTGAATCCAATTTCTACCTAAACTTGCATATAGTCACTTTATTTGATTCACGTGTAAACTTGTATACAATTCGTACAGAAACTAACATATAATCTACACCAAACATATGTACAATTCATATAGAAACTTGCATATAATCTACACCTAAACTTGCATATAAAATGATGTCAAACGTGAATCAAGTTGAACATATTGATTTGGCATATGAAAAGGGATCCACAACAAAACAATCATAATGGACAACTAACATATATTCACAGAATATCACCTTTTTCCAATGTCTCACAAATATAGCCATATAACCCAATTTATAACTTAACCTAATTAACTTATTAATTATCTTATTAAAGATATTGAACTCGCAACTCAAAGAAGGTCTTGAATTCTGGAATCTGAGTTCTGAAAGTGATTAAGCTCGCTTTTGGAGTAGACAAATTCGTTGTTAATGTTTATAAATTTGAGTTGAATTCAGTTGATTAGCTTCACTTTCTCTCTAGTTGGTGGCGGCTACTCTACGTTGCAAGGTGATAGCATGACGGCCATGGTTCTAATTTTTATTTTGTTTAGGGTTTGAGTCTACATGTGTTTATATAGAATTTAGGATTTATTTAGGCCATCCGATCAACCTAGAATCAATCAAAACCATCCAGCCAAGATAGGGTGACACCTCAGTCCTAACTGACTCTGCACTGAGTCACAAAATCGTCATCTTTCAAATCTGCCCGTAGTGGGGGGGGGGGGGGGCAGGTCGACCCCCAGGTCGACACTAAGGTCGACTTGTCTATGAGGAGGTCGACACTAAGGTCGACCCCCAGGTCGACACTAAGGTCGACCCCAGGTCGACCTGGCCTTGGGCGGGAAGTTTCCCGCCCTACCCAGTTCCATGTCTGAATTCGTTTTTGAATTTAAATTTGGATTTCTGGAAACTTCCGACAACCATAACTTCTTCACGCGAAGTCTAATTTACACAAACTCGGACTCTATCTCCACTAGAATTTCGAGATGAACACAATGGTGTAACCCATTTCCCTTGATTCTTAGATTTAAAATTAAGTATTCTTTAATTTGTTAACCTTAACATTTAAAATTTACGGGGTGTTACATGGAGGTTTATACGTATCATTTCCATATATTCTCCCTGTGTTGTTGTTGGTCACTACTTTGGGTATTAGTAGTGTACCTTCCTATTTTGCTTTAGAAAGAGTTTTAAAAGTTGTAATAAAGATGGTTTCGATCATAAGCTGTATTTGGAATTTTCCGCTGCTATGATGGTTTAGTTTTCAGCTTGTGCACTGTCTCACCTGTTTTATATCAAGTTATGTTATTATTATATTTTGTTCTATGCGCTATGAGATATACTGCAGTTTCTTTGTTGATTCATCGTCTTCCTTCTTTTCTTTTGACGACTATCCGGTGTTAGTCGGGCATTCGCACAATGCCTTTAGGGGAAATGTCAGCTGGTCCGAGGCGGGCCTTCATAGAACTGGGTAGTAAGAGGTACAAACATGGTGGGTACCGGCATGTTTCGGCAGGACGGTGAGCGTGCATCACACCGATAGGGAAGATAAGACATTGTAAAGCCAACGATATTCGCTATGTCCTTAGAGCTGATGGGTCGGGTTGGATAAACCCAAGGCCATAGTTGATATAGGTTATCACAACTATGGTTTAGGAGCCGATCGATGGGTGGAATTGGGTTTATCCTAATTTATGAATTGCAAAAATTGGTGTAGAAATCGAATGATTTTACAATTGACTACCTTGTATAAATATACTCTTGTTCTTAATTTCTATAGTGAACTTCAGTTTATTATCCAATATAGATTTCCTCTTTTTTTCTCATGGTAGTAATTACTGGAATCACTAGTCTTTATGTTTGACTAGTTTTGTTTTTCTCTTCTTCCTTCCTCTACCCCAGTTCTCAGGGTGGAGTACCTAACATTTGAGAGAGATTTGACCCAGCTCGGTTCTTTAGAGATTATCATATGTCTTCTTCTTTGTGCTTACATGTACCATTCCATGTTTTTTTCTTCTGTATTTGATGATGAAGGTGATACTTTTTATTTTGGTACTCTGATTTGTTGTTATTTATGAGACAACTATGGTTTTATGACTTATGATGTAATGACACTACTTATTTTGTTCGAAGTGAAAATTTTAAGTTCTGATGTGTTTATTTATGTTTTTTTTGTAAATTTTAGCCTCTATGATATTATTTTTACCAATACTTTACATATTTCTTAATAAAATCCTCACATGGGTCTTGTTGAGGAAAGTCCTATTGTAACGACCCGAATATTTGGTCGATTTATTTTAAATATTTAATATGGTTTTAAATATTGAATGGATAATATAAATGGTATTTTATATTGAGTTATCGATTTAATAATCGAAATACGATTTATTTCAAGTATAAATAATTATCGTAATACGAGAACCTAAAATAATTCAATTTGAAATTTAAAACAGAGTCAAAATAATTTAGATGATGAATACTTATTCTAGTTGAATAGAATCGATAATGATGATAATTTATTTTCAAAAAATTTATTTGTTTTGAATTTAGTTTATATCAATTTAAATTAATATCTTCTCTAGATGACCAACTGAGGCTTTGAAACTTGTCCCAGTGTGTCCAGAATAGTGGTATAATCTTAAAAATGTCGGTTGTTGGCTTTGGAAAGGAGTTCGGAGTCACTGGGTATTTTAAATTAAATAAAATCGCAATGGTTAATCCAAATTTAAAATAAAATTAAAATACAATACCTTCCTTCCTAAGCTAACCTAGTGTTGCATGGTACTAAATCAAATTCCTTAAGGGCTAAGTTATTCTTCATCTATAAATCGCAGTTCCTATTCTTGTTATTTCTCTGTTGAAATCAAATATCAGAAGCTTCATTTTTAAATGGCCACTTCGTCCTCTTCCAAGAATCAAATCGAGCCAAGCCTTAAACAACAAAAGATTAAAATTGAAACTCATTCTTGCTATTATAAAAAAAATCGATCTTCATAAAAGAAATGTGTGACGGCAAGGAATTTCGCTCGATCCGAATCAGTAGTTAAACTGATCAAGACCGTTCGAAACCCCTGATTGTTTTGAGAACAGGACAAATTGGAATGCAGACGGGAGAACATTTCATTGTTTATTACAACAATTCCATCAGAATACAAGAATATACAGAGTATGAATGAATAAATTACATTCGATAAATATCAGAGATTACAATAAATTACATAGCAGCGGAAAAAACAATATAAAACGCAACTGAAAGTAATGCACGGATACAGAGCTTTTCGAGCATCGTTCCAGTTGTAAAACAGGATCCTGTGAATATAAATCTGCAAAACCAAAACTACTAGCTGCCCGTGTAGAAAATAGGGGCACCTAGAGTTTAGGTTAAAACAATAAAATCCAGGTCAGTCATGTGACTGGTGTGAGAACTAAAACAGTTATTTAAAGCTTTACTTTAAAAGAGAGTAATTCAACGGACCACGCCGTATAACACGGAACAGGTTTCCTCCCAAGAATACTAGTGCATAAAATAAACAGTGCAATGCTTTTTTTGATAAATGAAGCTATTATAAGACCCAGGTCCCATCACACAATGCAACGCAAGCCGGAGGATAGGGTTTTCCCTTATAATAGCCAAACATGCTTGGTACGTTTAAAACAAGTCATTTGATACTATTATAAGTGTATAGTGTCAAAACAATTTCAATCATAAATATCAATCCTAGGCGGCATGGGTACCATCTATCATGTCGCCATACTAGGCTCTACAAATAAAACCGAAATACACGTATTGGAAATTGGATTTTCGTCATGAGTCGAGGCAAGGGGCAAGCTCCTCTCCGCTTCGAGACACTCTAGCAAATGCCTTAGGACTACACACTCTGGGTAACCCCTGGATGCTTCAAGGTCGGTCCTCTCTTACGTTTGAGGATTAGTTATTCCTGAACACACGTTTCCCGATCCTTACAGACCTAAAATCGAGGCGCCTCATCCAATGACCACACAGGTGAAAAGTATATAAATGTCAGGGCTGGTAAGTCACTGACACCACCAAAGCTAGAAAGAAACGTCATGCTCTCCCTGTAGTCCTTATCCCGTTTTTAACTCATACCGAGGTGTGAGGCTCGTGAATTCATGTTATACACAAAGCTATGCCACAAAGGTCGTGCTTTGATCATCAACCACAAGACTTTGCTTTGCAACAGAAGCCTTGATCAATTGCCACTTAGGCGTGCCACACAGGCAATTCATGCCATGCGACTGATGTCCATCGATATACAACCTCTGAGCTCGTACGTCTCAGAGATGGGCGTTAAGCAAGAGAATAAATTCTCCGCCGCCATACAGATGTATATTTAATATAGATCAATCAACACAGAATAAAATCCAATGTCAGACACACAGTCCATTTACAACTTCGTTCTGGGTCTGAACGAAACCGGAGGCACTTTCCTCGCATATCCATCGATCTCCAAGTACGTCTGGACGACCACCAACTGATTCCCTCATCTTGGGTGTACAGCCCAATCAAGATCATCAGCAATCACCCGAATGATGTTGAGACTTCCGGTCTTCAATCACCGTCTTCATCTTCGACTTATCGTCGAATCGGTTATTCATAATGGGTATAAACCCGGCCTTTCCGAACAACCCGCGTATATTAAAAACAAATGTTACACAAACACAACATACGCCTCATTCCAATTCATTAGTCACTAACTATAAATTAGCAAGAGAACAATTCCCCAAATATTAACCCCGAAGGCCGAAACCAACATCAGATCAATACCCAGGAAACCATTCTTCTTAACTAACCTACAACTAGTTTTTAAATTTCATATTCTTAGGGAAAGGTTCCCATTAATTTTATCAAAGATAAATTCTTTAAATTTATTCTTTAATCTTCCTTTGGATGTCATTTCAAACCCAATTTATGGTTTTCCAAACTAGTCGAGATTAGCGAACCACACCGAAGTAATTATTTATTTTATTTCCCAATCCCAACCTATTCATCCCATGAAGCAAAACTGGTAATACTCCATATCTAACACCATGGTGTTATCAGTAAAATTAATTAACATTTCACGTTTAAATCTAGTTAAAGATTTAACTATCGCTTTGGAGCAAAACTGGTGATACTCCATTCTCGCTCACTTTCCAAATTTGATAATTTAAATTATCAATTCACATTAAATCTAATTACAGATTCATTAAAACTCCTTTTACTGGGTTAAAGAAATAATGTCATTTAAAACACAGTTTACGATAAACCCAAATCACATTCTACTTATTATCGGGTTAAAGAACAAGTGTTATTTAAAACACTGTTCACGATAAACCCTCAAATCAATTCTAATTCCATTCCACTCAAATGTATTAGAAATTCCGATTATTTAAAACCCCTTTTTAAATCCGATTTATTTATATAAAAATAATTGGGTTTTAAATTTAGTTCAAATCTAGTTCATTTCGATAAAAATCTATTTTTATCTTTTCAAATATGGGGTTTTTCATCTTAATTTTTCCCAAATCATTTCTTATGATTCTACACAAATTATTACTATTTTTAATAATTTTATCAAGGCCCGTACAGTCGATTTCCAACAACGGCCATGAACTGCACCTACAGTGACCTTTTCCAAATTTGATTTGGACATAATTCCAAATCCAACCATTAGATTTCAAATTTCTAATATTCGTTAGAAAGCTCTTTTTGATACGAACCCAACAGTTCCGGTTTTAGGAGAAACCGACGGTCGGATCTCCCGTATTGTCCGTTCGAAATCAATGGTCGAAATTCACGAACTGCCGCGGCGCGGCGCGTTCTATTCTGGCCATTATATTATATATATAATATATATAGCATATATTTCATCGATTTCTATTTAAAATGAATTTTATAAATAGTTTTAAATTCGTTTCAAAAACATTTCAACTTCTATTTCCAATTCAAATCAAAATTTTTCCTTATAAATTCGTTTTAAAATTCATTTCAATTCAATTCAAATTCCAATTCAATTTGAGTTCATTTCAAATCGATTTTTATTCTATTCCAATTCATTTTCAATTCAATTCGAATTCGTTTTATATTCAATTCAAGTTCGAATTCGTTTTATATTCAATTCAATTCGAATTCGTTATATATTCAATTCAATTCGAATTCGTTATATATTCAATTCAATTCGAATTCGTTTTATATTCAATTCAATTCGAATTCATTTTATATATATTCGATTTTTATCTCTTTTCAATATTCATTATAAAAATGAATATAATCGATATAAATATCATTTGCGTCAAAATAGCGTATCTCTAACCAACACGGCTTTATATTTTTCATTAACTTCGTTATTCTATTCAACCAATGAATCTATATTTCTTTCAATACATGACTCTATATTTTTGTCAACACACGACTAATCTCAATGAATGAGTACTGTCCATGTGTGACTATTTTTGTTATTTAATATATTTATAAAAATTATGGTATCTATCGTTTGATTTCAAATCAGACTCCAACCGTAAATTAGTAAGAGAATGATTCCCTGAGTATTAACCCCGAAGGCCGAAACCAACATCAGATCAATATCCAGGAGACCACTCATCTTATCTAATTTCCAGTTAGTTTCTAATTTTATATATGATAAAGATGTAAATTTTATTGTTAAAATATTTCGTTCAACACATGACTAATCTCAACGAATGAGTACGGTCAACACATGAACCTTTATTTTATAATATTCTTTATTTTCTAAATTGGAATGAGGCCCAATCAATCACCATATAAAGTTAATTATATGGATTCCATACAACACATGTATATAATAGCAACGATAAATAATCAATCATCATCCAAAGTGCACTACACTGTATAAGCATCAAATATAGATATCTAACGCTTATAACAGCTTGTCGATCCATCGATCGACATATAACTAATTACTGGGATTAGTGTATGCTGTAATTTATCCCAATACCCGTGTGGGGTTTCAAATCAACAAACACAGATTTTTATTTGTGCAGTTTGGCGATGTGTAAAATTTATCGTCCCAATCAATGTCCTTCAAATAGGTGTACATAAACAAACCGTCCGGTTTGTAAATTAATATTTATTTATTCATGTTCACGTTAAAAATTATATTTTTAATGACCAAATTATTTTATTCAACCTATGAATATATTTTATTATCTATTTCACATCAACATCACAAATAATTTTCACAACACATCAATCAAACAAACAAACCATCCATGGTCTGTGGATGACGGGTGTCGGGTGCTGCTAAGCACCGTCTGCATCCTAGTATATATATATAACTAGAAAAACAGATTAAAGAGTGAGAAATTCTCACCAATAGCTATCCCAACTCCACGACACTTCATTTATAGAAATCTTCGTCGTTCTCGCCTTTTGTCACTTTCGTTGCCCGTAGCCACTACATATATAAAAATCACATTTTTATATTGTTGCTATGTATACAAAAATTATATTTTTATAATCACTCCATATGGATAAAATTCTATTATTACATCGCTACTATATAGATAAAAATTATATTTTTACATCGCTACTATATAGATAAAAATTCTATTTTTACATCGATGTTCGTATAATAAAGATTATATTTTTATCATGCTATTCTCTATATAAAGATTTCGCCTTTTCAATTACAAAGATTTCGCCTTTTCAAATATAAAGATTTCGCCTTTTCAAATATAAAGATCAAATTTTTATTGTCTATATAATATAAAAATCATATTTTGAATACTTCTACTTTATAAAAAATTATATTTTTATATCATATCTAAACATAAAAAACATTTCTTTATAATGAAAATGAAAAAAATTGAAAATAAAATCTACTCTTCTATAGAAACAAAACCGATTTTCCTTTTCATTTGCAATGCTACCATATCGGAAATAAGTAAATAAATTAAATTAACACTTACTGGTTTTTTTTCAGCATGGCAGGGGGGGAAAGAGGGTCTGAGGCCAATCACTGAAGGGAGAGGAGGGGTGTTGCGTCAGTAGAAGGGGAGTAGGGGATCAGGTTTGGGGTATGGGGCTCGAACGGGTGAGGGGGAAGAGGAGGGATGGCGTTCGTCGTAGGGGGCTGTCGCTGGGGGGGGGGGGGAGGCGGAGGAGCTGGAGGCTAGAATCGTGGCGGAGGCGGGCGGCTAGGGGTTTAAATCGATTTGGGGTGAGAGGGGCTATAGGGGAGGCCGATGGTGGTTGAGTGGGGGGCAACGATGGCGCGGCGGCGCCCTAGGCCAGGCGGCGCCCTAGGCCAGGCGGCAGTGGTGCGGTGGCACCAGGGAGGCTGACGACGACTGAATCGAGGCTGCGTCCTTTTTTTTATTTGACCTAGTTTGACTTCTGAGAATAGTGAGGGAGGGTGGAGAGTTAAATTTTAATTAATTTATTTATTTTAATTTCAAAAAGGCACTTTTATTTTTGACCTCGAAACAAGGCCCACCGCCTGTCGTACATAGCTAATTACCCCCATTCCAAACACAATGGGATATGTCACGTAGGCTGATTCGATCGTTTCAATCAGTTTTTGTCAAAATCAACGTATAACTCTATATATTGAATTTGAACGCGCATTTCAATTTACTGGGGTCACATACTAACTCGAAAAATTACAAATTTTTTTTTTCTAGCTTTGTATTGATGATACGGTCCTAACAAAACTAGTTTTATCGAATTCTAAGATCGTTGGAAAAATGGCCATTTTCCAATC
Source organism: Allium sativum (assembly GCA_030737875.1). Lineage (NCBI taxonomy): Eukaryota > Viridiplantae > Streptophyta > Magnoliopsida > Asparagales > Amaryllidaceae > Allium > Allium sativum. The sequence goes on from CM060916.1 coordinate 321,031,554, forward strand.
GATTAAAATCAACTGAAACTGGTCAAACGTGTTTTCCTTTGCCACACTCACATATTGATTCGAAAAATTATGAAATTTGGAATCTAGCAATAACTTTACATCACGGATCCAACAAAAGTGGTTTCATCGGAATTCGAGGTCGTTTGCAAAATTCCCATTTTTAAGGGCCTGAATTCCATAGCGACTATTTAGAATTTTCAACTGGACATATCTTTTGATTCCCGCTAAGAAATTTTGATTTCTCGGATTCGTTGGAAAGATATTCTCAATTAGATTCTATTATTTTTGGTTTCGCTGAAATCCAGTTTATTTTGCACTCGGTATGTTCAATTGAAATTTGAAATCGAATTATCAAACTACCGCGCCATTTTCAATTCCTTTTATAATTATAAATAATTATTTATATTCTAACGACAACGTATATAAATATATACGTTCTATTCAAAATAATTTTTTCGTCGATATTATTTAAAATAATTCATTTTAAATATTCAAAATTCTCTAAAATTGCCAAAATAAAATTTTTAAACTGGCTCGCATTTCCGGGTTATTACAATCTCCCCCACTTAAAACTTTTCGTCCCCGAAAAGGAACAAAGTCGAAAGTTGTTTTACAAACCAACTCAACTTTCTTTGTTTTCATTACGGCTTAAGTTCTTCAACTTTTCAGTTTCTAAGAAATTTTCAAAATTTTCAAAAATTTGGCTAACACCCTAAATTTTCGAAAAATTTCGCCATAACCTCCCCTGCACCGGGAGCACGGGAAAATCCCGAAATTGCCATATAGGCCCTCTGATCTCAAAAAGAAAAAGAAAAAGCCAAGCGGCTAGCCAATCGGCTCATAAAATCATCATCACCCAAACAAAACAGTAAATTATAGTAAACATGTACCCATTTGTCGGGCAAACAAATTTTATTTCTCTGCTCTAGCCTCCTTGCTATGACCTGTTCAATGTAAGTACATGTATATGCAAGCAAATGCAACTAATTTTCAATACAATCCAATATTTGATACAATTAGGCGTAATGGTTCAAAATTATTAAACAAATAAACAAACAACACAAACATCAATCAATTAGTGAATTAGAGTTCCAAATTCATAATTTGATATATATATACAGAAAATCATGTTTTTGATGCCAAATCACAACAATGTATTCTAGCTATATTAGTTTTGGTTCTCACACCAGTCTAACGGAAATGTATAGATATCACACCTTCGAAACACGAACACAAATTCTGATCATGATATATCAATCATCAGAATCATCTCCGGGTGTCTAGAATGTGATTCTATATCTATCCAGTATATTAAAACTTTGAATATACGTTCATGATGCGTATATGCAAAATCTTTATATATTGGATTGTCCAAATTCAAAATAAATAAATATTCAAATACGTATAAAATGGTTTAAATTTCAAAATAAAATTGTTTTCATTTGAAAAATATACTCTTCACACTCGTTCTAGGATACTACTTATCCTATCTCTAACAAGTCATTCTAATTGGATATTACTAATCCAATATCTGATGAATTCTTTCGTATGGTTCTAATGTGTCTTGTTCTCAAGCTCTGTAAACCAAAGCTCTGATACCAAATGTGACGGCAAAGAATTTCGCTCGATCCAAATCAGTCGTTAAACCGATCAAGATCGTTCGAAACCCCTGATCGTTTTGAGAACAGGACAAATTGGAATGCAGACGGGAGAACATTTCATTGTTTATTACAACAATTCCATCAGAATACAAGAATATACAGAGTACGAATGAATAAATTACATTCGATAAATATCAGAGATTACAATAAATTACATAGCAGTGGAAAAAACAATATAAAACGCAACTGAAAGTAATGCACGGATACAGAGCTTTCCGAGCATCGTTCCAACTGCAAACCAGGATCCTGTGAATATAAATCTGCAAAACCAAAACTACTAGCTGCCAGTGTAGAAAATAGGGGCACCCAGAGTTTAGGTTAAAATAATAAACTCCAGGTCAGTCATGTGACTGGTGTGAGAACTAAAACAGTTATTTAAAGCTTTACTTTAAAAGAGAGTAATTCAAGGGACCACGCCGTATAACACGGAACGGGTTTCCTCCTAAGAATACCAGTGCATAGAATAAACAACACAATGCTTTTTTTGAAAAATGAAGCTATTATAAGACCCAGGTCCCATCACATAATGCAACGCAAGCCGGAGGATAGGGTTTTCCCTTATAATACCCAAACATGCTTGGTACGTTTAAAACAAGTCATTTGATACTATTATAAGTGTATAGTGTCAAAACAATTTCAATCATAAATATCAATCCTAGGCGGCATGGGTACCATCTATCATGTCACCATACTAGGCTCTACAAATAAAACCAAAATACACGTATTGGAAATTGGATTTCCGTTATGAGTCGAGGCAAGGGGCAAGCTCCTCTCCGCTTCAAGACACTCTAGCAAATGCCTCGGGACTACACACTCTGGGTAACCCCTGGATGATTCAGGGCCGGTCCTCTCTTACGTTTGAGGATTAGTTATTCCTGAACACACGTTTCCCGATCCTTACAGACCTAAAATCGAGGCGCCTCATCCAACAACCACATAGGTGAAAAGTATATAAATGTCAGGGCTGGTAAGTCACTGACACCACCAAAGGTAGAAAGAAACGTCATGCTCTCCCTGCAGTCCTTATCCCGTTTTTAACTCATACCGAGGTGTGAGGCTCGCGAATTCACGTTATACACAAAGCTACGCCACAAAGTTCGTGCTTTGATCATCAACTACAAGACTTTGCTTTGCAACAGAAGCCTTGATCAATTGGAACTTAGGCGTGCCACATAGGCAATTCATGCCATGCGACTGGTGTCCATCGATATACAACCTCTGAGCTCGTACGTCTCAGAGAAGGGCGTTAAGCAAGAAAATAAATTCTCCGCCGCTAAACAGATGTATATTTAATAGAGATCAATCAACACAGAATAAAATCCATTGTCAGACACACAGTCCATTTACAAGTTCGTTCTGGTTCTGAACGAAACCGGAGGCACTTTCCTCGCATATCCATCGATCTCCAAGTACGTCTGGACGACCACCAACTGATTCCCTCATCTTGGGTGTACAACCCAATAAATATCATCAGTAATCACCCAAACGATGTGAAGACTTCCGGTCTTCAATCACCGTCTTCATCTTCGACTTATCGTCGAATTGGTTATTCAGAATGGGTATAAACCCGGCCTTTCCGAACAACCCGCGTATATTAAAAACAAATGTTACACAAACACAACATACGCCTCATTCCAATTCATTAGTCACTAACCGTAAATTAGCAAGAGAACAATTCCCCAAATATTAACCCCGAAGGCTGAAACCAACATCAGATCAATAACCAGGAAACCATTCTTCTTAACTAACCTACAGCTAGTTTCTAAATTTCATATTCTTAGGGAAAGGTTCCCATTAATTTTATCAAAGATAAATTCTTTAAATTTATTCTTTAATCTTCCTTTGGATGTCATTTCAAACCCAATTTATGGTTTGCCAAACTAGTCGAGATTAGTGAACCACACCGAAGTAATTATTTATTTTGTTTCCCAATCCCAACCTATTCATCCCATGAAGCAAAACTGGTAATACTCCTATCTAACACCACGGTGTTATCAGCAAAATTAATTACCATTTCACGTTCAAATCTAGTTAAAGATTTAACTATCGCTTTGGAGCAAAACTGGTGATACTCCATTCTCGCTCACTTTCCAAATTTGATAATTTAAATTATCAATTCACATTCAATCTAATTACAGATTCATTAAAACTCCTTTTACTGGGTTAAATAACTAATGTCATTTAAAACACAGTTCACGATAAACCCAAATCCCATTCTATTTATTATCGGGTTAAAGAACAAGTGTTATTTAAAACACTGTTCACGATAAACACACAAATCAATTCTAATTCCATTCCACTCAAATGTATTAGAAATTTCGATTATTTAAAACCCCTTTTTAAATCCGATTTATTTATTTAAAAATAATTGGGTTTTAAATTTAGTTCAAATCTAGTTCATTTCGATAAAAATCTATTTTTATCTTTTCAAATATGGGGTTTTTCATCCCAATTTTTCCCAAATCATTTCTTATGATTTTACACAAATTATTACTATTTTTAATAATTTTATCAAGGCCCGTACAGTCGATTTCCAACAACGGCCATCGAACTGCACCTACATCGACCTTTTCCAAAATTGATTTGGACATAATTCCAAATCCAACCATTAGATTTCAAATTTCTAATATTCGTTAGAAAGCGCTTTTCGATACGAACGCAACAGTTCCTGTTTTAGGAGAATCCGACGGTCGGATCTCCCATAATGTCCTTTCGAAATCAATGGTCGAAATTCACGAACTGCCGCGGCGCGGCGCGTTCTATTCAGGCCATTATATTAAATATATAATATATATTTGATCGATTACTATTTAAAACGAATTTTATAAATAGTTTTAAATTCGTTTCAAAAACATTTCAACTTCTATTTCCAATTCAAATCAAAATTGAATTTTTCCTTATAAATTTGTTTTAAAATTCATTTCAATTCAATTCAAATTCTAATTCAATTTGAGTTCATTTCAAATCGAATTTTATTCTATTCCAATTCGTTTTCAATTCAATTCGAATTCGTTTTATATTCAATTCAATTCGAATTCGTTTTATATTCAATTCGAATTCGTTATATATTGAATTCGATTCGAATTCGTTATATATTCAATTCAATTCGAATTCGTTTTATATTCAATTCAATTCGAATTCGTTTTATATATATTCGATTTTTATCTCTTTTCAGTATTCATTATAAAAATGAATATAATCGATATAAATATCATTTGCGTCAAAATAGCGTATCTCTAACCAACACAGCTTTATATTTTTCAATAACTTCGTTATTCTATTCAACCAATGAATCTATATTTCTTTCAATACATGACTCTATATTTTTGTCAACACATGACTAATCTCAACGAATGAGTATTGTCCATGTGTGACTATTTTTGTTATTTAATATATTTATAAAAATTATGGTATCTATCGTTTGATTTCAAATCAGACTCCAACCGTAAATTAGTAAGAGAATGATTCCATGAATATTAACCCCGAAGGCCGAAACCAACATTAGATCAATATCTAGGAGACCACTCATCTTATCTATTTTCCAGTTAGTTTCTAATTTTATATATGATGAAGATGTAAATTTTATTGTTAAAATATTTCGTTCAACACATGACTAATCTCAACGAATGAGTACAGTCAACAAATGAACCTTTATTTTATAATATTCTTTATTTTCTAAATTGGAATGAGGCCCAATCAATCACCATATAAAGTTAATTATATGGATTCCATACAACACATGTATATAATAGCAACGATAAATAATCAATCATCATCCAAAGTGCACTACACTGTATAAGCATCAAATATAGATATCTAACGCTTATAACAGCTTGTCGATCCATCGATCGACATATAACTAATTACTGGGATTAGTGTATGCCGTAATTTATCCCAATACACGTGTGGGGTTTCAAATCAACAAACACAAATTTTTATTTGTGCAGTTGGGCGATGTGTAAAATTTATCGTCTCAATCAATGACCTTCAAATAGGTGTACATAAACAAACCGTCCGGTTTGTAAATGAATATTTATTTATTCATGTTCATGTTAAAAATTATATTTTTAACGAACAAATTATTTTATTCAACCTATGAATATATTTTATTTTCTATTTCACATCAACATCACAAGCAATTTTCACAACACATCAATCAAACAAACAAGCCATCCATGGTCTGTGGATGATAGGTGTCGGGTGCTGCTAAGCACCGTCTGCATCCTAGTGTGTATATATATATATATATATATATATATATATATATATATATATATATAACTAGAAAAAGAGATTGAAGAGTGAGAAATTCTCACCAATAGCTATCCCAACTCCACAACACTTCATTTATAGAAATGTTCATCGTTCTCGCCTTTTGTCACTTTCGTTGCCCGTAGCCACTACATATATAAAATTCACATTTTTATATTGTTTCTATGTATATAAAAATTATATTTTTATAATCACTCCATATGGATAAAATTCTATTATTACATCGCTACTATATAGATAAAATATATATTTTTACATCGCTACTATATAGATAAAAATTCTATTTTTACATCGATGTTCGTATAATAAAGATTATATTTTTATCATGCTATTCTCTATATAAAGATTTCTCCTTTTCAATTATAAAGATTTCTCCTTTTCAAATATAAAGATTTTGCCTTTTCAAATATAAAGATCAAATTTTTATTGTCTATATAATATAAAAATCATATTTTGAATACTTCTACTTTATAAAAATTATATTTTTATTTCATATCTAAACATAAAAATCATTTCTTTATACTGGAAATGAAAAAAATAAAAATAAAATCTACTCTTCTATAGAAACAAAACTGATTTTCCTTTTCATGTGCAAAGCTATCATATCGGAAATAAGTAAATAAATTAAATTAACACTTACTGTTTTTTTTCCAGCGTAGCAGGGGGGAAGAGGGTCTGAGGCGCATCACTGGAGGGAGAGGAGGGGTGTTGCATCAGTAGAGGGGGAGTAGGGGATCAGGTTTGGGGTATGGGGCTCGAACGGGTGAGGGGGAAGAGGAGGGATGGCGTTCGTCGGAGGGGGCTATCGTGGGGGGGGGGGGGGGGAGGCGGAGGAACTGGAGGCCAGAATCATGGCGGAGGCGGGCGGCTAGGGGTTTAAATCAATTTAGGGAGAGAGGGGCTATAGGGGAGGCCGATGGTGGATGAGTGGGGGGGCACGATGGCACGGCGGCGCCCTAGGCCAGGCGGCGGTGGTGCGGTGGCACCAGCGAGGCTGACGATGACTGAATCGAGGCTGCGTCGTTTTTTTTTAATTTTTATTTGACCTAGTTTGACTTCTGAGAATATTGAGGGAGGGTGGAGAGTTTAATTTTAATATGTTTATTTATTTATTTTAATTTCAAAAAGGTACTTTTATTTTCGACCTCGAAACAAGGCCCACCGCCTATCGTCCATAGCTAATTAGCCCCATTCCGAACACAATGGGATATGTCGCGTAGGCTGATTCGATCAGTTTTCGTCAAAATCAACGTATAACTCTATATATTGAATTTGAACGCGCATTTCAATTTATTGGGGTCACATATTAACTCAAAAAATTACAGAAAAATATTTTCTAGCTTTGTTTTGACGATACGGTCCTAACAAAACTAGTTTCATCGAATTCTGAGACCGTTGGAAAAATGGTCATTTTCCAGTCGATTAAAATCAGCTAAAACTGGTCAAACGCGTTTTTCTTTGCCACGCTCACATATTGATTCGAAAAATTATGAAATTTGGAATCTAGCAATAACTTGACATCACGGATCCAACAAAAGTGGTTTTGTCGAAATCCGAGGTCGTTTGCAAAATTCCCATTTTTAAGGGCCTAAATTCCATAGCGACTATTTAGAATTTTCAACTGGACATATCTTTTGATTCCCGCTATGAAATTTTGATTTCTCGGATTCGTTGGAAAGATATTCTCAATTAGATTCTATTATTTTTGGATTCGCTGAAATCTGGTTTATTTTGCACTCGGTATGTTCAATTGAAATTTGAAATCGAATTATCGAACTACCGCGCCATTTTCAATTCCTTTTATAATTATAAATAATTATTTATATTCTAACGGCGACGTATATAAATATATACGTTCTATTCAAAATAAATTTTTCGTCGATATTATTTAAAATAATTCATTTTAAATATTCAAAATTCGCTAAAATTGCCAAAATAAAATTTTTAAACTGGCTCGCATTTCCGGGTTATTACAAAATGCGACTAAGCCCCCTTGTTTTTTTTCCTTTTCGTTCTTCAAAAGGAAAAGGTTCTTTTTCCTTTTCAAATATAAACCGTGAATCCTCCATTTGCAAAATCCATAAGAAATCAAAACAAATAAATGGCCGATCTTTGTTTCCTGTTCAAAATATCGAATTGAAATCGAGGCCTGGTTCTTCTCATCTGAAGCCAGCTTGCGCAATACGGCTAACGGTAGTTTGAATCCATGACAAGCAAATTTAGGGTTAGCTCGATATTGAAGTTGGGGTCATCGCGATTCATGGACCAGGGTAGGAGGCATACGATGGTGGTTCATGGAAGCAATTGAAATGCGATATGCTGATGGAATGAAATGCGATGGAATCGATGTTGGTATGGGGTGCATTCAAGTCGCGATGGGATGATGGGTATAGATCTAAAGATGCGGATGTGAATGGGAGCATCGACCATGTGGTGGTATTCGTTGTTACTGTTGGAGTGAATTTCAATGGAGGGTGATTTTCGAGTGGTAGTTGTATGTAATAGGGAATGCGAGTTTGTGATGCTGGGGTTTGGGAAAGATGTTGTTTGATTTAGGAACAGTGATGCTCCACAACAGGTATGTTGGAATGCAGTCTGTAGTTTGGGATTGAGGTGTGCACCTGCGTGAAGGACAGTATCACGATGATTAGGAGAGACGAGTTGAATCTCGTGGGTTGGTCTGCTAATGTCGGGCTTACTGTTAGGTTCAAAAAATGGTGTTTATCTGTGGGAACGTGAAGTATTGTGTTCTGGGAAAACTAGTAGTGTATGACTTGGATGAGGGCTTTGGTAGTAAGTGATTAAGGGAATCAGGTCTGCATTTTGGCCAATGGTGTTCGACAGTAAAGCAACGGAAGTTGGGTCTGTGTTTTTGGAGTCGGTTTATGCTCATGTGAATGAAATTAAAAGAGAGATAGTGTTGTTGGATTGGTGCAAGGAGGTATACGTCTTTAAAATATTTTAACAATACATAGAATTAATTAATTTATTGGATAAGTTAGTATAAATTAAAATCATTTAATCGTTGAATTAAAATAATGATAGGAACAAAATTAAATTATTCAAGACGATTCATAGCCGAGATGATTTGGAAACTTAACAGGATATTTCGGCAAATTACGGTGAGTAGATCTCACTAAATTTATTATTTAGAATTTATTTTTAGTCGTTAAAAATAATTGATGAATTGATGGTTGTTTGGTTGCATTAAAATATTATTGTGGCTATTATTAAATATATATTAGTTATTTAGGATTGGTGTTTGTGGTTGTAACGACCCGTATTTTTGGCAGCCAAACATTTTATTTAATTTATTATTTTAAATAGTATATTTTGTATATTATTGATTTTTAATAATTATTCGTTATTTAAAACGAAGTTCCAATGTTATTTATTTATATAATTATAATTCGAGCTTGAGATGGCGCTGTAGTTCGTAATGTGTAGTTTTGAACTTCAACTGAATATACAGAGTTCGATATAAGTCGGATTTATGTGAAACAAGAAACGTTGGAACCGTATTGATGATAATTTTCATAAGAAAGAGAAAAATCCAGATTCCGTGTTTTTGATTGTTAGTTATGGCGAAATCAAATTTTGAAATAGTCGCTATGGAAATCGCTATTAAAATATAGCGTTATTAATATATTTAAATAGGGAAATTTAAATGGTTTAACTCCAAATTGACGATATTGAGCTGTGTAAATTTATATTTGGAATTGTATATATATTCTAGTTGGATATATATGATAAAAATAATTTATTTTTATTTTATTGAATTTATTTGGAGTTCATATAATATTTTAATCGATATTATATAAGCGTTAAAAATAGCCATTTTTGATGAAATTAGTTTCATTGGGACCCTATCGTTAAATTATTATGAGAAAATCAAATTTTGCGGTAAATCGATGTTGTATGTGACTTCAGTGGCCAAAAATGACTTTGTTCTATTATATTATTTGGTCAATTCAAATAGGGGTAACTTTAAACGAATAAATGACTAGTCAAACAAACTCCAAATTTAACGAAACAAGATTCACTGGATCTGTAAGGAAGAGGTCTAATCAAATGTCAAGGTGGCATATTTATTGGATTTTTCTGTAATTATAGGAATTTTAAACACTCGATTTGTCATTGGTATTTATAAAGGACTTTTCACAAACGATATCGGAATTCGACGGAACTTGTCCCACTAGGTCCGAAATACTTTTTTATGCTAAGATTACCTTATTTTGTCAAAAACAGAAATCGTACGAAGTAGGTTTTGCATGTTACTTCACACGTGAGTTTCGTATATAATTAAATAATAATAATCTCCTACAACAAATACACGTTCTAAAGGTTCAAACCCTATTTTCACTCTTCACGCAGTCAAAAATATAATGAGCCGCTATTCCTGTATTGAACGGCTGAAATGTTCTCCACTTCTCCCTTGATTTTCCTCCCATCTGCCCATCATTTTGAAATGTTTCCTTCCAAATAATTGTTCATCTCGGCAAGCAGGTTATATCCAACGGTGTTGATGATCTCTGGCATCCCACAGAGACGGGATTTGACACTTGAACTCGCGGTAGTTCATGGGGATTTCTGGGCCAACAATGGAGTCGAAGATGGTAGGACTTCGGTCGATGGGGGTTAACGCGAAGGCGAAGCTAGCGCTGAACCCTGATCTGGCGCCTGTCGAGGCTAAGGCGGCGCGACGGTTAATTCTTCGATGGAGCTCGGTGGGTTCAATAACAAATGAAAGGACCAAATACAAACGCGAGGTGTGGTAATGGATCTTGTACTGGTGCGTGGTGTTGGGCTTAATGCCTGGAGCGGTAAACAGTAATGAGAAAATGGACATCAAGAATTATTGGCATGTATCCCAAACTGAAGGTTTAATTATTAATTAAACCATGATTATTTAATCTAATTAGAGTTATTTATATACTCAAAGGTGAATTTTTGTGTAGGCGTCCATTTGGTGTATCGGGCTGATTGAAGTCGCAAGTTAGCCTACCAGGAAAAGGATCTACATCGGCCGTAAATTCCTTGCCTAACCAAAATATAAATTATTGGATAATAATAAGCTATAATTAGAAACTAATTTATATATATTAAATTGTGTTATATATAGCTTAATTTAGTTAGTTCATTAAATTAGTTAGTTCAAACAAACGAGTGCAGAAAAGAAAAACAAAGGGTCATATCTTTTTTTACTGATAATGTAACAACCCGAATTTTAATAACATGTTGAAACAAGAATTCAAGGCAGAATTAAATGTTAAAATAAGAATTAGGGAAAACCGTGTTGCGCCATTTCGTTCGTCTCGAAATTCTACATGAAATCGAGTCCGAGTTTTCAAAAATCGGAGTCCGTATGACCAAGTTATGACCCATTGAAGTTTCAAAAATTTCTAGAACTAAAACCAGCTCGAAATTCAAATTCAAATTCGAATTCAAACCCCACAGCGGGCAGGGCGGGAAAATTCCCGCATAAGGCCAGGTCGACCTGGGGGTCAACTATGGTGTCGACCTCCCAGGGCCAGGTTGAATATAGTGTCGACCTGGGGGTCGACCTACCTCCCGAAATCTGGTTTTTGAACCTGATGCATTCTTATGTATCTAGACTCGTTTCGCGACCAGATTCTTGGCTCTAAACCTATATAAACACCCTCCTAGCCCTATTCTCTCTACACGAATTCTCTCTAGCCTTATGCTGCTCAAATTCTAGTTAAAGGACTGCTTCTTCTCCATCAAGACTACGCATAGAGATTTGAAAATTGGGGGTTTTCAATTAGAACACGATTAATCAAATATAGATTCAACATCAACTTCTGCTTTCGAATTCTCGGTCCGCGCACTATAAGTTCAAGTTACTTTTAGATTTAAGCTACGAACTTAATATAGACATGTTATAAATTGGAATTGGACCTATGTATGATAATTGATTCATATCTATTCTTGTTCATCTTGGATCTTGACTTTTGGGAACATTGCTATGAAATTAATTTGGCCCTATTCATGTTGTAAATCAAATCCTTTCATGTCCATACTATTATCATGCCTGTGATGTTGAATCAGTTATTATTCACAAGTTTGGATTATCACCTTAATCATGACTATCACCTTATTATGCTAGATCTGTAATCCTAATGTTTTGGGACTATTATTCTATATATCAGTGATGTTATAACCAATTATCTCAAGCAATGTCATGCTAGATTTATCACCTTGTGCTCGTTCTTTTGCATATCATAGTTTTTATGTCATTCCCTTTCATTTTGGATTTGGATTTACTTGTAATCTAGACCGATTCACATTTACGTGCGATGGGAATACGATTTGTGTAGATTAGGCAAAACATGAATTGGTTATGAACATGAAACACGAACATTGTTATAACTTGAATCTGGATATGGACATGAAACTTGCTTTGAAACTTGACACGAACTTGACATGAAACTTGAACATAAACATGACACTAGAATGAAATCGAAAATGGCCAACTCGAGGTTGTGTTGAGTTTGCAGTGTAATTCTTCCCGGAACTGCCCGGCAACTCCAGTGACTGCAAGCAATAGGATTCAATGTGGGTAGTTGGTCATATAGCGCTTGAAACCCGAGGTCAGACTGAGTTGTGGTGTAAATCTGCCCTGAACCGCCCGGCATATCCAGTGACCACAACAACAGGTCTGATGTGAGAGGTTGGGGTGCATTAATGAATTAATGCCACATGATAGGGATAAGTCATGAACATGAAAGACAACACTTAACCAACTTGAGACATGATTAGTGGGGTTATGTCATGAGCCGCTTGAATAAACTTAACCAATTTGACATAATGATTTGGTAGGGTTAAGTCATGAACCGCTTGAATATACTTAACCAACTTGACACATGATTAGTGGGGTCGAGTCATGAGCTTCTTGAATATACTTAACCAATTTGACATGATGATTTGGTAGGGTTAAGTCATGAACTGCTTGAATATACTTAACCAACTTGACACATGATTCGTAGGGCTAAGTCATGAACTTGAACGACAACACTTGGCCAATTTGACATGACACATAGGCGGGTTAAGTCACGAACTTGAATGACAACACTTAACCAACACGACATGCTAGACTGATAAGGGTTAAGTCACGAATTTAAATGACAACACTTAACCTGTTGGATGGAAACCCTAGTTACGCGGTCCATTTCAGCAGTAACCCAGTAGATGTATCATGGTACCCTAGAACTAGGCAGTGTGGGGCACGATTACTGGGCTGATTGTAAGCGACCAGAACGACAGCTGAGTTGGTGCACCAGTGTCGGTTCAGGCGGACTATGGTCGTGCACGTAGTCTAGAGTTGAAAAAGCAGGCATTGGGCATCAGTAGGTTTACACTGTGTATGCTTGATTCGTGTCAGGGATTGGCACACTAGGGCTTGATACACCGTATGTTGGACTCAGTACAGGTAACTACATTTGTGATAGGGCCGTATAACATAGACACATGAACGAGCTAGGACTTATAGGGAGCCGATCGATTAATAGATCATTTCGTGGGACCAAGTAATGGGTCATTTCATGACATTGGGCAAGGGATCTTTTTATATTCAACACATGACACGGGTTGGGATACTAGTACGGCTGGTGTAGAGCAAATAGATATCATAGAAATATTTTGATGGTGAAGCAGTGAAATCTTGCGATGCTTGATAGAAATCTTGCGAAATTATACTTAGTTTATCTTGAATGGGAACCTTGCGATGTTATACTTGACAAAAATCATATGATGTTATTCTTAGTTATCGTGCCTGTAGCTTATCTTGTCATCATCCTTATGTTTACTTTCAGTTTGTACATGTCATGTTACCTTTACCTGTTTTTATGCTGAAAATCACTAGGACTTACTCAGTCTTTATGACTGATCCATTTCATTTCGCCTCTTTTTCTTTCGTCCCCCCCCCCCCCCCCAGGTTCGTAGGGTGGGAATACAGCTTAGTTCGGATGTTACCAAGCTCCTAGACTCTTTCATGTACGGCTTGGATCTCTCTTGGCTATGGCCTGCTTTGCTTTATGGGGGTATACTACAATTTATTTTTATGTTTCTTTGTTTTTGAGTAAGACAGATATTTTAGCTATGTTACTGGGTATTGGAAGTTGATGGGCTTTTATTGTAAACAATTATATTTAATAAATTATTTGAAGTACTTCTACTTTACCTTCCGCTATTTTATATGTGTCTGTCTTGTAATATTTCTGTTCCAGTACCCATAATGCTCCATTGAAATTAAGGCATTCCCTTTGTGAGTGACCTTAACGAATGTTGGGTGTTACATTTGGTATCAGAGCAGAAGGTTACTAGACTGGGCAAAAGCTTTTAAAAACCTTCTGAAATTATTTTCAAAACGTTTACAAAGACGCATTTTTCTATAGAAAAGTTTTGTTTAACGAAAGGTATATTCCCCAAAGCCATATGCACTATCTTTTGATTCTCTCTCTGAATCTCTTCTTTCTTTCTCTTTCGCCATAATTTTGTAAGTGTACGCCACAAGTCGGAGGGCAAAGAAGTGCCCTACCTCCATCTGTAGTCGCAATAGTTCCATCTGCGACTGATCCTATTACAAGCTTTGTAAGGTTGTAGTGTGATGGGGGTAGCTTTCGAGAAACTTATCAGCAAGCTATACAAGGATAGTAAAAACGAGGATAAAGAACAAAATCCTAAGGATGAGAAACTTGTTGATATAGCTTAATCCATGAAGGAGGAAAAAGGTGAAAGGGAAAGAGGCCAAAGTGAAAGAATAATAAAACCCAAGACAAGAGAGAGTATCATTAGTATGGTAAAAAAGGATATGTAGTTAAGTCTTATAGGACAAGGACAAGGGAAAAGGACAAGATCGTCAGGAGGGCAATTGTATGCTCTCACTACTAGCATACCTAAGAGAGGTGGTAACGTTTCTGTTAAAAGTTTAGCTTTTCTTTTCTATCATACCATGGGAACTTTGTTTTTGTACATCATATCCTTTTAATTCTGCTTCGATAGTTGAGTCTCCGCACCTTAGTACTAGCGTGGTAGAGGATCCCATTTTTGTCTCAAATCGTGTTGGGGAATCGGCTCATTTATTCATGACTTGTTTGGATTTGAGAATGTCTATGCTAAGTGTTGAGTTTAGAAAAAATGCTTATGTTTTTGGGCTATGGGTTGGTTCTAGGGATGGAGTGGTTATCCAGAAATGGTATCATTCTGGAGTATGAAAAGAGAGTAGTTAGACTCTTGACTTGCCTTGGTAATGCCCTCAAAGTCTAGTGTAACCCTTAGGGTTCTACCATGCATAGTTACCTAAAATCTCTTGATACATTTATTGGTCCGCTCGAGTTGTGTTTGCCACTAAGGAGGATGGTTCATTTTGCTTATGCATGAGTTGTAGAAAATCACCTTAGTAAGTTCATTTGGCATCATGGTTGACATTTGTTTATTTTCAAGAGATGGTTCTTCTGCGTGGAAATACCTTATAGTGAGTAAACGAGATCCAGGATTCACTAGCGAATTTTGGAGAGCTTGCATGAAACCATGAGTATGTAGTTATGTTCGAGCCGAGTATACTAGAGGGAGAATAAGTGAAAGTGGAACGAGAGGCAACATGAAATGAGTTCCAACTCATACTTTGGAAATAGGAATTAAGAAGCTACAAAATTGTGAAGTTAAAGACGGTCAAAGCACAATGGAGTTAAGCTTAAGGAAATGCGACTTAGAAGATTGAAGATTAGATATGTGCATCATATCTCTTTTTAAGGGTATATCCTTGATCCCTCTTTTCCTGTAAAGCTTACTTGCATGCTATCTTTTAAGTATATCCTCTCGGTCCTATTCTCAATCCTATTTCTGTTGCAAACCCCATAGGGAGTTTGACTCATCTGTTAGTAATACATGTTGGGGCTTGAAGGTGTTCGTTTGGTTGACTAAACTTTTTGGGTTTTATAGAATATGGGTTAGTTTTAGGAAGGGATTTCTTGTGACCTAAAAGGAGTCCATCATGCTTAGTTTCCTAGAAACATATATATTGGTTGGGTTGAGAAATTCTTTAGGTATCAGTCTGATGTTGATTTCGGTCTTTGGGGTTGGTGCTTAGGGAGTTCTTCTCCTAATCAGTATATATGTGACGTAGATTTCCAGTTTTGACATTGCCTAATGGGTACAAAGTTTTTACTTGCTTCTATATCTTCAGGTAGGAACAATTGGGTGTAAACATGTGTTTGAGACATGTTATGATTGATGGTTGCAAGTGGTTGTAAGTGATTTCTAGTGGTTGCTCGTGGATGCATATACACGCACATTAGACACTAGATCGGCTCAGTCACCTTTCATATTGCATATGCATGAGTGTTTATACTTGTTTATGGATGAATTTGAATGTGTTATCATGTGGATGTTGCATATGGATGGATGTTTGTGCACACATATAGTGTTTATGTGAATAGGACTATTTGCATACATGTTAGACTCATGGCACTAAACATATTTTGCATTAAGAAGATCAGTCAGGCCTGATCATTTGCATTAGATAAGGAACATATAAGCACACCTTTTGCATATGTTCATACAGCATTAGAAATCTTTTAAGGACAACGATTGCTTATGGATGATGTTTGAGTAGATGGATGATTGGATGGTAGGACACATTCTTCTCAACCTGAAGATTTCGGGGACGAAATCCTTTAAGGAGGGGAGAATGTAACAATCCGAATTTTAATAACATGTTGAAACAAGAATTCAAGGCAGAATTAAATGTTAAAATAAGAATCAGGGAAAACCGTGTTGCGCCATTGTGTTCGTCTCAGAATTCTCCATGAAATCGAGTCCGAGTTTTCAAAAATCGGAGGCCGTATGACCAAGTTATGACCCTTCGAAGTTTCAGAAAATTCAAGAACTAAAAACAGCTCGAAATTCGAATTCGAATTCAAACCCTACAGCAGGCAGGGTGGGAAGATTCCCGCCCAAGGCCAGGTCGACCTGGGGGTCGACTATGGTGTCGACCTCCCAGGTCCAGGTTGACCATAGTGTCGACCTGCCTCCCGAAATCTGGTTTTTGAACCTGATGCATTCTGATGTATCTAGACTCGTTTCGTGACCAGATTCTTGACTTTAAACCTATATAAACACCCTCCTAGCCCCATTCTCTCTACACCAATTCTCTCTAGCCTTATGCTGCTCAAATTTTAGTTAAAGGTCTACTTTTCTCCATCAAGACTATGCATAGAGATTTGCAAATTGGGAGTTTTCAATTAGAACACGATTAATCAAATAGAGATTCACCATCAACTTCTGCTTTCTAATTCTCGATCCGCGCACTGTAAGTTCAAGTTACTTTTAGATTTAAACTATGAACTTAATATGGACATGTTATAAATTGGAATTGGACCTATGTATGATAATTGATTCATATCTATTCTTGTTCATTTTGGATCTTGATTTTTGGGAATATTGCTATGAAATTAATTTAGGCCTATTCATGTTGTAAATCAAATCCTTTCATGTCCATAATATTATCATGCTTGTGATGTTGAATCAGTTATTAATCACAAGTTTGGATTATCACCTTAATCATGACTATTACATTATTATGCTAGATCTGTAATCCTAATGTTTTGGGACTATTATTCTATATGCCAGTGATGTTATAACCAATTATCTCAAGCTATATCATGATAGATTTATCACCTTATGCTCATTCTTTTGCCTATCATAGTTTTGATGTCATTCCCTTTCATTTTGGATTTGGATTTACTTGTAATCTAGACCGATTCACGTTTACGTGCAATGGGAATACGATTTGGGTAGATTAGGCAAAACATGAATTGGTTATGAACATGAAACACGAACATTGTTATAACTTGAATCTGGATATGGACATGAAACTTGCCTTGAAACTTGATACGAGCTTGACATGAAACTTGAACATTGACATGACACTAGAATGAACTCGAAAATGGCCAATTCGAGGTTGGTTTGAGTTTGTGGTGTAATTCTGCCCGGAACCGCCCGACAAATCCAGTGTCTGCAAATAATAGGATCCAATGTGGGTAGTTGGTCATATCGCGCTTGAAACCCGAGGTCAGACTAAGTTGTGGTGTAAATCTGCCGGGAACCGCCCGGCATATCCAGTTACCACAAAAACAGGTCTGATGTCAGAGGTTGGGGTGCAGTAATGAATTAATGCCACATGATAGGGTTAAGTCATGAACATGAAAGACAACACTTAACCAACTTGACACATGATTAGTGGGGTTATGTCATGAGCCGCTTGAATATACTTAACCAATTTGACACGATGATTTGGTAGGGTTAAGTCATGAACCGCTTGAATATACTTAACCAACCTGACACATGATTAGTGGGGTTAAGTCATGAGCTACTTGAATATACTTAACCAATTTGACACGATGATTTGGTAGGGTTAAGTCATGAACCGCTTGAATATACTTAACCAACTTGACACATGATTCGTAGGGCTAAGTCATGAACATGAACGACAACACTTAGCCAATTTGACATGACACGTAGGTGGGTTAAGTCACGAACTTGAATGACTACACTTAACCAACTTGACATGCTAGACTGATAAGGGTTAAGTCACGAATTTAAACGACAATACTTAACCTGTTGGATGGAAACCCTAGTTACGCGGTCCATTTCAGCAGTAACCCACTAGATGTATCACGGTACCCTGGAACTAGGCAGGGTGGGGCACGATTACTGGGATAATTGTAAGCGACCAGAATGGCGGCTGAGTTGGTGCACCATTGTAGGTTCAGGCGGACTATGGTCGTGCACGTATTCCGAAGTTGAAAAAGCAGGCATTGGGCATCAGTAGGTTTACACTGTGCATGCTTGATTCGTGTCGGGGGTTGCCACCCTAGGGCTTGATACAACCTATGGTGGACTCAGCACAGGTAACTACATTCGTGACAGGGCCGTATAACACAGACACATGAACGAGCTAGGACTTGTTGGGAGCCGATCGATTAATAGATCGTTTCGTGGGACCAAGTAATGGGTCATTTCATGACATTGGGCAAGGGATCATTTTATAGTCAACACATGACACGGATTGGGATACTAGTACGGGTGGTGCAGAGCAAATAGATATCAGAAAAATATTTTAATGGTGAAGCAGAGAAATCTTGCGATGCTTGATAGAAATCTTGCGAAATTATACTTAGTTTATCTTAAATGGGAACCTTGTGATGTTATACTTAACAAAAATCATATGATATTATTCTTAGTTATCATGCCTGTAGCTTATCTTGTCATTAACCTTATGTTTACTTTCAGTTTATACATGTCATGTTACCTTTACCTGTTTTTATGATGAAAGTCTCCAGGACTTGCTCAGTCTTTATGACTGATCCGTCTTGTTTCGCCTCTTTTTCTTCTGTCCCCCATCCCCAGGTTCGCAGGGTGGGAATACTGCTTAGTTCGGATGTAACCAAGCTTCTAGACTCTTTCATGTACCGCTTGGATCTCTCTTGGCTATGGCTTGCTTTGCTTTATGGGGGAATACTACAATTTATTTTTATGCTTCTTTGTTTTTTAGCATGACAGATATTTTAGCTATCTTATTGGGTATTGGAAGTTGATGGGCTTTTATTGCAAACAATTATATTTAATAAATGATTAGAAGTACTTCTACTTTACCTTCCATTGTTTTATATATGTCTGTCTTGTAATATTTCTGTTCCAGTACCCATAATGCTCCATTTAAGTTAAGGCATTCCCTTTGTGAGTGACCTTAACGGATGTGGGGTGTTATAGATAACGTGATGAGCATATCAGTTATATAGTTAAGTAAGAGTAGGAATTTATTTAAATAAGTAATTAAGGTTAATATAGAATTAATTAAGAAAATGATTAATTTATTTAAATCACGAACTATTTCATAGATAAATTTTTTACTGTGTTATCAGAATGGAACATGGAAAATTGCACTGGAATCGGGGTGACGAATGAAATAGTATGGAACTAATTTGGATAGCGCAAGGGACGACTATAACTAAACCGCTTCGACGATAAACGAAACCAAAGTGAGTTAAACTCACTCAGTTCTCCCCACTTATATTTTATATAAATTGGGTTTTTATTTTATTTTTGTGTGCTCTTCTTGTTAATGGTTGACTGTTTGCTAGTTCTACATTTATTTGTTGATTTAACTGATGAAATTAAACCATGTTTAATTTCAATGAAATATCAAATCATTATTTTTAATGTTTGGATCCAATAGAGGTAACTTACCTTATTAGCCACGTTTATTTATAAATGTGTTTAATTGTTTGAATTGTTTTGTTGATTGATTGATGTTAAATGGTCATTATTTGCTGTTATAGAAATTATCTGTTAATGGAGTTGAATGATCTGATTTGTGATAATCAATTTGAATACAGGGAAGGACAGGTTGGAGGGATCCAACGGGATTCCTCAAATAAATATATTTATTTCCATATTATCGTATATGAACTGTCATGATTGGGTGATTGATTTGATTTGTGAATCATTAACTAGAAATTCAACCTGTGTTCTGTTTCAACCAATGGGCAATACTGGTTGGGTAATCGGCAGTAAATGGCCTAAGAATCAATGGTTTTGTTTATCTTAATTTACTGTCTGGTGAATCGATAGAACTAAAGTATAAAATTTATTTTATAACTGGATATAGATTTGAAATATTTTAATTTGAATACAAGGTTCTGTTTAAAAGAAAATAAATACTTATTATTCATTTTTTTAAATTTATAATTAATTGTTAATTGATTTCATAGAGTAAATTCTGATGTTAATCAGATTTATTAACTAGTGAATTAGAGATTAACCTAACAGGTTAAATTTGGATAATTGTTTTTAAATGGAATTATGTAAATTAATTATATATGTTATTAATTTAAAGGGAGAACAAAATTGGAATTGGTTAAAAAGATAAACTTGATTTGAGTGACTAAATCGACCGTTCTAATTGGGGATGATGATTAAATTAGTGTATTTTAAATAAAATAGTTCAATGGATATTGTTTAAATTTTAATAAGATATTTAAAAGCGATTTATTATTTATTTTAGTTAATTAAGGAATTTACCATTTTTACAGCATTTAGTGATCGAAGTAAGTTATTATTTAAATTAATAAAAATTTAGGAAATTACTTTTAAATGGAAATTCATTTAAAAGGTAATTGAAGTTGAAACCAAATATAATTAAATAGTGAAAGGAATTCATGAACGAGTTTTATTTTCTTTAAAAACCTGAATTTGTATGACAATGTTATAAAAAGGAATCTAAGCGACCATGATAGCTTAAATTAGATTGATTCAATATTTGAATCAAGTAAAAAGGAAATTGTGAACAGAAAGGGTTTAGACTAAACCAGAGTTGATTTTAACAAGGTATACAAAAGTGATGAGGTGTTATATCCTTAATTCTAAATTAACGTTACTTAATCATGTGATCATATAAAGGTGGGGAATTGAAATAAGAATTTCAAAGCGAGAAATGGCCGAAAGGATTAGAAAAGGAATTGGTGAAATTGAATGTGGTAAAGGAAGTGGGTCGTAGGATTTTGTAAATAAATCCAAATTATGAAATGAATTTGTTTAAAGGGGTCAAGTTAAAATGTGGTAATTTACAGGAAATTATTTAATTATTGAATTATGGAATAATAAGGATGAGATTTTCAAAAAGATAAGAAGGTTGTGCGGAACCATATTTTGATTAAAATAGTTAAATGGATTTTGCATTTATATTAGAAT
The DNA here is from genome assembly GCA_030737875.1 of Allium sativum. Classification (NCBI taxonomy): domain Eukaryota; kingdom Viridiplantae; phylum Streptophyta; class Magnoliopsida; order Asparagales; family Amaryllidaceae; genus Allium; species Allium sativum. Next base: position 321,053,258 of record CM060916.1, read on the forward strand.
AAAATGTGGGTTTGGATTACAACTTGTATTCATCTCCAGATATGAATGTTGTTGATCAAGGTCTGAGAGGTAATTAAAATACCCCAACTTGAACGACATCAGGATTATCTGCAGATGATATTACATGTAATGGTAAAAGAAGTTATTAAATATGTATTGTTTCCATTAGAGAAATAATAGTGTAACGGTTAAGGGAATGTGGAAAATATATAACAAGAGTTCCAAGTAAAAGTGGATTAAAATAGGATTGCATGAAATTATAACGATATGTTCGGGTTAGAAAGAAGAAGTAAAAATTGAGTTTATTCAATAAGAATAAGCATTGATTGTTGTTATGTAATGAATAAAAAAATAGTTCACAACGATTATGTTACAAATAATAGATTTAATTGCCCTTCCAATACTGGATTATAATGTGGCTAATGTTTTGAAAGTAAAAATAGGAAACTAGATATGATATAAAATTTTACTAAGTAATAAAATGAATTTGTTTAAAGTATAGTCTTATGTTAAGTAAGAAGCGGGAAACTTGATTCGTAATATCGGAATACTTAAGAGATTTAAAATTTACATTTGTTTTAAATTAAAAGGCCAATGGATGCTGAATACTGAACCAGTGGGCTCATTGGATGTTCATGATTGAATCACTGTTTATTTTGATAGTTAAATCACCGACTATCAAATCTATCCAATACGATTGTTGGTACAGAATGACCGGGATCAAATTTATACTCGAAAACCATTCCGACCAACAAACACCAGAAGATATGAGGAGATGATAGGGATGGAGCATTAAAGACCGTTGATCTTCAAGAGCAGAAGAACTACTTGTTGAGTTTCTCTGGTTTAGCGGCCAGAGATATTTCTACAGTAACTCTGTTGTAATTGGAATCCACGGATTGCATGGACTACTAGCTACTAATCTATAGGGTGATTCCTTGGTGTAGTAGGAGGGTACCTTCAGTTCATCCTGTTCCTGGATGACTTGTATGGACAGATGTCTAACAGAGTGTTTCCAAAGGAATTATGTACGTTGATTTCTTCAAACATACCATAGTTGATGGCGGAGAAATGAAATTTCTCTAGCCAAATAACTAGGATATTTTTGTGGACGTCAAATTAGTGATATCTGGCGGAATCTGACGATGTGGCATTCAAAGTGAATGGTGACCAGATGTTTCAGAAGATAGTTCAAACCTCATCAACCGGGAAATGACAAAAATCAGGCAGGCAACATGGCTATGTAGGTCGCTCCCATTAGGGTGTATAGTCACCTATGTAGAGAAATTCCTTTTTCTTCTTTAATCTATTTCGGTGCTGTCCCTTTTCGGGAAACGGTGAGTCGCACCCAACCGTTGGTGATATACATTCGATAAGCTCAAGTGAAATGAGTGGTCGGTCATGTGTGGGTCGGGTTGCAAGACGTTCTTGTTGAGCCCAGTGTATTCGCCTCTAGAGATACACTATCGGCAGGTGGTCCCATACCTTGTCATAGTCGAAATCCAATCTACAATAAGTGCCCGCAGTTTTGATTGTATACTATATATGTGGAGTATGAGATGCAAGCGTTCTGCTAGATTAATATTTACTTATATTTAGACACTATTATAATATCATAAAAGGTATTGGTTTCCAAACTGATTTGGGTTATCGTAAGGTAAAAACTGTCCGTATTTATGTGCGGATTTGGTCTTATGATTATCCTTTTCTTTCAAAAAGATTTTTGAACTTTAAAATCAAGTTGGATGATTCCCCTTAATACTGTGAGAGTTTTCTCACTCTGGTTCACCAGACTGACTCGGTGTTTGTAATGCTCGGTTTAGACTGGGTTGTACAGGTTCAGGTTATCGGATGCTGCGATGTCCAGAGACAAGCTGGAGGTGTTTAGATGTATTGTATCTAGTATTTATTCCACTGTGTTGTATATGAGGACAGGTTATGATCACTATCCACATGTGTGATGTACTATGATATTGTAAGTATGTTTAAAAGCTCTCAGTAAAGATTTATTTCTATATTATATTTTGTTCCACTGCGATGTGAGACTCTGTGTTGCGTTAGTTATTCTTCTTCTTATATTTTAACATTTCTTTCTTTCTTATCTCACCCTCTAATTTCTTTCAAATAACTATCCAGTGGTTTAGGTGTTTGGAAGGTCGGCATGAGTAACGGTAAATGTATTTATGTCGATTTCGGGGCTGAAAAACATTGGGTCATTGCAGTGGTATCAGAGCTATTGGTTTAGTAATAACCTTGGCTCTGTGGTGTAACTCGATAGAGATTGGGTTAGTGATACCCTAGATTGAGATCAAGATTGAGTGTGTGTGTGTATGTATATATATATATATATATATATATATATATATATATATATATATGAGAGCGTATTTGTAAATTTTATATACAAATGTTTTGTATGGTATTGTTGATCGGTTCAAGTGTTGAGAAGCCTTGAACTGTCAATGGATACAAGTTTGTTTTGTAAAGAGGGTAAATGAAATAATTTTACCCAAAATATATTTTTGTATAAAAAGGAATAATTTTCTCAAATTATTGAGATATTGGTTTGTTTATTGATTAACTTGAATAATATTCAAGTTGGGTTTAAAATTTGAATTAGGACTTAACCCGGTTAAGCTAAATTAAATAAATCATGTAATTGGAATTAAATTAATTAAGTTGGAAATTTGATAATCAAATAGAAATCAATTGGATTTTAATCAATTGATGTTCGAATCTGTGAAACCAAAATAAAATATTGATATTGAATGTGAATTCAATTGATTTGGTTGTTTATTGGGTGTTGGTTGTGAATTGGTTGTTATTGGATGATAGTTTGTTTGAATGGGAATAATTAAAAATTTAATGAAGCTAAATGAATTTTAAAATAAAGAATGATTTCCAGTATAGTTAAACTGGATTGAAGCTGCATATGAATTAGAAATTATAATTTAACCCTATATTTGAAAATAAATGGAGGCTATCGGGTTGATCTTGGAATTGGAATAGTTATACTTGTTGATTAGTGAAACATTATTTCAGAATTTCAAATATTTATTACTGATATGTGAACTGAGTTAAGTACAGATGTCAAATGGCTAGAAAGATTGATATTGGTTGAGAAAATCGCATATACATTGAGCAATTATGCTCAATAACGCTCGTATAAGGTATGCCTATGCGAAAATACAAAATTTTGGGTTTTAATTTTTGTTTTCCGACTGTGTGGGTCGATGTATATATTATTTGTCCCTGCGATATCGCAGATGTCACTCCATGCAGGGGAGACTCTACCGAATTTTTTTCTGAGAATTTAAAGTGTTAGAAAATCTTCGATATTTTTGAAAATATTTATTTACGATGTTGAACTGGTTTTTTATTTAAAATAAAATTGGATTTGGAAATTAATGTGTTTGTAACGTTCTTTCCTACCTTAGCAATTTCGAGGACGAAATTATTCTAAGGGTGGAAGAATGTAACGGCCCGTATTTTTGGCAACCAAATATTTTATTTTATTTATTATTTTAAATATTATATTTGGTATATTATTGATTTTTAATATTTAATTCGTTATTTAAAACGAAGTTCCAACGTTATTTATTTATATAATTATAATTTGAGCTTGAAATTGCGCTGCAGTTCGCAATATGTAGTTTTGAACTTCAACTGAATATACAGAGTCCGATATAAGTGGAATTTCTGTGAAACAAGAAACGTTGGAACCGTATTGATGATAATTTTCATATGAAAGAGAAAAATCCAGATTCCGTATTTTTTATTGTTACTTATGGCCAAATCAAATTTTGAAATAGTCGCTATGGAAATTGCTATTAAAATATAGCGTTAATTAATATATTTAAATAGGGAAATTTAAATGGTTTAACTCAAAATTGACGATATTGAGCTGTGTAAATTACATTTAGAATTGTATATATATTCTGGTTGGATATATATGATAAAAATAATTTATTTTTATTTTATTTAATTTATTTGGAGTTCATATAATATTTTAATTGATATTATATAAGCGTTAAAAATAGCCATTTTTGTAATCAGTCTCCGTTTTCGATGAAATTAGTTTCATTAGGACCGTATCATTAAATAATTGTAAGAAAATCAAATTTTGCGGTAATCCGGTGTTGTATGCGACTTTAGTGGCCAAAAAGGCCTTTGTCTATTATATTATTTGGTCAATTCAAAAATGGTAACTTTAAATGAATCAACGACTGGTCAAACGAACTCCAAATTTAATGAAACAAGATTCATTGGATCCGTAAGGAAGAGGTCTAGTCAGATGTCAAGGCATCATATTTATTGGATTTTTTCTATATAGGAATTTTAAACGCTCGATTTTTCATCGGTACTTATAAAGGACTTTTCACAAACGATATCGGAATTCGACGGAACCTGTCCCATTAGGTCCAGAATATTTTTTTATGCTAAGATTACCTTATTTTGTCAAAAACAGAAATTGTATGAAGTAGGTTTTGCGTGTTACTTCACACATAAGTTTTGCATATAATTAAATAATAATAATCTCCTACCATAGACACACGTTCTAAAGGGTTAAACACTATTTTCACTCTACACGCAGTCAACAGTATAATGAGCCGCCTTTCCTGTATTGAATGGCTGAAATGTTCTCCACTTCCCCCTTGATTTTCCTCCAATCTGCCCATCATTTTGAAATGTTTCCTTCCACATAATTGTTCATCTCGGTGAGCTGGTTATATCCAGGGTGGTGATGATCTCTGGCATCCCATAGAGACAGGATTTGACACTCGAACTCGCGGCAGTTCATGGTGATTTCTGGGCCAACGATGGAGTCGGAGATGGTAGGACTTCAGTTAATGGGGGTTAACGCGAAGGCGAAGCTAGCGCTGAACCCTGATCTGGCGCCGGTCGAGGCTAAGGCAGCATGACGGTGAATTCTTCGATGGAGCTCGGTGGGTTCAGTAACTAACGAAAGGACCAAATACACACGCGAGGTGTGGTAATGGATCTTGTACTGGTGCGTGGTATTGGGATTTTTTCCCTGGAGCGGTAAATAGTAATGAGAAAATGGACAACATGAATTATTGGCATGTATCCCAAACTGAAGGTTTAATTATTAATTAAACCATGATTATTTAATCTAATTAGAGTTATTTATATACTTAAAGGTGAACTTTTATGTAGGCGTCCATTTGGTGTATCAGGCAAATTGAAGTCGCAAGTTAGCCTACCAGGAAAAGGGTCTACATAGGCCATAAATTCCTTGCCTAACCAAAAAGTAAATTATTGGATAATAATTAGCTATAATTAGAAACTAATATATATATATATATATATATATATATATATTAAATTGTGTTATATATAGCTTAAATTAGTTAGTTCAAACAAACGAGTGCAGAAAAGAAAAACAAAGGGCCGGATCTCTTTTTACTGATAACGTGATGAGCATATCAGTTATATAGTTAAGTAAGAGTAGGAATTTATTTAAATAAGTAATTAAGGTTAATATAGAATTAATTAAGAAAATGATTAATTTATTTAAATCATGAACTATTTCATAGATAAATTTTTACTGTTTTATCAGCATGGAACACGGCAAATTGCACTGGAATCGGGGTGACGAATGAAATAGTATGGAACTAATTTGGACAGTGCAAGGGACGACTGTAACTAAACCGATTCAACGATAAATGAAACCAAAGTGAGTTAAACTCACTCAGTTCTCCCCATTTATATTTTATATAAATTGGGTTTTTATTTTATTTTTGTGTGCTCTACTTGTTGATGGTTGATTATTTGCTAGTTCTACATTTATTTGTTGATCTAACTAATGCAATTAAACCGTGTTTAATTTCAATGAAATATCAAATCATTATTTTTAACGTTTGGATCCAATAGAGGTAACTTACCTTATTGGCCACGTTTATTTATAAATATGTTTAATTGTTTGAATTGTTTTGTTGATTGATTGATGTAAAATGGTCGTTATTTGCTGTTATAGAAATTATCTGTTAATGGAGTTGAATGATCTGATTTGTGATAACCAATTTGAATACAAGGATTGACAGGTTGGAGGGATCCAACGGGATTCCTCAAATAAATGTATTTATTTCCATAATATCATATATGAACTGTTATGATTGGGTGATTGATTTGATTTGTGAATCATTAATTGGAAATTCAACCTGTGTTTTGTTTCAACCAATGGGCAATATTGGTTGGGTAATCGGCAGTAAATGGCCTAAGAATCAATGGTTTTGTTTATCTTGATTTACCGTCAGGTGAATCGATAGAACTGAAGTATAAAATTTATTTTATAACTGGATATAGATTTGAAATATTTTAATTTGAATACAAGGGTCTGTTTAAAAGAAAATAAATACCTATTATTCATCTTTTTTTAATTTATAATTAATTGTTAATTGATTTTATAGAGTAAATTCTGATGTTAATCAGATTTATTAACTAGTGAATTGGAGATTAACCTAACAGGTTAAATTTGCATAATTGTTTTTAAATGGAATTATGTAAATTAATTATATATGTAATTAATTTAAAGGGAGAACAAAATTGGAATTGGTTAAAAAGAAAAACGTGATTTGAGTGACTAAATCGATCGTTTTAATTGGGGATGATGATTAATTAGTGTATTTTAAATAAAATAGTTCAATGGATATTGTTTAAATTTTAATAAGATACTTAAAAGAAATTTACTATTTATTTTAGTTAATTAAGGAATTTACCATTTTTACAGCAGTTAGTGATCGAAGTAAGTTATTATTTAAATTAATAAAAATTTAGGAAATTACTTTTAAATGGAAATTCATTTAAAAGATAATTGAAGTTGAAACCAAATCTAGTTAAATAGTGAAAGGAATTTATGAACGAGTTTTATTTTCTTTCAAAACCCGAATTTGTATGACAATGTTTTAAAAAGGAATTTAAGTGACCATGATAGCTTAAATTAGATTGATTCAATATTTGAATCAAGTAAAAAGGAAATCGTGAACAGAAAGGGTTTAGACTAAACCAGAGTTGATTTTAACAAGGTATACAAAAGTGATGAGGCGTTATATCCTTAATTCTAAATTAACGTTACTTAATCATGTGATCATGTAAAGGTAGGGAATTGAAATAAGAATTTCAAAGCGAGAAATGGCCGAAAGGATTAGAAAAGGAATTGGTGAAACTGAATGTGGTAAAGGAAGTAGTTCGTAGGATTTTGTAAATAAATCCAAATTATGAGGTTAAAATGTGGTATTTTGTAGGAAATTATTTAATTATTGAATTAAGGAATAATAAGGATGAGATTTTCAAAAAGATAAGAAGGTTGTGAGAAACCATATTTTGATTAAAATAGATAAATGGAATTTGTATTTACATTAGAATAAAATGTGGGTTTGGATTACAACTTTTATTGATCTCCAGATATGAACGTTGTTGATCAAGTTCTGAGAGGTAATTAAAATACCCCAACTTGAACGACATCGGGATTATCTGCAAATGATATTACTTGTAATGGTAAAAGAGGTTGTTAAATATGTACTATTTCCATTAGAGAAATAATAGTGTAACGGTTAAGGGAAATGTGCAAAATATATAACAAAAGTTCCAAGTAAAAGAGGATTAAAAGGGGATTGCGTGAAATTATAACGATATGTTCGAGTTAGAAAGAAAAAGTAAAAATTGAGTTTATTCAATAAGAATAAGCATTGTTATGTAATGAATAAAAAAATGGTTCACAATGATTATTTTACAAGTAATAGATTTAATTGCTTTTCCAATATTGGATAATAATGTGGCTAATGTTTTGAAAGTTAAAATAGAAAACTGGATACGGTATAAGATTTTACTAAGTAATAAAATGAATTCGTTTAAAGTATAGTCTTATGTTAAATAAGAAGCGGGAAATTTGATTCGTAATATCGAAATACTTAAGAGATTTAAAATTTACATTTGTTTTAAATTAAAAGGCCAATGGATGCTGAATACTGAACCAGTGGTCTCATTGGATGTTCATGATCGAATCATTGTTTATTTTGATAGTCAAATCACCGACTATCAAATCTGTCTCATAAGATTGTTGGCATGGAAAGACCGGGATCGAGTTTATACTCAAAAACCATTCCAACCAACAAACATGTGAAGATATCAAGAGATGATAGGGATGAAGCAGTGAAGACCGTTGATCTTCAAGAGCGGTGTAATAATCCGGAAACCTGGGCCAGTTTAAAATTTTTATTTTGGCAATTTTAGCGAATTTTGATTATTTAAAATGAATTATTTTAAATAATAACGACGAGAAATTTAATTTGAATATAATTCGAACGTATATATTCGTTTGAATCGATGATAGAATATAAATATTTATTTATAAATATAAAAGGAATTGAAAATGGCGCGGTAGTTCGATAATTCGATTTCAAACTTCAAATGAATGTACAGGATTCAAAATAAACCGGATTTTAGTGAAACCAAAAATAATAGAATCTAATAGAGAATATCTTTCCAACGAATCCGAAAAATCAAAATTTCATAGCGGGAGTCAAAAGATATGTCCAGTTGAAAATTCTGAATAGTCGCTATGGAATTCAGGCCCTTAAAAACGGAAATTTTGCAAACGACCTCGGATTTCGACGAAACCACTTTTGCTAGATCCGCGATGTCAAGTTATTGCTAGATTCCAATTTTCGTAATTTTTCGAATCAATATGTGAGCGTGGCAAAGGAAAATGTGTTCTGTCAGTTTCAGTTGATTCTAATCGACTAAAAAATGACCATTTTTCAAACGGTCTCATAATTCAACGAAACTATGTTTGTTAGGACCGTATCATCAATACGAAGCTAGAAAATATTTTTCGGGAATTTTTCGAGTTAGTATGTGGCCCCGGTAAATTGAAATGTGCGTTCAAATTCAATATATAGAGTTATATTTTGATTTTAAGTGAAAACTGATCGAAACGATCGAATTGGCCTACGAAGCATATCCCAGTGTGTTCGGAATGGGGGTAATACGCTAGGGACGACAGTCAGTGGGTTCAATTTCGAGTTCGAATTTTAAAGTTTTTTTTTGGAATAGATTAAATAAAACATATTATTATATATATAATAACCTTTCCCCTAAAACCCCCTCTTCCAATTCATTTCCACGAACAGAAAAAGAAACCCTCTCCCCCAATTTCCCCGTCGCTCCTCAGCCCTAGCCGCCTCCAGGCGTTCGCGACCGCCTCCCCATCGCTGATGACGCGCCGCCCTCCTCCCTTCTTCGAGCTCCTTCCTCTCTCCCTATCCGCTCCTCCCTGAACCGAGACCCCACGCCGAACGTCGCGCGCCCGCAGCACCCCTCACCTCCTCCCGATCTTCTCTCTCTTCTTCTACCCCCATCGACGAAGACCCAAGCCGCTGCCTCCTCCTGAAACCCTAGCCGTTCAAGCCCCACGCCACAACACCACTTCAATAAGCGCCGACCACTACTGATGCCACCTCCGGCGCAACAACAACTCCGACACAAGATTCAGTTTTTTTCCAATAAATGTGAGTTCTTTTTACTATGTTATTGAATTTGATTTTATTTTTTAGTTAAAAACGTAAGTTTTATTTTATATATTACATAATTAAGTGATTTCAATTATTAAAAATATAATTTTTATAATATAGAAGGATTAAAAATATAATTTTTATTGTATGTAAAAGTATAAAAATATAATCTTTTATATTGTAGAAGTATAAAAATATAATCTTTTATATTGTAGAAGTATAAAAATGTGATTTTTATAGCAATGAAATAAAAATCCGATCTTTGTATATGAAGTAGAAATATAAAAATATAATTTTTATATAGAATGAAGCGTCGAAAATATGTATGAAGATGAAGTAAAAATATGATTTTTATTTGTTAGAATGAAGCAATAAAAATATAATTTTTATTGGAACAACGTGAAAAGACTGCATTGGAATTTCAGTCCAATCCAGACGGTTCAGCAGTTCAAAAGCAAAGCACGACGGAGTGGAACCCTCTATGAGAACTCCTCACCTTTTATTTATTTTTCTAGTTCAAATATATACTAGGATGCAGACGGTGTTTAGTAGCACCCGACACCCGTCGTCCACAGACCATGGACGGCTTTTATGCTTGGTTGTTTGATTTTGATGTGTAGTTGATTGTGTGATGTGATGTGAAATGAAATAAAATATTTATATAGTTGAAATAAAATATTTTATAGTGGAAAATATTTTATAGTTAAAAATAGAATTTTTAACATGTATATGAAATGAAATAAAAATAAACAAATCGGACGATTTGTTTAGATACACACATTTGACTGATATTGATTGGGATGATAAATTTTACACATCGCCCAAATGCACAAATAAAATCTGTGTTTAATTGTTTGAAACCCCACACGGGTATTGGGATGATATTTGACGTACACTAATCCCGATTATTTAGTTGTTTGTCGATCGATTGATTGATAGGCTGTTATAAGCGTTGAATATTTGTATTTGATGCTTATACAGTGTAGAATGCACTTTGAATGATGGTTGATTATTCATCATTGTTATTGTATACATGCGTTGTAGAAAATCCATATAATTATCATTATATGGTAATTGATTGGGCCTCATTCCAGTTTTGAAAAAGAAATATTTGAAATAGAATATTTGAAAATAGAAATATATGAAGCCGTGTTAATTAGATTTACGCCATTTTGACGTGAACGATACTTATATCGATTTTATTCATTTTATAATCAACATCGAAAGTGATTTCAGAATTGAAATTGAATAGAAATGAATTCTAAATGAATTGAATTGAAAACGAACTAAAATTGAATTCAAAATCTATTTGAATTGAAATCAATTTGAAATGAATTTAAAACGAATTTGTAAGGGAAAATTCAATTTTGATTTGAATTTGAGAAAGTTGAAATCGTTTTGAAAACGGATTTAAAACGATTTATAAAATACGTTTTGAAAGGAAATCGACGAAATATATATAATATATATATATTATATATATAATGGCCTGAATAGAACGCGTCGCGCCGCGGTAGTTCGCGAATTTCGACATTTGACTTCGAACGGATATTACGGGAGATCCGACCGTCGGATTCTCCTAAAACTGGAACCGTTGGGTTCGTATCGAAAAGAGCTTTCTAACGAATATTAGAAATTTGAAATCTAACGGTTGGATTTGGAATTATGTCCAAATCAAATTTGGAAAAGGTTGCTCTAACTGTAGTTCGATGGCCGTTGATGGAAATCGACTGTGCGGGCCTTGATAAAATCATTAAAAATAGTAATAATTTGTGTAAAATCACAAGAAATGATTTGGGAAGAATTAGGATGAAAAAACTCCATATTTGAAAAGATAAAAATAGATTTTTATCGAAATGAACTAGTTTTGAACTAGAATTAAAATTCTATTTATTTTTAAATAAATAAATTGGATTTGAAAAGGGTTTTAAAGTAACTAGAATTTCCAATAATTGAATTGGAATGGATTTGAATCGAAATTGTCTTTGGATTATTTCGATATTGGATTTCGTGATTATGCAGGTATTGTTATGAAAATCAGAAAGATATATTTATATCGTTATTTCCAATACGATATTTATCGGTCGTAGAATTTGATATTGAATATAAGCCGGTATATTTTCTATTCAGAGCCTTGTATTTAATGTCAAATGTGATTTTGGGTTGTCGTGAACGGTATCTTCAATAATACAGTTCTTAGACCCAAAGGAGTTAAGAAAATCAGAAACTAACTAGAGATTAGTTAAGTTGAATGGTTTCTGGGGTATTGATCTGATGTTGGTTTCAGCCTTCGGGGTTAATCCTTAGGGAATTGCTCAATTGCTAATTCACGGTTAGGGACTGATTGAAATTTGATGTGATTTTGGGGTTTATCGTGAACCGTGTTTTAAATGACACTGATTCTTTAACCCAGTCACAGATTAAAACTAAGTGGAGTTTTAATGAATCTTTAATTAGATTGAAAAGATCGAGAATGGAGTATCACCAGTTTTACTCTAGACGGTAGTTAAATCTTTAATTAGATTTGAACGTGAAATGGTAATGGAATTTACCGATAACACCATGGTGTTAGATATGAAGTATTACCAGTTTTACTTCATGGGATGAATAGGTTGGGATTGGGAAATTAAAACAAATGATTACTTCGGTAAGGTTCGTTAATCCTGACTAGTTTGAATTGATATTCAAAATAAGATTAAAGAATAAATTTAAAGGATTTATCTTTGATAAAATTAATGGGAACCTTTCCCTATGAATGTGAAATTTAGAAACTAACTGTCGATTAGCTAAGGAGAATGGTTTTCTGGATATTGATCCGATGTTGGTTTCGGCCTTCGGGGTTAATATTTGGGGAATTATTCTTTTGTTAATTTACGGTTAGTGACTGATGAATTGGAATGAGGCGTATGTTGTGTTTGTGTAACACTTGTTTATAATATACGCGAGTTATTCGGAAAGACCGGGTTTATCCCATTCTGAATAACTGATACGACGATAAGTCGAAGATGAAGACGGTGGTCGAAGACCGGAGGTCTTCACGTCGTTTGGGTGATTACTGATGATCTTGATTGGGATGTACACCCAAGAAGATGGAAACAGTTGGTGATCGTCTAGACGTACTTGGAGATCGATGGATATGCGGGGTACTAGGTGCCTCCTGTTTCGTTCAGACCCAGAACGGACTTGTAAATGGACTGTGTGTCTGACATTGGATTTTAGTCTGTGTGATTGATTTCTATTAAATATATATCTGTTTGGCGGCGGAGAATTTATTCTCTTGCTTAACGCCCTTCTCTGAGACGTACGAGCTCAGGGGTTATATGCTGATGGATATCAAACGCATAGAGTGAATTGCCTGTGTGGCATGCCTAAGTGGCAAATGATCAAGGCTTCTGTTGAAAAGCAAAGTCTTGTGGTTGATGATCAAAGCACGACTTTTGTGGCATAGCTTTGCGTAACGTTTAATTCGCGAGCTTCACACCCGGTATGAACCAGAAACGGGAGAAGGACCTCAGGGAGGGCATGCGTTTCTTTCTAGCTAGAAGTGGCGTTAGTGGTTTTACATGCCCTGACGAGTTTTACTTATGTGGTTGTTGCTGTTGCAAGGCGCCTCGGTTTGATCGGATGATCCGAGTCCGATGGAGTCATTCGTTGGCTCATTTACACCCCATAGGGTGGGGAAACGCATTGTTCAGGCATAATAATCCACATCGGTGGACCGGCGCTGACGATCCAAAGGGTTGATGCGTTCTGATCCTAAGGCTCGGGCTAGAAAGTCTCGAATCGGTAGAGGACGATCCCTTGCCTCGGTTCATAGATGGAAATCCAACTTCCAAATACGTGATTTTGCGGTTTTAATTGTAGAACTAGTATGGCGACATGATATATGGTACCCATGGCGCCTATGATTGATACTTATGATTTGAAGTTGTTTTATGCACTATGCACTTATAATAGTATCAAATAATTTGTTTTAAACGTACTAAGCATGCTTTGGCTATTATAAGGGAAAACCCTATCCCCCGGATTGCGTTGCATTGTGTGACAGGACCTGGGTCTTATAATAGCTTCATTTTTCTTTATTTAGCATTGCGCTGTTTTGTTATATGCACTGGTATTCTTGGGAGGAAACCCGTTCCGTGTTATACGGCGTGGTCCCTTGATTTACCAAACTTTAAAATAAAGATTAATAACTGTTTTAGTTCCCACGCCAGTCCCATGACTGACCTGGAGTTTATTGTTTTAACCTAAACTCTGGGTGCCCTTATTTTGACACGGGCAGCTAGTAGTTTTGGTTTTGCAGATTTATATTCACAGGATCCTGGTTTATAGTTGGAACGATATCCGGAAAGCTTTGTATCCGTATATCTCTTTTAGTTGTGTATTGTATTATTTTCCGCTGCTATGTAATTTATTGTAATCTCTGATATTTCTGTGTAATATTCATTTATACTCTGCATATTCTTGTATTCTGATGGAATTGTTGTAATATACAATGAAATGTTCTCCCGTCTGCGTTCTATTTTGTCGTTTCTCAAAACAATTCGTTCTTTCTCTTCTCTAAGGAGACCGGGGAAGTTCGGGTCGTTTCATCGTGGTATCAGAGCTTTGGTTTACAAAGCTCAGTGAACAAGGCACATTAGAACCATACGAAAGAATTCATCAGATATTGGATTAGTAATATCCAATGGGAATGACTCGTTAGAGATAGGATTAGTAGTATCCTAGAACGAGTGTGAAGAGTATATTATTAAAATGAAAACAAGTTTTGTTTTGAAATTTAAATCAATTATTCGTATTTGAATATTTATTTTAAATCAATTGGGACAATCCAATATATATAGATTTTGCATATACGTCTTGCAAACATGTATTTGAAGTTTTAATGTACTGGATAGTTATAGGATCACACTCTAGTGCCCGGGGATAATTTTGGTGATGGGGCACCATCGCCAGTATTTATTTCCGAGTTTCGAAAGTGAGATTTCTATATATTTCCAATTGACTGGTGTGAGAACCGAAACTAGATAGGGCTTATTGTTATGATTTGGCATCAAAAAACTGATTTTTGACTATGTATCAAAGTTATGAATTTCAAAAGGTAATCAACTAATTGATTGATGGTTGTGTTGTTGATTATTGGTTGATTTATTAAAATTTGTACCATATAGCACAATTGAACTAAATAGTGAATTGTATTGAAATTTGGTCGCATTTGCTTGCATATACATGTACTTACATTGAACAGGTCACAACAAAGAGGCTAGAGCAGAAGAATAAAATTGTTTGCCCGACAAATAGGTACATGTTTAACATAATTTACTATTTTGTTTGGGTGATGATGATTTTATGAGCCGATTGGCTAGCCGCTTGGATTTTTCTTTTTCTTTTTGAGATCAGAGGGCCTATATGGCAATTTTGGGATTTTCCCGTGCTCTCGGTGCAGGGGAGGTTATGGCGAAATTTTTCGAAAATTTAGGGTGTTAACCAAATTTTTGAAATTTTTGTAAAGTTCTTAGAAACTAAAAAGTTGAAGAACTTAAGCCGTAATCAAAATATTGAAAGTTGAGTTGATTAGTTAAACAACTTTCGGCTTCGTTCCTTTTCGAGGACGAAAAGTTTTAAGTGGGGGAGATTGTAATAACCAGGAAATCTGGGCCAATTTAAAAATTTTATTTTGGCAATTTTAGCGAATTTTGATTATTTAAAATGAATTATTTTAAATAATAATGACGAGAAATTTATTTTGAATAGAATTCGAACGTATATATTCGTTTGAATCGACGATAGAATATAAATATTTATTTATAAATATAAAAGGAATTGAAAATGGCGCGGTAGTTCGATAATTCGATTTCAAACTTCAAATGAATGTACAAGATTCAAAATAAACTGGATTTTAGTGAAACCAAAAATAATAGAATCTAATAGAGAATATCTTTCCAACGAATCCGAAAAATCAAAATTTCAAAGCGGGAATCAAAAGATATGTCCAGTTGAAAATTCTGAATAGTCGCTATGGAATTCAGGCCCTTAAAAATGGAAATTTTGCAAACGACCTCGGATTTCGACGAAACATCTTTTGCTAGATCCGCGATGTCAAGTTATTGCTAGATTCCAATTTTCGTAATTTTTCGAATCAATATGTGAGCGTGGCAAAGGAAAACGTGTTCTGTCAGTTTTAGTTGATTTTAATCGATTGAAAAATGGCCATTTTTCAAACGGTCTCAGAATTCGACGAAACTAGTTTAGTTAGGACCGTATCATCAATACGAAACTAGAAAATATTTTTCGGGAATTTTTCGAGTTAGTATGTGGCCCCGGTAAATTGAAATGTGCGTTCAAATTCAATATATAGAGTTATATTTTGATTTTAAGTGAAAACTGATCGAAACGATCGAATTGGCCTATGAAGCATATCCCATTGTGTACGGAATGTGGGTAATACGCTAGGGACGACAGTCGGTGTGTTCAATTTCGAGTTTGAGTTTTAAAGTTTTTTTTTTTTTGGAATAGATTAAATAAAATATATTATTATATATATAATAACCTTTCCCCTAAAACCCCCTCTTCCAATTCATTTCCACAAACAGAAAAAGAAACCCGCTCCCCCAATTTCCCCGTCGCTCCTTAGCCCTAGCCGCCTCCAGGCGTTCGCGACCCCCTCCCCATCGCTGATGACGCGCCGCCCTCCTCCCTTCTTCGAGCTCCTTCCTCTCTCCCCATCTGCTCCTCCCTGAACCGATACCCCACGCCGAACGTCGCGCGCCCGCAGCACCCCTCGCCTCCTCCCGATCTTCTCTCTCTTCTTCTACCCCCATCGACGAAGACCCAAGCCGCTGCCTCCTCCTGAAACCCTAGCCGTTCGAGCCCCACGCCACAACACCACTTCAATGAGCGCCGACCACTGCTGATGCCACCTCCGGCGCTACAACAACTCCGACACAAGATTCAGTTTTTTTTTCCAATAAATGTGAGTTCTTTTTACTGTGTTTTTGAATTTGATTTTATTTTTAAGTTAAAAACATAAGTTTTATTTTATATATTACATAATGAAGTGATTTTAGTTATTAAAAATATAATTTTTATAATATAGAAGGATTAAAAGTATAATTTTTATAATATAGAAGGATTAAAAATATAATTTTTATTTTATGTAGAAGTATAAAAATATAATCTTTTATATTGTAGAAGTATAAAAATATAATCTTTTATATTGTAGAAGTAGAAAAATGTGATTTTTATAGCAATGAAATAAAAATTCGATCTTTGTATATGAAGTAGAAATATAAAAATATAATTTTTATATAGAATGAAGCGTCGAAAATATGTATGAAGATGAAGTAAAAATATGATTTTTATTTGTTAGAATGAAGCAATAAAAATATAATTTTTATCGGAACAGCGTGAAAAGACTGCATTGGAATTTCAGTCTAATCCAGACGGTTCAGCCGTTCAAAAGCAAAGCACGGCGGAGTGGAACCCTCTGTGAGAACTCCTCACCTTTTATTTATTTTTCTAGTTGAAATATATACTAGGATGCAGACGGTGTTTAGTAGAACCCGACACCCGTCGTCCATAGACCATGGACGGCTTATATGCTTGGTTGTTTGATTTTGATGTGTAGTTGATTGTGTGATGTGATGTGAAATGAAATAAAATGTTTATATAGTTGAAATAAAATATTTTATAGTGGAAAATATTTTATAGTTAAAAATAGAATTTTTAACGTGTATATGAAATGAAATAAAAATAAACAAATCGGACGATTTGTTTAGATACACACATTTGACTGATATTGATTGGGACGATAAATTTTGCACATCGCCCAACTGCACAAATAAAATCTGTGTTTGATTGTTTGAAATCCCGCACGGGTATTGGGATGATATTTGACGTACACTAATCCCAATTGTTTAGTTGTTTGTCGATCGATTGATTGACAGGCTGTTATAAGCGTTGAATATTTATATTTGATGCTTATACAGTGTAGAATGCACTTTGGATGATTGTTGATTATTCATCATTGTTATTATATACATGCGTTGTAGAAAATCCATATAATTAACATTATATGGTAATTGATTGGGCCTCATTCCAGTTTTGAAAAAGAAATATTTGAAATAGAATATTTGAAAATAGAAATAAATGAAGCCGTGTTGATTAGATTTACACCATTTTGACGTCAACGATACTTATATCGATTTTATTCATTTTATAATAAACATCGAAAGTGATTTCAGAATTGAAATTGAATAGAAATGAATTCGAATTGAAAACGAACTGAAATTGAATTCAAAATCGATTTGAATTGAAATCAATTTGAAATGAATTTAAAACGAATTTGTAAGGGAAAATTCAATTTTGATTTGAATTTGAGAAAGAAGTTGAAATCGTTTTGAAAACGAATTTAAAACGATTTATAAAATACATTTTGAAAGGAAATCGACGAAATATATATAATATATATATTATATATATAATGGTCTGAATAGAACGCGCCGCGCCGCGGTAGTTCGCGAATTTCGACCATTGACTTCAAACGGATATTACGGGAGATCCGACCGTCGGATTCTCCTAAAACCGAAACTGTTGGGTTCGTATCGAAAAGAGCTTTCTAACGCATATTAGAAATTTGAAATCTAACTGTTGGATTTGGAATTATGTCCAAATCAAATTTGGAAAAGGTCGTTGTAAGTGCAGTTCGATGGCCGTTGATGGAAATCAACTGTACGGGCCTTGATAAAATTATTAAAAATAGTAATAATTTGTGTAAAATCATAAGAAATGATTTGGGAAGAATTGGGATGAAAAAAATCCATATTTGAAAAGATAAAAACAGATTTTTATCGAAATGAACTTGTTTTGAACTAGAATTAAAATTCTATTTATTTTTAAATAAATAAATTGGATTTGAAAAGGGTTTTAAAAGTAACCAGAGTTTCCAATAATTGAATTGGAATGGATTTGAATCGAAATTGTCTTTGGATTATTTCGATGTCGGATTTCGTGATTATACAGGTATTGTTATGGAAATTTGAAAGATATATTTATATCATTATTTCCAATACGATATTTATTGGTCGTAGAATTTGATATTGAATATAAGCCGGTATATTTTCTATTCAAAGCCTTGTATTTAATGTGAAATGTGATTTTGGGTTGTCGTGAACGGTATCTTCAATAATACTGTTCTTACACCGAAAGGAGTTAAGAAAATCAGAAACTAACTGGAGATTAGTTAAGTTGAATGGTTTCTGGGGTATTGATCTGATGTTGGTTTCGGCCTTCGGGGTTAATCCTTAGGGAATTGCTCAATTGCTAATTCACGATTAGGGACTGATTGAAATTTGATGTGATTTTGGGGTTTATCTTGAACTGTGTTTTAAATGACACTGATTCTTTAACCCAGTAACAGATTAAAACAAAGTGGAGTTTTAATGAATCTTTAATTAGATTGAAAAGATCGAGAATGGAGTATCACCAGTTTTACTCCAGGCGGTAATTAAATCTTTAATTAGATTTGAACGTGAAATGGTAATTGAATTTACCGATAACACTGTGGTGTTAGATATGAAGTATTACTAGTTTTACTTCATGGGATTAATAGGTTGGGATTGGGAAATTAAAACAAATGATTACTTTGGTAAGGTTCGTTAATCCTAACTAGTTTGAATTGATATTCAAAAGAAGAATAAAGAATAAATTTAAAGGATTTATCTTTAATAAAATTAATGGGAACCTTTCCCTATGAATGTAAAATTTAGAAACTAACTGTCGGTTAGCTAAGCAGAATGGTTTTCTGGATATTGATCAGATGTTGGTTTCGGCCTTCGGGGTTAATATTTGGGGAATAATTCTCTTGTTAATTTACGGTTAGTGACTGATGAATTGGAATGAGGCGTATGTTGTGTTTGTGTAACACTTGTTTATAATATACGCGAGTTATTCGGAAAGACCGGGTTTATCCCATTCTGAATAACTGATACGACGATAAGTCGAAGATGAAGACGGTGTCGAAGACCGGTGTAATACCCCGTAATTCTGTAACACTAAGATTCACAAATCATGGTAGGATTAAATATTAAAATCAAAATCAAGGGAAACAGGCTGCGCCATTGCGTTCGTCTCGGAATTCTGCACGAGACAGAGTCCGAGTTTGCGTTAATCGGACTCCGTATGAAGGAGTTATGGTCTTCAGAAGTTTCAGAATTCGATTTAAAATTCGAACAGACAAGTTCAAAATTCAAAATCGGACCCAGATTGGGCTGGGCGGGAATTTTCCCGCCCGAGACCCAGGTCGACTGGGTAGTCGACCTGGGGCACCCAGGTCGACTGGGTAGTCGACCTGGGGGTCGACCCCCCTTGCTTTTTCTAGATCTGTAGTCTGGTTCGTTTTTCTGTATCTAGACGCCATTCTGACCAGATTCGTTGACTTCTACACTATATAAACAGCCCTATCCTCCTTCTCTATTCACAATTCTTTTCTATCCATATGCTGCCTCTGAGAAAATGTATAAATAAAATAAAATAATAAATCAAGATGAGGGAATGCTGCTCAAGACTTTCAAGAAGAGGAGATTCAAAACAAGCTAGGATTCAAGTGAAGATTCAAACGACTTCAACGACTATTTTTCTACGAATCTAATCTAATCTCTGTAAGTCGGTTACTTTTTAGATTTGAACATTTCTCTCTGTTCGTGACATGAAATTAAAGGAATAAAAGAATATGCCAAATCTTTCTATCAGTGCTTATATCCTTGGACCTAATTAAGAACTGTTATGATTCGATGACCAATTAGGCCTTGCCTATGACTATGAACACTACCTATGACTATGAACATTGCTTATGACTATGAACATTGCCTATGACTATGAACACTGCCTATGACTGTGACTCATGACTACGAGAATTATTTCCTTGACTATGAACACAAGCCTATGCCTTTGATTAGGAAACATAAACTATTGCTTATGACATAACAAGGACAACTGTGATTAAACACCTATGATTCATGACTAGGAATTGTGTTGCTTAAGTTTTGTGACTGTGAAATTGAGTCTAAACCTGATTATCTATTCTGTCTATTCTTGGTTTTCTTTGGTTTTAGATCTTGGGAATTTACCTATTAAGATAGGTCTACCCATGCTCTTGAACCTACATCGTTATTCAACACTTTTAATGTCATAAGATTTTCGGACCTATAGGCCTTCGATGTTTTAGATCAATTTCAGTGAAATTCGTTAGGTCTGTAATTAGTAAATTATCATTTTATGCCAGTTATTATGTCCATCTTTTTCATAGCATCTTTGGTTCATTCCCTATTTTCTACGAATCTAGATTTATCTATAATCTAGATTGAATCACGATTATACGAACGATGGGAATACGATTTGGGCAAAATATGAAATTTACTAAAAACGTAGTTATAAACTTGGAAATTGGCATAAATTGGGAACATGCATTATGGCATGTTCATAGAAATGCGAATTGGATAAATTTGACATGAATTATAGGATGTGTAATTTGAATCTAGTATTGACTTGTAAATCTAGCATTTACAAGAATTGTGAACTAGAATAATAAGTCTAGTTTGACATGAACTGTAATTAGAATGTTAAATCAGAATTGGATTAACTAATTTGGCATGATAAGTATATTGGCATAAATTTGAAATTGGCCATAATTGGGAGTACTTGTCAGGTTTAGCAAAATCATGGTTAGTGACACTTAATTTGGTATAGTTTACATACCAAAAAGCATAAACATGATATAGATGGGAAAATGGGCCATAAGAATAAATGTTGACAATTTACATTAAAAGAGCAATTAGGAAATAAGTAAATTAGGGATAATTTACTTATAGAATTTGTCCTAAATGAGAAAATATAAATTTAGACAAATTAAAGGTTTATTAACGACATCTCTTTTAATAATACACCAGAAAGTTCTAGGGTGACAGAGAGGATAGTGTCTAGGCTTGGGTTTGGAAAACACAAGTTTCGTGCTCTCCCTGGCTATCCGTAACTGATCCGACGGACGGGATGGTTACTTTCAAAACCTGATTTGAAAATTAATCAAAACCCTTTGAACTTAGAAAACACGAATATGCCTAACCCGAGGTTAGACTGAGTTGCGATGTAAACCTGCCCGGAACCAACCGGCACATCCAGTAATCGCAACAATATCTGTCTAGTGTGAGTGGTAGCGGCTTTAATTTATTTAGTTAAATCTAGAACAAGAATGGTAGGGTTAAGTTAACTAAGACACTTAACTAGTTCAACATGATAACCAGACCGGTGGGTGGGGTTAGGTTCATACAGACACTTAGCACAGTTAAGCTAGAATGGGAGGGTTAAGTCCATAGGAACACTTAACCGACTTAACACAGTTAAGCTAGAATGGGAGGGCTAAGTCCATAGGGACAATTAACCAACTTAACATGGTAACAAGACAAGATTTGTAGGGGTTAAGTAACTAAGAAAACACTTAGCCAAATTAACTAGACTAGAAGGTGGGTTTAAGTAAAGTTAATACACACAGCCAAATTAACATGTTAACTAGACTAGAGGTTGGGGTTAAGTAAAATTTAATACATTTAGCCAATTTGATATGTTAGCTGGACTAGACCGTAAGGTTAAGTAAACTTGAACACTTAACCATCAGATTGTGATAATGGAGTAGGGTTAAGTCTAAAACAGGAAGGGATAATACTTAACCATTAATAACATGTTAGTTAAAATAGACGGGCAAGGTTAAGTTAAAAAGGAAGACTTAACCAATACATGATGAATGGGTAGGGTTAAGTAATAGGGAATACTTAACCAATATAACTTGGTTTATTGTATGGTTAAGTCAACATGAATTACTGATAACAATTAACCAGTTCAACAGGATAAATGAAGAGGGTTAAGTTAGCTTGAATTGACTAATGACACTTAACCAATCCAAATTGACGGGAAAGAGAACTAAGTAGTAAACCTTAGTTAAGAAAACAACGATTCTGGAAACTAAGTGGTAAACCTTAGTTAGTAAAACTAAGTAGTAATTCTTAGTATAATACGGGAAGGAGTGAATGTCCATCTGAGTAAAAAGAAGGCTCCAACGAATTGGGTTACGAAGCCCGAGGCTTCGAGGGGACGTGAGGGTACTCTTGGTATCCCTCTGTGAGGCTGCAGATGATCCTCCTGGGCTCACAGAGGTTAAGGTCTGCATTAGAAGAACCAGGGATATGCCTTGGTTGCAATATACGGCAACCTAAAGACTAGGATGGACCGGTGTGATTCGGCGAGAAAACGGTAGCTCTGCGATAGCAACTCGTCGTCTACCATCCATCTTCAATCAATCGAGATACGTGAAGCGGAAAGGTGGGAACTCCAAAAGAGCATATACTTGCTATCTAGTTATGGGTGAGGATGGCCATAGGACAGTAGGGCATAGGGGTCATGCGTATAGTTCTCATTTTTCAAAGTGTGCCTTTCATTAGTTGAGGGAGGGGTCGAGTGGGACCATAGCCACTGGAATAAAAACAGACCTTAGCATCTGCATCGGCAGATATCTGAAAGCTCCCGACCGAGTTTTGTGTTTTCTTGATTTACCCTGCCATAGGACTCGGGCCGCACATTACAGGACATGTGCATCTAGACAAGCGATAACGATTCGCGATACATGCGTGGGGAAGTATAGGAACATATATTACTCTAGGTAGTGTGTCCTAGACTTGGGGGCATCGTTCAACAGGTAGCATGATCCCTAGTTGGACTAGATGGCATAAACCCAGAATCTGAGAAGCGTTCAGCAGATAGCGTAAACTCTAGTTGAATCTAGAAGGCACTTGGTAGAAAACCCTAGATTAGATCTAGGTAATAAATAATAATTGTATTCCTGAAGGTAATGGAAAATACAGGGATTGGGATCACGTTATCGTTACTAGTTGGGACACTAGTTAGGTGGTGCAGAGATATAGAAACCAGTATAATAAAGAAATAGCGGAGCGGCGAAAGTATTAGAACATATCCAGTTTATCTTATCTTAGCATATCTTGTGATTATCTTGTCTAATCTTGCTGACCCTATCGTCATGGTGTTATCTTGTATTCAGTTAATTCATGTCGTTTTGTTTTTCCATGTTCACATGCTAGAAGTTACTGAAATTACTCAGGCTTTATGTCTGACTCTGTTTTTCTTTCGTCTTCTTTTCTTCCGTCCCCCCCTCCCCCCGCCTCCAGGTAGTAAAGGAGGGGATAGTATAGCTCAGGTTAAGTTGGACTGTCACTCTTTCCCAGCTTGAAGATTTGACGAAGTTTTGCTTGGATTCTCTTTTCAGATGCTATGGCTGGCTCTTGCTTAAATTGGGGAATATAAATGTTGTTTTATGCTTCTTTATTTTGTAAGACAAATGATACTCTGATATTATAAAGAAATTGTTGTACAAACTATCTTATCAATAAAGCAAAGTTTTATTTTCTGCTGTTTTAATTTTTGTCTGTCTTGTAATTTATCTGCATCTTTTACCCTAAATGCTCCACTGAACTTAGTGCATTCCCTTTGTGAGTGACACTAACGGATGTGGGGTGTTACACGTGGTATCAGAGCTGAAGGTTACCAGATCAGATAAAGGATTTGAAAAATTATTTTCAAAACGGTTTTAAAAGAAGCATTTTCAAGAGAAAAGATTTGTTTTAAAGGCATATTCCCCAAAGCCATACACACTAACTTCTCTTCCTCTGTTTGAATTCTTGTCTCCTTCTTTCTTGAGTCTCTGGGGCTCCTTGCTTTTTGGGATGTAACCTCATCGAAGGGCGAAGTAGTGCCCGACTTCCATCTATAACCGTAGTAGTTTCAACTGCGGTTAGTTTTCTTTCAAGCTTAGTAGGGTTTTCTGTACGATGGAAGTAGCTTTCGAGAGATTTGTCAGCACGACTACACATGGAAGGGGATGAGGAATTCATGGACATAGGTTTAGCTCACAAAGGGGGAAGGAATTATAAAACCTAAGACAAGAGGAAGTATCTTTACTAGGGTATGGTAGGGCATATAATTAAGGACAAGGGCAAGAACGAGGAACAAGATTTTCAGAAGGACAAGTACATACTTTTGCCACCAAGTGTACTTAGGAGAAAGGTAGTAAAGTTCTGTTGGGAGAGTCTAGTTTTGTTGTTAGTACTCTTTCTTTGGTTTTAGCTCTTGTCATTTGTTCATATCCACTTCCATAGTTGAGTCTCTGCACCATAGTACTTGTATAGTAGAAATATCCCACTAGAGTCTCAAATCCAATTGGTGGTCCGACCAGTTTATTTTTGGTTAGTAGGGATTTGACAAAAGCTATCGAGTTTGCTTATATCATCTCACGTAGATCGTCTAAATTCGGAGGCGGTATTCCTTGGTCGCTTGTCTGATATTGGTTTAGGCCTTTGGGGCTTGTACTTGAGGAATGTCGAGCTCGACTAGGATGGTTTTCGTGAGAGATGAATAGTTGTGGCAGGCACTCTAAAAAGCACGTAGTGACCTTTTGACCCTTATAGTTATGCCATGGTGGATAAGAGGGAGACCTCTAATCATCTTAGTACATACACTTAGTACCGTAATTGATATCTGTTTATTTTGGAAATGGAGGTTAGAAACTTCACAATCGTGAAGTCAAATTAGTTAAGATACAGTGGAGTAAAGCTCAAGACGGCTAGATACTAGCAACATACCCTTTTCCTTAAGCGTGCATCCTCGATTTCTTTCTTTTAGGAGCTTTACGCATAATTGTTTCTCTCTTTCCAAAGTATATCACCTAGGCCGTATCTTCGATCCTTAGGTAGAAGCCAATGGATGTAAACATGTATTTGAAACATGTTATAGTTGATGGTTGCAAGTGGTTGCTAATGGTTGCACGTGAATGCATATGCATACTTATTAGACACTAGATCAGTTCGGACGCTTTCATATTGCATTTACAGATATGCATTTGTTTGTAAGTTGAACTTGATATGTTATCATATGGATGTTGCATATGGATGAATGGCTGTGCACGCATGTAGTATTTACATAACTAGGGATGCTTGCATACATGATTGGATGCATGGCACTGACATGATTTGCATTAAGGAGGCAACTGAATCAGTAGACCGCCTGATTTTGCATTAGATAAAGACATATACACACACTATGCATATGAACATGAAAGCATTAGAAATCTTTCTAAGGACAATGAATGCCTGTGATTGAATGGTTGAGTAGATGGGTGATTGGATGGTAGGACACATTCTTCCTAACTTGAAGATTTCGGGGACGAAATCCTTTTAAGTGGGGGAGAATGTAACACCCCGTAATTTTGTAACACTAAGATTCACAAATCAAGGCAGAATTAAATTTTAAAATCAAAATCAAGGGAAACGGGCTTCGCCATTGAGTTCGTCTCGGAATTCTACATGAGATAGAGTCCGAGTTTGCGTTAGTCGGACTCCGTATGAAGGAATTATGGTCTTCAGAAGTTTCAGAATTCGATTTAAAATTCGAATAGACAAGTTCAAAATTCAAAATCGGACCCAGATTGGGCTGGGCGGGAATTTTCCCGCCCAAGACCCAGGTCGACTGGGTAGTCGACCTGGGGCACCCAGGTCGACTGGGTAGTCGACCTGGGGCACCCAGGTCGACTGGGTAGTCAACCTGGGGGTCGACCCCCCTGCTTTTTCCAAATCTGCAGTCTGGTTCGTTTTTCTGTATCTAGACGCCGTTCTGACCAGATTCGTTAACTTCTACACTATATAAACAGCCCTAGTCTCCTTCTCTATTCACAATTCTTTTCTATCCTTATGCTGCCTATGATAAAATGTATAAATAAAATAAAATAATAAATCAAGACGAGGGAATGCTGCTCAAGACTTTCAAGAAGAGGAGATTCAAAACAAGCTAGGATTCAAGTGAAGATTCAAAGGACTTCAACGACTATTTTTCAACGAATCTAATCTAATCTCTGTAAGTCGGTTACTTTTTAGATTTGAACGTTTCTCTCTGTTCGTGACATGAAATTAAAGGAATAAAAGAACTAGCCAAATCTTTCTATCAGTGCTTATATCCTTGGACCTAATTAAGAACTGTTATGATTCGATGACCAATTAGGCCTTGCCTATGACTATGAACACTACCTATGACTATGAACATTGCCTATGACTATGAACATTGCCTATGACTATGAACACTGCCTATGACTGTGACTAATGACTACGAGAATTATTTCCTTGACTATGAACACAAGCCTATGCCTTTGATTAGGAAACATAAACTATTTCCTATGACATAACAAGGACAACTGTGATTAAACACCTATGATTCATGACTAGGAAAGTGTTGCTTAAGTTTTGTGACTGTGAAATTGGGTTTAAACCTGATTATCTATTCTGTCTATTCTTGGTTTTCTTTGGTTTTAGATCTTGGGAATTTACCTATTAAGTTAGGTCTACCCATGCTCTTGAACCTACATCGTTATTCAACACTTTTTATGTCATAAGATTTTCAGACCTATAGGCCTTCGATGTTTTAGATCAATTTCAGTGAAATTCGTTAGGTCTGTAATTAGTAAATTATCATTTTATGCCAGTTATTATGTCCATCTTTTTCATAGCATCTTTGGTTCATTCCCTATTTTCTACGAATCTAGATTTATCTATAATCTAGATTGAATCACGATTATACGAACGGTGGGAATACGATTTGGGAAAAATATGAAATTTACTAAAAACGTAGTTATAAACTTGGAAATTGGCATAAAATGGGAACATGTATAAAGGCATGTTCATAGAAATGCGAATTGGATAAATTTGACATGAATTATAGGATGTGTAATTTGAATCTAGTATTGACTTGTAAATCTAGCATTTACAAGAATTGTGAACTAGAATAATAAGTCTAGTCTGACATGAACTGTAATTAGAATGTTAAATCAGAATTGGATTAGCTAATTTGGCATGATAAGTATATTGGCATAAATTTGAAATTGGCCATAATTGGGAGTACTTGTTAGGTTTAGCAAAATCATGGTTAGTGACACTTAATTTGGTACAGTTTACATACCAAAAAGCATAAACATGATATAGAGGGGAAAATGGGCCGTAAGAATAACTGCTGACAATTTGCATTAAAAGAGTAATTAGGAAATAAGTAAATTAGGGATAATTTACTTATAGAATTTGTCCTAAATGAGAAAATATAAATTTAGACAAATTAAAGGTTTATTAACGACATCTCTTTTAATAATACACCAGAAAGTTCTAGGGTGACAGAGAGGATAGTGTCTAGGCTTGGGTTTGGAAAATACAAGTTTCCTGCTCTCCCTGGCTATCCCTAACTGATCCGACGGACGGGATGGTTACTTTCAAAACCTGATTTGAAAATTAATCAAAACCCTTTGAACTTAGAAAACACGAATATGCCTAACCCGAGGTTAGACTGAGTTGCGATGTAAACCTGCCCGGAACCAACCGGCACATCCAGTAATCGCAACAATATCTGTCTAATGTGAGTGGTAGCGGCTTTAATTTATTTAGTTAAAGCTAGAACAAGAATGGTAGGGTTAAGTTAACTAAGACACTTAACTAGTTCAACATGATAACCAGACCGGTGGGTGGGGTTAGGTTCATACAGACACTTAACACAGTTAAGCTAGAATGGGAGGGTTAAGTCCATAGGAACACCTAACCGACTTAACACAGTTAAGCTAGAATGGGAGGGCTAAGTCCATAGGGACACTTAACCAACTTAACATGGTAAGAAGACAAGATTTGAAGGGGTTAAGTAACTAAGAAAACACTTAGCCAAATTAACTAGACTAGAAGATGGGGTTAAGTAAAGTTAATACACTCAGCCAAATTAACATGTTAACTAGACTAGAGGTTGGGGTCATGTAAAATTTAATACATTTAGCCAATTAGATATGTTAGCTGGACTAGACCGTAGGGTTAAGTAAACTTGAACACTTAACCATCAGATTGTGATAAAGGAGCAGGGTTAAGTCTAAAACAGGAAGGGATAATACTTAACCATTAATAACATGTTAGTTAAAACAGACGGGCAAGGTTAAGTTAAAAAGGAACACTTAACCAATACAGGATGAATGGGTAGGGTTAAGTAATAAGGAATACTTAACCAATATAACTTGGTTTGTTCTATGGTTAAGTCAACATGAATTACTGATAACACTTAACCAGTTCAACAGGATAAATGAAGAGGGTTAAGTTAGCTTGAATTGACTAATGACACTTAACCAATCAAAATTGACTGGAAAGAGAACTAAGTAGTAAACCTTACTTAAGAAAACAACGATTCTGGAAACTAAGTGGTAAACCTTAGTTAGTAAAACTAAGTAGTAATTCTTAGTATAACACGGGAAGGAGCGAATGTCCATTTGAGTAAAAAGAAGGCTCCAACGAATTTGGTTACGAAGCCCGAGGCTTCGAGGGGACGTGAGGGTACTCTTGGTATCCCTCTGTGAGGCTGCAGATGATCCTCCTGGGCTCACAGAGGTTAAGGTCTGCGTTAGAAGAACCAGGGGTATGCCTTGGTTGCAACATATAGCAGCCTAAAGACTAGGATGGACCGACGTGATTCGGCGAGAAAACGGTAGCCCTGTGATAGCAACTCGTCGTCTACCATCCATCTTCAATCAATCGAGATACGTGAAGCGGAAAGGTGGAGAACTCCAAAAGACCATATACTTGCTATTTAGTTATGGGTGAGGATGGCCATAGGACAGTGGGGCATAGGGGTCCTGCGTATAGTTCTCATTTTTCAAAGTGTGCCTTTCATTAGTTGAGGGAGGGGTCGAGTGGGACCATAGCCACTGGAATAAAAACAGACCTTAGCATCTGCATCGGCAGATATCTGAAAGCTCCCGACCGAGTTTTGTGTTTTCTTGATTTGCCCTGCCACAGGACTCGGGCCGCACATTACAGGACATGTGCATCTAGACACGCGATAACGATTCGCGATACATGCGTGCGGAAGTATAGGAACATATACCACTCTAGGTAGTGTGTCCTAGACTTGGGGGCATCGTTCGACAGGTAGCATAATCACTAGTTGGACTAGATGGCATATACCCTGAATCCGAGAAGCGTTCAGCAGATAGCGTAAACTCTAGTTGAATCTAGAAGGCACCTGGTAGAAAACCCTAGATTAGATCTAGGTAATAAATAATAATTGTATGGCTGAAGGTAATGGAAAATACAGGGATTGGGATCACGTTATCGTTACTAGTTGGGACACTAGTTAGGTGGTGCAGAGATATAGAAACCAGTATAATAAAGAAATAGCGGAGCGGCGAAAGTATTAGAGCATATCCAGTTTATCTTATCTTAGCATATCTTGTGATTATCTTGTCTAATCTTGCTAACCCTATCGTCATGGTGTTATCTTGTATTCAGTTAATTCATGTCGTTTTGTTTTTCCATGTTCACATGCCAGAAGTTACTGAACTTACTCAGGATTTATGTCTGACTCTGTTTTTCTTTCGTCTTCTTTTCTTCCGTTCCCCCCCCCCTCCCGGTAGTAAAGGAGGGGATTGTATAGCTGAGGTTAAGTTGGACTGTCACTCTTTCCCAGCTTGAAGATTTGACGAAGTTTTGCTTGGATTCTCTTTTCAGATGCTATGGCTGGCTCTTGCTAAAATTGGGGAATATAAATGTTGTTTTATGCTTCTTTATTTTGTAAGACAGATGATACTCCGATATTATAAAGAAATTGTTGTACAAACTATCTTATCAATAAAGCAAAGTTTTATTTTCCGTTGTTTTAATTTTTGTTTGTCTTGTAATTTATCTGCATCTTTTACCCTAAATGCTCCACTGAACTTAGTGCATTCCCTTTGTGAGTGACACTAACGGATGTGGGGTGTTACACGTGGTATCAGAGCTGAAGGTTACCAGATCAGATAAAGGATTTGAAAAATTATTTTCAAAACGGTTTTAAAAGAAGCATTTTCAAGAGAAAAGATTTGTTTTAAAGGCATATTCCCCAAAGCCATACACACAAACTTCTCTTCCTCTGTTTGAATTCTTGTCTCCTTCTTTCTTGAGTCTCTGGGGCTCCTGGCTTTCTAGAATGTAACCTCATCGAAGGGCGAAGTAGTGCCTGACTTCCATCTATAACCGTAGTAGTTTCACCTGCTGTTAGTTTTCTTTCAAGCTTAGTAGGGTTTTCTGTACGATGGAAGCAACTTTCGAGAGATTTGTCAACACGACTACACACAGAAGGGGATGAGGAATTCATGGACGTAGATTTAGCTCACAAAGGAGGAAGGAATTATAAAACCTAAGACAAGAGGAAGTATCTTTACTAGGGTATGGTAGGGCATATAATTAAGGACAAGGGCAAGAACGAGGAACAATATTTTCAGAAGGACAAGTACATACTTTTGCCACCAAGTGTACTTAGGAGAAAGGTAGTAAAGTTCTGTTGGGAGAGTCTAGTTTTGCTGTTAGTACTCTTTCTTTGGTTTTAGCTCTTCGCATTTGTTCATATCCGCTTCCATAGTTGAGTCTCTGCACCATAGTACTTGTATAGTAGAAAGATCCCACTAGAGTCTCAAATCCAATTGGTGGTCCGACCAGTTTATTTTTGGTTAGTAGGGATTTGAGAATAGCTATCGAGTTTGCATATATCATCTCACGTAGATCGTCTAAATTCGGAGGCGGTAATCCTTGGGTGCTTGTCTGATATTGGTTTATACCTTTGGGGCTTGTACTTGAGGAATGTCGAGCTCGACTAGGATGGTTTTCATGAGAGATGAATAGTTGTGGCAGGCACTCTAAAAAGCACGTAGTGACCTTTCGACCCTTATAGTTATGCCATGGTGGATAAGAGGGAGATCTCTAATCATCTTAGTACATACACTTGGTACCGTAATTGATATCTGTTTATTTTGGAAATGGAGGTCAGAAACTTCACAATCGTGAAGTCAAATTAGTTAAGATACAGTGGAGTAAAGCTCAAGTAGGCTAGATACTAGCAACATACCCTTTTCCTTAAGGGTACATCCTCGATTTCTTTCTTTTAGGAGCTTTACGCATAATTGTTTCTCTCTTTACAAAGTATATCACCTAGGTCGTATCTTCGATCCTTAGGTAGAAGCCAATGGATGTAAACATGTATTTGAAACATGTTATAGTTGATGGTTGCAAGTGGTTGCTAATGGTTGCACGTGAATGCATATGCATACTTATTAGACACTAGATCAGTTCGGACGCTTTCATATTGCATTTATAGATATGTATTTATTTGTAAGTTGAACTTGATATGTTATCATATGGATGTTGCATATGGATGAATGGCTGTGCACGCATGTAGTATTTACATAACTAGGGATGCTTGCATACATGATTGGACGCATGGCACCGACATGATTTGCATTAAGGAGGCCAACTGAATCAGTAGACCGCCTGATTTTGCATTAGATAAAGACATATACACACACTATGCATATGAACATGAAAGCATTAGAAATCTTTCTAAGGACAATAAATGCCTGTGATTGAATGGTTGAGTAGATGGGTGATTGGATGGTAGAACATATTCTTCCTAACTTGAAGATTTCGGGGACGAAATCCTTTTAAGTGGGGGAGAATGTAACACCCCGTAATTCTGTAACACTAAGATTCACAAATCAAGGCAGAATTAAATTTTAAAATCAAAATCAAGGGAAATGGGCTACGCCATTGCGTTCGTCTCAGAATTCTGCATGAGATAGAGTCCGAGTTTGCGTTAATCGGACTCCGTATGAAGGAGTTATGGTCTTCAGAAGTTTCAGAATTCGATTTAAAATTCGAACAGACAAGTTCAAAATTCAAAATCGGACCCAGATTGGGCTGGGCGGGAATTTTCCCGCCCAAGAGACAGGTCGACTGGGTAGTCGACGTGGGGCACCCAGGTCGACTGGGAAGTCGACCTGGGGGTCGACCCCCCTGCTTTTTCCAGATCTGCAGTCTGGTTCGTTTTTCTATATCTAGACGCCATTCTGACCAGATTCGTTGACTTCTACACTATATAAACAGCCCTAGTCTCCTTCTCTATTCACAATTCTTTTCTATCCTTATGCTGCCTCTAAGAAAATGTATAAATAAAATAAAATAATAAATCAAGATGAGGGAATGCTGCTCAAGACTTTCAAGAAGAGGAGATTCAAAACAAGCTAGGATTCAAGTGAAGATTCAAACGACTTCAACGACTATTTTTCTACGAATCTAATCTAATCACTGTAAGTCGGTTACTTTTTAGATTTGAACGTTTCTCTCTGTTCATGACATGAAATTAAAGGAATAAAAGAATATGCGAAATCTTTCTATCAGTGCTTATATCCTTGGACCTAATTAAGAACTGTTATGATTCGATGACTAATTAGGCCTTGCCTATGACTATGAACACTGCCTATGACTATGAACATTGCCTATGACTATGAACACTGCCCGTGACTGTGACTCATGACTACGAGAATTATTTCCTTGACTATGAACACAAGCCTATGCCTTTGATTAGGAAACATAAACTATTTCCTATGACATAACAAGGACAACTGTGATTAAACACCTATGATTCATGACTAGGAAAGTGTTGCTTAAGTTTTGTGACTGTGAAATTGGGTCTAAACCTGATTATCTATTCTGTCTATTCTTGGTTTTCTTTGGTTTTAGATCTTGGGAATTTACCTATTAAGTTAGGTTTACCCATGCTCTTGAACCTACGTCGTTATTCAACACTTTTTATGTCATAAGATTTTCAGACCTATAGGCCTTCGATGTTTTAGATCAATTTCAGTGAAATTCGTTAGGTCTGTAATTAGTAAATTATCATTTTATGCCAGTTATTATGTCCATCTTTTTCATAGCATCTTTGGTTCATTCCCTATTTTCTACGAATCTAGATTTATCTATAATCTAGATTGAATCACGATTATACGAACGGTGGAAATACGATTTGGGCAAAATATGAAATTTACTAAAAACGTGGTTATGAACTTGGAAATTGGCATAAATTGGGAACATGTATTATGGCAAGTTCATAGAAATGCGAATTGGATAAATTTGACATGAATTATAGGATGTGTAATTTGAATCTAGTATTGACTTGTAAATCTAGCATTTACAGGAATTGTGAACTAGAATAATAAGTCTAGTTTGACATGAACTGTAATTAGAATGTTAAATCAGAATTGGATTAGCTAATTTGGCATGATAAGTATATTGGCATAAATTTGAAATTGGCCATAATTGGGAGTACTTGTCAGGTTTACAAAATCATGGTTAGTGACACTTAATTTGGTATAGTTTACATACCAAAAAGCATAAACATGATATAGATGGGAAAATGGGCCATAAGAATAAATGTTGACAATTTACATTAAAAGAGTAATTAGGAAATAAGTAAATTAGGGATAATTTACTTATAGAATTTGTCCTAAACGAGAAAATATAAATTTAGACAAATTAAAGGTTTATTAACGACAATAATACACCAGAAAGTTCTAGGGTGACAGAGAGGATAGTGTCTAGGCTTGGGTTTTGAAAATACAAGTTTCCTGCTCTCCCTGGCTATTCCTAGCTGATCCGACGGACGGGATGGTCACTTTCAAAACTTGATTTGAAAATTAATCAAAACCCTTTGAACTTAGAAAACACGAATATGCCTAACCTGAGGTTAGACTGAGTTGCGATGTAAACCTGCCCGGAACCAACCGGCACATCCAGTAATCGCAACATTATTTCTCTAATGTGAGTGGTAGCGGCTTTAATTTATTTAGTTAAAGCTAGAACAAGAATGGTAGGGTTAAGTTAACTAAGACACTTAACTAGTTCAACATGATAACCAGACCGGTGGGTGGGGTTAGGTTCATACAGACACTTAACACGGTTAAGCTAGAATGGGAGTGTTAAGTCTATAGGTACACTTAACCGACTTAACACAGTTAAGCTAGAATGGGAGGGCTAAGTCCATAGGGACACTTAACCAACTTAACATGGTAACAAGACAAGATTGGTAGGGGTTAAGTAACTAAGAAATCACTTAGCCAAATTAACTAGATTAGAAGGTGGGGTTAAGTAAAGTTAATACACTCAGCCAAATTAACATGTTAACTAGACTAGAGGTTGGGGTTAAGTAAAATTTAATACATTTAGCCAATTTGATATGTTAGCTGGACTAGACCATAGGGTTAAGTAAACTTGAACACTTAACCATCAGATTGTGATAAAGGAGTAGGGTTAAGTCTAAAACAGGAAGGGATAATACTTAACCATTAATAACATGTTAGTTAAAATAGACGGGCAAGGTTAAGTTAAAAAGGAACACTTAACCAATACAGGATGAATGGGTAGGGTTAAGTAATAAGGAATACTTAACCAACATAACTTGGTTTGTGCTATGGTTAAGTCAACATGAATTACTGATAACACTTAACCAGTTCAACAGGATAAATGAAGAGGGTTAATTTAGCTTGAATTGACTAATGACACTTAACCAATCCAAATTGACGGGAAAGAGAACTAAGTAGTAAACCTTAGTTAAGAAAACAACGATTTTGGAAACTAAGTGGTAAACCTTAGTTAGTAAAACTAAGTAGTAATTCTTAGTATAACACGGGAAGGAGCGAATGTCCGTTTGAGTAAAAAGAAGGCTCCAACGAATTGGGTTACGAAGCCAGAGGCTTCGAGGAGACGTGAGGGTACTCCTGGTATCCCTCTATGAAGCTGCAGAAGATCCTCCTGGGCTCACAGAGGTTAAGGTCTGCGTTAGAAGAACCAGGGGTATGCCTTGGTTGCAATATATGGCAACCTAAAGACTAGGATGGACCGGCGTGATTGGCGAGAAAACGGTAGCCCTGTGATAGCAACTCGTCGTCTACCATCCATCTTCAGTCAATCGAGATACGTGAAGCGGAAAGGCGGAGAACTCTAAAAGACCATATACTTGCTATCTAGTTATGGGTGAGGATGGCCATAGGACAGTGGGGCATAGGGGGCCTGCGTATAGTTCTCATTTTTCAAGGTGTGCCTTTCATTAGTTGAGGGAGGCTTCGAGTGGGACCATGGCCACTGGAATAAAAACAGACCTTAGCATCTGCATTGGCAGATATCTGAAAGCTCCCGACCGAGTTCTGTGTTTTCTTGATTTGCCCTACCACAGGACTCGGGCCGCACATTACAGGACATGTGCATCTAGACAAGCGATAACGATTCGCGATACATGCGTGGGGAAGTATAGGAACATATACCACTCTAGGTAGTGTGTCCTAGACTTGGGGGCATCGTTCGACAGGTAGCATAGTCCCTAGTTGGACTAGGTGGCATAAACCCTGAATCCGAGAAGCGTTCAGCAGATAGCGTAAACTCTAGTTGAATCTAGAAGGCACTTGGTAGAAAACCCTAGATTAGATCTAGGTAATAAATAATAAATGTATGCCTGAAGGCAATGGAAAATACAGGGATTGGGATCACGTTATCGTTACTAGTTGGGACACTAGTTAGGCGGTGCAGAGATATAGAAACCAGTATAATAAAGAAATAGTGGAGCGGCGAAAGTATTAGAGCATATCCAGTTTATCTTATCTTAGCATATCTCGTGATTATCTTGTCTAATCTTGCTGACCCTATCGTCATGGTGTTATCTTGTATTCAGTTAATTCATGTCGTTTTGTTTTTCCATGTTCACATGCTAGAAGTTACTGATCTTACTCAGGCTTTATTTCTGACTCTATTTTTCTTTCATCTTCTTTTCTTCCGTTCCTCCCCCCCCCCCCCCAAGTAGTAAAGGAGGGGATAATATAGCTCAGGTTAAGTTGGACTGTCACTCTTTCCCAGCTTGAAGATTTGACGAAGTTTTGCTTGGATTCTCTTTTCAGATGCTATGGCTGGATCTTGCTAAAATTGGGGAATATAAATGTTGTTTTATGCTTCTTTATTTTGTAAGACAGATGATACTCTGATATTATAAAGAAATTGTTGTACAAACTATCTTATCAATAAAGAAAAGTTTTATTTTCCGCTTTTTTAATTTTTGTCTGTCTTGTAATTTATCTGCATTTTTTACCCTAAATGCTCCACTGAACTTAGTGCATTCCCTTTGTGAGTGACACTAACGGATGTGGGGTGTTACAACCGGAGGTCTTCACGTCGTTTGGGTGATTACTGATGATCTTAATTAGGATGTACACCCAAGAAGATGGAAACAGTTGGTGATCGTCCAGACGTACTTGGAGATCGATGGATATGCGGGGTATTAGGTGCCTCCGGTTTCGTTCAGACCCAGAACGGACTTGTAAATGGACTATGTGTCTAACATTGCATTTTAGTCTGTGTGATTGATTTCTATTAAATATATATCTGTTTGGCGGCGGAGAATTTATTCTCTTGCTTAACGCCCTTCTATGAGACGTACGAGCTCAGGGGTTATATACTGATGGATATCAAACGCATAGAGTGAATTGCCTGTGTGGCATGCCTAAGTGGTAAATGATCAAGGTTTCTGTTGAAAAGCAAAGTCTTGTGGTTGATGATCAAAGCACGACCTTTGTGGCATAGCTTTGTGTAACGTTTAATTCGCGAGCTTCACACCCGGTATGAACCAGAAACGGGAGAAGGACCTCAGGGAGGGCATGTGTTTCGTTCTAGCTAGAAGTGGCATCAGTGGTTTTACACGCCCTGACGAGTTTGACTTATGTGGTTGTTGCTGTTGCAAGGCGCCTCGGTTTGATCGGACGATCTGGGTCAGATGGAGTCATTCGTTGGCTCATTTACACCCCATAGGGTGGGGAAACGCATTGTTCAGGCATTATAATCCACATCGGTGGACCGACCTTGACGATCCAAAGGGTTGATGCGTTCTGATCCTAAGGCTCGGGTTAGGCAGTCTCGAATCGGTTGAGGACGATCCCTTTCCTCGGTTCATATATGGAAATCCAACTTCCAAATACGTGATTTTGCGGTTTTAAATGTAGAACTAGTATGGCGACATGGTATATGGTTCCCATGCCGCCTATGATTGATACTTATGATTTGAAGTTGTTTTATACACTATGCACTTATAATAGTGTCAAATGATTCGTTTTAAACGTACTAAGCATGCTTTGGCTATTATAAGGGAAAACCCTATCCTCCGGCTTGCGTTGCATTGTGTGATAGGACCTGGGTCTTATTATAGCTTCATTTTTCTTTATTTAGCATTGCGCTGTTTTGTTATATGCACTGGTATTCTTGGGAGGAAACCCGTTCCGTGTTATACGGCTTGGTCCCTTGATTTACCGAACTTTAAAATAAAGATTAATAACTATTTTAGTTCTCATACCAGTCCCATGACTGACCTGGAGTTTATTGTTTTAACCTAAACTCTGGGTTCCCTTATTTTGACACGAGTAGCTAGTAGTTTTGGTTTTGCAGATTTATATTCACAGGATCCTGGTTTACAGCTGGAACGATATCCGGAAAGCTTTGTATCCGTATATCTCTTCTAGTTGTGTATTGTATTATTTTCCGCTGCTATGTAATTTATTGTAATCTCTGACATTTCTTTGTAATATTCATTTATACTCTGTATATTCTTGTATTCTGATGGAATTGTTGTAATATACAATGAAATGTTCTCCCGTCTGCGTTCTATTTTGTCATGTTCTCAAAACAATTCATTCTTTCTCTTCTCTTCGGAAACCGGTGAAGTTCGTGGCGTTTGAAGCGGAAGAACTACTTGTTGAGTTTCTCTGGTTTAGCTGCCGGAGATATGGGACAGTAACTCTGTCGTAATTGGAATCTACAAATTGTAAGGACTACTCGCTACTTATCTACAGGGTGATTCTTTGGATGTAGTAGGAAGGTACCTTCGGTTCATCCTGTTCCTGGATGACTTGTATGGACGGATGTTTGACAAAGTATTTCCAAAGGAATTACGTATGTTGATTTCTTCAAAAATACCATAGTTGATGGCGGAGAAATGATTTTTATCTAGCCAAATAACTAGGGTATTTTTACGGACGTCAAATTAGTGATATCTGGCGGAATCTGACGATGTAGCATTCAAAGTGATTGGTGACCAGATGTTTCAGAAGGTAATTCAAACCTCAAGCCTCATCAATCAGGAAATGACAAAAATCGGGCAGGTAACATGGATGAGTGGGTCGCTCCCATTAGGGTGTATAATCACCTATCTAGAGAAATTCATTTTGCTTCTTTAATCTATTTCGGTGCTGTCCCTTTTCGGGAAACGGTGGGTTGCACCCAACTGTTGGTGATATACATTCGATACACTCAAGCGAAATGAGTGGTCGGTCACGTGTGGGCCGGGTTGCTAGACGTTTTTGTTGAACCCAGTTTATTCGCCTCTAGATATACACTATTGGCAGGTGGTCCCATACCTTGTCATAGTCGAAATCCAATCTCCAATAATTGCTCGCAGTTTTGATTGTATACTATATATATGGAGCGTGAGATGCAAGCGTTCCGCTAGCTTGATATCTACTTGTATTTAGACACTATTATGATATCAGAAAAAGTATTGATTTCAAAACTGGTTTGGGTTTTCGTAAGGTAAAAACCTCCCGTAAAAGATTTTTGAACTTTAAAATCAAGTTGGATGATTACCCTTAATATTGTGCGAGTTTTCTCTCTCTGGTTCACCAGACTGACCCGGTGTTTGTAAAGCTCGGGTTCGACCGGTTTGTACAGGTTCAGGTTATCGGATGCTGCGATGTCCAGAGACAAGCTGGAGGTGTTCCGATGCATTGTATCTAGTATTTATTCCGTTGTGTTGTATATGAGGACAGGTTATGATCAATGTCCAGATGTGTGATGTATTCTGATATTGTAAATATTTTTAAAAGCTCTCAGTAAAGATTTATTTCTATATTATATTTTGTTCCGTTGTGATGTGAGACTTTGTGTTGTGTTGGTTCTTCTTCTTCTATTCTAATATTTCTTTCTTATCTCACCCTCTAATTTCTTTCAAATAACGATCTAGTGGTTTTGGTGTTTGGAAGGTCGGCATAAGTAACGGTAAATGTATTTATGTCGATTTTCGGGGCCGAAATACATTAGGTCATTATAGTGGTTATTATATATTGGTGGTTGGATTCCCGCAATACCATTAGCGGATGCCCGCAGTATCATTAGAGGATGACCCTATACGGCCCATGCTATGATAGTGGATGACCTTTTATACCGCGATATCTTGCCTCAAAACAGGATCGGTATTATTTATGTTGGCTAATGTTTGTGGATGCAAGAAAACAGGTTGGAGGAATCCAACTAGATTCCTGAAAAATATCATTATTTGTTTGTTTTTCATATATATTATCATATATGATGTGTTACAAAACCTGCCATTTATAATTGGTTTCTTTGGATGTTCAAAATATCATTGGGCCTAAATATTGATTTATAAAAATATCGTGAAAGGGGATTTTTGAGGTAAAAAGGGGAAATCTATTTTTCTAAGAATAGAACTTCAATATTGAATGGATTGAGAAATATTAATTTGTATGGATAATAAAAACAAGTAATGAAATTTATAAACGATGTTTATAAATTAAATAATGCAGGAAATTGAAGTAAATTTGTAAATGATGTTTATAAAGAAAATAGAATGATTTTCATTGGATAATCAGGGAATTGAAGTGAATTTATAAACGGTGATTATAAATGAAATGAAAAAATTATCATTTGGGTAATTTAATATTTCAATTCAAATATGAATTTAAAGTGAGGATTGAGAATCGTGTTAGGTAAACGATGAAGTTTATTCTGATGTTCAGAATATAAATTGAACTAAAATAAATCCTTAAGGATTATGGTTTGAATTCGATTAGTTAGAATTTATTTAAATAAAATATGTCTAGAAAAATATTAGGATTATATTAAATAGAAGTTAAAATTAAATATGAAAGAGATTCTATATTTATATAGATAAGTTAAAATAAATAGAATATTCCAAAATAAGATTTGGCTTTATATAGATTTGAAATGGAACTTGTTTGAATTTATAAAACAAGTAAATTTATAAACGATGATTATAAATGTAGTGAATTTATTATCTAGAGATAATCTGAAATTTTAAATTCAAGTATGAATTTAAAATATAATTTGGAATCATTTCGAGAAGGGAATGATGGTTTTATCCCAGGATTCGGAATGTAAAATGAATTGAGTTTCAAATGGATTTGAAATGGAAACTTGTTTTAAATTATAAACAAGGAAGTTAAATTTATAAACGACATTTATAAATTAAGAGAGAAAATTATCATTGGATAAATTTTAAATTTTAAATTCAAGTATAAATTTAAAAGTGAATTGGAAAACGTGTTGAAAATTAGAATGATTGATTATATTTTGGGAATTTGGAATATAAACTGAATTGAAATAAGTTTAAAGGATTATAATTGAGATTCAATTTATATCAAATTTATACAGTAATTTATTTCAAAAGGAAGTTGGAATGCAGTATAGAAGATGGAATTATAAATAAGTTTAGAACTGAGATACGAAATAATTGGCGATTTGGAACGATAAGAATTATTAAGTTGAATTGGGAAAATTGGTTTAAAATATATTAGAATGGAATTGAAATTTATTTAAGTTTAAACGTTTATATTTAAATATAATTAAAAAGAGCTGGCTGCAGCGTGGCAGTTCGTAAATTGGCATTTTGAACTTCAATTGAGTATATAAGACTTAGTTTAAGTCGGAATTCTTTGAAACCAGAATCGTCAGGATCGATTTAATAATAATTTTCTAATGGAAGAGAAAAATCTGGATTTCATCTTATTCATTTTGAGTTATGTCAAAATCAAATTTTCAGAAAAGTAGAGCCATAATCGTTTAAAAACCAAAACGGTTTATTTAAATAAATATAAGGATTTTAAGTAAATAAAAATCTGAATTTCCATTAAAATAATCCGGTCTTGAGATATAAAATAATTATGAACTCAAGTGGAGTAAGTGTACTGATTTTTGAAACAAAAATCAGATTTTTAATTATTGATTTATGTTATTTAATTAGAGAAGAAATTGCGTAATGGAATTTTGAATCGAAATTGGACTTTGATTAAGAAAAAGGGGTTTGTAAATTTATATTTGAAATCGAATATGAAACCTGAACTGAAAATGGAATTCAATTGGTTATAAGCAAGTTAAAATTATATTTTGAACATGATATGTTCAAATAGAAAGTGAAATGTTCAAAAGGGCTAATTAAAGAATAAAATAGCAAAAGGAGTTAAAATGACTAGATTTAGTTGGGATAAATTGAAAACAGGTGAACTTGTGTTAAATAGGTATGGAATGAAGTGTATAAAGACTTTATTTCGAGTGTCCAACAAAAAGGTACATGTTTAAATTCCATATGAGATTTTATGCGCCGAATCGGCAAGCCACTTGGCTTTTGATTTTCTTTTTGAATGGGAAGAGCCTAGAGAGGCGAATCGAGGTTTGAAATATCGACCGATACAAAGGAGGTGCTGGCGAATTTTTCTAGAAATTTAAGGAGATAGAATATTTTTAAAGAAATTTGATAATTAGAAATCAATATATCGATATATACAACATTCGTTAAGGAAACGAACTTAAAAATAGAATATTAAAAACAAAAAGGAAATCTATAAATTTAATCTGGTAAAAACAGAAAGAGAAACGTATACACATTTTAAAAATGAATAACTGGTTTATATGGTGTTGATAATTTGAGATAAGTGGTCTTGTCTGTTTTAAAGTTAAGGATTTTTTTCAGTCAAGGTCTGAGAGGTAGTTATACCCCAACTTGATTGGTTTCATTTTTACCTATAATTAGCAAGATCCGGTCTCAAAGAGAAATGTTTGAATAAGAGTTAGCTGAATGCAGTATTTTGGGTTGTTTGTAACGATGTTTTACACAACAGTCGATTTATCCCAAATAAGTTAAATTTTAGAAATATAAAGATAAATATTTCCGAAGTATTGAAATAAATGAATAGTCATGGAAGAGATAAGTAATTGGAATGTTTTCCAATTATAAATAGAATATAATTTCTAAGTATAGAAAATAAAAGAAGGTGATATATGGAAATGTTTTCCAAATAGCGTAAGAGGCCAAGATGATTATCGAAAATATCGTGTTAACGAATATGGATAAGGAAATGGAGAAGTGTTTTAATTAATGAAATATTAATTAAATGGCCTAGTGATTTATTTGATGCTTTGAATGAATGGTTGTTTTTCTTCGATAGTTAAATAACCGACTATCGAAGTGTTTTCCAATATCTATGTCAATATGGAGAGACTGGTTGGATCATTATCCAAGAACCACTCCGTATTGGCAGTAGCATTGCGAATCAGATTATAAGAAGGTAACCGAAGATGGAGTAAAGTGCAAGGGATTTTCTATTAATGGGAATTGTGCCTTCGGTTTCATTCAATCCCAAAACGAATGTGTATGGATGAATGTCTGACAGAGTATATCCAATGATCGTATATGTTGGCCTGTATAAATATATATGGCGGTGGAGAATT
Source organism: Allium sativum (assembly GCA_030737875.1). Lineage (NCBI taxonomy): Eukaryota > Viridiplantae > Streptophyta > Magnoliopsida > Asparagales > Amaryllidaceae > Allium > Allium sativum. The sequence continues at coordinate 321,096,288 of CM060916.1, forward strand.
TATTCTCTTAGCATAATATCCAGAATATATTTATGCAAATCAATTATGATTAACGGATCTGACAATGTGGCATTCAAAGTGATTGTGTTATCAATGAATGGTAAGTAATCGTAGCCTCAGACCTCAACAACCGAGAAATGACAAAAATCGGGCAGGCATCATGGCTATGTGGGTAGCTCCCATTAGGGTTTATTATCACCTATCTAGAGAAATTCATTTAATTCCTTATTTTATTCGATGTTGTCCTACTCGGGAAATGGTTCCCGATCCCCAACGTTGGTGATATACATTCGATACACTCAAGAGAAATGAGTGATCGGTCATGTGTGGCCTGGTTATAAGATGTTCTTGTTGAACCCATTGTATTTTCCTCTAGAGATACACTATCGGAAGATGGTTCCATACCTTGTCATAGTTGGAAAGTCATTACCCAATAAGTGTCCGCAGTTTTGATTGTATATTATATACATGTGGACGTGAGATGAAAGCGTTCCATTAGATTTCTATTTATTTGATTTGGACACTATTATAATATAAAAAGAGTTTTGATATAAAGATTATCATTTCTTTCAAATGGATTTTGGAAAGTTAAATCAAGTGTTTTGGATTCTCATAAGGGAAAACCCGTTCTGTGTTATACGGCGTGGTCTTATGAGATATCGTTTATTTTCTCAAATTGTTTTAAATTGTTTACTCAAACCATTACCATGACGGACCCAGAGTTTATTTTGATTTGTTTTACCTAAACTATTAGGTGCCCAAATTTGTACGGGCAGTCAAGTAGTTTAGGATTTTACAGATCTATCTAAAGGAGCTCGGAGCAGGAGGCTTTAGTGTTAGATACATACTATTTTTATTTCCGTTGTGCTGTAAATGTTGTACTTTGATAATGGTATGTGATACAATTAAAATTTTGTCTTTCAAAAGTTATGATATACTATATTTTGTTCCGCTGCGATATGAGACTCTATGTTGTAATTTCTTTTCTTCTACCTTTTTCTTCTAAAAAAATGATTCGTATTTCTATGACATTTGGGTTGGATGTGTGATGTATGTAGTCAACTCAGATAGTACAGATTTGCGGTTCGTTACACCTATGTCGCACTATATCTATCAAGAATAGTTTTGTTAGGCCAAAAATACGGATATCAAAGATTAGACTATCACTTTCGATGGCTATAACCCTACCCTCCCCCCAAACTAATGAAAGACAATCCAAAGAGCTAAGTGACCTTGCCCCTAACAAACAATTTAAGCATCCAAATTGGCATTATCCAATATCTAATGTCCCGATAGTAAAAGATCATCATCCTCTTGGGTTTGCTCTAGTCTTTCCCGTACTCGCTCCGACTGACGATGACAAGGATTCGACGACCTACTATCTTTGTTGGGTCCTGACCACAAAGCCTCCCATGTTGAGGCAGCCGCCGAATCATCCTAGAAATCATCTCAAGCAGTCTTTAGGCTGCCTCAACCATAGATGCAGCCATGGCATACTCACTGGATGGAACCACACAAACCATGCCTCTGTGGGTACAACTTCGTTATGCCTACTACGGAGGGTCATCACGAAGTTTTCTCATGTCCAGCCAAAGTCTTGTACTTCCTTCCAATCCCGACGAATAAGCTAAACAAGCTTCCACCATTCCTTCCTAAACTTACGATGATTTACCCCATTGGGATTTTTTCTCCCACAGACTAGTCCAAATGCATATCGTTATATTAAGTAGACCTTATGTCTAATTTACTATTACGCATTCCATTTTTCCTCTTTTGTTGATTTATAATACTCATTGGTTTATTTAACCGAATATTATATATTACTAAATCAACTTTACTAGTTACCGTAGAATCTTAGGCTCGTAATTTACACTTTGTGAATCAATATATTCATATTAAAGCCTAACGCCTTTTAGGCTTGTAGCATAACCCTTATAAGTCAATATGTTCATATTAAAGCATTAACTATCATTTTTAACCATTTCCTATCATATTCATATTTGCATTAAACTTTGTTTGTTTATTTATGATTTCCCAATTTTCATATTTAAAATTTATTTTTTAGCAAATTAGACCTATTCCTAAATAGTTATTCCTAATTGATTTGTTATTAAAACCTGTACAAAAATCTATTTCCATATCTCAAACTAATTACTATTGCAGGAACCCATAATTGCAAGACATCTCTTCAATTATTTTTTGCCTATTAAATATTGCGCAATATGGCTAAATCCCTATTTCGCACTAATCCACGCCTTTATTTATTTTTAAACTTGCAATAATGTTATCCATTTCTTTTTCAACTAAACTATGGAAATATATTCACTTTTATTTAGCGAATCAAACTAGGCTATTTCTGACTTCCTATGTTTAATTGGTATACATTAATCCTTATTTTGACTTATTTTCCCCCTTTTTACATAATTATAGTAAATTTGGATACAATTGGTTTATATCACTTTTTCAATCCTAGCTATTTTTATATTCATTTCATTCTAAATTTGAAAGGTAATCTTTTACTAGAATAGAAATTATCAGATTTACCATTTAACTGCAAACTTACCATCTATAATATCAATTATGCCACACCCACAATTACCAAAATCTCTCCTGCACGCACTTCCAATTAAATTATATTTTCCAATGCGTGCAAAGAAAAAGAATTATAATCCATCATAAAAATTAGGTGCACGATTCAATTATATATATGTCAACACTTCAGGTTTATGTATATTTTGCGCATAACCAAAATTTAACATATACATATATTCCAACGTAGAAAGGAGGAAAAGAGGAAGAAGATACCATATTATAAATTCTTATAGGAATCAAACGATATCATATAATATTAAAAGAAAATATAATTTAAATCCACTCACCTGGGGTTCGCGCTCTAAGTTTTGGATCTGATTTGGATCTGTGTTTGCTTTCTGTTTCCTTTCAATTTGGATTTACATATCTATAGGATATGGGAATCCACACCTTGAATCTACTATATTTTCCTCCAATTCTCGAATCGAAAATCCTAAACATTAAATCTGAGCCATCAAAAATATAAAAACATGTCGTCTTAGCCTGAAGTGGGTTGACCTATGCTTCAGTTGGGTCAACCCGTCCTTGAAGTGTGTCAACCTACTTCGAGCTTAGGTCGACCCATATACATTTTTTTATATCGTATATAAGGACTTTTTTCCTACGTGATTTTGGCTGTGTTTAAATGCTACTTCTAGCATTATAATTCTTTAACCATTTTTTTATTCTTTCTTCTTTTGTAATCCATCTATTTCGAATTCCAAATGCGTAATTAAAATATGCATAGGTCTTCTTCCATTTTTTAATTTTTTGCGAGTTTAATTCTTTTAGTTCCATGAACGTTTTATTTACATTTACTTCAAACATTTTAACACGTATTTAACTTCAATTTTAAATGGGTACTATCAACACATGCATACCCACTTTAAATTAAAACGTTATTTGATTAACGTCATTTAAACTTCCTTCTATTGCACGGTTTTATCCCATTTATGATGCGCATTTATATGGTGTGTTAATTTTGTAATATTATCTCTAAATACATTTATACTAAGTATGTCTACATGTGTGTTCAAATTACAAGATTAGTCATCTATTTTAAATTTTTGACGTTATTTCCGTTATTTCTCTTTTAATGACATTTATGACATGCATTATCAATTTAAAGGAATGTTTCTATTTTAATATTAATTACTTTTCCTTCCTAGATTTAATCCTTTTTATCACACACATTTGTTTTTCTATTCTATTAAATTGTTAAGTTTGTTACTATGTTAACGTCAATAATCTCCCGTTACTTTCAAATTCAAACGCACATTGTTTATAAAATTATTGTGCGCATATATTTTTCGATTTTTTTTAACATACCATTCATTAATTTCCATTCTTTTTATTTAATTCTGTACAAGGTTTTAAATCTTGGATATCGGTCGCGTTTTGTCTCGGGGATTTTATAGACTTGATCTAGTATTGAGGGAGAACGCGGACAGAAGAGTCCAACTTGGGAGTTCGTCTTGGATTTCCATCTCAGGTCTAAAAGTTCATATCGGAACAATCTAGGGGCTCATGATATGTTAAAAAATGATATTTTTACAAAATAATTTTTACGAATGCGATTAGAAACATAGTAATTTAAACATGAATTGCAAAATAACTTTATCATTCTTTATTTTGAGAAAGAACATGCATACTCTAAATCGTAATATGCTTAAAACAAAAATATTGATAGACATAAAACATTAAAGAGATCCAAAACATAAAAAATTCAGCATAAATAGACCATAAAATACATAATTTCGTAAGTAACATGTATGTAAAAAAGACAAATATGAAAATCATAATTATTGTAGAACATATATGAACATACAGTATGGCCATTTAACATGCAAAATATAAAATAACGAAAGATTATCATAGCTAGAATTGAGTTTTTTAAATATTGTTCTAGTTCAGGCAGATATTTGAATTGTAACCAAAAAACTAGGATCTTGGACGGTATTCCAGTATTTCGTCTCGGTCGATATATCATTCGATATTGCAATATCTCATGCAATATATTCGAAAGGAGATTTAAAATGATATTTGTTGTTTCATTTTGGAAGGAGCCCAAATGAAACGACCCAAACTTCCCTTTTTGGGAAAGCCCGAATTGTGTTGAGAACACGACGCATCAGAACACAAAAAATAGAATATTTCATTGCTTATTACAACAATTTACATCAGAGTACAAGAATATATCAGAGTATGAATAATATACAATACAGAAAAATATCAGAGATTTAAAATACAAAGCAGTGGAAAATGTATAGATACAAAGTGTAGCGAAAAATAAAAACTGACACAACTGGAAGAGATATATGGATACAAAGCTTTCTGAATATAGCTCCAGCTTTAATCCAGGATCCTATGAATATAATATCTGCGAAACCAAAACTACTAACTACCCATGTGGAAAATATAGGCACCCAGAGTTTAGGTTAAAACAATAAACTCCAGATCGGTCATGGGACTGGTGTGAGAACTAAAATAGTTATTAATTAGATTTTAAAGTTAGGTAAATCAAGGGACCATGCTGTATAATATGGGATGGGTTTACCTCTAAGAATACCATGCATAAAACAAACAGTGCAATGCTAATTAGAGAAAAATGAAGCTATTAGAAGACTCAGGTCCCATCACTCAATGCAACGCAAGCCGAAGGATAGAGTTTTACCCTATAATAGCCAAATATGCTTGGTATGCGAAATCTATCTTTTACTATTATATGTGTATAGTGTAGAAATCAATTTCGAAAGTAAATGTATCAATCCTAGATGGCATGGGTACCATATACAATGTCGCCAATATAGGTTTACAATTAAAACAGTAAAGCTCGTATTGGAAAGTTGGATTTTCATCATGATGGCTCCTGATTCGAAAGATCTATCGCGTAGTGCAGTTCCCCACGTCTTACGTCCCAGGCATGAGAAAACAACGTAATGCACATCCGCACTATATCCAGGATATTGAATATCTCCGTGACTTACGTCCTGTGCATGAGAAAACGCCGCTTACTACATCCATCTGGGAATCGGGGGGGTGTGCTCTATCCCTCTGAGCATGGAGCAACCAAACTCATCTCATCTCGGTCGATCGAATCCATCCTCATATTGAAAGCATACTGACCTGACCATCAGTTCACCATCATACCGGTGTGTGAGGCTCGCGAAGTAACGCTACACAAAGCTATACTAATTAAAGCTATATTTTGATCATCATCTGCAGGGCTTTGCTTTTCAAAAAAAGCCTTGATCCATGCATCTCAGCATGTTACATTGTCAATCCATAGCATACCATTGATTTCTGCCAATATATAACCTCTAAGCTCATACGTCTCAGAGAAGGATGTTAAGCAAGAGAATATATTTTCCACCACCAAACAGATATATATTTAGCAGAGAACAACTAATACATCATAAAGGAATACAAAGTCAGACATACCATCCATTTACAAGTCTGTTCTGAGTTTGAACGAAACCGGAGGCACCTTATTCCTCGTCCCGTATGTCCAATACAGGAGAGAGGCCATCGCATATCCGATCAATCAACAAATATGTCCGGACGGCTACCACTGTAGCCCCTTCAAGGTAGCTACTCTAATCATAGGCATCGGTAGTTACTCATCCATTCAATTAGAAGATCGTCGGTATTGCACCATCTTTAATCTCTTTGATTGTTAGTCTTCGTATTCATTATTCAGAATAGGTTAAACCCGGTCTTTCTGAATAACTCGCGTATTTTATAATCAAGTGCTATAAAAACACATCATACGCCTCACTCCAATTAAGACTATTTCTTTATTCAAATATTTACATTTTAGGGAAAGGTTCTCGTTAATTTTATCAAAGATAAATCCTTTTAAATTTATTCTTAAATCTTCCTTTGGATATCCATTTCAAAAGATTTGATTTTATCCTTTATCCATTCTAAACCAAATTAAGGTTTATTAACTAGTTGGGATTAACGAGCCTTACCGAAGTAATCGTTTATTTTATTAATCCCAATCCCAACCTATTCATCCCATGGAGCAAAACTGGTAGCACTCCATATCTAACACCCACTGTGTTATCGGTAAATTTAATTGCCATTTCACGTTCAAATCTAATTAAAGATTTAACTATCGCCTGGAGTAAAATTGGTGGTACTCCATTCTCGATCATTTCAAGAATTCGTTAAATTTAATTATCTCATTCCCATTTCAATTTAATTAAAAATTTATTAAAACTCCAATTTGGTTTCAATATCAAATTCATTACTTTATAATTATTCTACTTTAAGAAATTAATCTAGTCTTTAACTGGGTTAAAGAACCAATGTCGTTTAAAATACAACTCACGACAAACCCAAAATCATCTTCCATTAAATATGGAATCTTCATAGAAATCTGATCAATATATATGTTATACCCCATGATTTTAAATATTAAAATTAAAAAATTAAAGAATACTTAATTTTAAATGTGAGAATTAAGGGAAACGGGTTACACCATTGCGTTCGTCTAGGAATTTTTCTTGAGATAGAATACGAGTTTATGTGAATTGGACTCCGTATGAAGAAGTTATGGCCTCAGAACTTTCAGAAATTTATATAAAACAATACAAAAAATTAAATACCAAGGCAAGTCGACCTGGGGGTCGACCTACCCCAGGCCAGGTCGACCAGGGGGTCGACCTCCCTATATACAGGTCGACCTACCCCCTCCTTGGGAAGATCTGAAATGTAACGATGTTTTGACTTACTGCTGAGTCATTAGGGCTGAAGTGTATATTCTATCTTGTCTGGATGGTCTTGATTTCTTTGAGGTTGATCTGACGGCTCCTAATTAATTAAAATCCTATATAAGCAACCTAACCCTCAACCTAAAATCACACTATACCAAGAGCTATCATGCCGTGAATGGTGAAACTAGAGTAGCCGCCGTTCTCTTTCAACTCAAAAGAAAGATAGAAGCAAGAATCAAAATCAAATCTATTCTAAATTAGAATAACAATTAGTCTACATCCAAGCCGAGCAATTCATTTTCAGAATAAAAATCCTAGAAAAACAAGACTGTTCTTTTGTTTGTGAGTACAATTTCTTTCCTAAAATAATTAATAAATTAATTATGATGGGTCATGACTTGGATTATGAAAACATGTCTGTTGAATCATGGGATGTTACTTGATTTTGTTTGTGAATATATGATTGTTTTGTTACTTATGTTTGTAGATCTAAATCATACATGAATCTTATGCAAGTTTAGGATGTTAAAGCATATGTGAATCTTATGTTAGTTTGGGATGTTAAATTATATACGAATCTTATGTAAGTTTGGGATGTTAAAACATATGTGAATCTTATGCAAGTTTAAGATGTTAAAGCATATGCGAACTTATGTATGTTTGGATGTTAAATTATATATGAATCTTATGCAAATCTGTAGGTGGATTATACACAAGTTCATATGTGAATCAAGTATATACATATGCTAGTTTATATGCAAAACAAGTGACATTAATTTACATGTTTAGAACCATATGCAAGTTCGCATTTTTATGTTTAGATCTATATTTAGATCCATGACAGTACATAGTTATGCAAATTTGTGTTCTATATGCCCATTGCCTATGCTAGTTTTGTATGTGAATCATATGCTAGTTTTGTATGTGAATCATATGCTAGTTTGAATGTAAGTTTGTATGAAATTCATATGCAAGCTACAGGAAAACCTTATCCATATATGCAAGTTCACGATTACTTGTTTAGATCTATATTTCGATCCATTATAGTTTATGCCAATTTATGTTATATATATGTATATATATCCATTGCCTATGCAAGTTCTTCTCTATGCAAGCTTATGTTATGATCCATTTTATGTGTTATGCAAGTTGTGATGTTGCTTTTCATTTTATAAGTTAGACTATTTACGAGTCTAACATATATCATATTAAAACGAACGAATAGTGTGGGGACAATGGGAAAATATTAATTTTGCAAAATTGTGAATTGGCATAAAATGGCTTTAAAGGCATATAATTAAATTGAGACATTAATTGGTATAATTATATACCTAAAAGACATAATTTAGGTGACAATTATGGACATGGATTAAAATTGGAAGTTATTGCCAATTTGAAATAGGGATATTAATTCAAATTGGGATTGAATAATAATAATGCATAATAAATGCCTAAGACACGAGGTTAGACTCGTTTGTGGTGTAAGACTGCCCGGACACGCCCGGCAAATCCAGCAACCACAAATGGTAGTCTAATGTGAGAGGTCAAAGGCATAAATTAAATGAGTAATAAAGGCCTAAGACACGAGGTTAGACTCGTGTGTGGTATAAGACTGCCCAGACCCGCCCGGCAAATCCAGCAACCACAAATAGTAGTCTAATGTGAGAGGTCAAAGGCATAAATTAAATGATGCTTAGACACGAGGTTAAGTCTGGCTTGTGGTGGAAGTCTGCCCGGAATCGCCCGACATATCCAGCAGCCACAAGCAATCGACTTAATGTGAGAGGTCTATGCATTAATAATTAATTAATGCCGATCAAAGACGAATATGAATGACAAACAGAAGTTTGGTTGAGTGAATAATTCTCTGAGTACCAATCTGATGTTGATTTCGGTCTTCGGGGTTGATACTTAGGGAGTTATTCTCTTAACCAATGTATCAGTGAACTTAGATGTATTTAATCATAAATTAAGTAAAACATGATAAGTGGATAGGGTTTTGACCAGCTTAACCAATAAGTGGATAGGGTTAAGACAAACTTAACCAATAATATGCATTGATCTGATAGGGTTAAGACAAACTTAACCAATAATATATATTGATTTGATAGGCGGATAGGGTTAGGACCAACTTAACCAATAATATAAGTGGACAGGGTTAAGACCAACTTAACCAATAATATAAGTGGATAGGGTTAAGACCAGCTTAACCAAATATATATATATATATATATATATATATATTGATCTGATAAGCAGATAAGGTTAAGACAAGCTAAACTAATAACACATGTTGATTTCATAAGTGGGTAACATGGGTGACATGTGGGAAATAATTATAAACACTTAACTAAGTTGAAACATGTAAGAAGACATGAATAAAAGGGGGTTAAGTGGGAAATCCTAGTGGGGACCAAGCATAAGTGGAAAGCTTGTGTCAAGCGTGGGGACCCTTTTCAACCAGTAACCCATTTAGTATCTAAGTGAGCTCAATCTAGATCAAGGACGGGACACGCTTACTGGGTTTGATTGTAAGAGGTCAAAACGTGTTAGCGCTGGCAACGCAAGTCCAACGGGGTCATATGCGTGCGTGGGCCCGGGCTGGTAGGTAAGACGTTGTTGCATCATGTAGGTATAAGCCATGCATCTTTAGTGGTATCGGGTTGCCACTTTGGGAGGTGATACACCCCACCGTGGGACCATCACGGGTATCTACGAGTTAGGGAGCCGATCGAATGGGGAAGGTAGTGGGTATAACTAGCGGAGATAGGGGCAGGCGGCACCTATGACAGCAGTTAGGAGTACAAGAAACTACCATATTATGAATAAATGTTGAAACTAGACTGGGGAGGGTAGTGGGTATAACTAGTGGGGATAGGAGCAGGTGACACCTATGATAGCAGTTATGAGTACACGAAACTACTATTATTATAAGTATGATTAGTAAGAGGGATCAACTTCCAGTATTGGACTAGTAATGGTGCGGTGTAATTAACATTGGTGTAGTATGGTAATTATCCTATAGTGATTAGGAGCGAGATTAATGCCAGAATATTCCTCTTTTTTGTTTTGACTTGCCCACTTGTTTCATAGTCATTCCTTGTTTTACCAGTTTATGCCTTATCCTAATTACTTTAATAATTTATTGTTAATGTTATTGTACTCGCCAGACTTTATGTCTGACTCCCTTGTTTTCGCCTCTTTTCTTCCTTCCCCCCTCCCCCGCAAGGTTCACAGGGTGGGACTAGTATTAATGAAGCTTGATTTGGATCTCTTTCTCTCTCTTTTGGAAGTGCTTGGATTGCTGAAAGTAAAGTTCAGCTCAACTCTTTTATGGCTACTTATGTTGGGGTTGTGCTTTTTTACTTTATGTACTCTGAAAACAATTTGTCAAGATGGATATTAAGTGTATTTGGTTTATGAAGTTATTGTAATCAAACTATTTCTCCACTGCAATAAAAGTTGTTTTAATTTTTCCAAGTACCAATATATGTATCTGTCTTGTTATATTCTGTTCTATACACTAATAATACTCCATGAAAGTTAATGCATTCCTTTTGAGAGTGACATTAATGGACGTGGGGTATTACACGTGGTATCAGAGCTGAAGGTTAACAGAACAGATAAGGGATTTTGAAAAACTATTTTTCAAAAATGTTTTTATAAAGAAATACTATCAAAAATATGTTTTAAGGAAAGTATTTTTAAGAGAAAAGTTTGTTTTAAAAACATAACCCCCAAGAGCCATATATTTTTCTCATGGTTCTCCGTTTTGAATCTATTCCTCTTTCCTCTTTGAATTTCTTCCTCCACGTATAGAGGCTTTTTCTAAGATATGTAAGAAATCCCGTACTGTTAGACCAAAAAATGGTCCTAACACCCAATTGATAATGTTTTGTAGAGAATAATGAGGAACCGTGAACAAAAAGCAAGAAAAATCAATCAACACACGGAATTTATAGTGGTTCGGCGTTAAGAAGCCTACATCCACTTCATAGTTTCTCATTTCATTCATTGATTACAATTACAAGGAATTTAATCACTCAATCGCTCAAATACAATGAATAATTCTCTCCGAATTCATTGATTTTCATTGAAGAAGAAGGTGGTTATTGGTGAGGGAATTCGGCCATGGCTACCATGAATGAATGAAATGCCAAAAGTCCCTTCAAATGGCCATGTTGTGGTGTATTTATAGCTGTAGAGAAGATCTGGGCGGTTCTGGTTCGGATGGGCCACGTGGCGTGACCGGAGGAGATCTCAGAAGTAGTGGAGAACGTGGAAAAGTGGTTACCAGGTCGTGCTTTGCCAAGCGGAATCCGATCCGCAATTGTAGGAGTCAGTTATGCCAAGAGAAGAGGTCAAACTCCATGCGCAGAAACAGGTCCAGTCGGTTCGGATCGGATCCGAACCGAACCGGTTGTTCGAGCAGATTGCCTGCATGCACTTCTATGCAGAATACTTCAGGAGGTTCGGGTAGAGGGTACTCCGATCCGATCCGGAAAGGGGGATCCAATCCGATCCGAAAGGAAGGATCCGATCCGATACGAATGGGGGATCCGATCCGGTGACATTTACATGAATAATTCAAGTTTTGCAGCCTTCTATCACTCCACTCAAGTGATCGCCAATCAATGTAAGCTCGTACCCAAGTCCCTGGCTTTGGGTAGCCTGGTCACAAAGCAGGCTAACACGTACAGTGGGCGGAAACCCACTTCATGGGACTGGGACGTTTGTCAAAGCTAGAAGGAAGCGGAGGACTTGTTGGTACCTTTAAGATAGGCGACGGGAGGAAGGTTCAATTAGCTGCTTGGTTAATGAAGGACGAAACCTCATTTTGGTAGGAGGTTACGAATGGAGAATGTGCAGCAGAGACATGGATAGTACACACGATGAGAAAGTAGATCCAAAGAAAGGAGGTAAGGATAACAAGGGGCCAAGGGCAAAGATAAGGGCAAAGTATAGGATCTTCTGGAGGGCAAACGCGTTCCCTCACGGCTATCATACCTGATAGAGGTAAAAATATCTTGGTTCGAAGTTTGGTTTTTCTTTTTTTGATCATCCTATTCGAAACTTGATTGAATTCTGGCGCTTCACACTCGTTTGTATCTGCTTTGTCAGTTGAAAACACTGCACCTAAATACTAGTCTAGTTACGAATCCCATAGTAGTCTCAAATCCTATTGGTGGTTCGGCCCATCTTTCGATAATTTTTCGGGATTTGAGAGTATTTATCTTGAGCATTGAGTTTGAATGCAATGCCTTCGTTCTTGGCTTCGTGGGCTATGGATTGTTTCTAGGCTTGGATTGGTTATCCAGTAATGGTGCCATCCTCGATTGTGAAAAGAGAGTTGTTAGACTTATGACTCGTTGGGAAAGACTCTTGTTATTTCTTATGACCCTATAGGTTCGGTGATGCTTAGCTACCTAGAATCTCTTGACGCGTCCAACGGTGATTTGGAATTTGTTCATGTGGTTCGTGAATATGGTGACATCTTCGATGAAGTTAGGGGTTTACCCTGAGGCGCGAGACAGACTTTTGTATATACCTTGTAAATAATGCAAAGCCAGTTGCATTACCGGTGCACCAAATGGCTCCGAGAAAGAAAAGAGAACTCGGTAAGCAAAGGTGTTGCTTGAGAAGGGGTTCATAAGAGGAAATATTTTGGGATGGGGTGCTCCAGTTTTTTTCCTATAACGGCTGATGGTTCACTTAAACTGTGCGTGGACTATAGAGAACTGAATAAGCTCACCAAGAAGAATAGACACCCATTGCCGAGGATAGATGATTTATTCGATCAGTTGTGGTCGGTGCTTCGGTTTTCTCGCAACTGGATTTGGCTACAAGATTTCATCAGCTAAGGGTGGCTGAAGACAGAATATATAAGACTGCATTTGGAACTCCTGACGGTTTCTTCGAGTGGCTCGTCATGCCTTTTGGTTTGACGAATGCACCCGCATACTTCGTTGACTTAATGAGTAGGATGTTTAGGGAGTTTCTAAACAAGTTTGTGGTAGTCTTTGTGGATGATATCTTGGTTTTCTCTAGAAGCGAGGAAGAGCATGCCCTACATCTTAGGGAAGTCTTAGAGACCCTGCGAGTGCATCAACTCAAAGCTAAGTTCTCCCAGCGCTATTTTTGGAGAAAAGAAGTGAGGTTCTTAAGACACTTGGTCTCTAAGGAAGGGATAGCTGTGGATCCCGCAAAGGTAGTGGCAATCCAAGATTGGAAAATTCCTAAGAACGCAACAGAAGTAAGAAGCTTTTTAAGGCTAGCTGGTTATTATAGGAAGTTCATTAAGGACTTCACGAAGATATCAACCCCACTTACTCGATTAACGAAGAAGAACTTGACTTTTGCTTGGGATATTGACTATGACGATGCTTCCCAGCATTTGAAGGGGACGTTGACGGCAGCTCCTGTTTTAGTTTTTCCAAATGGAAGTAAGCCATTCACACTGTATACCGGTGCTTGCGGGATAGGGCTTGGAGCAGTTTCCGATGCAAGAGGAAAAGGTGATATGCAAAAGGCGGCAAGTACGAGCATTTCTTATCATCCACAGACGGACGGACGGACAGAAAAGGGTGAATAGAATCCTTGAAGATCGTTTGAGGTCATGTATCCTAGATTTTGGAGGGACATGAGAAGAGGCAACGAGCTTAGTGATGATCATGACATGTTCCACGTATCGCATTTGCGGAAGGGTTACAAGAGACCGTGGAAGCAGTGGAGCCGAGCATGCTTAGGGAAGTGGAAGTAGAGTGAGATGCCACGATTAGACGAGCTCCTACATGCGCCCTTGGGACGAAGGTATTAGAGCTACGCAACAAAGAGGTCAAGTTGGTCAAAGTGCAATGTGGAGATCATCAAGGAGATGCGACTTGGGTAACGGAAGACGAGATGCGTACGCTGTACCCTTTCCTTTCTGAGGGTATGATTTTTAACTTCCTTTTTTTACCGCTTTGTCTATACTTGTCCTATCTTCACAATTATATCTTCGATCTCTAGTTAGGAAAAACCGTATGGTCGTAAACTTGTGTTTGAGACATGTTATGTTTGGTAGATGCAAATGGATGCAAGTGGTTGCTAGTGGTTGCTCGTGGATGCATGTACACACACATTAGGCACTAGATCGGCTCAGTCACTTTCATATTGCATATAAATATGTGTGCATATTTAATGGATGTATAATGGTTGTGTTATCATATGGATGCTACATTTTGATGAATGGTTGTGCACACATGTAGAAATAATGTGTATCATTAGGATTCTTTCGCATACATAATGGATGCATGGCACTATCATGATTTGCATTAAGGAGGTCAACTGAATCAGTAGACCGCCTGATTTTGCATTAGATAAGGTACACATACACACACTTTTTGCATATGTTCATATGGTATTAGAAATCTTGTAAGGACAATGGATGCATGTGTATGATGGTTGAGTAGATGGATGATTGGATGTTAGGATATACATTCTCCTTAACTTGGAGATTTCGTGGGCGAAATCCCTTTAAGGAGGGGAGAATGTAACACCCCGTGATTTTAAATATTAAAATTAACAAATTAAAGAATACTTAATTTTAAATGTGAGAATTAAGGGAAACGGGTTACGCCGTTGCGTTTGTCTCGGAATTCTGCTTGAGATAGAGTCCGAGTTTGCGTGAATTGGACTCCGTATGAAGAAGTTATGGCCCTCAAAACTTTCAGAAATTTATATAAAACAATTCAGAAAATCAAATACCAAGGCAGGTCGACCTGGGGGTCGACCTTCCCTAGGCCAGGTCAACCAAGGGGTCAACCTCCCTATATACAGGTCGACCTACCCCCCCTCGAACAGATCTGAAATGTGACGATGTTTTGACTCACTACTGAGTCATTAGGGATGAGGTGGTTATTCTTTCTTGTTTGGATGGTCTTGATTTCTTCTAGGTTAATCTGACGGCTCTTAATTAATTAAAATTCTATATAAGCAACCTAACCCTCAACGGTGAACCTAGAGTAGCCGCCGTTATCTTTCAACTCAAAAGCAAGATAGAAGCAAGAATCAAAATCAAATCTAATCTAAATTAGAATAACGATTAGTCTACATCAAAGGCGAGCAATTCAGTTTCTGAATACGAATCCCAGAAAAACAAGACTGTTCTTTTGTTTGTGAGTACAATTTTTTTCACAAAATAATTAATAAATTGATTATGATGGGTCAGGACTTGGATTATGAGAACATGTCTGTTGAATCATGTGACATTACTTGATTTTGTTTGTGAATATATGATTGTTTTGTTAACTTATTGTTGATACCAAAAACTGGTTTAACACCCAGAGAGAATAACTTTGTAGAGAATATGTGAAGATTAATAACAATAAACAATGCACAGGAATTGAAAAGATCACACATAGAGTTTTTATAGTGGTTCGGCGACGATGGTGCCTACGTCCACTTTATATATTATTTCTTTTTTTTATTACAATTACAATGCCTTTTTCTGAATTGAAACACAAGTATTTATAGATGATAGAACACTTAGCCGTTATCAACACGTTTCACTAGATCCGAAAGAATAGTTATGGCTGAATGATTCAGTACCTGCTGAAGAATCGGTGCTCTTTCCCAAATATCTGGTATGAGGCGGCCTGCGATCCGTCTGCTTTGGTCGATTTGAACTGGAAAGATCTTCCAATAAACTATTCTTCAGGCTAGCTTTTTGAACTTTAAACTAACGAATCGCAACTGATCAGGCTTGGTCATCTCAAGCTCCTTCTGGGCCGCACTCTATGGACAAAGGGGCCTAGGAGAATGGGCTTTCCCCATTTACTTCGAAGACTTTGTATACGGATCTACCATGCTGCTATGCCTTGATGGGCAGTCCGAAAGGCCCATCAACACTTTGCCACCCAAATTATGGTTCGTTTAGTCAGAAACATACTTTGTTGTTATATGTCTCAAGTCAGATTCTGTATGCCGATTGTCTCACCGGTTACTTTAGTTTTCATTCAATGGACATTGTAAATTGCGTCGAGTCCCATCTACTGTTTCAAAACTATGAACTAGTTCAGATAATGATGACGCGTCCTAGTCTTCCCGTCTTATCAATCAGTCTCCATCCCTCCAACTTCTTTACACCTCCGCTTGGTCCAATCATATTGGCTGAATTGGAATATTCGCTCTCCCTTTTTTTATTATAAAAGTAAAATCCCATTTACCTTTTTCTTTTTACTTCCAATCTCTACAGGGGATAATTTACCGTTCCAGAAAGAGAGACGATTAGCGATCATCACCTCCACCTAAAGTCATTATTTCAGGTATGAATCATCCTTTATATCAAATGCCATTCTTGCACGGAATCTTCCCTCCTCGTTCATTTTAATTTAGGGTTCGATTGGGTCCAATCGTTGGAAGCTTTTCGCATCAAACCGCCGGAGTCAGCGGTGGTGCGGTTCCCCAAGGCAAGGCTTCCGTCTTTTGGATAAGACTCGCTAATGACGAAACCCTGATTTTGATGGTAGTAAAAAAGATCCCACCGTTTCCAAGCATTTTTGTGGATCGAAGTGTCTTTGAACCCTAAGGCACGTGACCATGCTAAAAAGGGCGACGTAGGGGATACCGATTCCTGCATAATCTAAACTGCATCACTTGTTTATTCACGGTTTACTAAGGCTATGCTTATAGAAAGAAATCCTGATTTTATTCCTTTTGTGCTTTTCTTTTATCTGTACGTCACAAGTTCTTTGTAGGTCAATGGTTATAACACGTGATACCCGTAAGCAAGAATCTGGTAAAGAGATTCCTTTTTCTATGAGAATGGACAGTTCTTCAGAGTCTTCAGGTCAATCAGAGCCTACATTTGGCAACGACCCTAAAAGTCGGTCGATGGATCCATTGTCTTTTCCGTCGAGCTAGTTGAAGCGGTGCCTATTCCGCTGGAAACCAATATGCTCCTAGGCTGGGAGATTTTGAGGAATCCTCCAAAGGTAGAAGAATCCAAAATTACCCTCAGACGACTTCAACATTTACCTACAAAGCACAACATTTCATTTAACGATGTTCTTGTTCCTGAGAAGACTGCAAGACCTCACAATCCCCCAGAGGGTTACATGGCGATCTCCCTTCCGATGTGCAACGTGGGAGCCATTCCCCCCTTTCCTTCTTTCATCGTCGATTTTTTATGTCGGATGAATTTAGCCCCGATGCAATTTCATCCAATAGCCTATGGAATTTTGCTATCGACCTGCTATATATATCAGAAATATTTGGGTTATCCTCCGACCTTTGATGACATAGCCATTCACTTTAACTTTAGACACAATAAGACACAGTCTCCCACTTTACTCTATTTTGAAGATATTTAGGGCTGGAAGATTATCGAGGATGTCCCAAGCAAGGCGGGTGATCCCAAGCGAGATTGGTTTTAGATTAAGCAGCAACAAAGGTGTGCTTGATACTGGCTCAAATGTGGTGTGTTTTCCCCTTTTCTTTATACACTCCTATTCCATAAAGATTTTCCTTTCTGATCATCTTATTTTATATATAGAGGCCGAGCCTGTAAGACCTGAGGATGAAATTTTTAAAGAGCGCCACGAGCGATTGATCTGAATAAAGAAGGAGCAACGGCAGTTTTGGAAGTACCTGACCAACAAAAACATGCACCGATATGCCTTATACAACCGAAGTAGGACAAGGGGATCGACAAAAGACGGACTTGACCCTACAGTATCAGCTCAAGACGAGGTGCCCTCAGTCACGAAGGGATCGGAGGATGAACAGGCGATTCGTTCGACTGAAAAATCCCCCACTCGCCCTCTGTCTGGAAAGAAAGAGAAATCCAGTTTGAAGAAGCCCGCTTTCAAAAGGCGGATTTGAAAGGTCAAGTTTCAAGAAGTTGCTCGTGATGAGGTCGGTCGTCGACAAAAAGAAAAGGTTGGTGCCAAGAGAATTCCCAAGGAGGCTCAAAATCGAACAAACGAAGAGGAACCTATCGGGGTCCATCCAAAAGATTCGGGATTTGAGGATGACTTCCCCTCGACTCATGACTTACAAGCGGGGCTTGAAGCAACACCTCTTCCATGGTTGGAAAATCTTCAAATGCCTAACATTATTCTGTCACCTCAAAGCTTAGACCCAAATCTATTCTTTGCCAACCAATCTGAAGGAATGTCCTTTCCATACAAAAAAGGCAGTATTGGAGGTATAATCTTTTCATGATTATAAGGTTTATTGTGTGTCATAACATCAAATGCTTATGTATAAATCGAGGATCGCTTGCTTCATTTTGCTTTCCCTGCAGGTGTCAATGAAGAGTTTTATGGAGAGCTGTTTGCCTCCTTCCCAATGAACACTGGGTTGGGGGAGGCTACTTTGCCTCGCACTGAAAAAGGTGGCAATGAAAAAGACGATAATAGCAAAAGGAGGGAGACAGAGGACGTGAGAGGAGACGAGGAGGGGAAAAAGGAAGAATCGAGGTTAGAAGGAAAGGACAAACTGCCCGAGGATCAGGATGAGCAGAAAAAGAGACGCTTGAGAAGTTACGATCGAACGTCGGGAGATATGGAAGAGTTGGATCGTGCGCCCAAGAAAAGGAAGAAAGATAATTCTCATAATCCCACAGAGAGAAAATAAGTCGAGCTCTCTCGAACAGTGATACATCGTCCCGGTCCTACAGTTGGAACTTCTTCCGCCGATCGATTCAAAGAATTGGAATGAAATTTCCCTGATCTCATTTTTCCTGAGATTGGGCCACCCCCCGAAATACAACCATTAACCGACAGCTTTCGTCGCCACATGCGCAATAATTTGGAATATGCCCTATCTCAATATGACGCTATGCTGGAATATGCCAAGCAAGTGAGTAGAGCATTAAAGGGTAAACTCACCGAGATCGCAGGTTTAAAAAGGGACGTTGAGAGTGGTAAGAGGACCTTTGGGTTCCTAGAGAAGAAAATCAAGGATTAAGAGCTACATGCGGCGGTAGATAAAGAAAAGCATAGTAGAGAGGTCGAAGATTTAAACATTCAGGTTCAACAGAGAACAGGAATGCAATTCTATAAGAGAAGAGATTGAAACCTTGAAGAGGGATAGAGCTCAACTTGATCTTGAAATTTACAATTTAAATGCTACCCTTCACTCATCGGAGTTAGCCAAGGATCAGGCTGAGAAGAATACTGCCGCAGCGGTCAATCTGCTAGAAATTTGAAGTTCCAACATGATGTTGAAATCGAGACCCTTAAGGCTGAGCTTGCCCGAGAGAAAGTTGAGTTGAAGAAGGGGCATGCTCGCCAAGTTCTCTTATTTTGCGCAAATTTCCTTCGCCATTGGGATTAATCTTGGATGCCAGGATTTCCCAGGTCGTTGGTCGTCATATTCTTATGGGAAGAGAAGAAGACGACACAGCGACGTCTAGTGGATGAGGCGTCATTAATGACCCATATTCTGAATGATAGGGAACGTGCCATCGTGGTAGAGGCACAAAATCAATAAAAGAGAATAGCAGAAGCGGAACTTCACAAGGAGAAATAAAAATCGGTTTCCCAAACCGAAGCTGGTGACAGTCGGCCATATGCTCCCGCATCTTCTGCGCACACAGTTAGGGGAAAGGGTTTGTCTTCTACTTTTTTGTTCGACAAAGTCAAGGCTGCGGAAGGATAGGTGGCCAGCTCTAACACGGAAGGCAAGCCCCCTTCCCCTTTTTTTTTAAAAAAATCCATCGTCTCCTCCTAATCTGTATATATTTCCCCTTTTTTTTAAGGGACTTCCCCAGTTGTTGACAATGGAGATGAAGGATCTGCTGTTGAGAAGAAAGGCACCACGGATGAAACGGAATAGGCTGCAAGAGTGGAGGAGATCGACTTGGTATCTCCCGATGTCGATATCGTCGAGGATTTCAAAAGAGAGGATCGCCCATCCATGGCCGAGATCAAGGATCAGGAAGACAAGGGAATTTCTGCTACAAAACCAGAACCTACCGAAGATCATGTGATCACCAGGCCTCTCCAGTTTGTTCCTCTGACCATTCTTTCCGCAGCTCCATTCCCTGCTACCTTGATGAATCCACAGGCTTCTGCTTCGACTCCTCGTCCCTTTAGTAGCACACTTGGAGCGTCGAGATGTGTGATGACCACTGAAGAAATGCTGGAGATGATCAGGCAGAAAGAGTTGGCTGAAATGGTGGAGCAAGGACTAATTCCACCTCCCGTTTAGGACTTTCTTTTTCTGTGTTACTATCTAATGATGTATCTCTGATATCGTTGTTTGAATGGTACCTGTCATGTAGTAATATTTTGTGATGATATCAGGGTATTATGAATGAAAATCAACTTATTTCATAAGTAATGATAACATAGATGTCGTGTGAATCTCATGGTTATGTTTTCAATGTCAAGGGTGAGTCACCCTTTACCCTTGTCGGGGGTGCTTGCTATTTCTTTCGCCCCTAGTGCTGTGTAGAAACTTGAGTGATGATCTCCCCGTCGAACTCAAGAAGTCCCATCCTTAATCGAGGTTTATGTGCAATTAAGCAGGAGCGCCGTCAGGCTTTTATACTTATCCTTTGGTCAATAAAGGGTAAAGTTTTATTGTTTCAGCGGTCTTTTGTCAAGGTGTACCATTTACGCTCGATTGTCGTTTATACTCTTCCTCAAGTCAATAAGGTCGGGAGTTGAGTCCTGATGGTCGATCAGTATGCCCGGATGGACGTCGACTTTTATCCTAGATTTATTCAAGGTAAAAGTTGTAAGATAAGTCATTCAATCGCAATCACTAGTTCTTTATAATTACAACAAATCAGATCAGGAACGAAGACTCTTATTAATATGCCAGCGCTATTAATGTTGGTTGCTTATTACAATGCTAAGGAACAAATTAATCAACAATCTAAATGCAGAAAGAAAACAAAAACATAAATTCTAAGAGAGATAATGTAGTAAATGCTCCGCATTCCATGCTCTTTGAAATGGCTCGCCATCCACAGCTGTTAATCTAAAACTTCCATTATCGAGCTTTCTCTGAATGATGTAAGGTCCTTCCAACCTTGGGCCCATATGCACGGGGACTGGAAAGATTTATTTCAAGATCAGGTTGCCCACTTCGAAGGTCTTTGGTTGGATTTTTTGGTTATAATATCGAGCAACTCTTTGTCTATGGGCCTGGGCACGAAGGTTCGCTTCCTCTATTTTTTCGTCGACCATGTCCAATGACGTCAAGAGAAGTGCGTTATTAGTCAGGGGACCGTAGTAGGTCGTTCGGTGGGTTGGGACTTCAAGCTCGATCGGAAGGACTGCTTCAGACACATATGACAAAGCAAAGGGGGTATGCCCTGTAGCGGTCTTATGGGTAGTGCGATACACCCATAATGCCAAGGGTAACTCGTCGACCCATTTTCCTTTAGCGCGTTCCAGCCGTTTCTTCAAAATGGTTTTAATGATCTTATTGACCGCTTCAACTTGACCATTAGATTGAGGATGCGCGACTTCAGTGTATTTCTTTTCAATATGACATTTCTCACAAAAATCTCAAAATTCCAGATTATCAAACTGAGTTCCGTTATCCGTGACAATGGTTTGAGGTACTCCATATTGACATATGATGTTCCTGACAACAAAGTTGATAACCTTCTTTGTTGTAATTGTAGTCATCTGCTCGGCTTCTGCACATTTTGTGAAGTAGCCTACCACCACAATCGCGTACCTAGCACCCCTTTCGAAATAGGAAAAGTTCCAATGATGTCAATTCCCCATATAGCGAATGGCTAAGGGCTTGTCATCTGGGTAATATTCGTTGGGGCACCCGTGGGATTTGTGAAAACTTCTGGCACTTATAGCACATTTTGGCATAGTTGGCGGCATCCTTATTAACGGTTGGCCATAATTATCCATAGCGCAGTATTTTCCGGGCTAGGGCTTGCCCCCCGACGTGTGCTCCACAATCCCCCTCATGTACTTCCTGCAGTATTCTTTTGATGTAATTGTTGGCTACACATCAGAACATAGGAACAGAAAACCTTCTTCTATAGAGTGAGCCTTACTAAACAAGATACCTGGAAGCTAGTCGTACTAAAGCTCGCCTTTCTTTTTTCTTTTTGGGCAACTGCCCGTGGAGGAGGAAATTTTTGATGGAAGTCATCCATGATTCTTCTTCGGGCTCGGCATCCGTCTGATCGGCATCCATCTGGTGAATGCTTGGTACTTTCAAGATTTCTATGGGAACTAACTCTTTCTCGTTCAGATAGTCTGAACTAGCCAGTTTTACTAGCCTATCCGCTTTCTGGTTTTCTAACCGAGAAATATGGGAAATGTTGTATCGATCGAAGTCCTGCAGCAACTTCTCGACTTCTTTGAGGTAAGAAGTCGGTCGTTCTCCTCGGGTAATGAATTCCTTTAAGACTTGGAAGACTACAAGCTGTGAGTCACAAAAGATATCGAGCGATTTTATCTTCAGGTCTTTCACTAGTTTGAGGTCGGCAATAAGGTCTTCGTACTCAGAGTCGTTATTGGTTGCCAAAAATTCTAACCTCAGAGCATAATAAATCAAGCGCCCTTTGTGGGACAAAAGTACTATGCTAGCTCCCGAACGCTGTTTGTTTCGGGCCACATCTGTGTAAAGCTTCCAGCTTATTGGCTTCTGATCGACCTTCATAGGCTCGAGGTCATCATCTTGACACTCTTCCTCCGGGGTCGTGAATTCTGCTACGAAATCAGCTAAGGCTTGTCCTCGGATTGACTTCCGAGGAGTAAACGTAAGGTCGAACAGGCTTAATTCAATATTCCACTTTAGCAGTCTCCTGCTTGCTTCTGGTCGTTGTAAGATTTGTCGAAGAGGCTGATCAGTGAATATTTTAATTGGATGAGCCTGGAAGTAGTGCCGAAGCTTCCTCTACGTGATTAGTAAACTATAGGCCAGTTTTTCGATTCTAGGATAATTACGTTCGGCTCCGGTCAATTTCTTACTCACATAATAGACCGGTCGTTGCACTTGATCCTCTTTATGGACCAGGACTGAGCTAATTGCATGTGAGGATACTACTAAATAGACGAACAAGTCTTCATGGTCGACGGGTTTGGATAAAATAGGAGGCTTTTCAAGATGGTCAAGCCGATTTTGGAAGGCTTTGACACAGTCGGGAGTCCAAGCAAAGTTCTGTTTCCCCCTTTTTATCAGTTCAAAGAAGGGTAGGCATTTATCAGTGGCTTTTTAGATTAATCATCCCATAGCTGCTACCTTTCCTGCTAAACTCTGACCATCATTTATCCAGCGAGGCTCCTGAATTCCCTTTAGGGCTGCAATTTGATCAGGATTGATCTCGATTCCAAGGGTACTTACAATGAAGCCGAGGAATTTGCCCGACGCCACTCCAAAAGAACATTTTAATGGATTTAGTTTCATTCCGTATTTCCGAAGGATGCTAAACATCCTTGACAGGTCGTTCACATGCTCGGATGATTGTTTCGACTCTACCAACATGTCATCTACATACCTCCATCGTTTTCCCAATTTGATCATGAGACATTCGATTAACTAGCCTTTGATAGGTAGCTCCTGCGTTTTTTAGTCCAAAGGCATCACCACATAGTAATATAGTCCGAGGTCAGTTATGAAGCCGGTATGCTCTTGATCAGGGACGTGCATGGCGATCTGGTTGTTTCCGGAATATGCATCCATAAATGAAAGTAGCTCGTGCCCGGCGGTGGAGTCGACTAACCGATCTATTATGGGCAATAGGAAGTTGTCCTTAGGACAGGACTTATTTAAATCAGAAAAGTAAATACAGGTTCTCCACTTCCCATTAGCCTTCTTCACCAATACCGGGTTGGCTATCCAGTCGGGATAGGTTGAATCCCAGATGAATCCATTGGCTTGTAACTTTCCAATCTCCTCTTTTAAAGCTATTGACCTTTCAAGGCCCAACATTCGCCTTTTCTATTTTACAGGAGTATACCTTAGGTCGATGCTGAGGTAGTGAGTTATAATTGACGGAGATATCCCACACATGTCAGCATGGGTCCAGGCGAATACATCTAAATTCGCCTGGAGGAATTCACTTAGCTCCTTTACCTAGAAGGGATCAAGATGAGACCCGATCTTTAGAACTTTATTAGGATTACAGTCATCGATCGGGACTTCTATAATGGCCTCATTTGGAGCCACATTTCTACACCCCGACTCATCGTCATCTCGTGGGTCGATGTCTTCGACCTATAGGACGATGGTCCTGGCCGAGGTGTTTCCTGTAATTGCTATGCCTCCTTCCCCTCCCCTGGGGGAGAAGATTTTTCAGATTCCTTGTTGCCACTACTCCTTAACTCTTTCCACTCTGCCATATAACAGGCTCGGTCTGTTACTTGGTCTCCTCGCACAGTTCCGATCCCACTGTCATTAGGAAACTTCAAAAGAAAACACCAAGGGGCGATACAGGCTCGGAATACCGCCAGGGCAGGTCGTCCTAAAAAGGCATTATAGTGCGAGTTGATATTCATTACCACAAATGGTAGAATCCTAACTCTTCGTATTTCTCCATCTCCTAACTCCACTGATAATCTGACCTGGCCGATAGGTTCGGTGGACACTTCGTTGAAACCACGTATTTGACCTTCATATAACTCTAAGTCCTCATAGGTTTGTTTGAATAGGATGTTCACTGAGCTTCCATTGTCTACCAGAACCTTTCGAATAGTAGTTGGGCCGATGATGGCAGTTGTCACCAATGGGTCGACCGTTGGGGTTTCTATACCAACTGGATTGCGGTCACGAAAGACGATATCCACACCAATTGTCCTTCTTTGTTTAACGGGACTCGTGGCCTCATGGGGGTTTACTTCTTCGACGTCGAGGCGTTTCGCGGCATTGACATATCGTTCCATGGCCCTAATGCTATGCCCCGCCGGATGTGGTCCTCCCACAATGGTGTTAATAACAATTCCTTTCCCTTTTTCTTGAGGAGTAGCACGAGGTGCTGGCTGACTTTGCTTGGGTAATGAAGTTCCTTGCCCCCTGTCCCTTGGAGCTATTTTGTATTCATTGAGTTTCCCTTCTCGAATCAGCTTTTCAACAATGTCCCTAAGATGTCGACACTCGTTGGTCGTATGCCCGTAAATGTCATGGAATAAGCAGTACTTCCCGGTTGCTCGTTCCTTCTCCGTAGGCTCTCGTGGGAGCGGCTTCTTATACTGCATCGTACCGCAGGTATCGAGATATATGTTCTCTAACGTATCATTTAATGTAGTATACGTGTAAAACACCTAGAAGCGAGGGCGCTTTCGGGAGTTCCATCTTTACTTTGAATTTCCCCCTTTTCTCTCGACCTTTCACCATTGCGCTTGCCACAGTTTCCATCATTAACCTCGTCTTTCCCTGAGTTATCCCCAGATTGTTTAACAGTGACGTTGTTTCGAGCTGACGGATAGACAGCGCCCGTCTGACCAACTCCTTCCTCCAGCTGTGCATCTTCTCGCCTCAATCGGATGTGAGACTTTTCATAGAAAGCTTCAATCATGGTATGTGGCTTTCCAATCAAATATTTTCCAAACTCGGTTCGTTTGTCGATGCCATCGACCATGGCCATCAAAACAGTTTCGTGGTTGGGGTTGCTGACTTCGGTTGCCTCCCGATTGAACCGACTGAGATAAATCCTTAGGGATTCGCCTCTTCCCTTCTTAGTTGCTGATAAAGGCATGACATATTTCGATTTGGTGCCGTGAAGGCAGAATTGAGTTAAGATTTTTTCACTCAAGTCTTTAAAGTTAGGAACTGACTTTGTGGGCAAACGGACAAACCACATAAGGGCAATCCCGCTTAAGAAGATTGGAAAAGCCTTGCATTTAATTGTTTCAGGAGCAACTGCTACTTCCATGTGCCAAGAATATCTCATCAGGTGTCGCTGTGGGTCGGTAGTTCCATCATACTGATTCATTTGGGGCATATTGAATTTCTTGGGAAATTCGGCTTGCAAAATGTCATCAGTGAATGGTGTATGGCTTCGGTCGACTCCCCAGTCTTCGTTCCTATGCCCACGACTGTTGTTCATGATTTGTCGTACCATAGCGGCTAAATTTGGATGGACGACCGTATCCGGGTCGACCTCATCAACCGGTGGATTTCTTCTTCCCTCTCCATCAGGAAATGCCATCTGGGTGTTTCTTCTCCTTCGGTTTCCTTGGTCAATCACAAGATTCCATGGAGGATGTACAGGGGCCCGATTTCTTCGACCAGCATTTTGATTTGCAAGAGGGGACGCCTCCCGATGACGCGGGGCTATGGGATCGATAACCTCTAACTCGGACTGATCAGCATGCCCGTGGTCATGTTCGTCTGGCGGATGCTGAGGTTCTTCCATTCGTGGTTGCCGGATGTTTTCAATTCTCTCTAACGGTCGTCAAAGTTGACGTGAGTCTTTGCCTTCTTCTGATGAAGATGAGCTTCCTAACACTCGATCCAGCCGAGGGGAAGGTAGATGATGAACCCGAGCATCCTGAGCTTGATTCTTGAATTCCTCCCATTGCCTCGCGATGCGAGTCACGTCTTCACGCATAGCGGCGTTTTCTTGAGAGTGGGCCCTTAGGGCATCTATGGTTTCCCAAAGCCGATCTACTATAGCCATAAATTCGTCTCGTGTGGCAAAAGCAGAAGATGGAGCTATATTCCCTCCAGGGGGTAATGTAGGCTGATTCAAAGTAGCTACATGGTCAGCTGTCCTGCCAGCTGCTTCCATCGATGTTCCAACTTGTGGATTCTTTCCTGTATTGCAAACTAATTTTCCAGCCATTGCTAAATCAATTCAATGATAAAAATCAGATTTCCATCTTGGACATGGTGATCCAAAAGTAAAGCGAAAATCTAGATTGACCTGAGAAAATTTCTTCTCAGTGAAAGCACCAAAATGTTGATACCAAAAACTGGTTCAACACCCAGAGAGAAGAATTTTTAGATAATAGGTGAAGATTAACAACAATAAACAATGCACAGGAATTGAAAAGATCACACACAGAGTTTTTATAGTGGTTCAGCGAAGATGGTGCCTACATCCACTTTATATATTATTTCTTTTTTTTATTACAATTACAATGCCTTTTTCTGAATTGAAGCACAGGTATTTATAGATGATACAACACTTAGCCATTATCTACATGTGTCACTGGATCCAAAAGAATAGTTATGGCTAAATGATTCAGTATCTGCTGAAGAATCGGTGCTCTTTCCCAAATATCTGGTATGAGGCGGCCTGCGTTCCGTCTGCTTTGGGCGATTTGAACTGGAAAGATCTGCGAATGAACTATTCTTCAGGCTAGCTTTTTGAACTTTAAACGAACGAATCACAACTGATCAGGCTTGGTCATCTCAAGCTCCTTCTGGGCCGCACTCTACGGACAAAGTGGCCTAGGAGAATGGGCATTCCCCATTTACTTCGAAGACTTTGTATACGGATCTACCGCGCTGCTATGCCTTGATGGTCAGTCCAAAAGGCCCATCAACACTTACGTTTGTAGATCTAAATCATACATGAATCTTATGAAAGTTTAGGATGTTAAAGCATATGCGAATCTTATGTAAGTTTGGGATGTTAAATTATATACGAATCTTATGCAAGTTTGGGATGTTAAAACTTATGTGAATCTTATGCAAGTTTAGGATATTAAAGCATATGTAAATCTTATGTAAGTTTGGGATGTTAAATTATATATGAATCTTATGCAAGTCTGTAGGTGGATTATACACAAGTTCATATGTGAATCAAGTATATACATATGCTAGTTTATATGCAAAACATGTGACATTAATTTACATGTTTAGATCCATATGCAAGTTCACATTTTTAAGTTTAGATCTATATTTAGATCCATGGCAGTACATAGTTACGCAAATTTATGTTTTATATGCCCATTGCCTATTCTTGTTTTGTATGTGAATCATATGCTTATTTTGTATGTGAATCATATGCTAGTTTGAATGTAAGTTTGTATGAAATTCTTGTGCAAGCTATAGGAAAACCATATCCATATATGCAAGTTCACGATTACGTGTTTAGATCTATATTTAGATCCATGATAGTTTATGCAAATTTATGTTATATATATTGTTATATATATATATATATATATATATATATATCCATTGCCTATGCAAGTTCTTGGCTATGCAAACTAATGTTATGATCTATTTTATGTGTTATGCAAGTTGTGACGTTGCTTTTCTTTTTATAAGTTAGACTATTTTTGAGTCTAACATATATCATATTAAAACGAACGAATAGCGTGGGACAATGGGAAAATATTAATTTTGCAAAATTGTGAATTGGCATAAAATGGCTTTAAAGGCGTATAATTAAATTGAGACATTAATTGGTATAATTTATATACCTAAAAGGTATGGACATAATTTAGGTGACAATTATGGACATGGATTAAAATTGGAAGTTATTGGCAATTTGAAATAGGGATATTAATTCAAATTGGGATTGAATAATAATAATGCATAATAAATGCCTAAGACCCGAGGTTAGACTCGTTTGTGGTGTAAGACTACCCGGACCCGCCCGACAAATCCAGCAACCACAAACGGTAGTCTAATGTGAGAGGTCAAAGGCATAAATTAAATGAGTAATAAAGGCCTAAGACACGAGGTTAGACTTGTTTGTGGTATAAGACTTGTTTGTGGTATAAGACTGCCCGTACCCACCCAGCAAATCCATCAACCACAGATGGTAGTTTAATGTGAGAGGTCAAAGGCATAAATTAAATGATGCTTAGACATGAGGTTAAGTCTGGCTTGTGGTAGAAGTTTGCCCGGAACCGCCCGACATATCCAGCAGCCACAAGAAATCAACTTAATTTGAGAGGTCTGTGCGTTAATAATTAATTAATGTTGATCAAAGATGAATATGAATGACAAGCAGAAGTTTAGTTGAGTGAATAATTCTCTGAGTACCAATCTGATGTTGATTTCAGTCTTCGGGGTTGATACTTAGGGAGTCATTCTCTTAACCAATGTATCAGTGAACTTAGATGTACTTAATCATAAATTAAGTAAAACATGATAAATGGATAGGGTTAAGACCAGCTTGACCAATAAGTGGAAAAGGTTAAGACAAACTTAACCAATAATATGTATTGATCTAATAAGGTTAAGACAAATTTAACCCATAATATATATTGATTTGATAAGCGGATAGGGTTAGGACCAACTTAACCAATAATATAAGTGGATAGGGTTAAGACCAACTTAACCAATAATATAAGTGGATAGGCTTAAGAGCAGCTTAACCATATACATATATATATATTGATCTGATAAGCAGATACAGTTAAGACAAGCTTAGCCAGTAACACATGTTGATTTGATAAGTCGGTAACATGGGTGACATGTGGGAAATAATTATAAACACTAACCAAGTTGAAACATGTAAGAAGACATGAATAAGAGGGGGTTAAGTGGGAAAACCGAGTGGGGACCAAGCATAGGTGGAAATCTTGTGTCAAGCGTGGGGACCCTTTTCAACCAGTAATCCATTAAGTATCTAAGTGAGCTCGATCTAGATCGAGGACGGGACATGCTTACTGGGTTTGATTGTAATAGGTCAAAACGGGTTAGTGGTGGCAACGCAAGTCCAACGGGGTCATGTGCGTGTGTGGGCCCGGGATGGTAGGTAAGGCGTTGTTGCATCATGTAGGTATAAGTCGTGCATCTTTAGTGGTATCGGGTTGCCACTTTGGTAAGTGATACACCCCACTGTGGGACCAGCACGGGTATCTGCGAGTTTGGGAGCCGATCGAATGGGGAAGGTAGTGGGTCCGACTAGCGGAGACAGGGGCAGGCGGCACCTATGACAGTAGCTAAGAGTACAAGAAACTACCATATTATGAATAAATGTTGTAACTAGACTGGGGTGGGTAGTGGGTACAACTAGTGGGGATAGAAGCAGGCGGCACCTACGATAGCAGCTAGGAGTACACGAAACTACTATTATTGTAATTATGATTAGTAAGAGGGATCAACTTCCATTATGGGACTAGTAATGATGTGGTGTAATTATCATTGGTGCAGTATAGTAATTATCCTATAGTGATAAGGAGCGAGATTAACGCCAGAATATTCCTCTTGTTTGTTTTGACTTGCCCGCTTGTTTCACAGTCATTCCTTGTTTTACCAATTTATGCCTTATCCTAATTACTTTAATAATTATATTGTTAAAGTTATTGTACTCGCCAGACTTTATGTCTGACCCCCTTGATTTCGCCTCTTTTCTTCCTCCCCCCCCCCCTCCCCCCGCCGTTCTCAGGGTGGGACTAATATTAGTGGAGCTTGATTTGGATCTCTTTCTCTCTCTTTTGGAAGTGCCTAGATTGCTGAAAGTAAAGTTCAGCTCATCTCTTTTATGGCTACTTATGTTGGGGTTGTTCTTTTTTACTTTATGTACTCTGAAAACAATTTGTCAAGATGGATATTATGTGTACTTGGTTTATGATGTTGTTGTAATCAAACTATTTCTCCGTTGCAATAAAAGTTGTTTTAAAATTTTCAAGTACCAATATATGTATCTGTCTTGTTATATTCTGTTCTATACACTAATAATACTCCATGAAAGTTAATGCATTCCCGTTGAGAGTGACATTAATAGACGTGGGGTGTTACAATATATAATCGATATAATTTCCGTATCAGACTAATAGTATAAATGGAATAATGGCAAGGCCTTTTAAATTCCATATATAGTAACGGTCTTCATTCACTAAAGCTCACCTCGATTATTACCAAACTGAATTCCATTCAATTCCAATTTAGTGCATTAAAATGGAAAACTATACTGTGGAGAATTTCCATTAAATCTTAATAAAAGATTTATAAATTCCAAATTATATTTTCACTGTTAATTGGGTTAAAGAACAAGCGTTATTTAAAACACCGTTCACTAGACCTAAAAATCCAATTTCAATTCCATTCCAATTAAATATAAATTAATTGGTAAATTTCTCTAAATCTTAATTAAAACATTTATTCTTTTCTCAACTTGGTTTAAGAAAAGTGTTATTAAAGACACCATTCACGAAAAATCCAAAATCCAATTCGATATTAAATATAAGGTTCTGAATAGAAATTATATCGGCTTATATTCAATATCTAATTCTAGAACGAACATATATTGTATTGGGAATAACTATATATATATATCTTCCAAATTCTCACATTATCCATATAATAACATAATCCAATATCGAAATATCCTGAAGATAATTTCCATTCCAATTCATACTTTGGAAAATTCTGGTTATGTTAAAACCATTTACAAATCCAATTTATTTATTAATTTAAAAACACTGGATTATTATTCTAGTTAATAACTAGTTTATTTTAATAAAAATATATTTTTATCTTTACAAAATTGGAAATTTTCATCCAAATTCTTTTCAAATCGTTTATTATGATTTTATATAATTTTTCCACACTTAAAATAATTTTATTAAGGCCTTTACAGTCGGTTTCCAATATCGGCCACCGAACCACATCCATAGCGACCTTTTCTAAAATTGATTTGGACATAATTCCAGATCTAACCATTAGATTTCAAATCTCTTATATTCGTTGGAAAGCTCTTTTCGATACAAACCCAACGGTTCTTACTTTAGGAGACTCTGACGGTTGGGATCTCCCGTTACGTTAATTTGAAGTTAATGGTCGAAATTAGCAAACAGTCGTTGCGCGGCGCATTCCATTCAGGCCATTAATATATATAATATATATATTCGATTTCATTTTAAAACGTATTTTATAAATCATTTTAAATTTGTTTTAAAAATGATTTCCACTTCATTTTCAAATTTAAATCAAAATTGAATATTCCATTATAAATTCTTTTTAAATTTATTTAAAACGATTTAATTTCATTTACATTTTCAAATCAAAATTGAATATTTCATATCATTATAATATTAAAATGATAATATTTTCAAAATATCAGATTTTAAAATCGCTTTTCGATATTCATTATAAAATGAATAAAATCGACAAAAATTCCCGTTCATGTTAAAATGGCGTTTAACTACTTAACACGACTTCACATTTCAATATTTACTTAATATTATTTTAAAATATTTGTTAATTCTGAACTGGTATCAGACTTAGTCAATTACCATATAATTTCAGTTATATGGATTTCAACATCACATGTATACAACAATAATGATAAACAACCCTAAAAAGTTCATACAACAACTAGATTGCATTTTACAACTATATAAGCATTAATATAAATAAATAAATAACGCTTATACAGTCTATCAACCCATCGACTGACATACATCAAATTATTGGGATCAATGTATGTCAAATATTATCCAAATACCTGTGTGGGGTTTTCAAACAACAAATATTGTTTATTATTTGTGCTTTTGGGCGATGTGTAAAATTTATCGTCCCAATCAATGCCAG
This sequence comes from Allium sativum, assembly GCA_030737875.1. Taxonomy (NCBI): domain Eukaryota; kingdom Viridiplantae; phylum Streptophyta; class Magnoliopsida; order Asparagales; family Amaryllidaceae; genus Allium; species Allium sativum. Next base: position 321,128,990 of record CM060916.1, read on the forward strand.
ACAAATGGGTGTACACAAACAAACCGTCTGATTTATAAACGAATATTTATTTTCATTTCAGGAGAATCTTATGTCCTTCATATATACATTAAAAATTATATTTTTAACGATAAAATATTTTATTCCACACATGAATATTTTATATATTTAATTTATACAATAAAAATGATATTTTTATTGTTCAAACAATTTATTCAACACATCAATATTTTATATACTTCATTTATACAATAACAATGATATTTTTATTGTTCAAACAATTTATTCAGCACTTGTATATTTTTTTATATATTTCATTTATACAATAAAAATGATATTTTTATTGTTCAAACAATTTAATCAACACTTGAATATTTTATATATTTCATTTATACAATAAAAATCATATTTTTATTGTTCAAACAATTATTCAACACATGAATATCATACAGTTAATTCAATCCAAACAAACATCAATGGTTTGTACAATCAATGGTGTCAGTTGCTACTAAGCACCATCTGCATCCTAGTATATATTTTACTATAAAATAAATAGAGTGAGAAGGAGTTCTCACCGTCGGTTTCCACTCCATTAGTTTTAATTTGTAAATTTCTAGACAGTTTGGATTTGAATTTTTCTGAAATTCTAACATGCTCTGTTTTAGGTCTGGCCAGTTCCATGTTAAAGCTCTCTTTATCACGATCCCAACGGATTTAAAATCGTCGAATGTCGATGAGTATTAAATGAGTTATGATAATTTAAACATTTGATTACTTAAAATAGAAATAAAACTTAATTAATTATATAAATTACACTTAATCACCGTTTCCCCATTAATCCCCTTCTTCACTCAGGAACCCAACATTTATTTCAATCCCAACTTTGAATTGAAGAACGCCACCGCGCCGCCACCACGTCAGACTGGAGTCTGATCCGAACCTCCCCCTCGACAGCCCGCAGCGATGCCAACTACCTCCCTGAGCACTGGCGAATCCGAGGACCCCACATGGCCTAGAGATGGCCTCGAGCGTAGCACCTTTGGGTGCGCGATTCGCCTTCCTCGATCGCCTAAACATGATCCCCGCCGTTGAGGTGGTGGATCTCACGGAGCTGGTCATCGTTCACTTTGGAAATGTTTGATTTAGGTAAGGGGATTGAAAGATCAAAGGGAATCGTTTTCAAGGGTTTGAGCCATCGAAGAGATAAAACAGCGGCTGTTAGAATTGTGCAGATTAGGGTTTTACCTTTGCTATTTATATGTATTTTTTTTTATTTTTTTATTTTATTCTTTTATATCCAAAATCACATGTTTATCCATACGAACTCCAAATCGAACCCAACGACTGTCGTTCTTAGTATAATACCCAGATTTCGGGCACAGTGGGATACGTTTTATAGGCCAATTCGACTGTTTCGGTCAGTTTTTCTTTAAATTAAAATATAAATCCATATATATTTAGTTCAAACGCACATTTTAATTTACTGGGGCCACATACTGACTCCAAAAATTACAGAAAAATTATTTCTAACTTTGTTTTGACGGTACGGTCCTAACAAAATTAATTTCGTCAAATTTGGAGAATGTTTGAAAAATGACCATTTTCCAGTTGATTAAATTCAAATTGAAATTACCAAACGCGTTTAAATTTACCACACTCACGCATCAATTCCAAAAATTATGAAAATTGGAATCTAGCAATAATTTGACATTCCGGATCGAACAAAAGCGGTTTCGTTGAAAACGGAAGTCATTTGCAAAACAGCCATTTTAAAGGGCTATATATTATTTAAAATATATATAAATTCCATAGCGACTATTTTGAATTTTAAACCAGACATAACTTTTTATTCCCATTATGAAATCTCAATTTTTCACATTCGTTAGAAAGATATAATTAATCAGATTCAAATATTTCTGGTTTTACTGAAATCTGATTTATTTTGAATATTGTACATTCAATTGAAATTTGAAATCGAATTTTCAAACTGCCATGCCATTTCAGCTCGTTTTGTAATTGAAGTAAATTTATTTTTTCTAACTTCGATAAAAATAATTTTTTAGTTGTTAATAAATCATTTTAAATATTCAAAATTCATAAAAAAATTGAATTGGTTTTGAAATTCCGGGTTGTTACACCAAAACGAGATCTCGGGCAATATTTGCAAGATTTGAAACAGTGATTCTGTATATACCATTGCGACATTATATTAGTATAATGACAATGTTTTATTTATGCCTCATTTTATAACATGCATTTGTTTTCGAATTTCGGATGCACATTATCCATGAAATTATTTTGATAATTTTATTACTTAAAATGTGGAGTGCTACATTTTCCACTCTTTAGGAAATTTCGTCTTTGAAATTTAGTTAAGGTAAAATTATTTAATTCCTCACAAAATTTACAACCATCATGTGTACATTCAATTTTGCGACCATCTGTGTACTTTTTCTATGTGTGACACATCATGAAAATACTTGAATGCAATGAATGCCTAAGCGGTACCTCCGATATTAATGCAATTTTTCTTGAAAACATGATGCACACATCCTAGATATACTACCAATTTCTATATAAATGCAATATTTTGAAAATCAAAAATACCTTTTCATCCAATTTTTCCCATACTCTTACAAGGTAAGAATTGTTCATCCAAAGTTTTGTAGGGATGTTATGGTAATGATTACCGTTACCATACCGTTTTCTTCGGTAAATAAAAAATGCTTATCATTACTGTTACCGATACATCGGTAATCATTCTTTCAGTATACGGATACAACAGTAACCATTCTGCTGGTAATTGTAAATTACAATTTTGTCACATTAAATATTTCTTTTGTTTTCTTCCAACATATATTAGCTTATCTAGCAAAAAATGAAAATAGAAAGTCCAAAGAAAAATTGGATCTCAACATCTAGTTAATTACGAACCATTGTTCGAAGATTGTTGTATAGCTTAATTAAAAGTTATACAATCATTTTTCCTTGTTATGAATCATCTAATTATTTAAACATTCCATTAAATATGTATATATGTGTGTGTATGTGTGTATGTGAAGTTGATTTCAGAGAAACCGCGATATATGGAATATGGACCGGCTCTTTAACATGAAAAAGCATTCACCCCTTGTTAAGAACTATCTAGTTATTGAAACAATTTAACAAATATTTATTTGTTTAAACCATAGAAAAATTAAAATATTGTATGTGTACATAATTTACATTTATATGATTTAAACCGTATTTCAACTATTTGACAATGTTCCAATCCAGAAAGGTGATTTGCTTTGCTAAAGATCAAATTGTGAGGAGAATCTAAATGTTTGACAAACCATAAACAGTAAAAAAATATGAATGCATCACATTAAACTAAAAATATCGAAGATGAAGCTGTAAATTTTGTTTACATCTCTGGGTTTCAAAAGTCTAAATATGTTGCTTTTGGCCATACCACTGGAAAACATGAGGAATGATGTCTTAAGAACAAGGCATGAATGCCACCTTGCAGAAGAAAATAGACGACTGAAGAATGTCTTACATGTAGACATTATTAACAAGTAAAATAAAATGTATTATTCAATTTCCTACCCAGTGATGATTCTAGAACTAATAGCATGTCAAAAAGTGAACAGTTTTCAATGGAGAAAAATATAAAACATACTAGTTTTCCGGTAATTTACCATTACCGACGGAAGAATTTTTTTACCGACACATTACCGCTCGTAGCAGTAAAGTTACTGTTACTGTACTGAATGCATCGGCATACCGATTAATTTTATAACTGGTTATCGATTTATCGGTAATAGTACGGTAATGGTAAACTTACCATTACCATAATAGCCATAAATTTTTACATCTAAACCCTACCAATCAACTTTAAATTTGCGAATTTTAGAAAAAAAACTAATTTTCTGAATTCAATTTCTTATACTGGGAAAAGTAGAAAATGGAAAATTCCATATTTTCTATCACTTTTACGCACCTTTTTCCATAATAGAAAATCTTTACCGCTAATCTTACAAAAATTCGTATTTTCAATTCCAAGCATAGTTTACATAAGAAAAAGTAATCCATTTTTAGTTTTTCAAACTTATTTTTGAAGGATTCGTTTTCTTTTATTGATCTCATTTATTGCAGTTGTCGTCTTCGTTTCTTTCGTTAAATTTTGTTTGCTTCCATTTTCATTTTATTTATAATAACCTATTTTTTGTTCTTAGTTATTGATCATTACAAACACCTAGAAAGAAAATATCCTATTAAACTATTCTATTTTTCTATAATTAAAAAGAACACTACATAGGAGTGCAAATCTATACTAAAAGAAAACATGCTCTACTACAATCACTACTAAGTAAAAGATACAATGGCTAAATGTGGTTATCCACAAGGACTAGGAGACCTAAGACCATGTCCCTCTTAACATAAAATGGTCATCTTCAACGAATTTAGACTATCATAGCGCTCCTGCTTTCTATCTTCCACTCTCTACAAACTCATGTCGCGTATCCCTAGTTAACATTCCATTGTGAATTGAGACATGTCAAACCTAACTATTTCTTCAAGAAGTTCGGAATAAAGATTACCATTAATTACAAGCCATGCCATAATTTCGCTTATAAAATCTCAAACTTGATTTTTCTAATTCATTCCCACTTTATCCTCTTCCCATAAACCATGCAAGTTTTAAATTTTCATTTAACTTCTTTATATTAAACGATAACCACATGAAATACCTTTTCAAATTTTCCTTTTTCTCAACTCTCTTACATTACTACATAGCTTATGAGTGTTTATCATTCCTTGTTCTTACATTTTAATTTCTCCTTTAAGACTTTCCAACCTAAGTTTAAAGTTTACTCACATACTAAAGTAACTCCTCATATCTTTACGAACAGTTCATGCACACTACTAGAACCACTCCCATTAAATTATCTTTAATTCAATAAAATTTTATATTATCAAAATATAAAACTAGAGAAGATAGGATTATGCACTTTAACCTAGTTAATCTCTTATTTATTTTAATATAGATTTCATGTTTAAGAGGAATTAATAGGATTAGGTTTCTGTGAATCTTTACTAAAGAGGACTTTTGTATTTTGTGTGAAGTAACAAGAAAACTTCAATATTTAATATATATATATATATATATATATATATATATATATATTCACACACTCTTTTTTCATTTCTTTGTTGAAATATGTAGTATGATGAGATAAATTTATAACCTTACATTACATTGATTCACAATAAATTTCCTTGTATATATAAGGTGAATAAATAAATAATAATACCTTGTGTATGTACATGATAAATGTTTGAACTGTGCATGGTTAACTTGAGAATAAATTTTATCTTTGTTTGGATGTTGAGTGTAACATGTGAAAATTGACTTAAGTGTAATGAAAACTAATATAGCATAGGGAAACTATAGGATAGAGACCATAATAGTGTAACTGAGTAAAAATAGGCCACCAGGTTATCATCTTTCTTAGCAAACAAAATAAAATTAAAATGTCAACAACATCAGGAGGTTAGATTGGGGGATTGATGTCTGCCTCCTTGCAAATAAAAATAGCAATGGAATAGAGAGAGAGAATAGCTAAAGTTCTATGAGGATCAGAGGCGGAATCGGTGATTTAAAAAGATAGGAGCGAAGAGGAAAACTATGTGAGTATAATTCATTTTCAATTTGCATTAAGATCTATTTTAGCAAAGCTGACCTATGTTTAAAGTGACCACAAATACTTTTATTATAACCAATAACAAATACAAATAATATAAGGAGTTGGCAGTTACCAATCTAATACTTAGTTTCAAAGGTGGACTGTCCACCACAGTTCAGTTTTTGAGGTGGGTCGTTCAACGTATTCATACCGAGGTTACATAACTGGAGCTAGAAACTACTTCTAGACTACAAAAATTTATCTACTCCATGTAGGTAGTTAATTACATTTCAAATTACATAAAAAATTATGACATAGAACAAGATTACGTATAATAGCATTACATGAAACATCAAAGTTTGGAAACACTACAAATCCAAAGCCAAGATATCATAGCATAGCACTATGGAGCACAGTAACACATTTTAGGACCATACTGTAGAAAGCAATTCCATTCCTCAAGCCTCACAATAATAGACCATGCCTAATGCACAAAAATGGTACAAGATAGAATAGGCATGACAAGCAAGAGAGACAAGGACTAACATACGTACAAGCAATGGTTAAGTTAAGAAATTGGAAGGAAAAATCATCCAACATCGTTACAAGGTAAATTAAGAGATCGCGATCTTCACCTGTTAACCGAGAACAAAGCAGGGGTCATAGTACTAGCATACCAAAACTCTTAACAAACAACCCACAACTAGCACACAAATAAAATGACTTGAACATATGACACGAAGGACATAACCGACAAAAAATCGTTCACCACAAACAACAAAGAATCAACAGAAAAATCCCAGCTACAAACTGTGCAATGGAACAGACACCATCATTGTTATGACTAATTAGTCGTACCAATGCAAAAGAACAAAAAAAGAAAAAAACAGCTACCAAATGAATGACACTGACCTAGTAACGATAAACATTCTATTCCTAAAATTTAGCTAGAAGATCGGACCTAGGAACTTCTATTTGGGGGTACTTACATTAGTAACTAGAACTTCCTATGAGATTGTCACTGCGTTGGGCCCAGGAGCATCAAAATGTTGCTGCCCTTTGACAAAGTAATAGGGAACTAGGGGCTATCAAACATGGTTGTAGAGGAAGAGAACAAGTTTGCACAAATCGTTCCGCGTGGAAAATGGTAGACCTAGAACGAACCAACCAGATAGGGGCAAGAATAGATCTGAAGGAGGAAATAATACATGAATCAATTTAGGGTTTCATGAAGCAGAACCATGATGATGAAAGTTGAGTTCAGATTGAGTTTGAGGAGATGATTTGGCTATGAAAGAAATGAAGGTGAGCGGATGATTATAGGGAGTGGAGATTATAAGGAGAAATGTAGAAAAGAATGAATGGCCTCAGTCGCCATTAATAGTAGTGCTTTACGAGATAAAAAATTCGACCATTAAGGCCTTTTTTAGGCATCCCTTTTCTATATGTATTTTGTTGTAGGATTCGTGCAATTAAAATGTAAATGTTGACTACTTGATTAATAAATCAGTATTGATGGTTTTTATGAAGGATGCCTACATAGATCTGATAAGTATATTTCAATGGTTGAAATAAATGTGCATTGCTGATTTGTATGCAAGAAAGTGTTAATAAATTTGATTGAAAACAGTAAACACTTTTATTATTCTTTCTGTGTGGTAGGGTTGAATAAGTAGGAATAGGCAGCTTAAACATGTGGGTTTGAGATTATGTCTATTCCTATATAGTTGAGATAAATGGAGCAATGGAATTCATGTGCTGATTCATTTATCCTTATTATATTTTTCTAAGCTAGATTCCAATCTTTTTATATGGAAATTCATGAAGAGAAATAAAGGGTTAGGAGGTATCATAACACCTCTACATATGCACAAAACAATATATGTACACATGTATAATTAGAATTATGATTATTCAAATAATCTGAACGCATCAGTAAAGTTTAATCTAGTAAACATGAGATTATTACGATGCTGATATGTACCAGCTATCAAGTAGGAATGTTTAAATTCTTTAGTCCGAATGGTTGTATGAGTGTGTTTTTGTGCTAGATAAGTAAATCCGAATGATTTTTTACATGCTTGCATTTATTTATACACTGGGATTATTGAATAAATATGTACACCCCTTATGAAGTAAAATATGGAATCATGTGATTGTTCGGTGCATAGGGAAAAGGGGTTAGTTAAGGGAGTCTTGAACCTAATCTACAACTAAAGTAAAGGTCAGGAAGTTTGCATGTCACCAGGTTTACATTGATCTACTTGGTATTAGCTAGGATGTCAAGTATGCACATGACTTGAACTATTCTCTTAATGAGATGCCTCATAAGGTCTATCATGAGTTTGTAAGGGATTCAATAGGCATGTTCTAGTCACTGATCATTAAAAAAGGATAAACACCTATAAATATGCCTCGTCTTGTCGGCATATACTAAATCACAACACAAATCAATAAACCATAAAACTCAAATAATAGAAACGTCTTAATTATTATACCTCATTTCATTGGTATAGATATAAATACATCTCAAATCCATTACTAAAACTCATCATAAAAGAAATAACATAATATACACCTCATTTCATCAATATATCATAAAAAGGTCACAAATTTATCTTGATAGCACCCAAAAAGGTTAAAAACATCATATTCGAAATCACCACAAAACATAATAGAAACTTAGCCTTTTCATACTCAAGGCCTTATTCGAACATCATCATCAAAAAGGTGAATCCAAAATATCATAGAAAACTGCACGTGCATTACTTTTTGACTAGTACTAAGTTTTTTTACCATACAGTGTGATGACTAAGGGTTATATAACTTTATAACATCGTGATCATCGTGATTGACTATAGTTGGAAACATCTTGATTACAACCAGTAACAAAAACTTGAGTAATAACATCGTGATGATTGGAGTCGCATAATACCATCATGAACATCGTGCTGTGTAATGGCCTTGAAAACTTGACGCTCGAATTTTTGATAATAATACAAAACTCTGTATTACTTTCCAAAAATTCAAGTATTAAATCCTAGATTGTTAATAGAAAGAAACTAGAGGGTCAGAAAAGAAAGAAAGAAATGTTAGAATAAAAATATCATCAGAGTCTCACACCGGAATGAACAAAATATAATATATCAAATACTTTATATAAAATGAACTTTATATGTATGATTACAATATTAGAGTATACATTCAGATAAATACAACACAACGGAAATAAACTAGTACCTGTAAAAATATAGAATACGTCTCGACTTCAACTCCTGCTCTGGAACTCCAAGCGAAACCTAACCTTGAAATATACTCAGTCTAACCCGAGCACATTTGAAGCAAAGAAAAATTCACTCGGATCAGTCTAGAATACTATCAGTGATAAATTCATAAAACAACAACTTGCTTAACTTTGGAAATCTTTTTGAAAGAAAAGGATAATAGTAAGACCAGCCCACACATAAATACGACGGTTTTTACCTTACTATAACCCCAAACATTTTTGATATACGAAAATCCAATGATATTATAATAATGTCTCTCAAACCATTAATAAATAACCATCTAGTAGAACGCTTACATCTCATGCTCTACATATTTATTAAAAAGCAAAAACCGCTTGGTGCTTATTGGAGATTGGATTCCAACTATGAAAATGTATGGGACCACCTTCCGATCAATGTACTCTAGAGGCTACACACTGGGTTCAATAAGAACATCTTGCAACCCGACCACACATGACCGACCACTCATTTAGCCTAAGTGTACTGAATATATTGTCACCCATTACGGTTTTAAGGACCCACTGTACATCCATGGAGATACAAAAATCGAAAGAAAAACAAAAATGAATTTTCTCTAGATAAGTGACAATATACCCTGCTTGGGAATGAACCACCTAGCCATGTTGCTTGCCCGATTTTTGTCATTTCCCAGTTGATGAGGCTTGAGGTCACGTTTATTCTTTTTAGAATATCTGGCCATCATTCACTTTTAATGCCACATTGTTAGATCAGTCCAATCACGAATATACTCTGGGTGTTAAGCAAGAAAAATTCTTTGCCACCAAACTTGGTATATTTGTAAAAATCAACGTACATGAGATTTTAGGAAATATTCTGTCATACATTCATCCGTACAAGTCATCCAGGAACAGGACGAACCGAAGGCACCCTTCAACCGCATCCTAGGAATCACCCTATAGATCAGTAGCGAGGAGTCCTTGCAAATCTGCAGATTTCAATCATGACAGAATCACTATCGAAATATGTAATGATCGGGAATTTCACTCGATCCGAATCGATCGCTAAACCAACCAAGACCGTTCGAAACCCCTGATTGTTTTGAGGACACGACGAATCAGAACGCAAATAGAAGAAGATTTCATTATTAATTACAACATTTCCATCAGAATACAAGAATATACAGAGTATAAATCAATACTACACATTCACTAAATATCAGAGATTACAATACATTTCATAGCAGTGGAAAAATAATACAATACATAACTGAAAGAGATTCATGGATACAGAGCTTTTCGGATATCATTCCAGCTGTAAACCAGGATCCTGTGAATATAAATCTGCAAAACCAAAACTACTAGCTGCCCGTGTCAAAAAAAGGGCAACCAGAGTTCAGGTTAAAACAATAAACTCCAGGTCAGTCATGTGACTGGTGTGAGAACTAAAACAGTTATTTAAAACTTCACTTTAAATCAGATATATCAAGGGACCACGCCGTATAACACGGAACGGGTTTCCTCCCAAGAATACCGGTGCATATAACAAAACAACGCAATGCTTTTTGGAAAAATGAAGCTATTATAAGACCCAGGTCCTATCACACAATGCAACGCAAGTCGGGGGATAGGATTTTCCCTTATAATAGCCAAACATGCTTGGTACATTTAAAACAAATCATTTGATACTATTATAAGTGCATAGTGCATAAAACAACTTCAAATCATAAGTATCAATCATAGACGGCATGGGTACCATATATCATGTCGCCATACTAGGCTCTACAATCAAAACCGAAAATGTCACGTATTGGAAGTTGGGTTTCCGTCTGTGAACCGAGGAAAAAGATAGTCCTCACTGATTCGAGACTCTCTAGCCCGAGCCTTAGGATCAGAGCTCGAGTGACCCTTGTATCGTCAGGGCCGGTCCACTGATGTGGATTAAAATGCCTGAACACTGCGTTTCCCCATCCTTTGGGGGCGTAAATGAGCCAAATGACTCCATCGGCTCCATACAGTCACCGATATATCCGAGGCGCCTCGCAACAGCAACAACCACACAGGTGAAAATAATATAAATGTCAGGGCTGGTAGGTCACTAACACCACCCTAGCTAGAAGGAAACGCATGCCCTCCTTGAGATCCTCTCCCGTTTCTGGTTCACAACCGGGGTGTGAGGCTCGCGAATCAACGCTACACAAAGCTATGCCACACAGGTCGTGCATTGATCATCAACCACAAGACTTTGCTTTTCAACAAAAGCCTTGATCAATTGACACTTGGGCATGCCACACAAGCAATTCACAACATGCGACTGATGTCTATCGATATACAACCTCTGATCCCATACGTCTCAGAGAAGGGTGAAGTAAGGGAATGAATTCCCCTTCACCAGGCAGATGTATATTTAATAGTGATCAATCAACACCGAGAGAAATCCAATGTCAGACACACAGTCCATACAAGTTCGTTTTGGGTCTGAACGAAACCGGTGGCACCTTATACCTCGCATATCCATCGATCTCCAAGTACGTCTGGACAAGCACCAAATGATTCTCTCCTCTTGGGTGTACAGCTCAATCAAGATCATCAGTAATCACCCAAACGATGTGAAGACCTCCGGTCTTCAACCACCGTCTTCATTCTCGACACCACGTCGAATCAGTTATTCAGAATGGGATAAACCAGGTCTTTCTAAATAACTCGTGTATATATATAATAAACAAGTGTTACACAAACACAACATACGCCTCATTCCAATTCATAATATTTTTTTATTCAAATATTCTTACAATTTGGGAAACGTTCCTATTAATTTTATCAAAGATAAATTCTTTAAATTTATTCTTTAATCTTCCTTTGAATATCAATTCAAATTAGTCGGGATTAGCGAACCACACTGAAGTAATCATTTATTTTATTTCCCAATCCCAACCTATTCATCCTGTGAAATAAAACTGGTCATACTTCATATCTAACACCACGGTGTTACCGATAAATTCAATTACCATTTCACGTTTAAATCTAATTAAAGATTTAACTATCGCCTAGAGCAAAACTGCTGATACTCCATTCTCGATCATTTCAATCTAGTTAAAGATTCATTAAAACTCCACTTAGTTTTAATCTTCCCAAAAATCAATATCCTGTCTTTAACTGGATTAAAGAACCAATGTCATCTAAAACACGGTTCGCGATAAACCGAAAATAAAATTTGATATTAAATACAAGGCTCTGAATAGAAAATATATCGGCTTATATTCAATATCAAATTCTACGACCAACAAATATCGTAATGGAAATAACGATAAAAATATATCTTTCAAATTTCCATAACAATATCTGTATAATCACGAAATCCAACATCGAAATATTCCACAGACAATTTCGATTCAAATCCATTCCAATTTAATTATTGGAAATTCTGGTTACTTTTTAAAACCCTTTTCAAATCCAATTTATTTATTTCAAAAATAAATGGATTATAATTATAGTTCAAAACTAGTTCATTTCGATAAAATATTTTTTTTTCTTTTCAAATATGGAGTTTTTCATCCCAATTCTTCACATATCATTTCTTATGATTTTACACACATTATTACTATTTTAAATAATTTTATCAAGGCCCATATAGTCGATTTCCATCAACGGCCATCGAACTGCACTTACAACGACCTTTTCCAAATTTCATTTGGACATAATTCCAAATCCAACCTTTAGATTTCAAAACTCTAATATTAGTTAGAATGCTCTTTTCGATACAAACCCAACGGTTCTGTTTTTAGGAGAATCCGACGGTCGAATCTCCCGTAATATCCATTCGAAGTCAATGGTCAAAATTCGTGAACTGCCGCGGCGCGTTCTATTCAGGCCTTTGAATATATATATATATATATATATATATATATATATATATATTTCGTCGATTTCCTTTTAAAATGTATTTTATAAATCATTTTAAATTCGTTTTCGAAACGATTTCAACTTCATATTCAATTTCGAATCAAAATTGAATATTCCACATCATCGATATACAAATGATAATATTTTCAAAACGTTATATTTTGAAATCACTTCCTTTTCTATATTCATTATAAAAATGAATAAAATCGATAAAAATATCGTTCACGTCAAAATGGCGTCAATCTAATCAACACGGCTTTTATATATTTCAATAACTTCGTTATTCTATTCAACAAATGAATTTTTATTCTATTCAACACATGAATTTTCTTTCTATTCAACACATGAATTTTTATTCTATTCAACACATGAATATATATGTTTATTCAACATATGAATTCATATTTTTATTCAACACATGAATATTTAACACATGAAAATATATTTTTATTCTATTCAACACATGAATGTATATTTTTATTCTATTCAACACATGAATTTTCTTTTTATAATATTCCTTATTCTTCTGAATTGGAATGAGGCCCAATCAATTACCATATAACGTTAATTACATGGATTCCCTACAACACATGCATACAATAGCAACGATAAATCATCAACCATCATCCAGAGTGCACCACACAACTGCATAAGATTAAATATAAATAATTAACGCTTACAACAACCTGTCAATGAATCGATCGACATACAACTAATTATTGGGATTAGTGTATGACCAATTTCATCCCAACACCCGTGTGGGGTTTTCAAACAATCAAACACAGGTTTTATTTGTGCCGTTGGGCGATGTATAAAATTTATCATCCCAATCCATATCATTCAAATCGGTGTACATAAACAAATCATTCGATTTGTAAATGAATATTTATTTTACTTCAACACATGAATATATATTTTATTTCAACACATGAATATATATTTTATTTCAACACATGAATATATATTTTATTTCCACACATGAATATATATTTTATTTCAGAACATGAATATATATTTTATTTCAACACATGAATATATATTTTATTTCAACACATGAATATATATTTTATTTCCACACATGAATATATATTTTATTTCCATGTTAAAAATTATATTTTTAACTATAAAATATATATTCAATCCACTACACACAATCATTTTTCACAACACATCAATCAAACAAACAAGCCATCCATGGTCTGTGGACGACGGGTGTCGGGTGCTGCTAAGCACCGTCTGCATCCTAGTATATATTTCAACTAGAAAACAAATTAAAAGTGAGGAGTTCTCACCTTTGGGTTCCACTCTGTCATTTCATTTCTGAATTTCTGAACGATTGGATTTTCCCGAAATTCCTTCGCCATCCTTTTCACATTGTTCATATTAAAAGTCACATTTTTATTTTAACATATATATAATAAAAATCAGATTTTTATTTCGCTACATATATAAAAATCATATTTCTATATTCTCTATCTTATAAAAATCATATTTTTGTACTGCCACTTCGTATATAAAATCATATTTTTAAAGCGAAACCATATACGCAAAATTCATATTTTTATAGCGAAACCCTATATGCAAAATTCATATTTTTATAGCAAAACCTTATATGCAGAATTCATATTTTTATATGTTATATAAGTATAAAAATCAGTCTTTCTCTACATGTTAATTTACTAAATAAATCAAAGTAAAAAAAAAACTTACAGTTGGAAGAAAGGGAAAAGTTGGTCTGAGCCCTCGAGGTGGAGTGGTGGTTTTAGGGTTCGAATGGTCGGAGAGGAGGTGCTGCAGCTTCGGTAGTGGTGCATCAGTCGGCGAATCGGTGGTGGGGAGGTTCGACAGAGTCTGATGGCGCTCGATGGGGTTTGGGCTCGCGATACAGAGGGAGGGGCCGGAGCTGAAGGGGAGGATCGCCGGAGGATCGTCGATGCACAGTGGAGGCGGTGGTGTAAAAACTCGTAACTTCCCCGTAAAGGAAAGCGGCGGATAGTTCGAGAACAAGCCACAACAGAACTCATACAGAAGAACATTTCATTGTATATTACAACAATGCATCAGATTACAAGAATATACAGAGTATAAATGAATATTACACAGAAATATCAGCGATTTAAATTACATTTAAATACATAGCAGGGGAAAATAATATAATACACAACTAGAAGAGATATACGGATACAAAGCTTTCCGGATATCGTTCCAGCTGTAAACCAGGATCCTGTGAATATAAATCTGCAAAACCAAAACTACTAGCTGCCCGTGTCAAAATAGGGGTACCCAGAGTTTAGGTTAAAACAATAAACTCCAGGTTAGTCATGTGACTGGTGTGAGAACTGAAACAGTTAATCTTTTATTTAAAGTTAGGTAAATCAAGGGACCACGCCGTATAACACGGAATGGGTTTCCTCCCAAGAATACCAGTGCATAAAACAAACAACGCAATGCTAAATAAAGAAAAATGAAGCTGTTAAAAGACCCAGGTCCTATCACACAATGCAACGCAAGCCGGGGGATAGGGTTTTCCCTTATAACAGCCAAAGAATGCTTGATACGTTTAAAACAAATCATTTGATACTATAATAAGTGCATAGTGTGTAAAACAACTTCAAATCATAAGTATCAGTCATAGGCGGCATGAATGCCCCATACCACCATGTCGCCATATATAAGTTTATAATCAAAACCGCAATGTCGTATTGGAAGTTGGGTTATCATTTATGGTATGAACCGAGGCTAGGGGCAAGATCCTCACCGATTCGAGACTGTCTAGTCCGAGCCTCAGGAACAGCCGCAACTGCCCCATGGATCGTCAGGGCCGGTCCACCGATGTGGATTATTATGCCTGAACACTACGTTTCCCCGCCCTTTGGGGCGTAAATCTGGCCCGTCAGCCGACCAGAAGCATCGGCCGAAACCGATATCACGAGGCGCCTCGCTTTTCAGCAAGTAATAATAAGCAATATCCATATGAGTCAAACTCGTCAGCCAGTTCAAGCACTGACGCTACTCCTAACTAGAAAGAAACGCATGTCCTCCCTGAGGTCCGTCTCCCGGTTTTAGTTCATACCGGGTGTGATACTCGCGAATCAACGTTACACAAAGCTACGCCACACAAGGCCGTGCTTTGATCATCAACCACAAGACTTTGCTTTTCAACAAAAGCATTGATCCATGCAACTCAGCATGCCACATTGTCAGTCCGTATTGTACCACTGATTTCTGCCAATATATAACCTCTAGGCTCGTACGTCTCAGAGAAGGGTGTATAGCAAGAGAATAAATTCTCTGCCACCAAACAGATATATATAGCAGAGATCACCAATACAGTATAAAGGAATACAACGTCAGACACACTATCTATTTACAAGTCCGTTCTGGGTCTGAACGAAACCGGAGGCACTTTCCTCGCATATCCATCCATCTCCAAGTACGTCTGGACGATCACCAACTGTTTCCATCTTCTTGGGTGTACAGCCAAACAAGATCATCAGTAATCACCCAAACAACGTGAAGACTTCCGGTCTTCGACCACCGTCTTCATCTTCGACTTATCGTCGTATCAGTTATTCAGAATGGGATAACCCCGGTCTTCCCGAATAACTCGCGTATATTTTAAATAAGTGTTACACAAACACAACATACGCCTCATTCCAACTCATCAGTCACTAACCGTAAATTAATCAAGGGAATAATTCCCCAAATATTAACCCCGAAGGCCGAAACCAACATCAGATCAATATCCAGAAAACCATTCTGCTTGGCTAACCGACAGTTAGTTTCTAAATTTCACATTCATAGGGAAAGGTTCCCATTAATTTTATCCAAGATAAATTTCTTGAATTTATTCTTTAATCTATTTTTGAATATCAATTCAAACTAGTCGGGATTAGCGAACCTTACCGAAGTAATCATTTGTTTTAATTTCCCAATCCCAACCTATTCATCCCATGAAGTAAAACTGGTAATACTTCATATCTAACACCACGGTGTTACCGGTAAATTCAATTACCATTTCACGTTCAAATCTAATTAAAGATTTAACTATCGCCTGGAGCAAAACTGGTGGTACTCCATTTTCGATCTTTTCAATCTAACTAAAGATTCATTAAAACTCCACTTAGTTTTAATCTTCGACTGGGTTAAAGAATCAGTGTCATTTAAAACACGGTTCACGATAAACCCAAAATCACATTCCATTAATTATCGGGTTAAAGAACGAGTGTTATTTAGAACACTGTTCACGATAAACCCAAAAATCAATATCAATTCAATTTCAATTAAATATTATTTAATTGGTACACTTCATTAAATCTAAATAAAAAGATTTAATCTTTTCTCAACTGGGTTCAAGAACAGTGTTAGTGAAGACACCATTCACGACAAACCCAAATCACATTTGATATTCAATACAAGGCTCTGAATAGAAAATATATCGGCTTATATTCAATATCAAATTCTACGATTAACCAATGTCGTGCTGGAAATAACGATATAGATATATATCTTTCAAATTTCCATAACAACATCTGCATAATCACGAATTCCAACATCGAAATATTCCGAAGACAGTTTCGATTCAAATCCACTCCAATGCAATTATTGGAAGCTCTGGTTATTTTCAAAACCATTTCAAATCCAATTTATTTATTTTAAAGATAAATAAATTACTATTCTAGTTCAAAACTAGTTCATTTCGATAAAAATCTATTTTTATCTTTTCAAATATGGAGTTTTTCATCCTAATTCTTTCTAAATCATTTCTTATGATTTTACACAAATTATTAATATTTTTAATAATTTTATCAAGGCACATACAGTCAATTTCCATCAACGGCTATCGAACTGCACTTACAGCGACCTTTTTCTAATTTGATTTGGACGTATCTCCAAATCCAACCGTTAGATTTCAAATTTCTAATATTCGTTACAAAGCTCTTTTCGATACGAACCCAACGGTTCCGGTTTTAGGAGAATCCGACGGTCGGATCTCCCGAAATGTCCGTTTGAAATAAATGGTCGAAATTCACGAACTGCCGCGGCGCGGCGCGTTCTATTCAGGCCATTTATATTATATATATATAATATATATATAATATATATTTCTTCGATTTCAATTCAATTTGAATTCGTTTTCAATTCAATTCATTTTGTTTTCAATTCAATTCGAATTGGTTTTATATTCAATTCAATTCAAATTCGTTATCTATTCAATTCATTTCGAAATCGTTATATATTCAATTCATTTCGAAATCGTTATATATTCAATTCATTTCGAAATCGTTATATTTTCAATTCATTTCAAAATGAATAAAATTGATATAAATATCGTTCACGTCAAAATGACGTCAATCTAATCAACACGGCTTCATAAATTTCTATTTTCAAATATTCTATTTCAAATATTTCTTTTTCAAAATAGTTGTTATTATCAAAATATTTCGTTCAACACATGACCAATCTCAATGGATGAGTACTGTCAACACATGAACCTTTATTTTATATTGATAAAGATGTAAATTTTATTACTAAAATATTTCGTTCAACACATGACCAATCTCAATGGATGAGTACTGTCAACACATGAACCTTTATTTTATATTGATAAAGATGTAAATTTTATTACTAAAATATTTCGTTCAACACATGACCAATCTCAATGGATGAGTACTGTCAACACATGAACCTTTATTTTATATTATTCTTTATTTTTCAAATTGGAATGAGGCCCAATCAATTACCATATAAAGTTAATTATATGGATTCCATACAACACATGTATATAATAGCATCGAAAAATAATCAACCATCAACCAAAGTGCACTACACTGTATAAGCATCAAATATAGATATCTAACGCTTATAACAGCCTGTCAATCGATCGATCGACATATTTAATCAATCAGGATGAGTGAACTTCAAATTTCATCCTAACACCCGTGTGGGGTTTCAAACAATCAAACACCTATTTTATTTGTGCGGTTGGGCGATGTGTAAAATTTATCGTCTCAATCAATGTCATTCAAATAGGTGTACATAAACAAACCGTCCGGTTTGTAAATGAATATTTTATTTTATTCACTTCACGTTAAAAATTATATTTTTAACGATAAAACATTTTATTTTAACATATGAATTTCTATTTAGTTCATTTTTCAAATAAAATGATATTCTTATTTTTCTAACATATTTTAGAAAATTTCGGCGGCATAACGGCACGATACTAGAAATGGGACGAGGCCTAGCCTTATCCCCGGTCTAGTGAAGGCCCACGCCATTCACACATCAATCAAATCAATTTCATTTCACCAAACAATTCAATTCAAACCAAATGAACTAACCAACTACACATCCAAACAATTTAACAAACAAGCCATCCATGGTCTGTGGATGACGGGTGTCGGGTGCTACTAAGCACCGTCTGCATCCTAGTATATATATATATATATAACTAGAAAAAGAAATTTAGAGTGAGAAGTTCTCACCGATAGCTATCCTAACTCCACGGCACTTCTAATGCAGGAAATCTTCACTGTACTCGTCTCTTATCACTTTCTTCGCCCGTATTCTCTACATATGTAAAAATCGAATTTTTACTTCGCTATTCAATATATAAAAATCACATTTTTTTCTTTGCTATTCAATATATAAAAATCATATTTTTAGTTCGATGTTCAATATTTAAAAATCATATTTTTACTTCGATGTTCAATATATAAAAATCATATT
Organism: Allium sativum; assembly: GCA_030737875.1. Lineage (NCBI taxonomy): Eukaryota > Viridiplantae > Streptophyta > Magnoliopsida > Asparagales > Amaryllidaceae > Allium > Allium sativum. The sequence goes on from CM060916.1 coordinate 321,148,520, forward strand.
TTAATTCGATGTTCAATATTTAAAAATCATATTTTTACTTCGATGTTCAATATTTAAAAATCATATTTTTACTTCGATGTTCAATATATAAAAATCATATTTTTACTCCGCTATTCTCTATATAAAGATTTCGCCTTTTCAAATATAATAAAAATTCGATCTTTCTACTATTCAAATTTTGAACTTTCCTTTGTTAAAGGTTCAAACTTTCCTACTTTAAAAATTCAAACTTTAACATCGTAATAATCAAATCCTTTATCCCATAAAAAAATCATAACTTCAAACCCCTAAAAAAATCATATCTTTATCACACTAAAAATCGAATCTTTATAAATTAAAAATCAATTCTTTTTAACTCTTTTTATATAATAAAAATAAACTGATTTTTTTTTCCTATGCTATAAAATAGAAAAACTGATTTTCTATATAATAAAAATCAGAATTCAGACCCTGCTTTTTATTTAAATAAAATAGGAAGGAAAAACTGACATAATTAGGGTCTCGAGTGGTCTGAAACGTGGTGGCTCGATTGGAGGACTGCGGGGGGAGCAAGAAGCGACGCAGCAGGTTCAGAAGGGGGGGTCGAGTTTGGGGCATCGGAGAAAAGGGGAAGTCGCCGGAGGGGGTGCAGGTCAGGGGAATGCGGTGGAGGTCTCGTTGCGGCGGGAGTTGCTAGGGTTCAGGCGGGTTTGGGTTGCGGTGGTTTTGGGAAGCGTGGGACTCGAAGAACGAAGGGGGGGAGAAGAAGGGGACGGAGAGGAAGTGGAGGAGGGGGGTGCTGCGCTTGGCGCGGCGGCGGCCTCCCTGGAGGAGCGATTCGTCTTTTTTTTTTCTTTTCGTTTTCTGAATTGAAAATAGGGGGGCCAGAGTATAAGGAAAGGAGAAGGAGGGGAGTTTTTAATTTAATTATTTAATTTTCCACCAAAAAGCAACTTTTATTTTTGACTTCAAAACGAGGCCGATCGCCCGTCGTCTATAGCGTATTACCCCCATTCCGAACACAATGGGATATGTATCGCAAGCTGATTTGATCGTTTCGATTAGTTTCCGTTAAATTTACATTTAAATCACTATATTGAATTTTAAATGTACATTTCAAATTACCGGGGTCACATACTAACTCGAAAACTTCCAGAAAAATATTTTCTAGCTTCGTATTGACGATACGGTCCTAACAAGACTAGTTTCGTCGAATTCTGAGACCGTTTGAAAAATGACCAATTTCCAGTCGATTAAAATCAACTGAAACTGGTCAAACGCGTTTTCTTTGCCACACTCACATATTGATTCAGAAAATTATGAAATTTGGAATCTAGCAATAACTTTACATCACGGACCCAACAAAAGTGGTTTCATCGAAATCCGAGGTCGTTTGCAAAATATCCATTTTTAAGGGCCTGAATTCCATAGCGACTATTCAGAATTTTCAACTGGACATATCTTTTGATTCCCGCTATGAAATCTTGATTTTTCGGATTCGTTGGATAGATATTATCAAATAGATCCTAATGTTTTTGGTTTCACTAAAATCCTGATTGTTTTGCACCCGGTACATTCAATTGAAGTTTGAAATCGAATTATCGAACTACCGCGCCATTTTCAATTCCTTTTATAAATATAAATAATTATTTATATTCTAACGACGATCTATATAAATATATTCATTTGAATTCTATTCAAAATAAATTTCTCGTCGATATTATTTAAAATAATTCATTTTAAATAATCAAAATTCGCTAAAATTGCCAAAATAAAAATTTTAAATTGGCCCAGATTTTCGGGTTGTTACAGGTGGGTTCGCTTGGAGGGCGGCGCGATTTCTTCTCTCTTTTTTTTATACTAATTCGATTTCCAACGTTGACTATCATGTGAGAGGGAGAGGGGGGTTAAGGGAATTTCATAGTATATATATATTTAATAATTTTAAATTATTTTACTCTTCTAGAGGTAGCTTTTTAATACAAACTCGAAATCAAATCCACCGACTGTCGTCCGTAGCGTAATACCCCCATTCCGAACACAATGGGATATGTTTCGTAAGCCAATTCGGCTGTTTCGATCATTTTTCACTAAATTTAAAATATAAATCATTATATTTTAAATTCGAACGTACATTTTAATTTATCAGGGCCACGTACTGACTCTAAAAATTCCATAAAAATTATTTCTAGCTTCGTATTGCTAGATACGGTCCAAACCAAACTAATTTCATCTAATTCTGAGACAGTTTGAAAAATGGCCATTTTCCAGTCGATTAAAATCAACTCGAACAGGTCAAACGCGTTTAACTTCTCCACACTCACATATTGACTCGAAAAATTACGAATTTTGGAATCTAGCAATAATTTGACATCACGGATCCAACAAAAGTGGTTTCGTCGAAAACCGTGGTCGCTTGTAAAATTTCCATATTTTAGGGCCAGAATTTCATAGCGACTATTCTGAATTTTCAACTGGGCTTAACTTTTTATTCCCGCCATGAAATTTCAATTTTTCGGATTTGGTGGAAAGATATTCTCAATTAGATTCTAATATTTTTGGTTTCACTAAAATCCGGTTTATTTTGAATCCTATACATTCATTTGAAGTTTGAAATCGAATTTTCGAACTACCGCGCCATTTTCAATTCCTTTTATAATTAAAATAAAATATTTATATTCTAACATCGATTCAAATAAATATATATGTTCGAATTCTATTCAAACTAAATTTCTCGTCGTAATTGTTTAAAATAATTCATTTTAAATATTCAGAATTCATCAAAATCGCCAAAATAAAATTTTAAATTGGCTCGGATTTCTGGGTTATTACAAAATATCTCTAGGGATCAGCTAGAGAAATGCAAAAAGTAGTTCTTTTGCTCATGAAGATTTACGGTCTTCAATGCTCCTTCTTTATACATATCCTTGCAGATTAGTTTACGTATGCAACATTGATTCGAAGTGGTTTTGGGTCTAGTTCCCATCCTGGTCTCTTCGAAACAACACATCAAAAAGTTCCAATAATATTTCATTGATAGTCGGCATTTTATCTATCAATTATAACAGTACGATAAAGTATATTGGTAGCCCAGGCCTTCTATTATTTCAAATCATTCTTAAAACTCTTATCAATTTTTAAAGATAATTTCATTGATTAACATCAATTTCATTCAACAAAAACATTCTTTTCTTCTGTTAAATACATTCTTAAAATTTAAGAATAACATGGTTTTCGAACATCCGCTTATCTCCATACAAAATTTCCTTTAATTTCCTTAATTTGGAAAACTTCATTTATAATGTCCAAAATAATGTCGAATGGCACCTTCATCTATATATACCTCAAATAACTTTATCAAACTTCGAACTCTGAAGATTACATTTTAATACCTATGTAAAAATATAATTGAATACCAATATTATTCTTTCTTTTTTTCAAATCTCGCAACAAATGTTGCAATATAAATTTCATTTAAAAATTTCGCAATTAACATTGCGATAATGTTCAATTAAAATTTCATAACTAATGTTGAAATATCTTTTTTTTATGGAAATAATAAACTAATTTTAACAACCTTTACCATTACGAACTAATATCATTCCTCGATAATAGTGAAGCCTTTCAAGTTGGGGTATTTTATTTACCTCTTAGACCTTGATCGACAACGTTCCTATCTTAGAATAGAATAGAAATTTGTAACTCAAAGACCGATATTTATGTAATACCAATAAAAACTTATTTTCTATATTACTTAACTATGGTTTTGTAAACCCTCATCCTTATTTGGGAGTCTTGGTCGATTACGACCATTTAGTCAGCACTTCGCTTTATTCAAATTCCATTTATAATTGGAATTATAATATGACAATTCTTTTTCATATTTTACCAAAAACCATTTAATATTATATTATAAAAAATCTTGAATTTATACTAAAATCCAATACCAACTCCTTTACCCAAACCATTAACATTCCTTGCCTTAGACCTTTTTACATTTTCTTTCAATTGGAATCTTTTACTCAATTAATTAAATACCTAGTTTAGGTTATATTTTAGCTCCAAAAACCTTCTATAAATCTTTGGAAGAATGTATCTTTACAAAACCTTTGCGAATATCAACGCGAATATCCAATAATCTTACTTCAAACTCAATTTGTTTCTCAAATAATTTCCATTTAAGAAATAAACACTTTAATTATTATTAGTTAAAATAATAATTAACTACCTTATTTACTGAAGTAAAAATAGTTTACTTCTTCAGTATCAAAAATAGACTAGTTAGTTAAAATTGATAAACCATAACTAATTACCTTAATATTCTTTAAACATCGTTACGCAAAAGTAAATTATATTTTAAGGAATCTTATTAAATTTAAATAATTATTTACTAAACCATTTCCACTAGATTAACCGAAACAAAATAATCTAATAACTGCTTCCCATTAAATAGTTGACTTAGTCAACTGACATCATCGGCTAAACGTTAACTGATTTCAATTACTTCATCTTTTTAGATTAATAAAATTAATATAATAATATCACATAATTATTTTCTTAAAAAAATTTATTATTTCAAAATATTAATCTATAGGTTAATTATAGCTTTGTTTGCTTAAAAAAACTTATTTACTGTCAAAACAAATCCTTTTATAATATTATATACCAATTTATAAATATCAATTTATTTTTAAAACATATAAAATAGAATAAAAAAACCTTTATTTTGTTATAAAATAAATTTTATAACTAAACCCTGTCAAATCGCCAAATGGCAAAATAACGTTCAACATAAAATGTGGATTTTATCCCATTTCATGTCAATCCCTCAATCAATACCATTAATTGAATCAAATCACAACAACGTTGAATTTAAATTCAATGTCGATATCCAAACAGTTTTTTACTATCAATGGGGTCTAATCAGTTCAGATAACATTTTATAACAATATAAAGAAATGGAAATTTCATCCAATATACTTCAAGTGACATAAATATTTTTAACGTCAACCAATAACAGACAAATAACATCCAAGGCAACCAATCAACCAATTTACATTATCAACAATTAAATTTAATTATATGAATTAGTCAAATCACAAAATTTCAGAAAGTGTGAGAGTTAACTCACCTTATATTTTCGGTCGATGATCCAGCGTTGTTTCATATAATTTTAAATAGATGTTTAAAATTACACGAAATTCCAATTGCTTTCGTTTCTGACCAAACCAACTTATACGCGTAGCCTCCGTCGCCATGATCCCAACGGATCCTTTTTTTGTAATTCTGATATCGTATGAATAAGTTATGGTCAATACAAGTATATATTCTATAATTACTAATTTAAGTTAATAATTTATTTAAAAAATTCTCTAACTATCTTAATTAAATTGTTTCACACGTCGGCCCAGTTTTACTTCCTCATGCGTTTCCTATTCAAACTTTCCTCATCTTCAAAAAATTCCTGATGCCCCTTTCAACCGCAAACCCAATATCTTTTAAAGTTTAATTGTTTAATTCAAATAATAACCATACTAATCATACTTTAGTTATAATTACTATGTCATCAACCAAGGGATTAAGATCACGCATTTTCATTCTTCCTCCAAGCAAAAACCTGTCTTCCATCTTTACCAGTATCAAACCCAAAAGTCTCAACATTACATCGATCCTCACGCCCAATTCTGATGACCAGAACCTCAACAATGCCAGCGCCAGAACCCCATTAATGTCCTCTCCCTTCGCTAACCACCCTTACCCCTATTACCCTACCCAGTCGTCGTGAATTGAATCAATACATTCTCCATTCTACTGACTCTCACTGCCGCCACACTTTGAATTAGATCACCGCGCCACCACAGTCCGGTGTGTCTCCTCCCCTGACAACTTTTCACTTCAGGTCTCATCTCCTCTTGGGGTCCCCACCTCTGTGAAATCGAACCAGAACCGAACACCATGCCCAGAAAATGAGTACTCCGATCATTTAACCACTACTGCCAACCCAGATAGTTTTAGACCAAACACCCAACAACAATCTTGTAGCACTCAGGCCCTTCTACAACATTGTGTCAGACCCCATCATCAATCGACAAACCAAACTCCCCTAAAACTGAGAAAAACAAAATCATATTTTTACTGTAAATGGCGATATCCGGCCACCTCAGGCCACAGTTAGTCGTGAAATTCTTACTGGAGGTAGCAAGCATCGTGATCTTCAACTTTCCTTTAGATCACCTCCTCCAATTCATTACCAGTCGAGAGAAATAAATAAATTAATGAGCAGTTTTTTTTGTAAAACTGGAAATGGTGAATGTTTTGGTTGGAATTTTCTGGTTTTAGGCTGAAGTATAGGAGTATATATAATTGAAAATATTAATATTTTAAGTTGACATGACTGAAGATATTTTATTTTGTGCCCGTCGTCACTTTTTAATACTGTTTATTTGTTTCTGTGGTAACATACAAACTCCATTCATGATGAAAATGGACGTCATGGTATTATTCGACATTACGATCCTAATGAAACTTGTTTCGTTGAATTCCGAGTCCGTTTGCTCAAACGGCGCTCATTCAACTCCAAATGGTCGTTTTATTTGCATCTAATTTTGCTGCGCTCACAAAATAACTCCAATTGACGCGAAAATTGAAACGTAGCAAAAATTAGCTATTACGGTCTCAATAAAAAAATTCATTGAAAACAGAGGTCGTTTGAATAAAGTCCCTTTTTAAGGGTCCAAGTTAAATTAAAATAAATCAATTTAAAAACACCTCAATCTAATAATATTAAAATATTATAATTGGAAATACTCGGGTAGAATTTCATGTAGTATCATAATAAAATGCCCCAGAATGAATTCTAAGCTAAAACGATATAAAATTAAATAAAAACCCTTTTATTTTATTTAAATAAACATTATAATTTGTAAACGAATTCCATAGCGACTATTTGAAAAATTGATTTTGTAATGTCCCGGAATTTTCATAGTCACATATTTAATTTATTTTATTATATTAAATATTTATTTAGAATATTAATGGATCTAAAATATATATTCCATTTATAAAACAAAGCTCCACGTTATAATTTATATATAATTATAAACGAACTGGAAATGGCGCGGTAGTTGGTAAATTTTCGTTCTGAACTTCAACTGAATATATGTAATCCGTTTTAAGTCGGAATTCTGCGAAACCAGAAGCGTTTGAATCGATTTGATTATATTTTTCTAGTGGAAGAGAAAACTCCGAATTTCATATTATAAATTGTTAGTTATGACCAAATCAAATTTTGAAATAGTCGCTATGGAAATCGTTTATAAACGATAACGTTTGTTTAATTAACTAAATAAGGATTTTTTTTTTTTTTGATATCGTTTAACCAAATTTCTGAATATCGAGTTTTTAATCCATCTTAGCCTTATTCGAAGTTTTTGTTTTGAATATATTCAATAACATCGGTTTATTATTATTTGATTGAACTGTTTTGGAATTTAATTTGTATTGTATCGACATTATAAAAGATTTATAAATAACTCAATCTATAGCTTGTGTACAACATTCACAGCTTACATTTTCAATGCATATCCATCAGTATTTTCATTCGGCAAATCAAATGAAGTCATTACATATCTGGAAGTGGCATACAAAGAAAACAACATATATTCATACTAATGCAAAGCCTATTGGACAAAGACTTAAGAGTCCTTATGTTAGTCATATGTTCATTAACTGAAGACTTTACTCCTTATTCACATTTCTGTTTTAAACATTCATACTCATAATGTTAAATGCATGGAAATTGTCATTTGTACTACTAATTGACTTTTGCATTGTGCATGCACATTCAACAATTTTATATGCATCAATGCTGTAGCCATTTTGCCTTTCCTCTTTTATTTTTACAAATCAGCCTAAATAAAGGAAAACAAAAGTCCCCTTTACAGGAAACTTCCAATCTACTTGTGCTTAATGGAATGTGCTTGGATCAAACACGTTTCATGTAAATGTCATTAATTTGGATCGGGTTTTTGCTTGTGTAATCCATTTTTAATGTGTTTTGTTGCTTTCAGCAAGAAAGGACTTGCACAAAATTTTCTCCATTTAAACAAGCAAGGCCACTACTTCAGAAAAAAGTAAAACATATAAATTTATTCATCAAGTCTAGAACGGTAAAATTTAACAGCTATGGAAGGTAAAGAAAGCAGTAAAATGCACAGATGAAGAAATAGTAAAATATATATACATCAAATCTGCAAAAGATGAACAAAGGAAAGAAAAATGTATAATTTATACCATCAAATCTTCTAAATTAAAACAGTTATACATTTATATATATATATATAATTCGTAAATCTCATGTACAAACTTTTCTGCATTTCATATGATATCATAGCTCGAATCTGCAAATCGAAAAGGGAAGAAAAAGTCAATAGCCTACAGTATGTTCAAGACAATTCAAACAAAAAAAAAATATGAATCTATACCATAAATTTTCAGACAATCGAAATAGGATATCTTCACATAAACAACTAATTCCCAGTACAAATCTGCACAAAACCACTCCGTCCTACGTCAGTTCAAATCTACAAAGACGAATGGAGGAAACAATACAGAAGTAAATAAATCAATTTGTAAGACAACTCAGGCGCAGTCCTAGATTCTCTCTAAAACCATATATGCTGAAGTAACATCAAGGCTAAGTGAAGAAACCAAAATCAGAGGTACAACCTATAATGTAAATTTCGTATACAATATTCATACAGGACTGTTGCCATACATACAAAAACCCGGCAGAATCCATACCGTATGGATTTCAAATCCTAGATGTAATAAACAATTCATAGACCACATTCTCAACCTATGATATAACCAACCGATTGAGACATTGATCATATCTAGATCAAAACTATAAAAATGCAAGCACTCAATTGTTCCAAACAGATCTAATGAGAAAATAAAATACCATTCAAATTGTAAAAATAATTACGGTAATCAAAAAGTAAGTTAATAACTTATCTGTATTCGTGGATCTCATACTTCAAATCTGGTTCGGGGATCTGAACGATGATAGTCCCGGGTTGATGAGCTAAAGTCATAAATGGATAGAGAGGAAGCTACTTCATTTTTGGGAATGGGGTTCGGCGAGGTTAAATGGTGCTCCATCGCTGAGTGAAAGGGATTGGGGATCGACGAGTTTTAGGGTTTGGCAAGGAAGGCAAGGAGATGACCGAAGTATGGCTGTGTAGGGGAGAGAAGCCGTGGTTATTTTCGATCTGCGATGAAGAAGAAGGGAGGAGAGGGAGGATCTGATTGTGGCATGAAGGGTTTTCTTTTGTTTGTTTGAGGCGGTGGTGAGTTCTGAGGGTAAGGAGGGGGATTCGTTGGTTTACGGTGAAAAAGTGGATGCGGTTGACCAATTCGAGCTGGGCTGGACGAGTTAACGGATGAGGCCCAATAATTTATTTAAATTAATAGCTATTTAATAAACTTTGAATAATAATACCGGATGCATACGTGATCGAAATTCGATATAACAGGAAGCAGCAGAACTGCTTTGACGAGAACTTCATCATGTAGCTGGTCTGGTCAGTATTGAAAGCAGCTATACTTCTTAATCAAATTAAACGCTGTTTAATTTGAAAAACCCAGAACGTTTTATCAAAAAATCAATTTAAGGTGAGTTAAACTCACTCAGTTTTTCCTATTTATATTTTATATAAATTGTGTTTTTATTTTGTGTGCTCTGTTTGCTTGGTTGTCTGCTTGCTAATTACATCATTATTTGTTGATTTAACCAATGAAATTAAATCGTTGTTTAATTTCAGTAAAATACTAAATCGTTATTTTAATGATTGATTCCAATAAAGGTAACTCACCTTGGTTGGTCATGTTTATAAAATAAACGTGTTTTAAATTGTTTGAATTGTTTGCATTGCTTGTGAATTGGTTGAAGTTAATTGTTTGTTATTTATTGTTATCAGTTAAATGAAATTGATTGACCAGATTTGAGATAACCATTTGTATACAGGGAAGAACAGGTTGGAGGGGTCCAAAGGGATTCCTCAATATATTATTTATTTCATATTATCAACATATGAACTGTCCTGTTTAGGGTGATTGATTTGATTATTGATTTTTTTGAAGAAATTTCAACATCTTCTTAGTTTAAACCAATGGGCGGTGTTGGTTTAGTATTTGGCAACATATGGCCTACAAGATCAATCGTTTGATTAATGTTGATTTACCGTCTGGCAAATCGACAGAGATGAAGTTATAAAATTTATTTTATAAATGGATATAGATTTCGAAATATATTACATTGAATTAAAGTTTATAAAAGGAAATAAATAAATATTATATTTATTTAAGACTTTGATTTATTATTAAATTATTGTATAAAGTCAATCGTGATATTGATTAGATTTATAAGTATGAGAATAAGAACTTAACCTAACAGTTAATGTGAATAAGTGTTTTGTTAAGAAATTAAGTAAAAATGGAAATAAAAGAGGATTGCGTGGAGTTCTAAAGGTAATTTTCGAGTTAAAAAGAAAATGTAAAGGATGATTTTGTTCTATAAGAATAAGCATGGATTATCGTTTTCACGTAATGAATTAAAGACATGTCGTAACGTTGTTTTATATATAAATAAGTTGAATTGATTTCCTAATATTGGATAATAATGTGGCTAATGTTTTGAAAGTGAAATAGAAACTGAATATGATATAAGATTTTCCTAAGTATTAAAAGCGAATTTTTTCAAAGAATTATCGTATGTGAATAAGAAGCGAAAAGCTATATTTATAATATCGAAATATTTAAGAGTTTGAATTTACATTTGTTTTAATTAAAAGGCCAAGTGGTGTTGAATACTGAACCAGTGAACACATTGGATTGTCATGATTGAAACACTGTTTATTTTGATAGTAAAATCACCGACTATCAAATCTGTCCAATATGATTGTTGGTACGGAAAGACCGGGATCGAATTTATATTCGAAAACCTTTCCGACCAACAAATACGTGAAGATATCAGAAGATGATCGAGATGGGGCATTCAAGACCGTGGATCTTCATTAAACGGAAGAACCACTAATAATCCCTGGTTAGCTCCCAGAGATAACTGTGTTTCTGTCGTGCTAGGAATCTACGGAGTGCAAGCACTTCTCGCTACCGATCCTTGGGATGATTCCTGTATGAGATGCAGTAGGAGAGTACCTTCGGTTCATCCTGTTCCTGGATGACTTGCATGGACGGATGTCTAACGGAGTGTTTCCAAAGGAGTCGCATACGTTGATTTCTTCAAACGTATTTCTATTGATGGCGGAGAAGGCCGTACACCTTCTCTTAGCTAAACTGCAGAGTATTTTTTTGTGGACATCAATTAGTGATAGCTGGCGGATTTGGCGATGTGGTATTCAGAGTGAATGGTGACCAGATGTTTTAAAAGTAAATTCTGACCTCATGCCTCATCAACCGGGAAATGAAAAAAATCGGGCAGGCAGCATGGCTATGTGGGTCGCTCCCATTAGGTTGTATAATCACCTATCTAGAGAAATTCCTTTGCTTCTTTAATCTATATTCGATGTTGTTCCTTTTCGGGAAACGGTGGTTTGAGCCCAACCGTTGGTGATATAAATTCGATACGCTCAAGCGAAATGAGTGGTCAGTCATGTGAAGGCCAGGTTGCAAGACGTTCTTGTTGAACCCAGAGTATTCGCCTCTAGAGATACACTATCGGAAGGTGGTCCCATACCTTGTCATAGTGGGAATCCAATCTCCAATAAGCGCCCGCGATTTTGATTGTATACTATATATAGGGAGCGTGAGATGCAAGCATTCCACTAGATTGATAGTTACTTGTATTTAGACACTATTATAATAGCAGAACAAGATATTGATTTCAAAACTGTTTTGGGTTATCGTAAGGTAAAAGCCATCTGTATTTATGTGTAGATTTGGTCTTTCGGTCATCCTTTTGTTTTGAAAGATTTTAACTTTAATTTAGGTTGTGTGATACCCCTGAACTTAGTGTGTTCATCTCACTCTGGTTCACCAGACTGACCCGTTTTTTGTAAATGCTCGGGTTAGTCCAGAGTGTAAAGGTTCGGGTTATCGAATGCTATGAAGGGACGAGCTGAAGGTGTCCAGACGTATTATACCTAGTTTATTCCGCTATGTGTTGTATATGGGCCAGATTATTATAACTGTCCATATGTGTGATGTACTCTGATAATTGTAAGTATTTCTAAAAGCTCTTAGTAAAGATTTAATTCTGTATTATATTTTGTTCCGCTGCGACGTAAGACCCTGATTCTGTGTTGTGTTGGTTCTTCTTCTTCTTCTATTCAAATATTTCTTTCTTTCTTATCTCACCCTCTAAATTCTTTATAATAACGTTCTAGTGTTTTCGGTGTTTGGAAGGTCGGCATGAGTTACGGTAAAGGTATTTATGTCGATTTCCGAGGCCGAAAATCCCTGTTTATTATAGTAGTATCGGAGCTATTGGTTTAGTAATAACCTTGGCTCTATGGCGTAACTCGATAGAGATGGGGTTAATAGCACCCTAGATTGAGTTTCAGTGTATATATATGAGAGCGTATTTGTAAATTTTATATACAAATGTGTTGTATTGTTTTGTTGATCGGTTCAAGTGTTGAAAAGTGTTGAGCATGTAATGAACACAATATTGTTTTATAGAGGGGGTAAATGAAATAATTTTACCCAAAATTTATTTTTGTATTAAAAAGAAATAATTTTCTCAAACTATTTAGATATGGTATGTTGACTGATTTGAATGGAATTCAAAATTTGGTCAAAATTTTGAATTGGAACTTAACTGGGTTAAGTGAAATCAAATTAATAATTAGTAATGATATTGGAATTAAATTAAGAAATAACATTGTAATTAAATAATGTTGATTTGAATTTGGAAATTTAATGAATAATTATTAAATAGAAATCAATCGAATATTAATTGGATGATATTCAAATATGTTGAATTAAATTAGATAGCAATATTGAATGTGGATTCAGTTGATTTGATTGAGTTTGTTGTGCCCTGATTGGTGACTGTTTGTTAGACAGGTTGAATATAATTCATCCATGGGTTAATAAAGAGTTAAATAAACAGAAACCCAGAGAAATGAAGATTTATTTAAATATTTCATATATCTGTTACTTATATGACGGACTGAGTTAAGTACAGGTGCCAGATGACTAAGAGAATTGAGTTTGATGGTGTTGATAGCACGAAAATTGAGTAGTAGACTCAATAGCGCTTGAAAAGGTACGCCTACATGAGAATATATAAATTCTGGGTTGTGATCTTTGTTTTTTCGACCGTATGGGTTGATATTATTTATTCCTACGATATCGTAGAAGCCCCTCCATGCAGGGGAGACTCTACTAAATTTTTACGAGAATTTGAAGTGTCAGAACATTTATGATATTTTGAAAATTTTGTTTTACCATAATAAATTGGTTTTGTTTTAAAATATTTTTTTATAAGTTTAATGTGTTTTACAACATTTTTCTTACCTTAGCAATTTCGGGGATGAAATTATTTTAAGGGGGAAAGAATGTAACATCCCAGAATTTTGATAGTCACATATTTAATTTATTTTATTATATTAAATATTTATTTAGAATATTAATGGATCTAAAATATATATTCCATTTATGAAACGAAGCTCGAACGTTATAATTTATATATAATTATAAATGAACTAGAAATGGCGCGGTAGTTCGCAAATTTTCGTTCTGAACTTCAACCGAATATACAAAATCCGTTTTAAGTTGGAATTCTATGAAACCAGAAGCGTTTGAATCGATTTGATTATATTTTTTAGGTGGAAGAGAAAACTCTGAATTTCTTGTTATAAATTGTTAGCTATGCCCAAATCAAATTTTGAAATAGTCGCAAAGGAAATCGTTTATAAATGATAATGTTTGTTTAATTAATTAAATAAGGATTTATATATATATATATTTGATATCGTTTAACCAAATTTTTGAATGTCGAGTTTTTAATCCATCTTGACCTTATTCGAAGTTTTTGTTTTGAATATATTTGATAATATCGGTTTATTATTACTTGATTAAATTGTTTTGGAATTTAATTTGTATTGTATCGACATTATAAAAGATTTATAAATAACTCAATCTATAGCTTGTGTACAACGTTCACAGCTTACATTTTCAATGCATTTCCATCAGCATTTTCATTCGGCAGATCAAATGAAGTCATCACATATTCACTGGAAGTGGCATACAAAGAAAACAACATATATTCATACTAATGCAAAGACTATTGGACAAAGACTTAAGAGTCCTTATGTTAGTCATATGCTCATTAACTGAAGACTTTACTCCTTATCCACATTTCTGTTTTAAACATTCATACTCATAAAGTTAAATGCATTGAAATTGTCATTTGTACTACTAATTGACTTCTGCATTGTGTATGCACATTCAACAATTTTATATGCATCAATGCTTTAGCCATTTTGCCTTTCCTCTTTTACTTTTACAAATCAGCCTGACTAAAGGAAAACAAAAGTCCCCTTTACAGAAAACTTCCAATCTACTTGTGCTTAATGGAATGTGCTTGGATCAAACATGTTTCATGTAAATGTCATTAATTTGGATCGGGTTTTTGCTTGTGTAATCCATTTTCAACGTGTTTTGTTGCTTTCAGAAAGAAAGGACTTGCACAAAATTTTCTCCATTTAAACAAGCAAGGCAACTACTTCATAAAATAGTAAAACATATAAATTTATTCATCAAATCCAGAGCAGTAAAATTCAACAGCTATGGAAGCTAAAGAAAACAGTAAAAGCACAGATGAAGAAACAGTAAAATATATATACATCATATCTGCAAAAGATGAACAAAGGAAAGAAAAATATATAATTTATACCATCAAATCTTCTGAATTAAAACAACTATATATATATATAATCTATAAATCTCATGTACGAACTGTTCTGCATTTCATATAATATCATAGCTCGAATATGCAAATCGAAAAGGGAAGAAAAAGTCAATAGCTTACAGTATGTACAAGACAATTCAGACAGAAAAAAATATGAATTTATACCATAAATTTTCAGACAATCGAAACACGATATCTTCATATAAACAACTAATTCCCAGTACAAATCTACACAAAACTACTCTGTCCTACGTTAGTTCTAATCTAAAAAGACGAATGGAGGAAACAATGTAGAAGTAAATAAATTTATAAGACAACTCAGGCACAGTCCTAGAGTCTCTCTGAAACCATATATGCTGAAGTAACATCAAGGCCAAGTAAAGAAACAAAAATCAAAGGTACAACCTATAATATAAATTTCGTATACAATATTCAAATAGGACTGTTGCCATACACACAAAAACCCAATGTAGAATCCGTACCATACGGATTTCAAATCCTAATAATTCATAGACCACAATCTAAACCTATGATATAACCAACCGATTGAGACATTGATCATATCTGGATCACCCACCACTATAAAAATGCAAGCACTCAAACGTTCCAAAAGGATCCAATGAGAAAATAAAATACCATTTGAATTGTAAAAAAAATTATGGTAATCAAAAAGTAAGTTAATAACTTATCTGTATTCGTGGATCTCATATTTCAAATCTGGTTCGGGGATCTGAACGATGGAAGTCCCGGGTGGATGACCAAAAGTCTGAAATGGATACAGAGGAACTACTTCATTTCTGGGAGTGGGGTTCGGCGAGGTTAGAT
This sequence comes from Allium sativum, assembly GCA_030737875.1. NCBI lineage: Eukaryota > Viridiplantae > Streptophyta > Magnoliopsida > Asparagales > Amaryllidaceae > Allium > Allium sativum. The sequence goes on from CM060916.1 coordinate 321,164,259, forward strand.
GGCGCTCCATCGCTGAGTGAAAGGGATTGGGGATCGACGAGTTTTAGGGTTTGGCAAGGAAGGCAAGGAGATGACTAGAGTGTGGCTGTGTAGGGGAGAGGAGCCGTGGTTATTTTTGATCTGCGATGAAGAAGAAGGGAGGTGAGGGAGGATCTGATTGCGGCATGAAGGTTTTCTCTTGTTTGAGGCGGCGGTGAGTTCTGAGGGTAAGGAGGGGGATCCGTTGGTTTGTGGTTAAAAAGTGGATGCGGGTTGACCAATTCGAGCTGGGCTGGACGAGATAACAGATAAGGCCCAATAATTTATTTAAATTAAAAGTTATTTAATAAACTTTGAATATTAATACCGGATGCATACGTGATCGGAATTCAATATAACAGGAAGCAGCGGAACCGCGTTGATGAGCACTTCATCGTATAACTGGTCTGGTCAGTATTGAAAGCAGTTATAATTTTTAGTCAAATTAAACGCTGCTTAATTTGACTAACCCAGAACGTTTTATCGACAAATCAATTCAAGGTGAGTTAAACTCACTCATTTTTTTCTGTTTATGTTTTATATAAATTGGGTTTTTGTTTTGTGTGCTCTGTTTGCTATGGTTGTCTGTTTGCTAATTATATCATTATTTGTTGATTTAACTAATGAAATTAAACCGTCGTTTAATCTCAGTAAAATACTAAATCGTTATTCTATTGATTGATTCCAATAAAGGTAACCCACCTTGGTTGGTTACGTTTATAAAATAAACGTGTTTTAAATTGTTTGAATTGTTTGCATTGCTTGTGAATTGGTTGATGTTAATTGTAGCGACCCGAAAATCCGGGGGAATTTGAGCTGACTAAATAACATAAGTCCAACCCCAAATTACACTGGAAATTCAAGAAACTAATAGAAAGAAGGGAGAGGGTGAGGATAGGTAAGATAGAAACTTAGAACAGAAGAAGAAGAAGAACACAACATCAGAGTAACACGAACCTCACAGCGGAACGAATAACATATAATAGATAACATAACTTTGAAATATAACAGTTATGTATACAATAGCACTTATCAGAGTACAGCACTTACAACACAGCGGAAATAACTATAGCTATATGATTCTGAAGCCTCCTGCTCCCGCTCTTCAAAGGTATCTGCAAATCCCGACTACTTGACTGCCCGTACAAATTTAGGCACCCAAGAGTTTAGGGAAAACAACAAAGTAAACTCCGGGTCAGTCATGGGACTGGTGTGAGTAAAACAGTTTAAAACAAGTATATGAACAAGTAAACGATATCCCATAAGACCACGCCGCATAACGGAACGGGTTTTTCCCTTATGAGAATCCAAAATATCTTTATATCAAAAACCTTTTGATATTATAATAATGTCTATGTACAAATAGATATCAATCTAGCAGAAACGCTTGCATCTCACGTTACTACATATATAGTATACAATCAAATCGCAAGCACGTATTGGATAATGGATTTCCAACTATGACAAGGTATGGAATCACCTTCCGATCAGTGTACTCTAGGAACGATACACTGGAGTTCAACAAGAACATCTTGCAACTCAGCCACACATGACCGACCACTCATTTCGCTTGAGTGTATCGAATGTACATCACCAACGGTTGGGATCAGCAACCGTTCCCGTATATATATATGGGACAGCATTGATAGATTTAAGGAACAAATGAATATTCACTAGATAGGTGATTATACACCCTACTTCGGTGCGACCGACTTAGCCATGCTGCCTGCCCGATTTCTGTCATTTACCGGTTGATGAGGCTAGAAGCTATGCTTTATCATCACATCAGATTCACTTCGAATGCCACATTGTCAGATCCATCGAAAATCACTAATTGATGTCTACAACAATACATTACGTGTTAGCTAAAAGAAGTTTCCTTCTCCGCTTCCACTCTTGGTACGGTTGAAGAAATCAATGTACGTGACCTTTCTGGAAATACTATGTCAGACATCCATCTTCATTCACTTAGAAATGTCACATCGTCATACCCGCCAAATCACAAATTGACTTATCCAAAAATAACACGGGTATACAGCTAAGAGAAACGAATTCCTCCGCCACCAAACGTGAATACGTTTGAACAGATCAACTTACGCGCTCCATTGGATATACTCTGTCAGACCTTCGTCCATACAAGTTGTCCTGGGACTGGACAAACCGAAGGCACTATTCTGTAAACAGGATAGCCCTTGCATTTTACTCCGTCTTCAATTATCTTTGGCATATATGATTTCGCGACGCTTATGCCAATACAGAGTGGTTCTTTGGATAATAATCCAACCGGTCTCTCCATATTAACAACGTTAAAATGGTCAAAACTTCGATATTCGGTGAGTTAACTATCAAAGAAAAACAAGTGTGCAAACAACGATATTATTTCCAGATGGAAATTATATCGAACAAACATCATTTAACATTAATCTCTTTAGTTCATTTATTTACTTATCTCCTGTTTCCCTATATTCTAAATTCTTATTTTCTTTTATCAGAAAACATTTCTGATTCTCGTTTGGAAAACATTTCCAAAACTCCTTTACGATCAAACCTTACCATTTCTTAGTTAAGAAGGAAGTCACTCAAGTTGGGGTATAATTACCTCTCAGACCTTAACTGAACAACGTTATAACTTCGAAATGGTCAAAGTTTATCTTTTAACCTTTAACAACTTCTTTACGCCTTTCTCGGATCCAAATTTTACTGATCCTCTTCTATATTTAGAACATTGGTTATAACGATAACGTCATAATCCCTACTTTCGAATTATCTAACTTTAATTATAACTTCTATTCTTATTAGTGAACAATTAACCTAACACTTATTTATTTATAAATAAATAAATCTCTATTTAAACACTGGAAAGTATAAGTACTTTCCCGAATTCGATATAATTGAATTTGCCGATTAACTCTCTTCGAGAAATCTCTATTTGATTAACTCTTCTTCGAATAACCTATACTCGATTAACTCCTTCTCGAATAAACGATATTCGATAACCTCTCTTCGAATAACTAATATTCGATAACTCTTCTTTTTCAAATATCTCTTATTTGAAAATCTCACTTCGATTAAACTATAATCGATAACTCCCTTCGATGAAACGAACATCGATAACTCCTTTCGATGAAATGAACATCGATAACTCCTTTCGATGAAACTAATATCGATAATTCCTTTCGATGAAACTAACATCGATAACTCCTTTCGATGAAACTAACATCGATAACTTTAACTCGACGAACTTAACTCGACTAACTTAACTTGACTCGACTAACTCGACTTACTTGGTTCGACCAATTCGATTCGATTAACTAGGCTCGACTAACTTGACTAACTTAACTTGACTCGACTAACTCGACTTACTTGGTTCGACCAATTCGATTCGATTAACTAGGCTCGACTAACTTGACTAACTTAACTCGACATACTTGGTTCGACCAATTCGATTCGATTAACTAGGCTCGACTAACTTGGTTGACCCACTCGATTAACTCAACTTATTTAACTTTTAACTAAATTCTCAACTCGATCAACCCGATTACTTAACTCAATTAACTCGATTATCTTAACTCGATTAACTCCTATCGAATAATTAATATTCGATTTAACTCCATTCGCTTGACTCTAGGTCGCAGCGATCACAATGGTTACGCCCATTTGATTAACTCAAATCGATGAACTCTAATTGATCAACTCTAACTGATCAACTCTAACTGATCGACTCTAACTGATCAACTCTAAGTGATTAACTCTGACCATTTATCTCTATCTGTTTAACTCTAACTGGTTAACTCTGACTGATTAACCCTATCTGGTTAACTCTGACTAGTTAACTCTGACTGATCTAACTGGTTAACTCTGACTGGTCAACTCTAACTGTTCTAACTGGTTAACTCTGACTGGTCAACTCTAACTGTTCAACTCTAACTGATCAAACTGGTTAACTCTGACTGGTTAACTCTGACTGGTTAACTCTGACTGATTAACTCCTTTTGGTTAACTCATTTGACTTGGTTTGACTAACTCATTTGATTAATCTCTTTCGCTAACTTCATTTGATTAACCCCATTTGAATAACTCTATTTGATTAATCCAAATTGATTAACTCCTTTTAATTCTATTTAACAAATAAATATCCCTTTTTATTCTATTTACTTAACAAATAAATATTTCTTTTATCCTTCCTATTTGATTTCACAAATATTCTCCTTTATATTTGATTTCACAAATATACATCTTTATATTCGATTTCACAAATATATTCCTTTATATTCGATTTCACAAATATATCCCTTTATATTTCTATTTGCATATGGTTTGCAAATATTTTCCCTTTTCAACTTTATTCTTGAAAATATTCTAACTCCTTAAAATTTCGGGAAAATTCGCCATAACCTCCTTTGTATCGGGAGCATCGGGAAAATCCCCAAACTCGCCACACAGGCCTTTCCATTCAAAAAGAAATGTTTTGAATTTATTTCCTTTTCAAATATCTCCTATTTATAAATATCCCAATTTATAAACATTTCTTATTTATAAATATTCCACTTTATAAATATCTCTTATTTATAAATATCCCATTTTATAAATATGCTATTTTCAAAATCACTTTGAAAAATCTCCTTTATCCATATTCCGGTATGTCATGGTATTCAATCATATCAAATCACGATGTTCAATATCGTCCATACACACACAATCAACAACAGGTTATAATTCACATCATATATCAAAATATATAAAAAAACAATAAAATAACTGTTGAGGAATCCAGTCGGATTCCTCCAACCTGTTTCCCTGCATCCACAGATGTTACGCAGTATAATATACATCAATTTCATCCCAACATGAAATATACTGATAATCAGAATCCATATTTGATTTACGGTTTTCTATATATAACTATATCTACGTTTTCAATCAAATCTATTTAACAGTCCAATTTAACAGTCCAATTTAACAATCAATATACAGCAATCAATCATTAAAAATAAAGTACAGTTTATACAAATATAAACTGAACAAAGTTAGTGAGATTTACTCACATTGGACTGTTATCGTTAAAAACGATTAACTGTCTTTGATTTAGACGGACAATTTATTTCGCCATAAATTGTAACGAACACCAATCCACTCCCAGTCAGCTTCATTGTGAAGCTCTCGTCCATACGGTCCCAACGCAACTTGCGGTTAGTCAATCTGATATCGTATGACTAAGTTATTCAATATCGAAGTTAATATACATTAATTTAAAATAAAAGCTTGGATTTTATTCTATTGGGCCTTACTTTCTCTTGAGCCCATTACCCAACTTTAAACTCCCGACCCGTTTGTTCTTCGTCCCTTCCAATTGAAAAGTATCGGCTCCAGTATCAAACCGAACACAGCTCCACCATTTGAGCTGCCTTCCTCCACCTCGTTCACCCTCTCCGGTCCACCGTTCCACGAGCCATCACCACCAAAACGACCTGTGCCTCACTCTCTTCTAGACGATACCCTCACATCCAAGTTCGAACTCCCGAATCAAAACCTGCCGTCGAGACCAGTACAGGAACATCGACATCATTATGCACGAAAATCATCAATACAAGCAGTACTCGATGCGCTGAACTCAGAAACGATGCCTAAACAAGGATTAAAGCTTAGAATCTCTCCAAATCCTTAGCCCTAGAACACGGAAAACTGACGCTGTAAAAATCTGGAGCTCGAGAACATGAATCGCATGTTACAAAACTGACCTAGAATCGCAGCACAACTCATGAGGATCTCGAATCTATATATATAACGATTTATAGAATTTTACTTGAATTCTTTTGATTTTGTGAAGATCGAAAAACAATTTCCTGGAATAAAAGTCACGGCGGAAATGGGTTTGACCGGGAGAGGAGTTGAAATTAGGTTAAGGGGTTTGTTAGGGGTATTTATAGGAATTTTAAATAATTTTATATTCGAATTTTATATTTATTTATAAGCAAGTGCTATTTTTATTTGTTCTTTAAAATTCCTGTGATCACTTGTGATGCCCAAAAATCATCAAACTGGACATGCACCTTCAGCTCGACATTACGGTCTCAACGAAACTGGTTTCGTCGAATTCCGACTCCATATGCTCACACAGCGTATTTTTAATCGTCGAAATACTGACTGTTTTCCACTCTAAAAATCCCTACGGCCACACAGTGACTCTAAAAATCACGAAACTGGAAATCTAACATCTATTTGATATTGCGGATCCAACAAAACTGGTTTCGTCGAATTCCGACTTCGTTTGCAAAAGTGGTTATTTTTAACGCTCTAAATAGCCTATTTAAATATATAAATATATTTAAATATTATTAAATTAATTGTTTAAAATTAATTATTATCGTCTATATTCACAGTGGCATACCATACAGCTCCAGAATATCATATCAGAATTTACAGCTTGATATTTCAGATTTCAGATTTATCGATATCCAATTTATATCGAAAATCCTTTTATAACATATATAAAGCGTTGCAAATTATAAAGGGATTCTACAGCGATTTTTCTGAAATTTGATTTGGACATATCTCAAAATCTACACGACGAAATCCCGATTTTTCTCTTCCACTAGAAAGATATACTCCACCAGCTCCACACGTTTCTTGTTTCACAGAAATCCGGCTTAAAACGAATCCTGTACATTCAGTTGAAGTTCGAATCGCCAATTTGCGAACTGCAGCGCCATTTCGAGCTCGTTTTTAATTATAATATAATTCTACGTTCAAACTGTCGTCGATTGAATATATTCGTCAGTATAATTCAACTCTAAGCTGAATTACATCTTAGGGATGACCCCGTTCACAGAATATTGTGATTTCCAATTTTTTTGATTATTTCGACATTATAATATATTATTATATTATAATTATTTATTAAATATTCAATATTATTTAATTGAACGATCATTAACTTCTCTAAATCACCAATTATATAATTAAATAAATTAATTATATATCTCTAAAAATGCGGGTCATTACATTCTTCCCCACTTAAAATAATTTCGTCCTCGAAATTGCTAAGTTAGAGGACGACCCTATCTATTGGAATTCCTAAGATTTGTTTACCCCACATTTCTGATCTTAACTGAACCAATTAATATCGACTAAAATATTTATTCATTCCGACTAACTAAAATTTAAAAATTCTGAAAATTTTCTAACACTTTTAAATTTTCGAAAAATTTCGCCAGCACCTCCTTTGTACTGGTCAATAGCTCAAACTCCAACTCGCCTCTCTGGGCCTTCTTCAACCCAAAAGAAAATCAAACAGCCAAGCGGCTTGCCAATTCGGCTCATAAATCTCATATCCATATATAATATAAACTGGTACCTTTTTGTCGGGCATATCATTATATCCCTTTAATCTGTTAACACTTCAACATATACCGATGCCATTCCAATCAACTCAAATCGATTTATTCTCAAATCCAATCATTCTGTTATATCTAAACCAAATTCCATTCAAACTCCAATATCAATTTCAAATTCTTAACTCATCAATGAAATTCCATTTCAGATTATTCTCTTATCACCCCAGTTTTACTTAACTTAACAAGTTAAATTTTAAATTCTAGAATTTAAATTCCAGGGTTCATTTTAAATCAAATTTGAAATCATAACACCAATTCAAAACATTTGAATTTCTAAACACTTGTTTTCTCAAAACAATTCAAGAACAAAACCTTTGGTAGTAATCCGTCACTTTGGAACTCGAAAATGAATACTGATGATGTGGCCACACTCATCAGAATCAATTTTCCAATAATCGAAGTGAGTTCAATACTATTTCACTTTCTAAAATCATTTCTAAACACTTCCATTTTGAAAACAGTTCAAAATCTCCCAGGAACTTAAAATTTCCTTATTTTAATTCCAATCTGATTTAAATTCAGATTTAATTCGTCTTACTTCATATACTTTACTGATATGAATTCTGATTAGTTATTTATAACCATTTCATCTTTTTATAATCTCATTCGATTATACTAACAACCAACACAACTAATATACTATATTAATTTCAAAACATATCATGTCGGTTCATCGTATTCAAGTGTTTATAAAACTCCTACCGATACAGTGGATCAAACTGATCGTCCAGAATTCATAAGCCACTCAATCAATAAATCTCCAAAATATAAAACCATTTTATATTCAATGACATATACGCTCTCTTGTATATTTATACACTCAACTCAATCTAGGATATTACTAATCCCATCTCTACTGAGTTACGCCACAGAGTTATGTCCGATCACTAAAACATAAGCTCTGATACCAACTGTAGCGACCCGAAAATCCGGGGGAATTTGAGCTGACTAAATAACATAAGTCCAACCCCAAATTACACTGGAAATTCAAGAAACTAATAGAAAGAAGGGAGAGGGTGAGGATAGGTAAGATAGAAACTTAGAACAGAAGAAGAAGAAGAACACAACATCAGAGTAACACGAACCTCACAGCGGAACGAATAACATATAATAGATAACATAACTTTGAAATATAACAGTTATGTATACAATAGCACTTATCAGAGTACAGCACTTACAACACAGCGGAAATAACTATAGCTATATGATTCTGAAGCCTCCTGCTCCCGCTCTTCAAAGGTATCTGCAAATCCCGACTACTTGACTGCCCGTACAAATTTAGGCACCCAAGAGTTTAGGGAAAACAACAAAGTAAACTCCGGGTCAGTCATGGGACTGGTGTGAGTAAAACAGTTTAAAACAAGTATATGAACAAGTAAACGATATCCCATAAGACCACGCCGCATAACGGAACGGGTTTTTCCCTTATGAGAATCCAAAATATCTTTATATCAAAAACCTTTTGATATTATAATAATGTCTATGTACAAATAGATATCAATCTAGCAGAAACGCTTGCATCTCACGTTACTACATATATAGTATACAATCAAATCGCAAGCACGTATTGGATAATGGATTTCCAACTATGACAAGGTATGGAATCACCTTCCGATCAGTGTACTCTAGGAACGATACACTGGAGTTCAACAAGAACATCTTGCAACTCAGCCACACATGACCGACCACTCATTTCGCTTGAGTGTATCGAATGTACATCACCAACGGTTGGGATCAGCAACCGTTCCCGTATATATATATGGGACAGCATTGATAGATTTAAGGAACAAATGAATATTCACTAGATAGGTGATTATACACCCTACTTCGGTGCGACCGACTTAGCCATGCTGCCTGCCCGATTTCTGTCATTTACCGGTTGATGAGGCTAGAAGCTATGCTTTATCATCACATCAGATTCACTTCGAATGCCACATTGTCAGATCCATCGAAAATCACTAATTGATGTCTACAACAATACATTACGTGTTAGCTAAAAGAAGTTTCCTTCTCCGCTTCCACTCTTGGTACGGTTGAAGAAATCAATGTACGTGACCTTTCTGGAAATACTATGTCAGACATCCATCTTCATTCACTTAGAAATGTCACATCGTCATACCCGCCAAATCACAAATTGACTTATCCAAAAATAACACGGGTATACAGCTAAGAGAAACGAATTCCTCCGCCACCAAACGTGAATACGTTTGAACAGATCAACTTACGCGCTCCATTGGATATACTCTGTCAGACCTTCGTCCATACAAGTTGTCCTGGGACTGGACAAACCGAAGGCACTATTCTGTAAACAGGATAGCCCTTGCATTTTACTCCGTCTTCAATTATCTTTGGCATATATGATTTCGCGACGCTTATGCCAATACAGAGTGGTTCTTTGGATAATAATCCAACCGGTCTCTCCATATTAACAACGTTAAAATGGTCAAAACTTCGATATTCGGTGAGTTAACTATCAAAGAAAAACAAGTGTGCAAACAACGATATTATTTCCAGATGGAAATTATATCGAACAAACATCATTTAACATTAATCTCTTTAGTTCATTTATTTACTTATCTCCTGTTTCCCTATATTCTAAATTCTTATTTTCTTTTATCAGAAAACATTTCTGATTCTCGTTTGGAAAACATTTCCAAAACTCCTTTACGATCAAACCTTACCATTTCTTAGTTAAGAAGGAAGTCACTCAAGTTGGGGTATAATTACCTCTCAGACCTTAACTGAACAACGTTATAACTTCGAAATGGTCAAAGTTTATCTTTTAACCTTTAACAACTTCTTTACGCCTTTCTCGGATCCAAATTTTACTGATCCTCTTCTATATTTAGAACATTGGTTATAACGATAACGTCATAATCCCTACTTTCGAATTATCTAACTTTAATTATAACTTCTATTCTTATTAGTGAATAATTAACCTAACACTTATTTATTTATAAATAAATAAATCTCTATTTAAACACTGGAAAGTATAAGTACTTTCCCGAATTCGATATAATCGAATTTGCCGATTAACTCTCTTCGAGAAATCTCTATTTGATTAACTCTTCTTCGAATAACCTATACTCGATTAACTCCTTCTCGAATAAACGATATTCGATAACCTCTCTTCGAATAACTAATATTCGATAACTCTTCTTTTTCAAATATCTCTTATTTGAAAATCTCACTTCGATTAAACTATAATCGATAACTCCCTTCGATGAAACGAACATCGATAACTCCTTTCGATGAAATGAACATCGATAACTCCTTTCGATGAAACTAATATCGATAATTCCTTTCGATGAAACTAACATCGATAACTCCTTTCGATGAAACTAACATCGATAACTTTAACTCGACGAACTTAACTCGACTAACTTAACTTGACTCGACTAACTCGACTTACTTGGTTCGACCAATTCGATTCGATTAACTAGGCTCGACTAACTTGACTAACTTAACTTGACTCGACTAACTCGACTTACTTGGTTCGACCAATTCGATTCGATTAACTAGGCTCGACTAACTTGACTAACTTAACTCGACATACTTGGTTCGACCAATTCGATTCGATTAACTAGGCTCGACTAACTTGGTTGACCCACTCGATTAACTCAACTTATTTAACTTTTAACTAAATTCTCAACTCGATCAACCCGATTACTTAACTCAATTAACTCGATTATCTTAACTCGATTAACTCCTATCGAATAATTAATATTCGATTTAACTCCATTCGCTTGACTCTAGGTCGCAGCGATCACAATGGTTACGCCCATTTGATTAACTCAAATCGATGAACTCTAATTGATCAACTCTAACTGATCAACTCTAACTGATCGACTCTAACTGATCAACTCTAAGTGATTAACTCTGACCATTTATCTCTATCTGTTTAACTCTAACTGGTTAACTCTGACTGATTAACCCTATCTGGTTAACTCTGACTAGTTAACTCTGACTGATCTAACTGGTTAACTCTGACTGGTCAACTCTAACTGTTCTAACTGGTTAACTCTGACTGGTCAACTCTAACTGTTCAACTCTAACTGATCAAACTGGTTAACTCTGACTGGTTAACTCTGACTGGTTAACTCTGACTGATTAACTCCTTTTGGTTAACTCATTTGACTTGGTTTGACTAACTCATTTGATTAATCTCTTTCGCTAACTTCATTTGATTAACCCCATTTGAATAACTCTATTTGATTAATCCAAATTGATTAACTCCTTTTAATTCTATTTAACAAATAAATATCCCTTTTTATTCTATTTACTTAACAAATAAATATTTCTTTTATCCTTCCTATTTGATTTCACAAATATTCTCCTTTATATTTGATTTCACAAATATACATCTTTATATTCGATTTCACAAATATATTCCTTTATATTCGATTTCACAAATATATCCCTTTATATTTCTATTTGCATATGGTTTGCAAATATTTTCCCTTTTCAACTTTATTCTTGAAAATATTCTAACTCCTTAAAATTTCGGGAAAATTCGCCATAACCTCCTTTGTATCGGGAGCATCGGGAAAATCCCCAAACTCGCCACACAGGCCTTTCCATTCAAAAAGAAATGTTTTGAATTTATTTCCTTTTCAAATATCTCCTATTTATAAATATCCCAATTTATAAACATTTCTTATTTATAAATATTCCACTTTATAAATATCTCTTATTTATAAATATCCCATTTTATAAATATGCTATTTTCAAAATCACTTTGAAAAATCTCCTTTATCCATATTCCGGTATGTCATGGTATTCAATCATATCAAATCACGATGTTCAATATCGTCCATACACACACAATCAACAACAGGTTATAATTCACATCATATATCAAAATATATAAAAAAACAATAAAATAACTGTTGAGGAATCCAGTCGGATTCCTCCAACCTGTTTCCCTGCATCCACAGATGTTACGCAGTATAATATACATCAATTTCATCCCAACATGAAATATACTGATAATCAGAATCCATATTTGATTTACGGTTTTCTATATATAACTATATCTACGTTTTCAATCAAATCTATTTAACAGTCCAATTTAACAGTCCAATTTAACAATCAATATACAGCAATCAATCATTAAAAATAAAGTACAGTTTATACAAATATAAACTGAACAAAGTTAGTGAGATTTACTCACATTGGACTGTTATCGTTAAAAACGATTAACTGTCTTTGATTTAGACGGACAATTTATTTCGCCATAAATTGTAACGAACACCAATCCACTCCCAGTCAGCTTCATTGTGAAGCTCTCGTCCATACGGTCCCAACGCAACTTGCGGTTAGTCAATCTGATATCGTATGACTAAGTTATTCAATATCGAAGTTAATATACATTAATTTAAAATAAAAGCTTGGATTTTATTCTATTGGGCCTTACTTTCTCTTGAGCCCATTACCCAACTTTAAACTCCCGACCCGTTTGTTCTTCGTCCCTTCCAATTGAAAAGTATCGGCTCCAGTATCAAACCGAACACAGCTCCACCATTTGAGCTGCCTTCCTCCACCTCGTTCACCCTCTCCGGTCCACCGTTCCACGAGCCATCACCACCAAAACGACTTGTGCCTCACTCTCTTCTAGACGATACCCTCACATCCAAGTTCGAACTCCCGAATCAAAACCTGCCGTCGAGACCAGTACAGGAACATCGACATCATTATGCACGAAAATCATCAATGAGTTGCATACAAGCAGTACTCGATGCGCTGAACTCAGAAACGATGCCTAAACAAGGATTAAAGCTTAGAATCTCTCCAAATCCTTAGCCCTAGAACACGGAAAACTGACGCTGTAAAAATCTGGAGCTCGAGAACATGAATCGCATGTTACAAAACTGACCTAGAATCGCAGCACAACTCATGAGGATCTCGAATCTATATATATAACGATTTATAGAATTTTACTTGAATTCTTTTGATTTTGTGAAGATCGAAAAACAATTTCCTGGAATAAAAGTCACGGCGGAAATGGGTTTGACCGGGAGAGGAGTTGAAATTAGGTTAAGGGGTTTGTTAGGGGTATTTATAGGAATTTTAAATAATTTTATATTCGAATTTTATATTTATTTATAAGCAAGTGCTATTTTTATTTGTTCTTTAAAATTCCTGTGATCACTTGTGATGCCCAAAAATCATCAAACTGGACATGCACCTTCAGCTCGACATTACGGTCTCAACGAAACTGGTTTCGTCGAATTCCGACTCCATATGCTCACACAGCGTATTTTTAATCGTCGAAATACTGACTGTTTTCCACTCTAAAAATCCCTACGGCCACACAGTGACTCTAAAAATCACGAAACTGGAAATCTAACATCTATTTGATATTGCGGATCCAACAAAACTGGTTTCGTCGAATTCCGACTTCGTTTGCAAAAGTGGTTATTTTTAACGCTCTAAATAGCCTATTTAAATATATAAATATATTTAAATATTATTAAATTAATTGTTTAAAATTAATTATTATCGTCTATATTCACAGTGGCATACCATACAGCTCCAGAATATCATATCAGAATTTACAGCTTGATATTTCAGATTTCAGATTTATCGATATCCAATTTATATCGAAAATCCTTTTATAACATATATAAAGCGTTGCAAATTATAAAGGGATTCTACAGCGATTTTTCTGAAATTTGATTTGGACATATCTCAAAATCTACACGACGAAATCCCGATTTTTCTCTTCCACTAGAAAGATATACTCCACCAGCTCCACACGTTTCTTGTTTCACAGAAATCCGGCTTAAAACGAATCCTGTACATTCAGTTGAAGTTCGAATCGCCAATTTGCGAACTGCAGCGCCATTTCGAGCTCGTTTTTAATTATAATATAATTCTACGTTCAAACTGTCGTCGATTGAATATATTCGTCAGTATAATTCAACTCTAAGCTGAATTACATCTTAGGGATGACCCCGTTCACAGAATATTGTGATTTCCAATTTTTTTGATTATTTCGACATTATAATATATTATTATATTATAATTATTTATTAAATATTCAATATTATTTAATTGAACGATCATTAACTTCTCTAAATCACCAATTATATAATTAAATAAATTAATTATATATCTCTAAAAATGCGGGTCATTACATTAATTGTTCGTTACTTAGTGTTATCAGTTAAACAAAATTGATTGACCAAATTTGAGATAACCATTTGTATGTAGGGAAGAACAGGTTGGAGGGGTCCAACGGGATTCCTCAATATATTATTTATTTCATATTATCAACATATGAACTGTCCTGTTTAGGGTAATTGATTTGATTATTGATTTTTTTGATGAAATTTCAACATCTGCTTAGTTTAAACCAATGGGCGGTATTAGTTGAGTATTTGGTGATATATGGCCTACAAGATCAATCGTTTGATAAATGTTGATTTACCGTCTGGCAAATCGACAGAGATGAAGTTATAAAATTTATTTTATAACTGAATATAGATTTCAAAATATATTACTTAGAATTAAAGTTTATAAAAGGAATTAAATAAATATTATATTTATTTAAGACTTTGATTTATTATTAATTTATTTTATAAAGTCAATCCTGATATTGATCAGATTTATAAGTATGAAAATAAGAACTTAACCTAACAGTTAAAGTGAATAAGTGTTTTGTTAAGAAATTAAGTAAAAAGGGAAATAAAAGAGGATTGCGTGGAGTTCTAAAGGTAATTTTCGAGTTAAAAAGAAAATGTAAAGGATGAGTTTGTTCTATAAGAATAAGCATGGATTATCGTTTTCAAGTAATGAATAAAAGATATGTCTTGACGTTGTTTTATATATAAATAAGTTGAATTGATTTCCCAATATTGGATAATAATGTGGCTAATGTTTTGAAAGTGAAATAGAAACTGAATATGATATAAGATTTTCCTAAGTATTAAAAGCGAATTTGTTCAAAGAATTATCGTATGTGAATAAGAAGCGAAAAGCTATATTTATAATATCAAAACATTTAAGAGTTTGAATTTACATTTGTTTTAATTAAAAGGCCAAGTGATGCTGAATACTGAACCAGTGAACTCATTGGATTGTCATGATTGAAACACTGTTTATTTTGATAGTTAAATCACCGACTATCAAATCTGTCCAATATGATTGTTGGTACGGAAAGACCGGGATCGAATTTATATTCGACAACCATTCCGACCAACAAATACGTGAAGATATCAGAAGATGATCGAGATGGGGCATTGAAGACCGTGGATCTTCATTAAATGGAAGAAGCACTAATAATCCCTGGTTAGCTCCCAGAGATAATTGTGTTTCTGTCGTTTTTGGAATCTA
Source organism: Allium sativum (assembly GCA_030737875.1). NCBI lineage: Eukaryota > Viridiplantae > Streptophyta > Magnoliopsida > Asparagales > Amaryllidaceae > Allium > Allium sativum. The sequence continues at coordinate 321,180,008 of CM060916.1, forward strand.
CGGAGTGCAAGGACTTCTCACTACTGATCCTTGGGGTGATTCCTATATGAGATGCAGTAGGAGAGTACCTTCGGTTCTTCCTGTTCCTGGATGACTTGTATGGACAGATGTCTGACGGAGTATTTCCAAAATAGTCGCGTACGTTGATTTCTTCAAACGTATTTCTGTTGATGTCGTAGAAGGCCGTACACCCTCTCTTAGCTAAACTGCAGAGTATTTTTTGTGGACGTCAATTAGTGATATCTGGAGGATTTGACTATGTGGTATTCAGAGTGAATGGTGACCAGATGTTTTAAAAGTAAATTCTGACCTTAAGCCTCATCAATAGGGAAATGACAAAAATCGGGTAGGTAGCATGGCTATGTGGGTCGCTCCCATTAGGGTGTATAATCACCTATCTAGAGAAATTCCTTTTGCTTCTTTAATCAATATTCGATGCTATTCCTTTTCGTGAAACGATGGTTTGAGCCCAACCGTTGGTGATATACATTCGATACGCTCTAGAGAAATGAGTGGTCGGTCATGTGAAGGCCGGGTTGCAAGACGTTCTTGTTGAACCCAGTGTATTCTCCTCTAGAGATACACTATCGGCAGGTGGTCTCATACCTTGTCATAGTGGGAATCCAATCTCCAACAAGCGCCCGCGGTATTGATTATATACTATATATGTGGAGCGTGAGATGCAAGCGTTCCACTAGATTGATAATTACTTGTATTTAGACACTATTATAATAGCAGAACAAGATACTGATTTCAAAATTGTTTTGGTTTATCGTAAGGTAAAAACCGTCCGTATTTATGTGTAGATTTGGTCTTACGATTATCCTTTTCTTTTGAAAGATTTTAACTTTAAAATCAGGTTGTGTGATACCCTTAAACTTAATGTGTTCATCTCACTCTGGTTCACCAGATTGACCGGTGTTTTGTAAATGCTCGGGTTAGTCCGGGGTGTACAGGTTCAGGTTATCGAATGCTATGAAGGGATGAGCTGAAGGTGTTCAGACGTATTATACCTAGTCTATTCCTGTAACGAACCAGGATATTTGGAAGTATAATTTGAATTTAATATAATTTTTAAATATATTTTGGAAGGTTGAGATAAATTTTGAATTGAAATTAAAGGTAATATAATTATTTTAAAATGAGTGAAATTAATTTTATTTATGAAATTTAGTTAAAACAATATTTGTTTGGAAGATTATTTCGCCGTTAGTTGGATTATCAAAACAATTTGAAATTCTGTTGATAGAAATGATCAGAATTTGAAATTTAATTATAATAAAATAATCGTTTCAAATTTTGGTTCAGTTTCAATTCGCGTAGTGTTAAAATATTTTTTAGAATTATTCTGTAATTTTTATTTTGAAAAATAAGCAGATAATTTTTCAACGTATTTTGGGTATAAAGGTGGTCCTTTAGACGCTTTACAAAATTGATCAATCAGACCGGTTTTATTGCTGTTTTCAAATCAGAGCGTGTCGTTGTCTATAATGATGGTCTTATTCCAGTGCAACTCGCGGTAAATAACTCTAAAAACCAGAAATTGGAAAGGAGGAAAATTTGGGGTATGAATTGCAAATACCAAAGGGACTCACGCATGCATGCATTTTAAGGCCAAATGTACATTCCACTTTGTACGCATCATAGAGTTTCCAAGCAAACTAACACATGCATATGTAGAAAAAAAAAAGAAAAAAAAAAGAAAAAAAAAACAACGTGTAAGCAAATGAATGATACAAGGGACACTTGCTAAAGCCTCACTCTGCATGCGCAACATATGTCCCTCTTTCTTGTGTGTTCTCTCCACCGTTTAACATTTTCTGGACCGAACTTCTACCTTCCATCTTTCTCCGCCCCATTATCTTTTCTCTCCCATTTTCTTTCTTCTCTGGAAAACTTTCGCTTCTAAAAAAAAAAAAAAAAAAAAGAAAAGAAAAGAAAAACCACCGTGCCCTTTCTGTCTCCGGCTGCACCATCACCTCAGCAATTTCCCTTCTTCCCACTCTCGTACCGCAAATCAGAAACTTCCATTTACATGCAAAGAAGACCATACTCTTCCCATTTAAACTGTGTCCTACCTTTTTCTGCATCATACTTCATCACCATATCCACATGAACACTCAGCACTTTCATCCTTAGCCGCATGCTTCCCTACTTCGTTTGCAGGCATGTGTGCGTATCATTCTTGGTTCCAGTTTAGTAGTTGAGTTTAAAAGAAAATGAGGGGCTTGGTTTTACTGTGTGTGTAATTTTCATGGCGCAGCCTTCGTTGAGTGCATGCACATTTTCCAGATAAAAGCCGAGAGTTCATTCTTAAAAAAAAAAAAAAAAAAAAAGAGAGAGAGAGAAAGATAAAAAATATATATATATATATACGCAGAAGATTGAAAGGCAAGAAGACAAAGACAGAGAGAGCAAAGGAAAAGAGAAACGGGCGTAGAGAGCGAGAGCAGTAAGGAGCATACGCGCGGAGGATAAGGAAAACATATACGACGCACATGGGGATACCCTTTCCTGGAGAAAAATAGTGGTGAGAACTGTTAATTTAATTTAAATTAGTAGATTAAAACTAGCTGATAATTATAATCAGTTGAAATCAGTTGATTATGTGTGAATATCGATGGTTGCATGAAATGTTGAAAATACAGTTATGTAGTTAAACATCGTAGACATGAAGCGTTATGGTACGTAACGCTTGCGCACAACAATATTGGTTGTTTAAATTGTATGTTTATAACGGATTGAATTGATTCATGTCACATGGTTGATTTTATTGTGTATGGATGAATTACATGCACCGTAGTTGTGAAATTGTACGGATAATTGATTTGAATCTTCTTGTCATACAAATATCATTTATTATTAAAATTAATGATTTGGAGTTCAATTTTGAATTTATATTTAAATTGATTCGGAAAACTAAAATAATTAAACAGTGTTTGTAAAAGACAGTAATGTTGAAAGAAATGAAATTTAAGTTTATTTTGAAATGAATTTAGACGATATATATATTTAAATCGTTATATGGTCTGGAATTGAACACGCAGTGTAGCGACAATTCGTTAATATCAATTAAAATTTACAACTGATTATCACTTGAATATTTTACGTTGGAATGACATGAAATAAGGATATTGGATTTCTATTAATAAATAGTTTTCAAATTTAAATTTAGTTTAATTTGAATTAATGAAAGTGATCTTCCGATATATGAAATAAGATGATAAGTAAAGTTATTTGAGAAATAAAACGGTGAAAATATTTTAAATTCCGATTGTAGCATCGGTTTAATACAGGATTAGAATATAAGAAGTTTCGAATTTTGAACCAATCGGACACTGAACATGAATCTTTTGAATTTAACTTGAAGGATATAATAATATCATTGTTGACTCGAGAAAGGGTAAGGTAAGAATGGAAATTCATATGGAACTAAATGAACGAGAGTGGATGAGTTGAACAACTTTGAAAGTGATTGGATTAGCTCGAGATATTGAGGCTAAATATACTCTTTGAAAGTGAATGTAAGTTCAGGTCATCGGATTTGGAAAGGAACAATTCTAGTTTTAAAGTATTTATATATATATTTATATAGCCTTTTAACTATTTAACAAGGTATGACAATTTCAAAAATATTTAAATATTATTTATTTGATTTAAAGAATATGCATATGTTCTGAATTATTCTATTTGTATATTTTTTCTTCAAAACTTCAATACAGTATGTAATTATTTCAACCATTTCTATATAAAAATTATTTTAACCATATATATATTAGTTATAACAAATCTATTATTTTCAAGTATTTTATTTAATTAATTGGGATTGTTTCAATCCTGAAACTTTTGACTCGAATATAATGAATATGCATTGAATGAATACAATGAGTTCGAATTATAGAATTATTGAAAAATCTAGAAGCCCGTAGTTAAATGATTGTTTAAATCTATATAAGCGATCATTCTGAAATTAAAAAGAATTAAGTTATGTGATGGAAGAAATTGATTTGAAATGTATTTCATTTGAAGCGCAGATTATTTAGAAATACCGGGATCGGAATTCATTTTCCGAAACCATTCAAAATAATCATACGACGAAATAAATGAAGAAATTTAAATGGCGATTGAAGACCAGAGTTCTTCATATCGGATGGGCGGAATGCTGATTGGTCACTTTATTGAGTAGCTACAGTAGAGAGATGTCCCTACGGAGTGGCAGAAAACCCGAACGTATTTGGAGAACTTCGGATTGCAAGGGCCTTCAAAACAAGGTGCCTTCCGTTTCGTTCGAACCCGGAACGAACTCGTATGAATGCGTGTCTGACACTGTATCTTATAGTGTATAACTGATTATTACTGAACATGTGTCTGTTTGGTGATGGGAATTTATTCCCTTGACTAAAAAGTTATTTGATCAGTGAGGATCAGTTGTAGATTGTAAAATGACAGTGTGGCATGCGAAGTGCTGCAGTTGATAAAATGATCAAAGCAAGGTCTAGTGTAAGGGCGTAGCTTTGTGGTACGAAACCTCGCGAACCTCACAACCCGAAATGATGGGAAACTGGCGGTTTGATTTTATACATATCATAACCTCTAGTGAAATTCGAAGCTTCGGCGGTAGATCTACTCTGAAACCTGAGAAAATAAAGTATATACGGGGTCCGATGTCTGGACGAACACCCGGGAGATTTATATGCTTCGGCTTTGTATTCGGTGTCCGATGTCTGGATGTTATCCGGGAGTACTTAGCCTCGTGTTCTCGATTGATCTTTCGTGCCAGGAACCATCATGTTGGAAACCCAATAACCAATACGAACCCTTCGGTTATTTGTTTGTAAACTATGTATGTAAGCATAGAAATATGCTTACTAAGATTCCGTATTTATTTGCGAAATGTTTTAAAAAGTTTCTAGTATCAATAATACACACGTAGATATATATCATGATTTGGCTTTTATAAGGCTAAAACTCGTCCACGTGTGCGACTGCATTTGCATCTGTTGTTTGGTGTGTATTGGGGCGAGCCTTATAATAGTTTCATTTTCGAGAAACTCATGTAAGACCTTTGCACTAACACTTATGTAGGATAAACCATTCTGTATGATACAACTTAGATCTTTGATTTACATCAGTTTATAAGTAAAAATGTTTTATGTTCTCACACCAGTCTCATGACTGACCTGGAGTTTATTGTTCCCTTTCTAAACTCTGGGTGCCCACAAATTTTCTCGCGGGCAGCTAGTAGTTTAGTTTACAGTTATAGATCCTTGGAGAGAGATATTCGGAGCATTCTTTGGATTGGAGCTTCAAGCTAGAATTGTTACTTCCGCTGTTGTTTCTGTTTCCGCTGTATAGTACATGGTAACTCTGATTATGTAAACTTATTGTAATCATATATTGAGTAAATAAAAGTTCGTTTTATTCTGTTCTAATGTGTATTACCCCGACGAATCCGATTTTCAAACGTCTGGAGTTGGTTTAAACATTGACTCTAGATGATTGAAAGTTGGGTCGTTACAATTCCACTGTGTGTTGTATATGGGACAGATTATTATAACTGTCCAGATGTGTGATGTACTCTGGTAATTGTAAGTATTTCTAAAAGCTCTCGTAAAGATTTAATTTTGTATTATATTTTGTTCCACTGCGATGCGAGACCCTGATTTTGTGTTGTGTTGGTTCTTCTTCTTCTTCTATTCAAATATTTCTTTCTTTCTTATCTCACCCTCTAAATTCTTTCTAATAACGTTCCAGTGTTTTCGGTGTTTGGAAGGTCGGCATGAGTTACGGTAAACGTATTTATGTCGATTTTCTTGGTCGAATATAGCTGGGTCATTACAGATTTGGACGTAAAACAAAATCTACAACATGAAAACTCGATTTTTCTCTTCTATTAGAAAAATATTATCCGATATATTCGGACGTTTCTTGTTTCAAAGAAATCCGACTTATTTTGGATCTTGTAAAACCAATTAAAGTTCAAAACGTTATATTACGAACTACCGCGTCGTTGCAGCTCATTTTATAATTAAATTATAAATTAAACATTTCGACAACGTTCAATAAACTAAATCTTTAATATAATTCAAAACTAACTAGAATAAATATTTCGATATTGTCCAATTTACATTATACAATAATTTCGACTTCTCCCGACTATATCGAAATTAAATTATTATTATTATATTATTTATATTAATATAATATTCAAAATTATTAAATTCAAAATATTAGATTGCCAAAACAACATTTAAAGCCATTTTAAAGTATTAAACAAGAGGGTTAAAATCTAGAATGTTACATTTCTTCCCCCTTAAAAGAATTTCATCCCCGAAATTACTAAGGTAGGAATATAATGCGACAAAAACCATAATTTTCAAAAATCCAAAACCTAAAAAAAATTCGCTTTTATATTTAAAACCGAACCAATTTGCTTAAAAAGAAAATCAATTAATTTCTATAGAAAATAAATTCCAAAAAAATTCGAAATTTTTCTAACACCATAAATTTTGGAAAAGTTTTGGCAGAGTCATCCCTGTATGAAAGGAATTCTGCAAAATTACAGGTATAAAAATAAATCCATCGACATACATGGTCGAAAAAATTCAATTCAAAACTTAATTCAAAAACCAAATCAAAAACAAAAAATTATACTTTGCATAGGCGTACCTTTTTACGCGCTTTATTACGCAATAAATGATAAATTATACTCGAGCTTGCTCAATTATTATGCAACTCTAATCAAAGTAGATTTAATTAGCTTCAGAACTCAATCAGTATTAGCTCTTGTACCTGTTCTCAACTCATATGGAATTCATTAGCTTCATGATTATTAAGTTAAACAGTCAAGTCATCCATTCCAACAATTTTACAAACCATCCAATTCTCCAAAATTTATAATCATTATCATTCTAATTTCATTATACTTCGATTTATTCATCCACGGTTCTTAATTCAATTCAAATCCATATCCGTCCAATATATTTCGACCATACCATCGAATTAGTTTCCAACCATTTCATTTGGGATTTATTCACAAGTCAAATTCTTATTGTCTTGTTTAGTTTTTAACTCACATAAGTTAAAATTTTAAATTCAATACAAAATAATTGAATTTTTTTAAATTCTCTTTCTCAAACAAATTCTATAAAGGTAGCCATTCGTCACTAAGAGACTCGAAAATGAATACTTATAATGCTGCAATCCATTATCAGAATTATTTTCCAGCCATTGAAGTGATTCCAATGCTTAATCACTTTTAAATTTTATTTTAGAAAATGATTTTTATCCAATAAAATCCCCGAAGTAATATTATATTACATTGTAATACCTCAGAAAATATTTTCCTAAACATCCAAGATTTAAATTCTTAATACTGGTTTGAATACAATTTTAATTCAACTTATTTGTATATTTTATTTTATACAAATTCAATCCGGTTGTAAGTAACCATTTCCATATTATAATCTCATTTGATTATAATAATAACAACAACAACCAATCACATCAATAATTTTCAGAAAATTATTCCTTTATACCAAAATATATTAAAAATAATTTTATATCAAATTACAAATATGTGCTCTCATATATACACACACACGCACTCAAACTCGATCTAGGGTATTACTGACCCAATCTCTATTGAGTTACTCCATAAAGACAAGGTTATCACTAAACCTTATGCTTTGATACCTACTGTAACGGCCCGGAAAATTTAACGCTCGAATTTTCGACAATAGTACATAACCTTGTATTACTTGCCAAAAACCCAAGTGTCAAATCCTAGATTGTTAATAAAAAGAAATTGGAGGGTGAGAAAAGAAAGAAAGAAATGTTAGAATAGAAGAATAAAAAGATCTTTAGAGTCCCACAAGGGAATGAAAAAATATAATATATCAAATACATTACATAAAATGAATTGTATATGTATGATTACAATATCAGAGTATACATTCAGATCAATACAACACAACGAAAATAAACTAGTACCCGTAAAAATATAGAATATTTCTCGACTTCAACTCCTGCTCTGGAACTCCAAGCAAAACCTAACCTAGAAATATACTCGGTCTGACCCGAGCACATTTGAAACAAAGCAAAATTCATCCGGATCAGTCTGGAATACTACCTGTGATAAATCCATAACACAACAACTTGCTTAACTTTGAAAATCTATTTGAAAGAAAAGGATAACAGTAATACCAGCCCACACATAAATACGGATGGTATTTACATTACCATAACCCAAAACATTTTTGATATATGAAAATCAGTGATGTTATAATAATGTCTATCAAACCTCAAATAAATAACCATCTAGTTGAACGCTTGCATCTCACGCTCTACATATTTATTAAAAACCAAAAACTGCTTGGTGCTTATTGGAGATTAGATTCCAACTATGACAAGTCATAGGACCGCCTTCAGATCAGTGTATTCTAGAAGGTATACACTAGGGATCAACAAGAACATCTTGCAACCAGACCACACATGACCGGCCACTCATTTAGCTTGAGTGTACCGAATATATTGTCATCCATTATGGTTTTAAGGGCCCACCGTACATCAATGGAGATATAGAAATAGAAAGAAGAACAAAAATTAATTTTCTCTAGATCAGTGACGATATACCCTGCTTGCGAATGACCCACCTAGCCATGTTCCATTCCCGATTTTTGTCATTTCGCATTTGATGAGGCTTGAGGTCACGTTTATTCTTTTTAGAATATCTAGCCATAATTTAATTTGAATGTCACTTCGCCAGATCCATCCAATCATGAATTGACATCAACAAATATACTCTAGGTGTTAAGCAAGAGAATTTTTCTGCCACCAAACTTGGTATATTTGTGAAAATCAACGTACGTGAGATTTCAGGAAATACTCTGTCAGACACTCGTCCATACAAGTCATCCAGAAACAGGACAAACCGAAGGCGCCCTCCTACTACATCCTAGGAATCACCCTATAGATCAGTAGCGAGAAGTGCATGCAAATCCTTAGATTTCAATCATAAAAAAAATCACTATCGAAATATCTCTAGGGATCAGCTAGAGAAATCCATCTTCCGCTCATGAAGATATACGTCTTCATTGCTCCATCTTTATACATTTCCTTGTAGATTAGTTTACGTATGCAATGTTGATTTGAAGTAGTTTTGGGTCTAGTTCTCATCCTATCTCTTCGAAACAACACATCAAAAAGGTTTAATAATATTTCATTGATAGTCGGTGTTTTAACTATCAATTATAACAGTACGATCAAGTATATTGGCAACCCAGGCCTTTTATTATTTCAAATCATTCTTAAAACTCTTATCGATCTTTTAAGATCACTTCATTGATTTAACATCAATTTTATTCGACAAAAACATTCTTTGCTTCAGTTAAATATATTCTTAAAATTTAAGAATAACATGGTTTTTGAACATCCGCTTATCGCCATACAAAATCTCCTTTAACTTCCTTAATTTGGAAATATTGATATATGTTATAAGCTTCATTTACAATGGTCAAAATAATGTCGAATGACACCTTCATCTATATATACCTCAAATAGCACTATCAAACTTCGCACTTTGAAGATTACAATTTAATACCTGTGTAAAAATATAATTGAATTCCAATATTATTCTATTTTTCTAAATCTCGCAACAAATGTTGCAATATAAATTTCATTTCAGATATCGCAATTAACGTTGTGATAAAGTTCAATTCAAATTTCCGAACTAACATTGAAATATCTTTTTTTATGGAAATAATAAACTAATTTCAATAACCTTTACCGTTACAAACTAATATCATTCCTCGATAATGGTGAAGTCGTTCAAGTTGGGGTATTTTATTTATGACATGATGCTTCAGAACACAAACAATAAAACATTTCATTGCTATTACAATAATTTATATCGGAGTACAGGATATCAAAGTTCAAATAAAAAATATATAGCAGAATATATCGGAGAACTAAATTACAGAACAACGAAAAATATAATACATGAATATAGTATGCAGTGGAAATCATCAACTGCCACAGCTGAAAAAAATACACAGATACAAAGCTTCCCGAATATAGCTCCAGTTGTAATTCAAGATCATGTAAAAAGAAATATCTAAAAACCTAAAAATACTAGATGCCTGTATGGAAAATAGGAGCACCCAGAATTTAGGTGGAAACAATAAACTCCGAGTTAGTCATGGGACTAGTATGAGAACTCCAACAATTATAAACATCATAAATAAAATAAGGAATATCACGGGACCACGCTGTATGTCATGGAATGGGTTTACCCCCATGAATACCAGTGCATAAAAAACAACCAATAATAGATATATGGATCCACTATGCGTCAAACAACATGCAATTCCTCGATTTACCCATTTAGGCTTAATGCCAAAATTAAAATTTTCGAAATCCAATTCACTTTACAGAAATTATTTCTTTGGACTTTATTCCCGAATTCTTGTTTCAAATCATTTGAAATACATATCTAGCTTTTATATCAAAGTATATTTCACTTCGGGATCTCAAACCAAAATCTTTGGAAATATGAATTCCAAAACATCACAATGCATACAAATAGTATGCAACCAAATATCAGGAGGTTTCTCCAATAAAACAAGGAGAAGGGCATGCACCTTAGCAGCTCTCACTATCTCTCTCTCTATATATATATATATGTGTGTGTGTGTGTGTGTGTGTGTGTGTGTGTGTGCGCGCGCGCGCGTGCGCACCTCCCACGATGGAGCAGGCTACAGTGATGATGCACCATCCCTCGCCCTCAGGGAACACTTACACCACCATAATACCCATACTTTTAGTTTTCAGGGTTACCCGAGTCTTTAGCCACATACTAAATCATTTTATATCCCGAATTAGGGAAAATCATTTCACAACATAGTAGTCACAAGTACTTTCAAACTATAGTAGTTCACATCAGCAATTCAGACATATGATCAGTCACAATTAATCATATAACCTTTGAGCTCGTACGTCTCAAAAAAGGGTGTTAAGTAAGAGAATAAATTCTCCATCACCAAACAGATATATCATTAATAGCATATAATCGTTTATGTGTTGAACTACGATGTAAAACCATAATATTTTTCTAAATCATTTCAGAAACATCGGGTTTAGCCCTTGAAATCCTTTCTGTTTTATAAAACAATTTTATGAAATGTTCCCTTTCCAAAATCGAGAAAACATTTCTTTTCACTTAAGAAAATCTTATTTCAAAATCATTCATTCAATTTTAAATGGACTCAACATCTCTAAAACATCTCATAGTCAAATCGTGAAGTGTTTCATAAGATGTTACATGCAAATATATCTATCCAACCCAATGCTAAATGTAAAAGCATATTTTGCTCATAAATTGGTCGAGCACAATCCAAACAATCAATAAATCACAATCAGTATCAACAACCAAGTATATTTGGTTTATACCACATCTCATGTTTTGGTAAATTTAATTATCATTCATTCATTCAAATCTAATTTAAGATTTATTAAAACTCTTTTTAGTTTTAACCCCAAAAACCATTACTTAATGATTATTCAACTTTCTGGAAATAAATCTTGTCCTTAACTGGGTTAAAGAACCAGTGCCACTCAAAACACAGCTCACGATAAATCCAAAATCATCTTCCATAAAAATGGAATCTTCACGGAAATCATAATAGTTTATAATCGATATAAATTTCCATATCAGACTAAAGCCATAAGTGGAATAATGTCAAGGCCTTTTAAATTCCATATATAGTAACAGTCTTCCTTCACAGAAGCTCATTTCAATTATCACTAAATCAAATTCCATTCAATTCCAATTTAGTTTATTAAATTGGGAAAACTTTATTTTGGAAAATTTCCATTAAACTTTAATAAAAGGATTTATAAATTCCAAATCATATCTTCACTATTAGTTGGGTTAAAGAACTAATGTTATTTAAAACATCATTCACGATAAACCCAAAATCAACTACCATTAAATTCCAATTATATTAACTAATTGGAAATTTTCATTATTTAAAAGATTTATTCTTTTCTCAACGGAGCTTAAGAACAGTGTTATTAAAGAATCCATTCACGACAAACCCAAAATCCAATTTGATATTAAAAACATGGCTCTAAATAGAAATTATATCGACTCATATTCAATATCAAATTTTGAAACTAACGGATATCGTATTGGGAATAACAATATTTATACCTTCCAAATTCCTCAACAATATCCATATAATCATGGAACGCAATACCGGAATATTCCAAAGATTATTTCCACTCAAATCCATTGCAATTCATACATTGGAAAATTCTAGTTATATTAAAACATATATTTTCTTTCAGTTCTTTACTCTAATTGTTAACTAGCTCATTCAGATAAATATCTTTTATCTTTCCAAAATTTGTAATATTTAATCCAAAATCTTTTTAAATCATTTAATATGGTTTAACACAATTTATCCATATTTTTAATAATTATAATACGGCAATTTCAATCGAATTCAATATACGATCATCGAACTGCATTTACAACGACCTTGTCAAATATTGATTTTGACTTATCTTGAAATATATCCATTGGATTTCAAATATTATCTTTTTATTTTAAAGCTATTTTAATTACGAATCTAACGTTTTCAGTTTTGGGAGAATCCGTCGGTTGGATCTCCCGTTGCGTCACCTTGAAGTTAACGGTTGAAATTCGTGAACGGTCGCTGTGCAACACGTTCTATTCAAACCAAATTCGATTTATAAATAAATTTGAATATAATTCCAAACTGTTTATTAATTTATTTATCACACATCACAATCAATTATTCCATCCAATCCACATATTGTTGTATATACCATAGAAGCACTAAACTGTTAATGCTTATATTGGTTCGTCAATCAATAGATTAACCACAAAACCAGTCATCACCAATCATATCACTCAGTTTGATAAAATCATTCAATAAAAATGGTGATCATATCTAACATTGATAACTAATAACTAGTTAAATTTTCTCAGTCTATCAATAACCATTTACTGTTCAATTCAGTTCACACCATCAATGCATAACTGAAATATTTCACAAACGGTGTTCAACAATTAATTAACAAACATTTAATTTTAATCTACCCTTTTTGTGAATTTCGGTTACTCGCCTCGATTGGTTTTGAAATCGTTGAACAATGACTGTTCTTATTAAATTAAACTGTTCGTTTAATTCAATCAAAAGCTCTTACTGCTTCCGAATTTGTTCAATTTTGTTCCATAGAATAGAGTTCGACTCAACGATTCTAAAGCAGCTTGGTTTGCGTGATTATGATTTAATTTGAATAAGAAATTGCAATTACAATTTATAACACATTTTAAATAATAAACGGTTAGTTAAAATAATTAATTAATCTTAACTTAATCAATTTTCCCTTTCCACTGTGTACCCTTCCTTCTTCCTTGATTTTTCTGCGTTCATCTCCAGGTAAAAATCGAGCCCACGTCGCCATATAGGGTTAGAAACCGCACACCATTCGAAGCCCTAGCCACCGATTAGACCACCTCACTACGTCGTTGTTCACCAGTGCTTCCACTACCAGCAATATCGTCGAACTCAAAGCCCTAAGGACCCATGAAATTGCCTCCAAACGGCGACTATTCCTAGAAAGAAATCAAACACAAAACTTCACGATATTCGATCATGTTGGTATGAATGGAAAGAGCGAAGAAGGCGCAAACATTTTTGTTTTGTAACTTTTTGAAATTAATTGATGGATTGAACGAATTTGGCTCAATAATTTTCGAACTTTTCAGCCGTTTATTAAGGAAGGAGGTGGCTTTTTTTTATGTTGACTACGCAGGAAAGAAACAAGGGTTTGACTTAGGGTTGTAATATATATATATTATTAATATTTTATTCAATTTATTTCTTCGTTATGAATTTTAACGCTATGGAATCCAAATGAACCCCAATAACTATCGTTCCTAACCAATTACCCCTATTCCAAACACAATGGGACATGTTTCGTAAGCCAGTTTGGCTGTTTCGATCAGCTTTTATCAAAATTAAAATATAAATTAATATAACATTCAATATTGAATTCCAACGTACATTTTAATTTACCGAGACCACTTACTGACTCCAAAAATTATGAATTTTGAAATCTCGTTATGTTTTGACGATACGATCCTAACAAAATTAATTTCATCAAATTTGGAGACCGTTTGAAAAATGGCCTTTTTATTAGCCTATTAAATTCATATTGAAATTGAAAACGCGTTTAAATTTACCACGCTCACATACTAAGTCCAAATGACTTGCAAGTTTAAATCTAATGATAATTTAATATTCCGGATCCAACAAAAGTGGTTTCGTCGAAAACAGAGGTCATTTGCAAAATGGTTATTTTTAAGGGCTATATATAGTATTAAAATATATATAAATTCCATAGCGACTATTTTGTATTTTAATCTGCACATAATTTACAATTTACAAAGTGAAATCTAAATTTTTCACATTCATTCAAAAGATATAATTAAACAGATTCTAACAGTTCTTGTTTTACCCAATTCTGACTTATATTGAATTCTGTATATTCAATTGAAATTTAAAATCAAATTTTCATACTACCGCGCCATTACGAGTTTGTTTTAATTAAATTTCAAATTCATACATTCTAACTTCGATTTAAATAAATTTTAAATTGTTAATTCTCAAAATAAATCATTTTAAAATTTTAAAATCCATTAAATCAATTAAAAATAATTTTTTAAATTGGTTCCAAAATTATGGGTTATTATAATTTACCTCTCAAACCTTGATCGGCAAGGTTCTTATCTTTGAATATGATAGAAATTTGTAACTCAAAGACCGATATTTCTATAATACCAATAAAAACTTATTTTCTATATCACCTAACTATGGTTTTATAAACCCTCGTCTTTATCTGGGAATCTTGATCAATTACGACCATTTAATCAGCACTTCGCTTTAACTTTGTTATTCGAATTCCATTTATAATTGGAGTTATATTACGATAATTCTTTTTCATACTTTACCCAAAACCATTTAATATTAAATTATAAAACAGATTCTTGAATTTATAACTAAAACCCAATACCAACTCCTTTACCTAAACCATTAACGTTCCTCGCCTTAGCCCTTTTTACATTTTCTTCCAATTTGAATCTTTTACTAAATTAATAAAATACTTAGTTAAGGTTATATTTTTGCCCAAAAACCCTTCTATAAGTCTTTGGAAAAATGTCTCTTTTAAAACCTTTACGAATATCAACGTGAATATCCAATAATCTTACTTCAAACTCAGTTTGTTTCTTAAATAATTTCCATTTAAGAAATAACACTTCAATTATTATTAGTTAAAATAATAATTAACTTCCTTATTTACTTAAGTAAAATTAGTTTACTTCTTCAGTAACAAAAATAGATTAGTTAGTTAAGATTGATAAACCATAACTAATTACCTTAATATTCTTTAAGCATCGTTACACAAAAGTAAATTATATTTTAAGGAATCTTATTAAATTTAAATAATTATTTACTAAATCATTTCCACTACATTAACGGAAACAAAATAATCTAATAATCGCTTCCCATCAAATAGTTGACTTAGTCAACTTACATTGTTAGTTAAATGTTAATTGATTTCAATTACTTCATCATTTTAGATTAATAAAATTAATTTAATAATATCACATAATTGTTTTCTTAAAAAAAAATTATTTCAAAATATTAACATGTAGGTTAATTATAGCTTTGTTCGCTTAAAAAACTTATTTACCATCAAAACAAATCCTTTTATAATATTATAAACCAATTTATAAATATCAACTTATTTTTAAAACAAATAAAACAGAATTAAAACCTTTTTTTAGTTATAAAATAAATTTATAACTAAACCTCGTCAATTCACCTGACAGAAAATAATGTTCAACCAAAAATGTGGATATTAGGCCATTTGATGTCAATCCCTTAATCAATACCATTAATTGATTCAAATCACAACAAAATTGAATTTAAATTCAACATCCAAATAGGTTTTTACTATCAGTGGTGTCTAATCAGTTCATATAAACAATATGAAAATAAACAACATACATAATATTTGATGAATCCCGTCAGATCCCTCCAACCTGTTCTTCCATGCATCACAGCTTGTTATAACATTTTATAATAATATACAGAAATGGAAATTTCATCCATTACACTTCAAATGACATAAATATTTTTAACGTCAACCAAAAACAGACAAATAGCATCCAAGGCAACCAATCAACCAATTTACATTATCAACAATTAAATTTAATTATATGAATTAATCACATCATAGAACTCCAGAAAACGTGAGTGTTAATTCACCTTTAATTTTTGGTCAATGATCCAGCGTTGTTTCATATAATTTTAAACAGGCATTTAAAATTACATGAAATTCCAACATTTTCTGTTTCTGACCAAACCAGCTTATACGCGTAGCCTCCGTCCCCACGATCCCAATAGATCTTGCTTTGTGTGATTCCGATATCGTATGAATAAGTTATGGTCAATACAATTATATATATATATATATTATATAATTAGTAATTTAAGTTAATAATTTATATAAAAAATCTCTAATTACCTTAATTAAACTGTTTTACACATCAACCCAGTTTTATTTCCTCACGCATTTCCTGTTCATACTTTCCTCTTCTTCGAAAAATTCCTGATGCCCCTTTCAATCACGAACCCGATACCTTTTAAAGTTTAATTGTTTAATTCATATAATAACCTAACTAAATATACCTTAATTATATTTACCACGTCATCAACCAGGTGATTAAGATCACGAGTTTTCACTCTTCCTCCTGGCAAAAACCTGTATTCCATCTTTACAAGTGCGGAATCCAAAAGCCTCAACCTTACATCGATCCCTGCGCCCAATTCTGATGACCGGAACCTCAACCATGCCAATGCCAAAACCCCCTTGACATCCTCTCCCTTCGCCAACCACCCTGACCCCTATCACCCCACCTAGTCGTGGTGAATCGAATCAATACGTCCTCCGTTTAAGTGACTCTCACTGCCGCCATACTCAGAATTAGATCAACGCGCCACCATAGTCTAGTGCGTCTCCTCCCCTGGTAACTTTTCTCTTTAGGTTTCATCTTCCCTCAGGGTCTCCACCGCTATGTTATCAAACCATAACCAAAAGCCATACCCAAAAATGACTACTCCGATCATCTAAGCACCACCGCCAACCCAGACAGTTTCAGACCATACACCCAACACCAATCTTGTAGCACTCAGTCCCCTCTACAACATTGCTTCATACCCCATCATCAATCGACAGCCTAAACTCCCCCAAAACTAAGAAAAACAAAATCAAGTTTTTGCTGTAAATGGCGATTTCCGGCAACCTCAGGCCACGGTTGGTCGTGAAATTCTTACTGGAGTTAGCTAGCACTATGATCTTCAACTTTCCTTTAGATCACCTCCTCCAATTCATTACCGATCTAGAGAAATAAATTAATTAATGAGTTCGGGATTTTCTATAAAACCAGAAACTGGTGAATGTTTTGGGTTGGGTTTTTCTGGTTTTAGGCTGAAGTATGGGGGTATATATAATTGAAATTATTAATATATTTTAAGTTAACGTAACTGACGATATTTTATTTTGGGCCTATTGTCACTTATGAACGCTGTTTGTTTGTCTCTGTGGTTACAAACAAACTCCATTCGCGACTAAAATGGACCTCATGGTATTATTCGACGTTACGATCCTAATGAAACTTGTTTCGTTGGATTCCAAGTCTGTTTGCTCAAACGACGTTCGTTTAATTCCGAATGTCGTTTTATTTGCATTTAATTTTGTTGTGCGCACATAATAACTCTAATTGACGCATAACTTGAAATCCAGCAAAAATTAGCTATTACGGTCTCAATAAAATTTGTTTCGTTGAAAACTAAGGTCGTTTGAGTAAAGTCCCTTTTTAAGGGTTCAATTTAAATTGAAAAAATCAATTGAAAAGCACCTCAATCTAATAATATTAAAATATTATAATCGGACATAATTGTGTAGAATTTCATGTAGTATCATAATAAAATACTCCAGAATGAATTCCAAGCTAAAACGATATAAAATAATATAAAAACCCTTTTATTTTATATAAGTAAACATTATAATTTATAAACGAATTCCATAGCAACTATTTAAAAATTTGATTTGGACGTAAAAAATATCTACAACATGAAAACTCGATTTTTCTCTTCTATTAGAAAAATATTATCCAATAGATTCGGAAGTTTCTTGTTTTAAAGAATTCCGACTTATTTTGGATTTTGTGCAACCAATTTAAGATCAAAACGTTATATTATGAACCATCGCGCCGCTGCAGCTCATTTTATAATTAAATTATAAATTAAATGTTTTGACATCGTTCAATGAACGAAATCGTTAATATAACTCAAAACAAATTAGAATAAATATTTCTAGATTGTCCCATTTACATTATACAATAATTCCGACTTATTCCGACTATATATGGGAATTAAATTATTATTATATCATTTATATTAATATAATATTCAAAATTATTAAATTTAAATTATTAAATTGCCAAAACAACATTCTAAACCATTTTTTAAATATTAAACAAGAGGGTTAAAATCTGGGATGTTACATGCTGACTCCAATTGGGTACTCAGTCTATAGTACTAGTGACATCCTAAATGTGTCTCCACCTCTTGGTTAGGAACCCATAAGCCACCAATGTTTGTCCCATGCCACACGTTTGCACCTAACGGTTTACTAGCTGTTAGTCAATGCCTCATTAGAAAAACCATTTACACTCCAACACATTTCGTTCGCCGTTTGTTTCTTATGCTGATAGAGAAAATTAGGTTGGTGGAACTAATCCCTATGGAAACTGCGAGGACGCAATTTTTGTAAGAGGGGAGTCTATAACAACCCTGGTTTTAATCGATTACCTGCTATGGTGGTTAATGAATTATAATGGGGATTTTAATTTCTTAATAATGAAATCAATGTTCTACAAGTTTAAATTTGTGCATGGTTAGGTAGACTAGAAATTTAATTATTAAGAGTGGATTTTAATAAACGAAAAGTTATAAAAAAATTAATTTCAGCTACAACAATTTGCTGCCATCGAACTTATTCTCAGGACAGTCATATGAAAGCACAAAATTGAATTGGTTATCGACAGAATCATGGAAAATACAACACACGGTACTTTTAGATCATGTTCCAGGCTTTCCAAACATCAAAAATTATTCTTTCTCAAATCTTTATTTTACACCATTTGCAATAATTTACATAAATTACACATTTTGAATATTTCACTAATATTTTACAATCTTTGAAACATGATAAAAAAATATTTCAAAAGACACACCTTTTTACATCATAAGCCATCAATTGTGTCAAAACAAGAAATTCTAGTTTATTATTAATTAACAATTATGGTTTATGTACATATATGCATATAAGCCAATATTTACACTAATTGTCAACAATCTTCTCATTGAAAGCATTTTCCCATTAACACTACATGGGTACCCTTTTACTCTTTTATGGTTGAAAAGTGTCATTTAAAAAAAATAGTATCTCTTTTGTTTTGCAGCGAAATAATTCCAAGTTTTAATATGTTCTTGAACATATATTATTCTTTATTACTGTAAAATTTCATTAATTTCTAGTGGTTTTATTATGCCAAACATATCTTCAAAGTCAGCTAAAAAATTGATTTTTAGCATAATTCATTTGTGTTCGAAAAAAGAGCAATCTTTGAAAATGTGTATCTTCTTCGTTTTACAGTGGAATACTATAAAATTTTAGTTATTTGTTGTCCATGTGCTAAAGTTTATTGCTGCATCGTTTCATATATTTATGGATAGTTTTGTATGCTAAACATATCATCAAAAGTTGGCTAAAAACAAGGTTTTTGTTTTGCTATTTCAATTTTCGGCATTCTTCATTAGTCTTCACTGCTAAATTTGAGTTAACTGATATTTGAATTGAAAAGTTTCATAATGAATTTTATAGCCATGATATCTGATAATGGATTATTTTGGCTTTGAAGATATTTTGAATTTAAATTTCATTTAAATTCTATTTGAACTCAAAAATCGGTAATTATCAATATTTGAAGATTTTGATGGTTTTAATTGTTTTGATTTCAAATAAATTTAGGAAAACTTTCTTAAAAATCATGGTTCGGAAAATAAATGTTTTTATGTCAATTTAAAGGATCTTTAATCAATTATTAATATTTTTAAATTATTTTAAAAATAGTTAATCTATTTAAAAATGGTCTTTTCCTTATAAAGCTTATTAAAAAAATTCCTAAAAATCCTATTTTCTCTATAAAATTATTTTAAATATATTTTAGCTCATCTTCATGAATTTTGGATTATAAGAATGAGAATTAAACGATTTAGTAAAAATATGTGGTATAGAACATGTGTTTTTACTTTATCGCTTAATAGCGAACTTATACGATCGAAATTCCTTTGATACGATTTTTGAGATTTTGGCGAAGGCCATTGGTTCTAGAACTACTCAATTAGAGTATGCTCGATGATGAACAAACCACAATGTTATGTAAACTTCCCATTGACATGAGGCATGCTATTTATGATGAATTTATGATATTTTGATGTTTATGAATTCATGATGTTTTGTTGTTTATGTATTTATCATGTTTTGATGTTTATGATGGATTTTTACTTGTCGATGAGATGAGACAAGTTAGATTGCCAATTAGTACTCGTTGGTAAGAGAGAAATATGAGACAAGATTGGTATCTACCCTTGCCGATGAGATGAGGCGGTTTATAATTGATGATGTTTTATGATGTTTTCTAGTGTGGTATCAACTAACGGCTGGTAAACCATTAGGTGCAAATGTATGGTATGGGACATACGTTGATCCCTTATGGGATCTTAATCAAGAGGCTGAGACACATTCAAGATATCACTAGTACTATAGACCGAGTACTCGATTGGAGGCATCACGATGTTCACAATGGTATTATTCGAGTCCAATCATCACGATGTTGTTACTCGGGTTTTTGTGACTAGGTGTCATCAATATGTTTCCAACTATAGTCAATCACGATGATCAAGATGTTATGATATTACATGAACCCAAGTCATCATGATGTATGGTAGCAAAATTTAGTACTAGTCAAGAAGTTATGCACGTGCAGTTTTCTATGATGTTTTGAATTCACCTTTTTGTTGATGATGTTCGAAAAAGGCCTCGAGTATGAAAAAGGCCAAGTTTCATTTATGTTTTAAGGTGATTTCGAATATGGCGTTTTGAACCTTTTTGGGTGCAATCAAGATAGATATGTGACCTTTTTATTATTATACCGCCCTTGTGTGCTAGGAATGATTAGGGATTCCTAGGAAGTGTGCACTTATTTGTTCAATGTATGGAAAAGATTTGACCCAATAAAGTATAACAAACCAGGTCCTGGTCGATGTTGTAGACTTAGGGAAGGTGTAACGACCCAGATTTTTAACCATTAAGTTTAAACATTTAAATTGGTTTTAATGATATATTGGAAACATAAAAGGATTTTTATACAGAAATTATAAACGAAGTTAGAATGTATAATTTATATTTAATTAAAAATGACCCTGTAACGTCGTAGTAATTCGTAATTATACGTTTTGAACTTCAATTGAACATACAGAATACAATATAAGTCAGAATATTTTGAAACAAGAATTATCTGAATCTATTTGGTTATAATTTTATAATTAAAGAGAAAAATCAATAATTTGCATTATAGATTTTGAGTAATGCCCAATCAAATTTTCAAAAAGTCGTTATGGAATCATTTATAAATCATAACGATTTAATGTATAAAATAAAAGGGTTTTTAATAAATTGAATTTCGTTATAACCTGGAATTTAATAAGGATCAAAATGGTTTTTGAATAGTTTATATGATGTTGGAATATAACGAAAGTTAATAAAGTTTTAGAATTTAGTTTAATATCGATTTGGTAGAAACGAGAATTTTATATTAATTTAATCAAGTTAAAAATAGTCAATTTTGAAATAGTTACGGATTTCAGTTTCATTGGATCTGTAGTGTTAGATTATTGCATGAAAATAAATTTCATGGAAAACCAATATTGTATGTTACTGCGGTAGCCATAAACGCACAGCTATTTTGCCTAGCGATTAATTAAATGATTTAATTTGATTAGAAAGGAATTTGTATGTAACTCGAGCTAACAATCGAATTAAGATGTGAGACCTGTTTACTTGAATTCGTATCAACATTTAGAGTTAGGATATGTGTGTAGTTCGTTATTTTTGGAGACCAGGTATTTTGGTGTCCAAAATAGCATTGTTTTACGTATAAAATATCATTCCGGCCGCACAGTCTGGGAATACGATGAAACTTTTTCCATTGGATTAGTATTAGTAAGTTATTATAGGATTTCTATTTTGTTATCGATTAGACTTATCGTTTGATCGTGCAAATGGTGAACGCATAGATTTTTATTTAATCATTTATATTTTTTTATCGATTTAATATGGAACTTAAGAATAATCAGTTTTCAAACGAACTCATAATTCAACGAAACTTATTTTATTTAATCCATAGTGATTAATTATTCTAAGATTTCAAGTTTCAAGTCAATTGGATTTATTGTGATAGTGCGCAATATAAAAGCGTATCTATTCACATTGTGAAATTAAAAAGGAAGTTTTACAAACAATCTCGGAATTCGACGAAACCGGTTCCATAATGTCTGGAATATTGAGTTATACTAGGATTTCAATTTTTATTGCAATCGTAGGCCATGTGTGATAGTTTGAGCCTATGTTATGAAAAGAGGCCTTAAACGGTGCTTAAGTGATTTTTGCAACTACATCGCTTAATTTATTGAAAAGCAGAAAGTATTAAGAGATTAGCACTTAAGCGAGCATTTTTAGCACTTAATAGGGCCTCACTTAAATTTAACCACTTGTATACCAGTATTAAGTGATGACTTATTTGTATAATAGTAAAGCACTGCTTAAGAGTTACTTAGGCGCCTTTAATTACAGTTTGGTTGTGCATAGATCTAGTTTTTAGGCAGTGCTTAAGCACCATTAAGCGAAGCGAGCCCTTCATCGCCTCACCTCGCTTAGGGCTTAATATAACATAGGTTTGAGCATGAAACTTAGGGCGTTAGTTTCGTAAATTATAAATTAATAATAAATTTCCTTTATAAATATCAGTACCCTAACCTAAATTATCACGTCAAACTAACTCGCATGGTCGATAGTTAACACACCGCCACCCTAAACATTTAACAACCAGAATTACTCGATTCTTCCCCTTCCGAAATCTTTTAATCCATACCACTAAATCAAAAACTTTCTATAGCAAATTTGTTAAGCTCAATGAGAGCTATGTATTAAAGGACATTGATGGAGTTTTATGCGTTGTGGTGGCCGGATCAACATCAAAAAGGTTAGGCATTCAAGTCTAAATTGGCGCCGAATGGGAAGATCTGGTGGGTCGTGGCTTGGGTCGATGGACAAGGAGGTTGAGGCGTGGAGGTTGGCGATCTCTGATGGTATTCTAGTGGACGATGGGCAGTGCGACAACGTAATGTCGATGACGAGCTGGGTGAAATCGTGTTGAACGAACGAAGCGAGAAGAAAGGTTTAATCGGCCTGATTATCATTAAATAAAGTAATTAGTTAATTACTAAAATAATAAAGAATTTAGTTGTTTTAATTAAAATTGTGATCTTATATTATTTATAACTGTCACATATGTTATCCGAATTGAACCAAACAAGAGGCATTGGGACCGTATTGAAGAACATAACATTCTATAGCTAGCTAGAAAAAGCTGGAAGCAGGTGGAATTTTTAATTGAATTAAATGCTTGTTTAATTTAACTGAAACCGAATCGATATGGCAACGAATGGAATCAAGTGAGTACAACTCACTCATTTTAACCTACTTATATTACATATAAGTCGGGATTTTTATTTGTGCGCTATGGTTTTTGATTGTTTGATGTGTGATGAATATTTATATATATATTGGATGAATTGGTTGCATCAAATGTTCGTTTAATTTAATTAAAGTCAAATCATTATTTCAATGATTATTACAAAATGAGGTAACTTACCTTATTGGTCACGTTTATAATAATATAAATGTATTAAATTAAAAGATGGAGCTCGGATTGTTGTTATTGGTTTATTGTTGAAAAATATATTTGTCTATTGAATAGGTTGATTTTATTTTGAGGTAATAAGTTTGTGATGCAAAGAAAAGACAAGTTAGAGGGATCTCATAGGATTCCACACTAATATTGGTAATGTTAATCATATATCAAGGATATATTTGGTTAAGTGTGGAATTGGAAAACAAGCCCTTATTTTTCAGTTTGGTATTTTAGCAGTAGTTTGGCTCTTTAATACCGTCTATAAATTAAGAATTTTTTTGGAATCGTTTTTAAATTGAGTCTCTAACGTTTTAAGGATTTATATATATATATATATTGAATTAATTGTTTGGAATATGTCAAGAAAAGTTATTCTTTTAAGAGGTAAACTATGATTTTGTTTTTCAAATTAAATTCTGAAGCTTAATTTATATATAGTCGTTTAAATATATCTAATGATAAATTTAGAAATATAAATTTAAAAGGAGACTTTGTAAATGAGACGTGTAAAATAATAGATTTTTAATAGACTAGTAATTGGAATTTGATGTGATATTATCAGTTTTAGAGTTACAAACTTTTATCCATCTTAAGATAAGAATGTTTTCGATCAAGGTCCGAGAGGTAAATAGAGTACCCCTACTTGAACAACTTTACTATTATCAAGAGATGGTATTAGTTTGTAACAGTAAAAGATGTTGAAAATAGTTTATTAATTCCATAAGAGGAATATTGTAACATATTTGCAAGATTTTGAGAGGTAATTAAAACTACTGGATTTTAAATTAGACAATGTTTAATTTAACATTGTTTGGCCCAAGTATGAAGTGTGATTATGCTTATATCATTTGGTTAAATATACAACACTATTTTCAAAGAAATGATAATAGTCAAGATTCCTTTAAAAGTTAAGTCATAAATGGAGATACATATATAAGTTAAATGATATAGAAAGGGATTTCTTAAATGAGTATGCTAAGGAAAGGATGAAGTGAATATAAATGAATATTCTAAGAAAAGGGTTTGACGGTACAGAAAATAGAATCCATAACGTTGTTTTACAAATTATAATTGTACTTATTTGGTTAATAAACATATATTTTATAAAAGAGCTTATTTCCTAGTTATGATAATGAATAATGTTGTAGCTGATATTTTGCAAATGATAGTTAGATGGAAAATTGGATAAGATTATGAGATATTTAGGAAATTTATAAAATGAAATGGTTTTGAGAATACTTTTATATTTAAAATAAGAAATGAAATCCTATTTTCCAAATATTGAAATATTTAATTAACCATTCGTTAATTAGTTTTAGTTAAAGAGGCCAGGTAATGCTATGAACTTAACCAATGAATCCAAGTTAATTTCATGGTTGAATGATTGCTTATTTGATAGTTAAATAGTCGTCTATTAAACCTGACCTATTATCGATTATTGTTAGGGAAAGATCTGAATTAAAATTATATTCGAATTCCATTCCGAACCAGCAATTACGTGAACATGGAAGATATCAGTTGATGGTCGAGATGGAGTATTTAAGGATCCGTAGATCATCATAAAACGGAAGAATTACTTATAATCTCTAGGTCATTCACGGAGATAAACTGTGATTCTATCATGGTTGAAATCTATGGATTTGTTCGGACTTCTCACAACTAATCCTTGGGGTGATTCCTTTATAGAATGCGGTAGGAGGGCGCCTTTTGTTCATCCTATTCCTAGATGACTTGTATATACGAATGTCTGATACAGTATTTCCTAAGAGTCACGTACGTTGATTTTTATGAATATACCAAGTTTGGTGGCAGAGAAGGTAACTTCTTTTAGCTTAACACCCGGGGTATAATTGTGGACGTCAACTAGTGATTTGATGGATCCGACGATGTGGCATTCAAAGTTATTGTGATGTTTTTTAAAAGGTAATCGTGACCTCAAGACTCATCAATTGGGAAATGACAGAAATCAGGCAGGCAACATGGCTATGTAGGTCATTCCCATTAGGCATATTATATCCATCTCATTCATTGGTTTCTTCTGTCACTTCTATATCTTTAGGAAATGGTTATGTAGGACCAACTGCTGGTGATAATATAGTCGGTAAACTCAAGTTGAATGAGTCGTCGGTCATGTGTAGTCGGGTTGCAGGAAGTTCTTGTTGAACCCTAATGTATTGCTCTCTAGAGGTACACTGTTCGGAAGGTGGCCTCTTACCTTGTCATAGTTGGAATCCATTCTCCAATAAGCATCATGAATTTTTGATTATATACTAAGTATGTGGAGCATGAGATGCAAGCATTCTGTTAGTTGGTTATTTATTTGATATAGACACTATTATAATATCACCGGATTTGATATCAAAAATGTTTTGGGTTATCGTAAGGTAAAAACCCTCCGTGTTTATGTGTGGGTTGGTCTTAAGATTATCCTTTTCATTCAAAGGATTTTTAACTTTAAATCAGTTGGATGATATTTATAAACTTAGTGAGTTTTCTCACGTTGGTTCACCATTCTGATCCTTGGCGTTTGCAATGCTTCGGTCAGACCGAGTTTTACAGGTTAAGGATAATATGCTGCGAACCTCAGAAGACATGGTAGAGGAGTTCAGACATATGATATGTCTTTAGTATTTATTCCGATGTGTGTTGTATGTGAGAATAGGTTATTATAACTATCCAGATGTATTGGTTGTCTATTGTACTCTGATAAATGTAAGTATCTATACAAGTTCTTTGTAAAATTATATTTATTTTTGTTGCAATGTAAGACTTTGTGTTGTGTTAGTTACTTTGATCCTTCTACTTTTTCTTTTATTCTAATATTTATTTCTTTCCTTTTGTCATCCTCTAATTTCCTTTCTATTAACTATCTGGTGTTTTCAATACTTAGGTTTTGGCAAGTAATACGGGACTAGGTATTTGTAACGACCTGGATTTTAACCGTTTACTCGAACATTTAAAAATGGTTCTAAATGTTGTTTTAGAATTCAATAACGTGAATTTAATAATTTCGAACATTTTATTTATATTAAAAATAATATTTTAATTCCTGGAATAGTTGGAAATTATTGAATTTGTAATATAACATGAGTTGGCGATATAAAAGAGTCAACGTCAAAAAAAATTATCGTATCCTTCCGATGCTACACATCACTTTCACAAGGATTCGTTTGTTCCTCATTTTCCTTCAATGTTGTCACAATGTTCCTTTAAAATTTTATTTTATTTTACCATAGGTTTAAAGTGTTGCATATATGGTTATAATATTTTGCAGTAATTGCCATTTTTATATTCAAGGCATTGCTCAAATTGCCAAATATCATTTCCAGTTTATAATATTTAGAAGGCTTGCTCCCAATCGTGCACACATTGCACATTATTTTCAACTTCTAAAATCATACGCATGTAAGAAGAAAAAACCGGAGATATGTTTCCTTTTTGTTGCATGACTGAGAACATCAGGAACTGATTAAGCTGAACGTACTTTGTATTATATCTAAACTAAACCAGAAGGTCGAAGACAAACAAAAATCATTTGGAACACGCATTTGTGAACAAGGTTAGAAATGCAACCGTAGTGAACGCTCATATAACATTAATTAATTTGGAAAATGGCTTTTTGTTCATATTGTTCGGTCAAGATTTGCGGCTGAGCAAATTTAGCCAAATCCTTTAAAAAAAAATTCGATAAAATTTTGTGCCCGTAGTCGTAATCTCAGCACACGGCTTAAAACAGTAAACGATTGACTTAACTAAAAGGAAAGAAAAAATGTGCATATCGGATCAGAGACATCCCACACACAGGAATTTCAGTCTTATCAATACACAGCAAAACCATGTGCGAGTCTAGTCAAACATTTACGAAGTACCTTTTTCTTCATGCTATTGACAAACATTAAAGACATAGCATGTTCTTTTGATTTCATTTGTCCAGGAAAATAATAATAATAATAATAATAATAATAATAATAATAATAATATTTTCATTCTGTTTTAATTTTCGATCCAACAAATCAGTGCTACGCATAATTTTTGTCTGCATCAACCTTCCGACCAATCAAATGTTTTAATCCTTCTGTGGCGGCCAAGTTTTATTTGTTATAAATACATCTGCTAACTTATATCCATAACAGCCGATATTTTATAATTTGTATATATGAAAAAAAGCAGCAAATTATATGTTGTATTTAAATTCAGATCAACCTACCCTTAGTGACATCTGTAACACCCCGGATTTTTTAATAATCGAATTAACTAAATTAAAGAATAATTAATCTCAGACGTGAGAGTTAAGGGAAATGGGTTGCGCCGTTGTGTTCGTCTCGGAGTTCTGGTCGAGATAGAATCTGAGTTTGCGTAAAACGGATATCGGATGAAGGAGATATGGACGAACAAAGTCAGATGGGAAAATAGAAAAGAAAAAAAATTGCACTTGCGCACTTGGGAAGTGCGCCAGTACAGATTTGCACTGGCGCACCTGCCAAGTGCGCCCAGGTCGAGCAGCAGGCCTGCACAGCTTTCTGGTTCAGTCTGATCTGTGCTGCTGAGTCCTTTCTGACTCCTTGCTGAGTCTTTAGGGCTGAGGTGTCACGCTATTCCGACTGAATGGTTTTGATTAACCCTAAGATCATCCGACGGCTATAATTAAATTAAAATTCTATATAAACATGGGTAGACTCAAACCCTAAATCAAAATAAAAACTGAAACTATGGTCGTCATGCTATCATCTTGTAACCTAGAGTAGTCGCCACCAACTGAGAGGGAAATCAAAGCTAATCAATTCAGTTCTATTCAACCCTAATCTAAACAACAACGAATCTACTACAAAGGCGATCTAATACAACTTCAGAACTCAGAATTCATAACACAAGACCCTCTTTGAGTGGTGAGTTCGATAATTATAATAAAATAATTAGCAAATTAACTGGATTGAGTTATGATGTGGATTACTTGGATATGATGTGAATTATATTTGTTGTAAATTCTATGATGTTATGTTGCAATGTTATCATCTATGTTGTAGAGTTATCATCTATGTTGTAATTATGTAATTGATCAATTCATGATAACGTTTCATATGCTAGTTTGGTTATGTTGATTCATATGATAAATCATATGTATGTATGCAAGTTTTGGCGTTGATTTAGATGTGGATCATATGCAAGTTAGAATATTTTATGCATAACCTTACATGTTTCATGACACCTATTTTATGTGAATTGGATCTAAAAGTTAGGCTATGACATGTGTGGGTTATATGCTAAATTCTACATGATATTTTACATGTTAGATGTAAGTTTACACCATTTTTATGTTGCATAAATCACATATGCAAGTTTATATAAATATATGGGTTTGTAGTATGAATCATGTTATGTAAGTTTGTGGTTATTGCCTATGCAAGTTGACACCTTTAGATGTAGATCTATGATATGCATGATTTATGCAAGTTTGTGACCATTTTCTCAACAAGTTTACACCTTTAGATTTGGATCTATGACATATGTTGTTTTAGGTAAGTTGTAACTTTGGCCTATGCAAGTTTTAGATGTAGAACCACATTCACACATGCAAGTTCACCCCTTATGTTTTGATTTAGTTATATTTCTATGTATGTTGTGATGTTTTCTCTTAATTTCATGATTTAGACTATTCGAGTCTAACGTATATTTTACGTTAAACGAACGAACTACAACGTGGGGGTAAAGGGGATAATATTTAAAAAGATTTAAAATTGAAAATTGGCATAAATGCCTTAAAAGGCATAAAATAAATTTGTGACGAAAATTGGTATGATTTTACATATGTAACGACCCGCATTCTACGTATCATAGGATCGTAGAATATTTATTTCCTTCACATACGAAGTCGTATGGTCACGTAACTTTGGGGGACGACTATTGGGGTCGTTTCCCATGTTCATGATTTTTGTCGATTTTTAAATGACCATTTTACCCCTAGTTGGCACTGTTTTGGCCATAACTTTTGTCTGGAAAGGAATTTTGACCTGAAACCACTTCCATTGGCTCCAAATGATGGTTTACAATTCCGTAGAGTGGTCACATTAGTCAAACGGACTCACCGTTTGGGAGATATGGCTGAAACAAGTTTCACATAGTGAAAAACAGCTTAATTGGGCTTAACCGGGTGATTAACAACTAGGCCCAATGAGGGATTTCGGGATTAGGGTAAGAAGGAGGCTGAAATCAGTTAGAGAACGATCTTATCCTCATTTCCCAGCCGTCACTTTCATTCTTGAACCCTAACAATGGCCGCCAACATCTAGAAACATCCCCAAATCACCTTCTAATCGAGTTTTGGCTTAATCTACATCAAATTAAGGAGAGGATGCCCGAAAGCAAGATTAGAGCTGCTGTTAGACGTTAGAATTCACCCAAATCAGCGAGGTTTCAGTTCTGAGAATTTCATTTGTGGCCAAGGTGAGTGATTTGCATAGTTTTTGCACTAACTATGGTAATTAAGGGTAATTAGTGAAGATTAGCGAATTTATACACTAATAAATTCTGGAAAAACATCTAAAAATTCGAAAATAATATTTTATGCCTCTGGTAGAAATTTGGTTTAATTTGACTAAGTTTTGTTAAGCCTATGATTAGTTTTGCTTAAACATGCTTAAGGAAAAATATGGGGTCTTGGGTATATTTGATCCCTTTTGACACGTAAATTCATTGTTTTGGGTGTTTGTGGTTAGTTTGCTATATTGCTATGACTGTTTGAAATGATTTTTGGTTGATTAGAATAGTTAGATTGGTCGAAAACATCGTCGAATGGCATAAACAAGTTGCTGGAAAAAGTTGCAGAAAGTTGTGCAGGGTTTCGGATCGGATCGGGTATGGGATCGGATCGGATAGGAGAACTGGGCAAGGAACCCGACCCGAACTAGAACCTGGCACAAAAGAAGTTTGGCAAGAAGGAAGGCCATTGCTTAGAGTTGGAGTTGGACAGAGGATCGGATCGAAGCTATGGAGCAGGATCGAATCGGAGTAGGCTAGGGAGCGGATCGGATCGGAGTAGGCTAAGGAGCGGATCGGATCGGAGCTAGGGAGCGGATCGGAGCAAGTAAGCGAGCGGGATCGGATCAGGAAAACGGAGAAGAACAGGATCGGATCGGGGAACTTAGAGGGGAGCAACCACCGAACCGAGCAGAGGATGGGCACTATACTTCTGAACCGAACCGAGAAGGATGGAGCACTGATCCAAGCATGGACTAGGACCACCGAACCGAACCGAGAAGGAAGGTTACACCGAACCGAACCGAGCTAGACGAGGAGCACCGAACCGAACCGTACGTGGGCTATTTCTACTACGCGATGACTTTTCTGAAGACTAACTCCAATTCGATCAAAACCCGAGATGCGAAGGAAGTTCAAATGAGGAGCTTTGGCTCAGGATCCAGCTGGGAGCCAATGAGTGAGCTTCATGATTGGGCTTTGCTGCGGGACGTGTGCCAATGGGCTATCGATGTCTATGACTTTAGATCACTATGTATGGGAGGTACGAGAACGGATTCAGGGCCACAGTGGCCTAGGTACGACTAAAGGGCTATAGACCAATGAAGTGGGGTCATTTGTAAAGGTTTGGTCATGACTCCATGTGGTAAGCTTGGTAGTAGCAGTAGTTGTACAAGTCGAACTCCGTCACTACTTCGATGGGTCTAGTGATTGACAGTGGTGGACATCGCATGCTTTACGCACTGAGTAAGAGATGTGAGGATGGTTGCTATGGTTGACTAGTTTGCCATCATTACGACATACACACCCCACCCCCGTATTCTTTACACTATCTATTATGGCACCCTAGAGTATTGTACGGTATGTGGTACTAACTCTTTGGTTGCAGGTCTAGGTTCAGGTATGGTTTAGTATATCTGTTATTGTTCCGTCTAGATGCTTATCGCTCATACCAGGCTTTATGTATGACCCAGAGTTTTATGTCTCTTCTTATTACTCTGGGTGCTCACACGAGCAGACTAGAGACAGGTTAGCTGGTGATGCACGGGTAGATGATCCGGAGACGAGCAGGAGGCTTCCACGTATGATATATATAGTATTCTCCCTGTGTTGTTGAAGATCACTGCTTGGGCATTAGTAGTGCATCTTCTACTTCAGTTTTCTTTTGTTTTAGAGACAGTAAATTTGGGAAGTTGTAATAAGCTGTACTTGGATTTCCGCTGCTCTGATGTTGATGTTGATTTTAGTTATCAGCTTATGCACTGTCTCACCTGTTTTATGTCAAATATGTTATTATTATTATATTTTACTCCATGCGCTGTGAGACATTCTACAGGTTCCTCGTTAGTTAATTCCCTTCTTTCCTTTCTTTGACGACCGTTCCGTGCTAGTCGGGCATGTGTACAGCGCACTTTCGGAGGAAATACCGGCTTGTGCGGGGCGGGGCCGTCACACTAGGTATCAGAGCTCTAGGTTGCGTAGTTAACCTAGGGAAGTTATCAGGGAGAGATAATATACGTATACGAGAGAGCGTATTTGTGATTACTTTGGTTTTTAAAAGCTATATATATATATATACTATTAGTAGTATAAGAGTGAAGTCGTACTGCACTAGCACCACTATGGGGTCGTTAATGGTTTCCTTTTTCAGATTGACGATGAGCCGATATACTAGAGGTGCTGGTAGGGGAACCAATAATGGGAATGCTGCTGACATGAGGACGATGTTTACTGACCTCATGAGAGAGATGCTTAGAGATGTGCAGAGGGCAGCTCCCAATGGTGGAAATGGTGGTGGTCCAATAGTGCAGGCGCCTAGAGTCGACTTCGCCAAGCTGAATAAGGATTATACTAGCCTTGGTGGGAAGCCGTTCCATGGAACGGAGTCGGCTACGGATGTTCAGGATTGGTCGGATAGTTGTGAACGTATCTTCGAGGATTTGGGCATCGAGGATGCGATGAAGAGAAAGCTAGCGTCCCGTCAGCTGCAAGGGCGGGCAATGAATTGGTGGAATGCTATAAAGGCAGCTACACCTGAAGATCAGATTACTTGGGAGTAGTTTAAGGTTCGCTTTAGCGAGAAGTTCATTCCAGCTGCTCAGAAGTCAGTGCTGTTTAAGAAATTCTTGGAGCTCAAGCAGAATGGCAGAGCTGTCTCGGAGTATATTGCTGAATTCGACACTTTGTCGAAGTATGGGTTATCTCTTATTAATACTGCCGAGAAGAAGAATGAGAAATTCATAACTTGTTTGGATCAGTACTTGGAGAAAAGGCTTATTAACCACATCGATGAGACGTTTGAATCGATTGTGGGGAAAGCATTGAGGTCAGAAAGTCTCTACCCTAAGCCGAAGATTGAGGTTGCATCTGCAGAAGAACCAAAACCACAAGCAAGTAGTGGAGGCAAGGGTGGTTCCCAGAATAAGAGAAAGCAGAGTCAGACTAAGGATGGCCAGAAGAAAAAGAATGAGCAAGATGTGGAGTGCTTCAGCTGTGGTAAGAAGGGCCATTATGCTAGTAATTGTCGGGCCAAGCCAGCGGATAGGAAGTGCTTCAACTGTGGCCAAATGGGACATCACAAGGACAAGTGTCTGCATCCCCCCAAAGAAAAACAAATGGTGAAAGCATATGCCCTTAATGTTATTCCTTCTTCGTCGAATGCCCCAACCGCGGCCGAGAAGGAAAAGAATGTCGTCATTCAAGGTATGCTTTTTGTTTATGATGTCCCTGTTAGAGTTTTGTTTGATACCGGAGCTTCCAGTTCTTTCATATCTAGTGACCTGGTAGATAGGTTGGGATTGGAACCCGAGATTGTCGATAGACCTTTAGTAGTGACGAACCCGATTGGTGGTTCAACTAGCCTTAGCATGATTTGTCGTAATGTGGTCTTATCGAGTTATGGATGCATGTTTGTTTGTGATTGCTTTGTTTTGGGCTTTACTGGGTTTGGAATTATTTTGGGAGTAGATTAGCTCCAAAGATACGGGGTGGTGGTAGACTGTGAGGGCTTTTTGGTGACAGCTAGAGCGGATGATGGGCGGAGGATAGTGTTTGGTGGTCTACCCAATGAGGGGGTATTGGCTAGTTTTCTAAACTCCCTCGACATTCCGCATAGTGAGTTGTCAGGTTTGCCCGTGGTTGGCCAGTATCCGGATGTTTTCGAAGAAGTGACCAGGCTTCCACCACATCGAGAGATTGAGTTCCGTATTGATCTGGTGAAAGATGCCAGACCTATAGTGATGCCACTTCGTCGTATGGCACCAAGGGAGCAGCGAGAGCTCGAGGTGCAAGTCAGCGATCTTTTGAAGAAGGGATTTATCAGAAGGAGTGTTTCTGAATGGGGAGCACCAGTTGTGTTTGCTACCAAGGCGGATGGTTCCCTTCGTTTGTGTGTAGACTACCGCGAGTTGAATAAAGTGACGAGGAAGAACAAGTATCCTCTACCGTGGATAGATGATTTGTTCGATCAGTTGAGTGGCGCGAGAGTATTTTCTCAATTGGATCTCGCGACAGGTTTTCATCAGCTTAGAGTGGAAGCTGAGAGTATAGCTAAAACAGCATTTCGGACGCCGTCTGGATTTTATGAGTGGTTGGTCATGCCATTCGGGCTGACCAATGCCCCAGCATATTTTGTAGATCTTATGAATAGGGTATTCAGAGATCAGTTGAATAAGTTTGTTCTTGTGTTCGTTGATGATATTTTGGTCTACTCGACGACAGAGGAAGAACACAAGGAACATGTAAGAATAGTGATGGAGGTGTTGAGAAAGCACCAATTGAAAGCAAAGTTTTCTAAGTGTCACTTCTGGAAGAGGGAAGTGAGGTTCTTGGATCATGTTGTTTCCGAGAATGGTACTGTCGTGGACCCTGCGAAGGTGGCTATGGTACAGGATTGGCCTACGCCCAAGAATGCAACAGATGTAAGAAGTTTCTTGGGGTTAGCTGGATATTATCGTAAGTTTATCCAAGGTTTCTCCAAGATAGCAGCACCATTGACCCAGTTGACCAAGAAGAATCAAGCTTTTGTCTGGGATGAAAGGTGCGAGAATGCATTCAAGAGTCTAAAGGACAAGTTGACATGCGCACAAGTGTTAGTCATTCCTAAGGGGAATGAAGAGATGACGGTATACATGGATGCTTGTGGTACCGGACTGGGTGCAGTATTGATGCAAAGCGGTAGGGTAGTAGCCTATGAAAGTCGGCAATTGAAACCGCACGAGAAAAGATACCCTACCCATGATTTAGAATTGGCAGCGATCGTGTTCGCATTAAAAATGTGGAGACACTATCTCTTGGGAGAAAGATTTGAGCTGTTTACAGATCATAAGTCGTTGAAGTATCTCTTCTCTCAGAAAGATCTGAATCTCCGTCAGCAGAGATAGTTAGAGTTCTTAGCTTCCTATGATTTCGACATTGCATATACACCGGGAAAGGGCAATGCGGTGGCTGATGCATTGAGTAGGAGACATGCCAGCTTAAAGGCTATGTTTCTAGAATGGAAGCAACTGGAATACATCGCTGGGTTTGATTTCAGACCAAAGTGCGAATTGGATCCAGAAATGTTAGCAAGTTTGACGATCAGACCCACTTTGATTGAGCGGATCGGCTCTAGTCAGAGGGACGATCCTAACCTATTGGAAATCATCTCCAAGTTAGAGATGGGTATCAATGAGGAGATGAACAAGTATGGGCTTGATCGAGATGGATGGCTTAGAAAGAATGGAAAGCTTGTTGTACCCAATGTCGATGGATTGAGGGATGAAGTGCTTAGAGAGTGTCATCACTCAAAACTGACTAAACACCCCGGTGGTAATAAGATGTATCGAGATATGAAGCAGACCTACTACTGGGAAGGGATGAAAAGAGACATTGGAAGTTTATATCCAAATGCATGAATTACCAGCTAGTTAAAGCCGAGCAAAAGAAGCCTAGTGGGTTGTTGCAACCATTAGTAGTTTCCGAATGGAAATGGGAGCAAGTCTCGATGGATTTCATCGATGGTTTACCAAGGACTACGTCGGGATATGATAGCATTTGGGTAATTGTGGATCGATTGACTAAAAATGCAAGATTCATACTAGTCAAATCGACCAGAACGGCAGCTAAGTTAGCAGAATTGTATATGAAATGGGTAGTGAGATTTCATGGAGTACCTAAAAGCATTGTGAGTGACCGAGACCCGTTGTTCACTAATGGGTTTTGGAAGAGCTTACAAGAGGCTCTAGGGTCAGAGTTACATCTCAGTACCGCATATCATCCTCAGACCGACGGTCAAATGGAGAGGGTGAATCGTATTTTGGAAGATCTCTTGAGGGCATGTATATTGGATTTTGGTGGATCATGGGATGACCATTTGCATCTAGTAGAGTTTGCATATAATTATAGCTACCAATCCAGTATCGGTATGGCTCTACATGAAGCTTTGTACGGAAGACCGTGCAACTCACCATCATGTTGGATAGAGACTGGTGAGAAGTTTATGCTTGGACCAGATGTGGTAAGGGAAATTTCAGATAAGATTAAGATCATTCAACAACGAATGAAGGCTGCCCAAGATAGGCAGAAGAGTTATGCTGATAAGAGGAGAAGAGACTTAAAATTCTCCGTTGGTGACTTGGTGTTTGTCAAGATTTCTCCGTTGAAGAGCGTGATACAATTTGGCAGGAGAGGCAAGTTGGCCCCAAGATTTGTTGGCCCATTCCCTATTCTTGAACCAGTCGGGAATTTGGCATATAGAGTTGACTTACCAGAGAAGATGGCGGGAGTTCACAACGTATTTCATGTTTCCCAACTAAGGAAGTTCGTTCAGGACTCAGATATGACTATTTCACCAGATCAGTTAGAGGACTTCGAAGTAGAACCCGAGGCGGTTGGGAACCGCAAGCCAGCCCGTATTGTCGAGCACGAGATGAAGCAACTTCGAAGGAAGGCGGTGAAGCTAGTCAAGGTTCAATGGGGCAAGGACGAGAATGATTGCACTTAGGAGACAGGGGAGAACATTAGGAAGACGTATCCAGAACTGTTTGCCTGGTAAGATTTTAACTTCGATTTAGTTTTCCGCATGCAAGGATAGGCTTGTTTGCTTGTTTTGCATGTTTGATTGTTGTATGTGCTTGTTAGGCATGCAGGATCCTTTATATGTTTTGGGTTAAGGAATTTCGGGGACGAAATTTCTTAAGGGGGGAGAGTGTAACGACCCGCATTCTACGTATCATAGGATCGTGGAATATTTATTTACTTCACATACGAAGTCGTATGGTCATGTAACTTTGGGGGACGACTATTGGGGTCATTTCCCATGTTCGTGATTTTTGTCGATTTTTAAATGGCCATTTTACCCCTAGTTGGCACTGTTTTGGCCATAACTTTTGACTAGAAAGGAATTTTGACTTGAAACCACTTCCATTTGCTCCGGATGATGGTTTACAATTCCGTAGAGTGCTCACATTAGTCAAACGGACTCACCGTTTGGGAGATATGGCTGAAACAAGTTTCAGATAGAGAAAAACAACTTAATTGGGCTTAACCGGGTGATTAACAGCTAGGCCCAATGGGGGATTTCGGGATTAGGGTAAGAAGGAGGCTGAAATGAGTTTGAGAACGATCTTATCCTCATTTCCCAGCCGCCACTTTCATTCTTGAACCCTAACAATGGCCGCCAACATCTAGAAACATCCCCAAATCACCTTCTAAACGAGTTTTGGCTTAATCTGCATCAAATTAAGGAGAGGATGCCCGAAAGCAAGATTAGAGCTGCTGTTAGACGTTTGAATTCACCCAAATCAGTGAGGTTTCAGTTCTGAGAATTTCATTTGTGGCCAAGGTGAGTGATTTGCATAGTTTTTGCACTAATTATGGTAATTAAGGGTAATTAGTGAAGATTAGCGAATTTATACACTAATAAATTCTGGAAAAACATCTAAAAATTCGAAAATAATATTTTATGCCTCTGGTAGAAATTTGGTTTAATTTGATTAAGTTTTGTTAAGCCTATGATTAGTTTTGCTTAAACATGCTTAAGGAAAAATATGGGGTCTTGGGTATATTTGATCCCTTTTGACACGTAAATTCATTGTTTTGGGTGTTTGTGGTTAGTTTGCTATGTTGCTATGACTGTTTGAAATGATTTGTGGTTGATTAGAATAGTTAGATTGGTCAAAAACGTCGTCGAATGGCGTAAACAAGTTGCTGGAAAAAGTTGTAGAAAGTTGTGTAGGGTTTCGAATCGGATCGGGTATGGGCTCGGATCGGATAGGAGAGCTGGGCAAGGAGCCCGACCAGAACTAGAACCTGGCAAAAAAGAAGTTTGGAAAAAAGGAAGGCCATTTCTTAGAGTTGGAGTTGGACAGAGGATCGGATCGGAGCTATGGAGCAGGATCGGATCGGAGTAGGCTAGGGAGCGGATCAGATCAGAGTAGGCTAAGGAGCGGATCAGAGCTATGGAGCGGATCGGATCGGAGCAAGTAAGCGAGCGGGATCGGATCGGGCAAATGGAGAAGAACAAGATTGGATCGGGGAACTTAGAGGGGAGCAACCACCGAACCGAGCAGAGGATGGGCACTATACTTCCGAACCGAACCGAGAAGGGATGGAGCACTGATCCAGGCATGGACTAGGACCACCGAACCGAACCGAGCAGGAAGGTTACACCGAACCGAACCGAGCTAGACGAGGAGCACCGAACCGAACCGTACGTGGGCTATTTCTACTACGCGATGACTTTTCTGAAGACCAACTCCAATTCGATCAAAACCCGAGATGCAAAGGAAGTTCAAATGAGGAGCTTTGACTCAGGATCCAGCTGGGAGCCAATGAGTGAGCTTCATGATTGGGCTTTGCTGTGGGTCGTGTGCCAAGGGGCTATCGATGTCTATGACTTTGGATCACTATGTATGGGAGGTACGAGAACGGATTCAGGGCCATAGTGGCCTAGGTACGACTAAAGGGCTATAGACCAATGAAGTGGGGTCATTTGTAAAGGTTTGGTCATGACTCCAAGTGGGAAGCTTGGTAGTAGTAGTAGTTGTACAAGTCGAACTCCATCACTACTTCGATGGGTCTAGTGATTGACAGTGGTGGACATCGCATGCTTTACGCATTGAGTGAGAGATGTGAAGATGGTTGCTATGGTTGACTTGTTTTCCATCATTACGACATACACACCCCACCCCCGTATTCTTTACACTATCTATTATGGCACCCCAGAGTATTGTACGGTATATGGTATTAACTCTTTGGTTGTAGGTCCAGGTTCAGGTATGGTTTAGTATACCTGTTATTGTTATGTCTAGATGCTTATCGCTCATACCAGGCTTTATGTCTAACCCAGAGTTTTATGTCTCTTCTTATTACTCTGGGCGCTCACACGAGCAGACTAGAGACAGGTTAGCTGGTGATGCACGGGTAGATGATCCGGAGACGAGCAGGAGGCTTCCACGTACGATATATATAGTATTCTCCCTGTATTGTTGAAGATCACTGCTTGGGCATTAGTAGTGCATCTTCTACTTCAGTTTTCTTTTGTTTTAGAGATAGTTAATTTGGGAAGTTGTAATAAGCTGTACTTGGATTTCCGCTGCTCTGATGTTGATGTTGATTTTAGTTATCAGCTTATGCACTGTCTCACCTGTTTTATGTCAAATATGTTATTATTATTCTATTTTACTCCATGCGCTATGAGACATTCTACAGGTTCCTCGTTAGTTAATTCCCTTCTTTCCTTTCTTTGATGACCGTTTCGTGCTAGTCGTGCATGTGTACAGCGCACTTTCGGAGGAAATACCGGCTGGTGCGGGGCGGGCCGTCACAACATACCATAAATAGATGGACATAATTGAGTCAATTATAGCCATAGTTAAATTTGGAATTAATTAATAATTTGAATAGGGAAAGTAATTCAAATTGGGGGATGATTAATTAGGTGTAATTATTCGTCTAAGACACGAGGTTAGGCTCTTTTGTGGTGTAAGACTGCCCGGACCCGCCCGGCAAATCCAGCTGCCACAAATACCAGTCTAACGTGGGAGGTCTTAGGCATAAATTAAATATGTAACAATTGTAAAGACACGAGGTTAGGCTCTTTTGTTGTGTAAGACTTCCCGGACCCGCCCGGCAAATCCAGCTGCCACAAATGCTAGTCTAATGTGAGAGGTCTTTATGAGGTTACGGTCTTAATGAATTAAGAAACACTTAACCAGATAAACATGTAGTGGGACATGAGGTGGTTAAGTGGGTGCCTTGGGTGGCATGTGGAATCTAGTGGGTGCCTTGGGTGGCATTTGAAATACGATTAGAAACACTTAACCAAAATTGAAACATGTAAGTGAACATGAATAAGAAGTGGGTTAAGTAGGATGTACTAGAGGGGACCAAGCTTAGGTGGATAGCTTGTGTCAAGTAATGGGGGCCCGTTTCCACCAGTAACCCATACGTATCTTTGTGGGCTCGACCCAAGTCAAGGACGGGACACGCATACTGGGCTTCACTGTAAGAGGCCAAATGTAATGACCCGCATTGGCAGAG
Organism: Allium sativum; assembly: GCA_030737875.1. Taxonomy (NCBI): domain Eukaryota; kingdom Viridiplantae; phylum Streptophyta; class Magnoliopsida; order Asparagales; family Amaryllidaceae; genus Allium; species Allium sativum. The sequence goes on from CM060916.1 coordinate 321,220,698, forward strand.
GTATTATAATTAATTAATTTAATTATATAAATGGTGGGTTAGTCAATTTAATGGTCGTGGAATTTAATAATGATGAGTATTTAATTAAAATAATAAATTAAATAATATATTTAATTCTGAAATAATCAGAATTGGCTGAAATGACGATATGGTGTGAACCGGATCATCTGTGATATTTAATTCAGCTTAGAATTGAATTTGAATAACGAATATATTATATAAATGACAGTTGAACGTATAGTTTATAATATAATTATAAACGAGCTTGAAATGGCGCTGTGGTTCGCTATTTGGCGATTTGAACTTCAACTGAATATACAGGGTTCGTTTTAAATCGGATTTCTATGAAACAAGAAACGTGTGGAGCTGGTGGAGTATATCTTTCTAGTGGAAGAGAAAAATCGGGATTTCATTGTGTAGATTTTGAGATATGTCCAAATCAATTTTAGAAAAGTCGTTGTGGAATTCCTTTATAATTTATAAAGGAATTATTTATATTTTAAAAAGGGAATTTCAATATAAATCGAATATCGATTTACTCGGGATTTGAAATATCAAGTTATAAATGCTAGTAGAGCTGTATGGTATGCCACTGTGAATATAGACGATAATATTTATTTATAAATATTTAATTTAATTATATTTAAAAATAATTTTATATTTAAATGGGTTATTTAGGACTTTAAAAATAGCCACTTTTGCAAACAGAGTCGGAATTCGACGAAACTAATTTTGTTGGATCCGCAATGTTAAATTATTGTTAGATGTCAAGTTTCATGATTTTTAGAGTCACTGTGTGGTCGTACGGATTTTTAGAGTGAAAAACAGTTAGTATTTTGACGGTTAAAAATACGCTGTGTGAGCATACGGAGTCGGAATTCGACGAAACCAGTTTCGTTGGAACCGTAATGTCGAACTCTACCTACATGTCAATTTTCTTGATTTTTGGGTATCGTGTGTGACCACATGGATTTTTAGAAGACGGATACAAATATAAAATGATAAATAAAATATCTATAAAATATCTAAAAAAACATCTAGATATTTATGTCCCCTATAAATACCACCCCTTAACCCTAAAACCTAATTCTCAAGTCAACAGACCAAAAACTTGCGTCGTTGCTTTTTATTTTTCCAGAAAAGAAAAATCGAAAGTGTAAATTCAAAATCAAACCAAATAAAAATCATTAAATCCTCTAACTCATATATTTGAGTTCCTCACATGATTCGCTACTGCCTGAGGGTCATTTTGAGCAGCTCGATAGCTGTTCTGGAGTTCAACGTTTGCGACAGTAGCCTAGGGTTCCACGATTTGGGTTTTTGGGAGCAATGGTTCTCGGATTCGATGCTAGTGTTGAGTTCGTCGAGAGGAGGAGGATCGTTTGTGGTTTCTGTGGGGGATTCGGTGATTGTTTGATTCGGTGGTTTACTGGGTGTCAACGTTTTGAGGCTAGCGACGAAAACCATTTTGATGGTTCGAGTATCACGTTGTGGGTATGAGCGGGTAGAGAGTATGGAGGAGTGTATGACGATGGTGTCGGTTTGAAGTTTCGTGGTCTGTGGAGGGAGCGGTGGAGGAGTAAAGGAGATGAAATGGTGAAACTTGGAGCAGGAATATTCACGGCAGTATTATTTGGGGGAGAACGCACTGTTTATAGCGGGTCTTGGGTGGACGGGCCGATATCTAAAAGGTTAAGGCCCATATGTTTATTTTATAACTTAAGTCCTATGTAAAAAGTGATTAAACGTCGTAACGCGATATCTATTTCATACGAGGTCGGATTCGCAAACCGTAAGTTGCATTGGGATCGTATGGACGAGAGCTTCACATTGAAACTGACTGGAAGTCCATCGGAGCTCGTTACAATTTATAGCAAAATAAATTGTCCGATCTAAATCAACGACAATTATCGTTAATTAACGATGATAGTCCAATGTGAGTAAAACTCACCAACTCTAAATAGTTCTATTTTTACAGTGTATTCTTAGAACTGTTAAAAATTGTCTGTTTGATTGTGTGTTGACTGTTCGATTGAACTGCTTGTCAGTTAGTAGAAATTAAATATATATATATATATGTATGTATATATATAAACCATTAAATATTTATATGTTGAATCTGCTATCAGACTATTTCATATCGAACTGAAAGTGATGTTATCTATATTGTTTAACATCTGTGATGCAGGGAAACAGGTTGGATTCCTCAACATTTATTTTACTGTGATTCATATATTGTGATATATGATGTGATATATAATCTGTTGTTGATTATGTGTGTTGGACGATATTTATCGTTGTTATATGGTATGTTAAATACCATAAGAAATACTGGATATGGGAAAAGGGAATTTCAAAGTGTATTTTGAAAATGAATTATTTATATAAATTCGATGGATTTTATATAGAAAAGGGAAAGGATTTTTATAAAAGAAATATTTTTAAATCAAAGGATAAGTTATAATAAAAGGAAATCATTTGTAAAGTGAAGAACCGTTACTAAAAGTAAATCTTTATAAATGAATAGTTTATTCGAAAAGGAGTTAATCGAATTAGTTATTCGAATAGAATAAAGGAGTTTATCAGATATAGTTTATTCGAATAGAGTTAAAGGAGTTAAAACGAATATGGTATTCGAAAATTAGTAAATCTAATTAGTTATTCGAAAGGAGTTAATCGATGTTAGTTTAATCGATTAGGGTTAAAGCAAAGGAGTTAATCAATGTTAGTTTAGTCGATTAGAGTTAAAGCAAAGGAGTTAATCAAATATAGTTTATTCGAATAGAAAGTAAAATGAGTTAATCGAATATAGTTTATTCGAATAGAAAGTAAAATGAGTTAACCGAATATAGTTTATTCGAAATAGAAAGTAAAATGAGTCGATCGAATATAGTTTATTCGAATAGAAAGTAAAATGAGTTAATCGAATATAGTTTATTCGAATAGAAAGTAAAATGAATTAATCGAATGTAACAACCCTGATTTTTGGGGTCAACTTAAAATTTTATTTTAAGTAATTCTAATGAGTTTATGCTATTTAAAATAATTTATTCTGAATAATAACGATTAAAAATTTATTTTATTTGAAGTAAGACTTTAAAATTTATATAAATTCCATTCCAGGGCCCGAAAGGGTGCGGTAATTTCAAATTTTTGTTTTGAACTTTGAAAAATTATATAAAATCGGTTTTAAATCGAAATTAGATAAAACAAGAAATGTTAGGTTCGTATTGTCAATATCTATATAATGAATTTAAGAAATTTAGATTTTAGATTATAATTTATGAGTTATGTCAAAATTTAATATTTTGAAAGGTCGCTGTAAGAATTTATATAATATATATATATGGTCCAAAAAGCTACTTTTTACATACGAAGGAAATTGAACTCGAAACCACATCCATTGAGTCCGTAATGATGTTTCTGCATTTAAAAAGTATAAACACTTATATATTTGGAGTTTCGAAAATTATTTGTTTAAAAATGTATTTTTAATATAAAATATATATAGCCTTGGAAAATAGTAATTTTTCAAACAGTGTCCGTTTTCAACGAAACCACTTTTGTTGGATTCAGAATATTAAATTATTTCTAGGTTACAAATTTTAGAATTTTCCGAGCTAGTACGTGAGCGTGGCAAAAGAAACAGTATTTTGTCAATTTCAATCAAAATTAATTGACTGAAAAATAGTCATTTTTCAAAAATTCTCAGAATTCAACGAAATTTTTTTTGTTGGATTCGTATCATCAAAACAAAGCTAAAAATGATTTTTTGGTCATTTTTAGAATTAAAATATAATTATAATTGATTTTTCAGTGTAAACGGGCAAATTTTTGACTTTAAAAATTCATTAAAAATCCATACGGGCTCAAAATTGAATGAAATTAATTTTCATAGGTCCACAGCATCAAAACATAGCTAAATATATTTTTCGAGAATTTTTGAAGTTAATGTGTGACCTCGGTGAATTTTCACGTACGGTACACATTAAAATATTAATAAAATAGTGTAATTATTCCAAAACTCATAACAGACCTCGGAATTGGACCCCAAGACATAGCCCATTGTGTTCAGAAGGTGTCAAAACCTTAAGAACGACAGTAAGCAGGCCTGAATCGGAGTTCGGACCAAAACGGGCTTAAACAGGCTGATTAACTAATAATTAATTAACCCTAATATTATATTATAAAAGGACCGACGGGTCTTCTTCTTCCTCTTCGTTTCTTTTAGCCGCAAGAACCCATTTTCCATCAGAAATTCAAACATCGATTTCTCCCTCATCTCACAACGAAATTCAACAAACTTATACTCGTTTCGAAGAGAAACCTGAGCTCTACGATCTCCGACAAGAATCACCTCGAACCGTGCCCTGTCGAAGCCGCACCAAGCTCGAGAACGGACGCCGAACGCAGCCACCTGGGCCCCACCACGTCAGTGCGCACCACCCCCAGTTCCCGGCGCAGAAACCCCTCTCGTAGCTCTCCGACGTCTCGCAAACGGTTCGGCAAACCGTCAACTACAACTCCAAAAATTCGCGATCAAAGTTTTGAACAATTATGGGTTCTAAGGTAGATTTTATTTCAGATTTTGTCACGCTTTATAGCGTCGCTGTGCAAGTTGTTAAAAGCCTGAATTTGATTTTTCATATGAATTTGTATTCGAACCATTCCAGATCTGAAATCACTTTGAACTCGAACACCAAACCTGATCGAACCTGAATCATCTCCTCTGACCAAACACGGTGAGAATTTTATTTTTAAATTTAATCTAATTATTTAATTATTATTTGCATGGTTGTTGATCGTAGATCTAAAAAGACATGATATTTAGAACATGGATCTGAACTATTCACCCCGTATGTTGTTGAATCTGAATTGTTTAGAATGACATGAGATTAGATCTAAAATTTTAAGTTTTAAATTTTGAATTAAGAATTAATTAAAATTAATTAATTATGTGTTATTTATTTAACCATGCTATGTTGATTTTGCATATGCTGTGTGAAATCCCATCTTGCAAATTACTTCGATGTTAGTTATTGAATCTGATCCTGTTGTTGTGTCTGGATGTTGTTATGTGACTTGTGATGAAATTTACATTCTCTTTTTATATAAAACGGTAATAGAGAAAAAATTTAACATTTATTTTGGTTTTAATAGGAAGTAAACTCACCGCATGTAAATTAACATTTTTAATGTTAATAAGTATAAAATTCAACCGCAGGATGCAATTAACATTTTTTATGTTAATATTAATAGTAATGTTAATATTAAAAAGTAATTTGACCATAGTATGTTATTAACATTTCTAATGTTAATATTAAAAAGTAATTTGACCATAGTATGTTATTAACATTTATAATGTTAATATTAAAAATTAATTTGATCATAGTATGTTATTAACATTTCTATTGTTAATATTAAAAAGTAATTTGACCATAGTATGTTATTAACATTTATATTGTTAATATTAAAAAGTAATTTGACCATAGTATGTTATTAACATTTCTAATGTTAATATTAAAAAGTAATTTGACCATAGTATGTTATTAACATTTCTAATGTTAATATTAAAAAGTAATTTGACCATAGTATGTTATTAACATTTCTAATGTTAATATTAAAAAGTAATTTGACCATAGTATGTTATTAACATTTGTAATGTTAATATTAAAAAGTAATTTGACCATAGTATGTTATTAACATTTGTAATGTTAATATTAAAAAGTAATTTGACCATAGTATGTTATTAACATTCCTAATGTTAATATTAAAAAGTAATTTGACCATAGTATGTTATTAAAATTCCTAATGTTAATATTAAAAAGTAATTTGACCATAGTATGTTATTAACATTCCTAATGTTAATATTAAAAAGTAATTTGACCATAGTATGTTATTAACATTTCTAATGTTAATATTAAAAAGTAATTTGACCATAGTATGTTATTAACATTTCTAATGTTAATATTAAAAAGTAATTTGACCATAGTATGTTATTAACATATCTAATGTTAATATAAAAAGTAATTTAACCGCATGGATGACATTAACATTTTTAATGTTAATATTAAAAAGAATAACACCGTAGGGTAAGTTAGCATTTTTGTTGATGTTAAAAATAAGAATTTACATTGTATGAGTAATTAACATTATTTTGGTGTTAATAATAAGTAATTTACTATGCATGAAAATTAACAATTTTTAATGATTACATAGAAATTTCACCGTAGGATGAAATTAACTTTTTTAATGTTAATACTATGAAAATCATTGCATAGGACAAAATTAACATTTTATTTAATGTTAATAATGAGTAATTTCACCGCATGTATGAATTTACATTATTGTCAGTGTAAATTAAATAGTGAATTTAACCGTAGGGAATGAACATTATTTTAATGTTAATATAAAGGGAATTTCACTGTATGTACATTTTACATAATTTATAATGTAATTAAAGAGAAAATACACCGTAGGATAACATTGTGATAAAAAATTAAATTTTCACAATGTGAATTAGAAGTAATGTTTACATTGTAAAGTATACATTTTTTTTGATGTAAATAAAATAGGAATTCACTGTATGACAAAATTTACATTTTTATTTGTGAATATAAAATAGGAATTCACTGTATGACAAAATTTACATTTTTATTTGTGAATATAAAATAGGAATTCACTGTATGACAAAATTTACATTTTTATTTGCAAATATAAAGTAGGAAAAGTTTACATTATCATTAATGTAAATATAATTGGAATTCTCAAAGTAGGAAAAGTTTTACATTATTATTAATGTAGGAATAATAGAAATTTTCACAATGGTAAGTTAACATTATTTTATAATGTCAACATAAAAGAGAATTGACCGTAGGTATTAACATTATTTTATAATGTCGACATAAAAGAGAATTGACCGTAGGGAATAACATTATTTTATAATGTCAACATAAAAGAGAATTGACAGTAGGAATAACATTATTTTATAATGTCAACATAAAAGAGAATTGACCGTAGGAATAACATTATTTTATAATGTCAACATAAAAGAGAATTGACCGTAGAAATAATATTATTTTATAATGTCAACATAAAAGAGAATTGACCGTAGGTATTAACATTTATTTTTAATGTTAATATTAAGTGAATTACTTCGTAGGAAAATTACATTGTTTTATATAATGCAAATAAAAAGAGGAGAATTAACAGTAGGATTGATTTACATTATACTTAATGTAAATAAAAAAGAGAATTGACCGTATGTATTAACATTATTTTATAATGTCAACATAAAAGAGAATTGACCGTAGAAATAATATTATTTTATAATGTCAACATAATAGAGAATTGACCGTAGGTATTAACATTTATTTTTAATGTTAATATTAAGTGAATTACTTCGTAGGAAAATTACATTGTTTTATATAATGCAAATAAAAAGAGGAGAATTAACAGTAGGATTGATTTACATTATACTTAATGTAAATAAAAAAGAGAATTTAACTGTAGGATAGCGTTAACATTATTTTTAATGTTGATATAAATGAATTTAACCGTAGGTACAGGTTTACACTCTTTTGTACAATTGACGGAGAATCGATAGTGTTATATGGAGTGTCAGTGTGGCATACTAAGATGCAATGATCAAGGTTTCTTGTTGAAAAGCAGAACCTTGTGGTGATGATCAGAGCATGGCCTATTTTAGGCGTAGATTTGTGTAACGTAACTTCGCGAGCCTCACCCACCGGTTGAGTCAAAAACGGGCGATGGGAACGCAGGGAGAGCAGCATGTTTCTTTCTAGATATAGTGATGTCAGGGACCTACCAGCGCTTACATTTTACTCAAGTGATGATGGAATTTTCGAGGCCTCGGTATTAGATCCTATAGGACCGGGAAACGTGTGTTCAGGAATTGCCAATCCGCTAAGCTGTATTTGCGGACCGGCCCTGCAGCTATCTAAGGGTTCTCTGCGGGGAATCCTGAGGCATTAGCTAGAGTGTCTCGAATCGGTAAGGAGCTCCGCCCTAGCCTTGACTTATGATGGAAACCAAAATCCAAATACGAACCGACGAATTTGATTGTATTACTAGTACGGAAGCATAGTATATGGTAGCTATGTTTCCTAGGATTAATACATTTATTTTGAAATGTTTTCATATACACTAATGATAATATTAGATTCGTATTTGCCGTATTTAGAATGTTTAATCATCACAAGGTAAAACCCTATGCTCTGGTGTGCGTTGCATTGTGTGATGGGACTTGGGTCTTATGGTGATTCCATTTTTCCAAAAGCATTGCGATATTTCACGTTGTTCTTATTTTTTTTCATGACACCTTAAATTATGCACGGCAACCCATTGGATAAAACCCGTTCCGCGTTAGCGGCATGGTATTTGGGTTTGCCATCTTATTAGTTGTTAAAGTAGTTAAGAATTCTCACACCAGTCCCACGACTGACCCATGGTTTGTTTCACCTTTTTGCAAACTTGGGTGCCCTCTTTTCTACACGGGCAGCCAAGTAACAGGTATTCTTTTGCCTGGAGTCTTTTCTTTAGAGCTGCTTATCATTTGCCTTGGGCCAGTTTTTGACGTAGAGGTGATGACTTGGAGCTACGAAGACTTTCTATCATTTTCTTTTATCGCATTTTCTTTTTCATTTCAAACACTAGACTTATTTCCATTTTATGTCATTTTTCTGCAAACTTGATGTAATAACTTATAATTCTGTGACAGTGGATTTTCTATTTGCTGATGACATTATATCTCCGCTGCTATGATGTTGTTACTATATGGATTTCCTGTGCTATGTTGTTTCTGTGACTTGTTATATTATATTTATGTTGTATTCCAATTGATAATCTCTTACTTTCATTCCCGTGGAAGTTTGGGGTTATCACATCGAATATATTTATTCGAATAGAAGCAAATGAGTTAATCGAATATTGTTTATTCTAATAGAAAGTAAAAGGAGTTATCTAATATAGTTTATTCGAAAGGAGCTAAGTGAAATAAGTAAATCAATAGCGTTAGTTAAATAGAGTTAATCCAATAGTGTTAGTCTAATATAGTCAATTGATAAGGGTTAATCGAATAGAGTTAAGTGAAAAGAGTCAATCGAATATAGCTATTCGAAGGAGGGTTAAGTAAGGAAGTTAGTAAAAGGAATATAAAGTGAACTTTGCCTATTTCAAAGTTAGAAATGTTGTTCAGTTAAGGTCTGAGAGGTAGTTCTACCCCAACTTGATTGGCTTCGTTTTTAACTAAGGAATAGTTAAGGTTCGGCAGTAAAGGAAATGGTTTGAGTTGGTATAGCGATGTTTGTTTAAACATCTGTCTAAGTCCAATGAAGAAGTTTTGGAAATGTTTTCCAAATAAGAAACCAGAAATGTTTTCTAATAAAGAAAACAAGAAATGGAAATGTTTTCCATTGTTAATAACGTATATTTTTCCAAATTTAGAAAATAAGAAATATTGAATACGGGGAAACAAGAGATAAGTAAATTAATGAAATAAAGAGATAAATGTTGAATGATGTTTGATCGATATAAATTTCCATTTGGAAATAATATCGTTTGTTTGCACATCTGTTTTTCTTCGATAGTTAAATCACAGACTATCGAAGTTTTGACCATTTTAACGTTGTTAATATGGAGAGACTAATTGGATTATTATCCAAAGAACCACTCTGTATTGGCATAAGCGTTGCGAATCACATATGCAAAAGGAAATTGAAGACGGAGTTATGCAAGGGCTATCCTGTTTACAGAATAGTGCCTTCGGTTCATCCTGTTCCTGGATGACTTGTATGGACTGATGTCTGACAGAGTATTTCCAGACGATCATGTACATTGATTTCTCCCACCGTACCAAGAGTGGAAGCGGAGAACGAAACTTCTTTTAGCTAACACATAATGTATGGTTGAGGACGTCAATCGGTGATTTGATGGATTTGACGACGTGGCATTCGAAGTGAATCTGATGTGATGATGAAGCGTAACCTCAAGCCTCATCAACTGGTAAATGACAGAAATCGGGCAGGCAGCATGGCTAAGTCGGTCGCACCGAAGTAGGGTGTATAATCACCTGATCTAAAGTTTCATTTACTTCAAAAAAATCTATTGTTTATGATGTCCCATTCGGGAAACGGTTGCTAATCCTAACCGTTGGTGATATACATTCGATACACTCAAGCGAAATGAGTGGTCGGTCATGTGTGGCCGGGTTGCAAGATATTCTTGTTGAACCCAGCGTATTCCTCTCTAGAGGTACACTAGCGAAAGGTGGTTCCATACCTTGTCATAGTTGGAAATCCATTACCCAATACGTGCTTGCGGTTTTGATTGTATACTATGCATGTAGAACGTGAGATGAAAGCGTTTCTGCTAGATGATTATTATATTGTGTTGATAGACATTATTATAATATGAAAAGGTTTTTGATATAAAGATATTTTGGATTCTCATAAGGGAAAAACCCGTTCCGTTATATGGCGTGGTCTTATGAGATATCAATTACCTGCTTGAACTGTTTTAAACTGTTTTACTCACACCAGTCCCATGACTGACCTGGAGTTTATTTGTTTGTTTTCCCTAAACTCTTGGGTGCCTAAATTTGTACGGGCAGTCAAGTAGTCGGGATTTACAGATATACTGGAAGAGCTTGGAGGAGAAGGCTTCAGGATTATATAGCTATAGTTATTTCCGTTGTGTTGTAAGTGCTGTACTTTGATAATGATATGTATATTCAAGTACAGATTTGTATTTCAAAGTTATGTTATGAAATATATTTATTCGTTCTGAGATTCGTGTTACTCTGATATTGTGTTCTTCTTCTTCTTCTATTCTAAGTTTCTATCTTATCTATTCTCACCCTCTAATTTCTTTCATTAATGACCGGTATTTACGACCCTTGGATGTTTGATATGTGTTGTATATTGGATAACCAAGGTCGCCAAAAACCCGGGTCATTACATCGAACCAGGTTAGCGGTGGCAACGCAAGTCTAATGGGTTCATATGCATGTGTGGACCCGGGCTGGTAGGTAAGATGTTATTGCATCGTGTAGGTATAAGCCGTGCATTCTTGGTGGTATTGGGTTGCCACTTTGGGGAGTGATACACCCCACTGTGGGGCCAGCACGGGAGCCGATCGCTTGGGGGTAGTGGGTACACCTAGTAGAGACAGGGGCAGGCAGCACCTTTGAAGGTAGCCAGGAGTGCACGAAACTACCATTATCATTATTAAGTTCTGTAGGCGGGATCAACCTTAGGGTAACTAGTGGTGGTGTAGTATAGTAAATACCTTATAGTGGTTTAGGTGCGCTTCAACGTTATCTTAGTTCAATCTTGTTTCCTTATTTACTCTGTCTTACTCAATTGTTCACAGTCATTTCCTTATTTTCCACCTTATGCCTTAGTCTAGTTATTTTGGGTAATTATATTGTTAAAGTTATCGCACTCGCCAGACTTTATGTCTGACTCCCTTTGTTTCCACCTCTTTTCTTCCTCCCCCCTCCCCCTAGGTGCTCAGGTTGGAACTAGCACCAGTGGAGCTTGATTTTGGACTGCTGTATCTCTGCTTTTAGAAGATTTCTTAAATCGCTGAAGTAAAGTTCAGCCTCTCTTATTTATGGCTATTTTGTATTGGGGATTATGTCTTTCAGTTTATGTACTTTGGTTTAGTCAAGATGGATTTCTGTACTTTGACTCTGGTTTTTGATGATGTAATCAAACATATGTGTTTACCGCTGCAAACTAATAAAATTTTAAATTTTTAGTACTTTTTATATCTGTCTTGTTGTTAAGTTTTTGTTCTATACTTACTTAAAACGCTCCATAGAAGTTAATGCATTCCCTTTGTGAGTGACATTAATGGACGTGGGGTGTTACAAAATCTAAAACCAAATAAAATTCGTACAGACAAATTCGGACGTGTGGCTACCCTACAAAACCTATCTATCTTTTATTTTAGTCAGCGAAATGTATAAACCTTACCGAAAAAGTTTCTCTAATTGAAAACGATGTTCCAATGGCTTGCCTCGCACACTTCTTCCTCTATAAATATCAGCTCACCCTTTGTTGTTTTAATTTTATTTTTCCTCCATCTCTAAAGTGAAAAAAAAGCAGCCCTCTTCACTAAATTCGAACTCAATCAGCATTTCTTATACACCAAAGCGACCTACGATGTGGCGAAGTTGGGATCTCCTCCTCACACATGTGGTCTTCGGTTTGGGTTCTGCAAAGTTTTCTGTTGCGGATGTACTGAGCACCATGACCGGGAATAGACTTCTTTATAACCGATGGGGGGGATTGCGTGGCGTCGGGTCCATGCTCATGGGAGCGAGAAGGATAACGTGAGGTCGGAATCGGAGGAGAAGTAGAGTAGAAGGAAGAAGCTTGGAGGGTAGGAAGTGATCTGGGTTTCGAAAATAGTGAAGTGAAGTTGGTTGCGTGTGTGGAGATGTAGCAGTTCGGTCGCACGTTGAAGGAGCGACAGTCTTTCCAAATGATGATGGCGAAGAAGTATAAAGGAGGACGATGGAATGTAAATGTTTGTGATGGTTATTATTTAAATAAGAAATAACGGAAAACGCAACTGCAAAGGCAAATGGGATGCAAAGCAAGTCTCCTTGTATGTCTCCAACGTGTCCCATGCATGCAAATGGGATACAAAGAGACTAGTGCCTTCCATGCAACTCATTAGCAACAAAATACTTTCTTAGGTAAAAAAAAAGAATAAAGAAAAAGAAAATAAATGAAACCGTTGGGAAAGAAATGAAAGTCGGTATGGCAGCATGATGGAGTACACAACAAGGGAAGTGGGAGTGTAAGAAGGTGGGAATGGAAGTAGGGGAGGTGAGAATGGAATGCACGGGAAAATTTTGTTTATGGAGAGAATAACGTATAGACAAAGGAAAGAAGTGAGGAAGGAAAAAGGGTAACGTTTTTGCATGAAGGGGGACCGTTTTGTTTTGCTATAGGAAACATATTGGTTTGGAGAGGAATATTTGAAAGGTGGAAGGCTGTGAAGTTTCATGGTAGTTGCGCCTTACTGTATACAATTAAAAAAGAAAAAAATGGAACCTTAATGATCGTGGAGCACGGTAATGTACGGAGGTGCGGTTGACAGATTGATGGATGATACAGTGAAGACTACAATGGTGCAAGGCTTTCGGTTGTGAACAAAGTGAGTATCATGTTTTAAACATGACTTAACTAAGTAATTAAATTTAAATTTGGTCGACAATAATTGTTATTAATCGAATTAAGCTATTTAAATAGTTTATAATAGTGGAACGTGAATATTTTGTTTATAGTGATCAGAACTACACGGAACAAGAGTCAATGAATCGCATTGACGAAGGCAAAGTATACAAGCCGGATTGGAATTTTTATAAGACAACGTGAACTGTCAATCGAAGTGAAATGGTGACTTAACTCTCACACCTTCTGAAATTATTTGAATGCTAAATTCATATAATTAAAATGTGTAGTTGATAAAATCGATTGATTGGATGCTATGGATGGCTACTGGTTGTTCGATTGACGTTATTTATATATTTGTAACAACCCTCAAATTTTGAACCAATTTAAAAATTTTATTTTAGAAATTTTAATGGAATTTTAAAAGTTAAAATAATTTATTTAAAATAATAATGTTTAAAAATATATTTAAATCAAAGTTAGAACGAAAATTATAATTTTAATTATAAAAGGAGTTAGAAATAGCATGGTAGTTTGAAAAGTCAAACTTGAACTTTGACCAAATGTATCGGATTCAAAATTTAGCGGATTTTAGTGAAACCAAAAATATTGGAATCTATTAAAAAATATCTTTCCAATAAATCTGAAAAATTGAAATTTCATAGCGGGAATCAAAAGGTATGCCCAGTTTAATTTTCAAAATAGTCGCTGTAGAATTTATATATATTTTAATATTAAAAATAGCCATTTTTCAAACGACCTCCGTTTTCGACGAAACCAATTTTTTTGGAACCGGAATGTCAAATTATTGTTAGGTTTTAATTTTCATAATTTTTCGAATTAATATGTGATCGTGGCAAAAGAAAACATGTTTTGTCAATTTCAGTCAAATCTGATCAACCAGAAAATGGCCATTTTTCAAACGGTCTCAGAATTCAACGAAATTAATTTTGTTAGGACTGTATCGTCAAAACATAGCTAAAAATATTTTTTTGGGATTTCTCGGAGTTAGTTTGTGACCCCGGTGAACTTTTACGTACGGTTGAATTAAAAATAAATGATTTATATTTTAAAAATAAAGTAAACATGCTGTAGACTTCGGATTTGGGCTTCGTCACTAGCGCCATTGCGTTCAGAAGACATCAAAACCAATAGTTAGACAGTAAGCATGCCTAATTCTGAGTTCGGGCCAAAACGGGCCTTAATCTGGTTAATTAATGATTAAAATAATATAAATATTAGAACCCTAACCCTATTCTAATATGACCAGCCACCACTTGCAATCTCCATGGCCTAGAATGGCCGACTCTTCCTTCCTCAAATTCTCCCAATCCACATAGAATTAACACCTCATTTTCAGACAATATTGGAGAGATTTTTGAGACTTTCGTTTCCATACGAATATGATTGGATTTCATGAAGAAAAATGCCCGGATTTCACCTCCAAATCTGTCACCTTAATGGACCCGCCGCACCCACCATAGCCCACCGCGGCCACCACCCTTTTCGGCGCACAAAGCCCTTCCCTCCCTCTTCGATTTGCCACCTTCCGATCGACTTCTAGTTTCACCAATTTCGAGAAAAGTGGAAACTTAATTTTGAACTCTATGGGTTCAATGAATGGATTGGAACATTGATTTGAGGAAGATGAGGAAGGTTGACTTTTTAAACTTTGACCAATCAATTTAATTAATTCAAATATTGTCCAATCTTAATTAAACCATATCTTGCTCGTACGGACTCGGATTCGAGCGATTTCAGGTGCGCCGCGATCGTGAGACCGAGATCTTCACAATGATACTGACTAGACCAGATTCTGAGCAAGTTGAATTTTTGACAAATTTTGGATCTGAACAGCATAGAACTCAATAACGATGTGAGATTTCTAATTTGAATTATTTAATTAGTTTAATTATTTTTATCGCTGATAAATAATTATATGTGTGTTAAGTAATTAGCTATGCGATGTGATGCAATTTTGATGATTGATCTGTTTATTCTATGTGTATGTATGATAGATCTGTTGTTTAAATTTAACATCTATATATGTTAGTCAAATAAAACATTTTCCCTTTTTCCAATATTTGTGGATTATGTGGATTAAACAAAGAAGAGTATTGAATTGAATTTATTGGTTAATTAGTGAATTGGAATAGAATTGCCGATTCAAGAAAAATCAACGTTTTGCTTATATTGTTGAACTGAATTTGATTGTCAATTTAATATAGAAAAACTATGTTATTCCTTATTTTTGAATTGATCTAGTTTATCAATTCAATACATCATGCTATGTGATTATTTTTGAATTGATTTAGTTTATCAATTCAACACACAATACTATGATATCATTTTCGAGTTGATTTAGTTTATCAATTCAAATGCTCAATATTACGTTATATAGAAATTGATTTTTTAATTGTGTTCTTTAACGCAAATATAACATAGAAATATAAGTTTCACTTTTTATTTGCATTCCACTATGCAAATAAACATTGGAAATAAGGTACACTTTTTATTTGCATTCCCTAATGCAAATATAACATAGAATTAAAAGTTCACTTTTTATTTGCATTCCACAATGCAAATAAAACAATGAAATTAAAAGTTCACTTTTTGTTTTGCATCCTTTAACGCAAATGAACATCGAAATTAAAACTAGTTCTTTTATTTACATCCAACAATGTAAATAAACATGAAAAATAAATTTGTTCTTTATTTTGCATTTCACAAATGCAAACAAACATGAAAATTAAAATTTGTTCTTTTATTCACATTCACTAATGTAAATATACACTGAAAATAAAATTTGTTCTTTTTATTTGCATTCACTAATGCAAATATATATGTAAAAATAAAATTTGTTCTTTTATTTGCATTCCACAAATACAAATATACATGAAAAATAAAGTTTGTTCTTTTATTTGCATTAACTAATGCAAATATATATAGAAATGATTTTTTTTTCTTTTATCCACATTCATAAATGCCAATATACATTGAAAATAAAATTTGTTCTTTTTATTTGCATTCACTAATGCAAATATATATGTAAAAATAAAATTTGTTCTTTTATTTGAATTTCACAAATGCAAATACGTATGTAAAAATAAAGTTTGTTCTTTTATTTACATTCACTAATACAAACAAAACTATAAATAAAAAGTTACAGTTTTATTTGCATCCCTTGTCGCAAATAAAACTAGAAAAAAAGAAAAATTACATTTTTATTTGCATTCTTTATTGTAAATAAAACATATAATAAAAAGTTATATTTTTATTTGCATTCCTTGATGCAAATAAAACTTGAAAATTACAAGTTACATTTTTATTTGCATTTCTTGATGCAAATAAAACATAAATTAAAAAGTTAAAATTCTATTTGTATCTTAGATGTGGATGAAACACAGTTTTAAAAAGATTACAGTTTTATTTGCATTTAGATACAAATAAAAACATAGTTTAAGAAGTTATATTTTTATTTACACTTTAGATGTAAATAAGAGAATAAAATTAAAGTATCATTTTTACTTTTAATTAGAAACAATAAAAAAGATTGTACATTAAAAATTACATTTTTAATGTAGTTTAGATTGCATAGAAAAGATTAGAATAAAAAGATTATATTTTTATTGTCATTTGGTTACAATAAAAAGATTAGAAAATAAAGATTACCTTTTTATGGTAATATTGTTAATTTAAAAGAATATAATATTTAATATTATATTTTTATTGAAATTTTTTCGCATTAGATTTGTCAAAACAAAAATTATCATTTTTTTCGCCTTTGAATTGCCAAAACAAAATAACCATTTTGGTTGAATTAGAATTGACAAAATAGGAATTGTCAACAAAGACAAAGTTATTATTTTCATTCGTTCATTGTAATAAAATTCTATACAATATCAAAGAGATATTTTTATCGTCGTGTTATATATTGTATATTACACTTCCATTTACAAGTTATCCATCTTGTTTATATGATTGGGACGATAATTTTCACACATCGCCCAAATGCATAAACAAATTACTATTTGTTTGTTGGATGAAACCCCACACGGGTATTGGGATATTAATTGACATGCACTAATTCCAATATTTAGTTGTAAAATGTACTCTGGTTGTTATTTGGATGTTTAATGATTATTTATCATTATTGTTGTCATATACATGCAATGTATGAAACCCATATAATTGAAATTATATGGTAATTGATTGAGTCACATTCCGATTTAGGATTTCTTTAAATAAAGAATATTTTAAATAAAGAGTATCCCTCAAAATAAAGAATATTTCAAATAAAGATTATATTTTTATAAAGAATATTGTAATATAAAGAATATGTTAATATAAAGAACCTTTTTATATAAATAATATTTTTAAATAACGAATATTTTAAAATAATACTCAACGAAGAATAAATGACGATTTCTATGTCCGCTTTGAATGGACACCAAATATAAAAATATATTTTTATCAAAACGAACTAGTTATTAACTAGGATAAATCTTTTAAATCAAGATTTAATGAAGTCTTCTAATTAATTGATATTTAATTAGATTTAGATTTTGGGTTGTCATGGATGGTGTCTTAAATAACACCGTTCTTAAACCCTGTATTAAAGAATAAATCTTTTAATTAAGATTTTTGGAGTTTCAAGTATATTTAGTAATTGGAATAAATTGATATGTGAATTGGGTTTATCGTGAACTGTGTTTTAAACAACATTTGTTCTTTAGCCCAATTAACAGTGAAATGTGATTTAAAATTTATTAATCTTTTATTAAGATTTATTTCTTTTCTAAAGTCAAGTTTTTCAATTTAATATATTAAATTGGAATTGAGTGGGAAGTCGATTTGATAATAATCAAGATAGGCTTCTGTAAAAGAAGACTGTTTCTATATATGGAATTTAAAAGGCTTTGTCGTTATTCCATTTATATTATTGGTCTGATACAGAGATTTATATCGGTTATATATTGACTTGATTTCTGTGAAAATTCCATATTTAATTGAAGGTGATTTTTGGTTTATAGTGAACAATATTTTTAAATAACATTGATTCTTTAGCTCAATTAGAGATAAGATTTATTTCTTAAATTGGAATAATCATTTAATAATGATTTTTGATATTAAAATCAAATTGGGGTTTGATAAATCTTTAAAAAGAAGATTAAAGAATAAATTTAAAAGAATTTATCTTTAATATAATTTATGGGAACCTTTCCCTAGTAATATGAATATTTTATCAAAAGAATATTCTGAATTGGAATGAGGCATTGGATGTATTTTTATAACACTTGATTTTTAAATGATAAAAAGTACGCGAGTTATTCGGAATGACCGTGTTTAACCCATTCTGAATAAACTACGACGATTAAAAGTCAAAGATGAAGACGGTGGTTGAAGACCGACGATCCTCACATCGAATGGATGAGGACTACTGATGCCTTTGATTGGAGTTGCTGCCTTGAAAAGGTTCCAGTGGTAGTTGTCCGGACGTATTGTTGATCGTTCGGATATGCGAGGTATAAGGTTCCTCCGGTTCCGTTCAGACCCAAAACGGACTTGTAAATGGATGTGTGTCTGACGTTGAATTTCGTTCTATGTAAATTGATTTCTATTAATATACAACCGTTGGTGGTGGAAAATTTATTCTCTTGCTTAACACCCTTCTCTGAGACGCATGAGCTCAGAGGTTATATATATTTGTAGTTATCGATTACAGTTGGTATCAGAGCTTTGGTTAGCTCAAATCTTTGGGATACAACTCATTAGAACTGAACAAAAGACTCATTAGAGATTGGATTAGTAATATCCAATAAGAATAACTCGTTTGAGATGGGATCAGTAGTATCCTAGAATGAGTGTGAAGAGTATTATATTTTATTTATTTTAATTAAAAATGCAAACAAATTTAGTTTTGAAAATTTAAAATCTTATTATACGTATTTGAATATATTATTTTATTTTATTTTTGACAAACGAGTATATAAAGATTTCGCATATACAACTAGCTAGCATGTATTCGAAACCTCAAATATACCAGATAGACATAGAATCACACTTTAGTCGCTCGGAGATGTTCTGATGGTGGTTCGAAACATCATCAGAATTTATGTTCGAGTTTTGAAAGTGGTATATCTATATATTTCCATCGACTGGTGTGAGAACCAAAACTAGATAGGGTCTGTCGCTGTGATTTGCACTAAAAATATGATCTTTTGACTATATATAAAAGTTATATATATTTGAAAAGTTAATCACCTAATTGATTGCTGGTTGTGATGTTTGATAATTAGTTTAACTAATTGAACCAATATATAAAAGAATGATAAATTTAACTAATATTGAACTGAACTGAAAACTGATTATGTAAGGACCCGTAACTTCCCCGTGAAGGAAAGCGCGGATACTTTTGAGGACAAGACAAAATAGAACGAAAAGGGAAGAACATTTCATTGTTATTACAACAATTCCATCAGATACAAGAATATACAGAGTATAAATGAATAAATTACATTCGATAAATATCAGAGATTAGAATAAATTACATTGCAGCGGAAAATATACAAAACACAACTAGAAGTGATCCACGGATACAGAGCTTTCCGAGCATCGTTCCAGCTGTAAATCAGTATCCCGTGAATATAAATCTGCAAAACCAAAACTACTAGCTGCCCGTGTCGAAAATAAGGGCACCCAGAGTTAGGTTAAAACAATAAACTCCAGGTCAGTCATGGGACTGGTGTGAGAACTAAAACAATTATTTAAAACTTTACTTTAGAAGAGAGTAATTCAAGGGACCACGCCGTATAACACGGAACGGGTTTCCTCCCAAGAATACTAGTGCATATAACAAAACAACGCAATGCTTTTTGGAAAAACGAAGCTATTATAAGACCCAGGTCCCATCACACAATGCAACGCAAGCCGGAGGATAGGGTTTTCCCTTATAATAGCCAAACATGCTTGGTACGTTTAAAATAAATCATTTGATACTGTTATCAGTGTATAGTGTCAAAACAATTTAAATCATAAATATCAATCATAGGCGGCATGGGTACCATCTATCATGTCGCCGTACTAGTTCTACAATTAAAACCGCAATATCACGTATTGGAAATTGGATTTCCGTCATGAGTTGAGGCAAGGGGCAAGATCCTCTCCGCGTTCAAGACACTCTAGCAAATGTCTCAGGACCCCACTATGATCCTTTGGAACCTCCAAGGTCGGTCCTCCCTTACTTTTGAGGATTGGCAATTCCTGAACACACGTTTCCCGGTCCTTACAGACCTATATCCGAGGCGCCTCGTATCCAACAACCACACAGGTGAAAAGTATACAAATGTCAGGGCTGGTAGGTCACTGACACCACCCTAGCTAGAAAGAAACGTTGTGCACTCCTTGGGTCCGTATCCCGTTTTTGACTCATACCGAGGTGTGAGGCTCACGAATTCACGTTATACACAAAGCTACGCCACACAGGCCGTGCTTTGATCATCAACCACAAGACTTTGCTTTTCAACAGAAGCCTTGATCAATTGCCACTTACGCGTGCCACACTGGCAATTCACTCCATGCGACTGATGTCCATCGATATACAACCTCAGAACTTGTACGTCTCAGAGAAGGGCGTTAAGCAAGAGAATAAATTCTCTGCCGCCAAACAGATGTATATTTTATAGAGATCAATCAACACTGAATAAAATCCAATGTCAGACACACAATCCATTTACAAGTTCGTTCTGGGTCTGAACGAAACTGGAGGCACTTTCCTCGCATATCCGTCCATCTCCAAGTACGTCTGGACGATCACCAACTGTTTCCCTCATCTTTGGTGTACAGCCCAATCGAGATCATCAGTAATCAACCAAGCAATGTGAAGACTTCCGGTCTTCAACCACCGTCTTCATCTTCGACATCTCGTCGAATCGGTTATTCAGAATGGGTATAAACCCGGCCTTTCTGAATAACCCACGTATATGATAAACAAATGTTATACTAACACAACGAACGCCTCATTCCAATTCAGAATATTCTTTTATTCACAAAATCACATTCTTAGGGAAAGGTTCCCATTAATTTTATCCAAGATAAATTCTTCTAAATTTATCCTATAATCTTCCTTTGGATATCATTTCTAACTAGTCGGGATTAGCGAACCACACCGAAGTAATTATTTATTTTATTTCCTAATCCCAACCTATATATCCCATGGAGAAAACTGGTAATGCTCCACATCTAACACCACGGTGTTACCGGTAAAATTAATTACCATTTCACGTTCAAATCTAACTAAAGATTTAACTATCGCCTTGGAGCAAAACTGGTGATACTCCATTCTCGATCACTTTCCAAATTTGATAATTCAAATTATCAATTCACATTTCAATCTAATTAAAAATTCATTAAAACTCCACTTAGTTTTAATCTTTTCAAAAATCAATATCCTGTCTTTAACTGGGTTAAAGAACCAATGTCATCTAAAACACGATCCACGATAAACCCAAATCACATTTGATATTAAATACAAGGCTCTGAATAGAAAATATATCGGCTTATATTCAATATCAAATTCTGAAACCAACAAATATCGTATTGGAAATAACGATATAAAATATATCTTTCAAATTCCCATAACAATATCTGTATAGTCACGAAATCAAACATCGAAATATTCCGAAGATAATTTCGATTCAACTCCAGTCCAATTCACGTATTGGGAACATTGATTATTTTTAATATCACTTTCAAATTCAATTTATTTATTTCAAAAATAAATTGATTTTAATTCTAGTTCAAAACTAGTTCATTTTCGACAAAAATATATTTTTATCCTTTCAAATGTGGAATTTTTCATCCCAGTTCTTCCCAATTCATATATTATGATTTTACACAAATTATCAATATTTTTAATAATTTTATCAAGGCCCGTACAGTCGATTTCCATCAACGGCCATCGAACTGCACTTACACCGACCTTTTCCAATTTTGATTTGGACATAATTCCAAATCAAATCGTTAGATTTCAAATTTCTAATATTCATTGGAAAGATCTTTTCGATACGAACCCAACGGTTCCAGTTTTACGAGAATCCGACGGTCGGATCTCCCGCAACATCAATTCGTAGTCAATGGTCGAAATTCACGAACTACCGCGGCGCGGCGCATTCTATTCAGGCCATTATATATATAATATATATATATTTCGTCGATTTCCTTTTTAAAACGTATTTTATAAATCGTTTTAAATTTGTTTTCAAAACCATTGCAACTTCTTTTCAAATACAAATCAAAATTGAATTTTTCCTTATAAATTCGATTTAAATTCATTTCAAATTGATTTCAATTCAAATCGATTTTTAATTCAATTTTAGTTCGTTTTCAATTTCATTAAATTTCAATTCGAATTCATTTCTATTCACTTTCAATTCGAATTCATTTCTATTCACTTTCAATTCGAATTCATTTCTATGCACTTTCAATTCGAATTCATTTCTATGCACTTTCAATTCGAATTCTAATTCTGTTCAAAATATCAGATTTTGAAATCACTTTCGATATTCATTATAAAATGAATAAAATCGATATAAATATCGTTCATGTCAAAATGGCGTCAATCTAATCAGCACGGCTTTATATATTTCAATAAATTTGTTATTCTATTCAACAAATGAATATATATATTCCATTTAACACATGAATCTATATTTCTTTCAACACACGACCAATCTCAACATATGAGTACTGTCAACACACGACTATTTTTATATTCAACACATGAATTTTCTTTTATAATATTCATTATTTTCCCGATTGGAATGAGGCCCAATCAATCACCATATAATCTTAATTATATGGATTCCATACACCACATGTATATAATAGCAACGATAAACAATCAACCATCATCCAAGGTGCACCACACAACTGCATAAGCATCAAATATAAATAATCAACGCTTACACAATCTGTCGACCAATCGATCGACATACAATTAAATAATTGGGATTAGTGTATGCCAAATTTCATCCCAACACCCGTGTGGGGTTTCAAATCAACAAACACAGATTTTTATTTGTGCAGTTGGGCGATGTGTAAAATTTATCATCCCAATCAATATCCGTCAAATCAGTGTATATAAACAAATTGGCCGATTTGTTTATAAATATTCATTTATTCACATTCACATTAAAAATTATATTTTTAACGATAAAATATTTATTTCAACTATCTACATTTATTATCGATTTCACATCAACATCACAAACAATTTTCACAACACATCAAACAAGCATACAAGCCGTCCATGGTCTGTGGACGACGGGTGTCGGGTGCTGCTAAGCACCGTCTGCATCCTAGTATATATATATAACTAGAAAAAGAAATTTAGAGTGAGAAGTTCTCACCGACTAGCTATCCCAACTCCACGACACTTTTATTGTAGGAAATCATCGCCGTTCTCGCCTTTTGTCACTTTCGTTGCACGTAGCCACTACATATAAAAATCACATTTTTATATTGTTGCTATGTATGTAAAAATTCTATTTTTACACCACTACTACATAAATAAAAATTCTATTTTTATATCGCTACTATATAGATAAAAATTCTATTTTTATATCGCTACTATATAGATAAAAATTCTATTTTTACATCGCTACTATATAGATAAAAATTCTATTTTTACATCGCTACTATATAGATAAAAATTCTATTTTTACATTGGTGTTCATATAATAAAGATTACAATTTTATCACACTATTCTCTATATAAAGATTTCGCCCTTTCAAATATAAAGATTTCGCCTTTTCTATTATAAAGATTTCGCCTTTTCTATTATAAAAATTTCGCCTTTTCTATTATAAAGATTTCGCTTTTCTATTATAAAAATTTCGCCTTTTTATATTTCATCACTATAAAAATCACATTTTTATTTTGCTACATATATAAAGATGATATTTTTACTATCTATATAATATAAAAATTATATTTTTCATCTTCTACAATATAAAAGATTATATTTTTCATCTTCTACAATATAAAAGATTATATTTTTCGTCTTCTACAATATAAAAGATTTCGCCTTTCTACTTAAAACAACATCGTCCTTACTTCAATAAGAACCAAATCTTTGTAGAATTAAAAATCAAATCTTTTTATTGAAAAATCTCTTCCTTTCAATTTGGTAGAATATATAAAATTGATTTATATTTCAAAAACAAAAATCAGAAAATAAACAAAGCCGTTTTAATTATCCTAAACCGAATATTTAAACTAAATTAAAATAAAATAAAATAAAATAAAATAAAATACTTATAGCGTCTAGAGGAGGGGGGTCTCGAGCTGACGGAGCTCGCATCGGAGCTGTGGAGGGTCGGGGGGGAGGGGGGTGCTGGGGGTTTTCAGGAGGGCAGAGCGAGGAGGGAGGCTAGGGTTTTTGGGTGGTGGTGGCAAGAGGAGAGATGGGGAAGAAGGAGGCGGCGGTTGCTGAGGGGGGAGGCGCGCCTCGCGTGGCGGTGCGGTGGGCGGCGAACGCTCAGGGCGGATCGCGATTTCTTCCAGGTTCTTTTCTTCTTTTTATTCAATTCTGACTGAAACGATGAAAGGGGGGCCAGCGGTTTTGAAGGGGAGGAGAGAGGGTTTTTTTAATTTTTAATTATTTTAATTATTTAACTTTCAAAAAAGTTGACTTTTTCATACGACCTCTAAACGAGGACCACCGCCTGTCGTCCGTAGCGTTTTACCCCCATTCCGAACACAATGGGATATGTACCATCAGCTGGTTCGATCGTTTCGATCAGTTTTCGTCAAAATCAACATATAACTCTATATATTGAATTTGAACGCACATTTCATTTTACCGGGGTCACATACTAACTCTATAAATCCCAAAAGAATATTTTCTAGCTTCGTATTGACGATACGGTCCTAAGAAAACTAGTTTCGTCGAATTCTGAGACCGTTGGAAAAATGGCTATTTTCCAGTCGATTAAAATCAACTAAAACTGGTCAAATGCGTTTTCCTTTGCCACGCTCACATATTGATTCGAAAAATTACGAAATTTGAAACCTGGCAATAATTTGACATCACAAATCCAACAAAAGTGGTTTCTTCGAAATCCGAGGTCGTTTGCAAAATTTCCATTTTTAAGGGCTTGAATTCCATAGCGACTATTCCGAATTTTCAACTGGACATATCTTTTGATTCCCGCTATGAAATCCCGATTTTTCGGATTCTTTGGAAAGATATTATCAAATAGATCCTATTGTTTTTGGTTTCACTAAAATCCGGATTGTTTTGCACCCGGTACATTCAATTGAAGTTTGAAATCGAATTATCGAATTACCGCGCCATTTTCAATCCTATTTATAATTATATATAATTATTTATATTCTAACGACGACGTATATAAATATATACGTCTGAATCTATTCAAAATAAATTTCTCGTCGATATTATTTAAAATAATTCATTTTAAATGTTCAAAATTCGCTAAAATTGCCAAAATAAAAAAATTTAAACTGGCCCAGAATTTACGGGTTTTTACAATCTCCCCCGCTTAAAACTTTTTGTCCCCAAAAAGGAACAAAGTCGAAAGTGGTTTGATTAATCAACTCTACGTTCGATCTGGCTTCCATTCTCCAACTTTTTCAGTTTTTGAGAATTTTCAAATGCTTCAAAAATTTGGCTAACACCCAGAATTTTCGAAAAATTTCGCCATAACCTCCTTTGTACGGGGAGAGGTTTGGAAATTTATTGGGCCGTATTAGGTACCCAATAAATCCTAATAAGCACACACATATTTATAGTGATATATTCTGGTGTTTACAGGGGAGCGTGTATTGATAATAACTCCAGAGAATAAATTATCGTCACCCTGTCAAAGCCTGAGGGAGTGTGTATTTTAAATGCTCTAGAGGATAAATCCTCGTCACCTCGTCCCGTGTGGGAAATAAATAGTCCATGTGCCTTATCTAATAACTAGAGAGACGTGATTATTGTCAACTCTAGACCCGTGTGGGTTTTTTATTAATCTGGCAATTTTATCGTTACAATTTAAATAGTCCATATCAGTCATCAGTTCAACCTGTAAAATATAGTCATCACCATACAAGCCTCTCGCTCGTATGGTAAATCTTCCACCTCGTCACACAAGCTCCAAATGCTTGTGTGGTATATGATGAAGTATGCCTATCTTCCAGAAGTATGCCGTGTGATGTAGTTCAAAATTAATTGTTGCTATCCTATGGCGACATTTATTATTTCACACAGAATAACCAGCACTCCGCATCCAATGACATTCACAGGAGTTGATATAATAATAAAAGTGCCCATCCAACTCATTAAGGTTTACCTATTTGTCGGGCACGCAAATAAAATCTTTACTCAACAGCTATCCAATTTTCTATTCAAACATATATAATGCACAAGTATATATTTCTAACTATTTTCTAATCAGTTCAATGTGTGATTTAATTGAATAAATTTGTTCTGGTTTTTATGGATGATATTCTAATCTTCTCTAAATCAAAGGCCGAAAAGGAACATAACAATGGAAGCAGAAAAGGAACGAAGCCGAAAGTTGTTTAACAAATCAACTCAACTTCCATTATTTTGACTACGGCTTAAGTTCTTCAACTTTTCAGTTTCTAAGAACTTTTCAAAATTTTCAAAAATTTGGCTAACACCCTAAATTTTCTAAAATTTGGCTAACACCCTAAATTTTCGAAAAATTCCGCCATAACCTCCCCTGCACCGGGAGCAACGGGGAAATCCCGAAATTGCCATATAGACCTTCTGATCTCAAAAAGAAAAATAAAAAGCCAATCGGCTCATAAAATCATCATCACCCAAACCAAACAGTAAATTATAGTAAACATGTACCTATTTGTCGGGCAAACAAATTTTATTCTCTGCTCTAGCCTACTTGCTATGACCTGTTCAATGTGAGTACATGTATATGCAAGCAAATGCGACCAATTTTCAATACAATTCAATATTTGGTTCAATTTGTCATAACGGTTCAAAATTATCAAACAAGTAAACAAACAACACAAACATCAATCAATTAGTGGATTAGAGTTTCAAATCCATAAATTTGATTTATACAAAAATCATGTTTTTGATGCCAAATCACAACAATGAATTCTAGCTATATTTTGGTTCTCACACCAGTCTGATGGAAGTATATAGAAACCACACCTTCGAAACACGAACATAAATATTGATGATGCCATGGTCATTATCAACATCATCTCCGGGCGACTAGAGTGTGATTCTATATCTATCCAGTATATTAAAACTTCGAATATACGTTCATGACGCGTATACGTGAAATCTGTATATACTCGATTGTCCAAATTCAAAATAAATAAATATTCAAATACGTTTAAAGCGATTTAAATTTTTAAAACAATATGGTTTTCATTTAAAAATTATACTCTTCACACTCGTTCTAGGATACTACTGATCCTATCTCTAACGAGTCATTCTAATCGGATATTACTAATCCAATATCTGATGAATTCTTTCGTATGGTTCTAATGTGTCTTGTTCTCGAGCTCTGTAAACCAAAGCTCTGATACCACAGTAAGGACCCGTAACTTCCCCGTGAAGGAAAGCGCGGATACTTTTGAGGACAAGACAAAATAGAACGCAAACGGAAGACCATTTCATTGTTATTACAACAATTCCATCAGATACAAGAATATACAGAGTATAAATGAATAAATTACATTCGATAAATATCATAGATTACAATAAATTACATTGCAGCGGAAAAATATACAAAACACAACTAGAAGTGATACACGGATACAGAGCTTTCCGAGCATCGTTCCAGCTGTAAATCAGTATCTTGTGAATATAAATCTGCAAAATAAAAACTAATAGCTGCCCGTGTCGAAAATAAGGGCACTCAGAGTTTAGGTTAAAACAATAAACTCCAGGTCAGTCATGGGACTGGTGTGAGAACTAAAACAGTTATTTAAAACTTTACTTTAGAAGAGAGTAATTCAAGGGACCACGCCGTATAACACGGAACGGGTTTCCTCCCAAGAATACTAGTGCATATAACAAAACAATGCAATGCTTTTTGGAAAAATGAAGCTATTATAAGGCCCAGGTCCCATCACGCAATGCAACGCAAGACGGAGGATAGGGTTTTCCCTTATAATAGCCAAACATGCTTGGTACGTTTAAAACAAATCATTTGATACTGTTATCAGTGTATAGTGTCAAAACAATTTAAATCATAAATATCAATCATAGGCGGCATGGGTACCATCTATCATGTCGCCGTACTAGTTCTACAATTAAAACCGCAATATCACGTATTCGAAATTGGATTTCCGTGATGAGTCGAGGCAAGGGGCAAGCTCCTCTCCGCGTTCGAGACACTCTAGCAAATGTCTCAGGAACCCACTATGATCCTTTGGAACATCCAAGGCCGGTCCTCCCTTACTTTTGAGGATTGGCAATTCCTGAACACACGTTTCCCGGTCCTTACAGACCTATATCCGAGGCGCCTCGTATCCAACAACCACACAGGTGAAAAGTATATAAATGTCAGGGCTGGTAGGTCACTGACACCACCCTAGCTAGAAAGAAACGTCGTGCACTCCTTGGGTCCGTTTCCCGTTTTTGACTCATACCGAGGTGTGAGGCTCGCGAATTCACATTATACACAAAGCTACGCCACACAGGCCGTGCTTTGAATATCAACCACAAGACTTTGCTTTTCAACAGAAGCCTTGATCAATTGCCACTTACGCGTGCCACACTGGCAATTTACTCCATGCGACTGATGTCCATCGATATACAACCTCTGAGCTCGTACGTCTCAGAGAAGGGCGTTAAGAAAGAGAATAAATTCTCTGCCGCCAAACAGATGTATATTTAATAGAGATCAATCAACACAGAATAAAATCCAATGTCAGACAAACAATCCATTTACAAGTTCGTTCTGGGTCTGAACGAAACCGGAGGCACTTTCCTCGCATATCCATCCATCTCCAAGTACGTCTGGACGATCACCAACTGTTTCCCTCATCTTGGGTGTACAGCCCAATCGAGATCATCAGTAATCACCCAAGCGATGTGAAGACTTCCGGTCTTCAACCACCGTCTTCATCTTCGACATCTCGTCGAATCGGTTATTCAGAATGCGTATAAACCCGGCCTTTCTGAATAACCCACGTATATGATAAACAAATGTTATACTAACACAACGAACGCCTCATTCCAATTCAAAATATTCTTTTATTCACAAAATCACATTCTTAGGGAAAGTTTCCCATTAATTTTATCCACGATAAATTCTTCTAAATTTATCCTATAATCTTCCTTTGGATATCATTTCTAACTAGTCGAGATTAGTGAACCACACCGAAGTAATTATTTATTTTATTTCCCAATCCCAACCTATATATCCCATGGAGAAAACTGGTAATACTCCACATCTAACACCACGGTGTTATTGGTAAAATTAATTACCATTTCACGTTCAAATCTAACTAAAGATTTAACTATCGCCTTGGAGCAAAACTGGTGATACTCCATTCTCGATCACTTTCCAAATTTGATAATTCAAATTATCAATTCACATTTCAATCTAATTAAAGATTCATTAAAACTCCACTTAGTTTTAATCTTTTCAAAAATCAATATCCTATCTTTGACTAGGTTAAAGAACCAATGTCATCTAAAACTGTAATGACCCGCATTGGCAGAGGTATTATGATTAGTTTATTTGATTATATCAATGGTGGTTTAGAGGATTAAATGGTCATGGAATTTAATAATGATGAATATTTAATTAAAATAATATATTTAATTCTGAAATAATCAGAATAGGCTTAAATGACGATATGGTGTGAACCGGATCATCTGTGATATTTAATTTAGCTTGGAATTGAATTTGAATAACGAATATATTCAATCGACGACAGTTTGAAAGTATAATTATAATATAATTAAAATCGAGCTCGAAATGGCGCTGCAGTTCGTAAATTGGCGATTCGAACTTCAACTGAATGTACGTAATTCGTTTTAAGCCGGATTTCTGTGAAACAAGAAACGTGTGGAGCTGGTGAAGTATATCTTTCTAGTGGAAGAGAAATATCGGGATTTCGTCGTGTAGATTTTGATTTATGTCCAAATCAAATTTCAGAAAAGTCGCTATGGAATTCCTTTATGATTTGCGACGCTTTATTTACGTTTTAAAAGGGTTTTTCAATATAACTAGAGATCGGGTTTGAATTTAGACAAGCTTCTTTTGGGAAGTAGTGATAATTTAATTTTTAGAATTTTATGGTAATTTTTAATTAATTAAATAAGTAACTTTTTATTTGGAGTATTTTGCACCCTGAAATCTATATTTTTGGGTTTCACAATATGAGTGAAACTACTGGTATTTTTATATTTTTGGGATCACGGCACATTACTCGATTTAATAATATTTCGATATCAGTCCATGGACAAACAGAGTTTCGCATAATGGGGTACTCTCGGATGTAAGACAAATACCCTAACGTTAGACTTCATCCTCTGGATGAAACAAAGACACGGTTGCCTTTTTCTCAACCACTCGTTCATATGTGGCCTCAAAACTTGGAAACGTGGACCTCCAATATAAAAAATAAATAAAATCCTTATATAAATACCCTTATACAAACGTTATGACCTAATCTTCGGTAGAAAACTAAACTGGCCGCCACGCTTATACATCCTCAAACAATTGAATCTCCTCAAATACTAAACAAAATTGAGCGAGGTTAGATCCTTTAAACTCGTATGATCGAGAGCTCCATCCTCATGTACTTTATGTTGGGTGCGGTGCAAATGGATGAAACTCGAACGATGGAGCAGTGAAATAGGTTTGAGGTCAAGGAGAGTTGTGGCACGTCGGAGGTGGATGTTGTTGATGGCGAGATGTAAGCGCTTGCGATGGAAGGTAACTGGTGAAGTGGTTGGAGTTGTGTACAGGAGAGTTTGTTGAAGGGGTATACGGCAGTTGAAGTTTTGACAGTGGGGATTAGAGAGCAGAAGGGTGGTGGAGTTATTTGACAGTACATGGAGCAGAGAGAACTAAATAAGTGAAAGGATTCAATGAACTGGAAACCATGATTTGATGCAAGTTTTTCGAGGATCTTCTGTATGGAAATGTCGCACCAGTGGTGTTGGGTACGTGAGAAAATCTTGAAATCCAAATACATGTTTTAAATAACCTTTCTATATTCAAGATACGAAATGGCATCTGTAGTGGGAATTTTGAAGGATCTGAAGAAAACTAATGTCATGAGTTTCTCTTCGTTGCTGTGGGGTTTTGTAGAGTTCGAACACTGATCTTGCTCACTGGAAAACAACTAGCGTCGTCTAGGGTTGAGGAATGGTGAAGCCTTGGGGGGAATTAGGTTCGGAGTTCGGTTACGAGGTGGCCGGAGTTGAGTTCTTCGAGCAAAGATGAGCCGGATGGTGTGGTTTGATGAGGTTCCATGATATTTGGTATCGATACCTCCTCTGTATATCCTTGGTTCATGAGTGCAGTTTGAGAATGGACAGCATGGGGAAACTGTTGAAAACATTTGCAAATGAAACATGAGTGCATGGGGATCTTGGTAGTTCACTGAAGCATGTGTGAAATGATATTGACTAAGGAGAGTTGCGGTAACCGATGAGAAATTATACAAGCAGGTTAAGGTTTAAAGTGGGGAGGTGTACACAGGAGCTCACGCATTTTAATTGTGGAAGATGAGATGAAGTATAGTTGGTTTTGTTTAAAAACTTATGTCTGCGAATGGATAAATGGAGAATGGCCTGTGTAAAGTGAAGCTTGCGGCTATTGGTTGGAAGTGAAAGCACTCACGGGTCACGGGGATGGAATTGAAAATGGGCCGATCGAAATAAAAGGTGACAGCCCAATTGAATAGTAACTTTAAGATTTAATTTAATTAAATATGCGTATCAACTTTTAAATACTATATCTCATGCATACGAAATCAGAATTTGACGAAACAAGATCCGTCAGGACCGTATGGACGGGAGCAACACAATGACACTGACCGGGAGTGAATCCGAGCTCGCTACAATTTATTGTAAAATAAATTGTCCGTCTGAATCAAACCGAGAGATGGTTATCGTTATTGACGATGATCGTCCAATGTGAGTAAATCTCACTAACTCTAAACAGTTTATAATTTCATGTTGTATTTTTAGAACTGTTAGATATTGGCTGATTGACTGTATGTTGACTGTTTGATTGAACTGCTAGTCAGTTAGTTGAATTTCTATATTGATTCTGTTTAACAGAATATATCATATGGAACAGAAAAGTGATGTTATATATATTGTTTAACATCTGTGATGCAGGGAGACAGGTTGGAGGAATCCAACTGGATTCCTCAACATTTATTTTACTGTTTTCATTTATTGTGATATATGATGTGTTATATAATCTGTTATGGATTATGTGGGTTGGAATGATGTTGATCATTGTTATTCAATATTGTAAATATCATAAAAGAACCTGGGATGTAAAAAAGAGAGTATTTCAATGTATATTGAAATAAAGGACTTTTATAAAATCACAGGATTTTATAAAAGGAATTTTTTTTATAAAACGAACACGGTTTTATAAATAGGAAATATTTATTTAGACGGTAAATAGAAGTTATAAATAGGAAATATTTGTAACGGTAAATAGAAGTTATAAATAGGAAATATTTGTAACGGTAAATAGAAGTTATAAATAGGAAATATTTGTAACGGTAAATAGAAGTTATAAATAGGAAATATTTGTAACGGTAAATAGAAGTTATAAATAGGATATATTAGTAACGGTAAGTAAACGTTATAAAAAGGAAATAGTTGTAACGGGAAACGTAGTTTATCAAAAAAAGAGATAATCGATGTTAGTTTAATCGATTAGTGTTAAAGTAAAAAGAGATAATCGATGTTAGTTTAATCGATTAGTGGTAAAGTAAAAGGAGATAATCGATGTTAGTTTAATCGATTAGTGTTAAAGTAAAAAGAGATAATCGATGTTAGTTTAATCGATTAGTGGTAAAGTAAAAGAAGATAATCGATGTTAGTTTAATCGATTAGTGGTAAAGTAAAAGGAGATAATCGATGTTAGTTTAATCGATTAGTGGTAAAGTAAAAGGAGATAATCGATGTTAGTTTAATCGATTAGTGGTAAAGTAAAAGGAGATAATCGATGTTAGATAATCGATGTTAGTTAATCGATTTGAGTTAAAGCAAAGGAGTAATCGAATATAGTTATTCGAATAGAAAGTAGAATGAGTTAATCGAATATAGTTTATTCGAAGAAAGTAAAAGGGGTTATCGAATATAGTTTATTCGAAAGGAGTTAAGTGAAATGAGTAAATCAATAGCATTAGTCAAATAGAGTTAATCCAATGGTGTTAGTCCAATAGAGTAAATTGATAGGGGTTAGTCCAATAGAGTTAATTGATAAGAGTCAATCGAATATAGTTATTCGAAGGAGGGTTAAGTAAGGAAGTTTGTTAAGGAATATAAAGTGAACTTTGCCTGTTTCAAAGTTAGATGTGTTGTTCAGTTAAGGTCTGAGAGGTAGTTCTACCCCAACTTGATTGGGTTCATTTTAACTAAGGTATAGTTAAGGTTCGGCAGTAAAGGAAATGGTTTGAGTTGGCATCGCGATGGTTTGTTTAAAAACATCTGTCTAAGTCCAAGGAAGAAGCTTTGGAAATGTTTTCCAAATAAGAAACCAGAAATGTTTCAAATAAAGAAAACAGGAAATGGAAATGTTTTCCATTGTTAATAACGTATATTTTCCAAATTTAGAAAATAGGAAATATTGAATATAGGGAAAAATAGGAGCTAAGTAAATTTATGAAATAAAGAGATAAATGTTGAATGATGTTAGATCGATATAATTTTCATTTGGAAATAATATCATTGTTTGCACACCTATTTTTATTCGATAGTTAAATCACAGACTATCGAAGTTTTGACCATTTTAACGTTGTTAATATGAAGAGACCGGTTGGATTATTATCCAAAGAACCACTCTGTATTGGCATAAGCGTTGCGAATCATATATGCCAAAGGAAATTGAAGACAGAGTTATGCAAGGGCTATCCTGTTTACAGAATAGTGCCTTCGGTTCATCCTGTTCCTGGATGACTTGTATGGACGGATGTCTGACAGAGTATTTCCAGACGATCACGTATATTGATTTCTCCAACTGTACCAAGAGTGGAAGCGAAGAAGGAAACTTCTTTTAGCTAACACATAATGTATGGTTGAGGACATCAATCGGTGATTGGATGGATTTGATGATGTGACATTCAAAGTGAATCTGATGTGATGAAAAGCGTAGCTTCTAGCCTCATCATCCGGTAAATGACAGAAATCGGGCAGGCAGCATGGCTAAGTCGGTCGCACCGAAGTAGGGTGTATAATCACCTGATCTAGAGTTTCATTCATTTCTAAAAATCTATTGTTGATGCTGTCCCATTCGGGAAACGGTTGCTGATCCCAACTGTTGGTGATATACATTCGATACACTCAAGCGAAATGAGTGGTCGGTCATGTGTGGCCGGGTTGCAAGATGTTCTTGTGAACCCAGTGTATTCCTCTCTAGAGGTACATTAGCGAAAGTTGATTCCATACCTTGTCATAGTTGGAAACCCATTACCCAATACGTGCTTGCGGTTTTGATTGTATACTATATATATGTGGAACGTGAGATGCAAACGTTTCCACTAGATTGTTATTTACTTAATTTAGACATTATTATAATATCAAAAGAGTTTTGATATAAAGATATTTTGGATTCTCTTAAGGGAAAAACCTGTTCCGTTATGCGGCGTGGTCTTATGAGATATCATTTACTTGTTCAACTGTTTTTAAACTGTTTTACTCATACCAGTCCCATGACTGACCCGGAGTTTACTTTGTTGTTTTCCCTAAACTCTTGGGTGCCTAAATTTGTACGGGCAGTCAAGTAGTCGGGATTTTACAGATACACTTGAAGAGCTGGAGCAGGAGGCTTCAGGATGTTATAGCTATAGTTATTTCCGCTGTGTTGTAAGTGCTGTACTTTGATAATGATATGTATATTCAAGTACTGCTTTGTATTTCAAAGTTATGTTATGAAATATATTTATTCGTTCCGCTGTGAGATTCGTGTTACTCTGATGTTGTGTTCCTCTTCTTCTTCTATTCTAAGTTTCTATCTTATCTTTCCTCACCCTCTAATTTCTTTCACTAATTACCAGGATTTTTCGATGTTTTGGTTATCGACATCGTGCTTATGTCGATAACCAAAGTCGCCGAAAATCCGGGTCGTTACAGTTGGTATCAGAGCTTAAGTTAAGAATTACTTGGCTCTGTGGCGTGACTCGGTAGAGATAGGGTTAGTAATACCCTAGACTGAGATTGAGTGTATATATACGAGTGAACGTATTTGTATTTGATATAAAAATAATTTTTATATTGTGGAGATTCATTGGTTGAGTCGGTTATGAGTTTTGGTCGATCAGTTTGATCCACTGTATCGGTAGGGATTTTGTAAACACTTGAATACGATGAACCATCATGGTATGTTTTGAAAAGAGGGTAAATGAAAATAGTTTACCCAACGTATATTTTGATATATATTGGATATATTGGTTGTTATTATAATCGAGTAAGATTATAAATTAAATGGTTATGTAAATAGCCAATCAGAATTCATATAAGTAAAATACGTGAAATCAGATGAGTTAAATCTGAAATGTAAACCAGAAATTTAAGTTAAAACTCTGGAGAATTGGATAAGTGTTTGTAAATGGATTGGGATTAAAAATAAGGAAAATTTAAGATCCTGGGAGATTTTAAATTGTTTTACAAGCAGTGTGATTTATATTTTAAAATGAATTTCAAAGTGGAAATGTTTAGAAATAGTTTTATAGTATTGAACTCACTTCGATCGCTGGAAAATAGATTCTGATGATGACAGCTGCATCATCAGTATTCATTTTCGAGTTGTAAGTGACGAATTACTACCAGAGATACTGTTTTGAATTTGTTTTGGAAAAGACAAGTTGTGTTGAATTTCAAAATGGGATTTATAAAATAGAATTTGAACTTTTAAATAGATTTGAAATATTAACTTGTTTTAAAAGAAATAAAACGAGAAGTTCTTTTATAAATGAAGTTTATAAATGAAGTGAAGAGAATTATCATTGGATAATTCAGAAATAAAATACAAGTGTGAAATTGAAAGGGCAATCTATCTTCCAAGGGTAGAAATATTGATTTCAAAAGGAATTGAAACCGAGACTTATTTAAAGGAATTTGAATAAAGGAAGTTCAAACATAGGATGTGAATATAGAAAATTCAAAGTGGTTTTGAATAAAGAGAATTCAAATAGAAATTGAATATAGAAATTCAAAGGGAGTTTGAATATATGAAATTCAATGGAAGAGATATAGAATTTGAATATAGAAATTCAAATGGCGTTTGGATATAGAAAATATAAGAGATTGCAAATATAGGATTTGAATATCGAAAGTGAAATGAAAATTTGAATGTAGAGGATTCAAATAGAATTGAAAAGGAAATTTGAATAAAGAAGATTCGAATAGAATTGAATTTGAAATTTGAATATAGAAGATTCAAAGGGAATTGAAATGAAATAAAGAGAATTCAAATAAAAATTGAATATAGAAATTCAAATGGAGTTTGAAAGTAGATTTGAATAATGAAATTCATATATGGAATTTGAATAAGTAAATTAAAATGAAATTCAAGTATAAAATTTGAATAAGAGAATCGAAATGGAATTTGAATATAGGAAATTCAAATAAAATTGAAATGGAATTCAATTAGTTGATAAACAAGTTAAAATATATTTGAACATGTTATACTCAAATATGATGGTGAAATGGGAAAACCAGTAATTTGAAAATCACTTAACGGAATAAGTTAAAACGATTGGATTAAGTTGGAATGAATTAGAAATGTATGGATATACATGAGATAGGTATGGATAAGTTATGAAGGTATATAAATAGAATGTCCGACAAAAAGGTATGTATTTAATTCATATATGAGATTTTATGCGCCGTATCGGCTAGCTGCTTGGCTTTTCTTTTTCTTTTTGATTGGAGAAGGCCTGTGTGGCAGTTTGGGGATTTTCCCGATGCTCCTAGTACAAAGGAGGTTATGGCGAATTTTTCCGGGAATTTAAGGAGTTAGAATATTTTTAAGATAATCTGATAGTTAGAAATCAACGTATCGAAATATATAGAAGTCAATAAGGAAACGAACTTAGAAATAGAATAGTAAAATCAAAAAGGAAGTCTAGAATAAAACCTAGTGAGAATAGAAAGAGGAAGCGTATATGTGTTTAAAAGTGAATAAGTAGTTGTATGGTATTGATTATTCGAGTAAGTAGTCATATCTGTTTTGACGTTATAAATGTTATTCAGTCAAGGTCTGAGAGGTAGTTATACCCCAACTTGATTGATTTCATTATTAACAAATAAATAGTAAGATTTCAGGCTCAAAGATCAATGATGAATAAGAATTAGTTGAATATAGTAATTGGATTGTCGTAACGATGTTTTACACAACATCCATTTTAACCCAAATAAGTGTAAGCTTGGAAATAGAATGAAGAATATTTCCTAAGTATAGAAATAAACGAGATGGGAAAAGAGATAAGTAATTGGAATATTTTCCAATTATAAATAGCATATATTTTCTAAAGTTTAGAAAATAAAGGAAGGCGATATTTGGAAATGTTTTCCAAATAACATAAAGGGCCAATATGGTTATTGCAAATATTTGGTTAACAAATATTGATAAAGAAATAAAGAAGTGATTTAACTAATGGAATATTGATTATGGGCTCAGTTAAATTTCAAAAAGGAAAATTTGATTTTTGGAAAGAGTAAACTGTAAAAAAAAAAAAAAAAAAAAACTCTCTGAGGAAGACTGTTTGAATTAAAATCAAACCTAACAGAAATTTGTGAAAGCAGATTTGAATTAAAGTAAATTCAGTTAAGTGGTAACTGAAGTTGAATTGAAATCGAACAAGATTTGACTTGTGAAATTAAAATCCGAAATGGTATTGGATTGAGGAGTTAAGGAATTGAAATCGAGAATGGAACTCGAATTTGAAATAAAATTCGACTTAGGATATAAGCGAATGGTTGTGACGTGGATAAAAGCAGATGGGGATTTGATTGGGATGACCCTTGTATCCGCTGAATTGATAACAGGTGGAAAGGATATAATGATATGCCGACA
This sequence comes from Allium sativum, assembly GCA_030737875.1. Classification (NCBI taxonomy): domain Eukaryota; kingdom Viridiplantae; phylum Streptophyta; class Magnoliopsida; order Asparagales; family Amaryllidaceae; genus Allium; species Allium sativum. Next base: position 321,259,196 of record CM060916.1, read on the forward strand.
AAAGGTACAAGTTTATATTTCATACGGTATGAGATGTTGATGAGCCAAATAGGCAAGCCGCTTGGCTGTTTGATTTTCTTTTGGGTTGGAGATGGCCTAGAGAGGCGAGTGGGAGTTTGACCGATTGACCAGTACAAAGGAGGTGCTGGCGAAATTTTTCGAAGAGTTAAGGTGTTAGAAAATTTTCAGGATTTTTGAAAATTTTCGTTGGTAAGAATTAATTAATAATTTAATTGAAATTAAATTTGGTTCAGTTGAAACTGAAGTTAAGAAGTGAACAAATATGTTCTAACCAGTCGATAGGGTCGTCCTCTACCTTTTAGCAATTTCGAGGACGAAATTATTTTAAGTGGGGAAGATTGTAATGACCCGCATTGGCAGAGGTATTATAATTAGTTTATTTGATTATATCAATGGTGGTTTAGAGGATTAAATGGTCATGGAATTTAATAATGATGAATATTTAATTAAAATAATATATTTAATTCTGAAATAATCAGAATAGGCTGAAATGACGATATGGTGTGAACCGGATCATCTGTGATATTTAATTCAGCTTGGAATTGAATTTGAATAACGAATATATTCAATCGACGACAGTTTGAAAGTATAATTATAATATAATTAAAATCGAGCTCGAAATGGCGCTGCAGTTCGTAAATTGGCGATTCGAACTTCAACTGAATGTACATAATTCGTTTTAAGCCGGATTTCTGTGAAACAAGAAACGTGTGGAGCTGGTGAAGTATATCTTTCTAGTGGAAGAGAAATATCGGGATTTCGTCGTGTAGATTTTGATTTATGTCCAAATCAAATTTCAGAAAAGTCGCTATGGAATTCCTTTATGATTTGCGACGCTTTATTTACGTTTTAAAAGGGTTTTTCAATATAACTAGAGATCGGGTTTGAATTTAGACAAGCTTCTTTTGGGAAGTAGTGATAATTTAATTTTTAGAATTTTATGGTAATTTTTAATTAATTAAATAAGTAACTTTTTATTTGGAGTATTTTGCACCCTGAAATCAATATTTTTGGGTTTCACAATATGAGTGAAACTACCGGTATTTTTATATTTTTGGGATCACGGCACATTACTCGATTTAATAATATTTCGATATCAGTCCATGGACAAACAGAGTTTCGCATAGTAGGGTACTCTCGGATGTAAGACAAATACCCTAACGTTAGACTTCATCCTCTGGATGAAACAAAGACACGGTTGCCTTTTTCTCAACCACTCGTTCATATGTGGCCTCAAAACTTGGAAACGTGGACCTCCAATATAAAAAATAAATAAAATCCTTATATAAATACCCTTATACAAACGTTATGACCTAATCTTCGGTAGAAAACTAAACAGGCCGCCACAATTATACATCCTCAAACAATTGAATCTCCTCAAATACTAAACAAAATTGAGCGAGGTTAGATCCTTTAAACTCGTATGATCGAGAGCTCCATCCTCATGTACTTTATGTTGGGTGCGGTGCAAATGGATGAAACTCGAACGATGGAGCAGTGAAATAGGTTTGAGGTCAAGGAGAGTTGTGGCACGTCGGAGGTGGATGTTGTTGATGGCGAGATGTAAGCGCTTGCGATGGAAGGTAACTGGTGAAGTGGTTGGAGTTGTGTACAGGAGAGTTTGTTGAAGGGGTATATGGCAGTTGAAGTTTTGACAGTGGGGATTAGAGAGCAGAAGGGTGGTGGAGTTATTTGACAGTACATGGAGCAGTGAGAACTAAATAAGTGAAAGGATTCAATGAACTGGAAACCGTGATTTGATGCAAGTTTTTCGAGGATCTTCTGTATGGAAATGTCGCACCAGTGGTGTTGGGTACGTGAGAAAATCTTGAAGTCCAAATACATGTTTTAAATAACCTTTCTATATTCAAGATACGAAATGGCATCTGCAATGGGAATTTTGAAGGATCTGAAGAAAACTAATGTCATGAGTTGCTCTTCGTTGCTGTGGGGTTTTATAGTGAAACACCCCACCTCCGTTAGGGTCACTCTCAAAGGGAATGCCCTAATTTTGGTGGAGGTTTATAAGTATAAGTCACAGATATACAAGACAGATATAAGAACAAATATTTGTAAACAGCGGAAAAACAACAACTTTTATTTCATAAAAGCAAATACGTGTTACAACAACATCACCATGATTGTCTTACATCCTTTCCAAAAACATAACATAACATTTTCATAATCTGTCTTGATTACATTATTTAAAGAAGCATAAAGAAAACATAGATAAACTGCAAAAGCCCCATAGTGGTTGTGCAAAGCCATAGTTCAAAACGAAAGAGTCCAAGCAATACATTTCTCTTCTTCAAGCTGGATGTTAAGGCTGGTCAAGCTGCTGTGTTCCCTCCCTGTGGACCTGGAGGGGGGGGGGGGGGGGGGAAACGGAAGAAAAGAAGACGAAAGAAAAGTAGAGTCAGACATAAAGCCTGAGTAAGTCTAGTACTATTCTGTCTATGAATAAAGAACTGGGTATGATAAGTATAAACAAGAAGTGGGAAAGCACTATAAACTTGGTTAAGTTGTCTAGGGTCGAATATACTATCGTACCCCATATTAATCTCTGAACCCATATAAACTAGTTCCCAACTGGCACCCCATAATCAGGGTGAAGTGATCCATTCTATGATGATCGGCTCCTACTCGCATAGTTACATGTGTCTTACGGCCCCCGATGTTGTAGTTACCTATGCTGGTCCCACCATGGGGTGTATCAAGTCCCATGGCGGCGGCCCGACACAACCCTAGAATGCACAGGTATGCTACTGGTGCCCAGTGCCTTATTTTTCTGCGCCGGAGTGTGTGCACGCCAGCACCCCGTTAGAACCAACACTGCTACACCACCGCCGTCGATTTGACCTCTTACAATCAGCCCAGTAATCGTGCCCCACCCTGCCTAGTTTCAGGGTATCATGATACACCTTCTAGGGTTACTGCTGAAAAGGTTCCCCCGTTACTAGGTTTTCTATCTCAAGCCAACATGCTAAGTTGGTTAAGTGTTTTCTAACCTAACCCCCACCAGTCCGTTTAGTTTAGCATGTTCCATTTTGATTAAGTCTATAGTCCACTTAATCCTAACAATCCTGACTCAGCTTTAATTGTCTTATTAAAGCCTTGACCTCTCACATTAGACAGGTATTGTTGTGGCTGCCTGTTGCTGGTTGGTTCCGGGCAGTCTTACGCCACAACTCAGTCTAACCTCGGGTCCTTATTGGGCTCCATGTTTAACCTCCCACATTGGATAGGTATTGTTGTGACTACTGGACAGCCGGGCGGTTCCGGGCAGGTTTACATCACAACTCAATCCAACCTCGGGTTAAACACATCGTATGTTCTACATTTACATATTTTGTCTTTCTTCTTTATTTTCTTATATGTAAATATTTGCGGCCCATTATTAAGTTAATGGTGTAAAGGTTACACCAATCATGGGCCCAACCCATACTTGAATTTGGGCCCTTCTACTTTATATTTCCATTTATTAATAAATTTAACCCAACGTTATTTTCCCCCGTTTAACACGTCCGTTTATTATATATATATGTTGGGCTTAGCCTTTTTAAGCCCAACTTAGCCATGAGAAAAAGGGGAGGCTTAAAGCGTGATTACATACACAAAAAGGGGAATGTGAACGCATGAACTTGCAACATAACGTTGGAACTACAGAACAGAAACTGGTGTACTTGCATAGTAGCATAAGTGACATGAATCAAAGCATGTAAACTTGTAGTTAAGTTAAGAATTTAAATTGGATATCATTATTGACACATAGTCTTAACTACAACATAAACCTATATTTTTATTTAGGCATAATGTCAAACATAAGCAAATCATGTTCATAAGATTACTACATGTTAACAAAGGTGCTTACTTTTGCTACTAACACAAAAGTATAGTTCAACTAAATCATGATTTTAAATCTATTCACATAACCATGGCATAAATATTTCTAACATGAAATCATGATTTTTACTTTAGTCATGCAAACTTGCAAAAAGGGATTTTGAATCTAACCTAGCTATGTACCACATATGTCATCATATAATTCTTGTTAACAATATAGACCTAACATGGTTTTCAATCATGCAAAATATCAATCATAGCCTAGTCATATTCATAAGTTTGCAAATAGGTTTTCTAGTACAAAAGCATGGCTTAATACATAGATCATGGTGCCAAAATTTCAACATAGTTTCATATGAACTATAACAACCCAAATTTGTTCCAATTACGTACAAAATGATTTATGCACAAAAATATACATCATGATGGCATAGTAGCAAAACCCCAAACTTGCATGAGTTTCAATTAAACAACTACATACATGTTGCTTCAACATGGATTACATAATTTGCGAATATTCCAAACGTATACTTGCATAAAACTACCGCAAACATGTAGTTTTTATAATGAATAACATGCTTTGCGAATATCCAAACGTATACAATATTCCAAATCGATAGTAACGCACAAATATGAATTACTTTATAGCCACAAATCAAGTATACAAACAAACACAATTATTTGTTCATACCAAAATAATACTCTACTTACAATGGTGTGGCGAATTCTCCAATTTAGGGATTTGGAGATGCGATTCCTTGTTGATTTGATTTGTTTAGGTTGCTTTATGCTTTAGAATTTGCCTCCTAATCCTCTCTCCAATTGGCGGCTACTCTTAGTCGTTCCTCAGCAACATGACAACTTTGTTCTTATTTTTGAATGAATATATTAGGGTGAGTCTAGGGTCATTTTTATAGGGTTTATGAACTGATTAGGACCATTGATGTTGCTTGGATTGATCGTAGCCATTCATTCGAAAGAGAGACCAATTAGAGCCTGCCACCTAGCCCTAATGACAAAGCAAGCTTCTGAAAATCGGCCAAACACAGACCTGGCCAGCAAGGGCTAGACCAGACCTGGCCAGCAGGTCATTTTTGACCTGGGCGCACTTGGCAGGTGCGCCAGGTCAAAAATGTACTGGCGCACTTCACAAGTGCGCCAGTTCATTTTTGTTCTGGCGCACTTCCCAAGTGCGCCAGTGTATTCTGACCCTTCTACGGTTTTTCTCCTAACTTCGTTCGTCCATAACTTCTTCATACGATATCCATTTTTCGAAAACTCGGACCCTATTTCGCGTATTTTTCCGAGACAAACGCAATGGCGTATCCCGTTTCCCTTCGTTCTTTGATTTGAAATTAATTATACTTTAATTCGTGAATTTCACAGTTATAGAATACACGGGGTGTTACATTCTCCCCCACTTAAAGGATTTCGTCCCCGAAATCTTCAAGTTTTAGGAAAATGTATATCCTAACATCCAATCATCCATCTACTCATCCATCAAACACGAGCATCCATTGTCCTTAAAAGACTTCTAATGCTTCATGATCATATGCGAAGTGTGTGTGTATACATGTACTTATCTAATGCAAAATCAGGCGGTCAACTGATTCAGTTGACCTCCTTAATGCGAATTATGTAAGTGCCATGAATCCATCATGTACGCAAATTTTCCTATTCATGATTCTGCATGGGTGCACAATCATTCAATACAAATGCAACATCCACATGACCACACATTAAAGTTCAACCACATACGAATGCAAACATATATGCATATGCAATATGAAGTGACTGAGCCGATCTAAAACCTAGATTGTGTGTGTATATGCAACCACGAGCAACCACTAGCAATCACTTGCAACCACTTGCAACCATCATCCATAACATGTTTCAATTACATGTTTTCATCCAAAGGGTTTCTACCTAAAAGATAAGGTCGAGGAAATATACCTAAAAAGATAGATAAAAGCGCAACTTAAGGAAAAAGGAAGGATCAAGGATGTACCCTCGAACAGAAAAGGGTAGGCAGTGCGTATTCTAGCTTCAGTTTCCCAAGTCGCGTCTCCCTCGGCGTCGCTCCACTGAACTTTGACGAGCTTGACTTCATGGTTGCGTAGCTTCTTCACTTCCGTTCCTAAGATGCGGGTTGGAACTTTTCTTATGGTTGCTTCACGTTCCACTTCGGCCTCTTCGAGGATATCTGGCTCTACCACCTCGGCTGACTCATGTAGACATTTTCGGAGATGTGAAACGTGAAAAACGTTGTGAACTCCGGCCAATTTCTCGGGTTGCTCTAATCTATAGGCCATTTTCCCAATTTTCTCGATGATAGGGAATGGCCCTACGAACCTTGGCGCTAGCTTTCCTGTGGTTCCAAAACGAACAACGTTCCTTAGCGGTGATACCTTGAGAAAAACTCTGTCTCCAACCTCAAATTCAAGGTCGGTCCTTCTCTTGTCGGCATAGGACTTTTGTCTATCTTGGGCCGTCTTCATCCTTCTTCGTATTAAGTCTACTTTCTCTGAAGTCTCTCGGATCATATCTGGTCCAAGTATGAGCTTATCAGTAGACTCCCACCAACAAGTGGGCGATCGACACGGTCTTCCATATAAAGCTTCGAAGGGCGCCATTCCGATGGTTGCTTGATAGCTGTTATTGTAGGCAAATTCCACCAAAGGAAGGTGGTCTTCCCATGTCCCTCCGAAGTCAAGGACGCATAGTCTTAAAAGGTCCTCCAAAACTCTGTTCACTCTCTCTGTTTGGCCGTCGGTTTGGGGATGATAGGCTGTGCTCAAGCATAACTGCGTTCCTACTGCTTCTTGCAGACTCCGCCAAAACTCACTGGTGAAGATGGGGTCTTGGTCACTAACAATGCTAGATGGTATCCCATGGAGTCGAACGATTTCTTTAAGGTAAAGTGATGCTAGGGATGAGGCAGTTCTTTTACTTTTAACAAGTAAAAAGTGGGCGCTTTTAGTAAGCCTATCCACTATTACCCAAATGCTAGTGTTGCCCCTCCTAGACCTAGGCAGCCCATCGATGAAGTCCATTGAGATGCTATCCCACTTCCACTGCGGGACCTCCAGAGGATGTAGCAGTCCGCCAGGCTTTTTCTGTTCCGCCTTAACCTGTTGGCACACCATACACTTAGAAACGAATTCTGCCACGTCCTTTTTCATGTCGTTCCAGAAGAAAGTCCTTTTTATATCTTTGTACATTTTATCTCCGCCTGGGTGTATCGTCATCTTGGAGTGATGTGCTTCCTCGAGAACCTTCTTTATTAAATCCTTTGTCTCTGGGACGCATAGTCTTCCGTCTCGCCTTAGCAAACCCTTATCGTCGATGGAGTATCTGTTGAGGTGACTTGAAGTCTCACCCCTAATTAGCCTATCAATTGTTTCCACAAGCTGAGGGTCTTCGCGTTGTGCTGTCCCTACTGAATCCACTAAAGTTGGGCGCACTTCGAGAGATGCTAGCAAGCCTGGTACGAAATCGGAGGAAGGCCTAAAGTCGAAGCTGGCTATAAACTCTAGGCTTTGTCTTTCAACAAACAACGGGCTTAGGGTCAATTTCTTTCGGCTCAACGCGTCTGCCACCACGTTGCCTTTACCCGGAGTGTAGGAGATTTCGAAATCGTACGAGGCAAGAAACTCCATCCATCTTTGTTGCCTCAAGTTAAGATCCTTCTACGAGAAAAGATATTTCAACGATTTATGGTCAGTGTAAAGTTCGAACTTCTCACCTAGGAGATAGTGTCGCCAAGACTTGAGTGCAAAGACGATGGCGGCCAACTCAAGATCGTGGGTTGGGTAGTTCTTTTCGTGCACCTTCAACTGCCTCCCGCCATAAGCTACTACCCTTCCTTCTTGCATTAAGACAGCGCCTAGCCCTGTCCCACATGCATCCGTATAAACAGTGAACAACTTGCTCCCATCTGGCAGCGTCAAAACTGGGGCTGTTGTGAGAGCCCTTTTCAGTCGTTGGAAAGCAAACTCGCAATCCAAATCCCAATTGAACACTAGATTCTTCTTGGTCAATTTTGTGAGCGGAGCTGAGATTTTCGCAAAATCCCTTATAAACTTTCGATAGAAACCTGCTAGCCCTAGAAAGCTTCGGACCTCAGTTGCATTCCTTGGTGTCTTCCAATCCTGTACCGCCACTACCTTAGCAGGGTCCACTGCTAACCCTTGTTTGGATACTATGTTCCCAAGGAACCTCACCTCTTCTCTCCAAAAGTGGCATTTGGAGAATTTGGCTTTTAGTTGATGGACTCGCAAAGTTTCCATGATTGCCCTTAAGTGCTGAGCATGTTCCTCTTCACTCTTTGAGAAGATAAGGATATCATCTACGAAGACCACTACGAATTTGTTGAGGAAATCTCTAAATACCCTACTCATCAGGTCCACGAAGTAAGCAGGTGCATTTGTCAAGCCGAAAGGCATGACAAGCCATTCAAAGAAGCCGTCTGGGGTTCTGAATGTCGTTTTATCGATGCTATCTTCAGCCACCCTTAGCTGATGAAAACCGGTCGCTAAATCGAGTTGGGAGAAAACAGACGCTCCTACAAGCTGGTCAAACAAATCGTCAATTCTAGGGAGAGGGTGCCTATTCTTTTTCGTTAGCTTGTTGAGCTCCCTATAGTCAACACATAGACGGAGTGAACCATCCGCCTTTGTAGCGAACACCACTGGAGCGCCCCATTCTGCAATGCTCCTCCTAATGAACCCCTTTTCTAGAAGCTCTTTAATCTGTTTTCTAAGCTCTTTCCTTTCTCGTGGAGCCATGTGTCTAACGGGCAACGCAACGGGCTTTGCATTATCTACAAGATATATGCGGAAGTCTATTTCCCGCTTCGGAGGCAAGCCCTTCACCTCTTCGAAGACATCCGGATATTCCCGGACCACTTTAACTGATTGCAAATTTTCAACAGAGGCATCTAGCGATTCAAGGTAACTAAGCATAACCGCGTATGAGGGATTACAAGAAATTTCCAAAGTATTACCGAGCTGGGTCAGGAGCCTAACAACCCTTTTCTCACAATCAAGGATGGCCCCACTACTGGATAGCCAATCCATACCCAAAATCAAACCATAACCCGAAAAGCCCAAAACAAAGGCACTACATTGAAATTCTACACTTAGAATAGAAATTTTCAATCCCAAACAGATCATAGACAAATGAGCTGGGCCCCCAATTGGGTTTGAAACAATTAAGGGGTCCTCTACCATACTAGTTTTTAGGTGCAGAGATTCTATTAAAGCAGACGAGATAAAGGAGTGTGATGCGCCAGAATCAAATAAAGTGCGAACGGAGTGATCATAAAAATAAACTACACTTTCTACAGAAGTATTTATACCTCGTTTCTTTGGGCAGTCCTTAGCCCTGTGGCCTGTCTCACCGCAAGAAAAGCACCCACCATTCATCTTGGCCTTCTTTTTTCGGCAATCTTTTACTAAGTGCCCAACTTTGCCACAGAATTTACACTTCCTCTTCTCTCGGGACTTTTTGTCTTTCCCGCCCTTCTCAAAATCTGTCTTTTCAGGGCAGTCTTTGTTGATGTGTCCAGTCTCCCCACAATGAAAACATTCTCCTTGCTTTCTTTTCCTCTTTCTACAATCCTTGGCTATGTGCCCTTCCATACAACAAAAATTGCATTTCCTTTTTTCTCGTTTCTTATTATTACTGTTACGATCCTTTCTTGTTTGACTATTATTCGTCTTCCTACTCTGGGACTCTTCCGCTTGCTGGTTCACGTGGAGGAGGAGGAGTGAAAGCGTCAGCAGCTGGGGAGTAAGGTCTCCAGACATGCTGAAATAGAAAGGATAGATTCAAAACGAAGGATAAGAGATAGTACCTATGGCTTTGGGGACTTTGCCTTTTAAAACAAAATAATATTTTATCTTTTAAAAATGCTTCTTTAAATTTTCTTTTTGAAAATAAATTTTCAAAACTTTTTATCTTATCTGGTAAACCTATGCTCTGATACCAAGTGAAACACCCCACCTCCGTTAGGGTCACTCTCAAAGGGAATGCCCTAATTTTGGTGGAGGTTTATAAGTATAAGTCACAGATATACAAGACAGATATAAGAACACATATTTGTAAACAGCGGAAAAACAACAACTTTTATTTCATAAAAGCAAATACGTGTTACAACAACATCACCAAGACTGTCTTACATCCTTTCCAAAAACATAACATAACATTTTCATAATCTATCTTGATTACATTATTTAAAGAAGCATAAAGAAAACATAGATAAACTGCAAAAGCCCCATAGTGGTTGTCCAAATCCATAGTTCAAAACGAAAGAGTCCAAGCAATACATTTCTCTTCTTCAAGCTGGATGTTAAGGCTGGTCAAGCTGCTGTGTTCCCTCCCTGTGGACCTGGGGGGGGGGGGACGGAAGAAAAGAAGACGAAAGAAAAGTAGAGTCAGACATAAAGCCTGAGTAAGTCTAGTACTATTCTGTCTATGAATAAAGAACTGGGTATGATAAGTATAAACAAGAAGTGGGAAAGCACTATAAACTTGGTTAAGTTGTCTAGGGTCGAATATACTATCGTACCCCATATTAATCTCTGAACCCATATAAACTAGTTCCCAACTGGCACCCCATAATCAGGGTGAAGTGATCCATTCTATGATGATCGGCTCCTACTCGCATAGTTACATGTGTCTTACGGCCCCCGATGTTGTAGTTACCTATGCTGGTCCCACCATGGGGTGTATCAAGTCCCATGGCGGCGGCCCGACACAACCCTAGAATGCACAGGTATGCTACTGGTGCCCAGTGCCTTATTTTTCTGCGCCGGAGTGTGTGCACGCCCGCACCCCGTTAGAACCTACACTGCTACACCACCGCCGTCGATTTGACCTCTTACAATCAGCCCAGTAATCGTGCCCCACCCTGCCTAGTTTCAGGGTATCATGATACACCTTCTAGGGTTACTGCAGAAAAGGGTCCCCCGTTACTAGGTTTTCTATCTCTAGCCAACATGCTAAGTTGGTTAAGTGTTTTCTAACCTAACCCCCACCAGTCCGTTTAGTTTAGCATGTTCCATTTTGATTAAGTCTATAGTCCACTTAATCCTAACAATCCTGACTCAGCTTTAATTGTCTTATTAAAGCCTTGACCTCTCACATTAGACAAGTATTGTTGTGGCTGCCTGTTGCCGGTTGGTTCCGGGCAGTCTTACGCCACAACTCAGTCTAACCTCGGGTCCTTATTGGGCTCCATGTTTAACCTCCCACATTGGATAGGTATTGTTGTGACTACTGGATAGCCGGGCGGTTCCGGGCAGGTTTACATCACAACTCAATCCAACCTCGGGTTAAACACATCGTATGTTCTACATTTACATATTTTGTCTTTCTTCTTTATTTTCTTATATGTAAATATTTGCGGCCCATTATTAAGTTAATGGTGTAAAGGTTACACCAATCATGGGCCCAACCCATACTTGAATTTGGGCCCTTCTACTTTATATTTCCATTTATTAATAAATTTAACCAACGTTATTTTCCCCCGTTTAACACGTCCGTTTATTATATATATATGTTGGGCTTAGCCTTTTTAAGCCCAACTTAGCCATGAGAAAAAGGGGAGGCTTAAAGCGTGATTACATACACAAAAAGGGGAATGTGAACGCATGAACTTGCAACATAACGTTGGAACTACAGAACAGAAACTGGTGTACTTGCATAGTAGCATAAGTGACATGAATCAAAGCATGTAAACTTGTAGTTAAGTTAAGAATCTAAATTGGATATCATTATTGACACATAGTCTTAACTACAACATAAACCTATATTTTTATTTAGGCATAATGTCAAACATAAGCAAATCATGTTCATAAGATTACTACATGTTAACAAAGGTGCTTACTTTTGCTACTAACACAAAAGTATAGTTCAACTAAATCATGATTTTAAATCTATTCACATAACCATGGCATAAATATTTCTAACATGAAATCATGATTTTTACTTTAGTCATGCAAACTTGCAAAAAGGGATTTTGAATCTAACCTAGCTATGTACCACATATGTCATCATATAATTCTTGTTAACAATATAGACCTAACATGGTTTTCAATCATGCAAAATATCAATCATAGCCTAGTCATATTCATAAGTTTGCAAATAGGTTTTCTAGTACAAAAGCATGGCTTAATACATAGATCATGGTGCCAAAATTTCAACATAGTTTCATATGAACTATAACAACCCAAATTTGTTCCAATTACGTACAAAATGATTTATGCACAAAAATATACATCATGATGGCATAGTAGCAAAACCCCAAACTTGCATGAGTTTCAATTAAACAACTACATACATGTAGCTTCAACATGGATTACATAATTTGCGAATATTCCAAACGTATACTTGCATAAAACTACCGCAAACATGTAGTTTTTATAATGAATAACATGCTTTGCGAATATCCAAACGTATACAATATTCCAAATCGATAGTAACGCACAAATATGAATTACTTTATAGCCACAAATCAAGTATACAAACCAACACAATTATTTGTTCATACCAAAATAATACTCTACTTACAATGGTGTGGCGAATTCTCCAATTTAGGGATTTGGAGATGCGATTCCTTGTTGATTTGATTTGTTTAGGTTGCTTTATGCTTTAGAATTTGCCTCCTAATCCTCTCTCCAATTGGCGGCTACTCTTAGTCGTTCCTCAGCAACATGACGACTTTGTTCTTATTTTTGAATGAATAGATTAGGGTGAGTCTAGGGTCATTTTTATAGGGTTTATGAACTGATTAGGACCATTGATGTTGCTTGGATTGATCGTAGCCATTCATTCTAAAGAGAGACCAATTAGAGCCTGCCACCTAGCCCTAATGACAAAGCAAGCTTCTGAAAATCGGCCAAACACAGACCTGGCCAGCCAGGGCTAGACCAGACCTGGCCAGCAGGTCATTTTTGACAGGGCGCACTTGGTAGGTGCGCCAGGTCAAAAATGTACTGGCGCACTTCACAAGTGCGCCAGTTCATTTTTGTTCTGGTGCACTTCCCAAGTGCGCCAGTGTATTCTGACCCTTCTCCGGTTTTTCGCCTAACTTCGTTCGTCCATAACTTCTTCATACGATATCCGTTTTTCGAAAACTCGGACTCTATTTCGCGTATTTTTCCGAGACGAACGCAATGGCGTATCCCGTTTCCCTTAGTTCTTTGATTTGAAATTAATTATACTTTAATTCGTGAATTTCACAGTTATAGAATACACGGGGTGTTACATATAGAGTTCGAACACTGATCTTGCTCACTGGAAAACAACTAGCGTCGGCTAGGGTTGAGGAATGGTGAAGCCTTGAGGGGAATTAGGTTCGGAGTTCGGTTACGAGGTGGCCGGAGTTGAGTTCTTCGAGCAAAGATGAGCCGGATGGTGTGGTTTGATGAGGTTCCATGGTATTTGGTATCGATACCTCCTCTGTATATCCTTGGTTCATGAGTGCAGTTTGAGAATGGACAGCATGGGGAAACTGTTGAAAACATTTGCAAATGAAACATGAGTGCATGGGGATCTTGGTAGTTCACTGAAGCATGTGTGAAATGATATTGACTAAGGAGAGTTGCGGTAACCGGTGAGAAATTATACAAGCAGGTTAAGGTTTAAAGTGGGGAGGTGTACACAGGAGCTCATGCATTTTAATTATGGAAGATGAGATGAAGTATAGTTGGTTTTGTTTAAAAACCTATGTCTGCGAATGGATAAATGGAGAATGGCCTGTGTAAAGTGAAGCTTGCGGCTATTGGTTGGAAGTGAAAGCACTCACGGGTCACGGGGATGGAATTGAAAATGGGCCGATCGAAATAAAAGGTGACAGCCCAATTGAATAGTAACTTTAAGATTTAATTTAATTAAATATGCGTATCAACTTTTAAATACTATATCTCATGCATACGAAATCAGAATTTGACGAAACAAGACCCGTCAGGACCGTATGGACGGGAGCAACACAATGACACTGACCGGGAGTGAATCCGAGCTCGCTACAATTTATTGTAAAATAAATTGTCCGTCTGAATCAAACCGAGAGATGGTTATCGTTATTGACGATGATCGTCCAATGTGAGTAAATCTCACTAACTCTAAACAGTTTATAATTTCATGTTGTATTTTTAGAACTGTTAGATATTGGCTGATTGACTGTATGTTGACTGTTTGATTGAACTGCTAGTCAGTTAGTTGAATTTCTATATTGATTCTGTTTAACAGAATATATCATATGGAACGGAAAAGTGATGTTATATATATTGTTTAACATCTGTGATGCAGGGAGACAGGTTGGAGGAATCCAACTGGATTCCTCAACATTTATTTTACTGTTTTCATATATTGTGATATATGATGTGTTATATAATCTGTTATGGATTATGTGGGTTGGAATGATGTTGATCATTGTTATTCGATATTGTAAATATCATAAAAGACCCTGGGATGTAAAAAAGAGAGTATTTCAATGTATATTGAAATAAAGGACTTTTATAAAATCACAGGATTTTATAAAAGGAATTTTTTTTATAAAACGAACACGGTTTTATAAATAGGAAATATTTATTTAGACGGTAAATAGAAGTTATAAATAGGAAATATTTGTAACGGTAAATAGAAGTTATAAATAGGAAATATTTGTAACGGTAAATAAAAGTTATAAATAGGAAATATTTGTAATGGTAAATAGAAGTTATAAATAGGATATATTTGTAACGGTAAGTAAACGTTATAAAAAGGAAATAGTTGTAACGGGAAACGTAGTTTATCAAAAAAAGAGATAATCGATGTTAGTTTAATCGATTAGTGTTAAAGTAAAAAGAGATAATCGATGTTAGTTTAATCGATTAGTGGTAAAGTAAAAGGAGATAATCGATGTTAGTTTAATCGATTAGTGTTAAAGTAAAAAGAGATAATCGATGTTAGTTTAATCGATTAGTGGTAAAGTAAAAGGAGATAATCGATGTTAGTTTAATCGATTAGTGGTAAAGTAAAAGGAGATAATCGATGTTAGTTTAATCGATTAGTGGTAAAGTAAAAGGAGATAATCGATGTTAGATAATCGATGTTAGTTAATCGATTTGAGTTAAAGCAAAGGAGTAATCGAATATAGTTATTCGAATAGAAAGTAGAATGAGTTAATCGAATTTAGTTTATTCGAAGAAAGTAAAAGGGGTTATCGAATATAGTTTATTCGAAAGGAGTTAAGTGAAATGAGTAAATCAATAGCATTAGTCAAATAGAGTTAATCCAATGGTGTTAGTCCAATAAAGTAAATTGATAGGGGTTAGTCCAATAGAGTTAATTGATAAGAGTCAATCGAATATAGTTATTCGAAGGAGGGTTAAGTAAGGAAGTTTGTTAAGGAATATAAAGTGAACTTTTCCTGTTTCAAAGTTAGAAATGTTGTTTAGTTAAGGTCTGAGAGGTAGTTCTACCCCAACTTGATTGGCTTCATTTTAACTAAGGGATAGTTAAGGTTCGGCAGTAAAGGAAATGGTTTGAGTTGGCATCGCGATGGTTTGTTTAAAAACATCTGTCTAAGTCCAAGGAAGAAGCTTTGGAAATGTTTTCCAAATAAGAAACCAGAAATGTTTCAAATAAAGAAAACAGGAAATGGAAATGTTTTCCATTGTTAATAACGTACATTTTCCAAATTTAGAAAATAGGAAATATTGAATATAGGGAAAAACAGGAGCTAAGTAAATTTATGAAATAAAGAGATAAATGTTGAATGATGTTAGATCGATATAATTTCCATTTGGAAATAATATCATTGTTTGCACACCTATTTTTATTCGATGGTTAAATCACAGACTATCGAAGTTTTGACCATTTTAACGTTGTTAATATGAAGAGACCGGTTGGATTATTATCCAAAGAACCACTTTGTATTGGCATAAGCGTTGCGAATCATATATGCCAAAGGAAATTGAAGACGGAGTTATGCAAGGGCTATCCTATTTACAGAATAGTGCCTTCGGTTCATCCTGTTCCTGGATGACTTGTATGGACGGATGTCTGACAGAGTATTTCCAGACGATCACGTATATTGATTTCTCCAACTGTACCAAGAGTGGAAGCGAAGAAGGAAACTTCTTTTAGCTAACACATAATGTATGGTTGAGGACATCAATCGGTGATTGGATGGATTTGATGATGTGACATTCAAAGTGAATCTGATGTGATGAAAAGCGTAGCTTCTAGCCTCATCATCCGGTAAATGACAGAAATCGGGCAGGCAGCATGGCTAAGTCGGTCGCACCGAAGTAGGGTGTATAATCACCTGATCTAGAGTTTCATTCATTTCTAAAAATCTATTGTTGATGTTGTCCCATTCGGGAAACGGTTGCTGATCCCAACTGTTGGTGATATACATTCGATACACTCAAGCGAAATGAGTGGTCAGTCATGTGTGGCCGGGTTGCAAGATGTTCTTGTGAACCCAGTGTATTCCTCTCTAGAGGTACATTAGCGAAAGGTGATTCCATACCTTGTCATAGTTGGAAACCCATTACCCAATACGTGCTTGCGGTTTTGATTGTATACTATATATATGTGGAACGTGAGATGCAAGCGTTTCCACTAGATTGTTATTTACTTAATTTAGACATTATTATAATATCAAAAGAGTTTTGATATAAAGATATTTTGGATTCTCATAAGGGAAAAACCCGTTCCGTTATGCGGCGTGGTCTTATTAGATATCATTTACTTGTTCAACTGTTTTTAAACTGTTTTACTCATACCAGTCCCATGACTGACCCGGAGTTTACTTTGTTGTTTTCCCTAAACTCTTGGGTGCCTAAATTTGTACGGGCAGTCAAGTAGTCGGGATTTTACAGATACACTTGAAGAGCTGGAGCAGGAGGCTTCAGGATGTTATAGCTATAGTTATTTCCATTGTGTTGTAAGTGCTGTACTTTGATAATGATATGTATATTCAAGTACTGCTTTGTATTTCAAAGTTATGTTATGAAATATATTTATTCGTTCCGCTGTGAGATTCGTGTTACTCTGATGTTGTGTTCCTCTTCTTCTTCTATTCTAAGTTTCTATCTTATCTTTCCTCACCCTCTAATTTCTTTCACTAATTACCAGGATTTTTCGATGTTTTGGTTATCGACATCGTGCTTATGTCGATAACCAAAGTCGCCGAAAATCCGGGTCGTTACAAAAACACGATCCACGATAAACCCAAATCACATTTGATATTAAATACAAGGCTCTGAATAGAAAATATATCGGCTTATATTCAATATCAAATTCTGAAACCAACAAATATCGTATTGGAAATAATGATATAAAATATATCTTTCAAATTCCCATAACAATATCTGTATAGTCACGAAATCCAACATCGAAATATTCCGAAGATAATTTCGATTCAACTCCAGTCCAATTCACGTATTGGGAATATTGATTATTTTTAAAATCACTTTCAAATTCAATCTATTTATTTCAAAAATAAATTGAATTTAATTCTAGTTCAAAACTAGTTCATTTCGAAAAAAAATATTTTTATCCTTTCAAATGCGGAATTTTTTATCCCAGTTCTTCCCAATTCATATATTATGATTTTACACAAATTATCAATATTTTTAATAATTTTATCAAGGCCCGTACAGTCGATTTCCATCAACGGCCATCGAACTGCACTTACAGCGACATTTTCCAAATTTGATTTTGACATAATTCCAAATCCAACCGTTAGATTTCAAATTTCTAATATTCATTGGAAAGCTCTTTTCGATACGAACCCAACGGTTCTGGTTTTAGGAGAATCCGACGGTCGGATCTCCCGCAACATCAATTCGAAGTCAATGGTCGAAATTCACGAACTGCCGCGGCGCGGCGCATTCTATTCAGGCCACTATATATATAATATATATATATATATATATATATATAATTCGTCGATTTCCTTTTTAAAACGTATTTTATAAATCGTTTTAAATTCGTTTTCAAAACCATTTCAACTTCTTTTCAAATTCAAATCAAAATTGAATTTTTCCTTATAAATTCGATTTATATTCATTTCAAATTGATTTCAAATTGATTTCAATTCAAATCGATTTTTAATTTAATTTTAGTTCGTTTTCAATTTCATTCAATTTCAATTCGAATTCATTTCTATTCACTTTCAATTCGAATTCATTTCTATTCATTTTCAATTCGAATTCATTTCTATGCACTTTCAATTCGAATTCATTTCTATGCACTTTCAATTCGAATTCTAATTCTTTTCAAAATATCAGATTTTGAAATCACTTTCGATATTCATTATAAAATGAATAAAATCGATATAAATATCGTTCACGTCAAAATGGCATCAATCTAATCAACACGGCTTTATATATTTCAATAAATTCGTTATTCTATTCAACAAATGAATATATATATATTCCATTCAACACATGAATCTATATTTCTTTCAACACACGACCAATCTCAACACATGAGTACTGTCAACACACGACTATTTTTATATTCAACACATGAATTTTCTTTTATAATATTCATTATTTTCCCGATTGGAATGAGGCCCAATCAATCACCATATTATGTTAATTATATGGATTCCATACACCACATGTATATAATAGCAACGATAAACAATCAACCATCATCCAAGGTGCACCACACAACTGCATAAGCATCAAATATGAATAATCAACGCTACACAATCTGTCGACCAATCGATCGACGTACAATTAAATAATTGGGATTAGTGTACGCCAAATTTCATCCCAACACCCGTGTGGGGTTTCAAATCAACAAACACAGATTTTTATTTGTGCAGTTGGGCGATGTGTAAAATTTATCATCCCAATCAATATCCGTCAAATCAGTGTATATAAACAAATCGGCCGATTTGTTTATAAATATTCATTTATTCACATTCATGTTAAAAATTATATTTTTAACGATAAAATATTTATTTCAACTATCTACATTAATTATCGATTTCACATCAACATCACAAACAATTTTCACAACACATCAAACAAGCATACAAGCTGTCCATGGTCTGTGGACGACGGGTGTCGGGTGCTGCTAAGCACCGTCTGCATACTAGTATATATATATAACTAGAAAAAGAAATTTAGAGTGAGAAGTTCTCACCGACTAGCTGTCCTAACTCCACGACACTTCTATTGTAGGAAATCATCGCCGTTCTCGCCTTTTGTCACTTTCGTTGCCCGTAGCCACTACATATAAAAATCACATTTTTATATTGTTGCTATGTATGTAAAAATTCTATACTACTACTACATGGATAAAAATTCTATTTTTATATCGCTACTATATAGATAAAAATTCTATTTTTATATCGCTACTATATAGATAAAAATTCTATTTTTACATCGCTACTATATAGATAAAAATTCTATTTTTACATCGCTACTATATAGATAAAAATTCTATTTTTACATCGGTGTTCATATAATAAAGATTATATTTTTATCACACTATTCTCTATATAAAGATTTCGCCCTTTCAAATATAAAGATTTCGCCTTTTCTATTATAAAGATTTCGCCTTTTCTATTATAAAAATTTCGCCTTTTCTATTATAAAGATTTCGCCTTTTCTATTATAAAAATTTTGCCTTTTCTATTTCATCACTATAAAAATCACATTTTTATTTTGCTACATATATAAAGATGATATTTTTACTATCTATATAATATAAAAATTATATTTTTCATCTTCTACAATATAAAAGATTATATTTTTCATCTTCTACAATATAAAAGATTATATTTTTCATCTTCTACAATATAAAAGATTTCGCCTTTCTACTTAAAACAACATCGTCCTTACTTCACTAAAAACCAAATCTTTATAGAATTAAAAATCAAATCTTTTTATTGCAAAAATCTCTTCCTTTCAATTTGGTAGAATATATAAAATTGATTTATATTTCAAAAACAAAAATCAGAAAATAAACAAAGCCGTTTTAATTATCCTAAACCGAATATTTAAAGTAAATTAAAATAAAACAAAATAAAATACTTACAGCGTCTAGAGGAGGGGGGTCTCGAGCTGACGGAGCTCGTGTCGGAGCTGTGGAGGGACGGGGGGGAGGGGGGCGCTGGGGGTTATCAGGAGGGCGGAGCGAGGAGGGAGGCTAGGGTTTTTGGGTGGTGGCGGCAAGAGGAGAGATGGGGAAGAAGGAGGCGGCAGTTGCTGAGGGGGGAGGCGCCTCTCGCGCGGCGGCGCGGTGGGCGGCGAACGCCCAGGGCGGATCGCGATTTCTTCCAAGCTTTTTTTCTTTTTATTCGATTCTGACTGAAACGATGAAAGGGGGGGCCAGCGGTTTTGAAGGGGAGGAGAGAGGAATTTTTAAATTTTTAATTATTTAACTTTCAAAAAAGTTGACTTTTTCATACGACCTCTAAACGAGGACCACTGCCTGTCGTCTATAGCGTTTTACCTCCATTCTGAACACAATGGGATATGTACCATAAGCTGGTTCGATCGTTTCGATCAGTTTTCGTCAAAATCAATATATAACTCTATATATTAAATTTGAACGCGCATTTCATTTTACCGGGGTTACATACTAACTCTATAAATCCCAGAAAAATATTTTATAGCTTCGTATTGACGATACGGTCCTAACAAAACTAGTTTCATCGAATTCTGAGACCGTTGGAAAAATGGCCATTTTCCAGTCGATTAAAATCAACTAAAACTGGTCAAACGCGTTTTCCTTTGCCACGCTCACATATTGATTCAAAAAATTACGAAATTTGAAACCTGGCAATAATTTGAAATCACGGATCCAACAAAAGTGGTTTCGTCGAAATCCGAGGTCGTTTGCAAAATTCCCATTTTTAAGGGCCTGAATTCCATAGCGACTATTCAGAATTTTCAACTGCACATATCTTTTGATTCCCGCTATGAAATCCCGATTTTTCGGATTCGTTGGAAAGATATTATCAAATAGATCCTATTGTTATTGGTTTCAATAAAATCCGGGTTGTTTTGCACCCGTTACATTCTATTGAAGTTTGAAATCGAATTGTCGAACTACCGCGCCATTTTCAATTCTATTTATAATTACATATAATTATTTTTATTCTAACGACGACGTATATAAATATATATGCCGAATCTATTCAAAATAAATTTCTCGTCGATATTATTTAAAATAATTCATTCTAAATGTTCAAAATTCGCTAAAATTGCCAAAATAAAAATTTTAAACTGGCCCAGAATTTACGGGTTGTTACAGATTAAAATTAAAAGTTGAGTTGGTTAATTTAACGACTTTTAGCTTCGTTCCTTTTCGAGGACGAAAGATTTTAAGTGGGGGAGATTGTAACAACCCGCATATTCTGAACCAATTAAAATAATTTATTTAGAAATTTTAATGGAATTCCAATAGTTAAAATAATTTATTTAAAATAATAATGATTAAAAATATATTTAAATCGAAGTTAGAACGAAAATTTTAATTTTAATTATAAAAGTAGTTAGAAATAGTACGGTAGTTTGAAAAGTCAAACTTGAACTTTGACCGAATGTACCAGATTCAAAATTTAGCGGCTTTTAGTGAAACCAAAAAATTGGAATCTATTTAAAAATATCTTTCCAACGAATCCGAAAAATTGAAATTTCATAGCGGGAATCAAAAGTTATGCCCAGTTTAATTTTCAGAATAGTCATTGTAGAATTTATATATATTTTAATATTAAAAATAGCCATTTTTCAAATGACCTCCCTTTTCGATGAAACCACTTTTGTTGTAACCGGAATGTCAAATTATTGTTAGGTTTTAATTTACATTATTTTTCGAATTAATATGTGAGCGTGGCAAAAGAAAACGTGTTTTGTCAATTTTTGTCAAATCTGATTGATAGAAAATGGTCATTTTTCAAACGGTCTTAGAATTCAATGAAATTAATTTTGTTAGGACCATATCGTCAAAACATAGTTAAAAATAATTTTTTGGGATTTTTCGGAGTTAATTTGTGACCCCGGTGAACTTTTACATACAGTTGAATTAAAAATAAATGATTTATATTTTAAAAATAAAGTAAACATGCTGTAGACTTCGGATTTCGGCTTCGTCACTAGTGCCATTGCGTTCAGAAGACGTCAAAACCTATGATTAGACATTAAGCATGCCTAATTCTGAGTTCGGGCCAAAATGGGCCTTAATCGGGTTAATTAGTGATTAAAATTATATAAATATTAGAACCCTAATCTAATATGACTAGCCGCCACTTGCAATCTCCATGGCCTAGAATGGCCGATTCTTCCTTCCTCAAATTCTCCCAATCCACAAAGAATTAATGTAGTAACCCGTAACTTCCCCGGTAAGGAAAGAGCGGATACTTTGAGAACAACACACAAAAGAACGCAGATAGAAGAATATTTCATTGTATATTACAACAATTCCATCAGAATAAGAGAATATACAGAGTAAGAATAAATATTACACAAAAAATATCAGAGATTTAAATTACATTTAAATACATCACAGCGGAAAATAATACAAAACACAATCAGAAGTAATACACGGATACAGAGCTTTCCGAGTATCGTTCCAGATGTAAATCAGGATCCTGTGAATATAAATCTGCAAAACCAAAACTACTAGCTGCCCGTGTCAAAATAAGGGCACCCAGAGTTTAGGTGAAAACAATAAACTCCAGGCAGTCATGTGACTGGTTTGAGAACTAAAACAGTTATTAACCTTTATTTTAAATCAAATATATCAAGGGACCACGCCGTATAACACGGAACGGGTTTCCTCCAAAGAATACCAGTGCATATAACAAAACAGCGCAATGCTTTTTGGAAAAATGAAGCTATTATAAGACCCAGGTGCTATCACACAATGCAACGCAAGCCGGGGGATAGGGTTTTCCCTTATAATAGCCAAACATGTTTGGTACGTTTAAAACAAATCATTTGATACTATTATAAGTGCAAAGTGTATAAAACAACTTCAAATCATAAATATCAATCATAGACGGCATGGGTACCATATATCATGTCGCCATACTAGGCTCTACAATCAAAACCGCAAAGTCACATATTTGGAAATTGGATTTCCATCTGTGAACCGAGGCAAAAGATAGTCCTCTACCGATTCGAGACTGTCTAGTCCGAGCCTCAGGAACATAACGCATCGTCCCTTGGAGCGACAGGGCCAGGCCACCGATGTGGATTAAACATAAATCCTGAACACTGCATTTCCCCGCCCTTTGGGGTGTAAATGAGCCAACGAATGACTCCGTCGGCTTCACATAGTCATCGATATATCCGAGGCGCCTCACAACAGCAACAACCACATAAGTCGAACTCGTCAGGGCATGTAAAACCACTGACGCCACTTCTAACTAGAAAGAAACGCATGTCCTCCCTGAGGTCCTCTCCCATTTTTGGTTCACACCAGGGTGTGAGGCTCACGAATCAACGCTACACAAAGCTATGCCACACAGGCGGTGCTTTGATCATCAACCACAAGACATTGCTTTTCAATAGAAGCCTTAATCAATTGCCACTTAGGCATGCCACACAGGCAATTCACTCCATGCGATGGATATCCATCAATATATAACCCCTGAGCTCGTACGTCTCAGAGAAGGGCGTTAAGCAAGAGAATAAATTATCCGCTACCAAACAGATATATATTTAATAGAAATCAATTACATAGACTGAAATCCAATGTCAGACACACAGTCCATTTACAAGTACGTTCTGGGTCTGAACGAAACCGGAGGCACCTAGTACCCCGCATATCCATCGATCTCCAAGTACGTCTGGACGATCACTAACCGATTCCCTCCTCTTGGGTGTACGACCTAATCAATATCATCAGAAATTATCCAAATGATGCGAAGACCTCTGGTCTTTAACCACCGTCTTCACCTTCGACTTATCGTCGTATCGGTTATTCAGAATGGGATAAACCCGGTCTTTCCGAATAACTCGCGTATATAATAAACAAGTGTTACACAAACACAACATACGCCTCATTCCAATTCATCAGTCACTAACCGTAAATTAGTAAGAGAACAATTCCCCAAATATTAACCCCGAAGGCTGAAACCAACATCAGATCAATACCCATGAAACCATTCATCTTAGCCAACCTACAGTTAGTTTCTAAATTTCACATTCTTAGGGAAAGGTTCCCATTAATTTTATCAAAGATAAATTCTTTTAAATTTATTCTTTAATCTTCCTTTGAATATCAATTAAAACTAGTCGGGATTAGAGAACCACACCGAAGTAATCATTTATTCTATTTTCCAATCCCAACCTATTTGTCCCATGAGGTAAAACTGGTCATACTTCATATCTAACACCACGGTTTTATCGGTAAATTCAATTACCATTTCATGTTCAAATCTAATTAAAGATTTAGCTATCGCCTGGAGTAAAACTGGTGATACTCCATTCTCGATCTTTTCAATCTAATTAAAGATTCATTAAAACTCCACTTAGTTTTAATCTTCAACTGGGTTAAAGAATCAGTGTCATTTAAAACACGGTTCACGATAAACCCAAAATCACATTCCATTCTATCAGCTTTTAACCGCAAAATAGCAAGTGAGCAATTCCCTAAGTATTAACCCCGAAGGTCGAAACCAACATCAGATCAATACCCAAGAAACCATTCAACTTAACTATCCAGTTAGTTACTGATTTTCTTAACTCCGTTGGGTCTAAGAACAGTATTATTAAAGATACCATTCACGACAACCCAAATCACATTCCATTAATTATCAGGTTAAAGAACAAATGTTATTTAAAACACCGTTCACAATAAACCCAAATCCCATTTGATATTAAATACAAGGCTCTGAATAGAAAATATATCGGCTTATATTCAATATCAAATTCTACGACCAACAAATATCGTATTGGAAATAACGATATAAATATATCTTTCAAATTTCCATAACAATATCTGTATAATCACGAAATCCAACATCGAAATATTCCAAAGACCATTTCGATTCAAATCCATTCCAATTCAATTATTGGAAATTCTGGTTTCTTTTAAAATCATTTCAAATCCCATTTATTTATTTAAAAATAAATAAATTATTATTCTAAATCAAAACTAGTTCATTTCGATAAAAAACTATTTTTATCTTTTCAAATATGGAAAATTTCATCCCAATTCTTCCCAAATCATTTCTTTTGATTTTACACAAATTATCAGTATTTTTAATAATTTTATCAAGGCCCGTACAATTCATTACCATCAACGGCCATCGAACTGCACTTACAACGACATTTTCCAAATTTGATTTGGACATAATTCCAAATCAAACCGTTAGATTTCTAATTTCTAATATTCGTTAGAAATCCCTTTTCGATATGAACCCAACCATTCCGGTTTTAGGAGAATCCGATGGTCAGATCTCACGTAATGTCTATTCGAAGTCCATGGTCGAAATTCGCGAACTATTGCGGCACGACGCGTTCTATTCAGGCCATTATATTATATATATAATATATACTTCGTTGATTTCCTTTTAAAATGTATTTTATATATCGTTTTCAAAACTATTTCAACTTCATATTCAATTTCTAGTCAAAATTGAATATTCCACATCATCGATATACAAATGATAATATTTTCAAAACGTTAAATTTTAAAATCACTTTCTTTTCTATATTCATTTTATAACGAACATAATCGATATAAATATCGTTTACGTCAAAATGACGTCAATCTAATCAACACGGCTTTATATATTTCAATAACTTCGTTATTCTATTCAACAAATGAATATTTTCTCTATTCAACACATGAATTTCCTTACTATTCAACAAATGAATTTTCTTTACAATTCAACGAATGAATTTTCTTTACAATTAAATAAATGAATTTTCTTTCTATTTTCCAAATTGGAATGAGGCCCAATCAGTACCATATAACGTTAATTATATGGATTCCCTACAACACATGTATATAATAGCAACGATAAATCATCAACCATCATCCAGAGTGCATTCTACACCGTATAAGCATCAAATATAAATATTTAACACTTATAACAGCCTGTCGATCAATCGATCGACATACGGCTAATTATTGGGATTAGTGTATGTCCAATTTCACCCCAACACCCGTGTGGGGTTTTCAAACAATCAAACACAGATTTTATTTATGCAGTTGGGCGATGTGTAAAATTTATCGTCCCAATCAATATCAGTTAAATCAGTGTATATAAACAAATCATACGATTTGTTTGTAAATATTTATTTTATATACACGTTAAAAATTATATTTTTAACTATAAAATATTTTCCACTATAAAATATTTTATTTCATTCCACATCACACAATCAAATTTCACAACATAGCAACCAAACAAACAAGTCATCCATGGTCTGTGGACGACGGGTGTCGGGTGCTGCTAAACACCGTCTGCATCCTAATATATATTTCAAACTAGAAATAAAAATAAAAGTGAGGAGTTCTCACCGATTAGCTAAACCAAACGCCATGACTCTTCTAATGTAGAAAATCTCCGTCACTCACCTTTTGTCAATTTCATTGTCCATAGCCACTACATATATAAAAATCACATTTTTATATTGTTGCTATGTATATAAAAATCACATTTTTATACCGCCACTATTTGGATAAAAATTCTATTTTTACATCGCTACTATATAGATAAAAGTTCTATTTTTATATCGCTCTTCTTCTAATAAAGATTGTATTTTTATAACTCTACATAAATAAAAATCATATTTTTATTCTATTTAAAAATCGCATCTTTATAATGTTATCATATAAATAAGAATCCAATGTTTTTGCTGTTCTTTCAAATAAAATCATATCTTTTTTATTTATGAAATTCAAATCTTTTCGCTCGCTTTATATATATAAAATCTAATCTTTACCGCATTAAAGGTCTCACCTTTCTATCAATAAAAATCTAACCTTTCTCATGTTAAAAGTCAATATCCTATCACGTTAAAAATCTATATTTTTGGCATATTAAAATCATATATTTTCTACATATAAAGAAATCAGTTTTCTTTAAATAAATAAAATAGTAATAAAAGAAAAATTAAATCTTACCGGAGTTGGTGGTCGAAGGGGGTCGGAGGTGGGCTGCAGTTGGTCAGAGGTGGCCGGGGGATGCTCTAAGGGTCGGCGCGACGGAGTTAGGGGCTGAAGCAGCGGAATCGGGTGATACAGTGGGTATTGGGTTCGAATGGGGAGATCGAACGAGGGGGAGAGGGTGGAGGGAGGAGGAGAAGAGTGGGGAGGGCGAGAGTAGGGGGTTGGTCGGGGGTGCGCCCGCCCTGGCGGTGCGATGGCCAGCGCGCCTGGCGGCGCGCGATTCCTCCCCCTTTCTCTTTTTCTTTTATTTTTATTTTTCTTTGAATGAAATAAATCGGGGGGGGGGGGGCTGAGTGATAAGGGGAGAGAGAGATTTTTTATATTTAATTATTTAATTTCAAAATGCAACTTTTTATTTCGACCTCGAAATCGAACCAACGGCCTATCGTCCATAGCGAATTACCCCCATTCCGAACACAATGGGATATGTATCGCAGACTGATTCAATCGTTTCGATCAGTTTTTGTCAAAATCAAAATATAACTCTATATATTGAATTTGAACGCAAATTTCAATTTACCGGGCCCTCATACTAACTAGAAAAATTACCAAAAACTATTTTCTAGCTTCATATTAACGATACGGTCCTAACAAAACTAATTTCGTCAGATTCTGAGGCCGTTTGAAAAATGGCCAATTTCCAGTCGATTAAAATCAACTGAAACTGGTCATACGCGTTTTCCTTTGCCACACTCACATATTGATTCAGAAAATTATGAATTTTGAAACCTAGAAATAACTTGACATCATGGATCCAACAAAAGTGGTTTCGTCGAAAACCGAGGTCGTCTGCAAAATTTCCATTTTTAAGGGCCAGAATTCCATAGTGACTATTCTGAATTTTCAATTGGACATAACTTTTTATCCCCTCTATAGAATTTCAATTTTTCGGATTCGTTGGAATGATATTCTCAAATAGATTCTAATATTTCTGGTTTCACTAAAATCCGGATTATTTTGAATCCTGTATGCTCATTTGAAATTTGAAATCGAATTTTCGAACTACCGCGCCATTTTCAATTCCTTTTATAAATATAAATAAATATTTATATTCTAACGACGATCTATATAAATATATACGTTCGAATTCTGTTCAAAATAAATTTCTCGTCAATATTATTTAAAATAATTCATTTTAAATAATCAAAATTCGCTAAAATTGCCAAAATAAAATTTTTAAATTGGCTCAGAATTTCCGGGTTATTACAATCTCCCCCACTTAAAACTTTTCGTCCCTGAAAAGGAACGAAGGCGAAAGTTGTTTAACTGATCCACTCAACTTTCATTATTTTCTTTACGGCTTAAGTTCTTCAACTTTTCAGTTTCTAAGAACATTTCAATTTTTTCAAAAAATTTGACTAACACCCAAAATTTTTGAAAAATTTCGCCATAACCTCCCCTGCACCGGGGACTTCGGGATATTTCATATAGCCTCCCATGGCCTTCTTCAATCCAAAAGAAAAAGAAAAAGCCAAGCGGCTAGCCAATCGGCTCACAAAATCATCCAAAACACAAGAAATACAATAAACATGTACCTATTTGTCGGGCAAACAATTTTATTCCTCTTCTCTAGCCTCCTTGCTATGACCTGTTCAATGTAAGTACATGTATATGCATGCAAATGCGACTAATTTTCAATACAACTCAATATTCGGTTCAACTGGGCTAAAGGTTCAACATTCTAATTATTCAAACTATAATCAAACAACCCAATCAGCAATCAATTAGTTGATTAGCTTTTCAAATTCATAACTTTGATACATAGTCCAAAAATCAGATTTTTGATGCCAAATCACAATAATAAGCCCTATCTAATTCTGGTTCTCACGCCAGTCAATTGGAAATATATAGATATCTCACTTTCGAAACTCGAACATAAATACTGATGATGTCATGACGATCATCAGTACCATCTCCGGGCGACTAGAGTGTGATTCTATATCTACCCAGTATATTTGAAATTTCGAATACATGCTAGCTAGGCGTATATGCAAAATTTTCATATACTTGATTGTCCAAATCAATACAATTAAATTATTCAAATACGAATAATTTGATTTAAATTTTTCAAAACAAAATTATTTTCATTTGGAAAATATACTCTTCACACTCGTTCTAGGATATTACTGATACTATCTCTAACAAGTCACTCTCATTGGATATTACTAATCCAATCTCTGATGAATTCTTTCGTATGGTTCTAATGTGTCTTGTTCTCTGAGCTTTGTAAACCAAAGCTCTGATACCAACTGTAGTAACTCGTAACTTCCCCAGTAAGGAAAGAGCGGATATTTTGAGAACAACACACAAAAGAACGTAGACAGAAGAACATTTCATTGTATATTACAACAATTCCATCAGAATACAAGAATATACAGAGTAAGAATAAATATTACACAGAAAATATCAGATATTTAAATTACATTTAAATGCTTCGCATTTGAAAATAATACAAAACACAACTGGAAGTAATACACGGATACAGAGCTTTCCAGTATCGTTCTAGCTGTAAATTAGGATCCTGTGAATATAAAACTGCAAAACCAAAACTACTAGCTGCCCGTGTCAAAATAAGGGCACCCAGAGTTTAGGTGAAAAAAATAAACTCCAGGTCAATCATGTGACTGGTGTGAGAACTAAAACAGTTATTAATCTTTATTTTAAATCAGATATATCAAGGGACCACGCCGCATAACACGGAACGTTTTTCCTCCCAAGAATAACAGTGCATATAACAAAACAACGCAATGCTTTTTGGAAAATGAAGCTATCATAAGACCCAGGTCCTATCAAACAATGCAACGCAAGCCGGGGGATAGGGTTTTCCCTTATAATAGCCAAACATGTTTGGTACGTATAAAACAAATCATTTGATACTATTATAAGTGCATAGTGTATAAAACAACTTCAAATCATAAGCATCAATCATAGACAGCATGGGTACCATATATCATGTCGCCATACTAGGCTCTATAATCAAAACCGCAAAGTCACGTATTTGGAAATTGGATTTCCATCTGTGAACCGAGGCAAAAGATAGTCCTCTACCGATTCGAGACTGTCTAGTCCGAGCCTCAGGAACATAACGCATCGTCCCTTGGAGCAACATGGTCGGGCTACCGATGTGGATTAAACTTAAATTCTGAACACTGCGTTTCCCCGCCCTTTGGGGCGTAAATTAGCCAACGAATGACTCCATCGGCTTCACGTAGTCACCGATGTATCAAAGGCGCCTCGCAACAGCAACAACCACATAAGTCAAACTCGTCAGGGCGTGTAAAACCACTGACGCCACTTCTAACTAGAAAGAAACGCATGTCCTCCCTGAGGTCCCCTCCCGTTTTTGGTTCACACCGTGGTGTGAGGCTCGCGAATCAATGCTACACAAAGCCATGCCACACAGACGGTGCTTTGATCATCAACCAAAAGACTTTGCTTTTCAACAGAAGCCTTGATCAATTGTCACTTAGGCATGCCACACAGGTAATTCACTCCATGCGATGGATATCCATCAATATATAACCCCTGAGCTCGTACGTCTCAGAGAAGGGTGTTAAGCAAGAGAATAAATTCTCCGCCGCCAAACAGATATATATTTAACAGAAATCAGTCACATAGACTGAAATCCAATGTCAGACACACAGTCCATTTACAAGTTCGTTCTGGGTCTGAACGAAACCGGAGGCACCTAGTACCCCGCATATCCATCGATCTCCAAGTACGTCTGGACGATCACTAACTGATTCCCTCCTCTTGGGTGTACGACCCAATCAAGATCATCAGTAATTATCCAAACGACGAGAAGACCTCCGGTCTTCAACCACTGTCTTCACCTTCGACTTATCGTCGTATCAGTTATTCAGAATGGGATAAACCCGGTCTTTCCGAATAACTCGCGTATATAATAAACAAGTTTTACACAAACACAACATACGCCTCATTCCAATTCATCAGTCACTAACCGTAAATTAGTAAGAGAACAATTCCCCAAATATTAACCCGAAGGCCGAAACCAACATCAGATCAATACCCATGAAACCATTCATCTTAGCCAACCTATGTTAGTTTCTAAATTTCACATTCTTAGGGAAAGGTTCCCATTAATTTTATCAAAGATAAATTCTTTTAAATTTATTCTTTAATCTTCCTTTGAATATCAATTCAAACTAGTCGGGATTAGCGAACCACACCGAAGTAATCATTTGTTATGTTTCCCAATACCAACCTATTTATCCCATGAAGTAAAACTGGTCATACTTCATATCTAACAGCACATTGTTATCGGTAAATTCAATTACCATTTCACGTTCAAATCTAATTAAAGATTTAACTATCGCCTGGAGTAAAACTGGTGATACTCCATACTCGATCTTTTCAATCTTATTAATGATTCATTAAAACTCCACTTAGTTTTAATCTTCAACTGGGTTAAAGAACCAGTGTCATTTAAATCACGGTTCACGATAAACCCAAAATCACATTCCATTATATCAGCATTTAACTGCAAAATAGCAAGTGAGCAATTCCCTAAGTATTAACCCCGAAGGCCAAAACCAACATCAGATCAATACCCAAGAAACCATTCAACTTAACTAATCTCCAGTTAGTTTCTGATTTTCTTAACTCCGTTGGGTCTAAGAACAGTATTATTAAAGATACCATTCACGACAACCCAAATCACATTCCATTAATTATCGGGTTAAAGAACAAATGTTATTTAAAACACCGTTCACGATAAACCCAAATCCCATTTAATATTAAATACAAGGCTCTGAATAGAAAATATATCGGCTTATATTCAATATCAAATTCTACAACCAACAAATATCATATTGGAAATAACGATATAAATATATCTTTCAAATTTCCATAACAATATATGTATAATCACGAAATCCAACATCGAAATATTCCAAAGACCATTTTGATTCAAATCCATTCCAATTCAATTATTGGAAATTCTGGTTTCTTTTAAAACCATTTCAAATTCCATTTATTTATTTAAAAATAAATAAATTATTATTCTAATTCAAAACTAGTTCATTTCGATAAAAATCTATTTTTATCTTTTCAAATATGGAAAATTTCATCCGAATTCTTCCCAAATCATTTCTTATGATTTTACACAAATTATCACTATTTTTAATAATTTTATCAAGGCCCGTACAATAAATTTCCATCAATGACCATCAAACTGCACTTACAGAGACCTTTTCCAAATTTGATTTGGACATAATTCCAAATCCAACCGTTAGATTTCTAATTTCTAATATTCATTAGAAATCTCTTATCGATACGTACCCAACGGTTCCGGTTTTAGGAGAATCTGACGGTCGGATCTCCCGTAATGTCCGTTCGAAGTCCATGGTCAAAATTCACGAACTGTCGCGGCGCGGCGCGTTCTATTCAGGCCATTATATTATATATATATATAATATATGATATATACTTCGTTGATTTCCTTTTAAAACGTATTTTATAAATCGTTTTAGATTTGTTTTCAAAACAATTTCAACTTCATATTCAATTTCTAGTCAAAATTGAATATTCCACATCATCGATATACAAATGATAATATTTTCAAAACGTTAAATTTTGAAATCACTTTCTTTTCTATATTCATTTTATAATGAATATAATCGATATAAATATCGTTCACGTCAAAATGGCGTCAATCTAATCAACACGGCTTTATATATTTCAATAACTTCGTTATTCTATTCAACAAATGAATATTTTCTCTATTCAACACATGAATTTCCTTACTATTCAACAAATGAATTTTCTTTACAATTCAACAAATGAATTTTCTTTACAATTCAACAAATGAATTTTCTTTACAATTCAAAAAATGATTTTTCTTTCTATTTTCCAAATTGGAATGAGGCCCAATCAATTACCATATAACGTTAATTATATGGATTCCCTACAACACATGTATATAATAATAGCAATGATAAATCATCAACCATCATCCAGAGTGCATTCTACACTGTATAAGCGTCAAATATAAATATTCAATGCTTATAACAGCGTGTCGATCAATCGATCGACATACAGCTAATTATTGGGATTAATGTATGTCCAATTTCATCCCAACACCCCGTGTTGGGTTTTCAAACAATCAAACACAGATTTTATTTGTGCAATTGGGCGATGTGTAAAATTTATCGTCCCAATCAATATCAGTCAAATCAGTATATATAAACAAATCTTTCGATTTGTTTATAAATATTTATTTTTATATACGTTAAAAAATATATTTTTAACTATAAAATATTTTCCACTATAAAATATTTTATTTCATTCCACTTCACACAATCAAATTTCACAACATAGTCCCCAAACAAACAAGTCTTTCATGGTCTGTGGACGACGGGTGCCGGGTGCTGCTAAACACCGTCTGCATCCTAGTATATATTTCAAACTAGAAATAAAAATAAAAGTGAGGAGTTCTCATCGATTAGCTAAACCAAACGCCACGACTCTTCTAATGTAGAAAATCTTCGTCGCTCGCCTTTTGTCAATTTCATTGTCCGTAGCCACTACATATATAAAAATCACATTTTTATATTGTTACTATGTATATAAAAATCACATTTTTATACCACCACTATTTGGATAAAATTTCTATTTTTACATCGCTACTATATAGATAAAAATTCTATTTTTATATCGCTCTTCTTCTAATAAAGATTGTATTTTTATAACTCTACATAAATAAAAATCATATTTTTATTCTATTTAAAAATCACATCTTTATAATGTTATCATATAAATAAGAATCCAATCTTTTTGCTATTCTTTCAAATAAAAATCATATCTTTTTTATTTATGAGATTCAAATCTTTTCGCTCGCTTTATATATATAAAATCTAATCTTTACCGCATTAAAGGTCTCACTTTTTATCAATAAAAATCTAACCTTTCTCATGTTAAAAATCCATATCCTATCACGTTAAAAATCCTAACTTTCTCATGTTAAAAATCTATATTTTTGGCACATAAAAATCATATATTTTCTACATATAAAGAAATCGGTTTTCTTTAAATAAATAAAATGGTAATAAAAGAAAAATTAAATCTTACCGGAGTTGGTGGTCGGAGGTGGGCTGCGGTTGGTCGGAGGTGGCTAGGGGATGCTCTGAGGGTCGACGCAACGGAGTTAGCGGCTGAGGCGGAGGAATCGGGTGAGGTAGTGGGTATTGGGTTCGAATGGGGAGATCGGACGAGGGGGAGAGGGTGGAGGGAGCAGGAGAAGAGGGGGGAGGGCAAGAGTAGGGGGTTGGTCGGAGGTGCGCTTGCTTTGGCGGCGCGATGGCCAGCGCGCCTGGCGGCGCGTGATTCCTCCCCCTTTCTCCCTTTTTTATTTTTCTTTGAATGAAATGAATCGGGGGGGGGGGGGGCTGAGTGATAACGGGAGAGAGAGAATTTTTTTTAATTATTTAATTTCAACAAGCAACTTTTTATTTCGACCTCGAAATCCGACCCACCGCCTATCGTCCATAACTAATTACCCCCATTCCGAACACAATGGGATATGTATCGCAGGCTGATTCGATCGTTTCGATCATTTTTTGTCAAAATCAAAATATAACTCTATATATTGAATTTGAACGCAAATTTCAATTTACCGGGCCCACATACTAACTGGAAAATTTACCAAAAAATATTTTCTAGCTTCATATTAACGATACGGTCCTAACAAAACTAATTTCGCCAGATTCTGAGGCCGTTTGAAAAATGGCCATTTTCCAGTCGATTAAAATCAACTAAAACTGGTCAAATGCGTTTTCCTTTGCCACGCTCACATATTGATTCAGAAAATTACGAATTTTGAAACCTAGCAATAACTTGACATCACGGATCAAACAAAAGTGGTTTCGTTAAAAACCGAGGTCGTTTGCAAAATTTCCATTTTTAAGGGCAAGAATTCCATAGCGACTATTCTGAATTTTCAATTGGACATAACTTTTTATCCCCACTATGAAATTTCAATTTTTCGAATTCGTTGGAAGATATTCTCAAATAGATTCTAATATTTCTGGTTTCACTAAAATCCGGTTTATTTTGAATCCTGTATGCTCATTTGAAATTTGAAATTTGAAATTGAATTTTCGAACTACCGCGCCATTTTCAATTCCTTTTATAAATATAAATAAATATTTATATTCTAACGACGATCTATATAAATATATACGTTCGAAATCTATTCAAAATAAATTTCTCGTCGATATTATTTAAAATAATTCATTTTAAATAATCAAAATTCGCTAAAACTGCCAAAATAAAAATTTTAAATTGGCTCAGAATTTCCGGGTTATTACAATTAACACCTCATTCTTTAGACAATATTGGGAGATTTTCAAGACCTTCGTTTCCATATGAATATGATTGGATTTCATGAAGTAAAATGCCCGGATTTCACCTCCAAACCCGTCGCCTTAATGGACCTGCCGCACCCACCATGGCCCACCGCGGCCACCACCTGTGACGACAAGGAATTTCGCTCGGTCCGAACCTGTCGCTAAACCGACCCAGGCCGCTCGAAACGCCCTATCGTTGAGAACACGACAAAATATAACGCATACAAAAGAACATTTCACTGTATATTACAACAATGCATCAGATTACAAGAATATACAGAGTATAAATAAATATTACACAGAAATATCAGAGATTTAAATTACATTTAAATACATAGCAGCGGAAAATAATACAATACACAACTAGAAGTAGATATACGGATACAAAGCTTTCCGGATATCGTTCCAGCTGTAAACCAGGATCCTGTGAATATAAATCTGCAAAAACCAAAACTACTAGCTGCCCGTGTCAAAATAAGGGCACCCAGAGTTTAGGTTAAAACAATAAACTCCAGGTCAGTCATGTGATTGGTGTGAGAACTAAAATAGTTATTATTCTTTATTTTAAAAGTTAGGTAAATCAAGGGACCACGCCGTATAACACGGAACGGGTTTCCTCCCAAGAATACCAGTGCATACAACAACAGCGCAATGCTAAATAAAGAAAAATGAAGCTGTTATAAGACCCAGGTCCTATCACACAATGCAACGCAAGCCGGGGATAGGGTTTTCCCTTATAACAGCCAAAGAATGCTTGATACGTTTAAAACAAATCATTTGATACTATTATAAGTGCATAGTGTATAAAACAACTTCAAATCATAAGTATCAATCATAGGCGGCATGGGTACCATATATCATGTCGCCATATATAGGTTTACAAATAAAACCGCAAGTGTCACGTATTTGGAAATTGGATTTCCATCTATGAACCGAGGCAAAAGATAGTCCTCACCGACTTCGAGACTGTCTAGCCCGAGCCTCAGGGTCAGAGCGCATCGACCCTTGGATCCTCAGGGCCGGTCCACCGATGTGGATTAAACTTAAACCCTGAACATGCGTTTCCCCGCCCTATGGGGCGTAAATGAGCCAACTAAATGACTCCATCTGTTCGAGAACGACCGATCAATCCGAGGCGCCTCGCAACAGCAACAACCACATAAGTCAAACTCGTCAGGGCGTGTAAAACCACTGACGCCACTTCTAGCTAGAAAGAAACGCATGCCCTCCCTGACGTCCTCTCCCGTTTTTGGTTCATACCGGGTGTGAAACTCGCGGAGCAAACGTTACACAAAGCTACGCCACAAAGGCCTTGCTTTGATCATCACCACAAGACTTTGCTTTTCAACAGAAGCCTTGATCAATTGCCACTTAGGCATGCCACACAGGCAATTCACTCCATGCGTTTGATATCCATCAATATATAACCCCTGAGCTCGTACGTCTCAGAGAAGGGCGTTAAGCAAGAGAATAAATTCTCCTCCGCCAAACAGATATATATTCAATAGAGATCAATCACACGGACTAAAATCCAATGTCAGACACACAGTCCATTTACAAGTCCGTTCTGGGTCTGAACGAAACCGGAGGCACCTAGTACCCCGCACATCCATCGATCTCCAAGTACATCTGGACGATCACCAACTGTTTCCATCTTCTTGGGTGTACAGCCCAATCAAGATCATCAGTTATCACCCAAACGACGTGAAGACTTCCGGTCTTCGACCACCGTCTTCATCTTCGACACCACGTCGAATCAGTTATTCAGAATGGGACAAACCCGGTCTTTCTGAATAACTCGCGTATATATTATAAAAGTGTTACACAAACACAACATACGCCTCATTCCAATTCAGAATATTCTTTTATTCAAATATTCCTATACTTTGGGAAAAGTTCCCATTAATTTTATCCAAGATAAATTCTTTAAATTTATTCTTTAATCTCCTTTGAATATCAATTCAAACTAGTCGGGATTAGCGAACCACACCGAAGTAATCATTTATTTTATTTCCCAATCCCAACCTATTCATCCCATGAAGTAAAACTGGTAATACTTCATATCTAACACCACAGTGTTATCGGTAAATTCAATTACCATTTCACGTTCAAATCTGATTAAAGATTTAACCATCGCCTGGAGCAAAACTAGTGATACTCCATTTTCGATCATTTCAATCTAATTAAAGATTCATTAAAACTCCACTTAGTTTTAATCTTTAACTGGGTTAAAGAATCAGTGTCATTTAAAACATGGTTCACGATAAACCCAAAATCACATTCCATTAATTATCGGGTTAAAGAACAAGTGTTATTTAAAACGCTGTTCACGATAAACCCAAATCACATTTGATATTCAATACAAGGCTCTGAATAGAAAATATATCGGCTTATATTCAATATCAAATTCTACGACTAACAAATGTCGTATTGGAAATAACGATATAAATATATATCTTTCAAATTTCCATAACAACATCTGTATAATCACGAATTCCAACATCGAAATATTCCGAAGACAATTTCGATTCAAATCCACTCCAATGCAATCATTGGAAATTTTGGTTATTTTCAAAACCCTTTTCAAATTCAATTTATTTATTTAAAAATAAATAGAATTATAATTCTAGTTCAAAACTAGTTCATTTCGATAAAAATCTATTTTTATCTTTTCAAATATGTAGTTTTTCATCCCAAATCTTCACAAATCATTTCTTATGATTTTACACAAATTATTACTATTTTTAATAATTTTATCAAGGCCCGTATAGTCGATTTCCATCAATGGCCATCGAACTGCACTTACAGCGACCTTTTTCAAATTTTATTTGGACGTAACTCCAAATCCAACCGTTAGATTTCAAATTTCTAATATTCGTTAGAAAGCTCTTTTCGATACGAACCCAACGGTTCCGGTTTCAGGAGAATCCGACGGTCGGATCTCCCGTAATGTCCGTTTGAAATGAATGGTCGAAATTCACGAACTGCCACGGCGCGGCGCGTTCTATTCAGGCCATTATATTATATATATAATATATATAGTATATATTTCGTCGATTTTCTATTCAAAACGAATTATATAAATAGTTTTAAAATTCGTTTCAAAATCTATTTCAACTTCCATTTCAATTCAAAGCAAAATTGAATTCTTCTTTATAAATTCGTTTCAAAATTCCTTTCTATTCAATTCAAATTTCAATTCAATTTGAATTCATTTCAATTCGCTTTCAATTCAATTTGAATTCGTTTTCAATTCAATTCATTTCGAAATCGTTTTCAATTCATTTCATTTCGAAATCGTTTTCAATTCAATTCATTTCGAAATCGCTTTCAATTCGTTTCCTTTCGAAATCGTTTTCAATTCATTTCCTTCCGAAATCGTTTTCAATTCATTTCATTTCGAAATCGTTTTCAATTCATTTCGAAATCGTTTTCAATTCATTTCATTTCGAAATCGTTTTCAATTCAATTCATTTCGAAATCGTTTTCAATTCAATTCATTTCGAAATCGTTTTCAATTCATTTCATTTCGAAATCGTTTTCAATTCAATTCATTTCGAAATCGTTTTCAATTCAATTCATTTCGAAATCGTTTTCAATTCAATTCATTTCGAAATCGTTTTCAATTCAATTCATTTCGAAATCGTTTTCAATTCAATTCATTTCGAAATCATTTAAAATCGATATAAATATCGTTCACGTCAAAATGGCGTCAATCTAATCATCACGGCTTCACAAATTTCTATTTTCAAATATTCTATTTCAAATATTTCCTATTATCAAAATATTTGTTATTATCAAAATATTCTTTATTTTCACGATTGGAATGAGGCCCAATCAATTACCATATAAAGTTAATTATATGGATTTTCATACAACACATGTATATAATAGCAACGATAAATAATCAACCATCAACCAAAGTGCACTACACCGTATAAGCATCAAATATAGATATCTAATGCTTATAACAGCCTGTCAATCAATCGATTGACATATTTAATCAATCAGGATGAGTGAACTTCAAATTTCATCCCAACACCCGTGTGGGGTTTCAAACAATCAAACACATATTTTATTTGTGCTATTGGGCGATGTGTAAAATTTATCGTCCCAATCAATGTCATTCAAATAGGTGTACATAAACAAACCGTCCGGTTTGTAAATGAATATTTTATTTTGTTCACTTCACTATTTTCATATTCACGTTAAAAATTATATTT
The DNA here is from genome assembly GCA_030737875.1 of Allium sativum. Lineage (NCBI taxonomy): Eukaryota > Viridiplantae > Streptophyta > Magnoliopsida > Asparagales > Amaryllidaceae > Allium > Allium sativum. The sequence continues at coordinate 321,298,797 of CM060916.1, forward strand.
TTAACGATAAAACATTTTATTTCAACCTATGAATTTCTATTCAATTCATTTATTCAATAAAATGATATTTTTATTTTTCTAACATATTTTAGAAAATTTCGGCGGCATAACGGCACGATACTGGAAACGGGACAAGGCCTAGCCTTATCCCCGGTCTAGTGAAGGCCCACGCCATTCACACATCAATCATATCAATTTCATCTCACCAAACAATTCAATTCAAACCAAATCATCAAATTAATTTATGCAACCAAACAAACAAGTCCATGGTCTGTGGACGATTGTGTCGGGTGCTACTAAGCACCGTCTGTATCCTAGTATATATATAACTAGAAAAAGAAATTGAGAGGTGAGAAATTCTCACAAATAGCTATCCTAGCTCCAAGGCACTTCATTGATAGAAATCTTCATCGCTATCGCATCTTCGTCACCTTCGTCGTCCGCTTTCACTACCTATGTAAAAATCGAATTTTTACTTCGCTATCCAATATATAAAAATCATATTTTTATTTTGAAGTTCAATATATAAAAATCATATTTTTATTTCGAAGTTCAATATATAAAAATCATATTTTTATTTCGAAGTTCAATGTATAAAAATCATATTTTTATTTCGAAGTTCAATATATAAAAATCATATTTTTATTTCGAAGTTCAATATATAAAAATCATATTTTTATTTCTTACTTATATATCTTTACAACGCTTCTTTCTATATAAAAATTATATTTTTATATTTCTACTTCATATATAAAGATCAAATTTTTAACTTCACTTCACATATATAAAAATCATATTTTTATATTACTCTTCTCCTAATAAAGATTATATTTTTATTACTCTACATGAATAAAAATCATATTTTTAATATGCCACTAGTATAAAAATTATATTTTTAACCTTTACATATAATAAAAATTATATGTTTAACCTTTACATATAATAAAAATTATATTTTTATTTTCTCTATTATATAAAAATCCTATTTTTTAATACTCTACCTATATAAAAATAATATTTTTATTACTATACTAATATAAAAATTATATTTTTATATCCTTTTTACATCTAAAAATCGAACATTTTAATTTCAGAAATAAACTAATCTCTGTATTTAGAAAAAAATAAAACCGAATTTAAAACAAGGTATTTAAATCAAAACTGAATTAAAAATAAAAAGGGCTCACTTTTTCTCGGTGTACTGAAGAGAGGGAGGGGGATCTGCTGTGCGTGGTGGCGGGCTCCAGGCGATGGTCGGCGCGGTGGTCAGGTATGGGTGCGGTAGGGTTTCAGGGGCGCGGGGGAGGGAGGAACGGCGATGGAGGATTGAAGAGGGGCGACGGCTAGGGCACAACGGGATTTGATTTGGTGGAGGGAGCTCGACGTGGTGCTGTAGCAGCGGCGGAGGGAGGCGGGAGTTGGTGGAGGCGCGGTGGCCTGACGACGAGATGGCGGGGAGGGAGGCGGCGACGGGCTCGAGCTCTGGCGTTTTTTTTTCTTTTTCCTAGAGGCTGACGGTGAAGAAGGAAGTGAGGGAGAGAGAAAAGGAAGTGGGGCCTTTTATACTTAATTATTTATTTTATTATTTTATATTTTTCCAAACCCTAATTGTTGACTTTTCATTTGAACTCAGAATCGAACCCACCGACTGTCGCCCCTAGCGTTTTACCCCCATTCCGAACACAATGGGATATGCCACGCAAGCTGATTCGGCTGTTACAATCAGTTTCCGTTGAATTTACATTTAAATCACTATATTGAATTTTAAACGCACATTTCAATTTACCGAGGTCACATACTTACTAGAAAAATTCCAGAAAAATATTTTCTAGCTTCGTATTGACGATACGGTCCTAACAAAACTAGTTTCGTTGAATTGTGAGACCGTTGGAAAAATGGCCATTTTTCAGTCGATTAAAATCAACTAAACTGGTCAAACGCGTTTTCCTTTGCCATGCTCACATATTGATTCGAAAAATTATGAAATTTGAAACCTAGCAATAACTTAACATCATGGACCCAACGAAAGTGGTTTCGTCGAAATCCGAGGTCGTTTGCAAAATGCCCATTTTTAAGGGCCTGAATTCCATAGCGACTATTCAGAATTTTCAACTGGACATATCTTTTGATACCCGCTATGGAATTTCGATTATTCGGATTCGTTGGGAAGATATTCACGAATAGATCCTAATGTTTTTGGTTTCACTACAATCCGGATTGTTTTGCACCCGGTACATTCAATTGAATTTTGAAATCGAATTATCGAAATACCGCGCCATTTTCAATTCTATTTATAATTATATATAAATATTTATATTCTAACGACGACGCGTATAAATATATACGTTCTAAATATATTCAAAATAAATTTTAGTCGATATTATTTAAAATAATTCATTTTAAATAATCAAAATTCGCTAAAATTGCCAAAATAAAAATTTTAAACTGGCCCAGATTTTCGGGTTATTACAATCTCCCCCACTTAAAACTTTTCGTCCCCGAAAACGAACAAAGTCGAAAGTGGTTTGATTAATCAACTCTACGTTCGATCTGGCTTCCATTCTCCAACTTTTCAGTTTCTGAGAATTTTCAAAAATTTCAAAAATTTGGCTAACACCCTAAATTTTCGAAAAATTTCGCCATAACCTCCCCTGCACCGGGAGCATCGGGGAATTTTAAATAGCTTCCCCGGTCCTTCAGATCTCAAAAAGAAAAAGAAAAAGCCAAGCGGCTAGCCAATAGGCTCATAAAATCATCATCACCCAAACAAAACAGTAAATTATGTAGTAAACATATACCTATTTGTCGGGCAAACAAATTTTATTCTCTGGCTCTAGCCTCCTTGCTATGACCTGTTCAATGTAAGTACAAGTATATGCAAGCAAACGCAACCAATTTTCAATACAATTCAATATTCGATTCAATTAGGCTAAAAGGCTAAAAATTAGCAAACAAATAAACAAACAACCCAAACATCAATCAATTAGTGAATTAGATTTTCAAATTCATAATTTTGATACATATACAAAAATCATGTTTTTGATACCAAACCACAACAATAGGCCCTATCTAATTTTGGTTCTCACACCAGTCAATAGGAGATATATAGATATTACACGTTCGTCACTCGAATATAAATTCTAATGATGGAGCTCCATCATCAAAATCATGTCCGGGCGATTAGAGTGTAATTCTATATATATCCAGTATATTAAAACTTCAAATACACGTTTGCAAGGCGTATATGCAAAATCTTTGTATACTGGACTGTCCTAATCAGTATAAATAGATAATCAAATACGAATAATTGATTTAAATTTTCAAAACAAAATTGTTTTCATTTGAAAATGTACTCTTCACACTCGTTCTAGGAGACTACTGATCCTATCTCTAACGAGTCATTCTAATTGGATATTATTAATCCAATATCTGATGAATTCTTTCGTATGGTTCTAATGTGCCTTGTTCTCTGAGCCTTGTAAACCAAAGCTCTGATACCAACTGTGACGACAAGGAATTTCGCTCGGTCCGAACCAGTCGCTAAACCGACCCAGGCCGCTCGAAACGCCCTATCGTTGAGAACACGACAAAATATAACGCATACAAAAGAACATTTCACTGTATATTACAACAATGCATCAGATTACAAGAATATACAGAGTATAAATAAATATTACACAGAAATATCAGAGATTTAAATTACATTTAAATACATAGCAACGGAAAATAATACAATACACAACTAGAAGTAGATATACGGATACAAAGCTTTCCGGATATCGTTCCAGCTGTAAACCAGGATCCTGTGAATATAAATCTGCAAAAACCAAAACTACTAGCTGCCCGTGTCAAAATAAGGGCACCCAGAGTTTAGGTTAAAACAATAAACTCCAGGTCAGTCATGTGACTGGTGTGAGAACTAAAATAGTTATTATTCTTTATTTTAAAAGTTAGGTAAATCAAGGGACCACGCCGTATAACACGGAACGGGTTTCCTCCCAAGAATACCAGTGCATACAACAACAGCGCAATGCTAAATAAAGAAAAATGAAGCTGTTATAAGACCCAGGTCCTATCACACAATGCAACGCAAGCCGGGGGATAGGGTTTTCCCATATAACAGCCAAAGAATGCTTGATACGTTTAAAACAAATCATTTGATACTATTATAAGTGCATAGTGTATAAAACAACTTCAAATCATAAGTATCAATCATAGGCGGCATGGGTACCATATATCATGTCGCCATATATAGGTTTACAAATAAAACCGCAAGTGTCACGTATTTGGAAATTGGATTTCCATCTATGAACCGAGGCAAAAGATAGTCCTCACCGACTTCGAGACTGTCTAGCCCGAGCCTCAGGGTCAGAGCGCATCGACCCTTGGATCCTCAGGGCCGGTCCACCGATGTGGATTAAACTTAAACCCTGAACATGCGTTTCCCCGCCCTATGGGGCGTAAATGAGCCAACTAAATGACTCCATCGGTTCGAGAACGACCGATCAATCCGAGGCGCCTCGCAACAGCAACAACCACATAAGTCAAACTCGTCAGGGCGTGTAAAACCACTGACGCCACTTCTAGCTAGAAAGAAACGCATGCCCTCCCTGACGTCCTCTCCCGTTTTTGGTTCATACCGGGTGTGAAACTCGCGGAGCAAACGTTACACAAAGCTACGCCACAAAGGCCTTGCTTTGATCATCACCACAAGACTTTGCTTTTCAACAGAAGCCTCGATCAATTGCCACTTAGGCATGCCACACAGGCAATTCACTCCATGCGTTTGATATCCATCAATATATAACCCCTGAGCTCGTACGTCTCAGAGAAGGGCGTTAAGCAAGAGAATAAATTCTCCTCCGCCAAACAGATATATATTTAATAGAGATCAATCACACGGACTAAAATCCAATGTCAGACACACAGTCCATTTACAAGTCCGTTCTGGGTCTGAACGAAACCGGAGGCACCTAGTACCCCGCACATCCATCGATCTCCAAGTACATCTGGACGATCACCAACTGTTTCCATCTTCTTGGGTGTACAGCCCAATCAAGATCATCAGTTATCACCCAAACGACGTGAAGACTTCCGGTCTTCGACCACCGTCTTCATCTTCGACACCACGTCGAATCAGTTATTCAGAATGGGACAAACCCGGTCTTTCTGAATAACTCGCGTATATATTATAAAAGTGTTACACAAACACAACATACGCCTCATTCCAATTTAGAATATTCTTTTATTCAAATATTCCTATACTTTGGGAAAAGTTCCCATTAATTTTATCCAAGATAAATTCTTTAAATTTATTCTTTAATCTCCTTTGAATATCAATTCAAACTAGTCGGGATTAGCGAACCACACCGAAGTAATCATTTATTTTATTTCCCAATCCCAACCTATTCATCCCATGAAGTAAAACTGGTAATACTTCATATCTAACACCACAGTGTTATCGGTAAATTCAATTACCATTTCACGTTTAAATCTGATTAAAGATTTAACCATCGCCTGGAGCAAAACTGGTGATACTCCATTTTCAATCATTTCAATCTAATTAAAGATTCATTAAAACTCCACTTAGTTTTAATCTTTAACTGGGTTAAAGAATCAGTGTCATTTAAAACACGGTTCACGATAAACCCAAAATCACATTCCATTAATTATCGGGTTAAAGAACAAGTGTTATTTAAAACGCTGTTCACGATAAACCCAAATCACATTTGATATTCAATACAAGGCTCTGAATAGAAAATATATCGGCTTATATTCAATATCAAATTCTACGACTAACAAATGTCGTATTGGAAATAACGATATAAATATATATCTTTCAAATTTCCATAACAACATCTGTATAATCACGAATTCCAACATCGAAATATTCCGAAGACAATTTCGATTCAAATCCACTCCAATGCAATCATTGGAAATTTTGGTTATTTTCAAAACCCTTTTCAAATTCAATTTATTTATTTAAAAATACCTAGAATTATAATTCTAGTTCAAAACTAGTTCATTTCGATAAAAATCTATTTTTATCTTTTCAAATATGGAGTTTTTCATCCCAAATCTTCACAAATCATTTCTTATGATTTTACACAAATTATTACTATTTTTAATAAATTTATCAAGGCCCGTATAGTCGATTTCCATCAATGGCCATCGAACTGCACTTACAGCGACCTTTTTCAAATTTTATTTGGACGTAACTCCAAATCCAACTGTTAGATTTCAAATTTCTAATATTCGTTAGAAAGCTCTTTTCGATACGAACCCAACGGTTCCGGTTTTAGGAGAATCCGACGGTCGGATCTCCCGTAATGTCCGTTTGAAATGAATGGTCGAAATTCACGAACTGCCGCGGCGCGGTGCGTTCTATTCAGGCCATTATATTATATATATATATAATATATATAATATATATTTCGTCGATTTTCTATTCAAAACGAATTATATAAATAGTTTTAAAATTCGTTTCAAAATCTATTTCAACTTCCATTTCAATTCAAAGCAAAATTGAATTCTTCTTTATAAATTCGTTTCAAAATTCCTTTCTATTCAATTCAAATTTCAATTCAATTTGAATTCATTTCAATTCGCTTTCAATTCAATTTGAATTCGTTTTCAATTCAATTCATTTCGAAATCGTTTTCAATTCATTTCATTTCGAAATCATTTTCAATTCAATTCATTTTGAAATCGTTTTCAATTCATTTCCTTTCGAAATCGTTTTCAATTCATTTCCTTTCGAAATCGTTTTCAATTCATTTCATTTAGAAATCGTTTTCAATTCATTTCATTTCGAAATCGTTTTCAATTCATTTCATTTCGAAATCGTTTTCAATTCAATTCATTTCGAAACCGTTTTCAATTCAATTCATTTCGAAATCGTTTTCAATTCATTTCATTTCGAAATCGTTTTCAATTCAATTCATTTCGAAATCGTTTTCAATTCATTTCATTTCGAAATCGTTTTCAATTCAATTCATTTCGAAATCGTTTTCAATTCAATTCAATTCATTTCGAAATCGTTTAAAATCGATATAAATATCGTTCACGTCAAAATGGCGTCAATCTAATAATCATGGCTTCACAAAATTTCTATTTTCAAATATTCTATTTCAAATATTTCCTATTATCAAAATATTTGTTATTATCAAAATATTCTTTATTTTCACGATTGGAATGAGGCCCAATCAATTACCATATAAAGTTAATTATATGGATTTTCATACAACACATGTATATAATAGCAACGATAAATAATCAACCATCAACCAAAGTGCACTACACCGTATAAGCATCAAATATAGATATCTAATGCTTATAACAACCTGTCAATCAATCGATTGACATATTTAATCAATCAGGATGAGTGAACTTCAAATTTCATCCCAACACCTGTGTGGGGTTTCAAACAATCAAACACATATTTTATTTGTGCTGTTGGGCGATGTGTAAAATTTATCGTCCCAATCAATGTCATTCAAATAGGTGTACATAAAAAACCGTCCGGTTTGTAAATGAATATTTTATTTTGTTCACTTCACTATTTTCATATTCATGTTAAAAATTATATTTTTAACGATAAAACATTTTATTTCAACCTATGAATTTCTATTCAATTCATTTATTCAATAAAATGATATTTTTATTTTTCTAACATATTTTAGAAAATTTCGGCGGCATAACGGCACGATACTGGAAACGGGACAAGGCCTAGCCTTATCCCCGGTCTAGTGAAGGCCCACGCCATTCACCCATCAATCATATCAATTTCATCTCACCAAACAATTCAATTCAAACCAAATCATCAAATTAATTTATGCAACCAAACAAACAAGTCCATGGTCTGTGGACGATTGTGTCGGGTGCTACTAAGCACCGTCTGTATCCTAGTATATATATAACTAGAAAAAGAAATTGAGAGGTGAGAAATTCTCACAAATAGCTATCCTAGCTCCAAGGCACTTCATTGATAGAAATCTTCATCGCTATCGCATCTTCGTCACCTTCGTCGCCCGCTTTAACTACCTATGTAAAAATCGAATTTTTACTTCGCTATCCAATATATAAAAATCATATTTTTATTTTGAAGTTCAATATATAAAAATCATATTTTTATTTCGAAGTTCAATATATAAAAATCATATTTTTATTTCGAAGTTCAATATATAAAAATCATATTTTTATTTCGAAGTTCAATATATAAAAATCATATTTTTATTTCGAAGTTCAATATATAAAAATCATATTTTTATTTCTTACTTATATATCTTTACAACGCTTCTTTCTATATAAAAATTATATTTTTATATTTCTACTTCATATATAAAGATCAAATTTTTAACTTCACTTCATATATATAAAAATCATATTTTTATATTACTCTTCTCCTAATAAAGATTATATTTTTATTACTCTACATGAATAAAAATCATATTTTTAATATGCCACTAGTATAAAAATTATATTTTTAACCTTTACATATAATAAAAATTATATGTTTAACCTTTACATATAATAAAAATTATATTTTTATTTTCTCTATTATATAAAAATCCTATTTTTTAATACTCTACCTATATAAAAATAATATTTTTATTACTATACTAATATAAAAATTATATTTTTATATCCTTTTTACATCTAAAAATCGAACATTTTAATTTCAGAAATAAACTAATCTCTGTATTTAGAAAAAAATAAAACCGAATTTAAAACAAGGTATTTAAATCAAAACTGAATTAAAAATAAAAAGGGCTCACTTTTTCTCGGTGTACTGAAGAGAGGGAGGGGGATCTGCTGTGCGTGGTGGCGGGCTCTAGGCGATGGTCGGCGCGGTGGTCAGGTATGGGTGCGGTAGGGTTTCAGGGGCGCGGGGGAGGGAGGAACGGCGATGGAGGATTGATGAGGGGCGACGGCTAGGGCACAACGGGATTTGATTTGGTGGAGGGAGCTCGACGTGGTGCTGTAGCAGCGGCGGAGGGAGGCGGGAGTTGGTGGAGGGGCGGTGGCCTGACGACGAGATGGCGGGGAGGGAGGCGGCGACGGGCTCGAGCTCTGGCGTTTTTTTTTCTTTTTCCTAGAGGCTGACGGTGAAGAAGGAAGTGAGGGAGAGAGAAAAGGAAGTGGGGCCTTTTATACTTAATTATTTATTTTATTATTTTATATTTTTCCAAACCCTAATTGTTGACTTTTCATTTGAACTCAGAATCGAACTCACCAACTGTCGCCCCTAGCGTTTTACCCCCATTCCGAACACAATGGGATATGCCACGCAAGCTGATTCGGCTGTTACAATCAGTTTCGGTTGAATTTACATTTAAATCACTATATTGAATTTTAAACGCACATTTCAATTTACCGAGGTCGCATACTTACTAGAAAAATTCCAGAAAAATATTTTCTAGCTTCGTATTGACGATACGGTCCTAACAAAACTAGTTTCGTTGAATTCTGAGACCGTTGGAAAAATGGCCATTTTTCAGTCGATTAAAATCAACCGAAACTGGTCAAACGCGTTTTCCTTTGCCACGCTCACATATTGATTCGAAAAATTATGAAATTTGAAACCTAGCAATAACTTAACATCACGGACCCAACGAAAGTGGTTTCGTCGAAATCCGAGGTCGTTTGCAAAATGCCCATTTTTAAGGGCCTGAATTCCATAGCGACTATTCAGAATTTTCAACTGGACATATCTTTTGATACCCGCTATGGAATTTCGATTATTCGGATTCGTTGGGAAGATATTCACGAATAGATCCTAATGTTTTTGGTTTCACTACAATCCGGATTGTTTTGCACCCGGTACATTCAATTGAAGTTTGAAATCGAATTATCGAACTACCGCGCCATTTTCAATTCTATTTATAATTATATATAAATATTTATATTCTAACGACGACACGTATAAATATATACGTTCTAAATATATTCAAAATAAATTTTCGTCGATATTATTTAAAATAATTAATTTTAAATAATCAAAATTCGCTAAAATTGCCAAAATAAAAATTTTAAACTGGCCCAGATTTTCGGGTTATTACACCACCCTTTCTGGCGAACAAAGCCCTTCCCTCCCTCTTCGATTTGCCACCTTCCGATCGACTTCTAGTTTCGTCAATTTCGAGCAAAGTGGAAACCTAATTTTGAACTCTATGGAATGAATGGCTTGGAACGTTGATTTGAGGAAGATGAGGAAGGTTGACTTTTTAAACTTTGACCAATCAATTTAATTAATTCAAATATTGTCCAATCTTAATTAAACCATATCTTGCTCGTACGGACTCGGATTCGAGCGATTTCCGGTGCGCCACAATCGTGAGACCGAGATCATCGCGATGATACTGACTAGACCCGATTCTGAGCAAGTTGAATTTTTGACAAATTTTTGATCTAAACAACGCAGAACTCAATAACGATGTGAGATTTCTAATTTGAATTATTTAATCAGTTTAATTATTTTTATCGCCGATAAATAATTATATGTGTGTTAAGTAATTAGCTATGCGATGTGATGCAATTTTGATGATTGATCTGTTTATTCTGTGTGTATGTATGATAGATCTGTTGTTTAAATTTTAGATCTATATATGTTAGTCAAATAAATCATTTTCCCTTTTGCCAATATTTGTGGATTATGTGGATTAAACAAAGATGAGTATTGAATTTAATTTGTTGGTCAATTGGTGAATTGGAATATAATTGTCGATTCAAGAAAAGTCACCATTTTGCTTATATTGTTGAACTGAATTTGATTATTAATTCAATGTAGAAAAACTTTGTTATTCTTTATTTTTGAATTGATCTAGTTTTCAATTCAATACATCATGCTATGTGACTATTTTTGAATTGGTTTATAATATCAATTCAACACACAAAACCGTGTTACCATTTTTTGAATTTATTTAGTTTATCAATTCAACACACAATACTATGTTATCATTTTCGAGTTGATTTAGTTTATCAATTCAAATGCTCAATATTATGTTATATAAAAATTGGCTTTTTATTTGTGTTTTTTAACGTAAATATAACATAGAAATATAAGTTTCACTTTTTATTTCCATTCCACTATGCAAATAAAACATTGAAAATAAAGGTACACTTTTTAATTGCATTCCCTAACTCAAATGTAACATAGAATTAAAAGTTCACTTTTTATTTGCCTTCCACAATGCAAACAAAATATTGAAATTAAAAGTTCACTTTTTGTTTTGCATCCTTTAATGCAAATGAACATCGAAATTAAAACTTGTTCTTTTATTTACATCCACCAATGTAAATAAACATGAAAAATAAAATTTGTTCTTTATTTTGCATTTCACAAATGCAAACATACATGAAAATTAAAACTTGTTCTTTTATTTACATTCATTAATGTAAATATACATTGAAAATAAAATTTGTTCTTTTTATTTGCATTCACTAATGCAAATATATGTGTAAAAATAAAATTTGTTCTTTTATTTGCATTCCAAAAATACAAATATACATGAAAAATAAAGTTTGTTCTTTTATTTGCATTCACTAATGCAAATATATATCGAAATGAAATTTGTTCTTCTATCTGCATTCAAAAATGCAAATATACATTGAAAATAAAATTTGTTCTTTTTATTTGCATTCACTAATGCAAATATATATGTAAAAAATAAAATTTCTTCTTTTATTTGCATTTCACAAATGCAAATATATATGTAAAAATAAAGTTTGTTCTTTTATTTACATTCACTAATACAGACAAAACTAGAAATAAAAAGTTACAGTTTTATTTGCATCCCTTGTCGCAAATAAAACTAGAAAAAAAAGAAAAATTACATTTTTATTTGCATTCCTTGTTGTAAATAAAGCATGTAATAAAAAGTTATGTTTTTATTTGCATTCCTTGATGCAAATAAAACTTTAAAATTAGAAGTTACATTTTTATTTGCATTTCTTGATGCAAATAAAACATGAATTAAAAAGTTACAATTCTATTTATATCTTAGATGTGGATGAAACACAGTTTTAAAAAGATTACAGTTTTATTTGCATTTAGATACAAATAAAAACATAGGTTAAAAAGTTATATTTTTATTTACACTTTAGATGTAAATAAGAGAATAGAATTGAAAGTATCATTTTTACTTTTAAATTAGAAACAATAAAAAAGATTGTACATTAAAAATTACATTTTTAATGTAGTTTAGATTGCATAGATAAGATTAGAATAAAAAGATTATATTTTTATTGTCATTTGGTTAAAATAAAATGATTAGAAAATAAGGATTACCTTTTTATGGTAATATTGTACATTGAAAAGAATATAAAATTTAATATTATATTTTTATTGAAATTTGGTCGCATTAGATTTTTCAAAACAAAAATTATCATTTTTGTCGCCTTCGATTTGCTAAAACAAAATAACCATTTTGGTTGAATTAGAATCGACAAAATAGGAATTGTCAATAAAGACAAAGTTATTATTTTCATTCGTTCATTGTAATAATATTGTATACAATATAAAAGAGACATTTTTATCGTCATGTTATATATTGTATATTACACTTCCATTTACAAGTTATCCGTCTTGTTTATGTGACTGGGATGATAATTTTCACACATCGCCCAAGTGCATAAACAGTTTACTATTTGTTTGTTGGATGAAACCCCACACGGGTATTGGGATAATAATTGACATACACTAATCCCAATATTTAGTTGTAAAATGTAATCTGGTTGTTATTTGGATGTTTAATGATTATTTATCATTATTGTTGTCATATACATGCAATGTATGAAATCCATATAATTGAAATTATATGGTAATTGATTGAGTCGCATTCTGATTCAGGATTTCTTTAAACGAAGAATATTTTAAATAAAGAGTATCCCTCAAAATAAAGAATATTTCAAATAAAGATTATATTTTTATAAAGAATATTGTAATATAAAGAACCTTTTTATATAAAGAATATTTTTAAATAACGAATATTTTAAAATAATACTCAACGGAGAATAAATGATGATTTCTATATCCACTTTGAAAGGACACCAAATATAAAAATATATTTTTATCAAAACGAACTAGTTATTAACTATGATAAATCTTTTAAATCAAGATTTAATGAAGTCTTCTAATTAATTGATATTTAATTAGAATTAGATTTTGGGTTGTCATGGATGGTGTCTTAAATAACACCGTTCTTAAACCCTGTATTAAAGAATAAATCTTTTAATTAAGATTTTTGGAGTTTCAAGTATATTTAGTAATTGGAATAAACTGATATGTGAATTGGGTTTATCGTGAACTGTGTTTTAAACATCATTTGTTCTTTAACCCTATTAACAGTGAAATGTGATTTAAAATTTATTAATCTTTTATTAAGATTTATTTCTTTTCTAAAGTCAAGTTTTTCAATTTAATATATTAAATTAGAATTGAGTGGAAAGTCGATTTGATAATAATTGAGATAGGCTTCTGTAAAAGAAGACTGTTGCTATATATGGAATTTAAAAGGCTTTGTCGTTATTCCATTTATATTATTGGTCTGATACAGGGATTTATATCGGTTATATATTGACTTGATTACTGTGAAAATTCCATATTTAATGGAAGGTGATTTTGGATTTATCGTGAACAATGTTTTTAAATGACATTGATTCTTTAACTCAATTAAAGATATGATTTATTTCTTAAATTGGAATAATCATTTAATAATGATTTTTGATATTAAAATCAAATTGGGGTTTGATAAATCTTTAAAAAGAAGATTTAAGAATAAATTTAAAAGAATTTATCTTTAATATAGTTGATGGGAACCTTTCCCTAAAAATATGAATATTTTATCAAAAGAATATTCTGAATTGGAATGAGGCGTTGGATGTGTTTTTATAACACTTGATTTTTTAATTATAAAAAGTACGCGAGTTATTCGAAATGACCGGGTTTAACCCATTCTGAATAATTACTACGACGATTAAAAGTCGAAGATGAAGACGGTGGTTGAAGAACGACGATCCTCACATCGAATGGATGAGGACTACTGATGCCTTTGATTGGAGTTGCTGCCTTGAAAAGGTTCCAGTGGTTATTGTCCAGACGTATTGTTGATCGTTCGGATATGTGAGGTATAAGGTGTCTCCAGTTCCGTTCAGACCCAAAACGGACTTGTAAATGGATGTGTGTCTGACGTTGAATTTCGTTCTATGTAAATTGATTTCTATTAATATATAATCGTTGGTGGCGGAGAATTTATTCTCTTGCTTAACACCCTTCTCTGAGACGCATGAGCTCAGAGGTTATATATATTAGGAGGTATCGATTACAGTTGGTATCAGAGCTTTGGTTAGCTCAAATCTTTGGGGTACAACTCGTTAGAACTGAACAAAAGACTCATCAGAGATTGGATCAGTAATATCCAATAAGAATAACTCGTTAGAGATGGGATCAGTAGTATCCTAGAACGAGTGTGAAGAGTATTATTATTATTATTAATTTTAAATTAAAAATGCAAACAAATTTAGTTTTGAAAATTTAAAATCTTATTATACGTATTTGAATATATTATTTTATTTTATTTTGGACAATCGAGTATATAAAGATTTCGCATATACGCCTACCTAGCGTGTATTCGAAACCTCAAATATACTAGATAGATATAGAATCACACTTTAGTCGCCCGGAAATGTTCAGATGGTGGTTCGAAACATCATCAGAATTTATGTTCGAGTTTCGAAAGTGGTATATCTATATATTTCCATTGACTGGTGTGAGAACCAAAACTAGATAGGGTCTATCGTTGTGATTTGCACTAAAAATATGGTCTTTTGACTATAGACAAAAGTTATATATATTTGAAAAGTTAATCACCTAATTAATTGCTGGTTGTGATGTTTGATAATTAGTTTTACTAATTGAACCAATATATAAAAGAATGATAAATTTAACTAATATTGAACTGAACTGAAAATTGATTAAAATTAAAAGTTGAGTTGGTTAATTTAACGGCTTTTAGCTTCGTTCCTTTTCGAGGACGAAAAGATTTTAAGTGGGGGAGATTGTAACAACCCGCAAATTCTGAACCAATTTAAAATTTTTATTTTCGAAATTTTAATGGAATTATAATAGTTAAAATAATTTATTAAAAATAATAATGATTAAAAATATATTTAAATTGAATTTAGAATAAAATTTTTAATTTTAATTATAAAAGGAGTTAGAAATAGCACGGTAGTTTGAAAAGTCAAACTTGAACTTTGACCGAATGTACCGGATTCAAAATTTAGCGGATTTTAGTGAAACCAAAAATATTGGAATCTATTTTAAAAATATCTTTTTAATGTATCCGAAAAATTGAAATTTCATAGCGGGAATCAAAAGTTATGCCCAGTTTAATTTTCAGAATAGTCGTTGTAGAATTTATATATTTTTTAATATTAAAAATAGCCATTTTTCAAACGACCTCCATTTTCGATGAAACCACTTTTGTTGGAACCGGAATGTCAAATTATTGTTAGGTTTTAATTTCCATAATTTTTCGAGTTAATATGTAAGCACGGCAAAAGAAAACGTGTTTTGTCAATTTCAGTCAAATTTGATCGAACAGAAAATGGCCATTTTTGAAACGGTCTCAGAATTCAACGAAATTAATTTTGTTAGGACCATATCATCAAAACATAGCTGAAAAGATTTTTTTGGGATTTTTCGGAGTTAATTGGTGACCCCGGTGAACTTTTACGTATAGTTGAATTAAAAATAAATGATTTATATTTTAAAAATAAAGTAAACATGCTGTAGACTTCAAATTTGGGCTTCTTCACTAGCGCCATTACGTTCAGAAGATGTCAAAACCTATAGTTAGACAGTAAGCATGCCTAATTCTGAGTTTGGGCCAAAACGGGCCTTAATCGGGTTAATTAGTGATTAAAATAATATAAATATTAGAACCCTAACCCTAATCTAATATGACCAGCCGCCACTTGCAATCTCCATGGTCTAGAATGGCTGATTCTTCCTTCCTCAAATTCTCCCAATCCACAAAGAATTAACACCTCATTCTTTAGACAATATTGGAGAGATTTTCGAGACCTTCGTTTCCATACGAATATGATTGGATTTCATGAAGTAAAATGCCCGGATTTCACCTCCAAATCCATCGCCTTAATGGACCCGCCGCACCCACCATGGCCCACCGCGGCCACCACCCTTTCCGGCGCACAAAGCCCTTCCCTCCCTCTTCGATTTTCCACCTTCCGATCGACTTCTAGTTTCACCAATTTCGAGAAAAGTGGAAACCTAATTTTGAACTCTATGGGTTCAATGAATGGCTTGGAACGTTGATTTGAGGAAGATGAGGAAGGTTGACTTTTTAAACTTTGACCAATCAATTTAATTAATTCAAATATTGTCCAATCTTAATTAAACCATTTCTTGCTCATACGGACTCGGATTCGAGCGATTTCCGGTGGGCCACGATCGTGAGACCGAGATCTTCGCGATGATACTGATTAGAGCTGATTCTGAGCAAGTTGAATTTTTGACAAATTTTGGATCTGAACAACGCAGAACTCAATAACGATGTGAGATTTCTAATTTGAATTATTTAATCAGTTTAATTATTTTTATCTCTGAAAAATAATTATATGTGTGTTAAGTAATTAGCTATGCGATGTGATGCAATTTTGATGATTGATCTGTTTATTCTGTGTGTATGTATGATAGGTCTGTTTTTTAAATTTAGATATATCTATGTTAGTAAAATAAAACATTTTCCCATTTGCCAATATTTGTGGATTATGTGGATCAAACAAAGATGAGTGTTGAATTGAATTTATTGGTCAATTAGTGAATTGGAATAGAATTGTCGATTCAAGAAAAGTCACCATTTTGCTTATATTGTTGAACTGAATTTGATTGTCAATTCAATAAAGAAAAACTATGTTATTCCTTATTTTTGAATTGATCTAGTTTATCAATTCAATACAACATGCAATGTGATTATTTTTGAATTGATTTAGTTTATCAGTTCAACACACAATACTATGTTATCAGTTTTTTGAATTGATTTAGTATATCAATTCAACACACAAAACCATGTTATCATTTTTTGAATTGATTTAGTTTATCAATTCAACACACAATACTATGTTATCATTTTCGAGTTGATTTAGTTTATCAATTCAAACGCTCAATATTATGTTATATAGAAATTGACTTTTTATTTGTGTTCTTTAACGCAAATATAACATAGAAATATAAGTTTCACTTTTTTTTTTTTGCATTCCACTATGTAAATAAAACATTGAAAATTAAGGTACACTTTTCAGTTGCATTCCCTAACGCAAATGTAACATAGAATTAAAAGTTCACTTTTTATTTGCATTCCACAATGCAAATAAAACATTGAAATTAAAAGTTCGCTTTTTGTTTTGCATCCTTTAATGCAAATGAACATCGAAATTAAAACTTGTTATTTTATTTAAATCCACCAATGTAAATAAACATGAAAAATATTTTTTTTTCTTTATTTTGCATTTCACAAATGCAAACATACATGAAAATTAAAACTTGTTCTTTTATTTACATTCACTAATGTAAATATACATCGAAAATAAAATTTGTTCTTTTTATTTGCATTCATTAAAGCAAATATATGTGTAAAAATAAAATTAGTTCTTTTATTTGCATTCCACAAATACAAATATGCATGAAAAATAAAGTTTGTTCTTCTATTTGCATTCACTAATGCAAATATATATAGAAATGAAATTTGTTCTTTTATCTGCATTCACAAATGCAAATATACATTGAAAATAAAATTTGTTCTTTTTATTTGCATTCACTAATGCAAATATATATGTAAAAATAAAATTTGTTCTTTTATTTGCATTTCACAAATGCAAATATATATGTAAAAAATAAAGTTTGTTCTTTTATTTACATTCACTAATACAAACAAAACTAGAAATAAAAAGTTACAATTTTATTTGCATCCCTTGTCACAAATAAAACTACAAAAACAGAAAAATTACATTTTTATTTGCATTCCTTGTTGTAAATAAAACATGTAATAAAAAGTTATATTTTTATTTGCATTCCTTGATGCAAATAAAACTTCAAAATTAGAAGTTACATTTTTATTTGCATTTCTTGATGCAAATAAAACATGAATTAAAAAGTTACAATTCTATTTGTATCTTAGATGTGGATGAATCACAGTTTTAAAAAGATTATAGTTTTATTTGCATTTAGATACAAATAAAAACATAGTTTAAGAAGTTATATTTTTATTTACACTTTAGATGTAAATAAGAGAACAGAATTAAAAGTATCATTTTTACTTTTAAATTAGAAACAATAAAAAAGATTGTAAATTAAAAATTACATTTTTAATGTAGTTTAGATTGCATAGAAAAGATAAGAATAAAAAGATTATATTTTTATTGTCATTTTGTTACAATAAAAAGATTAGAAAATAAATATTACCTTCTTATGGTAATATTGTTAATTGAAAAGAATATAAAATTTAATATTATATTTTTATTGAAATTTTGTCGCATTAGATTTGTCAAAACAAAAATTATCATTTTTGTCGCCTTCGAATTGCCAAAACAAAATAACCATTTTGGTTGAATTAGAATTGACAAAATAGGAATTGTCAACAAAGACAAAGTTATTATTTTCATTCGTTCATTGTAATAGAAAATCAAAGAGTCATTTTTATCGTCGTGTTATATATTGTATATTACACTTCCATTTACAAGTTATCTGTCATGTTTATATGATTAGGACAATAATTTTCACACATCGCCCAAGTACACAAACAATTTACTATTTGTTTGTTGGATGAAACCCCGCACGGGTATTGGGATAATAATTGACATACACTAATCCCAATATTTAGTTGTAAAATGTACTCTGGTTGTTATTCGGATGTTTAATAATTATTTATCATTATTGTTGTCATATACATACAATATATGAAATCCATATAATTGAATTTATATGGTAATTGATTGGGCCACATTCTGATTCAGGATTTCTTTAAACAAAGAATATTTTAAATAAAGAGTATCCATCAAAATAAAGAATATTTCAAATAAAGATTATATTTTTATAAAGAATATTGTAATATAAAGAACCTTTTTATATAAAGAATATTTTTAAATAATGAATATTTTAAAATAATACTCAACGGAGAATAAATGATGATTTCTATGTTCGCTTTGAATGGACACCAAACATAAATTTTTTTTCTTTTTCAAAACGAACTAGTTATTAACTAGGATAAATCTTTTAAATCAAGATTTAATGAAGTCTTCTAATTAATTGATATTTAATTTGAATTAGATTTTGGGCTGTCGTGGATGGTGTCTTAGAAAACACCGTTCTTAAACCCTATATTAAAGAATAAATCTTTTAATTAAGATTTTTGGAGTTTCAAGTATATTCAGTAATTGGGATAAATTGATATGTGAAATGGGTTTATCGTGAACTGTGTTTTAAACAACATTGGTTCTTTAACCCAATTAACAGTGAAATGTGATTTAAAATTTATTAATCTTTTATTAAGATTTATTTCTTTTCTAAAGTCAAGTTTTTCAATTTAATAAATTAAATTGGAATTTAGTAGGAATTCGATTTGATAATAATCGAGATAGGCTTCTGTAAAAGAAGACTGTTACTATATATGGAATTTAAAAGGATTTGTCATTATTCCATTTATATCATTGGTCTGATACAGAGATTTATATTGATTATATATTGACTTGATTTCTGTGAAAATTCCATATTTAATAGAAGGTGATTTTGGGTTGATCGTGAACAATGTTTTTAAATGACATTGATTCTTTAACTCAATTAAAGATAAGATTTATTTCTTAAATTGGAATAATCATTTAATAATGATTTTTGATATTAAAATCAAATTGGGGTTTGATAAATCTTTAAAAAGAAGATTTAAGAATAAATTTAAAAGAATTTATCTTTAATATAATTGATGGCAACCTTTCCCTAATAATATGAATATTTTATCAAAAGAATATTCTGAATTGTAATGAGGTGTTGGATGTGTTTTTATAACTCTTGATTTTTAGTTATAAAAAGTACGCGAGTTATTCGGAATGACCGGGTTTAACCCATTCTGAATAATTACTATGACAATTAAAAGTCGAAGATGAAGACGGTGGTTGAAGACCGACGATCCTCACATCGAATGGATGAGGACTACTGATGCCTTTTATTGGAGTTGCTGCCTTGAAAAGGTTCCAGTGGTAGTTGTCTGGACGTATTGCTGATCGTTCAGATATGCGAGGTATAAGGTGCCTCCGGTTCCGTTCAGACCCAGAACGGACTTGTAAATGGATGTGTGTCTGACGTTGAATTTCGTTCTATGTAAATTGATTTCTATTAATATACAACCGTTGGTGGCGGAGAATTTATTCTCTTTCTTAACACCCTTAGAGGTTGTGTGTTGATAGTTATCAATCGCATGGTATGGACTGTCAATGTGGCATGCCAAGATGCAATTGATCAAGGCCTTTGTTGAAAAGCAAAGCCCTGTGGATGATGATCAAAGCATAGCCTATATGGGCACAACTTTGTGTATTTCGTTGCCTCGCGAGCCTCACACCCCGGTAGAGTCAAAAACGGAGCAAGGGAACGCAGTGAGTGCACACGTTTCTTTCTAGCTAGAAGTGGTGTTTGGGTTTAACACGGCCCGACATTTTACTTATGTGGTTGATGGATTTTGAGGCGCCTCGGATTTTTATTGGCCGCAAGGGCCAATTTATAGGTCCAATAGGAACGAGAAGCGTGTGTTCAGGCATAACTAATCCAACCCATTGCACTATTGGGGGACCGGCCCTGCAGGATCCAAGGCTTCGCTAGCGTCCGAATCCTGAGACATTGCTAGAGTGTCTCGAATCGGTCAGGAGATTGTTCCTAGCCTTGACTCTTGACGGAAACCCAATTTCCAATACGACATCATGCGGTTTTGATTGTAGAACTAGTACGGCGACATAGTATATGGTAGCTATGCCGTCTATGATTAATACATTATGATGGAAATGTTTTTAAAATATATATACACTAATAATAATATCAAATCCGTTTTCATCGTATCAAGCATTTTTAACCATTATAAGGTAAAACTCTATCCTCCGGCTTGCGTTGCATTGTGTGATGGGACCTGAGTCTCATAATGGTTGAACTGAATTTGATTGTCAATTCAATATAGAAAAACTATGTTATTCCTTATTTTTGAATTGATCTAGTTTATCAATTCAATACATCATGCTATGTGATTATTTTTGAATTGATTTAGTTTATCAATTCAACACACAATACTATGTTATTATATTTTTGAATTGATTTAGTATATCAATTCAACACACAAAACCATGTTATCATTTTTTGAATTGATTTAGTTTATCAATTCAACACACAATACTATGTTATCATTTTTGAGTTGATTTAGTTTATCAATTCAAATGCTCAATATTATGTTATATAGAAATTGACTTTTTATTTGTGTTCTTTAACGCAAATATAACATAGAAATATAAGTTTCACTTTTTATTTGCATTCCACTATGCAAATAAAACATTGGAAATAAAGGTACACTTTTTATTTGCATTCCCTAACGCAAATACAACATAGAATTAAAAGTTCACTTTTTATTTGCATCCCATAATACGCAAGTTATTCGGAATGACTGGGTTTAACCCATTCTGAATAGTTACTACGACGATTAAAAGTTGAAGATGAAGACAGTGGTTAAAGACCGGCGATCTTTACATTGAATGGATGAGGACTACTGATGCCTTTGATTGGAGTTGCTGCCTTGAAAAGTGTGACGGCCCGCCCCGCACCAACTGACATTTACTCCAAAAGTGCGCTGTACACATGTCCAGTTAGCACGGAACAATCGTCAGAAGGAAAGAAAGAAGACGAAGAATCAACAAGGAACCTGTAGAATGTCTCACAGCGCATAGAACAAAATATAATAAGAACATACTTGACATAAAACAGGTGAGACAGTGTACAAGCTGAAAACAAACTATCATGGCAGCGGAAAATCCAAATATAGCTTATGTTCCACATCATCATTATTACAACTTTTCAAACTGTCTCTAAAGGTAAAAGCAAGATAAAGGAGGTACACTAATAATGCCCAAGTAGCAACCGCCAACGACACAGGGAGAATATTTATATATATATCATACGTGGAAGCCTCCTGCTCGCCTCCGAATCAGCTACTCGTGCATCACCAGCTAACCTGTCTCTAGTCCGCTCGTGAGAGCACCCAGAGTAATAAGAAGAGACATAAAACTCTAGGTCAGACAAAAAGTCTGGTATGAGCGATAAGCAGCTAAACAGAACAATAACAGGTATACTAAACCATACCTGAACCTGGACCTGCAACTAAAGAGTTAGCACTACATACTGTACAACACTCTAAGGTGCCACTAACATATGGTGTACAAGCATATGGGGGTGGGGGTGTGCATGTCATAGTGATGGCAAACAATCAAGCATAATAACCATCCTCACATCTCTCACTCAATGTGTAAAGCATACGATATCCACCACTTCGATCACCCAATACTTGCTATGATCACTCTGCCCCATGAAGTCACAACAGCTTCACTGCACTGATCCATATCCATTAATCATTCGCTATGTCCACTTTGCCCCATGGAGTCATACATACCCCACTGCACTGGCTCATAGCCTTACTAAACCTTTACTATGTCCACTCTGCCTCATGGAGTCACAACGACTCCACTGCACTGGCTCATAGTCTTACTACGATCACTTTGCCCCTCGAGTCACGATGACCCTACTGCGCTGATACGTAGCCCATCATTCCTTTTCAGTGGTGAATTAAAGTTATGAATGTCGATAACTCCTTAGCACACGTCGCGCAGCAAAGCCCAACCATGAAGTGAACTCATTGGTTCCCAACTGGATCCTGAGCTCTAACTTCCATTTGGACTACCTTTGCATCCCGGGTTATTGGTTATCACTGGATCGGTTCGAACCCCCAGCCCTTCTTCTCTGTCGGTTCGGATCGGCCTTCTTCCTAGTGCTCCGGGACAGATCGTGGCCTTCAAGTCTCTTCGTAGTACATTGATTTGGTTCGGGTACTCTCTGGCCGGTCGGGTCGGTGAACCCTTGCTCCATCGGTTCGGATCGGGTTCCTGGTCTCTGATCCGATCCACTTCCCCTTTCTTTTCCATTCCGATCCCCTTCTCTTCCCTTCAGTCAACCCGATTCCCCCTTCTTTAGCTCAATCCATCCCAGTTCAACCATTGTGGCCTTCTTTCTTGTCATACTTTCCCTTGTGCCAAGCCTTGGTTCGGTTCGGTGATCCCTTGCCCAGTCCACTATCCGATCCGAGCACATCTCTCTGATCCGATCCGAAACCCTGCACCATTTTCTGCATTTTTTTCCAGCGAGTGTTTTACGCCATTCGACCGCGTTTTCGACCATTCTATCTATTCTAATCAATCAAAAAACATACCACAAAGTCATAGCAACAAATAGAAGTGACCCCAAACACCAAAAAATCAATATGATAGGTTAAAATGGTTCAAACATAGCCAAAACCCCATATTTTCCCTTATACATGTTCAAGCATAATTAATGATAGGATTAGCAAAACTTAACCAAATTAACCCAAGGTCATAATAGAGGTCTAAAACATCATTTAAGAATTTATAAATATTTTTCCATAATTTTATCATGTTTAAATTCGCTAATTAACACTAATTACCCTTATTAACCATAATTAGTGAGGAACTATGCAAATCACTGGCCTTACCCCCAAATAAACCTTAGATCTGAAATAAATCTCTGTTTGGGCGTGAATAACAATGCAAATCAGCAGCTATAATCTTGATTTGGTGAAGATCTTCCTTGATTTGATGTTGCTAAGCTTAATCCTTGATTAGAAAGTGATTTGGAGGTGATTTAGAGGTTGGATGCCATTTTTAGGATTTCTAAGAGGTAATTGGAGGCTAGAAAACTGAATTGGAATGAAACCCTAACTCTTTTCAGCCTCCCCATAACCCTAATCCTGAAATGGGTTATGGGCCCATTCACTAATCACCCCATTTGGCCCGGTTAAGCAGTTTTTCACCTTCCAAACCTTATTTCAGCCATATCTCCCAAATGGTGAGTCCGTTTGGCTATTATGACCACTCAACGGAAAGGTAAACCATCAAATGAATCTAATGGAAGTGGTTTCAGGTCAAAATTCCTTTCCAATCAAAAGTTATGGCTAAAACAATATCAGCTAGGGGTAAAACTGTCATTTAAAAATCTTCCCAATAGTCGTTTCCCAAAGTTACATGACCATACGTCTTCATATAAGAAAGAAAGAAATATTCTACGATCCTCCAATGCGTAGAATGTGGGTTGTTACATTCTCCCCTCTTAAGAAATTTTGCCCCCGAAATTCCATAATTAAAACACACAAAGGGTCCCGCATGCCTATCAACCATAAAACAACAGTCAAACATGCAAAACAAGCAAAACAAGCCTATCCTAGCATGCGGAATAACTAAATTGCAAAGTAAATCTTGCCAGGCAAAGAGTTTTGGATACGTTCTCCAAATGCTCTCCTCTGTCTCCCAAGTACAGTCATTCTCGTTCTCGCCCCACTGAACCTTTACTAGCTTCACCGCCTTCCTTCGATGTCGCTTCGTATCGTGCTCGACAATACGAATCGGCTTGCGGTTCCCAACCGCCTCGGGTTCCACTTCGAAGTCCTCTAACTGATCAGGTAAAATAGTCAAATGTGGGTCGTGCATGAACTTCCTTAGCTGGGAAACATGAAATACATCGTGAACTCCTGCCATCTTCTCTGGTAATTCAATTCTATATACCAAATTCCCAACTTGTTCGAGAACTGGGAATGTGCCAACAAATCTTGGTGCCAACTTGCCTCTCCTGCCAAATCGTATCACACTCTTCAACGGAGAAACCTTGATAAACACCAAGTCACCAACGGAGAATTTTAAGTCTCTTCTCCTCTTGTCAGCATAACTCTTCTGCCTATCCTGGGCAACCTTCATCCGTTGTTGAATGATCTTAATCTTATCTGAAGTTTCCCTTACTACATCTGGTCCAAGCACATACTTCTCACCGGTCTCTATCCAACATGATGGCGAGTTGCACGGTCTTCCGTACAAAGCTTCATATGGAGCCATACAGATACTGGATTGGTAGCTATTATTATATGCAAACTCTACTAGATGCAAATGGTCATCCCATGATCCACCAAAATCCAATATACAAGCTCTCAAGAGATCTTCCAATATATGATTCACCCTCTCTGTCTAACCATCAGTTTAAGGATGATACGCGGTACTGAGATATAGTTCCGACCCTAGAGCCTCTTGTAAGCTCTTCCAAAACCCACTAGTGAACAACGGATCTCGGTCACTCACAATGCTTTTAGGTACTCCATGAAATCTCACTACCCACTTCATATACAATTCTGCTAACTTAGCTGCCGTTCTGGTCGATTTGACTGGTATAAATCTTGCACTGTTAGTCAATCGATCCACAATTACCCAAATGCTATCATATCTCGATTTAGTCCTTGGTAAACCATCAATAAAATCCATCGAGACTTGCTCCCATTTCCATTCGGGAATTTCTAATGGTTGCAACAAACCACTAGGCTTCTTTTGCTCGGCTTTAACTAGCTGGCAATTCATGCACTTGGATATAAACTTCCCAACGTCTCTTTTTATCCCTTCCCAGTAGTAAGTCTGCTTCATGTCTCGATACATCTTATCACCACCAAGGTGTATAGTCTGTTTTGAGTGATGACATTCCCTAAGCACTTCATCTCTCAAACCATTCACGTTAGGTACAAGTAGTCTTCCATTCTTTCGAAGCCATCCTTCTCGATCAAGCCCATACAAACTCATCTCCTCGCCGTCGATATCCATCTCTAACTTGGAGATGATTTCCAATAGATTAGGATTGTCCCTCTAACTGGAACCAATCCGCTCAATCAAGGTGGGTCTGATCATCCAACTAGCTAATATCTCTAGATCCAATTCACACTTTGGTCTAAAATCACACCCTGCGATATACTCTAGTTGCTTCCATTCAAGAAACATAGCCCCTAAACTGGCATGTCTCCTACTCAAGGCATCGGCTATCGCATTGCCTTTCCCAGGTGTATATGCGATATCAAAATCATACGAAGCCAAGAACTCTAACCATCTCTGCCGACGGAGGTTCAGATCCTTCTGGGAGAAGAGATACTTTAACGATTTATGATCGGTAAACAACTCAAATCTCTCTCCCAAGAGATAATGTCTCCACACCTTCAACACGAACACGAACGCTGCTAGATCCAAATCATGGTTAGGATACTTTTTCTCATGCGACTTTAGTTGCAGACTAGCATAAGCTACAACCCTACCTCCTTGCATCAATACAACACCTAGTCCGATACCACAAGCATCCGTGTATACCGTCATTTCTTCATTCCCTTTAGGAATGACTAGCACTAGCGCACGCGTCAACTTTTCTTTTAGACTCTTGAATGCATTCTCACACACTCCGTCCCAGACGAAGGCTTGATTCTTCTTAGTCAACTGAGTCAACAGTGCTGCTATCTTGGAGAAGTCCTGGATAAACTTACGATAATATCCAACTAACCCCAAGAAGCTTCTTACGTCTGTTGCATTCTTGGGCGTAGACCAATCCTGTACCGCAGCCACCTTTTTAGTATCCACGGCAAATCCATTCTCTGAAACAACATGGCCCAAGAATCTCACTTCCCTCCTCCAGAAGTGACACTTAGAAAATTTCGCTTTCAATTGGTGTTTTCTCAATACCTCCATCACTATCCTCAAATGTCCCTTGTGTTCTTCCTCTGTCCTCGAGTAAACAAGGATGTCGTCTACGAACACAAGAACGAACTTATTCAACTGATCTCTGAATACTTGATTCGTAAGATCCATGAAGTATGCTGGTGCATTGGTTAACCCAAATGGCATGACCAACCACTCATAGAATCCAGCCGGCGTCCTAAATGCCATTTTCGGAACACTCTCAGCCGCTACTCGAAGCTGATGAAATCCTGTCGGGAGGTCCAACTGGGAGAACACTTTTGCTCCTTCTAGTTGATCAAACAAATCATCTATCCATGGTAGAGGATACTTATTCTTCCACTTCACCTTATTCAACTCACGATAGTCCACACACAAACGAAGGGAACCATCTGCCTTAGTGGCAAACACAACTGGTGCTTCCCTCTCGGAGACACTTCTTCTAATAAACCCCTTCTCCAAAAGATTGCTTACTTGCACCCCGAGCTCTCGCTGCTCCCTTGGTGCCATACGACAAACTGGTATCACTATAGGTCTGACATCTTTCACTAAATCAATACGGAACTCAATCTCACGGTGTGGTGGAAGCCCGATCACCTCCTCGAAGACGTCCGAATACTGGCCAACCACGGGCACATCTGACAACTCATCATGCGGGATGTCGAGGGAATTCATAAAACTAGCCATTACCCCATCACTAGGAAGACTACCAAACACTACCCTCCGCCCATCATCCGCTCTAACTTTCACCAAAAAGCCCTCACAATCTACCACCACCCCGTATCTCTGGAGCCAATCAACCCCCAATATAATGCCATACCCTGTAAAGCCCAAAACAAAGCAATTACAAACAAACATACATCCATGACTCGATAAGACCAAATTTCGGCAAATCATACTACGGTTAGTTGAACCACCAATCGGGTTCGCCACAACCAATGGTCTATCTACTATCTTGGGTTCCAGTCCCAACCTATCTACCAGGTCACTAGATATGAAGGAACGGGAAGCCCCAGTATCAAACAAAACACGAACAGGTACATCAAGAATAGAAAGCATACCTTGAATGACGATATTCTTTCCTTTCTCCACCGCAGTTGGGGCATTCGACGAAGAAGGAATAGCACCGAAAGCATATGCTTTCACAATCTACTTTTCCTTAAGGGGTTATGGATATTTATCCTTATGATGTCCCACTTAGCCACAGTTATAGCACTTCCTATCCGCTGGCTTGGCCTGACACTCTTTGGCATAATGGCCCTTCTTACCACAGCTGAAGCACTCAACATCTTTCTTGCTCTTTTTCTGGCCATCCTTAGTTTGGTTCTGCTTCCTCTTGTTCTGAGTGTTATTCTTGCCTCCACCGCCTGCTTGCGGCTTCAGCCCTTCTGCAGATGCAACCTCAGTCTTCGACTTAGGGTAAAGACTATCTAATCTCAAAGCTTTCACAACAATCGATTCAAAAGTCTCATCGATGTGGTTGATAAATCTTTCCCCCAAGTACCCATCCAAACCAGTAATGAACTTCTCATTCTTCTTCTCAGGAGTATCGATAAGGGATAATCTATACTTCGACAAAGTGTCGAACTCAGCAATATAGTCCGAGACTGCCCTACCATTCTGCTTAAGCTCGAAGAACTTCCTAAACAATTCCGATTTCTGAACAACTTGGATAAACTTGTCGCTAAAGCGAGCCTTAAACTGATCCCAAGTAACCTGATCTTCTAGAGTGGCTGTCTTAACAGCATTCCACCAATTCATCGCTCGCCCTCGCAGCTGACGAGACGCTAGCCTTCTCTTCATCGCATCCTCGATACCTAAGTCGTCGAAGATACGATCACAGCTATCCAGCCAATCCTGAGCATCCGTGGCTGACTCCATTCCGTGGAATGGCTTCCCACCAAGGTTAGTGTAATCCTTGGACAGCTTGGCGAAATCAGCCCTAGGCGCCTGCACTACTGGACCACCACCATTACCGGGGTAGGGAGCTGCCCCTTGCACATCCCTATGCATTTCTCTCATGACGTCAGTAAACATCGTCCTCATGTTAGCAGCACTCCCGTTATTGGCTCCTCTACCAGCACTTCTTGCGTATCGGCTCATCGTTCAATCTGTAAAGAGAAAACGATTAACCATCTTCGTAATGGTGCTAGTGCAGTGCGACTTCATCCTTAGCTATACTAATAGTATATATAGCTTTTGAAAACCAAAGTAATCACAAATACGCACTCTCATATATGTACTATCTCTCCCTAGGTTAACTACGCAACCTAGAGCTCTAATACCAAATGTGACGGCCCGCCCCGCACCAATCGACATTTACTCCAAAAGTGCACTGTACACATGTCCAGTTAGCATGGAACAGTCGTCAAAAAGAAAGAAAGAAGACGAAGAATCAACAAGGAACCTGTAGTATGTCTCACAGCGCATAGAACAAAATATAATAACAACATACTTGACATAAAATAGGTGAGACAGTGTATAAGCTGAAAACAAACTATCATAGCAGCGGAAAATCCAAATACAGCTTATGTTCCACATCATCATTACTACAACTTTTCAAACTGTCTCTAAAGGTAAAAGCAAGATAAAGGAGGTACACTACTAATGCCCAAATAGAGACCGCCAACGACACAGGGAGAATATTTATATGTATATCATACTTGGAAGCCTCCTGCTCGCCTCCGAATCAGCTATTCGTGCATCACCAGCTAACCTGTCTCTGTTCTGTTTGTGAGAGCACCCAGAGTAATAAGAAGAGACATAAAACTCTGGGTCAGAAAAAAGTCTGGTATGAGCGATAAAAAGCTAAACAGAATAATAACAGGTATACTAAACCATACCTGAACCTGGACCTGCAACCAAAGAGTTAGTACTACATATTGTATAGCACTCTAGGGTGCCACTAACATATGGTGTACAAGCATACGGGGGTGGGGGCGTGCATGTCATAGTGATGGCAAACAATCAAGCATAGAAACCATCCTCACATCTCTCACTTAGTGCGTAAAGCATACGATATTCACCACTTCGATCACCTAATACTTTGCTATGATCACTCTGCCCCATGAAGTCACAATGGCTTCATTGCATTGATCCATAGCCACTAATCCTTCGCTACGTCCAATTTGCCCCATGGAGTTGTACACACCCCACTGCACTAGCTCATAGCCTTACAAATACTTTACTATGTCCACTCTGCCCCATGGAGTCACAATGGCTCCACTGCACTGGCTCATAGTCTTACTACGATCACTTTGCCCATCAAGTCACGGTGACTCTACTGCACTGATGCGTAGCCCATCATTCCTTTTCATTGGTGAATCGAATTTATGAACGTTGACAACTCCTTAGCACACGTGCCGCAGCAAAGCCCAATCATGAAGTGAACTCATTGGTTCCTAACTGGATCCTGAGCTTTAACTTCCATTTGGACTACCTTTGCATCTCGGATTATTGGTTATTACTGGATCGGTTTAGACCCCCCAGTCCTTCTTCTCTGTCGGTTCGGATCGACCTCCTTCCTAGTTCTCCGGTCGGGTCGTGGCCTTCAAGTCTCTTCGTAGTACATTGATTCGGTTCGGGTACTCTCTGCGGGTTGGGTCAGTGTACCCTTGATCCATAGGTTCAGATCAGGTTCCTGGTCTCCGATCCGATCCACTTCCCCTTTCTTTTCCGTTCCGATCCCCTTCTCTTCCCTTCAATCGATCTGATTCCCCCTTCTTTAGCTCGATCCGATCCCAGTTCAACCATTGTGGCCTTCCTTGTTGCCATACTTTCCCTTGTGCCAAGCCTCGGTTCGGTTCGGTGATGCCTTGCCCAGTCCACTATCAGATCTGAGCCCATCCCTCCGATCCGATCCGAAAGCCTACACCATTTTCTCGAACTTTTTCCAGCGAGTGTTTTACGCCATTCGACGGCGTTTTCGACCATTCTATCTATTCTAATCAATCACAAAGCATAACACAAAGTCATAACAACAAATAAAAGTGACCCCAAACACCAAAACATCAATACGATAGGTTAAAATGGATCAAACATAGCCAAAACCCCATATTTTCCCTTAAACATGTTCAAACATAATTAATGATAGGATTAGAAAAACTTAACCAAATTAACCCAAGTTCATATCAGAGGTCTAAAACATCATTTAAGAATTTATAAATATTTTTCTAGAATTTTATCATGTTTAAATTCGCTAACTAACACTAATTACCCTTAATTAACCATAATTAGTGGGGAACTATGCAAATCACTCACCTTAGCCACAAATAAATCTTAGATCTGAAATAAATCTTTGTTTGGGCGCGAATAAAAATGCAAATCAGCAGCTCTAATCTTGATTTGGTGAAGATCTCTCTTGATTTGATGTTGCTAAGCTTAATCCTTGATTAGAAAGTGATTTGGAGGTGATTTAGAGGTTGAAGGCCATTTTTAGGGTTTCTAAGAGGTAAGTGGAGGCTAGAAAACTGAAATAGAATGAAGCCCTAACTCTTTTCAGCCTCTCCATAACCCTAATCCGGAAATGGGATATGGGCCCATTCACTAATCACTCTAATTGGCCCGGTTAAGCAGTTTTTCACCTTCCAAACCTTATTTCAGCCATATCTCCCAAACAGTGAGTCCGTTTGGCTATTATGACCACTCTACGGAAAGGTAAACCATCAAAAAAATCTAATGGATGTGGTTTTAGATCAAAATTCTTTTCCAATCAAAAGTTATGGCTGAAACAATATCACTTAGGGGTAAAACGATCATTTAAAAATCAGTAAAAATCATGAACATGGAAAATGACCCCAATAGTCGTTTCCCAAAGTTACATGACCGTACGTCTTCATATAAGAAAGACATAAATATTCTACGATCCTCCGATGCGTAGAATGCGGGTTGTTACAAAAAGGTTCCAGTGGTAGTTGTCCGGAGGTATTGTTGATCGTTCGGATATGCAAGGTATAAGGTGCCTCCGGTTCCGTTCAGACCCAGAACGGACTTGTAAATGGATGTGTGTCTGACGTTGAATTTCGTTCTATGTAAATTGATTTCTATTAATATACAACCGTTGGTGGCGGAGAATTTATTCTCTTGCTTAACACCCTTACTGATGCCTTTGATTGGAGTTGCTACCTTGAAAAGGTTCCAGTGGTAGTCGTCCGGACGTATTGTTGATCGTTCGGATATGCAAGGTATAAGATGCCTCCAGTTCTGTTCAGACCCAGAACGGACTTGTAAATGGATGTGTGTGTGACGTTGAATTTCATTCTATGTAAATTGATTTCTATTAATATACAACCGTTGGTGGCGGATCATTTATTCTCTTGCTTAACACCCGGATTTCTTTAAACAAAGAATATTTTAAATAAAGAGTATCCCTCAAAATAAAGAATATTTCAAATAAAGATTATATTTTTATAAAGAATATTGTAATATAAAGAACCTTTTTATATAAAGAATATTTTTAAATAACAAATATTTTAAAATAATACTCAATGGAGAATAAATGATGATTTCTATGTCCGCTTTGAATGGACACCAAATATAAAATTATATTTTTATCAAAACGAACTAATTATTAACTAGGATAAATCTTTTAAATCAAGATTTAATGAAGTCTTCTAATTAATTGATATTTAATTAGAATTAGATTTTGGGTTGTCGTGGATGGTGTCTTAAATAACACAGTTCTTAAACCCAGTATTAAAGAATAAATCTATTAATTAAGATTTTTGGAGTTTCAAGTGTATTTAGCAACTGGAACAAATTGATATGTGAACTGGGTTTATCGTGAACTCTGTTTTAAACAACATTTGTTCTTTAACCCAATTAACAGTGAAATGCGATTTAAAATTTATTAATCTTTTATTAATATTTATTTCTTTTCTAAAGTCAAGTTTTTCAATTTAATATATTAAATTGGAATTGAGTAGGAATTCAATTTGATAATAATTAAGATAGGCTTCTGTAAAAGAAGACTGTTATATATACGGAATTTAAAAGGCTTTGCCATTATTCCATTTATATTATTGGTCTGATACAGAGATTTATATCGGTTATATATTGACTTGATTTCTGTGAAAATTCCATATTTAATGGAAGTTGATTTTGGGTTTATCGTGAATAATGTTTTTAAATGACATTGATTCTTTAACTCAATTAAAGATAAGATTTATTTCTTAAATTGGAATAATCATTTAATAATGAATTTTGATATTAAAATCAAATTAGGGTTTGATAAATCTTTAAAAAGAAGATTTAAGAATAAATTTAAAAGAATTTATCTTTAATATAATTGATGGGAACCTTTCCATAATAATATGAATATTTTATCAAAAGAATATTCTGAATTGGAATGAGGCGTTGGATGTTATTTTTATAACACTTGATTTTTTAATTATAAAAAGTACGCGAGTTATTCGGAATGACCGAATTTAAGCCATTTTGAATAATTACTACGACGATTAAAAGTCGAAGATGAAGACGGTGGTTGAAGACCGGCGATCCTCACATCGAATGGATGAGGACTACTGATGCCTTTGATTGGAGTTGCTGCCTTGAAAAGGTTCCAGTGGTAGTTGTCCGGACGTATTGTTGATTGTTCGGATATGCGAGGTATAGGGTGCCTCCGGTTCCGTTCAGAGCCAGAACGGACTTGTAAATGGATGTATGTCTGACGTTGAATTTTGTTCTATGTAAATTGATTTCTATTGATATACAACCGTTGGTGGTGGAGAATTTATTCTCTTGCTTAACACCCTTAGAGGTTGTGCGTTGATAGTTATCAATCGCATGGTATGGACTGTCAATGTGGCATGCCATGATGCAATTGATCAAGGCCTTTGTTGAAAAGCAGAGCCTTGTGGATGATGATCAAAGTATAGCCTATGTGGGCATAGCTTTGTGTATTTCATTGCCTCGCGAGCCTCACACCCCGGTAGAGTCAAAAACGGAGCAAGGGAACGCAGGGAGTGCACACGATTCTTTCTAGCTAGAAGTGGTGTTTGGGTTTAACACGGCCCGAAATTTTACTTATTTAGTTTATGGATTTTGAGGTGCCTCAGATTTTTATTGGCCGCAAGGGCAAATAGGATCGGGAAGCGTTTGTTCAGGCATAACTAGTCTAACCCATTGCACTATTGGGGGACCGGCCTTGCAGGATCCAAGGGTTCGCCAGCATCTGAATCCTGGGACATTGCTAGAGTGTCGCGAATTGGTCAGGAGATCGTTCCTAGCCGTGACTCTTCATGGAAACCCAATTTCCAATACGACATCATGCGGTTTTGATTGTAGAACTAGTACGGCGACATAGTATATGGTAGCTATGTCGTCTATGATTAATACATTATGACTGTAATGTTTTTAAAATATATATACACTAACAATAATAACAAATCCATTTTTATCGTATCGAGCATTTTTGACCATTATAAGGTAAAACTCTATCCTCCGGCTTGCGTTGCATTGTGTGATGGGACCGGAGTCTTATAATGGTTTCATTTTCCTAAAAAGCATTGCATTGTTTTAACGATTTACTTTATTTATGCACAGGCAATCCAATGGATTAAATCCGTTCCGCGATAGCGGCGTGGTCCTGTGATTAGCCTACTTATTAGATAAGTTAAGTAAAGATTTCGCACACCAGTCCCATGACTGACCCGTAGTTTGTTTCACTATGCAAACTCGGGTGCCCTCTTTTCCGCACGGGCAGTCGAGTAGCTTATTTTGCAGATATTGAGCAGGATTCTTGATCGAAGCTTAAAGCTGTGTCCAGAGCGTTGATGGCCTTCCGCTGTGTTAATTTAATTATCCCATTGCATTGTATTAATTATGTTGTAATTAAATATTCCACTGTATTATTTATCAATGTAATCTGTTATATTCTGTACTCTGATGTAACATTATTATAATGTTTATAAAAGTTTGTTATATTTGCCCTGATGTGTTGTATTCCCAAAGTTAACATATTCGGGTTTTGAACGATTTTGATCGATCTAGCGATCGGTCGGGTTAGGCAAAATGTGGGTCGTTACAATATCATCGTTTAAAAGCAATAGATTAATGAATAATCATTTCATATGTTATTAAAAACGGTTATTATAATCAGTAATGCAGGGAAGAACAGCTTGGAGGGATCCGACCGGATTCCTCACATAATTGTTGCTATTGTTTGTTGTGTTATTTACATGAGTTTTTTACCCCAAATGATATTATATCCTGTTTGGATGTTAATCATTAAATGGATGTTGATCGTTGAATTTAAATTCAACGATCGTTATGTTTTAGTCAGTCGACAGTATTGACTAAGTAATTCAACAGTGAATGACCTAAAATCCATCGCTTTTAAACGTTGTTTTGCCATTAGGTGAATTGACGATGTTTGAAGTTATAAAATTATTTTTATAACTAAATCAAATTTTAATGTTTATTTTATATAAGTTATTTAAAATAGAAATTTTATAAATATTTTTATTTTATTTTACAAAAGAAGTTATTAAACGATTTATTCTTTTATAAAAGATAGGAATGACATAAATTAACTGAAAGGTTAGTAATCTGAGATAATTGTTTCTAATGAAAACAATTAAGCAAGTTCATAATTAATTAATCATATTTTTAATTAGTTTAATAAGAAGGGTTAAGGGAATCTAGTTAATGGTTAACGATGTCTTCAAGTTGATTTAATCAAGTGTTTAAAGTGGAAGTTTTATTGAATTTGTTATTAAATAGAATTGGTTTAACGATAATTATTTAAATTTAACGAATGCCATTAGAAGTCTACAAGTCTTTAATTAACGGTATTTTAAAATGATTATTGAATTATTTATTTTTATTAAAGTTAATTATTCTTAAAAACCTTTTAAATGGGGTTCATTATTCTATTTTAATTAACTAAGAAGTTAACTAACTTGATTGTAGTTAATGTTGAAGTTAGCTATTATTAATCAATAATAATAGAAATGATTATCTTTTAAATGGAATTAGGTTATAAAGTAATCGATTCTTAATAAAGATTTAGTTGAACATAGAAAATAATTTTATAATGAATTGGATAATGAATCCAAATATGATAAACAAGAGTACGAATGGAATCTCGAGATGAGGCAATGTTTAAAATAAGCATTTACTTAATTAAGTAAAGTAATATAATCAAAAAT
Source organism: Allium sativum (assembly GCA_030737875.1). Classification (NCBI taxonomy): domain Eukaryota; kingdom Viridiplantae; phylum Streptophyta; class Magnoliopsida; order Asparagales; family Amaryllidaceae; genus Allium; species Allium sativum. The sequence goes on from CM060916.1 coordinate 321,334,805, forward strand.
AAATTTCCAAACAAAGGAAAGTTAAATGGATTAGCGTAAGGGAATTGATAAATAGATTCTTAGATCAAATCTACATTGAATGATTTTAAAATTTTGAAAATGGATGAGCAATATTAATCCAAATCTAATTTGTAAAGGGAAATTTAATGAAGATTTTAAATAAATGATCACTTAAGAATCGAATTAAACAATGTAGATGAAATAGTGTTTTCAAGTGGAAAGGAAAGGATTCTTATTAATAAATGAATTAAGTAAAGAGGTTGCAATTGCAAGAAAAGGTATATATAACCTCGTTTGGAATCAAATGCTTAACAATATTTCCGTAATGATTTAACATCAGTTCCGAGTTACAAACTTTTGTTCATCTTAGGGTAAAAATGTTGTCGATCAAGGTCTAAGAGATAATTAGAATACCTCAACTTGAACGGCTTCACTATTATTGAAAGATGATATTTGTTTGTAAGGGTTAGATGTATTATAAAGGAGATTTGTGGATATATATATATATATATATATATATATATATATATATATAGGAAATAAAGATTTTTGTAAAGGATAACGATATTTTAAGATAAAGTAAATAATGAATGGAGTTTGGTAATTATATTTATCTTAAACATTGATTATTGTTTCAAAGAAATCGAAACAAGAGAGATTGGGCAAGATAAGTTATATAATTGATTTTTAATCGATAAAATTGTTTGAAATGAAATGTTTTAATATAAAGGACTGAAGCTGCCAATATACTTTGCTATATTGTTAGGTTTGATACTTAAATAACCGATATCAAATCAATATTCCTTATGACCTTTTGACGAGTTGTTTCGAAGAGACCGGGATGGGGACTAGACCCAAAACCACTTCGAATCAACTATGCACTTGCGACTAACTTGTAGGCTTATAAAGAAGGAGCATTGAAGACCATTGATCTTCATGATCGAAGGAACCACTTGTTAAATTTCTCTGGTCTGGTCCGCTAGAGTTATGATGACTTGTGATTCTATTGTGACTGAAATTTCCGGATCGCAAGGACTTCTCGCTACTGGTCTATAGGGCGATTCCTAGGATGCAGTAGGAGTGTGCTTTCGGTTCATCCTGTTCCTGGATGACTTGTATAGACGAATGTCTGACAGAGTATTTCCTTAAGAATCATGTATGTTGATTTTTACAAATATACCAAGTTTGGTGGTGGAGAAATTCTCTTGCTTAACACCCAGAGTGTATTTGTGGACGTCAATTAGTGATTTGACGGAACTGAGATGTGGCATTCAAAGTGAATTGAGATGTGATAAAAGATAAACTTAACCTCAAGCCCCATCAACCGGGAAATGGCACAAAATCGGGTAGGCAGCATGGCTATGTGGGTCACACCCATTAAAAAGCTATATCATTACCTGATTTAGAGAAATCAAATGCCTTCGGTTGTCCCCTTTTATTTTCATATGTTTGCTATCAGTTTGGTTGGATGGCCCCAAACCGTGGTAATGATTTATTCAGTACTCTCAAGAGAAATGGGGGGCCGGTCATGTGTAGCCAGTTTGCAAGACGTTCTTGTTGAACCCCAATGTATTCATCTCCGGAGGTACATTGTCGGAAAGGTGTTCACATACCATGCAAGGAAATCCATTCTCCAATAAGAGCCCGCAGGTTTGATTGTATAATATATATGTAGAGCATGAGATGCAAGCGTTCTGCTAGATTATTATTTATTTGTGGTTTGATAGACATTATTAAAATATCATAAAAGATATTGATTTCAAAAATCTTTTGGGTTATAGTAAGGTAAAAACCATCCGTATTTATGTTTGGATTGGTCTAACTATTATCATTTTCTTTTAAAAAGGATTTTTCAAAGTCAAACAAGTGTGTGTGTGCTGTGAATTTATCACTAAAAGTATTCTAGACTGATCCGTGTGAATGTTGCTTTGCTTCAAATGTTCTCGGGTCAGACGGAGTATGTTTCCAGGTTAGGTTCCGCTTGGAGTTCAGGAGTTGGAAGCAGGAGGCTTCTCCGTTAGATGTTTAGATGTTGTTCCGCTTTGTCTGATATATGATGTACTCTAATGATTGGTATGTATATACAATTTCATTTTGTGTAAAGCGATTTGATATATTATATTTTATTCGTTCCGCTGTGAGATTCTGATGTTCTTCTTCTTATTCTTCTATTCTAATATTTCTTTCTTTCCTTTCTCATCCTCTAACTTCTTTCTAATAACAATCTGGCATTGTTAGATACTTGAGTTTTTGGCAAGTCATATGGTTTTACGTATTATTGTCAAAATTCGAGCGTCAGATTTCCGCCGGGTCGTTACAGTGGTATCAGAGCATAAGGTTTGGTAATAACCTAGGCTCTGTGGCGTAACTCAATAAAGATGGGGTTAATATTACCCTAGATTGAGTTGTGTGTGTGTGTGTGTGTATATATATATAAGAGTGCGTATTTGTAATTGATTATAAAAATTATTTTTACTATTTTCACCCCAGATATACATAGTTTTCTTAAATTTTTGGATTGCTTGATTTGAATGAAAATCAAATCAGATTGTTAAACTGGATTGATTTAACGTAATAGAAAGAGGTTTCACCTTTGAAATCAGAAGAATGATAATTGAATGGAAATGAATCAAATACTAACCAAGTAATATTAAAATGTGTGCAACCAAAATGAATGCAAAAAATAAATATTAATGTTGAATCTAAATGATTTGGTTGAGTTGTTATGTGTAATTTGTTTGTTGTACGTTGAATGAGTTAAATAGAAATTCATTAACGATTTAAATCAAAGTTCGATGAATTGAAAAGTTAAATAAATGAATTCAATATAATAAGTTTTAATAGAATAACTTATGAATTGAAACTAAAAGATTTAAACCCATAATGATGCCACACATTTGGATTTGCACTTGTATAGTACACCTATTGACTAATGAGATATTATTTCATGTATTGTTACTCTTATGATCAATTAAGTTGAGCATAGGTACAAGGAAGCTATGATAATAAAATTGGGTTGTGTAGACGGCATATTAGTTGAGAAGTATGCTTAATAACACTCGCGACAAGGTATGCTTACGTGAAAATACGAAATTCGTGTTTTGAATTTTACTTTACAACCTGATGGGTCGATGTTTATATTTTTGTTGAACCTGCAATATTGCAGATGTCCCTCCATACTGAGGAGACTCTGACAAATTTTTCCAAAATTCATGGTGTTAGAAATTTTTGTTTTCTGGAAATTTCTGTTAATAAAAATGAATTTTGATTTTTGAAACCAATTTGATTAGTTTTGGAAATGGAAATGAGTTTTAACTAAATATTTTTTGCTAAGATAAGGGGTTTGTAGCATTCGTTATATCATAGTTATTTCGGGCACGAAATTCTTTTAAGGGGGAAGGATTGTAACAGGCCGGATTTTAACCGTTTACTCGAACATTTAAAAATGGTTCTAAATGTTGTTTTAGAATCTAATAACGTGAATTTAATAATTTTGAATATTTTATTTATATTATTAATAATAATAATATTAAATATTTTATTTTCTGGAATAGTCGGAAATTATTGAATTTGTAATATAACATGAGTTGGCGATATAAAAGAGTCAACCTCAAAAAAATGTATCGTATCCTTCCAATGATACACATCACTTTCACAAGGATTCGTTTGTTCCTCATTTTCCTTCAATATGGTCACAACATTCCTTTAAAAATTTATTTTCATTTACCATAGGTTTAAAGTGCTGCATATATGGTTATAATATTTTGCAGTAATTGCCATTTTTATATTTATGGCATTGATCAAATTTCCAAGTATCATTTCTAGTTTATAATATTTAGAAGGCTTGCTCCCAATTGTGCACACATTGCACATTTTTTTCAGCTTCTAAAATCATACGCATGTAAGAAGAAAACACTGGAGATACGTTTCTTTTTGTTGCATGACTGAGAACATCGGGAACAGATTAAGCTGAATGTACTGTGTATTATATCTAAACTAAACCAAGAAGGTTGAAGACAAGCAAAAACCATTTGGTACATGCATTTGCGAACAAGGTTAGAAATGCAACCATAGTAAATGCTCATATAACATTAATTAATTTGGCAAATGACACTTTGTTCATATTGTTCGGTCAATATTTGCGGCTGAGCAAATTTGCCCAAATCCTTTTCAAAAAAATTCGATAAGATTTTGTGCCCGTAGTCGTAATCCCAGCACATGGTTTAAAACAGTAAACGATGGACTTAACTAAAAGGAAAGAAAAAATGTGCATATCGGATTAGAGAGATCTCGCACACAGGAATTACAGTCTTATCAATACACAGCAAAACCATGTGCGAGTCTAGTCAAACATTTATGAAGTACCTTTTTCTTTAAGCTATTGACAAATATTAAAGACATAGCATGTTCTTTTGATTTCATTTGTCCAGCAAAATTAATAATAATATTTTCGTTATGTTTTTATTTCCGATCCAACAAATCAGTGCTACACATAATTCTTGTTTGCATCAACCTTCCGACCAATCAAATGTTTTCATCCTTCCATGGCGGCCAAGTTTTATTTGTTATAAATACATCTGCTAACTTATATCCATAATAGCCGATATTTTATAATTTGTATATATGAAATAAAAAAACAGCAAAGTATATGTTGTACTTAAACTACAGAGCAACCTACCCTAAGTGACATCTAAAACTAATTAAAATTCATATAGACAAATTCAGACGTGTGGCTATCCTACAAAACCTATCTATCTTATTTTTAGTCAGTGAAATATAGAAACCTTACCGACAAAGTTACTCTAATTGAAAACGATGTTCCAATGGCTTGCCTTGCACACTTCTTCCTCTATAAATATCAGCGCATCCTTCATTGTTTTAATTTTAATTTTCCTCCAGTTTAAAAATGAAAAAAAACCCAGCCCTCTTCACTAAACAAATTCAAACTCCATCAGCATTTCTTATACACCAAAGCGATCTATGACGTGGCGAAGTTGGGATCTCCGCCTCACACCTGTGGTCTTCGGTTTGGTTCTGCAAAGTTTTCTATCGCGGATGTATTGAGCACTAGGACAGAGAATAGACTTCTTTATCAGCGATGGGGGGACTGCATGGTGTCGTGTCCATGCTCATGGGAGCGAGAAGGATAACGTGAGGAAGGAATCAGAGGAGAATTAGAGTAGAAGGAAGAAGCTTGGAGGGTAGGAAGTGATCTGGGTTTCAAAAATAGTGAAGTGAAGTTGGTTGCGTGTGTGGAGATGTAGTAGTTCAGTCGCGCATTGAAGGAGCAGCAGTCTTTCCAAATGATGATGGCGAAGAAGCATAAGGGAGGACGATGGAATGTAAATGTTTGTGACAGTTATTATTTAAATAAGAAATAAGGGAATAATGCAGCTGCAATGGCAAATGGGATGCAAAGCAAGTCTCCATGCATGTCTCCAACGTGTCCCATGCATTCAAATGGGATACAAAGAGACTAGTGCCTTCCATGCAACTCATTAGCAACAAAATACTTTTTCAGGTGAAAAAAAGAATAAAGAAAAAGAAAAGAAATGAAACTATTGGGAAAGAAATGAAAGTGGGTATGGCAGCATGATGGAGTACATAATAGGGGAAGTGGGAATGTAAGAAGGTGGGAGTGGAAGTAGGGGAGGTGTGAATGGAATGCGTGGGAAAATTTTGTTTGTGGAGAGAATAACGTATATGCAAAGGAAAGAAGCGAGGAAGGAAAAAGGGTCACGTTTTTGCATGAAGGGGGACAGTTTTGTTTTTCTGTAGGAAACATATTGGTTTGGAGAGGAAGTATTTGAAAGGTGGAAGGCTGTAAAGTTTCATGTAGTTGCGCCTTAGTGTATAAAATTAAAAAAAGAAAAAAGGGAACCGTAATGATCGTGGAGGACCGTTAATGTACGGATGTGCGGTTGACAGATTGATGGATGATACAATGAAGATTGCAATGGTGCAAGGCTTTCGGTTGTGAACAAAGTGAGTAGCATGTTTTAAACATGAACTTGAACTTAACTAAGTAATTAAATTTATAAATATTGTTGACAATAATTGCTATTAATCGAATTAAGCAATTTAAATAGTCTATAATAGTGGAACGTGAATATTTTGTTTATCGTAATCAGAAATACACGGAACAAGAGTCGATGAATCGAATTGACGAAGGCAAAGCATACGAGCCGGATTGGAATTTTTATAAGACAACGCGAACTATCAATCAAAGTGAAATAGTGAGTTAACTCCCACACCTTCTGAAATTCTTTGAGTGCTAAATGCATATAATTAAAATTTGTAGTTGATAAAATCGATTGATTGGATGCTATGGTTGTCTACTGGTTGTTCGATTGACGTTATTTATATATCATCGTTTAAAAGCAATAGATTAATGAATAATCATTTCATATGTTATTAAAAACAGTTATTATAATCAGTAATGCAGAGAAGACCAGCTTCGAGGGATCCGACTGAATTCCTCACATAAATGTTGTTATTGTTTGTTGTATTATTTACATGAATTGTTTACCCCAAATGATACTAAATCTTGTTTGGATGTTAATCATTAAATGGATGTTGATCGTTGAATTTAAATTCAACGATTGTTATGTTTTAGTCAATCGACAGTATTGACTAAGTAATTCAACAGTGAATGACCTAAAATCCATCGCTTTTAAATGTTGTTTTGCCATTAGGCGAATTGACGATGTTTGAAGTTATAAAATTATTTTTATAACTGAATCAAATTTTAATGTTCATTTTATATAAGTTATTTAAAATAGAAATTTTATAAATATTTTTATTTTATTTTACAAAAGAAGTTATTAAACGATTTATTCTTTTATAAAAGATAAGAAAGGCAGAAATTAACTGAAAGGTTAGTAATCTGAGATTATTGTTTCCTATGAAAACAATTAAGCGAGTTCATAATTAATTAATCATATTTTTAATTAGTTTAATAAGAAGGGTTAAGGGAAACCAGTTAACGGTTAACGATGTCTTCAAGTTGATTTAATCAAGTGTTTAAAGTGGAAGTGTTACTGAATTTGTTATTAAATAGAATTGGTTTAACGATAATTATTTAAATTTAACGAATGCCATTAGAAGTCTACAAATCTTTAATAACGGTATTTTAAAATGATTATTGAATTATTTATTTTTATTAAAGTTAATTATTCTTAAAAACCTTTTAAATGGGGTTCACTATTCTATTTTAATTAACTAAGAAGTTAACTAACTTGATTGTAGTTAATGTTGAAGTTAGCTATTATTAATAAATAATAATAGAAATGATTATCATTTAAATGGAATTTGGTTATAAAGTAATCGAGTCATAGTAAGGTTTTAGTAGAACATAGAAAAGAATTTTATAATGAATTGGATAATGAATCCAAATATGATAAACAAGAGTATGAAAGGAATCTCGAGATGAGGCAATGTTTAAAATAAGCATTTACTTAATTAAGAAAAGTAATATAATCAAAAATAAATTTCCAAACAAAGGAAAGTGAAATGGATTGGCGTAAGGAAATTGACAAATAGATTCTTAGATCAAATCTACATTGAATGATTTTAAAATTTTGAAAACGAATGAGTAGTGTTAATCCAAATGTAATTTGTAAAGGGAAATTTAATGAAGATTTTAAATAAACGATCACTTAAGAATCGAATTAAACAATGTAGATGAAATGGTGTTTTCAAGTGGAAAGGAAAGGATTCTTATTAATAAATGAATTAAGTAAAGAGGTTGCAATCGCAAGAAAAGGTATATATAACCATGTTTGGAATCAAATGCTTAACAATATTTTCGTAATGATTTAACATCAGTTCTGAGTTACAAACTTTTATTTATAATAAGGTAAAAATGTTGTCGATTAACATCTGAGAGATAATTAGAATACCTCAACTTGAACGGCTTCACTATTATTGAAGGATGATATTTGTTTGTAAGGGTTAAATGTAATATAAAGGAGATTTGTGGATATATTTATAAAGGAAATAAAGAGTTTTGGAATGGATAGCGATATTTTAAGATAAAGGAAATAATGAATGGAGTTTGGTAATTATATTTATCTTAAACATTGATTATTGTTTCAAAGAAATCGAAACAAGAGAGATTGGGCAAGATAAGTTATATAATTTATTTTTAATTGATAAAATGGTTTGAAATGAAATGTTTTAATATAAAGGACCGAAGCTGCCAATATACTTAGCTATACTGTTGGGGTCGATTGTTAAATAACCGATATCAAATCAATATTCCTTATGACCTTCTGAAGAGTTGTTTCGAAGAGACCGGGATGGAGACTAGACCCAAAACCACTTAGAATCAACTATGCGCTCGCGACTAACTTGTAAGCTTATAAAGATGGAGCACTGAAGACCATTGATCTTCATGATCAGAGGAACCACTTGTTAAATTTCTCTCGTCTGGTCCGCCAGACTTATGATGACTTGTGATTCTGTCATGACAGGAATCTCCGGATCGAAAGGACTTCTCGCTATTGATCTATAGGGTGATTCCTAGGATGCAGTAGGAGGGTGCTTTCGGTTCATCCTGTTCTTGGATGACTTGTATAGATGAATGTCTGACAGAGTATTTCCTTAAGAATCATGTATGTTGATTTTTACAAATATACCAAGTTTGGTGGTGGAGAAATTCTCTTGCTTAACACCCAGAGTGTATTTGTGGACGTCAATTAGCGATTTGACGGATCTGAGATGTGGCATTCAAAGTGAATGGAGATGTGATAAAAGATAAACGTAACCTCAAGCCTCATCAACCGAGAAATGGCACAAAATCAGGTAGGCAGCACAGCTATGTGGGTCGCACCCATTAAAAGGTATATCATTACCTGATTTAGAGAAATTAAAATGCCTTCGGTTGTCCCTTTTTATTTTCATATGTTTGCTATCGGTTCGATTGGCTGGCCCCTAACCGTGGTAATGATTTATTCGGTACTCTCAAGAGAAATGGGGGGCCGGTCATGTGTAGCCGGTTTGCAAGACGTTCTTGTTGAACCCCAATGTATTCATCTCCAGAGGTACATTGTCAGAAAGGTGGTCCCGTACCTTGCAAGGAAATCCATTCTCCAATAAAGCCCGTGGTTTTGATTGTATAATATATATGTAGAGCGTGAGGTGCAAGCATTCTACTACATTATTATTTATTTTTGGTTTGATAGACATTATTATAATATCAGAAAAGATATTTATCTCAAAATTCTTTTGGGTTATAGTAAGGTAAAAACCATTCGTATTTATGTGTGGATTGGTCTTACTATTATCATTTTCTTTTAAAAAGGATTTTTCAAAGACAAACAAGTGTGTGCTGTGAATTTATCACTGAAAGTATTCCAGACTAATCCGTGTGAATTTTGCATTGCTTCAGATGTGCTCGGGTCATACTGAGTATGTTTCCAGGTTAGGTTCCGCTTGGAGTTCAGGAGGTGGAAGCAGGAGGCTTCACCGTTAAGTATTTAGAGTTTGTTCCGCTTTGTCTGATATATGATGTACTCTGATGATTGGTATGTATATACAATTTCATTTTGTGTAAAGCGATTTGATATATTATATTTTATTCGTTCCGCTGTGAGATTCTAATGTTATTCTTCTTATTCTTCTATTATAATATTTCTTTCTTTTCTCATCCTCTAACTTCTTTTTAATAACAATCTGGCATTGTTAGATACTTGAGTTTTTTGCAAGTAATGGGTTTTATTTATTATTGTCAAAATTCAAGCGTCAAATTTCCGCCGGGTCGTTACAGTGGTATCAGAGCATAAGGTTTGGTAATAACCTAAGCTCTGTGGCGTAACTCAATAGAGATGGGGTTAGTATTACCCTAGATTGAGTTGAGTGTGCATGTGTGTGTGTGTGTGTGTGTGTGTATATATGAGAGTGTGTATTTGTAATTGATTATAAAAATTATTTTTACTATTTTTACCCCAAATATACATAGTTTTCTTAAACTTTTAGATTGCTTGGTTTGAATGAAATTCAAATCAGATTGTTAAACTGGATTGATTTATCGTAATAGAAAGAGATTTCACCTTTGAAATCGAAAGAATGACAATTGAATGGAAATGAATCAAATACTAACCAAGTAATATTAAAATGTGTGCAACCAAACTGAAAGCAAAAAATAAATATTAATGTTGAATCTGAATGATTTGGTTGAGTTATTATGCGTTATTTGTTTATTTTATGTTGAATGAGTTAAATAGAAATTCATTAACGATTTAAACCAAAGTTCGATGAATTGAAAAGTTAAATAAATGAATTCAATATAATAAGTTTATATATAATAACTTATGAATTGAAACTAAAAGATTTAAACCCATAATGATGCCACACATTTGGATTTGCACTTGTTAGTAAACCTAATGACCAATGAGATATTATTTCATGTATTGTTACTCTTATGATCAATTAAGTTGAGCATAGGTATGAGGATGCTATGAGAATAAAATTGGTTTGTGTATATGGCACATTAGTTAAGAAGTATGCTTAATAACACTTGCGACAAGGTATGCTTACGTGAAAATACGAAATTCGGGTTTTGAATTTTACTTTACAACATGATGGGTCGATGTTTATATTTTTGTTGAACCTGCAATATTACAGATGTCCCTCCGTACTGAGGAGACTCTGACAATTTTTTCCAAAATTCGTGGTGTTAGAAATTTTTGATTTTTGGAAACTTCTGTTAATAATAATGAACTTTGATTTTTGAAACCAATTAAATTAGTTTTGGAAATGGAGATGAGTTTTAAGTAAATAATTTTTGTAAAGATAAGGTGTTTATAGCATTCTTTATATCATAGTAATTTCGGGGACGAAATTCTTTTAAGAGGGAAGGAATGTACTGGCCCGGATTTTAACCGTTTACTCGAACATTTAAAAATGGTTCTAAATGTTGTTTTAGAATCCAATAACGTGAATTTAATAATTTTGAATATTTTATTTATATTAATAATAATAATAATAATATTAATAATATTTTAATTTCTGGAATAGTCGGAAATTATTGAATTTGTAATAAAACATGTGTTGGCGATATAAAAGATTCAACCTCAAAAAAATGTATCATATCCTTCCGATGCTACACATCACTTTCACAAGGATTCGTTTGTTCCTCATTTTCCTTCAATGTGGTCACAACATTCCTTTAAAATTTTGTTTTCTTTTACCATAGGTTTAAATTGCTGCGTATATGGTTATAATATTTTGCAGTAATTTCCATTTTTATATTCATGGCATTGCTCAAATTGCCAAGTATCATTTCCAGTTTATAATATTTAGAAGGCTTGCTCCCAATCGTGACATTGCACATTTTTTTCATCTTCTAAAATCATATGCATGTAAGAAGAAAACACTGGAGATACGTTTTCTTTTTGTTGCATGATTGAGAACATCGGGAATTGATTGGGCTGAATGTACTGTGTATTATATCTAAACTAAACCAAGAAGGTCGAAGATAAACAAAAACCATTTGGTACACGCATTTGTGAACAAGGTTAGAAATGCAACCGTAGAATTTGTTCATATTGTTCGGTCAATATTTGCGGCTGAGCAAATTTAGCCAAATCCTTTTCAAAAAATTTCGATAAGATTTTGTGCCCGTAGTCGTAATCTCAGCACATGGTTTGAAACAGTAAACGATGGACTTAACTAAAAGGAAAGAAAAAATGTGCATATCGGATCAGAGACATCTCGCACTCAGGAATTTCAGTCTTATCAATACACAGCAAAACAATGTGCGAATCTAGTCAAACATTTACGGAGTACCTTTTCTTCAAGCTATTGACAAACATTAAAGAAATAGCATGTTCTTTTGATTTCATTTGTCCAGCGAAAATAACTATAATATTTTTTTCATTCAGTTTTAATTTCGATCCAACAAATCAGTGCTACATATAATTCTTGTCTGCATCAACCTTCCGACCAATCAAATGCTTTCATCCTTCCATGGTGGCCAAGTTTTATTTGGTATAAATACATTTGCTAACTTATATACATAACAACCAATATTTTATAATTTTTATATATGGAAAAAACAGCAAATTATATATTGTATTTAAACCTCAGAGCAACCTACCCTAAGTGACATATAAAACCAAGTAAAATTCGTACAGACAAATTCAGATGCGCGGCTACCCTACAAAACCTATCTATCTTATTTTCAGTCAGTGAAATGTAGAACCCTTGCAGACAAAGTTTCCCTAATTGAAAACGACGTTCCAGTGGCTTGCCTCGCACACTTCTTCCTCTATAAATATCAGTGCATCCTTCGTTGTTTTAATTTTATTTTTCCTCCAGCTTTTAAATGAAAAAACGTAGCCCTCTTCACTAAACAAACCCAAACTCCATCAGCATTTCTTATTGTTAGATCCAAAATTGGCTCTAACACTCAAACTACTAAAGATTCTAATGAAATGAAAGCCAAAACGAAGAAAACACACAATTTATAGTGGTTCGGCGTTAAATAGCCTACGCCCACTTCCTTCTTTTTGATTGATGTATTGAATGCAAGTACAATAATGATTTTCACTCAATTCTCACTCATCTCATACATTGATTCACTCAATTTCCTTCACAATATGATTTGAAAGATGATTGTAAGCTAAATAAGTTGATGAAATTCGGGTTGCAAATGAGTTCCAATTCTGAAAGTGCCAAAAGATCCTTCCAAATGCCTCTTTATGTGGTATTTATAGGTGGAAAATCCCCCTGGAGTGGGATCGGTTCGGATCCGCGTGTCATCAATCCCGCCACAATCGGGTTTGGATGGAATTTGATGATGACAGAACACCAACTTAGTGGCAAACATGGGTAGATAGTGGGTATAACCGCTCCGAGTATTAAGAAATCGTGGGGTGAAACCGTCGCTGCAAGGGATCAGATCGGCTATTCTATAGAGAATGGGATCGGATCAACCTATCCGAACCGATTCGGTCTTTGGAGAAGCTCTTCCTTCTTCCGCTCCCCTATAATTTGTTTTGGCAATAAGGATCCGATCCAGCCTTTGGAGAAGCTCTTCCTTCTTTCGCTCCCCTCTAATTTGATTTGGCATTAAGGATCTGATCCGGCTTGTTTTCCTTCCCTTTCTGCTTTGTGCTGATCTGTTTTTCTCTCGAGGAAAACCCAATCCGATCCAATTATTTGGCAGGGTACTCTTCATTGTTTGACTCTTTAACTTTGTGTAGTCTGGTTCACAAAGTAGGCTAACATTTTCCCCCTCAAGGGATGCTTCTATCGAAGATGGAGCGTGCATTGACATCGTCTATTCACTGGTCTCTGAATTTGAATCGTTAAATAGTCATCCCGTTCGTTTGTAGAGATGTACCACTTCATAAGGTTGTGCCTCTTGCAGCCTATAAATACACCAAAAAGGTTCACAGATTCCCTCCTTTGTTTTTGACAAGCTTTAGGAATTTTGATTGATGTCCAGTGATTCTTCCAGGTAGGCTTCTTCTTTATTTTTCTTTAAATTCAACTTATACACCATTTTAATGTGTATGGTTTCATTCGAGTTTGGACTCCGACCCGAACGGCTTTCTTTCTCGTCTTGTTTAACATTGGGTTAATAGGCCAAAACATTTTGTGGGCTTGCACTCCGATCCGAATGGAGTAAAAAGGCTGGGAATACGAGGGGTCACAATAAGCCTATATAAACTCGCTGCCTATCTCCTTATTCCTCCCTTTCTCTTATTGCTCTCGCCTAACAAACTTCGCACCGAAACCCTAACTTTCTAAAACTCCAAAATCCTCTCGTTAATCTTCAAATTAAACACTTTGGTAGGTTTAAAACTTCGATTTTCCTTGTAATAAACGAGTTTAGTTAGAATTTGTGGTCAATTTGAACGATTTGGTCATGGCTTTTGTTTGGCTTCGACGTCGTGGCCTCCTCCTCCCGCACCATCGTCGTTGGTGACTCCGTCATCACCTCGAGGCGCTAGGAGATAGGATTTGACATGACAGGGGGTAAATTGGTCAATGGTGATTTTTCTATGACATGCTTCTCAAAAAAGGATGGTTTTTTTTAAAGAAGGAGATGGGTTCGATTTTTATGAGGAAGGGGAAGAAGAAGAAGAGGATAATGAATGGGATCGGTTCGGGTGAGGTATCATAAGAGTGGAGGTCGGAATGGAATTTACCTGATCGGATCGGGTTGGATTAAAAAGCAAAGATGGGGAGCAAAGCTCACTTGACTGGGTCAGGTCGGAATGAGAAACAAGGAGGAAGAGAGGTATGGATACTCAAGTCTATCCGGACCACTCTGAATGCCTACTTCCGAACCGATCCGGTTTGGCTGGCTAGTTGTGAACGTTTGCTTCAGACAAAAACAAAGCTTCCTTCGATCCGATCCCAATACTCACATCCGAACCGAATCGAAGCAGTTCTACTCAATGCACAAGAATTTGTTCAACTAGCCAAATCAATACTTGACATAACCTTCAACTTAAAGAACAGTTAGGATAACGCCTTATGAACATAAACGTATATCAAGATCTATTCTGAACATTACTGCTTTATCGAACCTTTGCATCACGCTCTCATTTATTTGCTTTGCATCCTTTGCACACATAGCACGCACTTTAGTTCACACACATACACGGGGGGATACGGGCTATCTTACCCTAACTTATGTTATCGCTTCTTCAGTAGTTTAGTGATCATGGCAGAGAGACGTTCATCTAGATTAGCGGAGAAGAAAGAAGTTGCGGAAACTTCCAAGAAATTTACTCTTGATGACATATCCTCTCCCTCAGACCCTGAATGGGACGATGAGGGCCCACAGTATGAAGTAAAAGCACACGATAGCGAAATACCTTCTAATAGTGAAGTTTCTCTTGGATATAAAGAGGAAGGAGGGATAGGAGATAATCGTGCTCCTTATGAGTTTGAGTCTGCTATTATATTGGAGTTACCCAAAGATTCCGTTGAATCGACAATTGATGACGATAGACTTGTTCAAATATGTCTAAAGCTTGGAATACTAAAAAGATATACCCTGGTGCCATCGAAAACAGATCGCCCCCACAATCCTCCGGAAGGATTTATCGTAGTTGCCTGATTGATGTGTATGGTTGGGGCTATTCCACTATTTCCGCCTTTTGTTGTCGACTTTCTGAAACAGATGCAGATTGCCCCCATGCAATTACATCCCAACTCTTATGCTTATTTATAAACCTTATATATAGTTTACAAAGAGGTTTTAGGTATAGAGCCTACCTTCGATGACGTCCACTTTTTTTTATAATTTCAAGCATCGGACTCAGGATACTCCTTCCTTCTCATATTATGAATCAGTCCCAAAAAGGAAAATTATTACAGCTCCATTTAGCAGCAAGGCTGGTGATTCTAAGCTTGAATGGTTTTATATCAGGCAGCATCCGGGGTGTGCCAGGAGATGGACCAAATCAAGCAAAGCACCGATTTTCTAGATCTCAAATTTTAAATGCTCATGCCAACACATTAACTTGCTTTCTTTTTTATTCGCAGTTGATAACCCAAAGCAAATATCGGATCAATTGTACTCTGATCATTTGCATCGGCTTCTCAATGGCGATCAAAAGTTTCTAACCATCGACGTAGTCCTTAAGGATGAGTATCTCCATCATCACGGGTTACTATCCATTACCCGTAGTATAGCTCATGGGACGGGTCCAAATGTGTACATACCTGTGGTAGACATTATTCCTGAGACGGACGAGGGCTTGAAAGGTCCAACAATACCTCTTCGGACTTCGCCTTCTCCATCTTCAACTCAGTACGACGAGTTAGCCAACATAGCTGAAAAGCATAGAGAAGGGTATACCGTCCCCGATGATGCTATTTCTCCTGAGGAGTCAACATCTCCTAAAGGGCTGCCAACAGATACTTCTTAAGGATATGCTCCTACTACCGACGATTCCACATTCAAGGGTTTAGGAAACCTTCCCCTGCCTGAAACCATCTATACTTCAGAGGATTTTGGCATGAACCCTTTAACTTTCACCTCTTCAGAGGAGACTACTCCCATGAATACCAAAAAGCCCGCTCATGCTATTCTGGCTTCAGACTCGGGTTTGTTGGGGGAACACCACTTAGGATGCACTCAACACATTAGCACCACACGTCACAGCACTCACGTCTTAGGTGAACACTAACTCTGAATTCCACTTGTATTGTTGCATAGGTACAATGTCTCGCCCTTACTACGATGTCATAAAAATGCATCGTAGCTTGTCTAGATCTCCTTCTGATATCGAGCATGATCGCCGCGAGAGCCGGGGCAGAGATGGCAGAAGGCCTCATGATTCTCATAGACCACACACCTCGCGTTCTCGTCCCCCCGTCCAGTCGGATCTAGACAGATATAAGAGCTACCAGAGTCGTCGAGGAGAAGATACGTCGCAGTCCAAAGACCGAACTTCTCCTCAAGACAAACACAGTCGGGAAAAAAGTCCACCGAAACATATTGATTCACGAGACAAACACAAAGTTTCTGAGAAGCGATCTGGAAAGGGTGATGCAGCCATCGTCCCAACTAAGTGAAAACACGTTGAACAAACATACTGCAAGCCTCCATCACTGGATGCTGATTCCAAAGTTAAGCTGGCATATTTAGAGAAGCAATTCCTAGATCATTACTTTGAGATTCTAACTTTTTTACCTGCACTTGAGCCTATTTCCTCAAAGTGGGCAGATGAGGCTAAAGCAAAGATTGATGCAGTTGAGAAGCAATACTCGGAGATGTTCAAATATTCATGCAATCTCTCCAAAATTATTTGGACTTTAATTACAGACGTTGATTCAATGAGAAAGGCTGCGGATTCCGATGAGAATGCCTTGAAAAATTTGGAGAAGGACCTAGAAGACACACAGGCTCAACTCGTCATCGCTCAACGAGACGCCAACAAATTCAAACAACAATTTGAGGAGTTACAGAAGCGTTCTCATGACTTGATGGAATCTCATAGTCAAAAGCGTTTGCAGTTGAAGAAACAAGCGGAAGATGCTAAGTCGGACAGCGTCAAAATGCAACTGGCTTATAAAACTCTTGAGCAAGAAAAAGCCAAGTTAGCGAGAAAAAAAATCTGATCTGGAGAAACGAAACGTTGACTTGGAGTCCAATTTAATGGAAGCCGAGAATAGGGCTGCCCTAGCTGAGGGAAATGTGGATAACGTCATTAAGTCTGCTGAAGAGTCCCGTAGACAGCTATCAGAGGCTCAGGAAGAAGTGCATGGTTTTGGCGAATTACTAATTGAATTCTTTGCGCACATAATTCGTTGCCAAACCATCTCTTGGATTGAGGACTATTCAACTACTTTAGTTCACGTATGGAGTCAAATCATCGAATGGGAGAAAGAGGAACTTAAGGTAGACTTCATTGATTAAGATAAACTTATGGAGAAGTATCTGAGAGATGATGAACCGGCACGCCTGGACGAGGGGCGTCGCTCATTGATGCTGCTATGGAGGAGGAGAAATGCCTGGCCAAACCAAAGAATACCCCTGAGGTTGGTTCTTCTTCCGCTACCGCTGAAACCACTGAAGTTAAGGGATATGATCCCCAGAACCCGGGAATTCCTAAGGCATCTCTTTTATCTCCTATACCCGAATCAGCGTCAGAGACGGTAGTCACCCCAATTGAGAAACCATCAGAAGGTATTTCTACCTTTTCACCTCAATTAGTCAAGGCCGTCTCCACCTTTCATCACATAATTGGGAAATCGATGAAGGATCCTTAATTTTCTCCTGAGTAGGTAACTATTGCTTCTCATTCTGTAGGTGCTAAACCAGCCGAGATCGATGAGCCTCAAGGATCCTCTATAGAGAGGAATCTGTGAAAAAGGCTCAGGGAGGACAGGATAAGGCTACCACTGCTGAATTCGGAGTGGGCACTGAACTATCTAAGGCTGACACTTCTCATGATGACGAGATGATAGATGCCTTAAAAGACGACGGTGGTAATGAGGGGCATGAAGAAGATCCTGATGTGGCTATAATTGGGATTCAAAAAGTGCCGATGACATTACTTTGGCTGAAATGAAAGCCCAACAAGACAAACGCATGCAGCTAAAAGATGAAGACTTGAACCCCGAAAGCCATAAGCCACTTGCAGTGGTGGATCCTGGATCAAGGTTAGTCGTTAAGCTTTTAACTAGGTCTATTACAGAAGAGCTTGCTAAAAAATCTTCTCTTGATTCCAGTGTTCTGACTCCTGGGAAGAAATCCACCGATTCTGGTACTTCAACTACAGAGAAGAAGATGCCAAAGAGTCTTATGACTGATGCTGAAAAAGAGGCTAGAACTATTCATAAGGCTGCCAAAAAATCCAAGTCTGCTCCAAAGCCCAAGTGATGATGTGCATTATTTTATTTTGATATTCAATTGGTCCGCAATTGTTGCAGCGAGTGCGGCCCTCGCATCTTTTGCTTGATTTCCCTGTACAAACTCACGTGTTTGTAAATAAAATGATTTATTTCCTGGAACGTCTGATAGTTGTTAGTTTAGTACTTAAGTAAAAATGCAAAATAGACAGCATGTCATATTACAGTTATATAATAAAGTCATTGTTGAGGGGAATATGTGTACACATATATGCCCCCAATCAATCTTGGATAACTGAGAAAGAATTATTCAAGATTGATTAAATTCAAAATCCAATTGCCCCCGATTCTCTGACGGGGCCATATTCCTTTCGTCATTGATGCCTATTCTTTCTAGCATCTTTATACTCTCCTGTCTCATAACCGGGTTAGAGTATTGTTGAGGCGGTCTCTCATCTGGGTGCACCTTCACGCCCCAAGGGACGCCGTCTTCCCGTCCTTTATACTCTCTCTCAATTCATGAGAGTTAGAGTTAAGAATGTCATCTTCCCATTCTTTTGCGTTTTATCATGCAAGCGGACATTTTGTTCGCTCCTACACATAGGTTATCTCCAATTTTCAAGATTTAATTTAATGTTTCGTATTTCATGGTCATGATAGAATGATTGTTAAATATATAAATAATGCAGGAAAGTAAATGACACTCAATATTTTTATAGTGGTTCAGCTAAGTCATAGCCGACGTCCACTTCATAATCTTTTGTTCATATAAACAGACTTTTCAAGGCAAGTCATGCCTTTTTACACAGCTTATAAAAACAAAAAGGAAGACATTTCATATTTAGCTCAGATATCGTCGTAATGCTGAGCGTTCCAAGCTCTAGGAGTCTCTTCACCGTCCACGGTCGTTAGCTTGAATGCTCCTTATCAAGCTTCCATTGGATGGTGTATGGCTCTTCCCATTTTGGACCTAATTGGGTTGAAGATGGGAAGACTCGTTTCAGTACTAGGTCTCCTGGTTCAAAGGTTTTGAAGTGAACTTTCCGGTCATAATAACGTGTTACTTGATATCGATGTATTGAGGCACGCAAGTCTGCTTCGTCTCTTTTTTCTTCAATCATATCAAGAGACTCTAGGAGGAGTGTTCTATTCGTCATCGGGTCATAGTACACGACTCGATGAGAAGGGACTTCCAATTCTACTGGGATTACTGCTTCTGACCCAAAAGAAAGTGAATAAGGTGTATGACCGGTGGCCGTCTTAAAGGTTGTCATGTAGGCCCACAAAGCTAGTGGTAGCGCATCTACCCATCTGGCCTTGGCCCGCTCTAGCCACTTCTTAAGAATAGATTTAATGACCTTGTTTATTGCTTCAACCTGGCCATTTGAATGCGGGTGAGCTACAACAGTGTACCGTTTATCAATCTTGTACTTCTGGCAGAAGTTTCTGAATTCGATGCTGTCAAACTGTGTCCCATTATCAGTTATTATGGTCTTTGGTATCCCAAATCGACAGATGATGTTTCTGACCACAAAACTGATCACCTTTCTTGACATGATCATTGTTAAAGGTTCAACTTCCACCCATTTTGTGAAATAGTCCACGACGACGATCGCATACTTAGCTCCTCCTCTGGCAATAGGTAACACTCCAATAATGTCATTCCCCTACATGGCGAACGGCCATGAGCTTACCATCGACTTGAGCTGAGTCGGAGGCGCTCTAGGAATCTTGGAAAATCTTTGACATCTGTCGCAGCGTCGTGAATAATCAGTCGCGTCTTTATTCACGGTAGGCCAGAAATATCTGTACCGTAATACTTTCTTTGCTAGGGTTTGGCCCCCGGTGTGGTCCCCACACTCACCTTCATGTACTTCTTGCAGTACATGTTTGATGTTGTTATGTGCGATACACCGTAGTAGGGGCATTGAAAACCCTTGGCGATAAAGGACGTCGTCCTGTAAAATGTATCTTACTGTGACGATCCCAAAATCCGTGTTGCGGTATTAAGGATAATCATTGGAATATAACACATCAATCATCATAGCAGAGTACAGATAATAGCAGAACAGTAAATAGAATAATTTTACATGGATATGACAGCGGATTCATAACGTGTAACAACATCAGAATAGCACAACGTAGGATATAACTTAGTAAATAAAAGGGAAATGATCAGTAACCATCGCCAGAGGCGGAATATATACATGTAGTGAGACATAATAAGGGTATCAGTCTACATCGCCGAAGGTGATACATATACATACGATAATAAGTACTGGAAGTAAAACGGTCTGCATCGCCCGTGGCGGAATCATAATATAAATACAATAATGGCGGAAAGTGTCAAAGTCATCTCGGTGAAGTCAGCCTCGCCATGAGCCAAAAGTGCACTCCATACTACAGTGCTGAGCCAAAAACAACCTGTCACCTGTGAACTAGGCTGCCCGTGTGAAAATAAGGGCATCCGCGTTTGCAAAGTGAAACAAACAACGAGTCAGTCATGGGGACTGGTATGAGAAATCTACTTAACAGTTTAAACAACAGTAATAAGAAAATCATAGGACCACACCACTTAAGCGGAACGGGTTTACTCCAGTGATTGCTGGTGCATTTAAAACAAAGTAAACTCTTTAAAACAACACAATGCTTTTAAAAAGAATGAAGCCATTATAAGACTCAAGTCCCATCATACAATGCAACGTAAGACGGAGGATAGAGTTTTACCTTATAATGGCCAAATATGCTTAATAAGTGTAAAGCAAAGTCATTTGATATTATTACTAGTGCATATATGTTTCAAAAACGAATAGCATCATAAATATCAATCATAGGCGACATGAGCGTCCCATGCCACTATGTCGCCATACATAAGTTACAATCGAATCCGTTATCTCGTATTGGAAATTGGATTTCCATCATGAGTCGAGGCAAGGGGCAAGCTCCTCTCCGCTTCGAGACATTCTAGCAAATGCCTCAGGACTACACACTCTGGGTAACCCCTGGATGCTTTAGAGCCGATCCTCTCTTACGTTTGAGGATTAATTATTCCTGAACACACGTTTCCCGGTCCTTACAGACCTATAATCGAGGCGCCTTGCATTCCAACAACCACATAGGTGAAAAGTAGATATAAATGTCAGGGCTGGTAGGTCACTGACACCACCATAGCTAGAAAGAAACGTCGTGCTCTCCCTGCAGCCCTTATCCCGTTTTTAACTCATACCGAGATGTGAGGCTCGCGAATCCACGCTATACACAAAGCTAGGCCACATAGGCCGTGCTTTGTTCATCAAACACAAGACTCTGCTTTGCAACAAAAGCCTTGATCACAGCATCTTGGCATGCCACATAGGCAATCCACTCCATACGACTGATTTCTATCGATATACAACCTCTGAGCTCGTACGTCTCAGAGAAGGGCGTTAAGCAATAGAATAAATTCTCCACCGCCAAACAGATATATATTTAACAGAGATCAATCAGTATAGAACAAAATCCAATGTCAGACACCCAGTCCATTTACATGTCCGTTCTGGGTCTGAACGAAACCAGAGGCGTCAAATTCCTCGTATATCCGTACAATCAACACATACGTTCAGACGGCTACTATTTCCGTTCCTTCACGGTAGCTACTCCAATCAAGAACCTCAACAGCGCCCATCCAACCGATACGAAGATCGTCGGTCTTGAATCGTCTTTGTATTTTCCAATTCGAATCGTTCGATCAATTATTTGAAATGAGGGTTAGCTCGGCCTTTTCAAATAATTCACATAATTAGAATTCAAATCAATTCTTTCCATGGTTATATTATTCGACATTCATATTCCAGTTCTTTAGTATAATTTTCGTGTCAAACACATACAACCATCAAATATAAAGCAGATCAAGCCAAACTGGTTTATTTCCAATCTATGTTGCTTATAATATTTTATAACGATTTTTCGCCATTTTTATTTATTGCAAAATGGCCATATTTAATTAAACGACGTTTCAGGTCGTGCCGTGGCACTGGCGCTGTTTTTCCTCTAATTTTTTTTACACATATCGAAAAATCTAACCGTTGGATTTCTACAAAGTCTATATCAGTGGGAAGATATTCCCAAAGCGAACCCAACGGTTTCAGTTTCGTGAAAATCCGATGGTCGGATCTTCCACACTAGTCGTTTGAAGTTATGGTTTCAAAATTCGAACTACAGCGTCGTTATTCGATTAAATTTAATTATATTTATATTTATATATAAATATAAACGATTCTAGCGCTGTTTTTCTTCAGATTTGAATTAAACATTCCAGACAATCCAACCATTGGATTTTTACAAAGTTGGTGCCGTTGGAAAGATATTTCCAAGGCGAACCCAGCAGTTGCGGTTTCGGGAAAATCCGATGGTCGGATTTCTCGTACTAATCGATTCAAATTACGATTCCAAAACACGAACTGCACGGCTTCGATTCCTTTCAATTCTATTTTTATATATATAAATATAGCTCATTCTTTTATTTCAAATATAGTTCTTTCATTTATTTCAACATCGTTTTCACTTCAAATATTTCACTAACGCCTTAATATTTCGAATTTTTTTGCCATAACCTCCTTTTTACGGGAAGGGGTTTGGAAATTTATTGGGCCGTGTTAGGTACCCAATAAATCCTATAAAGCATCCACATATTTATAGTGATATATTCTGGTGTTTACAGGGGAGCGTGTAAAGATAATAACTCCAGAGAATAAATTCTCATCACCCTGTCAAGCCTGAGGGAGCGTGTATTTTTAATTACTCCAGAGGATAAATTCTCGTCACCTCGTCCCGTGTGGGAATAAATAGTTCTTATGCCGTATCTAATGACTAGAGAGACGTGATTATTGTCAACTCCAGACCTGTGTGGGGTTTTTATTAATCTGGCAACTTATCATTATATTTTATATAGTCCTTATCAATCATTAGTTCAACCTGTATTATATAATCATCGCCATACAAGCCTCTCGCTCGTATGGTAAATCTTCCACCTCGTCACCCAAGCTCCAAATGCTTATGTGGAATATGATGAAGTATGCCTATCGTCAAGGAGTATGCCATGTAATGTAGTTCAAAATTAATTGTTACTATCCTATGGCGATGTTTATTATTTCACACAGAATAACCAGCACTCCGCATCCAATGGCATTCACAGGAGTTGATATAGAAATAAAATTGCGCAGCCAACTCATCAAGGCTTACCTATTTGTCGGGCACACAAATAATTTCTTTACTCTACAGCTAATCCATTTTTCCTGTTCGACACGTGTATATATATGCGTAGAACAAAGCTAATAATAACATTTCTATCAAACTAATATTTATTTCAACACGTGTGTATTTTTATCAAAGCGTATACATGATAAAAGAAATATTTTTATCATCAAAAATATTTATCCAACACGTGAATGTTTTTAACACTTCATATTCACAATAAAAATGTAGTTTTTATTGTCTATTCATTTTATTTTAAAATACGATAACATTCATCATATGAATTTCAATTCAACGAATGAATTTCAATTCAACACATGAATATTCTCTATAGTTTGTATATATATAAAAATGTGTTTTTTTTTCCGTTAAATCTATTTGTTTAAAATTCGAATAATATTCAACACATGAATTTCAACTCGACGAACGAATTTCAATTCAACACATGAATATTCTCTATAGTTTGTATATATATAAAAATGTGATTTTTATCATTAAATCTATTTGTTTAAAATTCGAATAACATTCAACACATGAATTTCGATTCAACGAATGAATTTCAATTCAACACAAGAATATTCTCTATAGTTTGTATATATATAAAAATGTGATTTTTATCGCTAAAGCTATTTGTTTAAAATTCGAATAATATTCAATACATCAATTTCGATTCAACGAATGAATTTCAATTCAACACATGAATATTGGTTTCAACATATGTAATTAATTTCAACAAATGAAAATTATTCTAACACATGAATATTTCAGAAAATTTCGGCAGCATAACGGCAGGGTAGTTAAAACCGTGACCGTCCCTAGTACGGCCCCTCGCTCTACCTTAAAACCACGCGGTTTTTGACAATGGGGATCATGCATCTAGTTCGCACACAGGCGACATGTTTTATTTTCATTTCCACAATCCTATTCTAATTTTTTTCAACCACAAGAGGGTAGTTTTCAACCACAAAGGTATTTTTCAACCACAAAGGTATTTTTCAACCACAATATCAACCACAAGCAATTATTTCCAACCATTCGTCATACCATATAATATCACGCCAATCACAAGCAATAAATATCATCCATGGTCTATGGACGAGGGGAGTATATATATATATATATATATATATATATATTATTTCTATAATTCACTTGCATTTCATCACTATTCAAAGCATATATGTTTCATACAACGCTCGTATAATTTATACATCGCTAATATAACTTATACAACACATGTACATGAGGTATACAATGCGTATATAATTTACACTTCGCTTATATAACTTATACAACACGATTCCATTCATACAATTTAATTTAGATTCCTCACATTGGTTTTTGAAGTGCTAAAAATCGTATGAAGATTAGAAAAATCCGCGGCTTCTGCTAGATGGTAGAGAGCCTCCCTGCGGTCCCGATGTTTCCTGTTTCATCGAATTTCGTTAACACACTAAAAAGATATGATTTTTCAAAGTTTTGCAATACTTAAAAGTGTTATTTTCAATTCAGAAATTTCAAAGCAGATGACTTTTCAAACCTTCAAAACTAGGTTTTTAATTCTCGATCAATCCGTGCTGTTTCGTCTCGATCGGATGCTGCGACGTCGAAGAGCTTCGAACGGGCTTTCCAACGCCTGTGGTGGCAGCGAACTCGACGGCTCCTACGTGACTCGGCGGCGCTCCAAAGGTGAAGACTTCCTGGCTGAAATTCGACGCGAATACTGGATGGTTTCAGACGAGGCTTGGGTTGATTGAAAGAGGGGAGGAAGGCGATCGGAAAAGCCAACTGGAGGCGGTGGCTAAATCGCCTGTGGCGGCGGCGATCGAGCTTGGAAGATTCGAGCGGGTTTCGCCGTTCGTTCATGAGAGGCTTGACCGGTTTTCAATTGAGAGAGAAAATGAAGATATTTTCTATTATATTAAAATTTTAAATTCCTATAATATCCTTTCTAGCCAACGTACACCAATTTCAACCCAACGACTGTCGCCCCTAGCTAAATATCCCCATTCCGAACACAATAGGATATGTTTCGTTAGCCAATCCGACTGTTACAGTCAGATATTTTTCAAATTAAAGTATAAAACATTTAATATTCAATTTGAACGTACATTTCAATTTGCCAGGGCCACAAACTGAATCGACAAATTCCAGAAAAATAAATCTATCTTTGTTTTGACGATACGGTCCCAACAAAACCAGTTTCGTCGAATTCTGAGCTCATGTGCAAAATGTCCATTTTCAGGTCGACCCATTTTAATAGAAATTGGCCAATCACATTTTCCTTTGCCCCGCTCACATACTAGCTTCAAAAATTATGAAATTTGAAACCTAGCAATAGTTTGACATCCCGGATCCAACAAGAGTGGTTTCATCGAATTCCGAGGTCGTATGCAAAATATCTATTTTCAAGGGCTATATATTCTATATAGCGACCTTTCTGAAAATTCATTTGGCCATAACTTTTGATTCCTGTTATGAAACTTCGATTTTTCAGATTCGTTACAAAGGTATTCATAAACAGATTTAAATATTTTTGGTTTCACTAAAATCTATTATATTTTCCACCCGGTATAGTCAGACAAAGTTTGTCTTCAAATTTACAAACTGCCTCACTATTCCCAATTCATTACTTTATTGAAATATGCTATTTCAATTATTTAAATTCTCTGACAATAACCAATTTTAAAAATTTTAAATTGGTTCACATTTTCCGGGTTATTACAATCTCCCCCACTTAAAACTTTTCGTCCTCGAAAAGGAAATAACAGCAAAGTAGGAAACAAAATGTAAATGCAAATTTTTGTAAAGGTACCTTGCACCGGAGTTAGTCACAGATGTCCACTCTGCATTTGGGGTAGGCTTGTTTAATGCTTTCCTCAGTCTCCCAAGTACAGTCTCTAGGATCACTACTCCACTGCACTTTAACTAAATGAATCTTTTTGCTCCTTAGCTCTCTTTTTTCTTTGCCAATGATCTTTAATGGCTCTCTTCTAACTGCTAATTCTGGAGTTATTTTCAAGTCCTGATGTGCTGCTTCTTCTACAACAAGATCCGGATCATGCACATGTTTTCTGAGTTGAGACACGTGGAACACGTCATGTACACCAGGCAACCAATCAGGTAATGAAACCCTATATGCAAGAGTTCCAATCCGTTCAAGTATAGGAAAGGGACCAATGAATCTCGGTGCCAACTTCCCAGTTTTGCCAAATATGATTACTCCCCTCATTGGAGAAATTCTTAAATAAACATAATCGCCA
This sequence comes from Allium sativum, assembly GCA_030737875.1. Taxonomy (NCBI): domain Eukaryota; kingdom Viridiplantae; phylum Streptophyta; class Magnoliopsida; order Asparagales; family Amaryllidaceae; genus Allium; species Allium sativum. The sequence goes on from CM060916.1 coordinate 321,361,621, forward strand.
ACGACAAATGATAAATCTCTTCTTCTCGCATCAGCATAACTTTTCTGTCGGCTTTGTGCGGTTTTCAATCGCTTCTTAATGAAATCGACTTTATCTGATGCTTCTCGAATCATATCGGGCCCTAACACAAGTCTGTTGCCAGGTTCTACCCAACATGCGGGAGATCTGCACGGTCTACCGTATAATGCTTCAAATGGAGACATTCCCAAACTTGCTTGATAGCTATTGTTATAAGAGAATTCTGCCAAATGTAAGTGATCTTCCCATGAGCCGCCAAAATCAATAATGCAAGCCCGCAGTAAATCTTCTAGAATTCTATTCACCCGTTCAGTTTGGCCGTCTGTCTGAGGGTGATAAGCGGTGCTTAGATTCATTTTGGTTCCCAATTCTGTCTGGAATGCTTCCCAGAATTTGCTAGTAAATAGGGGATCTCTATCACTAACTATATTGAGCGGTACTCCATGCAGTTTAACTATTTCTTTAAAGTAAATCTGTGCTAAACTTTGAGCCGTTCTGTTGGATCGGACAGGTATGAAATGGGCAGTCTTCGTGAAGTGATCTACGATCACCCATATACTGTCGTTTCCTTTCTTAGTTCGAGGCAAACCATCAATGAAGTCCATCGAAATTTTCTCCCACTTCCATCCTGGAATTTCTAATGGTTGTAATAATCTAGCCAATTTCTGCTGATCGCTCTTAACTAGCTGACAAGTGGAGCATCTGCTAACATATAATGAAATATCTCTTTTCATCGCCTTCCACCAAAAGGTGCGTTTGAGGTCGTTATACATTTTGCTCACACCGGGATGGATACTGAGTTTGGACTTGTGACACTCATCAAGTACTTCCCTTCTGAGCTTAGGAATTTCTGGCACACAAATTCGCCCTCGTAATCTTAGGACCCCTTGGCTATCTAGGCTAAAATTTGAGGGTTTTCCTTCTCGGATCCGCTGGCTAATCCTTATAATAAATTCATCGTCTTTTTGGAGAATAGTAATCTTATCTTCTAAGGAAGAAGTAATGATAAAACTGGCGATGATTTCATTCTTTCGGCTGAGCGCATCTGCTACAACATTGGCTTTCCCTGGAGTGTATAGAATCTCAAAATCGTATGCTGCAAGGAATTCGAACCAATGCAGTTGCCTCAAGTTTAGATCTTTCTGAGTGAATAGATATTTCAATGATTGATGATCAGTAAACAGCTCGAACTTCTCACCCAATAAATAGTGCCTCAAGATTCTTAAAGCAAACACGATAGCTAACAACTCAAGATCATGAGTTGCATAGTTTCTTTCATGCGGCTTCAGCTGACGGCTGGCATAAGCGACCACTTGGCCCCTTTGCATTAATACTGCGCCAAGCCCTCTAATAGAAGCTTCTGTCCATACAGTCAAGTCCTGGTTGCCTTCTATAATTGTCAATACCGGAGCAGTTGTCAATTTCAGTTTCAGCTCCTGGAAAGCTTCTTCATGTAACACCCCACGTCCATTAATGTCACTCACAAAGGGAATGCATTAACTTCCATGGAGGTTATAAGTGAATATAGAACAGAAAATTTACAACAAGATAGATGATAAGTAGTACTTGGAAATCTAAAACTTCATTTTATTGCAGCGGAAACATGTTTATTACATCACAAAACCATTAATCAGAGTCAAGTACATTATCCACCTTCATAAAACAAAATACATAATCCCATTACACAAATAGCCATTAAAGAAGATAACAAGCTGGACTTTACTTCAAGGGTCCAAGCTTTCCAAAGAGATGAAGCAATCCAATCAAGCTCCACTAGAGCTGGGTCCAACCTGAGGACCCGGAGGGGAAAAATGATAGAAATGGAGGGGGTCAGACATAAAGCCTGGCGAGTATGACAATTCTAACAATACTATTATCAAAATAACTAGACTAAGGCATAAACTGGAAGACAAGTAAATGTCTATGAACTATTAGGAAGATAAAGATAGCGTTTAAGATAACGTTAAAGATAACGGTAAAGGCATACCTAACTACTAACGAATAATTACTACACTACACCACACCAGTCACCCTAAAGGTTGATCCCACTTGCTTCACACAGAAACATATAAATAGCCTTACGTACCCCTAGCTGACTACATAGGTGTTGTCTGCCCCTATCTCCACTAGGTGTACTCCACTACCCACTTTCGATCGGCTCCCTACTCGTAGATACCCGTGCTGGCCCCACAGTGGGGTGTATCACTCCCCTAAAGTGGCAACCCGATACAACTTGAGAATGCACGGCTTATACCTACACGATGCAACAACGTCTTACCTACCAGCCCGGGTCCACATACGCATATGAAACCCGTTGGACTTGCATTGCCACCGCTCCCCGTTTTGGCCTCTTATAGTCAAACTCAGTATGCGTGTCCCGTCCTCGACTTGGGTCGAGCCCACGAAGATACGTTTGGGATACTGGTTGAAATGGGCCACCACAAGCTACCCACCTAAGCTTGCCATTAATATATCCCACTTAACCCTCTTAGTCATGTTCATTTACATGTGTGTTTGGTTAAGTCTTACTAATCGTATTTCACATGCCGCTAAGGGCACCCACTAGATTCCTCATGCCACCTAAGGCACCTACTTAACCCCCATGTCCCACTTTACATGTTTATCTGGTTAAGTATTTCTTAATTCATTCAGGCCATAACCTCATAAAGACCTCTCACATTAGACTGGCTTTTATGGCTGCTGGATTTGCCGGGCGGTTCCGGGCAGTCTTACACCATAAAAGAGTCTAACCTCGTGTCTTTACAACTGTTATGATTTAGTTTAGGTCTAGGACCTCTCACATTGGGCTGACGTTTGTGACCGCTGGATTTGCCGGGCGGGTCCGGGCAGGTTTACGTCACAAACGAATCCAACCTCGTGTCCTAAGCATTGATTATCACTTATAATCTTTTACCCCAGTTTTAATAATTCCCTATCCAAATTATTAATTAAGTCCACTTTTATTGATTCCATAATTGACTCAATTATGGTCATCCACTCATGGTATGCAAAATCATATCAATTGCACCCCAACATCTTATTATTAAATCCTTAATATTACCCATACCCCACGTTTATACGTTCGCTTATTCAATGCATAATATAGGCTAGACTTGAATAGTCTAACGCATAACACAAAGATAAATTATCACAACATATAGACAATTAAAATAAATCTAATCATAATAGGGGTGAAACTTTCATAAACTACGCATGTTAAGGATCAAAAGGTGTCAACTTGTTAAATGTCACAATTTACATGATATGATCATAGCCCAAATCTATACATAAACTTGCATATGGGGTTTTTAGGCAACATAATGATGGTGTGAACTAGCATAGAATATCACATATGTCATAGCATAATTCTAGATGTCATGGCATATGTTCATAACTTTTCTAATCAATTTAACTTGCATATGTAACTTGTCATATAGATCAACATAGTCCAAACATGATGATTTAATTAATATGAACTAACTAGCATAGATAGTAACATCATGGTTTTTTTACATGTATGATTCATCGCAACTTAGCATAGAAACTTTCAACATACATAACATCAACATAACATGATTTACAACATATAGTATATCATCACCACATAGCATAGGATTAATAACATACATGATAGCATATGACAATTCACATCATCTACTCACAATCCATTCATGACTTAACCTAATTAAAATGATAATAATCATGTTAAGACTATCATACTCACAATTAGAGAAGAAATGAGAGTTTTGCTTTGCTTTAGGGTTGAGAGAATTAGAATTGAATTAGCTTTTCTTCCTTCTTTGTTGGTGGCGGCTCCATTGATTTCCATGGCGACGGTATGACGGTAACTATTCTATTTTTCTTATGAATTAGGGTGAGAGACTACCTAGGTATTTATAGAGTTAGGATTTATTTTAGACCGTTAGATCAGTTCAGAACTAATCCTAGCCAACCAGATTAGGTCAAAAACCCTAATGGGTCATTAGCCCATTAAAAACAGGTCAGCCAGAAACCCTAGCCGCCAGACCCAGGTCGACACTCAGGTCGAAACTATAGTCGACCTGGGGGGGGCAGGTCGACATTATAATCGACCTGGGGGGGGGGGAGGGGAAGGTCGACACTAGTGTCGACCCCCCAGTCGACCTGCCTGGGCGGGAATTTTTCCCGCCCAGCCCGCTTCTGCACTTTTCAGTTTGAATTTTAAATTTCCTGCGAGCTGTTTTGAATTTTCTGAAACTTCCGATGGCCATAACTTCTTCGTACGAAGTCCAATTCACGCAATCTCGGACTCTATTTCAACCAGAATTCTGAGACGAACACAATGGTGCAACCCGTTTCCCATAATTCTCACATCTGAGATTAGTTATTCTTTAATTTTTGGATATTAATATTAACAGAATTATGGGGTGTTACATTCTCCGCTCCTTAAAGGATTTCGTCCCCGAAATCTTCAAGTCAAGAAGAATGTATATCCTAACATCCAAACAACCATCTACTCAACCATCAAACACAGGCATCCATTGTCCTTATGGACTTCTAATGCTTTCATGTTTAAATGCACAGTGTGTGTATGTATCCCTATCTAATGCAAAATCAGGCGGTCCACTGATTCAGTTGACCTCCTTAATGCAAACCATGATAGTTCCATGCGTCCATTATGTATGCAAATGTTCCCTAATGATACATATTATTTCTACATGCGTGCACAACCGTTCACCAAAATGCGGTATCCATATGATAGCACAACCATTATACATCCATTTTACTAAATACATCCATTTATATGCAATATGCAGTATGAAGTGACTGAGCCGATCTAGTGCCTAATAGTGTGTGTATATGCGTCCACGAGCAACCACTAGCAAACACTTGCATCCACTTTGCATTCATCATACATAACATGTTTCAAACACATGTTTCAACCATAGGATTATCCTAACTAAAGGTCAAAGATACTAGCGAGAGGATACTTCTAAAGATAAGATAAGTACAAGATAAGCGATAAAGGAGAAATTAAAGGACATACCCTCAAAAAGAAAAGGGTATCTTGAACGCATCTTCTCTTCTGTCTCCCAAGTAGCATTGCTCTCATCATCTCCCCATTGTACTTTGACTAGCCTGACCTCTCGATTTCTCAACTTCTTAATCTCTGACCCAAGAATGCGCGTAGGAGCTCGTCGAATCGTCGCATCACGCTCTATCTCCACCTCTCTAAGCAAACTCGGCTCTACCACTTCCGCGGTCTCATGCAAGCACTTCCTCAAATGTGATACATGGAATACGTCGTGTACACAACTAAGTCTCTCCAGCAACTCCACTCTATACGCCATTTGTACAATCTTCTCCTTAGTAGGAAACGACCCTATGAATCTTGGTGCTAATTTACCAATGGACCCAAAGCGAACAACGTTCCGTAATGGAGACACTTTGACAAAGACCATGTCCCCAACTTCAAACTCGAGATCTGTCCTCCTCTTATCCGCATAAGATTTCTGCCTATCTTGCGCTGCCTTCATCCTCCTTCGAATCAAGTCGATCTTCTCCGAAGTCTCCCTAATCATATCGGGCCCAAGTAAGATCTTATCCGTAAATTTCCACCAACATGTAGGTGAACGACAAGGTCGTCCATAAAGAGCTTCGAAAGGTGCCATGCCAATGCTAGATTGAAAGCTGTTGTTATATGCGAACTCTACTAACGGAAGGTGCTCTTCCCATGTACCCCCAAAGTCTAGGATACATAGCCTCAAAAGATCCTCTAGAATGCGATTCACCCTCTCGGTCTGGCCGTCCGTCTGAGGATGATATGCGGTGCTCAAACATAACTGAGTCCCTACCGCCTCTTGTAAGCTTCTCCAAAATTCGCTAGTGAAAATAGGATCGCGGTCACTCACTATGCTAGAAGGAACTCCGTGCAAACGAACTATTTCTCTGACGTATACAGAAACTAACCATGGAGCAGTCCTCTTACTCTTCACGGGAATAAAATGGGCACTCTTAGTAAGTCTATCTACTATAACCCAAATCCCCGTATTACCCTTCCTCGATCTCGGTAATCCGTCCACAAAGTCCATCGAGACACTTTCCCACTTCCATAGTGGAACCTCCAATGGGTGAAGCAACCCACCGGGTTTCTTTTGCTCCGCTTTTACTTGTTGGAACACCAAGCATCTAGCGACATACTCGGCCACATCTTTCTTCATGCCGGCCCAAAAGTAAACTCTCTTCATGTCTTTGTACATCTTGTCCCCGCCGGGATGAATGGTCATCTTCGAACGATGTGCTTCGTCAAGAATAGTCTTCCTTAGGTCATCGTCTTTAGGTACACAAAGTCTACCGTCCCTACGTAACTAACCCTTATCATCTAGGGTATACCTACGGAGATGGCTTGATGACTCCCCTCCTTTGAGCTTTTCTACTAACTCAACCAACTGCGGGTCGTCTCGCTGTGCCTCACCAATCCATCCCAAAAGCGTAGGTCTGACCTCCAAGGATGCTAGCAAACCGGGTACGAAGTCAACGGAAGGTCTAAAATCAAACATAGAGATGAACTCTAAACTTCGCCGCTCAACAAACAAAGGACTTAAGGATAATCTTTTTCTACTTAAGGCATCGGCCACCACGTTACCCTTGCCAGGGGTATATGCTATCTCAAAGTCGTAGGACGCCAAGAACTCCATCCACCTTTGCTGCCTTAAGTTCAAGTCCTTCTGAGAGAATAATTATTTTAAAGACTTGTGGTCAGTGAATAATTCGAATTTCTCGCCAAGAAGATAATGACGCCAAGACTTAAGCGCGAAAACAATAGCGGCCAACTCTAGGTCATGCGTGGGGTAATTCTTCTCATGCGCTCTCAACTGTCTTCCACCATTGGCTATTACCCTACACTCTTGCATTAAGACTGCGCCTAGTCCTGTCCCACAAGCGTCAGTATATACGGTAAATGGCTTACTCCCGTCTGGCTGCACTAAGACTGGGGCTGAGGTCAAAGCTCTCTTCAAACGTTGGAATGCATCATCACAATCTACGTCCAATGTGAAAACTAGGTTCTTCTTCGTCAAGCGTGTCAATGGAGCTGATATCTTTGCGAAGTCTTTGATAAACTTACTATAGTAGCCAGCCAACCCCAAGAAACTTCTCACTTCAGTAGCATTTTTAGGGACCTTCCAATCTTGGATGGCCACCACCTTCGCGGGATCTACCGCTATCCCTTCTTTGGAAACCACGTGCCCAAGGAACCATACTTCCTTCCTCCAGAAGTGACACTTAGAAAATTTAGCCTTAAGGCTATGCGCTCGAAGAGTCTCCAACACTTCCCTAAGATGTAGGGCATGCTCTTCTTCATCCTTAGAAAAGATCAAGATGTCGTCTACAAAGACTACCACGAATTTGTTAAGGTACTCCCTAAACACCCTACTCATCAGATCAACAAAGTATGCGGGGGCATTTGTCAAACCGAAGGGCATCACTAGCCATTCATGGAAACCGTCCGGAGTCCTAAAGGCAGTCTTGTCTATGCTATCCTCAGCCACTCTCAACTGATGGAAACCAGTGGCTAAGTCCAACTGCGAAAACACTAAGGCGCCAACTAACTGATCGAAGAGATCGTCAATCCTAGGCAGTGGGTGTCTGTTCTTCTTAGTAAGTTTATTAAGTTCTCTATATTCCACACAAAGTCTAAGGGACCCGTCCGCCTTCGTGGCAAATACTACTGGAGCGCCCCACTCCGATATACTTCGTCTTATGACCCCCTTCTCAAGCAACTCCTTCACTTGCTTATCGAGTTCCCTCCTTTCACGTGGAGCCATGTGGCGTACTGGCAAAGATACTGGTTTCGCATTATCCACAAGATATATTCGAAAATCTATCTCCCGCTTCGGAGGTAAGCCCTTCACCTCCTCAAACACATCCGAATACTCTCGGACCACTTTAACAGATCGTAGATTTTCCTCAGACACGTCAAGCGATTCTAGATAACTTAGCATAACAAAATTTACGGGATTACAAAAGATTTCGAGAATGTTGCCAAGGCGAGTCACGAGCCTAACCACTCTCCTTTCACAATCAAGAACGGCCCCATTTTTGGATAGCCAATCCATTCCTAAAATTAGCCCATAGCCCGTGAAGCCCAACACATAAGCATCACATCTAAACTCGACGCTAAGTATAGAAATTTTCAAATCCAAACACATCATGGACAAATGAGCTGGGCCCCCAATTGGATTCGAAACAACTAAGGGATCCTCTACTAAACTGGTGTTTAAGTGCGCAGTGATTCAACTAATGATGAAGAAATAAACGAACGTGATGCGCCCGAATCGAATAAGGTACGGACAGGATGATCAAACAGAAAAACTAAGCTTTCAACAGAAATGGTTCTACCTCGTTGTTGCAGCAGTGGGACTGCGAGAGCTTGAACTTGTCCCCTTGCTTGCCCTGGTGCTATAAGAGCCTGCACATGTCCTCCCGAGGTAGCCCCTGCCCTCTGCCCCTTCCTTGGGCAGTCCTTCACTAAATGTCCCGCATCGCCACAATGAAAGCAGCCAGTCTTCTTTTTCTTTCGGCAGTCCTTGCTGAGATGTCCTGGGGTACCACAGTTAAAAAATTTCTTCTTTCCCTTGCCAATATTGTCTTTACCACCCTTCTTGTTTTGCTGTTGGGGTTTCTTCTGATCCCCTTTCTTCTCGGGTGCCTTATCAGCTTTATCACTTTTCTCCTCATGCATGAGCGCCATTTCTACTAGCTTCTCAAAGGTGGCCCCCATAGGGTTGTGGGTCATGGCCAACCCTTGCAACGGTTCATTCAAGCCATTCATGAACCTTAGAGCCTTCTTCTCCGGCGTGTTTACTAAGTCCAAACCAAACCTTGCTAGCTGATTAAATTTGTTAACATATTCTTTCACTAATGAGCTTCCTTGCTTCAATGTCAAGAACCTTTTCATATATAGATTTTCTTCCGCCCTAGAAAGAAACTTCACCTCGAACCTACATCTAAAATCCGCCCAAGAGTCAACAGGACGCTCCCAATTAGTGACCTCCCACCAAAACGAGGCCTCTCCCTTCATCATCCAAGCTGCTAAACGAACTCTCCTCCCTTCTTCTACTTCAAAGATTTCTAGCAATTCTTCCACCTCCTTAAGCCAATCTCTAGCTTCCACAAACGTTTCTGACCCTTGAAAAGGGTTTTCCACCCATAGCCTTGAGTTCCTTGCACGTCTTTGCAAAAGTATCTACGCGAGGAGGAGGAGGAGGAGGAACGGGTGCAACTGGTGGTGGAGGAACATTGGTTGGACCCGCAGCGGCCCTAGCCTCTAACAACATCCTATACCATCCTGGTATCATTACACCGTCGGGTAGGTTAAGATCTTCAGCCATGCTGAAACGAAAAAGGAAAGATTCAAAATGGAGAATTCGAAAGATAAAGATATATCGGTATTTGAGGATTATGTTTTTCATAAAAACTTCCTCTTTAAATTTCTCATTAAAACATGTTTTTGAAAGCACTTCTTCAAAAAAATAACCATTTTTCTAAAGTATTTTTATCTGTTCTGGTAACCTTAAGCTCTGATACCATGTGTAACACCCCACGTCCATTAATGTCACTCACAAAGGGAATGCATTAACTTCCATGGAGGTTATAAGTGAATATAGAACATAAAAATTACAACAAGACAGATGATAAGTAGTACTTGGAAATCTTAAACTTCATTTTATTACAGCGGAAACATGTTTATTACATCACAAAACCATTAATCAGAATCAAGTACATTATCCATCTTCATAAAACAAAATACATAATCCCATTACACAAATAGCCATTAAAGAAGATAAAAAGCTGGACTTTACTTCAAGGGTCTAAGCTTTCCAAAGAGATGAAGCAATCCAATCAAGCTCCACTAGAGCTGGGTCCAACCTGAGGACCTGGAGGGGAAAAGGATAGAAATGGAGGGGGTCAGACATAAAGTCTGGCGAGTATGACAATTCTAACAATACTATTATCAAAATAACTAGACTAAGGCATAAACTGGAAGACAAGTAAATGTCTATGAACTATTAGGAAGATAAAGATAGCGTTTAAGATAACGATAAAGGCATACCTAACTACTAACGAATAATTACTACACTGTACCGCACCAGTCACCCTAAAGGTTGATCCCACTTGCTTCACACAGAAACATATAAACAGCCTTACGTACCCCTAGCTGACTACATAGGTGTCGTTTGCCCCTATCTCCACTAGGTGTACTCCACTACCCACTTTCGATCGGCTCCCTACTCGTAGACACCCGTGCTGGCCCCACAGTGGGGTGTATCACTCCCCTAAAGTGGCAACACGATACAACTTGAGAATGCACGGCTTATACCTACACGATGCAGCAACGTCTTACCTACCAGCCCGGGTCCACACATGCATATGAAACCCGTTGGACTTGCGTTGCCACCGCTCCCCGTTTTGGCCTCTTATAGTCAAACTCAGTATGCGTGTACCGTCCTCGACTTGGGTCGAGCCCACAAAGATACGTTTGGATACTGGTTGAAATGGGCCCCCACAAGCTACCCACCTAAGCTTGTCATTAATATATCCCACTTAACCCTCTTAGTCATGTTCATTTACACGTGTGTTTGGTTAAGTCTTACTAATCGTATTTCACATGCCGCTAAGGGCACCCACTAGATTCCTCATGCCACCCAAGGCACCTACTTAACCCCCATGTCCCACTTTACATGTTTATCTGGTTAAGTATTTCTTAATTCATTCAGGCCATAACCTCATAAAGACCTCTCACATTAGACTGTCTTTTATGGCAGCTGGATTTGTCGGGCGGTTCCGGGCAGTCTTACACCATAAAAGAGTCTAACCTCGTGTCTTTACAACTGTTATGCTTTAGTTTAGGCCTAGGACCTCTCACATTGGGCTGACGTTTGTGACCACTGGATTTGCCGGGCGGGTTCGGGCGGGTTTACGTCACAAACGAGTCCAACCTCGTGTCCTAAGCATTGATTATCACTTATAATCTTTTACCCCAATTTTAATAATTCCCTATCCAAATTATTAATTAAGTCCACTTTTATTGATTCCATAATTGACTCAATTATGGTCATCCACTCATGGTATGCAAAATCATATCAATTGCACCCCAACATCTTATTATTAAATCCTTAATATTACCCCTACCCCCACGTTTATACGTTCGCTTATTCAACGCATAATATAGGCTAGACTTGAATAGTCTAACGCATAGCACAAAGATAAATTATCACAACATATAGACAATTAAAATAAATCTAATCATAATAGGGGTGAAACTTGCATAAACTACGCATGTTAAGGATCAAAAGGTGTCAACTTGTTAAATGTCACAATTTACATGATATGATCATAGCCCAAATCTATACATAAACTTGCATATGGGGTTTTTAGGCAACATAATGATGGTGTGAACTAGCATAGAATATCACATATGTCATAGCATAATTCTAGATGTCATAATAGATGTCATGGCATATGTTCATAACTTTTCTAATCAATTTAACTTGCATATGTAACTTGTCATATAAATCAACATAGCCCAAACATGATGATTTAATTAATATGAACTAACTAGCATAGATAGTAACATCATGGTTTTTTTTACATGTATGATTCATCGCAACTTAGCATAGAAACTTTCAACATACATAACATCATCATAGCATGATTTACAACATATAGTATATCATCACCACATAGCATAGGATTAATAACATACATGATAGCATATGACAATTCACATCATCTACTAACAATCCATTCATGACTTAACCTAATTAAAATGATAATAATCTTGTTAAGACTATCATACTCACAATTAGAGAAGAAAAGAGAGTTTTGCTTTGCTTTAGGGTTGAGAGAATTAGAATTGAATTAGCTTTTCTTCCTTCTTAGTTGGTGGCGGCTCCATTGATTTCCATGGCGACGGTATGACGGTAACTATTCTATTTTTCTTATGAATTAGGGTGAGAGACTACCTAGGTATTTATAGAGTTAGGATTTATTTTAGACCGTTATATCAGTTCAGAACTAATCCCAGCCAACCAGATTAGGTCAGAAACCCTAATGGGTCATTAGCCCATTAAAAACAGGTCAGCCAGAAACCCTAGCTGCTAGACCCAGGTCGACACCCAGGTCGACACTATAGTCGACCTGGGGGGGCAGGTCGACACTATAGTCGACCTGGGAGGGGGGGGGGGCAGGTCGACACTAGTGTCGACCCCCCAGTCGACCTGCCTGGGCGGGAATTTTTCCCGCCCAGCCCGCTTCTGCACTTTTCAGTTTGAATTTTAAATTTCCTGCGAGCTGTTTTGAATTTTCTGAAACTTCCGATGGCCATAACTTCTTCATATGAAGTCCAATTCACGTAATCTCGGATCTATTTCAACCAAAATTCCGAGACGAACACAATGGCGCAACCAGTTTCCCATAATTCTCACATCTGAGATTAGTTATACTTTAATTTGTGGATATTAATATTAACAGAATTACAGGTGTTACACTTCACATTCAGGAGTCCATTTGAATTTCTCATGCTTCTTTGTAAGCTTTGTCAATACACCGGATATCTTTGAAAAATCCTGAACGAATTTCCGATAGTAACTAGCCAATCCAAGGAAACTTCGAACTTCTGTGGGGGTAGAAGGTTGTTTCCAGTTCTGAATCGCTGTAATTTTGCTTGGATCTACAGCAATCCCTTCTTTTGATACGACATGGCCTAGGAACTTAACTTCATCCTGCTAGAAGACACACTTAGAAAATTTAGCTTTCAAGACATTTCTCCTCAGAATTATCAACACTTGTTCTAAATGTTTTGCATGCTCGCCTTCCGACTTGGAGTAGATTAAAATGTCATCGATGAAGACTAGCACAAATTTATTCAATACACCACAGAACACTCTGTTCATAAGATCGACGAAGTATGCCGGAGCGCTATACAAGCCGAACGGCATTACTAACCATTCGTAGAATAAATCGGGACCCCTGAAGGCTGTCAAAGGAACACAGTCTTCGGCTATACATAATTGGTGGAAACCTGTAGCTAGGTCCATTCTGGAGAATACTGTTGCCCCATTTAATTGATCTAACAGATCGTCTATCCGAGGCAAGGGTTATTTGTCCTTCAGTGTCTGCTTATTGAGATCTCGGTAATCAACACAAAGTCTTAGAGTACCGTCTGATTTCGGGACAAACACTACTGCTGCTCCCCAAGCTGAAAAGCTCGGTCTGATCAGACCTTTCCAAAGCAATTCTCGAGTTTGACTACCTAACTCTTCCTTTTCTTTTGGGGCCATCCTTCTAATTGGATGTACTACTGGTCGGGCATTAGGAATTAGATCTATTCTGAATTCAATTTCTCTTTGCGGCGGTAAGTTTTCTACTTCTTCAAACACATCCGCATAGTTTTTAACGACCGGTATCTTTTCTAATGAACTGGGAGTAACTTCCAAAGAAGACCAAAATTCGGTTCTATTAATTTCTGAGTCATGGCATGGTATATATATAGGTCCAAGCTTCGTTTCGACTTTAACAATTATTTCAGCACATCTAACTTCAGCCTTATATTTTGTTAACCATTCCAAACCGAGAATAACATCGAATTCAGATAAATTCATGACGATTAAGTGGATGGGAAACTTGTAACATGAATAAGAGATAGGCACTCTGCAGTACGAACTGAGACTAACAGAACCTCCTATCGGGTTTTGAACTTTAATTGATTCTTTAAGATCTCTTACTTTTAACTTTAACTTACTAACAGTGTTACCAGAAATGAAGCTACGTGATGCGCCAGTATCAAAAAGTACAGAAACAGGAATATTTTTAATGGTAAGGGTACCTCCCAAAATGTCGGGTTTACCTGATCCATCGGTGATAGCTGGCGGGGTCCCCCCGTCATATACATGAGCCACTTGTGCATTCTGCTTCAGAGGACAGTTCCTTCTATAGTGCCCTTTCTTATGGCAGTTGTAGCATTCGGCTGAGCTGCGGTCTGGATTTGCCTTTAGCTTCTTTGGGGCTTTGCACACATTCGAAAAATGTCCTGTCTTTCCGTAGTTGTAGCAGCTTCCTTTGGGTATCTTCCCAGATTGCTGAGTAGCGGCCGCTGAAATGCTGGACTCTACCTAATCTGCTGAAGCTTTGCGCTTATTTCCAGCTTGGATTTTGGAGCGGTCTTGGTTGGAGTGTCCTTCATCCATATCTTCATAATTGCAGGCCATTTCCACTAATTCTGAGAATGAGAGTTTGATGTTGCTCATGGCCCTGTCATGGTACTTGCGCCGTAGCCCAAATATAAACCTCTTGTTCTTATCTTTGTTTGTCACAATAAGCTCTGGAGCATAGCGCGACAGCTGAGTGAATTTATTGAGGTAATCTTGGATAGAGATATCTCCCTGCTGGAGATTAGCAAACTGCTCTTGCATCCGCTCTAAGGCCTGCTCAGGTACGAACTTCTCATTGAACCTGGTCTTGAATTGCTCCCAGGTCCTAACAGTACCTGCCACATCTTCTGAGGTGATGGCATCCCACCCCAACTCTGCTTCTTCCTATAAGAGCCAAATACCTAGACGTGCTTTATTGTTGGTCCCCAATCCCATGCCCTCAAAAATCTTTTCACAGGTCTTCAACCAAGCAATAGCCTCTGTCAGTGTACCTAGGCCAGAAAAGGGTTTTCCCCCTAGGTTCCTACATCTCTTCGCTACTCTGTCTAGCTCAAAGTCCTGGGGTGCTGGTGGCTGTATAATAGGCCCCTCCTCAGCTACGGGGATATTCCCCCGTCCTCATGCTATGCCTGCTCGGCCTCCACGGCCACCTCTGGCTGCTGCTGCTCGTGTAGCCATCAGATAGAGTACTGTATAAGCAAGAAAAGAGTCAAGCTCACAGAATTGATAACTTTAATAAATGATAAAGCAGGGGAACATAAGGAAAGGTAATGATGTACTGATCAAATTCTTTTGCTAATCTGCTTAGCTCATTCTAGGACATCACTAATCCTATCTTTAATGAGCTACTCGCCTTAGAACACTACTGATTCTATTCTGACGAGGTGTTTAATGTGTTAGACTTCGGAACTAAGGTTAACCAAAACTCCGATACCAACTGTGACGATCCCAAAATCCGTGTTGCGGTATTAAGGATAATCATTGGAATATAACACATCAATCATCATAGCAGAGTACAGATAATAGCAGAACAGTAAATAGAATAATTTTACATGGATATGACAGCGGATTCAGAACATGTAACAACATCAGAATAGCAAAACGTAGGATATAACTTAGTAAATAAAACGGAAATGATCAGTCACCATCGCCAGAGGCGGAATATATACATGCAGTGAGACATAATAAGGGAATCAGTCTACATCGCCGAAGGCGGTACATATACATACGATAATAAGTACTGGAAGTAAAACGGTCTGCATCGCCCGTGGCGGAATCATAATATAAATACAATAATGGCGGAAAGTGTCAAAGTCATCTCGGTGAAGTCAGCCTCGCCATGAGCCAAAAGTGCACTCCATACTACAGTGCTAAGCCAAAAACAACCTATCACCTGTGAACTAGGCTGCCCATGTGAAAATAAGGGCACCCGCGTTTGCAAAGTGAAACAAACAACGAGTCAGTCATGGGGACTGGTATGAGAAATCTACTTAACAGTTTAAACAATAGTAATAAGCAAATCATAGGACCACGCCACTTTCGCGGAACGGGTTTACTCCAGTGTTTGCTGGTGCATTTAAAACAAAGTAAACTCTTTAAAACAACGCAATGCTTTTAAAAAGAATGAAGCCATTATAAGACTCAAGTCCCATCATACAATGCAACGCAAGCCGGAGGATAGAGTTTTACCTTATAATGGCCAAATATGCTTAATACGTGTAAAGCAAAGTCATTTGATATTATTACTAGTGCATATATGTTTCAAAAACGAATAGCATCATAAATATCAATCATAGGCGACATGAGCGTCCCATGCCACTATGTCGCCATACATAAGTTACAATCGAATCCGTTATCTCGTATTGGAAATTGGATTTCCGTCATGAGTCGAGGCAATGGGCAAGCTCCTCTCCGCTTCGAGACATTCTAGCAAATGCCTCAGGACTACACACTCTGGGTAACCCCTGGATGCTTCAGGGCCGGTCCTCTCTTACGTTTGAGGATTAATTATTCCCGAACACACGTTTCCCGGTCCTTACAGACCTATAATCGAGGCGCCTCGCATTCCAACAACCACATAGGTGAAAAGTAGATATAAATGTCAGGGCTGGTAGGTCACTGACACCACCATAGCTAGAAAGAAACAACGTGCTCTCCCTGCAGTCCTTATCCCGTTTTTAACTCATACCGAGGTGTGAGGCTCGCGAATCCACGCTATACACAAAGCCAGGCCACGTAGGTCGTGCTTTGTTCATCAAACACAAGACTTTTCTTTGCAACAAAATCCTTGATCACAGCATCTTGGAATGCCATATAGGCAATCCACTCCATACGACTGATTTCTATCAATATAGGCAAACAGATATATATTTAACAGAGATCAATCAGTATATAACAAAATCCAATGTCAGACACACAGTCCATTTACAAGTCCGTTCTGGGTCTGAACGAAACCGGAGGCGTCAAATTCCTCGTATATCCATACAATCAACACATACGTTCAGACGGTTACTACTTCTGTTCCTTCATGGTAGCTACTCCAATCAGGAACCTCAGTAGCGCCCATCCAACCGATACAAAGATCGTCTGTCTTGAATCATCTTTGTATTTTCCAATTCGAATCTTTCGATCAATTATTTGAAATGAGGGTTAGCTTGGCCCTTTCAAATAATTCACGTAATTAGAATTCAAATCAATTCTTTCCATGGTTATATTATTCGACATTCATATTCCAGTTCTTTAGTACAATTTTCGTGTCAAACACATACAACCATCAAATATCAAGTAGATCAAGCCAAACTGATTTGTTTCCAATCTATGTTGCTTATAATATTTTATAATAATTTTTCGCCATTTTTATTTATTTAAAAATGGCCATATTTAATTAAATGACGTTTCAGGTCGTGCCGTGGCACTGGCGCTGTTTTTCCTCTAATTTGTTTTACACATATCGGAAAATCTAACCATTGGATTTCTACAAAGTCTATATCAGTGGGAAGATATTCCCAAAGCGAACCCAATGGTTCCAGTTTCGTGAAAATCCGACGGTCGGATCTTCCACACTAGTCGTTTGAAGTTACGGTTTCAAAATTCGAACTACAGTGTCGTTATTCAATTAAATTTAATTATATTTATATTTATATATAAATATAAACGATTCCGGCGCTGTTTTTCTTCAGATTTGAATTAAACATTCCAGACAATCCAACCGTTGGATTTTTACAAAGACGGTGCCGTTGGAAAGATATTTCCAAGGCGAACCCAGCGGTTGCGGTTTCGAGAAAATCCGATGGTCGGATTTCTCGTACTAATCGATTAAAATTACGATTCCAAAACATGAACTGCACGGCTTCGATTCCTTTCAATTCTATTTAAATTATATATATAAATATAGCTCATTCTTTTAATTCAAATATAGTTCTTTCATTTATTTCAACATCGTTTTCACTTCAAATATTTCACTAACGCCTTAATATTTCAAAAAATTTCGCCATAACCTCCTTTGTACGGGAATGGGTTTGGAAATTTATTGGGCCGTGTTAGGTACCCAATAAATCCTATGAAGCATCCACATATTTATAGTGATATATTCTGGTGTTTACAAGGGAGCGTGTATAGATAATAACTCCAGAGAATAAATTCTCGTCACCCTGTCAAGCCTGAGGGAGCGTGTATTTTTAATTACTCCAGAGGATAAATCCTCGTCACCTCGTCTCGTGTGGGAATAAATAGTCCATGTGCTGTATCTAATGACTAGAGAGACGTGATTATTGTCAACTCCAGACCCGTGTGGGGTTTTTTATTAATCTGGCAACTTATCGTTATATTTTATATAGTCCTTATCAGTCATCAGTTCAACCTGTAGTATATAATCATCGCCATACAAGCCTCTCGCTCGTATGGTAAATCTTTCACCTCGTCACACAAGCTCCAAATGCTTATGTGGAATATGATGAAGTATGCCTATCATCAAGGAGTATGCCATGTAATGTAGTTCAAAATTATTTGTTACTATCCTATGGCGATGTTTATTATTTCACACAGAATAATCGGCACTCCGCATCCAATGGCATTCACAGGAGTTGATATAAAAATAAAATTGTGCAGCCAACTCATCAAGGCTTACCTATTTATCGGGCACACAAATAATTTCTTTACTCTACAGCTAATCCATTTTTCCTGTTCGACACACGTATATATATATGCAGAACAAAGCTAATAATAACATTTCTAGCAAACTAATATTTATTTCAACGCGTGTGTATTTTTATCAAAGCGTTTACATGATAAAAGAAATATTTTTATCATCAAAAATATTTATCCAACACGTGAATGTTTTTAACACTTCATATTCGCAATAGAAATGTAGTTTTTATTGTCTATTCATTTTATTTTAAAATACGATAACATTCAACACATGAATTTCAATTCAACGAATGAATTTCAATTCAACACATGAATATACTCTATAGTTTGTATATATATAAAAATGTGATTTTTTTTCGTTAAATCTATTTGTTTAAAATTCGAATAATATTCAACACATAAATTTCAACTCGACGAACGAATTTCAATTCAACACATGAATATTCTCTACAGTTTGTATATATATATATATATATATATATATATATATATATATATATATATAAATGGGTTTTTTTCGTTAAATCTATTTGTTTAAAATTCAATTAATATTCAACACATGAATTTCGATTCAATGAATGAATTTCAATTCAACACATGAATATTCTCTATAGTTTGTATATATATAAAAATGTGATTTTTATCGCTAAAGCTATTTGTTTAAAATTCGAATAATATTCAACACATGAATTTCGATTCAACGAATGAATTTCAATTCAACACATGAATATTGGTTTCAACATATGTAATTAATTTCAACAAATGAAAATTATTCTAACACATGAATATTTCAGAAAATTTCGGCAGCATAACGGCATGGTAGTTAAAATCGGGACCGTCCCTAGTACGGCTCCTCGCTCTACCTTAAAACCTCGCGGTTTTTGACAATGGGGATCATGCATCTAGTTCGCACGCAGGCGGCATGTTTTATTTTCATTTCCACAATCCTATTCTAATTTGTTTCAACCACAAGAGGGTAGTTTTCAACCACAAAGGTATTTTTCAACCACAATATCAACCACAAGCAATTATTTCCAACCATTCGTCATACCATATAATATCACGCCAATCACAAGCAATAAATATCATCCATGGTCTGTGGACGAGGGGAGTATATATATATATATATATATATATATATATAATTTCTATAATTCACTTGCATTTCATCACTATTCAAAGCATATATGTTTCATACAACGCTTGTATAATTTATACATTGCTAATATAACTTATACAACACATGTACATGAGGTATACAATGCGTATATAATTTACACTTCGCTTATATAACTTATACAACACGATTCCATTCACACAATTTAATTTAGATTCCTTACATAGGTTTTTGAAGTGCTAAAAATCGTATGAAGATCAGAAAAATCCGGGGCTTCTGCTAGATGGTAGAGAGTCTCCCTACGGTCACGATGTTTCCTGTTTCATCGAATTTTGTTAACACACTAAAAAGATATGATTTTTCAAAGTTTTGCAACACTTAAAAGTGTTATTTTCAATTCAGAAATTTCAAAGCAGATGACTTTTCATACCTTCAAAACTAGGTTTTTAATTCTCGATCAATCCATGTTGTTTTGTCTCGATCGGATGCTGCGAGGTCAAAGATATTCGAACGGGCTTTCCAGCGCTTGTGGTGGCAGCGAACTCGACGGCTCCTACGTGGCTCGGCGGCGCTCCAAAGGTGAAGACTTCCTGGCTGAAATTTGACGCGAATACTGGATGGTTTCAAATGAGGCTTGGGTTGATTGAAAGAGGGGAGGAAGGCTATCAAAAAAGCCAACTAGAGGCGGTGGTGAAATCGCCTGTGGCGGCGGCGATCGAGCTTGGAAGATTCGAGTGGGTTTCGTCGTTCGTTCGTGAGAGGGTTGACCAGTTTTCAAATGAGAGAGAAAATGAAGATATTTTCTATTATATTAAAATTTTAAATTCCTATAATACCTTTCTAGCCAACGTACACCAATTTCAACCCAACGACTGTCGCCCCTAGCTAAATATCCCCATTCCGGACACAATGGGATATGTTTCGTTGGCCAATTCGACTGTTACAGTCAGTTATTTTTCAAATTTAAGTATAAAACATTTAATATTCAATTTGAACGTACATTTCAATTTGCTAGGGCCACAAACTGAATCGAAAAATTCCAGAAAAATAAATCTAGCTTTGTTTTGATGATACGGTCCCAACAAAACCAGTTTCATCGAACTCTGAGCTCGTATGCAAAATGTCCATTTTCAGGTCGACCCATTTTAACAGAAATTGACCAATCACATTTTCCTTTGCCCCGCTCACATACTAGCTTCAAAAATTATGAAATTTGAAACGTAACAATAGTTTGACATCCTGGATCCAACAAAAGTGGTTTCGTCGAATTCCGAGGTCGTATGCAAAATATCTATTTTCAAGGGCTATATATTCTATATAGCGACCTTTCTGAAAATTCATTTGGCCATAACTTTTGATTCCTGTTATGAAACTTCGATTTTTCAGATTCGTTAGAAAGGTGTTCATAAGCAGATTAAAATATTTTTGGTTTCGCTAAAATCTGTTATATTTTCCACCCGGTACAGTCAGACAAAGTTTGTATTCAAATTTTCAAACTGCCTCACTATTCCCAATTCATTACTTTATTGAAATATGCTATTTCAATTGTTTAAATTCTCTGACAATAACCAATTTTAAAATTTTAAATTGGTTCACATTTTCCGGGTTATTACACTTACAGTCTTGCGTCTTACAGCTCGTCTTTCGCTCTTTTTCAACGGGAGGATTCCATTCTCGAGAAAATTCTTGATCGATGTCATCCAGCATTCTCTCTCTGGGTTGACTTCCAAGGCTAGTTCCGCTTCCATTTGGACGAAACTCGGTGATTCCAAAACCTCTATCGGAACCATTTTAGTTTCTTTAGGATTATCAGAACTTGCTAGCTTCGCCCGTCGATCTGCTTTCTGATTTTCCGTTCTTGGAATGTGCGTTATGATGTAATTCTCTAAACTTCCCAACAACTCCTTTACGTTTTTGAGATAATTAATGAGTCGAGGTCCTTTAGCAGTAAATTCTTCCCAAACCTGGCATACAACTATCTTGGAATCGCAATATATATCCAGTGTCTTCACCCCCAATTCTTTGGCGAGTTTCAGCCAGACAATATGGGCTTTATACTCGAAATCGTTATTAGTAGCAGCGAACTCTAATCATAATGCATAGTAAATAGATCGTCCTTCAGGACTTATTAAAACATCTCCGGCGCCGGACTTTCGATCAATTTTGGCTCCATCCGTATATAGCTTCCACGGACTAAGCTCTAACTCTTGGTCCAAAGTAACTACCTAGTCACCCACCGTTTCCTCTTCGGGAATTGTGAATTCAGCTATAAATTAAGCCAACGCCAGCCCCCTAATTGATCTTCGTGGCTGAAAATTCAAATCAAATTGATTCAGCTCGATATCCCATTTAAGTAACCGCCCTGATGCTTCAGGTTTTTGCAACACTTGTCTCAAAGGTTGATCGGTATATACAACTATTGGGTGAGCCTGAAAATAATGGCGAAGCTTGCGGCAAGCAATCACGAGGCTATAAGCAAGCTTTTCTATCTTCGGATAATTTCGTTCCACAGCAGCTAGCTTTTTGCTCATGTAGTATACATGCTTCTGGACTTTATCCTCTTAACGTACTAATGTCGTACTGACGGTGTGAGATGATACCACTAAGTAGACAAACAAATCCTCATGTTCCATGGGTTTTGATAATATTGGAGGCTTTTCTAATAAGTCTAATAGATTCTAGAATGCCTCCACACAATCGGGGGTCCACTCAAAATTTTGCTATCCTCGTTTTATGTGATCGAAGAAAGGTACACACCTATCTGTAGCTTTGGAGCTAAACCTGCTCAATGCAGCAACTTTTCCGGCCAAGTTTTGAATGTCTTCGATCTTTCATGGTTCTTCAATATCCCTTATTGCTGCTATTTGGCTAGGATTTACCTCAGTTCCTCGAGAACTCATGATAAACCCAAGGAATTTTCCAGATGCGACCCGAAACGAGCATTTTAAGGGGTTTTGCTTCATTCCATACCTTCGAAGAATATCAAACATTTCAGCTAAGTCCCTTGTATGGTCGGAAGATTGTTTAGACTTCACAAGCAAGTTATCCACGTAAACCTCCATGGTTTTCCTGATTTGATTATAAAACATGCATTTGACCAAGCGCTGGTACGTGGCTCCTGCATTCTTTAACCCAAATGGCATTACCACATAACAATATAACTCCAAGTCTATGATGAAACTTGTATGCTCTTGATCTGGTATGTTAATGGGAATTTGATTGTACCTAGAATAGGCATCCATAAAGGATAAAAGCTCGTGCCCGGCCGTCGAATCTACTAGCTGATCAATTCTGGGGAGAGGATAGCTATCCTTCGGGCAGGCCTTATTCAAATCAGAGAAGTCGATACATGTACGCCACTTCCCGTTTGACTTCTTGACCAGGACAGGATTCGATATCCAGTCGGGATATTTTGAATACTTAATGAATCCATTATCTTTTAATTTCTATACCACTTCTTTCAAAGCTGCTGACCGCTCTGGGCCTAACATCCATCTCTTCTGTTTGACTGGTGGGTGCTTTGGATTAATACACAAAGAGTGGCTCATGATGGCAGGCGAAATCCCACACATGTCAGCGTGAGTCCAGGCAAACACATCCAAATTTGCCCTTAAAAATCATCCAACTCTTTCGCTCGAACTAGATCTAGATGCAAGCCGATCTTTAGTACTTTTGTTGAATCTGTCTCATCAATAGGTATATCTACCGTTATTTCGTTGGGAGTCGCCTTCCTATCCTCGGGTTCCCTATCCTCTCTGGGATCTATATCCTCAAGCACATCTGAGGGCGACTCTCTTGGGGCAGGACCCCTTAATTGATATGCTGAGTTCTCCTTCGGAGGGGCTGAATCGTCCTTAGTTTCTATATTCAACCCCTTCATTAGCATCTTCAACTCCGTCATGTAACAAGCTCGTCCCGTAGCCTGGTCACCCCTCATCACCCCAATTCTTGCGTCAGTCGGGAATTTAAGTAGCAAGCACCAAGGTGCAATACATGCCCTAAACTCAGCAAGGGCCGGTCGGCCTACGAAGGCATTGTAGGGTAACTCCAAATCCAAAACTACAAATGGCAGGATCCACACTCTCTGGCGATCTCCCTGCCCTAATATCACCGGTAATTCTACGTAGCCCATCGGAGCCGTCGACGCTCCGTTGAAGCCACATATCCATCCTTCGCATGGCTTTAGATCTTTTGCTTCAAGTCTCATTTGTTCGAAAGCTTTCTTGAAGAGGATATTGATTGAGCTCCTATTGTCCACTAACACTTTATGGACTAAAGCAGGGCCAATTGTCATGGTAATTACTAGTGGATCGTCAGTTGGGTACTGAACTCCGGAATCATCTCTACTGCAGAATATGACGTCGTCTGACATCGTCTTTTGTTGTTTTACTGGAGTAATTTCTTCGAGGCTACTACATTCTCCTACTTCGAAATGCTTAACGGCGTTGATGTACAGATCCATCGCCTTGAAACTATGACTAGCTAGGTGGGGTCCGCCTTACCTTTCTACTGGGCTGTGGGTTTTGAAGTAGGCTGGTTTTGGTCCGGGGCTTGCCCCCTGTCCCTTGGGGCCACCTTGCACTCCTCCAACTTCCCTTCCCACAACAATCTTTCAACTATATCTCTCAAATGATGGCATTCATTGGTGGAACGACCGTGGGTTCCATGGAACAAACAAAACTTTCCCGTCGCGATCTCTTTCTCAGTGGAGTCTCTAGGTGGTGGTTTTTTGTACTACAATATGCTATATGTATCCAAGTAAATATTCTCCAGCGTATCATTTAACGGCGTATAGTTTTCAAAAGTCTGGAATCTTGGTCTTTTACTAGAGCTATTCCCTCGGTTTCTGTTCCTTCTATTACCGTTCCCATTCTTGTTGCTATTACTCCCGATCTGGTTGCCAACGTTTACTTCAACCTTCCTTGAACTGTCACCAGATTGTTTCACAATAACATTACTCTCGACACCTTCCCTAGAGGCCCCTTCAGACTTTCTCTTCCTATTTGCATGAGCTTCTTCTTGCCTTAAGCGGATATTAGTTTTTTCATAGAATAATTCTCTAGTAGGAGGCATTTCCCAGACAAGTAATCCCCGAATTCTGTGTCAGGGTCTACCCCTTCTATCAAGGCCATCAGGATAGTGGGCTCATGAGGATCACTAACTTTGGTGATGCCCAGGTTGAAGCGCTCTAAATATGACTTCAAAGATTCTCCTGGGGCCTGTTTAATCCGTGACAACTCTATGACGCTCTTGGACTTTTGGGCACGAAGTCGAAACTGATTCATGAAGCGCTCACTCATTTCTGTGAAATTTGATATCGACCGAGGAGGGAGTCGGGTGAACCACATTAACGCCACGTCTTAAAGATAAATTGGAAAGGCTTTGCATTTACAGCATCTGGAGCTGCTGCAGCATTCATGAACCATGCATACCTCATCAGATGCTGCCCTGGGTCCGTTCTTCCTGAATATCGATCCATCTGAGGCAAGTCGAATCGTCGAGGGAACTGGAAATCCAATATATCATCTGTGAAGGGGGTATGGCTTCGCTCAATGCCCCAATCTTCATTTGTGTACCGTCAGCTCTCGGACATAATCTGACGCACCATTACCCGTACAACGGCATTTGTTAACGTCTGCACAGGTTCTCTAGGTCTGATGTTCGGATTACCCCTGGGTTCCTGATTAGGGGATAACCTCTTGTTTCTAGCGGTGACTGCTTTACACTGCTCTCTGCGGTCCCGGTCGATCTCCGGAGGAAGAGGTTGAAGAAGCTGTTGTTGCGTTGGGTTGGCAATATTAGGATCCCTGGGTAGGACGTGGGATCCACGCATGGCCAACAACATAGGCTGTTGTAGGCTTGGGTCATCAGGCCCTAACACACGAGCGGCGTCTTCTCGGGATCCTAAAGATCCAAAAGTTAACTGATCAAGGTTCTGTGGTCATTCAAGCGACCTTCTCTCACGAGGACATCCCTCATCTGAAGAAGATGAATCGTTTATATCAAGGCGACGTGTTGGAGAAGGTGTGTTTTGCCTCCGGAGCTCTTGGAGTTCTCTACCCATAGTGATCAAGTTTTCCTACATGCGAAGGCTGTCACATCTTTGGGCTTCTAATGCCTCCTTAGTACTCTGGAGCATGTTAAGAAAGCGTGAAAAATCTCCCTGTGTCACAGGTGCATACGGATCAGGCTAAACATTAGTCGTCGTGGCTGGAATCGGAGCATTGGTAGGAGCTCGAGTAGAAGTTCCAGCTTCATTCTGGTTCGGATCGAATCGAAGTGCAGTAGCTTGGCCGGAGTGGTTCGGATGGGGGTATTCGGAGCGGTTCAGATGGGGAGAATGAGTGACCACAACCTCATTGGACTGGCTCGGATCGGGGTCTTCCATCCGGTTCGGACCTTCCTGACCGGAGCGGCCTGCTCTAGAGTCTTGAGCACGTGACCTCGTTAGCACGATGGCTTGTTGATCTTCTCTAGCATCGTTTCCCCTAGCGCCTTGCACTTCTTTTCCTTTTGTCTTGGCCATAATATTCGATTCTTCAATAGTTAGTTAATGAGTACTTAAAGATGTCAGAAACAGAGGATTGACTTCTTTGAACTTGAGGGTCCAAATAGTAGATTGATAATCCCAAAAAGCTGAGAATTCAAAGATTTCTCAGTGAAAGCACCAAAATGTTAGATCCAAAATTGGCTCTAACACCCAATCTAGTAAAGATTATAATGAAATGAAAGCTAAAACGAAGTAAACACACAATTTATAGTGGTTCGGCATTGAATAGCCTACGTCCACTTTCTTCTTTTTTGATTGATGTCTTGATTGCAAGGACAATTATGATTTTCACTCAATTCTCACTCATCTCATACATTGATTCACTCAATTTCCTTCACAATATGATTTAAAAGATGATTGTAAGCTGAATAAGTTGATGAAATTCGGGTTGCAAAGGAGTTTCAATTCAGAAAGTGCCAAAAGATCCTTCCAAATGCCTCTTGATGTGGTATTTATAGGTGGAAAATCCCCCTAGAGTGAGATCAGTTCGGATCCACGTGTCATCAATCCCGCCACAATCGGGTTTGGATGGAATTTGATGATGACAGCACATCAAGTTAGTGGAAAACATAGGTAGATCGTGGGTATAACCGCTCCGAGTATTAAGAAATCGTGGGATGAAACCATCGCTGCAAGGGATCGGATCGGCTGTTCTATAGAGAATGGGATCAGATCAACCTATCCGAACTGATCCGATCTTTAGAGAAGCTCTTCCTTCTTCCGCTCCCCTCTAATTTGTTTTGGCAATAAGGATCCAATCTGATCCAGTCTTTAGAGAAGCTTTTCCTTCTTCCGCTCCCCTCTAATTTGATTTGGTAATAAGGATCCGATCCGATCCTGCTTGTTTTCCTTCCCTTTCTGCTTTGTGCTGATCTTTTTTTGCTCGAGGAAAACCCGATCCGATCCAATTATCTAGCAGGGTACTCTTCATTGTTTGACTCTTTAACTTTGTGTAGCCTAGTTTGGACATAGGCTCTTTAATGCCGAACCACTATAAATTGTGTGTTTTATTCGTTTTAGCTTTCATTTCATTAGTATCTTTACTAGTTTGGGTGTTAGAGATAATTTTGGATCTAACACTTATGCACCAAAGCGATCTACGGGGTGGAAAAGTTGGGATCTCCTCTTCACACCTGTGGTCTTCGGTTTGGGTTATGCAAAGTTTTCTGTCATGGATGTACTGAGCAGCGTGATCGGGAATAGACTTCGCTGTCAATGAAGGGGGAACTACGTGGCGTCGGGTCCATGCTCATAGGAGAAAGAAGGATAACGTGAGGAAGGAATCGGAGGAGAAGTAGAGTAGAAGGAAGAAGCTTGGAGGGTAGGAAGTGATCTGGGTTTCGAAAATAGTGAAGTGAAGTTGGTTGCATGTGTGGAGATGTAGCAGTTCGGTCGCGCATTGAAGGAGCAGCAGTCTTTCCAAATGATGATGGTGAAGAAGTATGAGGGAGGACGATGGACTGTAAATGTTTGTGATGGTTATTACTAAAAAAAGGGAAAATGCAACAGCAAAGGCAAATGGGATGCAAAGCAAGTCTCCAACGTGTCCCATGCATGAAAACGGGATACAAATAGACTAGTGCCTTCCATGCAACTCATTGGGAACAAAATACTTCCTCAGGTAAAAAAAAGAATAAAGAAAAAGAAATGAAACCACTGGGAAAGAAATGAAAGTGGGTATGGAAGCATGATGGAGTATGCAGCAAGGGAAGTGGGAATGTAAGAAGGTGGGAATGGAAGTAGGGGAGGTGTGAATGGCATGCATGGGAAAATTTTGTTTGTGGAGAGAATTACGTATAGGCAAAGGAAAGAAGTGAGAAAGGAAAAGGGGTCACGTTTTTGCATAAAGGGGGACAGTTTTGTTTTTCTGTAGGAAACATATTGGTTTAGAGAGGAAGTATTTAAAAGGTGTTAGGCTGTGAAGTTTCATGGTAGTTGCGCCTTACTGTATACAATTAAAAAAGAAAAAAAGGGGAGCCGTAATGATCGTGGAGGACCGGTAACGTACGGAGGTGCGGTTGACAGTTTGATGGATGATACAGTGAAGACTACAACGGTGCAAGGCTTTCGGTTGTAAAAAAAGTAAGTAGCATGTTTTAAACATGAACTCGAATTTTAACTAAGTAATTCAATTTATAAATTTTTCGACAATAATAGCTATTAATCGAATTAATCTATTTAAATTGTCTATAATAGTGGAATGTGAATATTTTGTTTATTGTGATCAGAACTACACGGAGCAAGAGTCGATGAATCGCATTGACGAAGGCGTAGTATACGAGCCGGATTGAAATTTTTATAAGACAACGCGAACCGTCAATCGAAGTGAAATGGTGAGTTAACTATCACACCTTCTGAAATTCTTTGAGTGCTAAATTCATATAATTAAAATTTATAGTTGATAAAATCGATTAATTGGATGCTATGGTTGGCTACTGGTTGTTCGATTGACATTATTTATATATCATCGTTTAAAAGCAATAGATTAGTGAATAATCATTTCATATGTTATTATAAACGGTTATTATAATCAGTAATGCAGGAAAGAATAGGTTGGAGGGATCCAACTGGATTCCTCAAATAATTGTTGTTATTGTTTGTTGTATTATTTACATGAATTATTTACCCCAAATGATATTATATCTTGTTTGGATGTTAATCATTGAATGGATGTTGATCGTTGAATTTAAATTCAACGATTGTTATTTTTAATCAATAGACAGTATTGATTAAGTAATTGGCAGTGAATGGCCTAAAATCCATCGCTTTTAAACGTTGTTTTTCCGTTAGGAGAATTGACGGTGTTTGAAGGTATAAAATTATTTTTATAACTAAATCAAATTTTAAAGTTTATTTTATATAAGTTATTTAAAAAAGACATGTTATAAATATTTTTATTGTATTTTATAAAAGAAGTTATTAAACGATTTATTCTTTTTACAAAAGATAAGAAAGACAAAAATTAACTGAAAGGCTAGTAATCTGAGATATTTGTTTCCAATGAAAACAATTAAGTGAATTCATACTTAATTAGTCATATTTATAATTAGTTTAATAAGAAGGGTTAAGGGAAATCAGTTAACGATGTCTTCAAGTTGATTTAATCAACTGTTTAAAGTGGAAGTGTTATTGAATTTGTTATTAAACAGGATTGGTTTAACTATAATTATTTAAATTTAACAAATGTCATTAGAAGTCTATTAATCTTTAATTAACGGTATTTTAAAATGATTATTGAATTATTTATTTTTATTAAAGTTAATTATTCTTAATAACCTTTTAAACGGGGTTAACTATTCTATTTTAATTAACTAAGGAGTTAACTACCTTGATTGTAGTTAATGTTGAATTTAGCTATTATTAATCAATAATAATAGGAGTGATTATCTTTTAAATGGAATTCGATTATAAATTAATCGAGTTGTAACAAGGTTTTAGTTGAACTTAGAAAAGAATTTTATAAATGAATTGGATAATGAATCCAAATATGATAAACAAGAGTATGAAAGGAATCTTGATATGAATTAATGTTCAAAATGAGCATTTAATTAATTAAGTAAAGTAATATAATCGAAAAGAAATTTCCAAAACAAAGGGAAGTGAAACGGATTGGTGTAAGGGAATTGACAAATATATTCTTATATCAATTCAAGATTGAGTGATTTTAAAATTTTGAAAATGGATGAGTAATATTAATCCAAATGAAATTTGTAAAGGGAAATTTAATGAAGAATTTAAATAAACGATCACTTAAGAATTGAATTAAACAATGTAGATGAAATAGTGTTTTCAAGTGGAAAGGAAAGGATTTTTATTAATAAATGAATTAAGTAAAGAGGTTCCAATTGCAAGAAAAGGTATATATAACCACATTTGAAATCAAATGCTTAACAATATTTCCGTAATGATTTAACATCAGTTCTAAGTTACAAACTTTTATTTATCTTAAGGTAAAAATGTTGTCGATCAAGGTCTGAGAGGTAATTAGGATACCGTGACTAGAACGGCTTCACTAATATTGAAAGATGATATTTATTTGTCAGGGTTAAATGTAGTATAAAGGAGATTTGTGGATATATATATAAAGGAAATAAAGAGTTTTAGAAAGGATAGCGATATTTTAAGATAAAGGAACTAATTAATGGAGTTTGGTAATTATATTTATCTTGATTATTGTTTCAAAGAAATCGAAACAAGAGAGATTGGGCAAGATAAGTTATATAGTCGATTTTTAATCGATAAAATGGTTTGAAATGAAATGTTTTAATATAAAGGACCGAAGCTACCAATATATTTAGCTATACAGTTGGGTTTGATAGTTAAATAACCGACTATCAAATCAATATTCCTTATGACCTTTTGACAAGTTCATTCGAAGAGACCGGGATGGGGACTAGACCCAAAACCACTTCGAATCAACTATGCACCCGCGACTAACTTGTAAGCTTATAAAGATGGAGCACTGAAGACCATTGATCTTCATGCTTGGAGGAACCATTTGTTAAATTTCTCTGGTCTGGTCCGCCAGAGTTATGATGACTTGTGATTCTATCATGATTGAAATCTCTGGATCGCGAGGACTTCTCGCTACTGATCTATAGGGTGATTCCTAGGATGTAGTAGGAGGGTGCTTTCGGTTCATCCTATTCCTGGATGATTTGTATGGACGAATGTCTGACAAAGTATTTCCTTAAGAATCGTATACGTTGATTTTTACCAATATACCAAGTTTGGTGGCGGAGAAATTCTCTTGCTTAACACCCAGAGTGTATTTGTGGACGTCAATTAGTGATTTTATGGATCTGATGATGTGGCATTCAATGTAAATGGAGATGTGATAAAAGATAAACGTTGCCTCAAGCCTCATCAACTACGAAATGGCACAAAATCGGGTAGGCAGCATGGCTATGTAGGTCGCATCCATTAAAAGGGTATGTCATTACCTGATCAGGAGAAATCAAATGCCTTCGGATGTCCCTTTTTATTTTCTTATGTTTGCTATCGGTTCGGTTGGCTAGCCCCCAACCGTGGTAATGATATATTCGGTACTCTCAAGAGAAATGGGGGGCCGGTCATGTGTAGCCGGGTTGCAAGACATTCTTGTTGAACCCCAATGTATTCATCTCCGGAGGTACACTGTGTGACAACAAGGAATTTCGCTCGATCTGAATCAGTCGCTAAACCAATCTAGACCATTCGAAACGCCTGATTGTTTTGAGAACATGACAAATTAGAACGCAGACGGAAGAACATTTCATTGTATATTACAACAATTCCATCAGAATACAAGAATATACAGAGTATAAATCAATATTACACATTTACCAAATATCAGAGATTACAATAAATCACATAGCAGCGGAAAATAAAACAATACACAACTAGAAGTAATACATGGATACAAAGCTTTCCGAGTATCGTTCCAACTGTAAATCAGGATCCTGTGAATATAAATCTACAAAACCAAAACTACTAGCTGCCCGTGTCAAAATAAAGGCACCCAGAGTTTAGGTTAAAACAATAAACTCCAGGTCAGTCATGGGACTGGTGTGAGAACTAAAATAGTTATTAATCTTTATTTTAAAGTCAGATAAATCAAGGGACCACACCGTATAATACGGAATGGGTTTCATCTCAAGAGTACCAGTGCATATAACAACAGCGCAATGCTAAATAAAGAAAAATCAAGCTATTATAAGACCCAGGTCCTATCACACAATGCAACGCAAGCCGGGGGATAGGGTTTTACCTTATAATAGCCAAAGAATGCTTGATACGCTAAATTTCTTGTTTTAATTCTTAATCAGACTCCAACCGTAAAATAGTAAGAGAACGATTCCCTAGGTATTAACCCCGAAGGCCGAAACCAACATCAGATCAATATCCAGAAAACCATTCATCTTCGCTCGTTTCCAGTTAGTTTCTGATTTTATGTACAATCATAAATATCAATCATAGACGGCATGGGTACCATATATCATGTCGCCATGCTAGTTCTACAATTAAAACCGCAAATGTCACGTACTTGGAAATTGGATTTCCGTCTGTGAACCGAGGCAAAAGATAGTCCTCTACCGAATTCGAGACTGTCTAGCCCGAGCCTCAGGCAAGTACTCAGTCATGCCTTTGGATCGTCAGGGCCGGTCCACCGATGTGGATTAAAATTCCTGAACACTGTGTTTCCCCGCCTTTTGGGGCGTAAGTGAGCCAACGAATGACTCCATCGGACCCGGATCGTCCGATCAAACCGAGGTGCCTCGCAACAGAAACAACCACATAAGTCAAACTCGTCAGGGCGTGTAAAACCACTTGCGCCACTTCTATCTAGAAAGAAACGCATGCCCTCCTTGATGTCCTCTCCCGTTTCTGGTTCACAACTGGGGTGTGAGGCTCGCGAATCAACGTTACACAAAGCTACGCCACACAGGCCGTGCTTTGATCATCAACCACAAGACTCTGCTTTTCAACAGAAGCCTTGATCATTTGCATCTTAGCATGCCACACAGGCAAACCACTCTATGCAACCGATATCAGTCACACAGAATGAAATCCAATGTCAGACACACAGTCCATTTACAAGTCCGTTCTGGGTCTGAACGAAACAGGAGGCACCTTGTACCTCGCATATCAATCGATCTCCAAGTACGTCTAGACGACCACTAAATGATTCCCTCCTCTTGGGTGTACGACCCAATCAAGATCATCAGTAATCACCCAAACGACGTGAAGACCTTTGGTCTTCGACCACCGTCTTCATCTTCGACTTATCGTCGTATCAGTTGTTCAGAATGGGATAAACCCGATCTTTCCGAATAACTCGGGTATATAATAAACAAGTGTTACACAAACACAACATACACCTCATTCCAATTCATCGGTCACTAACCGTAAATTAGCAAGAGAATAATTCCCCAAATATTAACCCTGAAGGCCGAAACCAACATCAGATCAATATCCAGAAAACCATTCATCTTAGTTAACCGACGGTTAGTTTCTAAATTTCACATTCTTAGGGAAAGTTTCCCATTAATTTATCAAAGATAAATCCTTTCAAATTTATTCTTTAATCTTCCTTTTGAATATCACTTCAAACTAGTTGGGATTAGCGAACCACACCGAAGTAATCAATTATTTTATTTCCCAAT
Organism: Allium sativum; assembly: GCA_030737875.1. Lineage (NCBI taxonomy): Eukaryota > Viridiplantae > Streptophyta > Magnoliopsida > Asparagales > Amaryllidaceae > Allium > Allium sativum. The sequence goes on from CM060916.1 coordinate 321,394,789, forward strand.
CCCAACCTATTCATCCCATGAAGTAAAACTGGAATACTTCATATCTAACACCACGGTGTTATCGGTAAATTCAATTACCATTTCACATTCAAATCTAATTAAAGAATTAACTACCGTCTGGAGCAGAACTGGTGATACTCCATTCTCGATCTTTTCAATCTAATTAAAGATTCATTATAACTTCACTTAGTTTTAATCTTTAACTGGGTTAAAGAATCAGTGTCATTTAAAACACGGTTCACGATAAACCCCAAAATCACATCACATTTCAATCAGTCCCTAACCTTAAAATAGCAAGTGTGCAATTCCCTATGTATTAACCCCGAAGGCCGAAACCAACATCAGATCAATACCTCAGAAACCATTCAACTTAACTAATCTCCAGTTAGTTTCTGATTTTCTTAACTCCTTTGAGTCTAAGAACAGTATTATTGAAGATACCGTTCACGACAACCCAAAATCACATTCCTTTAATTATAGGGTTAAAGAACAAGTGTTATTTAAAACACTGTTCACGATAAACCCAAAAATCAATACCAATTCAATTCCAATTAAATATTATTTAACTGGTACACTTCATTAAATATAAATAAAAAGATTTAATCTTTTTCTCAACTGGGTTTAAGAACAGTGTTAATGAAGACACCATTCACGACAAACCCAAATCACATTTGATATTAAATACAAGGCTCTGAATAGAAAATATATCGGCTTATGTTCAATATCAAATTCTACGAACAACAAATATCGTATTGGAAATAAAGATATATATATATATCTTTCAAATTTCCAAAACAACATCTGTATAATCACGAAATCCAACATCGAAATATTCCAAAGACAATTTCGATTCAAATCCATTCCAATTCAATTATTGGAAATTCTGGTTACTTTTAAAACCCTTTTCAAATCCAAATTATTTATTTGAAAAATAAATAAATTATTATTCTAGTTCAAAACTAGTTCATTTCGATAAAAATCTATTTTTATCTTTTCGAATATGGAGTTTTTCATCCCAATTCTTCATAAATCATTTCTTATGATTTTACACAAATTATTACTATTTTTAATAATTTTATCACGGCCCGTACAGTCGATTTCCATTGGCGGCCATCGAACTGCACTTACAGCGACCTTTTCCAAATTTGATTTGGACATAATTCCTGTAATGACCCGACTTTTTCGACTGTTTTTAAATCATTTAATAAGGAATTAAAATGAGATTTCTATTTAAAATCAAACTAAAAAGAATTTTTGAAATATATATATATATATGTATGTATAAGCATATGTATAATATTATAATATACATACTTAATTAAATCTTGGGATTTGAGAATATAAAACAAGTAAAAACTTTTAAATAGAAATTCTTATGGAAAAATACATAGGAGAAAATAAATACTTCATAAATATCATTTTTGACAAAACAAGGAGTTAAGAACAAGAGGCCTAGAACATGAATAAAATAAGGAGCATTTTGTTCACTTGAATTTAGAGAAGGACTTGATGACAAAACAACAAAAGAATGTTTGTCTCTAACATGAAAACAAATCGGCTACAATACTAGCATATATAATCATTTGCTTTTGATCACCAACAAATATCTAAACAAAAGACAAAAAAAGAAACTACCTAATGAGACAAAAACATTAAATGAACACTACTTCAAATAGTAATCTAGGATTGTGAAACCATTTCCTAAAAATCCTAAAATGAAGTTAGCATGTGCAAGGAAAAAAATATCAGCAAGAGTGAAGACAAGAAATAGGAGTTTTATATTGCTTTGTAATCTAAAAATGAATCCTAGCATTAAATGAAACATACCCAAGACCTTCTAGAAGAACTAACCAATGAGCATCCTATTGGTTACAAACCTTAATGAGACAAGTCTTCAATGCATATCTCCTAAAAATAATGGTCGTTGGAACTATCAATGAGGGGTGAGGCTAAGAAAGTTTTACTGTGTAAAACATGTGCAGAAATTCATTTTTTTAATGCATGAGTACCCCTATAAATACCACTCAAATCCTTCACATTTTTCTCACAAGCAAAACTGAAATTCATCCCTAAAATCTGAAGCATTTTCTGGATCATTTGGAAAGCATTTGGTGAGTGAAACATTTTTGAATTTCCTTGTTTCAAACTTACTGTAAAACAGTTTTGGTTATAGGAAATTTCTAAGTTCTGTTTTGATCATTTCTTGTTACTGTCGACAAGAAGGTATGGTATTAGAACAACCCGATCTCATCTCTATAAACTGAGCTATCATATAGTATGCATCATAGATTGTGTGATTTGATGATTTAATACTTTTATAAAACCTGTATTGGTGATCTGGAAAATACAGAACACATACATTTTGATTTACAGAAATGAATGAACCTGTTGCTTCATATTTGATTGTGAGAATCCTGAAATATAGTTCATTCATAACATATATTAGCACCCAAAAATCAAAGAACTGACACAAACATTTTGATTCACAGTTTAACAGACAAACACAGGTTGATCTCTATAAACTCGATTTTTCAGATCAAATAAAATATCGTTCTGATTTCATAACTGGAATCTAGATTCAAAATCATGATTTTGAAGAGCGGCTTCACGATTTTTAAGGGTATGTCGAGGGAGAACCAAGGGGTTGAACAGAAAATGGTATTTGGGGGATTTCTGGCGATCGACGGCGTCGGACTTCACGGCGAAAGAAGGGAAGGAGCGGATAGGTCCATAGATCATTAGAAAAATATAAAATGATTTTTCAATTGCATGAAATCCGTGAATGAATCGAATATAGGTTTTCTTTAACAGTTGGGTGTACTGGTTTTGTGGGGCGTCGTGTGGGGTCCAGGGTGGATCGAGTGGGCCGAAATCTGCGGTAGAGGAGCTGGCAAGGTGTAACAACCCGGAAAATCTGGGCCAGTTTAAAATTTTTATTTTGGCAATTTTAGCGAATTTTGAATATTTAAAATAGATTATTTTAAATAATATCGACGAGAAATTTATTTAGAATTGAATTCGTCGTATATATTTATATACGTCGTCGTTAGAATATAAATATTTATATATAATTATAAATAGAATTGAAAATGGCGCGGTAGTTCGATAATTCGATTTCAAACTTCAATTGAATGTACCGGGTGCAAAACAATCCGGATTTTAGTGAAACCAAAAATAATGGAATCCAATAGTGAATATCTTTCCAACGAATCTGACCAATCGAAATTTCGTAGCGAGAATCAAAAGATATGTCCAGTTGAAAATTCTGAATAGTCGCTATGGAATTCAGGCCCTTAAAAATGGACATTTTGCAAATGACCTCGGATTTCGACGAAACCAGTTTTGTTGGGTCCGTGATGTCAAGTTATTGCTAGATTCCAAATTTCATAATTTTTTGAATCAATATGTGAGCGTGGCAAAGGAAAACGCGTTTGACCAGTTTCAGTTGATTTTAATCGACTGGAAATTGGCCATTTTTCATACGGTCTCAGAATTTGACGAAACTAGTTTTGTTAGGACCGTATCGTCAATACGAAGCTAGAAAATATTTTTCGAGAATTTTTAGAGTTAGTACGTGACCCCGGTAATTTGAAATGTACGTTTAAAATTCAATATATAGAGTTATATGTTGATTTTGACGAAAACTGGCCGTAACGATCGAATTGGCCTACGTGGCATATCCCATTGTGTTCGGAATGGGGGTAATTAGCTAGGGACGTCAGTCGTTGGGTTGGATGTGGAGTTCAGACGCAAAACGAACAAATAAAAGAATTAAAATAATTTATTATTTAATATATAAGCCCCCTTCTATTGGTCAAGACCCTTCCCTCTTCTCCTCGTTAGTCAATGCAGCCCAAATCAACCAACTGACGATCGAATTTTCTCCAATCTTCCGGCCCCAAAAAAAACTTCGAACCCTCTCAATAAAATTCAACCCTTATAAGGAGGAAATTTGAGAGCTCTCAACGCTCTCCAAATCCGTACCTCCCTGGGCGACTATCGTGGAAGATTCTGGGCAGATTTTGGATGAAGAGCGGCAAACTTCGGACCGGAATTCGAGACTCTACGGTGGTGCGAGTTGGGAGGCGCTCTGGCCAGAGGTGACGTGCGTGAAGCTCTTCGAAGTGGCCGCTCCAGATCATCCTCCGACGCTGAGTAGGTGGTGCAAACTTCAAACCCTAGTTTTAAGTGGGTTGCGGTTTTAGCTCGGCTACCTGAGTGCCTGGACGAACAAAGAGGAAAGGTAGTTTCATTTCCTTTTTATTTTAAAATAGGATTGTTTAAAAAAAATCAGTTTGTTTATAAAAAAAAATTAATTAAATTAAATTAAAATCAGTTTGTTTATAAAAAAAAAAAATTAAATTAAATTAAAATCAGTTTGTTTTGAAAGTATAAAATTTGAATCTTTTTTTTTTTATAAAATTACATAATAGCAATTGTTTTCTAAAAATATATAAAATATGAGTGGCATGGGTTTTTAGGGGAAAAATATATATAACATTGTTTTAAAAATATAGATAACCTTTTTTTTTATTATTATTTATTTGATATATCATAAAATCTAAAAGACGGGATCTTTAAAATAGAAAAGATCGGATTTTTGAATCAGAAGAATATATAATTTTTGATTATATAAAAATTCGATTTTTATATAAGTGTCAAAGTAAAAATATAATTTTTAGCGAAGTAAAAATTGGATTTTTACATATGTTTATGAAATAAAAATATAATCTTTATTTTGAAGAGAGCGTTATAAAATATGATTTTGGTTCGATCAAAGTTATGATTTTTATATATTGAACTTCGAAGTAAAAATATGATTTTTATATATTGAACTTCGAAATAAAAATATGATTTTTATATATTGAACTTCGAATTAAAAATATGATTTTTATATATTGAACTTCGAATTAAAAATAGGATTTCTATATATTGAACTTCGAAATAAAATTCGATTTTTATATATTGAATAGCGAAGTCAAAATTCGATTTTTATATATTGAATAACGAAGTCAAAATAGAATTTTTATATATTGAATAACGAAGTCAAAATTCGATTTTTACATAGGTAGTGAAAGCGGACGACGAAGGTGGCGAAGATGCGATAGCAATGAAGATTCCTATCAATGAAGTGCCGTGGAGCTAGGATAGCTATATGTGAGAATTTCTCACCTTTCAATTTATTTCTCTAGTTATATATATATATATATACTAGGATGCAGACGGTGCTTATTAGAAGCACCCGACACCCGTCCACAGACCATGGACTTGTTTGTTTAGTTGAATGTTGGGTGATTGATTTATTCGTTTGGTTGAATTGGAAATTGATTGAAATTGATTTGTGAATGGCGTGGGCCTTCACTAGACCGGGGATAAGGCTAGGCCTTGTCCCGTTTCTAGTATCGTGCCGTTATGCCGCCGAAATTTTCTAAAATAAGTTAGAAAAATAAAAAGATCATTTTATTGAATAAATGAATTGAATAGAAATTCATAGGTTGAAATAAAATGTTTTATCGTTAAAAATATAATTTTTAACGTGAAGTGAATAAAATAGAATATTCATTTACAAACCAGACGGTTTGTTTATGTACACCTATTTGAATGACATTGATTGGGACGATAAATTTTACACATCGCCCAACAGCACAAAAAAAAAATATGTGTTTGATTGTTTGAAACCCCACACGGGTGTTGGGATGAAATTTGAAGTTCACTCATCCTGATTGATTAAATATGTCGATCGATTGATTGACAGGCTGTTATAAGCGTTAGATATCTTTATTTGATGCTTATACAGTGTAGTGCACATTGGTTGATGGTTGATCATTTTTCAATGTTATTATATACATGTGTTGTGTGAAAATCCATATAATTAATTTTATATGGTAATTGATTGGGCCTCATTCCAGTTTAGAAATGTAAATATTTGAAAAAAGAAATATTTGAAATAGAATATTTGAAAATAGAGATTTATGAAGCCGTGTTGATTAGTTTGACGCCATTTTGACGTGAACGATATTTATATCGATTTTATTCATTTCGAATTAAAATTGAAAACGATTTCGAAATGAATTGAATTGAAAACGATTTCGAAATGAAGTGAATTGAAAACGATTTCGAAATGAAGTGAATTGAAAACGATTTCGAAATGAAGTGAATTGAAAACGATTTCGAAATGAAATGAATTGAAAACGATTTCGAAATGAAATGAATTGAAAACGATTTCGAAATGAAATGAATTGAAAACGATTTCGAAATGAATTGAATTGAAAACGATTTCGAAATGAATTGAATTGAAAACGATTTCGAAATGAATTGAATTGAAAACGAATTCAAATTGAATTGAAAGCGAAGTGTCAAATTGAATTGAAATTTGAATTGAATAGAAATGGATTTTAAAACGAATTTATAAAGAAGAATTCAATTTTGATTTGAATTGAAATGGTAGTTGAAAATGTTTTTGAAACGAATTCAAAACTATTTATATAATTCGTTTTAAATAGAAATCGACGATATATATTATATATATAATATAATGGCCTGAATAGAACGCACCGCGCCGCGGCAGTTCGCGAATTTCGACCATTTATTTCAAACGGGCATTACGGGAGATCCGACCGTCGGATTCTCCTAAAACCGGAACCGTTGGGTTCGTATCGAAAAGAGCTTTCTAACGGATATTAGAAATTAGAAATCTAACGGTTGGATTTGGAATTATGTCCAAATCAAATTTGAAAAAGGTCGTTATAAGTGCAGTTCGATGGCCATTGATGGAAATCGACTGTACGGGCCTTGATAAAATTATTAAAAATGGTAATAATTTGAGTAAAATCACAAGAAATGATTTAGAAAGAATTGGGATGAAAAACTCCATATTTGAAAAGATAAAAATAGATTTTTATCGAAATGAACTAGTTTTGAACTAGAAATATAATTCTATTTATTTTTTTTAAATAAATAAATTGAATTTGAAAAGGGTTTTAAAAATAACCAAAATTTCCAATGATTGCATTGGAGTGGATTTGAATCGAAATTGTCTTCGGAATATTTCGATGTTGGAATTCGGGATTATACGGATGTTGTTATGGAAATTTGAAAGATATATATTTATATCGTTATTTCCAATATGACATTTGTTAGTCGTAGAATTTGATATTGAATATAAGCCGATATATTTTCTATTCAGAGCCTTGTATTGAATATCAAATGTGATTTGGGTTTGTCGTGAATGGTGTCTTCACTAACACTGTTCTTGAACCCAGTTGAGGAAAAAGATTAAATCTTTTTATTTAGATTTAATGAAGTGTACCAATTAAATGATATTTAATTGGAATTGAATGGATATTGATTTTTGGGTTTATCGTGAACAGTGTTTTAAACAACACTCGTTCTTTAACCCGATAATTAATGAATGTGATTTTTGGGTTTATCGTGAACAGTGTTTTAAATAACAATTGTTCTTTAACCCGATAATTAATGGAATGTGATTTGGGTTTATCGTAAACCGTGTTTTAAAAGACACTGATTCTTTAACCCAGTCGAAGATTAAAACTAAGTGGAGTTTTAATGAATCTTTAATTAGATTGAAAGATCGAAAATGGAGTATCACCAGTTTTGCTCCAGGCGATAGTTAAATCTTTAATTAGATTTGAACGTGAAATGGTAATTGAATTTACCGATAACACTGTGGTGTTAGATATGAAGTATTACCAGTTTTACTTCATGGGATGAATAGGTTGGGATTGGGAAATTAAAACAAATGATTACTTCGGTAAGGTTCGCTAATCCCGACTAGTTTGAATCGATATTCAAAAATGGATTAAAGAATAAATTCAAGGAATTTATCTTTGATAAAATTTATGGGAATCTTTCCCTATGAATGTGAAATTTAGAAACTAACTGTCGGTTAGCCAAGCAGAATGGTTTTCTGGATATTGATCTGATGTTGGTTTCGGCCTTCGGGGTTAATATTTGGGAAATTATTCTCTTGATTAATTTACGGTTAGTGACTAATGAATTGGAATGAGGCGTATGTTGTGTTTGTGTAACACTTATTTAAAATATACGCGAGTTATTCGGAAAGACCGGGTTTATCCCATTCTGAATAACTGATACGACGATAAGTCGAAGATGAAGACGATGGTCGAAGACCGGAAGTCCTCACGTCGTTTGGGTGATAACTGATGATCTTGATTGGGCTGTACACCCAAGAAGATGGAAACAGTTAGTGATCGTCCAGACGTACTTGGAGATCGATGGATATGCGGGGTACTAGGTGCCTTCGGTTTCGTTCAGACCCAGAACGGACTTGTAAATGGACTGTGTGTCTGACATTGGATTTTAGTCCGTGTGATTGATCTCTATTAAATATATATCTGTTTGGCGGCGGAGAATTTATTCTCTTGCTTAACGCCCTTCTCTGAGACGTACGAGCTCAGAGGTTATATATTGATGGGTATCAAACGCATGGAGTGAATTGCCTGTGTGGCATGCCTAAGTGGCAATTGATCGAGGCTTCTGTTGAAAAGCAAAGTCTTGGGGTGATGATCAAAGCTCGGCCTTTGTGGCGTAGCTTTGTGTAACGTTTGATTCGCGAGTTTCACACCCTGTATGAACCAAAAACGGGAGAGGACGTCAGGGAGGGCATGCGTTTCTTCCTAGCTAGAAGTGGCGTCAGTGGTTTTACACGCCCTGACGAGTTTGACTTATGTGGTTGTTGCTGTTGCGAGGCACCTCGGATTGATCGGTCGTTCTCGAACCGATGGAGTCATTTAGTTGGCTCGTTTACGCCCCATAGGGCGGGGAAACGCATGTTCAGGGTTTAAGTTTAATCCACATCGGTGGATTGGCCCTGAGGATCCAAGGGTCACTCGAGCTCTGATCCTGAGACTCGGGCTAGGCAGTCTCGAATCGGTTGAGGACTATCTTTTGCCTCGGTTCATAGATGGAAATCCAATTTCCAAATACGTGACATTTGCGGTTTTATTTGTAAACCTATATATGGCGACATGATATATGGTACCCATGCCGCCTATGATTGATACTTATGATTTGAAGTTGTTTTATACACTATGCACTTATTATAGTATCAAATGATTTGTTTTAAACGTACTAAGCATTCTTTGGCTGTTATAAGGGAAAACCCTATCCTCGGCTGCGTTGCATTGTGTGATGGGACCTGGGTCTTATAACAGCTTCATTCTTCTTTATTTAGCATTGCGCTGTTGTTGTATGCACTGGTATTCTTGGGAGGAAACCCGTTCCGTGTTATACGGCGTGGTCCCTTGATTTACCTAACTTTAAAATAAAGATTAACTGTTTTAGTTCTCACACCAGTCCCATGACTGACCTGGAGTTTATTGTTTTAACCTAAACTCTGGGTGCCCTTATTTTGACACGGGCAGCTAGTAGTTTTGGTTTTGCAGATTTATATTCACAGGATCCTGGTTTACAGCTGGAATGATATCCGGAAAGCTTTGTATCCGTATATCTACTCCTAGTTGTGTATTGTATTATTTTCCGCTGCTATGTATTTAAATGTAATTTAAATCTCTGATATTTCTGTGTAATATTCATTTATACTCTGTATATTCTTGTAATCTGATGCATTGTTGTAATATACAGTGAAATGTTCTTTTGTATGCATTCTGTTGTGGTTTGTTCTCGAACTATCCGACGCTTTCCTTTACGGGGAAGTTGCGGGTCTTCACACAAGGCCGACGAGTTGAACGGTGGAGGTGCGGTTGCATACGGTGGACGGAGGAAGGCAGAATGAGGTGGTTCTCTGATGGGCCCATGCGACTATAGACGGGGAAACTTGGTGAAATCACTGTAGCAGCGAAGAACGTCTGATTGGATGTTGGAGTTAGCTTCCTGTGGTGAATTGCGGTTTGTGGGAGTGGTTTTGGTGAACCCACGGTGGCCGACAATGATGTGCACATGCACGAGCAAGGTGCACAGCAAAATGAAGAAGAAGGAGAAGTACCTTAGTTTTAGAAATGAACATGGCATCTGGGTTGGATCAGTGAGTTTTCATGGGTGCAGGAGGTTTGGCACTGGCACTTTGGTGTTTGGTTAAAGTACCAAGTGGTACTTTCAAAAATTGGCCATGAGCGCAAGAATTTCTCAACAAAATCCCAGTGTTTTTCAAGCCCGGTACTTTGGCAAGTCCGACACCTCATTATTTCGCCAAAGTGATTTGAAGTAAAACGATGATTTAAAATTTAAATTATATTTAAATTTAAATCTGAAAATATAAATATAAATAAGTAATTTATTAAATAAAAAGAAGTGTTTTATTTAGTAAAGGTAAGTGGAGAAGAGAAAAAGATGAAATGAAAACCGACAAGATCGTCGGTAGAAGTCCGATCAAGTTGTGAAATAAAAAATCATTCGTGAATAAATGATTTAAATTTATTATTTAAACTATTTATAAATAAAATAATCATGAAGGAAAGAGGATGGAAAGAAAAGGAAAAAGTTCAAAAACATTTCCAAAGCAAATTGACAAAAGAAAAAATCATACTGTGTGCGGAGCACGGGAAATTGTAAAGGATAAACAAAACCACTATTAAAACCATATACACCTTAACAGATTTATTTAAGGGATAATTTGACGATACCATTGTAATCCAGATAAGCAAACGCTGTTTGAAGAATAATAATTTATCTGAAACGAAGTAATACTCCTGAATTGATCAATAAACATTTATCGACGGTAAAAAGATTTCGTACATCGTTCGAAGAGTCCGGAATAAACAATTCCACTTCGACACGAAGTTTACGACGCATAACAGAATGCTGAAGTTGACGAGATGCAAGCGTTATTTTAAACAAGTTTGGTCTGTTCAGTCCCAGAACATACCTGAATGGAGGAGTGTCTGACAACATATGTCAGTCAGATTTTACACATCGGTTTTACGTAAGTATATTACGTTGGTAGTGGAGGAATTCGTTTCTCTTAGCTTTATTACCCGTAATATATTTGGGTAATTGAATGAGTATTTCTGACGGATAGGACGATGTGGCATTCAAAGAATGTAAAGAAATAATCTGTCAGAAGTGAACGTGACCTCAAAACTTCACAACCCGTAAGTAACAAAAGTTGGGCTAGGCAGCATGGCTAGTTGGGTCATACCCAAGCAGGGTATATTATCACCATCTAGAGGACTTCCTTATTTAACTTCTTAAATCTATTTCGCTGCTGTTGCATTCGAAAACAGTAAATCGAGCTCAACCGTGGGAGTGATAATATATTCGTTACACTCAAGTTAAATGAGTGGACGGTCATGTGTGGCCGGGTTACAAGATGTTCTTGTTGAACCCCAGTGTATCCTCTCTAGAGTACACTGATCGGTGGGTGCTCCCATACCCTGTCTGTTGGAATCCAAACTCCAATACGCGCTCTGCGAACTTTTAAAGTTGTATACTATATACGTGAACGTGAGATGCAAGCGTTTCACTAGATTTTTAGTTATCTGTTATGAACTATTATAATATCAAATGTTTTGATATAAAGGACTTGGATCATTTTCCAGATATTAGACATGGATGGATCTAAAGATTTCTAAATAAATAAATCGTCATAATGAAAACCTTGACACTTATTTCCCTTTTTACATTGTTTAATTATGTTTCCTCACACCCGTCCCCCGACTGACCCAGAGTTTATTTTTGTGTTTCTTAAACTCTTGGGTACTCATAATATTTATTATGAGTAGACAAGTAGGTTCAGGTAAGGCAAGTGGAACATGATGCCGAACAAGTTCAAGACCTAGTAGCATATATGTTTTAATTACCAGTTTGAGTATCTATGGTATTGTAATATGGTATTGTATAAACCATGAGGATGTAATATGTTATGTACTCTGATGTTCCAGACCTTGTGATGTAATATATAAGTATTTATGAAATTTCGCTGTGAGATTCTGATAACTTCTTACTCTTCTATTCTATAAGTTCTACCTTTTCTATCTCACCCTCTAAATTCTTTCACTAATGACACGGTTTCCCAAGCATGGAAAATCGCGCCGTTACAGTTGGTATCAGAGCTTAGGATTTCTGAACATCTAGGCTATAAGTTAATGCTGAGAGAGCATATTTTTATAAAACCATGTAGATAGGATGACCCTACTTATTAACCTTAGCTATCTACCCTAGTTATTTTGGTTAAGACTGGTTTCCGAATGAGTATTAACTCTCAAATCATGTACTCAGAAGTTGACAATGAGTTCTCAAGCAAGGCGAGGCCGAGGAGCAAGTCGGGCGACTATGACCAATGGGCACACTGTTAATCAGACCCAAGTGGATACGACTGAAGTAGTCCAAGCTCCAATGCAGCCAAACTTCGCTATGATTTGCAAGAACTACACTACTCTGGGAGGAAAAACTTTTAAGGGAACAGAATCACTGGTTGACGTCCAAGCATGGATTAGATCGTGTGAAAAGATTTTTAAAGGACTGAAGCTGGATGACGAGTACAAACATCTGTTAGCATCATGGAATCTGGAAGGAGCTGCAGCTATCTGGTGGGATGCCCAGACTGCAAATACTCCAGAGGAGAACTTTACTTGGGCTATGTTCAAAGAAGCTTTTGAAGCTCAGTATCTGCCTGCAACTAGGAAAACCAGGATGTACCGAGACTTCATTGATCTAAAACAAGAAAACATGATTGTCACTGAGTATGAAAACAAGTTCAATGCACTGTCAAGCTTTGGACTAGAGTTGGTAAATACCTCACTGAAAAAGAACGAGATGTTCGTCGCTGGATTGAAGGATAGTCTGCAAGGCCATATGATGGGGCATCTGAAAGATCCATTTGTTGAACTCGTGGATTTAGCACTCAGATATGAAGCTCTGGACGCTAAGAATCAAACTACAGCAAAGGCTCAGAATGGAGAAGCAAGTGGAGGGAATCCCCAGAAAAGGAAATTTAAACCTGATTGGAAAGATAACAAGAACCAAGGGAAAACAGTTCAGCAGAAAACTGAGAATCGTTTCAAGAATGTGATGTGTCACAACTGTAAGCAGAAGGGACACATTGCCAGGTTCTGTAAACAGAAGAGCAACAAGAAACCCCAACAACAACAACCACAACAGCAGCAAAGGAAACCTCAGCAACAACCACAGCAGCAGCAGTAAGTTAAGAGGAATGAGATGGTATTGAAGAACCTCTGTTTCAACTGTCACCAGCCTGGACATATGGTGAAAGACTGTCCGCTGATGAAAAGGGCACCTCAGGCAAAGGTGTATGCCATCAAGAATGAACCATCTGGGTCTCAGAATGTGAAAGGGAAGGGAGTGCTGGAAGGTACTTTACAATTTAAAGGAATTTACCTTCGAGTTTTGTTTGACACTGGTACTTCACACAGTTTTATTTCTTCTGAAACAGTAGACCAATTTAACCTTAAACCGATTATTTCCCCAAACCCAATTTGTGTATCAAATCCTATTGGGGGTAAAACTGAGTTAAAAAATGTGTTGTGAGGATATAGCACTGTTATATCTCTCACATTCCTTTCAATGCGATTTCTATGTCCTAGATTTCAAAAGTTTCAATTTTATTCTTGGATTGGACTGGCTGAGCGAGTTCCAAGCCAAGATAAAATGTGATAAAGAAACCATAACCTTGATAACGAGCCTAGAACGTAAAGCTAGGATACCTTGTGGAAAACACGTTATTCATACCTGTAGTTTCCTATATGCCCTAGAGACACCAAAAGAGAGCCTTGAAACACTGGACGTAGTTAGAGGATTCAAGGATACATTCGAAGAGGTTGGAAGTTTACCTCCTCATCGGGAAATAGAATTCCGAATCGATTTAATTCCAGGAGCAAGACCAATAGTTCAACCAATAAGACGTATAGCTCCAAAGGAATTAGCAGAACTGGAGAAACAGACTCGGGATTTACTAAGTAAAGGCTTAATCCGACCAAGTTTTTCTAGTTGGGGCTCGGCAGTAGTTTTTGAAGTAAAGTCTGACGGGTCATTGCGACTGTGTGTTGACTATAGAGAATTAAACAAAGCAACCATCAAAAACAAATACCCTTTACCCCGAATCGATGATCTTTTCGATCAATTACATAGAGCAACAGTATTCTCCCAAATGGACCTAGTAACAGGATTTCACCAATTAAGAATCGCTGAAGATAGTATTCCTTTCACAGCATTCAGAGGCCCGGACTTCTTTTATGAGTGGTTGGTTATGCCATTCGGTCTAACGAACGCACCAGCATTTTTCGTGGATTTAATGAACAGAGTCTTTAGGAAAATTTTGAACAAGTTTGTTCTAATTTTCATTGACGATATTCTGATTTATTCAAAAACTGAAGAGGAGCATCGCTATCACCTTAAGGTAGTATTAGAAACTCTGAGGAAAAATGTGTTGAAAGCCAAATTTTCAAAATGCCATTTTTGGAAGTCTGAAGTGAGATTTTTGGGACACATTGTAAATGGAGATGGGATATCGGTAGATCCGGGGAAAGTTGAATCAGTACAACAGTGGAGACAACCTCGTACACCAACTGACGTTCGAAGTTTCCTAGGATTGGCGGGATATTACAGAAGGTTTATCAAAGATTATTCTAAAATATCGTCTCATCTAACGAAATTGACGAAGAAAAACCAGAAGTTCATTTGGAACCCGAAGTGTGAAGAATCTTTTGAAGAGTTGAAAGATCGTTTAACCAAAGCACCGGTGTTAGCAGTTCCCGATGAAACTAGCAAATTTGAGGTTTACACTGACGCTTGTGGAACTGGATTGGGAGCCGTGTTGATGTAGAACCATCATGTAATTGCATATGCAAATAGACAATTAAAGATACACGAGAAGAATTATGCAACTCACGATCTGGAGTTATTGGCCGTTGTTTTTGCATTGAAGATATGGAGGCATTATCTTTTGGGTATGAAATTCGAACTTTTTACAGATCATAAACCATTGAGGTACTTATTTTCCCAGAAGGATTTAAATTTGAGACAACAACGATGGTTAGAATTTCTTGCATCGTATGATTTGGATATCATTTATACACCAGGCAAAGCAAATGTAGTGGCAGACGCTTTGAGTAGAAATGCGATTCTATCCCTATTGGAAGTCACACCGACTCTCCAAGAAAGGATTATAAGCAATCAAAGGAGATATGCTAAGCTGGAGAAGATCATTCAAGGAGTCACAGATGGAAAGGAGTCTGATTTCAATTTGGATAACCGAGGAGTGTTAAGAATTAACTACAGACTATGTGTTCCAGATGAGGATGGATTAAGGCAAGAAGTTTTGAAAGAATGCCATGCATTGAGGTTGAGTATTCATCCGGGAATTCATAAAATGAATAACGATATGAAAAGAGTATTCTGGTGGCCAGGAATGATGAAGGATGTTACAACTTTCGTGAATGAATGTTTGTGTTGTCAGCAAGTCAAGGGAGATCATCAAAAGACTGCTGGATTGTTGCGATCATTAGAAATACCCAACTGGAAGTGGGAAATGATATTGATGGATTTTATCGATGGATTGCCAAGGACCAGAACAGGTTTTGAAGGAATTTGGGTAATTGTTGATCGGCTGACAAAAAGTGCGCATTTTATTCCTGTAAAACCAATACGTACAGCCACATCGTTAGCCGAAGTCTTTATGAGAGAAATTGGACGATTACATGGAGTCCCAACAAGCATTGTAAGCGATAGAGATCCCATCTTTACCAGTAACTTTTGGGGAGCATTGCAAAGAACTTTGGGAACGAGATTGAATCTCAGTACAACTTACCATCCTCAAACGGACGGTCAAACTGAGAATGAACCGAATATTCGAAGAATTGTTAAGAGCGTGTATTCTTGATTTTGGAGGATCATGGGAAGATTACCTACACCTAGTGGAATTTTCGTATAACAATAGTTACCAGGCGAGTATACAGATGGCACCATACGAAGCATTGTATGGAAGACCTTGTAAAGCACCTGCATGTTGGATCGAATCGGGAGACAAACTAATACTTGGACCAGATATGATCCGAGAAGCAACAGAAAAGGTGGAGTTGGTAAAGTTGAGAATGAAAGAAGCCCAGGATCGACAGAAAAGTTATGCTGATCAAAGGCGAAGGGATCTTGTATTTGGGATAGGAGAACTGGTATTTGTGAAGATTTCACCGATGAGAGGAGTGGTGAGATTTGGAAAAGCTGGAAAGTTAACTCCGCGATTTGTTGGACCTTTCCAGTTCTGGAGAGAATTGGATTTCTAGCCTATAGAGTTGAATTGCCCGAACATATATGTCAGGGATTCACAACGTATTTCACGTATCTCATTTGAGGAAATGTTTGCACGATTTGTCTTTAATTCTGGAACCATCTGTTCAGCATGAAATAGAAATTGAGCCAGATTTGACAGTGATTCGACGACCATTTCGTATTATCGATAAAGAAGAAAAGCAACTTCGTAACAAAGCAGTAAATCTGCTGAAGGTTCAGTGGAGCAATAATCCGAAGGATTGCACATGGGAAACCGAGAAACATATCAGGAAATTATACCCGGACTTTTCTACAGATTAGGTATATTTGCTATTTGGTTGTTTGGATGAAATGAAACCTTGGATTTTTTTCATTTCTGTGAGCATTGATGGCACCACTAATGAAGAGGACCGCTAGAAAGAGACTCACCCCACACCAGACTGAGAGATTGCTAGCCAAGAGAGCAAGGGTAGGAGATTCTGAGAACATTAGAGAGAGGACACCGAGTGAAGATGAGCGTATCCACAGGACATCGAAGGAGTCAAATGTCGGTAGAGAAGAATCCATGGAGCAAGAAGCATATAGCCAGGATCCCTCAGAGGAAGGTGACTTACTGATGATCGAGACCGGTTTCGGAGAAGATGATAGTGATGACGATGATAGTGTCCGAGATGGAGATGAGGCTGAAGATATGGACATGGATGGGGATGATGAAGAAGAACCAGAGGAGGAAGAGGAGATTGTACCTGAGACACCGATAGCTGATATGGGAGAGCAGCCAGCAGAGTTTGTGGACCCAGCATTAGTGATATGGGAGAAACTGAAGCAGGCACTCGTAGAATATCACGAAGTAGGTGGATGGGTCGAGATTTTTGGAGAGTTTGGTTATCCTTGGATTCAGGTGTACATGATTCCGCCCGTAGAAGTTATAGAGATCTATGATGATGAGGAGGTGGTACCGGTTAACCCGGAGATTATAGATGTTTTTGTGCCATCGGATGACGACGATGAGGTGGTCGAGGTAGTAAATATTTCCGATGACGAGTGGATAGTGATTGATAGTGACCCGGAGGAGTAGGGAGGAGGGTGTGTTTAGACTATGTATGTGTATATTATGTAGCCTATAACTTGATTTAGTCAAGTATAGCCTTGTTAGGTAGTATGGTGTGTATGTCTAGTACGCGTATGAAACTGATGTATAATTATAGTGTACTAAGTAGTAGTGATATGAAGTATCATCTTTTGGGAAAAATTCTTTCTATCTTTCTTACTTTCAATTTCGGGGACGAAATTCTTATAAGGGGATGGACTGTAATGTCCCGACTTTTTCGACTGTTTTTAAATCATTTAATAAGGAATAAAAATGAGATTTCTATTTAAAATCAAACTAAAAAGAATTTTTGAAATAAATATATATATATATGTGTATATGCATATGTATAATATTATAATATACGTACTTAATTAAATATTGGGATTTGAGAATATAAAACAAGTAAAAACTTTTAAATAGAAATTCTTATGGAAAAATACATAAGAGAAAATATATACTTCATAAATATCATTTTTGACAAAACAAGGAGTTAAGAACAAGAGGCCTAGAACATGAATAAAATAAGGAGCATTTTGTTCACTTGAATGTAGAGAAGGACTTGATGACAAAACAACAAAAGAATGTTTGTCTCTAACATGAAAACAAATCAGCTACAATACTAGCATATATAAACATTTGCTTTTGATCACCAACAAATATCTAAACAAAAGACAAAAAAAGAAACTACCTAATGAGGCAAAAACATTAAATGAACACTACTTCGAATAGTAATCTAGGATTATGAAACCATTTCCTAAAAATCCTAAAATAAAGTTAGCATGTGCAAGGAAAAAAATATCAGCAAGAGTGAAGACAAGAAATAGGAGTTTTATATTGCTTTGTAATCTAAAAATGAATCCTAGCATTAAATGAAACATACCCAAGACCTTCTAGAAGAACTAACCTATGAACATCCTATTGGTTACAAACGTTAATGAGACAAGTCTTCAATGCATGTCTCCTAAAAATAATGGTCGTAGGAACTATCAATGAGGGGTGAGTCTAAGAGAGTTTTACTGTGTAAAACATGTGCAGAAATTCATTTTTTTAATGCATGAGTACCCCTATAAATACCACTCAAATCCTTCACATTTTTCTCACAAGCAAAACAGAAATTCATCTCTAAAATCTGAAGCATTTTCTGGATCATTTGGAAAGCATTTGGTGAGTGAAACATTTTTGAATTTCCTTGTTTCAAACTTACTGTAAAACAGTTTTGGTTATAGGAAATTTCTAAGTTCTGTTTTGATCATTTCTTGTTACTGTCGACAAGAAGGTATGGTATTAGAACAACCTGATCTCATCTCTATAAACTGAGCTATCATATAGTATGCATCATAGAATGTGTGATTTGATGATTTAATACTTTTGTAAAACCTGTATTGGTGCTCTGGAAAATACAGAACACATACATTTTGATTTACAGAAATGAATGAACCTGTTGCTTCATATTTGATTGTGAGGATCCTGAAATATAGTTCATTCATAACATTATTAGCACCCAAAAATTAAAGAACTGACACAAACATTTTAATTCACAGTTTAACAGACAAGCACAGGTTGATCTCTGTAAACTCGATTTTTCAAATCAAATAAAATATCGTTCTGATTTCATAATTGGAATCTAGATTCAAAATCATGATTTTTAAGAGCGGTTTCACGATTTTTAAGGGTATGTCGAGGGAGAACCAAAGGGTTGAACAGAAAATGGTATTCGGGGGATTTCCGGCGATCGACGGCGTCGGACTTCACGGCGAAAGAATGGAAGGAGCAGATAGGTCCATAGATCATCAGAAAAATATAAAATGATTTTTCAATTGCATGAAATCCGAGAATGAATCGAATATAGGTTTTCTTTAACAATTTGGTGTACTGGTTTTGTGGGGCGTCGTGTGGGGTCCAGGGTGGATCGAGTGGGCCGGAATCTGCGGTGGAGGAGCTGGCAAGGCCGACGAGTTGAACGGTGGAGGTGCGGTTGCATATGGTGGACGGAGGAAGGCAGAACGAGGTGGTTCTCTGATGAACCCATGCGACTGTAGACGAGGTAACTTGGTGAAATCACTGTAGCAGCGAAGAGCATCGGATCGGATGTTGGAGTCAGCTTCCTATGGTGAATTGCGGTTTGTGGGAGTGGTTTTGGTGAACCCACGGTGGCCGACGATGATGTGCACGTGCACGAGCAAGGTGCACAGCAAAATGAAGAAGAAGGAGAAGTACCACTTGGTACTATAGAAAATCATGGTATTAGGAGGAAGTTGAAAATCTGGTACCTTAGTTTTAGAAATGAACATGGCATCTGGGGTGGATCAGTGAGTTTTCATGGGTGCAGGAGGTTTGGCACTGGCACTTTGGTGTTTGGTTAAAGTACCAAGTGGTACTTTCAAAAATTGGCCATGAGCACAAGAGTTTCTCAACAAAATCCTAGTGTTTTTCAAGCTCGGTACTTTGGCAAGTCCGGCACCTCATTATTTCGCCAAAAGTGATTTTAAGTAAAACGATGATTTAAAATTTAAATTATATTTAAATTTAAATCTGAAAATATAAATATAAATAAGTAATTTATTAAATAAAAAGAAGTGTTTTATTTAGTAAAGGTAAGTGGAAAAGAGAAAAAGCTGAAATCAAAACCGACAAGATCGTCGGTAGAAGTCCGATCAAGTTGTGAAATAAAAATCATTCGTGAATAAATGATTTAAATTTATTATTTAAATTATTGATAAATAAAATAATCATGAAGGAAAGAGGATGGAAAGAAAAGGAAAAAGTTCGAAAACATTTCCAAAGCAAATTGACAAAAGAAAAGATCATACTGTGTGCGGAGCACGGGAAATTGTAAAGGACAAACAAAACCACTATTACTTAACCCCTATCAATCTTGTCTAGTTAACATGTTGAATTGGCTAAGTGTTTTCTCAATTACTTAAGCCCACCCTTCTTGTCTTGTTAACATGTTAAGTTGGTTAAGTGTTTCCTTAATTACTTAACCTCACCATTTCTAGCTTAATTGTTCATGTGCTTTAATTAATCAATTAAAGCACCAACCACTCACATTAGACAGGTATTGTTGTGGTTACTGGATATGTCGGTCGGCTCCGGGCAGTTTTACACCACAACTCAGCCTAACCTCGGGCCTTTCTGGGCTTGATGCACTAACCTCTCATATTAGAAAGGTATTGTTGTGGTTACTGGATGTGCCGGGCGGTTCCGGGTAGTTTTATACCACAACTCAATCTAAGCTCGGGTTAGGCATTTTTCTCTTCTCTAATTTACATATTTACAATTTATGTAAATTTTCCGTAAATCAATTTAGCCTAGATCATATTCATTTGTCATGCCAATTAACATACTTATATTCTATACCCAAAACTTGATTTACCTGTCAATTAGCCCAACTTGCAGTTTATACCAATTTAGATTTCCTTTTTCAGTTCATGCCCAATCAAGATTAATATTCCAATTTACAGTTCATGTCAAAACTAGGTTTAATATTCTAGTTTACCGTTTATGTCCAAAACTTGGTTTACATGCCAATTACATACTTTGAGGCCAATTAAAATTTATCAATTTATGCCCAAGTCTAATATTAATGTAAATCATTCGCTATTATAGCTAATTTAGATTATGCCAACATATTTATTATGCCAAATTAACTTAATTAAGCTACGCCCAATCCCCGCATCATATTTGTACGTATAACATGATTTCACAAGTTTTCTAAGTACTCATGAAATGTCACTAACAAAAGGAATAGGGGATAAGCAAAAGAATTGATATAAAAGAATAGGCATGCAAAAATAATGGCTCCAACAGTTTCGATGTACATAATAGTGAATAGGAATAAACTAGCCCGGTTACACACTAAATATGAGATCCAACATAATCAAGGGAATAAGCATAGGTGATTTGGTCCAACATAACGCCAGTTCAAGGTACAACATGATTGGTTAATTGTAACAATGGGAATAGGCATAAGCAGCTAACTACAATAGTTATAGGCAATTAACCACAATAGCCATGGGCGACTAATCACAATAATTTCTTAATCAATGTCATAGGCAACAGTCTCATAGTTATGAATCATAGTCGTGGGCAGTAGTCTCATAGTCACGAATCATAGTCATAGACAATAATTTCAGAGGCAACAGTTTCATAGTCATGGTCTTAGGCAAAGGTCTCATAGTCATAGTCATAGTCATAGTCATAGTCATAGTCATAGGCAATAGTTTCATCACAAGAATATAACATAGGAAAATCGCATGAATAAACATGAATCCACATAGATAAACTAATAGGCACCGTTCTAATATCAGTTTCTCACAAGCCATGACTTCCAATTAATGTTTAAATCGGAAATATAACTGTACTTACAAAATATAGGCAAGTCTTATTTTTCTGAAATTTGTTTTCTGAAGCTGAATACCTTTCCTTTGATGTCGATTAGTGTAACAAACCGAAAAATATGAACCAGTTTAAAAAAATTTAAATTGGCTATTTTAGTGGATTTCTAATATTTAAAATAAATATTTTAAATAATAACAATGAGAAGTAAGTTTGAATCGATGTTTGAAAATGAATATAACTATTTCTAATTATAAACAAGGCCTGAAATGGCCCGGTTGTTTCAAAATTTGAATTCAAACTTTGACTGACTGTACCGGGAGCAAATCAAAACGGATTTTAGTGAAACCAAAAATATTTAAACCTGTTAGTCAATATCTTTCTAAAGAATCTGAAAAATCGAAGTTTCGTAGCGGGAAGCCACGATTATGGCCAAATGAATTTTCAGAAAAGTCGCTATAGAATTTATATAGGCCGTGAAAATGGCCATTTTGCAAACGACCTCGGAATTCGAAGAAAACACTTTTCTTGGATACGGGATGTCAAATTATTGCTAGGTTTCAAATTTCATAATTTCTAAAGCTAGTATATGAGCGTGGCAAAGGGAAATGTGTTTTGTCGATTTCTATTAAATTGGATCGACCAGAAAAGGGCCCTTTTTCAAACGGCCTCAGAATTCGACGAAACTAGTTTTGTTGGGACCGTATCGTCAAAACATAGCTAGATTTATTTTTCGGGAATTTTTAGAATCTGTATGTGGCCCCGGCAAATTGAAATGTACGTTCAAATTAAATATTGAATGTTTTATATTTCAATTTGAAGGAAAACTTACTAAAACAGTCGAATGGGCCTACGAAACATATTCCATTGTGTTCGGAATGGGGGTATCTTGATAGGTACGAAAGTCGTTGGGTTTGGATTGGAGTTCGCATGAGATGAGGGGTATTTTTGGATTTTTAAAATTTATAAATAAAATTAAAAAATCTGATAGGCCAATCACTTTTCTCTCTCCCCATCAAACCTTCAGATCGAAGGCGGAAAACAGCTCAATCCATCCCATCCATTTTGTGGCCAAACCACTTCGATTCAAACCTCGGCCCAGTTGAGGATTCTGAAGAGCTCGGCGAGAGCTTCAAATCCATTCCCACCACCATCAGTTTCGTCGCCAGTTGGAGGAGAATCACCTCTGGGAAGGTGCGACCTTTCAACCGCCGCCGCCGATGGTAGGGACCACTGAGTGGGCCCACTCCACCGCGCGCAGGTGTGCCCTCCGCCCCCCTTCGACGCTGCGTAGCCCGATTGTCCAACCCCTTCACGGATTTCACGAAAAATCAATACCTAGTTTCGAACCAGTTCTGAGAGGTAACGGTTTAAATTATATTAAATTATTTAATAGCACTTTAAAGCGCTACGGTTTATGATTTCACTGTAAAAATCATATAATTTTCGTTTCTTGACGAAATTCAGTGAAACAAGAGACAATGGACTCGTGAGGACGCCTTCTACATTCTAGAAGAGACTAGATATTTTTCTGAGCCTTCTGCTATTTTTGGTGGAGTAGAACTCAATGTTAGATTTCTGAATTATAAACGATATGGAAATGACGATGTATAAATTATATATTCGAAGTATGAGTTATATAAGCGTTGTACACCTCATGTATAAGCATTGTATAAGTTGTATGATCGATGTATAAGTTATATATGCATTGTAAAAATTATATATGTGTTGAAATAGAAGTGAAATATACTTATGTAAATAAATATATATATATATATATACGCCCCTCGTCCACAAACCATGGACGATATTTATTAGTTGTGATTGAGGTGAAAATTGGTAGATAGCGAATGGTTGATTAGAATTGTTAGTGGTTGAAATTGATTGATTATGGTTGAAAAATACCCATTTGTGGTTGAGAATTATTTGGTTGAAACCACATAGGATTAGTTTGTGGAAAAGAAAAAAAAACATGCCGCCTGCGTGCGAACTAGATGCATGAAATCCCCATTGTCAAAAGTTGCTAGGCTTTAAGGTAGAGCGAGGAGCCATACTAGGGACGGTCCTGGTTTTAACTACCCTGCCGTTATGCTGCCGAAATTTTCTGAAATATTTCTGTGTTTGATTTATATTCATGTGTTGTATGTTGGAATTAAAGTCATGTGTTGAATGTTGAAATAAAATTCATGTGTTGAATGTTGATATAAAATTCATGTGTTGAATGTTGAAATAAATTCGTGTGTTGAATGGAGTTCGTGTATTGAATAAATTCTTTGAAAAATAAAAATAACTTTTTTTACCTTATATATAAACTATATAAAATAACCGTGTTTTGAAATAAATTGTTTTGCAATAAAAATAACCTTTTTTTAACCTTATATATAAACTATATAAAATAATCATGTTTGAAATAAATTGTTTTGCAATAAAAATAAAATTTTTACCTTATATATAAACTATATAAAATAATCGTGTTTTGAAATAAATTGTTTTGCAATAAAAATCACATTTTTACTATATATATAAACCATAGAAAATAATCATGTGTTGAATGTTGAAACGAAATTCATGTGTTGAATGTTGGAACGAAATTCATGTGTTGAATAGAAATTCATGTGTTGAATAGAAATTCCTATGTGGAAATAAAATAAACAAAATTCATGTGTTGAAATAAATATCTGTTAGATAAAAATATCGTTTTTATCAAATATGTGAAGTGAAAATGGTTTTGAAATCGAAAAATCGATTATATATATATATATATATATATATATATAATTAAAATATATCGAATAACAAAGCTGCAGTTCGTGTTTTGAAACTGTGATTTCAAATGATTAGTGTGGGAGATCCGACCATCGGATTTTCCCGAAACCAAAATCGTTGGGTTCGCTTTGGAAATATCTTTCCAACGATACCCACTTTGTGAAAATCCAACGGTTGGATTGTCTGGAATGTTCAATTCAAATCTAAAGAAAAACAGCGCCAGATCCGATTATATATATATATATAATTAAAATAAATCGAATAACGACGCTGCAGTTCGTATTTTGAAATCGAAACTTCAAACGAGTGTACCGGGAATCCGACCGTCGGATTTTTCCCAAATCTGAAACCGTTGGATTCGTTTTAAAAAGATCTTTCTAATGATATAAAATTTGTGAAGATCCAACGGTTAGATTTTCAGGTATGTGTAAATCAAATCTGAAGAAAAACAGCGCCATGGCCGCGTTATGGCCTGAAGCGTCGTTTGAATAAATTGTCTATGTTTAAATAAATAAAAAAAGCGATAAATCGTTATAAAATATTATAAACGATATGGAATGGTACTAAACTGAATTTACCTGGTTAGTGGATATTTGATGGTTGAATGTGTGTGGCGTGAATTGTTGTCAAATAATTTAACCATTAAAATAAATTGATTTAAATTCAAAATATACGTGAATTATTTGAAAAGGCCGAGTTAAATCTCATTTCAAATAATTTATCGGCGATAAGAAGTCGATGATGAAGACGGTGGTTGAAGAACAGAGATCATCACCTCCGTTGGATGGTAACTGATGTCTTGATTGGGAGGCATTCCGAAATATAGATAATAAGTGGTGATCGTCTAGACGTGCGTGGAGATCGATGGGTATGCGAGGTATATAGTGGCTCCGGTTTCGTTCAGATCCAGAACGAACTTGCAAATGGACTGTGTGTCTAACATTGGATTTTGTTCTGTGCTGATTGATCTCTATTAAATATATATCTATTTGGCGGTGGAGAATTTATTCTCTTGCTTAACGCCCTTCTCTGAGACGTACG
This sequence comes from Allium sativum, assembly GCA_030737875.1. NCBI lineage: Eukaryota > Viridiplantae > Streptophyta > Magnoliopsida > Asparagales > Amaryllidaceae > Allium > Allium sativum. The sequence goes on from CM060916.1 coordinate 321,420,248, forward strand.
AGCTCAGGGGTTATATATTGATAGAAATCAGTCGCATAGCATGAATTGCCTGTGTGGCATGCCTAAGTGGCAGATGATCAAGGCTTCTGTTGAAAAGCAAAGTCTTGTGGTTAATGATCAAAGCACAGCCTGTGTGGCATAGCTTTGTGTATAATGTGAATTCGTGAGCCTCACACACCGGTATGAACCATAAACGGGAGAGGACATCAGGGAGGACATGCGTTTCTTTCCAGCTAGAGGTGGTGTCGGTGCTTAAACTGGCTGACATTTATATTTTTTTTCACCTGTGTGGTTGTTGCTGTGGCGAGGCGCCTCGGATATATCGGTGACTATGTGTAGCCGATGGAGTCATTCGTTGGCTCATTTCTGCCCCAAAGGGTAGGGAAACGCGGTGTTCAGGCATAATAATCCACATAGGTGGACCGGCCCTGACGATCCAAGGCTTGCCTGCGCGCTTGCCTGAGGGGCGGGCTAGAGCATCTCGAATTCGGTAAGGACTATCTTTTGCCTTGGTTCATTACGAAAATCCAATTTCCAAATACGTGACTGTGCGGTTTTGATTGTATACCTATGTATGGCGACATGATATATGGTACCTATGCCGTCTATGATTGATACTTATGATTTGAAATTGTTTTTCAAACATATAAACACTAGTAGTAATATCAAATGCTTTTGTTTTATTCGTATCAAGCATATTTTGGCCATTATAAGGTAAAAACTCTATCCTTCGGTTTGCGTTGCATTGTGTGATGGAAACTGAGTCTTATAATGGCTTCATTTTTATAAAAAGCATTGCGATGTTTAAAGGATTTACTTGTTCTAAAGCACTGGCAATCCAATGGAGTAAACCCGTTCCGCGAAAGTGGGGTGGTCCTGTGATTGGCCATATTATAAAATGTGTTAAGTAGATTTCTCATACCAGTCCCATGACTGACTCGTAGTTTGTTTCACTTGCAAACTCGGGTGCCCCTCTTTCTACATGGACAACCTTGTATTCAGGTTTTAGCAGGCCCTTTCTGGATTGCTGGAGCTGAAGATGGAATCTATCATTTATCTCTTTTATGCTGTTCAGCTCCTATTTTACATATTATGTTTGTTTTCCGCTGTAGACATTTATGTATAGCTAAACTGTATTTGTACTAAGTATGATCCTGTATACTGTGTTACTTTGATGATCCAGTGTATTATTTGTACATTATCTGGTGTATTTATTTTATTATGTTCAGCTATTATCTGTTTATGGGTTATATTCCAAAGATTACCCTTGCCACCATCCTACGGGGTTTTGGGGTCGTCACTACGTGGTACCAGAGTGTGGTTAAGTTTACTTCTGGAATATAACATATTAGTGAACTCGTCAGATATAGAACTAGTAGTGTTCTAGGATGAATAACTCGTTACAGATAGGATCAATAATATCCTAGTATGAGTATAGCAGAATCAGAATAACTCGTTAGAGATGGGGTCAGAAATGCCCCAGAACGAGTTGAGATTCATATGTTTATAAATAACGTATTTGTGATTATATATATATATATTCTGGTTTTAGAAATATGATTTTTGAATATAAAAAGAGTATATGAATCAATTAGTATATTTTTGAAAAGTTAAAAACAAATTGATTGTTGTTTGTGTGATGTGATTGTGGATTTGATTAATTTAATTATTAGAATGATAGTTAATTAAATCAAGTATTGGACTGATTTAAAAATAGATAGAAATATATACATGTGCATTATATATGTTTGAACAGGTAAATGGATTAGTTGATGAGTAAAGAATTTATTTGCATGCCCGACAAATAGGTAAACCTTAATGAGTTGGAAGCGCAATTTTATTATATCAACTCCTGTGAATGTCATTGGATGCGGAGTGCTGGTTGTTCTGTGTGTAATAATAAATGTCGCCTTAGGATAGTAACAATTAATTTTGAACTACACTACATTGCATACTTCCTGAAGATAGGCATACTTCATCATATACCACATAAGAATTTGGAGCATGTGTGACGAGGTTGAAGATTTATCATACGAGCGAGAGGCTTGCATGGCGATGACTATATAATACAGGTTGAACTGATGACTGATATGGACCATATAAAATTTAACGGTAAATTTCTAGATTAATAAAAACCCCATACGGGTCTGGAGATGACAATAAACACGTCTCTGTGGTCATTAAGGCACAAAAACCATTTATAGGGTGACGAGAATTTATTCTCTGGAGTTATGTTCTATACACACTGTGGACACCGGAATATATCACTACAAATATGTGCATGCTTATTAGGATTTATTGGGTACCTAATATGGCCCAATAAATTTCCAAACCCCTCCCAATACAAAGGAGGTTATGGCGAAATTTTTCGAAAATTTAGGGTGTTAGCCAAATTTTTGAAGAATTTGAAAATTCTTAGAAACTGAAAAGTTGAAGAATGGAAGCCAGATTGAAAGTAGAGTTGATTCATTAAACCACTTTCGACTTTGTTCCTTTTCGGGGACGAAAAGTTTTAAGTGAGGGAGATTGTAACAACCCGGAAAATCTAAACCAGTTTAAAAAAAAATTAAATTGGCTATTTTAATGGATTTCTAATATTTAAAATAAATATTTTAAATAATAACGACGAAAAGTAAGTTTGAATCGATGTTTGAAAATGAATATAATTATTTCTAATTATAAACAAGGCCTGAAATGGCACGGTAGTTTCAAATTTTGAATTCAAACTTTGACTAACTGTACCGGGTGCAAAACAAAATGGATTTTAGTGAAACCCAAACTATTTAAATCTGTTAGTGAATATCTTTCTAACGAATCTGAAAAATCAAAGTTTCGTAGCGGGAAGTCAAGGTTATGGCCAAATGAATTTTCAGAAAGGTCGCTATAGAATTTATATAGGCCGTGAAAATGGCCATTTTGCAAATGACCTCAGAATTCGACGAAACCAGTTTTGTTGGATCCGGGATGTCAAATTATTACTAGGTTTCAAATTTCATAATTTTCGAAGCTAGTATGTGAGTGTGGCAAAGGGAAATGTTTTTGGTCGATTTCTATTAAATTGGATCGACCAGAAAAGGGCCATTTTTCAAACGGTCTCAGAATTCGACGAAACAAGTTTTGTTCGGACCGTATCGTCAAAACATAGCTAGATTTATTTTTCGGGAACTTTTAGAATCAGTATGTGCCCCCGGCAAATTGAAATATACGTTCAAATTAAATATTGAATGTTTTATATTTTAATTTGAAGGAAAACCGACTGAAACAGTCGAATGGGCCTACGAAACATATCCCATTGTGTTCGGAATGGTGTTATTTAGCTAGGGACGATAGTCGTTGTGTTTTGATTGGAGTTCGCATGAGATAAGGGGTATTTTTGTATTTTTAAAACTTATAAATAAATAAATAAATCTGATAGGCCAAACATTTTTCTCTCTCCCCGTCAAACCTTCAGATCGAAGGCGGAAAGCAGCTCAATCCTTCCCATCCATTTTCTGGCCAAACCACTTCGATTCAGACCTCGACCCAGTTGAGGATTTTGAAGAGCTCGACGAGAGCTTCAAATCCATACCCACCACCATCAGTTTCGTCGCCAGTTGGAGGAGAATCACCTACGGGAAGGTGCGGCCTTTCAACCGCCGACGGAAGGGACCACCGAGTGGGCCCACTCCACCGCGCGCAGGTGCACCCTCCGCCCCCCTTCGATGCTGCGTAGCCCGATCGTCCAACCCTTTCACAGATTTCGCAAAAAATAATACCTAGTTTCGAACCAGTTCTGAGAGGTAACGGTTTAAATTATATTAAACTATTTAATAGCACTTTAAAGCGCTACGGTTTATGATTTCACTATAAAAATCATATCTTTTTCGTTTCTTGACGAAATTCAGTTAAACAAGAGACAGTGGACTCGTGAGGACGCCTTCTACATTTTAGAAGAGACCGGATATTTTTCCGAACCTTCTGCTATTTTTGGTGGAGTGGAACCCAATGTGAGATTTATGAATTATAAACGATATGGAAATGATGATGTATAAATTATATATTCGAAGTATGAGTTATATAAGCATTGTACACCTCATGTATAAGCGTTGTATAAGTTGCATGTTCGATGTATAAGTTATATATGCGTTGTAAAAATTATATATGTGTTGAAATAGAAGTGAAATATACTTATATATATACGCCCCTCGTCCACAAACCATGGACGATATTTATTGGTTGTGATTGGTGTGAAAATTGGTTGATAGCGAATGGTTGATTAGAATTTTTGTGGTTGAAATTGATTGATTGTGATTGAAAAATACCCGTTTCTGGTTGAGAATTATTTGGTTGAAACCACATAGGATTTGTTTGAGGAAAAAAAACATGCCGCCTGCATGTGAACTAGATGCATGAAATCCCCATTGTCAAAAGCTACGAGTCTTTAAGGTAGAGCGAGGAGTCGTACTAAGGACGGTCCCGGTTTTAACTACCTTGCCGTTATGTTGCCGAAAATTTCTGAAATATTTCTATGTTTGATTTATATTCATGTGTTGAATGTTGGAATTAAAGTCATGTGTTGAATGTTGAAATAAAATTCATGTGTTGAATGTTGAAGTAATATTCATGTGTTGAATGTTGAAATAAATTCATGTGTTGAATGGAGTTTGTGTATTGAATAAATTCTTTGAAAAATAAAAATAACTTTTTTTACCTTATATATAAACTATATAAAATAATCGTGTTTTGAAATAAATTGTTTTGCAAAAAAAATAACCTTTTTTTACATTATATATAATGTATATAAAATAATCGTGTTTTGAAATAAATTGTTTTGCAATAAAAATAACATTTTTACCTTATATATAAACTATATAAAATAATCGTGTTTTGAAATAAATTGTTTTGCAATAAAAATCACATTTTTACTATATATATAAACTATAGAAAATATTCATGTGTTGAATGTTGAAACGAAATTCATGTGTTGAATGTTGAAACGAAATTCATGTGTTAAATAGAAATTCCTATGTGGAAATAAAATCAACAAAATTCATGTTTTGAAATAAATATCTGTTAGATAAAAATATCGTTTTTATCAAATATGTGAAGTGAAAATGGTTTTGAAATTGAAGAATCGATTATATATATATATATATATATATATATATATATATAAAATATATCGAATAACGAAGCTGCAGTTCGTGTTTTGAAACCGTGATTTCAAACGATTAGTGCGGGAGATCTGACCGTCGGATTTTCCCGAAACCAAAACCGTTGAGTTCGCTTTGGAAATATCTTTCCAAAGATACCCACTTTGTGAAAATCCAATGGTTGGATTGTCTGGAATGTTCAATTCAAATCTGAAGAAAAACAGCGCCAGAATCGATTATATATATATATATATATATATATATATAATTAAAATAAATCGAATAACGACGCTGCAGTTCGTATTTTGAAATCGAAACTTCAAACGAGTGTACCGGGAGATCCGACCGTCGGATTTTCCCAAAACTGAAACCTTGGATTCGTTTTGGAAAGATCTTTCTAATGATATAAAATTTGTGAAGATCCAACGGTTAGATTTTCTGATATGTGTAAATCAAATCTGAAGAAAAACAGCGCCACGGCCACGTTATGGCCTGAAGCGTCGTTTAAATAAATTGGCTATGTTTAAATAAATAAAAATAGCGATAAATCGTTATAAAATATTATAAACGATATGGAATGGTAATAAACAGAATTTACTAGGTTTAGTGGATATTTGATGGTTAAATGTGTGTGGCGTGAATTGTTGTCGAATAATATAACCATTGAAATAAATTGATTTAAATTCTAAATATACGTGAATTATTTGAAAAGGCCGAGTTAAATCTCATTTCGAATAATTCATCGGCGATAAGAAGTCGATGATGAAGATGGTGGTTGAAGACCAGAGATTTTCACCTCGGTTGGACGGTAACTGATGTCTTGATTGGGAGGCATCCCGAAATATAGATTATAAGTGGTGATCAACCAGACCTACGTGGAGATCGATGGGTATGCGTGGTATATAGTGCCTCCGGTTTCGTTCAGACCCAGAACGAACTTGCAAATGGATTGTTTGTTCGACATTGGATTTTGTTCTGTGCTGATTGATCTCTATTAAATATATATCTATTTGGCGGCGGATAATTTATTCTCTTGCTTAACGCCCTTCTCTGAGACGTACGAGCTCAGGGGTTATATATCGATAGAAATCAGTCACATAGCGTGAATTGCCTATGTGGCACGCCTAAGTGGCAGATGATCAAGGCTTCTGTTGAAAAGCAAAATCTTGTGGTTGATAATCAAAGCACGGCCTATGTGGCATAGCTTTGTGTATAACGTGAATTCGTGAGACTCACACCCCGGTATGAACCAGAAACGGGAGAGGACATCAGGGAGGACATGCATTTCTTTCTAGCTAGAGGTGATGCCAGTGCTTAAACTAGCTGACATTTATATTATTTTCACCTGTGTGGTTGTTGCTGCTGCGAGGCGCCTCGGATATATCGATGACTATGTGAAGCCGATGGAGTCATTCATTGGCTCATTTACGCCCCGAAGGGTGGGGAAACGCAGTGTTCAGGCATAATAATCCACATCAGTGGACCGGCTCTGACGATCCAAGGCTTTCCTGTGCGCTTGCTTGAGGGGCGGGCTAGAGCGCCTCGAATTCGGTAAGGACTATCTTTTACCTTGGTTCATGACGGAAATCCAATTTCCAAATACGTGATTGTGCAGTTTTTATTGTATACCTATGTACGGCGACATGATATATGGTACCCATGCTGTCTATGATTGATACTTATGATTTGAAATTGTTTTTGAAACATATAAACACTAGTAGTAATATCAAATGCTTTTGTTTTATTCGTATCAAGCATATTTTGGCCATTATAAGGTAAAAACTCTATCCTCCGGTTTACGTTGCATTGTGTGATGGGAACTGACTCTTATAATGGCTTCATTTTTATAAAAAGCATTGCGATGTTTAAAGGATTTACTTGTTCTAAAGCACTGGCAATCCAATGGAGTAAACCCGTTCCGCGAAAGTGGGGTGGTCCTGTGATTAGTCATATTATAAAATGTGTTAAGTAGATTTCTCATACCAGTCCCATGACTGAATCGTAGTTTGTTTCACTTGCAAACTCGGGTGCCCCTCTTTCTACATGGGCAGCCTTGTATTCAGGTTTTAACAGGCCCTTTCTGGATAGCTGGAGCTGAAGATGGATTCTATCATTTATCTCTTTTATGTTGTTCAGCTCCTATTGTACATATTATGTTTGTTTTCCGCTGTAGACATTTATGTGTAGCTGAACTGTATTTGTACTAAATATGATCCTGTATACTGTGTAACTCTGATGAAGATGTTTATCCAGTGTATTATTTGTACATTATCTGTTGTATTTATTTAATTCTGTTCTGCTATTATCTGTTTATGTGTTATATTCCAAAGATTACCCTTGCCACCGTCCTACGGGGTTTTGGTGTCTTCACTATTAATCGTTCTTTTAATTCTATTCAGATTTGAAGAAGATGCACTAGTTCTAGCTTAGATTTCAGAAGATTAGCGACGCCATTCTTATTTTTAATTAGAATAGAGGTAGAGTATAGGCAGAATGAAATTATGTGGAGAGAAAGCTAGTTTTAGGGGTGTTTAAATAGGTTACAGCTCACGAATCCAGTCAGAAAGGCGTCCAGGTGCAGAAAAATGGATCTGTCTCCGGATCTGGAAAAAGGGGGAGTGAGGTCGACCTTAAGGTCAACCCTAGTGTCGACCTGTTTACCCAGGTCGACCCCCAGGTCGACCCTAGTGTCGATCTGGGTCCTGGCCGGGAATTTTCCCGCCCAGTCCGAGTGTCTATTTTGAATTTCAAAATCTGAATTTTTGAATTTCGGGCAGGTTTTTATTGAAATTTCCGAAGGCCATGTCTTCTTCATACGGAGTACGATTTACGCAAACTTGGACTCTATTCCAAGTAGAATTTCGACACGAACGCAATGTCATAACCCCTTTCCCTTAATTTTTTGTTACAATTTAATTATTCTCTGATTTGTTACTTAACGTATTTCCTGAAAAATATGGGGAGTTACATAAATGTTTTAACAAATAATTTTTTTTAAGGGAAGGAATAGTTATTTGAAAAAAATAGTGTAAATATATATATATAATAAAATTATTTAACTAAAAATCATTCCTTTCTTTCGAGCTTCAATATTTGAATCTAAACTCTAGTCTCAATGGAGTTTGCCTAGCCCAATGGCTTGTCCCAAACCCATTCCAAACCCATTTCCAAACTCAAGGATTCAAAACATACCCGTATTAAGTTTAAAACACTCCAAGTATCCTCGATTATCTTTATTCCAATATTAAATTCAATAAGAATTTATTAAATCCGAGTCTGCCCAATCCTTGAATCCTAATCTAAATTTTGAATCTTTAAAACTTCAAATTCACTTTGGGAAAAAATTTCTTAATCATTTCAAATAACATTCAAGATTCAGACATTAAAAGAAAGATTAAAAAATTTATTGACATCGACACATTCCTTTAAATGAATTTTCCCTCAAATAGAATTTCAAATATTTAAATCATTTAACCAACCGATGTCCATATATAATTGGCTACCCTATGGCCAAGTGATTTTAAATTTAATTTCTCGATATTCAGGGATGGATCTATCATTTCAATCCAAATCAGGGTCACAGAGATTTATCATTTAACTCTGTGTTCTTAATTTATTTAAATCGATTAATCCTGGGTTCATTAGATGCCCGTAACATCAAGGGTAAATGGGATTAACTGTCAATGATGAGCACACAACAGCCATATACTGAAATAAATAACATTTCAAACAATACTCATTCAGAAAATCGCCTAAAATATCCATCACATCCATTTGTCCCATTAATCAGTATTAATTTGTTCTACGGTTTTGCAAGGATCGGAAATCCCAACTAGTAATTTAATTAAATTAAATAACTAATTATCGACCTAAATTTTCAGATTAATATACTTACATGTCATTTTTAAGCAGCCCATCACAAATCAAACACAACCATGCAACCAAACTTATTTCGTATTTAATTTAACAAATATGGGAATAATTCAGTAATTCAAAAGTGAAAATCACTTACCTTCGGGTTCTTAATTGATTAATCATTCAATTAAAGGCCAAAAATTTACGGTCTCCAAACGCATCCAGGTTAGTGCCAAAACGTCTGCAATTCCGCCATGATCCCAACGCAACAAACCGCGTCCAAATCCGAGTCAGTATGTAAAAGTTATCAGTGTTCTGCCCTTTCTAATTTTGAATATATATAGATTAATTAAATAAATTTCTCACCCAATTGGGCTTTGATACGTCAGCTCTTCAAAGATACTCTCGCTCCTTCTTCCCTTCTGCTACAGTAAACCACGAACGAAATAACCCATCCGCACCCGCTACTTTGACCAACGTTTTCTTCCTCCTCCGGCCGAATTAGAACCCGAGACCACCACCAAAAGAAAGCTCATCGAAAACCGCGTCGGATTACACCCTTGACCGCAACTCCGGTAGCCCCTAGCTCCTACGACGACGAGAGGACCCAACGGGTTTCTAAACCCTAAAATGTGAAATTTGAACTCCATACTTGATTTCATTCAAATCGACTATCACTAATAGGTTTGTATGCTCCTTCTCCTCCAAACCCATATCCTTGATTCTTAAATTAGCTCGTAAATCAAAAAACCTAAATATGAACCCTAGGTTTCAAAAAACAGACAGTTTGACCTTGATTTCCGGCCAACTGGTGCATTGCATGTCGAAACTGAGTACACCCGTAGGTTCATATCATCGAGGCCTTAGATCTGACATATAATTTGTTGGGTTTCGAAGAGATTTGATTTTAAACTCCGTATTTTTCATTTAGAGAGGGATTTGATTAATTTCTTTCTGCCATTCGAGAAAGAGTCGGTGGAGAAAATATACGTATGTTGAAAAATGGCTGAGGTGTAGTAGAGGGTTTTATTCATATAATTATAGAAGGCCCAAATGTTAAACCACCCAATTATCCATCTACATTGATTCCTTTCACGCTTTCTCTCGTACGGTCAAACGGTAAGTCGGAATGTAACGCAAATTAAAATCTTATCACATCTCACCATTCCGGTTCCGATGAGACTTGTTTCGCCTGATTCCGAGATAGTTACCAAAACTGTTAAATTTCACAATAAATTAAATAAATAAAATATTCAATTATTAGATTAACTGTTTTGATTCAAATTAAATATTCATTAAATACAAATTTAATCAAATTATAACTTAAATCAACTCTATAAATAAATTTCACACATTTTTTTAAAAAAATTCTTAATTTGATTAATTGAAATTTTAATTTTAATTTTAGTTATTTAACGACTTAAAATTCCACCATTTCCAATTTTAATTTGAATCCCACTTTTAAATTAACTCACTCACATTAATTTAAATATTCAAATTTCAAATTACTGCCTTTCTACATAAAACTAAATTTAAAGAACCTATTTATACTCAATTCAAAAAAAAATCACCATCATTTGAAAATTAACAAAACTCGATTTTTATCAAATATTGTTCCATTTAATTCATTTTAAATTGAAAACTAAATATAGATAAAATATAGGTTGTTACATAAACTTCAATTGAATTTACAGAATCCAATATAAGTCGGATTTTTGTAAAACAAGAAACGTTCGGATCTATTTGATTATAATTTTCTAATGAAAGAGAAAAATGGAGTTTCCGCCTAATAGATTGTGAGTTATGTCCAAATCAAAATTTTTAATAGTCGCTATTGAATCGTATATAAATTATAACGATTTATTATATAAAAAAATTGATTTTAAATAATCCGAACATTGTTTTAATTTGAAATAGCGAGTTTAAAATCCAAATTAGATTATTTGTATGTTATATAACTTCCTGTTTGGATATATATATATATATATATATATGATAATAAGAATTTATTATCAATAGACTTAATTATATAAATTGATATATATTTATATATATTATCGATTTAATTAAACGGTTAAGAGTAGCCTATTTTCAAAGTAATGTGAATATCTCGAGTAAGGCACGTGTTAAGATTGGATCAACATTTTTCCGGACTGTCATATTGCATATAAAAGAATACCTATATGTTAAAATATCATATCATCAAATCTTTAACGGTCAAAACAAAATCCTCGGAATTTATCACGGTCAAATCACGAATCTCAGAAATCTCAGCACAGTAAAATCTCGTCCATAATCTCAAGAAATGATCACATACCATGTAACAACACGGAATTTGGGGCCAATTTAAAATTTTTATTTTAGAAATTTTAATGAATTTAGAACATTTAAAATGGTTTATTTTAAATAATAACGATGGAAAAATTTATTTTAATTGAAGTTAAAATGAATAAATTTAATATAATTATAAAAGGAGTTTAAAATAGCGCTGTAGTTTGAAAATTTGAATTTGAATTTTAACCGAATGTACAGGATTCATTTTATATCAGAATTGAGCGAAATCAAAAATATTTAAATCTGTTTAATCATGCCTTTCTAACGAATCTGAAAAATTGAAATTTTGTTTTATAAATAAAAAGTTATGGCCAGTTTAAAATTTAGAAAAGTCGCTATAGAAATTTTATATATTTTAAAATAATATATAGCCCTTAAAAATAATCATTTTGCAAACGACCTCTGTTTTCGACGAAACCACTTTTGTTGGAACAGGAATGTCAAATTATTTTTAAGTTTAATTTTTCAGATTTTTTCGAATTAATATGTGAGCGTGGCAGAAGAAAATTTGTTTTGACCATTTTAGTCAAATTTAATCGAATTGAAAATGGCTATTTTTCAAACAATCTCTAAATTCGACAAAATATAAATTGATTTATATTTTAAATTAAAGAAAAACATATTGTAACAACTAAATTGGGTTACGAAACATATTCCATTGCGTCTGGGATGGGGGTTATTAGCTAGAGGCAACACTCGTTGGGTTTCATTTGGAGTTCGTATAGGTTAACAGGCTTTTTTTTGAATTAAATAATTAAATAAATAAAATACCAATCATAATACTATATAAATACCACCGTATGTACGCTGTATACAGTAAACCCTAAACCTAATACGTCAGCCACCATCCCTTTCAATGAACGCCCATAACATCCCAAATTGATTCATTAAATTATCCAAATCCATACATTAATCCCTGAATTCATAATGGGAAAATCGTTCAGCATATCGAGCTCTTTCATTTGAGCGATGGAGATGGGTTTTAAAGCAGTGTGGTCCTCGAATTTCCATGCCAAAGGGGTGGCGCTTGGATCTGTTTTCACGAGGCTAAGGGGGTGCGAGCTGGAGGAGGTTCGGCGCGTGGAGAAGGCGAGGTCAGGGCGTTCGTGTGGAGGCATCGGATGGACGGTGGACGGCCTGGAGGAGCGGGCGCAGGGGGATTGTCGAGGCCGATGATGGGTTCAAGTGGGAACAGAAGAACGACGTCATACAGTAAGGTGGAAGAAAGGATTAGTGTTTAATTATATTTAATTAATAATTTACTTAATTATTAAAGTTTAAAGTCCTATAACTTTGTCGTATTAAGTCAGAATCAAACGAATTCAAATCCATTGGAATCACAACGATGAGATCTACGTGATGGAACCAACCCGGACCAAAACTGAGCATGTTGAAAATTCAGACTATAATCAATGTGGGAAATTCTATCCTTTTATTTATTAGTTAAAATTTCTTAATAATAAATGTAGTGTTACTCATACGCTATAATACTCTGCTGAATGCCACATATGGTTCGATATGTGATTTGCGTGTTCTGTCAATCAGTTAAGGTTAACATTTGTGAGATTTCTATTTAAAAAATTTAATTTATTATTTATTGCAATGTGAAATTCAGTTATCTGAGGTATAAAATTTGAATTAATGGTTTGTGAATATCTACTAGATTGAATTGTGTATGCTAGAAAAATATTCATGTTGAATAAAATTTGTTTAAACAATAAAAATTATATTTTTATTGTATATATGAAGATAAAAATGTTCATGTTAAAATATAAAAATTGTTATACCAATAAAAATTCATTTTTATTTGTCATGATAAGATATAGAAATTTGTGTATAAATTAAAACCCCTCTTTATTTGTCATGTTGAATATAAAAGTTGTTATGAAAATAAAAAGATTCTTTTATTTATACATATATAATATAGGATGGTGTAGACAAATAAACTATTCTTTTTATTTGTCATCAAAAACATAAGATGTGTTATAAAAGAATTATAGACATATACATATGACAAAATTGTCTTTTATTTTGTCGCTAGAATTATAAGCATGTTATTTGGTTGAATTAGAAATGTTAGAATATATATGTCATTTTGTTAGAAATAAAATTGTTGTCAAATAAAAACATTTCTTTTTATTTGCCCGGTTTAACATAGAAATTGTAAACAAATAAAAATGTTTTTTTACTTGTCATATTGGGATTAATTTGTTGTCAAATACAAATATTCATTTCTATTATATAAAAAGTTAGCGACACAAAATTGTCATTTTGTTATATAAAAGAAAATTAGCGACACAAAATTGTCATTTTGTTATATAAAATGTTAGCAACACAGAATTGTCACTTTTGTCAAATTAAATGGAAATTCTATGTAATAACCCGAAAAATCCAGGCCAGTTTAAAATTTTTATTTTGGCAATTTTAGCGAATTTTGAACATTTAAATTGAATTATTTTAAATAATATCGACGAGAAATTTATTTTGAATAGAATTCGATGTATATAATTATATACGTCGTCGTTAGAATATAAATAATTTTATATAATTATAAAAGGAATTGAAAATGGCGCGGTAGTTCGATAATTCGATTTCAAACTTCAATTGAATGTACCGGGTGCAAAACAATCCGGATTTTAGCGAAACCAAAAATAATAGGATCGAATTGATAATATCTTTCCAATAAATCCGAAAAATTGAAATTTCATAGCGGGAATCAAAAGATATGTCCAGATGAAAATTCTGAATAGTCGCTATGGAATTCAGGCCCTTAAAAATGGTAATTTTGCAAACGACCTCGGATTTCGACGAAACAACTTTTGTTGGATCCGCAGTGTCAAATTATTGCTAAGTTTCAAATTTCATAATTTTTCGAATCAATATGTGAGCGTGGCAAAGGAAAACGCGTTTGACCAGTTTAAGTTGATTTTAAACGACTGGAAAATGGCCATTTTTCCAACGGTCTCAGAATTCGACGAAACTAGTTTTGTTAGGACCGTATCGTCAATACAAAGCTAGAAAATATTTTTCGGGGATTTTTAAAGTTCGAATGTGACCCCGGTAAATTGAAATGCGCGTTCAAATTCAATATATAGAGTTATATGTTGATTTTGATGGAAACTGATCGAAACGATCAAATCAACTTACGATACGTATCCCATTGTGTTCGGAATGGGGGTAAAACTGTAATAACCTGGAAAATCTGGGCCAGTTTAAAATTTTTATTTTGGCAATTATAGCGAATTTTGAATATTTAAGATGAATTATTTTAAATAATATCGACGAGAAATTTATTTTGAATATAATTCGAACGTATATATTATACGCGTCGTCGTTAGAATATAAATATTTATATATAATCATAAATAGAATTGAAAATGGCGCGGTAGTTCGATAATTCGATTTCAAACTTCAATTGAATGTACCGGGTGCAAAACAATCCGGATTTTAGTGAAACCAAAAATGATTGGATCTAATCGATAATATCTTTCCAACGAATCGGACCAATCGAAATTTCATAGCGGGAATCAAAAGATATGTCCATTTGAAAATTCTAAATAGTCGCTATGGAATTCAGGCCCTTAAAAATGGACATTTTGCAAATGACCTCGGATTTCGACGAAACCAGTTTTGTTGGGTCCGTGGTGTCAAGTTATTGCTAGGTTTCAAATTTCATAATTTTTCAATTCAATATGTGAGCGTGGCAAAGGAAACCACATTTGACCAGTTTCAGTTTATTTTAATCGACTGGAAAATGGCCATTTTTCCAACAGCCTCAGAATTCGACGAAACTAGTTTTGTTAGGACCGTATCGTCAATACGAAGCTAGAAAATATTTTTATGGAATTTTTCTAGTTAGTATGTGACCCCGATAATTTGAAATGTACGTTTAAAATTCAATATATTGATTTAAAAGTTAATTTTGCCGGAAACTGATTCAAAAGGTCGAATTGCCTGTGATACATATCCCATTGTGTTCGGAATAGGGGTAAAACGCTAGGGATGACAGTTGGTGGGTCTCGTTTCGAGTTCGAACTAGAAAGTTGCTTTAATGAATAAATTAAATAAAATATAAATAATATAACATCCCTCCCACCCCTTTTCTCTCTCCTCGTTGGTCAACCCCCCCCCCCCTCCGTTCGATTTTCTTCCAAACCGATTTCAGATTAAAAAAAAGGGAAGAGAAAGGAAAAGATCGGAGGAGCAGGTGCCCCTCACTTCCACCGGCGATCGATCGCCCCCCCCCCCCCCCCAAAGCAGTGGAGGCGCCGCCCCATTTTCTCCCCCCGCCGTCCTCCTTCCCCGACCTCCTCCTTCGAACCCGCAAACCACGAAGAAAACCCGCCCAACCCGAGACACCACAGCCGAATCTGACCCGGAGCCACCGCACCTGCCTCCCTTCGCCTCCATCCTCCTCCAGCGGACGCGAAGCCCTCCACCAGCCGAGTCACCGCCGAAGATCATCTGCATCGCCCCTCTGTCCTCCTTCTTCTTTAACGTTAAGCCCCTTTTCAGACCACTGCTCCGACTATTGAAGGCCCCACCGACACCACTTCAGCACCTCCAGCAACTCATACTGAGGACCATGAACCCTCCACCCTCCTTGAGTAACAAAGTAAGTTTTTTTAATTTATTTATGTAATAAAAATTTGATTTTTATTATATGTATGAGCTTATAAAAGTGAGATTCTTACTCGTATGAAGTAGCATATATAAGGAAGTGGTTTTTACTTAGAAAAGATTGAATTTTTATAATAGAAAAATATAATCTTTGTATAATAGAGATATTAAAAACCTAATTTTTATATGATAGAGAATGTAAAAATATAGTTTTTATTCATATAGCGAAATAAAAATATGACCTTTACGTATAGAGATTTAAGATAAAAAAATATGATTTACATTATATGAGAAGAATATATTAGATTTTGAAAAGTAAAGATTGGATTTTGAATTCCTGAAAGATTTGGTTTTTATCATGAAGTAGGAAATTAAAAATATAATTTTCCCATGTAGGGAGTAGCGGATTCAAAATAGAATTTTTATATAATGGAAAGTATAAAAATATGATTTTTATATATGTAGCGAAATAAAAATCTGATCTTTATTATATATTTAGCGTTGAAACACAAATGTGATTTTTATAGCATTGACATAAAAATGTGATTTCTGACACGAACAACGTGAAACAGATCTCGTGGAAAGTACGGCGAAGATTTCCTACATATGAAGAGTCGTGGCATTTGGATTAGCTATCGGTGAGAATTTCTCACCTTTCAATTTCATTTTTATATATATATATATATATATATATACTAGGATGCAGACGGTGCTTAATAGCACCCGACACAATCGTCCACAGACCATGGACTTGTTTGTTTGGTTGCATAGCTTAGTTATATGATTTGATTTGAATTTGGTTGTTTGGTGATTTTGATTGATGTGTGAATGGCGTGGGCCTTCACTAGACCGGGGATAAGGCTAGACCTCGTCCCATTTCTAGTATCGTGCCGTTATGCCGCCGAAATTTTCTAAAATATGTTAGAAAAATAAAAATATCATTTTATTGAATAAATGAATTGAATAGAAATTCATAGGTTGAAATAAAATGTTTTATCGTTAAAAATATAATTTTTAACGTGAATATGAAAATAGTGAAGTGAACAAAATAAAATATTCATTTACAAACCGGACGGTTTGTTTATGTACACTGATTTGACTGACATTGATTGGGACGATAAATTTTACACATCGCCCAACTGCACAACTAAAATCTGTGTTTGATTGTTTGAAAACCCCACACGGGTGTTGGGATGAAATTTGAAGTTCACTCATCCTAATTGATTAAATATGTCGATCGATCGATTGACAGGCCGTTATAAGCGTTAGATATCTATATTTGATGCTTATACAGTGTAGTGCACTTTGGTTGATGGTTGATTATTTTTCAATGCTATTATATACATGTGTTGTATGGAATCCATATAATTAAATTTATATGGTAATGGATTGGGCCTCATTCCAATTTGAAAATAATGAATAATATAAAATAAAGGTTCATGTGTTGACAGTACTCATCCATTGAGATTGGTCATGTGTTGAACGAAATATTTTAATAATAGAAATATTTGAAATAGAATATTTGAAAATAGAAATTTATGAAGCCGTGTTGATTAGTTTGATGCCATTTTGACGTGAACGATATTTATATTGAATTGAAAACGATTTCGAAATGAATTGAATTGAAAACGATTTCGAAATGAATTGAATTGAAAACGATTTCGAAATGAATTGAATTGAAAACGATTTCGAAATGAATTGAATTGAAAACGATTTCGAAATGAATTGAATTGAAAACGATTTCGAAATGAATTGAATTGAAAACGATTTCGAAATGAATTGAAAGCGAATTGAAATGAATTCAAATTGAATTGAAATTTGAATTGAATAGAAATGAATTTTAAAACGAATTTATAAAGAAGAATTCAATTTTGATTTGAATTGAAAAGGAAGTTGAAATTGCTTTTGAAACGAATTTAAAACAATTTATATAATTCGTTTTAAATAGAAATCGACGAAATATATATTATATATTATGTATATAATATAATGGCCTGAATAGAACGCGCCGCGCCGCGGCAGTTCGTGAATTTCGGCCATTTATTTCAAACGGACATTACGGGAGATCCGACCGTCGGATTCTCCTAAAACCGGAACCGTTGGGTTCGTATCGAAAAGAGCTTTCTAACGAATATTAGAAATTTGAAATCTAACGGTTGGATTTGGAGTTACGTCCAAATCAAATTTGAAAAAGGTCGCTGTAAGTGCAGTTCGATGGCCGTTGATGGAAATCGACTGTACGGGCCTTGATAAAATTATTAAAAATAGTATTAATTTGTGTAAAATCATAAGAAATGATTTAGAAAGGATTGGGATGAAAAACTCCATATTTGAAAGGATAAAAATAGATTTTTATCGAAATGAACTAGTTTTGAACTAGAATTATAATTCTATTTATTTTTAGATAAATAAATTGAATTTGAAAAGGGTTTTAAAAATAACCAAAATTTCCAATGATTGCATTGGAGTGGATTTGAATCGAAATTGTCTTCGGAATATTTCGATGTGGAATTCGTGATTATACAAATGTTGTTATGGAAATTTGAAAGATATATATTTATATCGTTATTTCCAATACGACATTTGTTAGTCGAAGAATTTGATATTGAATATAAGCCGATATATTTTCTATTCAGAGCCTTGTATTGAATATCAAATGTGATTTGGGTTTGTCGTGAATGGTGTCTTCACTAACACTGTTCTTGAACCCAGTTGAGAAAAAAATTAAATCTTTTTATTTAGATTTAATGAAGTGTACCAATTAAACGATATTTAATTGGAATTGAATTGGTATTGATTTTTGGGTTTATCGTGAACAGTGTTTTAAATAACACTTGTTCTTTAACCCGATAATTAATGGAATGTGATTTTGGGTTTATCGTGAACCGTGTTTTAAATGACACTGATTCTTTAACCCAGTTAAAGATTAAAACTAAGTGGAGTTTTAATGAATCTTTAATTAGATTGAAATGATCGAAAATGGAGTATCACCAGTTTGGCTCTAGGCGATGGTTAAATCTTTAATTAGATTTGAACGTGAAATGGTAATTGAATTTACCGATAACACTGTGGTGTTAGATATGAAGTATTACCAGTTTTACTTCATGGGATGAATAGGTTGGGATGGGGAAATTAAAATAAATAATTACTTCGGTAATGTTCGCTAATCCCGACTAGTTTGAATTGAGATTCAAAAATAGAACAAAGAATAAATTCAAGGAATTTATCTTGGATAAAATTAATGGGAACCTTTCCCTATGAATGTGAAATTTAGAAACTAACTGTCGGTTAGCCAAGTAGAATGGTTTTCTGAATATTGATCTGATGTTGGTTTCGGCCTTCGGGGTTAATATTTGGGGAATTATTCTCTTGATTAATTTACGGTTAGTGATTGATGAATTGGAATGAGGCGTATGTTGTGTTTGTGTAACACTTATTTAAAATATACGCGAGTTATTCGGAAAGACCGGGTTTATCCCATTCTGAATAACTGATACGACGATAAGTCGAAGATGAAGACGATGGTCGAAGACCGGAGGTCTTCACGTCGTTTGGGTAATTACTGATGATCTTGATTGGGCTGTACACCCAAGAAGATGGAAACAGTTAGTGATCGTCCAGACGTACTTGGAGATCGATGGATATGCGGGGTACTAGGTGCCTCCGGTTTCGTTCAGACCCAGAACGAACTTGTAAATGGACTGTGTGTCTGACATTGGATTTTAGTCCGTGTGATTGATCTCTATTAAATATATATCTGTTTGGCGGTGGAGAATTTATTCTCTTGCTTAACGCCCTTCTCTGAGACGTACGAGCTCAGGGGTTATATATTGATGGATATCAAACGCATGGAGTGAATTGCCTGTGTGGCATGCCTAAGTGGCAATTGATCGAGGCTTCTGTTGAAAAGCAAAGTCTTGTGGTGATGATCAAAGCAAGGCCTTTGTGGCGTAGCTTTGTGTAACGTTTACTTCGCGTGTTTCACACCCGGTATGAACCAAAAACGGGAGACGGACCTCAGGGAGGGCATGCGTTTCTTTCTAGTTAGAAGTGGCGTCAGTGGTTTTACACGCCCTGACGAGTTTGACTTATGTGGTTGTTGCTGTTGCGAGGCGCCTCGGATTGATCGGTCGTTCTCGAACCGATGGAGTCATTTAGTTGGCTCACTTACACCCCATAGGGTGGGGAGACGTAGTGTTCAGGCATAATAATCCACATCGGTGGACCGGCCCTGACGATCCAAGGGGCAGTTGCGGCTGTTCCTGAGACACGGGCTAGAGCGTCTCGAATCGGTTGAGGACTATCTTTTGCCTCGGTTCATAGATGGAAACCCAATTTCCAAATACGTGATTCTGCGGTTTTATTTGTAGAGCCTAGTATGGCGACATAGTGGGATGGGGCACTTATGCCGTCTATGATTGATACTTATGATTTGAAGTTGTTTTATACACTATGAACTTATGATAGTATCAAATGATTTGTTTTAAACGTATCAAGCATTCTTGGCTATTATAAGGTAAAAACCCTATCCTCCGGCTTGCGTTGCATTGTGTGATGGGAACTGGGTCTTATAATAGCTTCATTCTTCTTTATTTAACATTGCGCTGTTGTTTTATGCACTGGTATTCTTGGGAGGAAACCCGTTCCGTGTTATACGGCGTGGTCCCTTGATTTACCTAACTTTAAAAATAAAGATTAACTTTTTTAGTTCTCACACTAGTCCCATGACTGACCTGGAGTTTATTGTTTTAACCTAAACTCTGGGTGCCCTTATTTTGACACGGGCAGCTAGTAGTTTTGGTTTTGCAGATTAATATTCACAGGATCCTGGTTTACAGCTGGAACGATATCCGGAAAGCTTTGTATCCGTATATCTCCTTCTAGTTGTGTATTGTATTATTTTTCCGCTGCTATGTATTTAAGGTAATTTAAATCTCTGATATTTCTGTGTAATATTCATTTATACTCTGTATATTCTTGTAATCTGATGCATCGTTGTGATATACAGTGAAATGTTCTTTTGTATGCGTCTGATTTGTCGTGTTCTCAAACGATAGGGCGTTTCGAACGGTCTGGGTCGGTTTAGCGACTGGTTTGGACCGAGCGAAATCCGTTCTCGTCACAGTTGGTATCAGAGCTTTGGTTTACAAAGCAGAGAACAAGACACATTAGCACCGTACGAAAGAATTCATCAGATATTGGATTAGTAATATCCAATTAGAATGACTCGTTAGAGATGGGATCAGTAGTATCCTAGGACGAGTGTGAAGGGTATATTTTTAAAATGAAAACCAATTTTGTTTTGAAAATTTAAAATCAATTATTCGTATTTCATTATTTAGTTTATATTGATTTGGACAGTCCAGTATATAAAGATTTTGCATATACGCCTTGCAAACGTGTATTTGAAATTTTAATATACTGGATAGATATAGAATCACATTCTAGACACCCGGAGATGGTTCTGATGATTGATCGATCATTATCAGAATTTATGTTCGTGTTTTGAAGATGTAATATCTATATATCTCCTATTGACTGGTGTGAGAACCAAAATTAGATAGGGCCTATTGTTGTGAATTGGCATCAAAAACATGATTTTTATATATGTATCAAGTTATGAATTTGAGACTCTAATTCACTAATTGATTGATGTTTTTGTTGTTTGTTTATTTGGTTGCTAATTTTTAGCCATTTAGCCTAATTGAATCAAATATTGAACTGTATTGAAAATTGGTCGCATTTGCTTGCATATACATGTACTTATATTGAACAGGTCATAGCAAGGAGGCTAGAGCAGAGAATAAAATTTGTTTGCCCGACAAATAGGTACATGTTTACTACATAATTTACTGTTTTGTTTGGGTGATGATGATTTTATGAGCCTATTGGCTAGCCGCTTGGCTTTTTCTTTTTCTTTTTGAGATCTGAAGGACCGGGGAAGCTATTTGAAATTCCCCGATGCTCCCATTGCAGGGGAGGTTATGGCGAAATTTTTCGAAAATTTAGGGTGTTAGCCAAATTTTTGAAAATTCTCAGAAACTGAAAAGTTGGAGAATGGAAGCCAGGTCGAACGTAGAGTTGATTAATCAAACCACTTTCGACTTTGTTCCTTTTCGGGGACGAAAAGTTTTAAGTGGGGGAGATTGTAATAACCCGGAAAATCTGGGCCAGTTTAAAATTTTTATTTTGGCAATTATAGCGAATTTTGAATATTTAAGATGAATTATTTTAAATAATATCGACGAGAAATTTATTTTGAATATAATTCGAACGTATATATTATACGCGTCGTCGTTAGAATATAAATATTTATATATAATCATAAATAGAATTGAAAATGGCGCGGTAGTTCGATAATTCGATTTCAAACTTCAATTGAATGTACCGGGTGCAAAACAATCCGGATTTTAGTGAAACCAAAAATGATGGGATCTAATCGATAATATCTTTCCAACGAATCGGACCAATCGAAATTTCATAGCGGGAATCAAAAGATATGTCCAGTTGAAAATTCTAAATAGTCGCTATGGAATTCAGGCCCTTAAAAATGGACATTTTGCAAATGACCTCGGATTTCGACGAAACCAGTTTTGTTGGGTCCGTGGTGTCAAGTTATTGCTAGGTTTAAAATTTCATAATTTTTCGATTCAATATGTGAGCGTGGCAAAGGAAAACGCGTTTGACCAGTTTCAGTTGATTTTAATCGACTGGAAAATGGCCATTTTTCTAACAGCCTCAGAATTCGACGAAACTAGTTTTGTTAGGACCGTA
Organism: Allium sativum; assembly: GCA_030737875.1. Classification (NCBI taxonomy): domain Eukaryota; kingdom Viridiplantae; phylum Streptophyta; class Magnoliopsida; order Asparagales; family Amaryllidaceae; genus Allium; species Allium sativum. Next base: position 321,442,963 of record CM060916.1, read on the forward strand.
TCGTCAATATGAAGCTAGAAAATATTTTTCTAGAATTTTTCTAGTTAGTATGTGACCCCGGTAATTTGAAATGTACGTTTAAAATTCAATATATTGATTTAAAAGTCAATTTTGCCGGAAACTGATTCAAAAGGTCAAATTGGCCTGCGAAACATATCCCATTGTGTTCGGAATAGGGGTAAAACGCTAGGGATGACAGTCGGTGGGTCTCGTTTCGAGTTCGAACTAGAAAGTTGCTTTAATGAATAAATTAAATAAAATATAAATAATATAACATCCCTCCCACCCCTTTTCTCTCTCCTCGTTGGTCAACCCCCCCCCCCCCCCCCCGTTCGATTTTCTTCCAAACCGATTTCAGATTTAAAAAAAAAGGGAAGAGAAAGGAAAAGATCGGAGGAGCAGGTGCCCCTCCCTTCCACCGGCGATCGATCGCCCCCCCCCCCCCTCCCCAAGCAGTGGAGGCGCCGCCCCATTTTCTCCCCCCGCCCTCCTCCTTCCCCGACCTCCTCCTTCGAACCCGCAAACCCACGAAGAAAACCCGCCCAACCCGAGACACCACAGCCGAATCTGACCCGGAGCCACCGCACCTGCCTCCCTTCGCCTCCATCCTCCTCCAGCGGACGCGAAGCCCTCCACCAGCCGAGTCACCACCGAAGATCATCTGTGTCGCCCTTCTGTCCTCCTTCTTCTTTAACGTTTAGCCCCTTTTCAGACCACTGCTCCGACTATTGAAGGCCCCACCGACGCCACTTCAGCACCTCCAGCAACTCATACTGAGGACCATGAACCCTCCACCCTCCTTGAGTAACAAAGTAAGTTTTTTTAATTTATTTATGTAATAAAAATTTGATTTTTATTATATGTATGAGCTTATAAAAGTGAGATTCTTACTCGTATGAAGTAGCATATATAAGGAAGTGGTTTTTACTTAGAAAAGATTGAATTTTTATGATAGAAAAATACAATCTTTGTATAACAGAGATATTAAAAACCTAATTTTTATATGATAGGGAATGTAAAAATATAGTTTTTATTCATATAGCGAAATAAAAATATGACCTTTACGTATAGAGATTTAAGATAAAAAAAATATGATTTACATTATATGAGAAGAATATAAAAATATGATTAGATTTTGAAAAGTAAAGATTGGATTTTGAATTCCTGAAAGATTTGGTTTTTATCATGAAGTAGGAAATTAAAAATATAATTTTCCCATGTAGGGAGTAGCGGATTCAAAATAGAATTTTTATATAATGGAAAGTATAAAAATATGATTTTTATATATGTAGCGAAATAAAAATCTGATCTTTATTATATATTTAGCGTTGAAACACAAATGTGATTCTTATAGCGTTGACATAAAAATGTGATTTCTGACACGAACAACGTGAAACAGATCTCGTGGAAAGTACGGCGAAGATTTCCTACATATGAAGAGTCGTGGCGTTTGGATTAGCTATCGGTGAGAATTTCTCACCTTTCAATTTCATTTCTATTTATATATATATACTAGGATGCAGACGGTGCTTAGTAGCACCCGACACAATCGTCCACAGACCATGGACTTGTTTGTTTGGTTGCATAGCTTAGTTATATGATTTGATTTGAATTTGGTTGTTTGGTGATTTTGATTGATGTGTGAATGGCGTGGGCCTTCACTAGACCGGGGATAAGGCTAGGCCTCGTCCCGTTTCTAGTATCGTGCCGTTATGCCGCCGAAATTTTCTAAAATATGTTAGAAAAATAAAAATATCATTTTATTGAATAAATGAATTGAATAGAAATTCATAGGTTGAAATAAAATGTTTTATCGTTAAAAATATAATTTTTAACGTGAATATGAAAATAGTGAAGTGAACAAAATAAAATATTCATTTACAAATCGGACGGTTTGTTTATGTACACTGATTTGACTGACATTGATTGGGACGATAAATTTTACACATCGCCCAACTGCACAACTAAAATCTGTGTTTGATTGTTTGAAAACCCCACACGGGTGTTGGGATGAAATTTGAAGTTCACTCATCCTAATTGATTAAATATGTCGATCTATCGATTGACAGGCTGTTATAAGCGTTAGATATCTATATTTGATGCTTATACAGTGTAGTGCACTTTGGTTGATGGTTGATTATTTTTCAATGCTATTATATACATGTGTTGTATGGAATCCATATAATTAAATTTATATGGTAATGGATTGGGCCTCATTCCAATTTGAAAATAAAGAATAATATAAAATAAAGGTTCATGTGTTGACAGTACTCATCCATTGAGATTGGTCATGTGTTGAACGAAATATTTTAATAATAGAAATATTTGAAATAGAATATTTGAAAATAGAAATTTATGAAGCCGTGTTGATTAGTTTGACGCCATTTTGACGTGAACGATATTTATATTGAATTGAAAACGATTTCGAAATGAATTGAATTGAAAACGATTTCGAAATGAATTGAATTGAAAACGATTTCGAAATGAATTGAATTGAAAACGATTTCGAAATGAATAGAATTGAAAGCGATTTCGAAATGAATTGAATTGAAAACGATTTCGAAATGAATTGAATTGAAAAGGATTTCGAAATGAATTGAATTGAAAACGATTTCGAAATGAATTGAATTGAAAACGATTTCGAAATGAATTGAATTGAAAACGATTTCGAAAATTGAAAACGATTTCGAAATGAATTGAATTGAAAACGATTTCGAAATGAATTGAATTGAAAACGATTTCAAATTGAATTGAAAGCGAATTGAAATGAATTCAAATTGAATTGAAATGAATTCAAATTGAATTGAAATTTGTATTGAATAGAAATGAATTTTAAAACGAATTTATAAAGAAGAATTCAATTTTGATTTGAATTAAAAAGGAAGTTGAAATTGCTTTTGAAACGAATTTAAAACAATTTATATAATTCGTTTTAAATAGAAATCGACGAAATATATATTATATATTATATATATAATATAATGGCCTGAATAGAACGCGCCGCGCCGCGGCAGTTCATGAATTTCGACCATTTATTTCAAACGGACATTACGGGAGATCCGACCGTCGGATTCTCCTAAAACCGGAACCGTTGGGTTCGTATCGAAAAGAGCTTTCAAACGAATATTAGAAATTTGAAATCTAACGGGTGGATTTGGAGTTACGTCCAAATCAAATTTGAAAAAGGTCGCTGTAAGTGCAGTTCGATGGCCGTTGATGGAAATCGACTGTACGGGCCTTGATAAAATTATTAAAAATAGTAATAATTTGTGTAAAATCATAAGAAATGATTTTGAAAGGATTGGGATGAAAAACTCCATATTTGAAAGGATAAAAATAGATTTTTATCGAAATGAACTAGTTTTGAACTAGAATTATAATTCTATTTATTTTTAAATAAATAAATTGAATTTGAAAAGGGTTTTAAAAATAACCAAAATTTCCAATGATTGCATTGGAGTGGATTTGAATCGAAATTGTCTTCGGAATATTTCGATGTGGAATTCGTGATTATACAGATGTTGTTATGGAAATTTGAAAGATATATATTTATATCGTTATTTCCAATACGACATTTGTTAGTCATAGAATTTGATATTGAATATAAGCCGATATATTTTCTATTCAGAGCCTTGTATTGAATATCAAATGTGATTTGGGTTTGTCGTGAATGGTGTCTTCACTAACACTGTTCTTGAACCCAGTTGAGAAAAAAATTAAATCTTTTTATTTAGATTTAATGAAGTGTACCAATTAAACGATATTTAATTGGAATTGAATTGGTATTGATTTTTGGGTTTATCGTGAACAGTGTTTTAAATAACACTTGTTCTTTAACCCGATAATTAATGGAATGTGATTTTGGGTTTATCGTGAACCGTGTTTTAAATGACACTGATTCTTTAACCCAGTTAAAGATTAAAACTAAGTGGAGTTTTAATGAATCTTTAATTAGATTGAAATGATCGAAAATGGAGTATCACCAGTTTTGCTCCAGGCGATGGTTAAATCTTTAATTAGATTTGAACGTGAAATGGTAATTGAATTTACCGATAACACTGTGGTGTTAGATATGAAGTATTACCAGTTTTACTTCATGGGATGAATAGGTTGGGATGGGGAAATTAAAATAAATAATTACTTCGGTAATGTTCGCTAATCCCGACTAGTTTGAATTGAGATTCAAAAATAGAACAAAGAATAAATTCAAGGAATTTATCTTGGATAAAATTAATGGGAACCTTTCCCTATGAATGTGAAATTTAGAAACTAACTGTCGGTTAGCCAAGTAGAATGGTTTTCTGAATATTGATCTGATGTTGGTTTCGGCCTTCGGGGTTAATATTTGGGGAATTATTCTCTTGATTAATTTACGGTTAGTGATTGATGAATTGGAATGAGGCGTATGTTGTGTTTGTGTAACACTTATTTAAAATATACGCGAGTTATTCAGAAAGACCGGGTTTATCCCATTCTGAATAACTGATACGACGATAAGTCGAAGATGAAGACGATGGTCGAAGACCGGAGGTCTTCACGTCGTTTGGGTAATTACTGATGATCTTGATTGGGCTGTACACCCAAGAAGATGGAAACAGTTAGTGATCGTCCAGACGTACTTGTAGATCGATGGATATGCGGGGTACTAGGTGCCTCCGGTTTCGTTCAGACCCAGAACGAACTCGTAAATGGACTGTGTGTCTGACATTGGATTTTAGTCCGTGTGATTGATCTCTATTAAATATATATCTGTTTGGCGGCGGAGAATTTATTCTCTTGCTTAACGCCCTTCTCTGAGACGTACGAGCTCAGGGGTTATATATTGATGGATATCAAACGCATGGAGTGAATTGCCTGTGTGGCATGCCTAAGTGGCAATTGATCGAGGCTTCTGTTGAAAAGCAAAGTCTTGTGGTGATGATCAAAGCAAGGCCTTTGTGGAGTAGCTTTGTGTAACGTTTACTTCGCGTGTTTCACACCCGGTATGAACCAAAAACGGGAGACGGACCTCAGGGAGGGCATGCGTTTCTTTCTAGTTAGAAGTGGCGTCAGTGGTTTTACACGCCCTGACGAGTTTGACTTATGTGGTTGTTGCTGTTGCGAGGCGCCTCGGATTAATCGGTCGTTCTCGAACCGATGGAGTCATTTAGTTGGCTCACTTACACCCCATAGGGTGGGGAGACGTAGTGTTCAGGCATAATAATCCACATCGATGGACCGGCCCTGACGATCCGAGGGGCAGTTGCGGCTGTTCCTGAGACACGGGCCAGAGCGTCTCGAATCGGTTGAGGACTATCTTTTGCCTCGGTTCATAGATGGAAACCCAATTTCCAAATACGTGATTCTGCGGTTTTATTTGTAGAGCCTAGTATGGCGACATAGTGGGATGGGGCACTTGTGCCGTCTATGATTGATACTTATGATTTGAAGTTGTTTTATACACTATGAACTTATGATAGTATCAAATGATTTGTTTTAAACGTATCAAGCATTCTTGGCTATTATAAGGTAAAAACCCTATCCTCCGGCTTGCGTTGCATTGTGTGATGGGAACTGGGTCTTATAATAGCTTCATTCTTCTTTATTTAGCATTGCGCTGTTGTTTTATGCACTGGTATTCTTGGGAGGAAACCCGTTCCGTGTTATACGGCGTGGTCCCTTGATTTACCTAACTTTGAAAATAAAGATTAACTTTTTTAGTTCTCACACCAGTCCCATGACTGACCTGGAGTTTATTGTTTTAACCTAAACTCTGGGTGCCCTTATTTTGACACGGGCAGCTAGTAGTTTTGGTTTTGCAGATTTATATTCACAGGATCCTGGTTTACAGCTGGAACGATATCCGGAAAGCTTTGTATCCGTATATCTCCTTCTAGTTGTGTATTGTATTATTTTTCCGCTGCTATGTATTTAAGGTAATTTAAATCTCTGATATTTCTTTGTAATATTCATTTATACTCTGTATATTCTAGTAATCTGATGCATCGTTGTGATATACAGTGAAATGTTCTTTTGTATGCGTCTGATTTGTCGTGTTCTCAAACGATAGGGCGTTTCGAACGGTCTGGGTCGGTTTAGCGACTGGTTCGGACCGAGCGAAATCCGTTCTCGTCACAAAAACGCTATGGACGACAGGCGGTGGACCTCGTTTAGAGGTTGTATGTAAAAGTCAACTTTTTGAATTTAAAATTAATAAAAAAATATAATAACCTCTCCCTCCTACCCCTTATCCTCTGGGGCCCCTCATTCTCGTTTGATTCAAAATCAAAAAAAAATGGGGCGACGGAGGGGGCGATTCGCCGCCGCCGCCACTCCATCGCGGCCCCAGGTGGCGCGCCGAGTCCCCCCCCCCCCACTGCTGCGCCGCTCCCTCTCCCCTTCTCCTCCCCTTCTCCTTCTAACCCGCGAAGCCCTAGCCCCATTCCCCCAAAACCGACGTCGTGACCACCATCCCACCACCAATCAGTCGGCGACCCCCCCCCCCCCCTCCACCATCAGAGCCGCCTACGCACCCCTGGAGTGACCTCCGACTGCTCAGCCCGCCCTGGCGCCTTCGACACAGCTCAGGCGAACAGCCCCTCATTTTTGTTGACGAATACAGTAAGTTTTTTTGTTTATTTTATCTTATGTATTTAATTATAATACGCTGTTGCATTTTTTTTAAAAAAATAACCTAGATTAGAAATATGGATTTTTATTTTCAGTATGAATATAAAAGAAAGTTATAATTTTTATATGAAAGAATTTAAAAGAAGTGATTTTTAATCAAAGGAAGAAAGGGTTTTTAATTATATAAAAATGTTATTTTTATATAAGGCATGTAATAAAAATATTATTTTATATAGTATGAAGAATAAAAATATGATTTTATATAATGTAGAGGAATAAAGATGTGATCTTCATAGTAGTAGCAATGTAAAGATACAATCTTTATATATGAAAAGGCGAAATATTTATATATGAAAAGGCGAAATGTTCATATGTAAAGATTGAAAATATAATTTCATATTATATAGATAATAAAAATGTGATCTTTATATGATAGGATATGAAAAGACGATATTTTTATGTAGTGAAAGACGACATTTTTAAAGTAGTAAAAGATGAAATCTTTATATAGAGAATAGCGTGATAAAAATATAATTTTTATTTTATAAACATCGATGTAAAAATTCAATTTTTATATATTGAATAGCAAAGTAAAAATTCGATTTTTATATATTGAATAGCAAAGTAAAAATTCGATTTTTATATATTGAATAGCAAAGTAAAAATTCGATTTTTATATACTGAATAGCAAAGTAAAAATTCGATTTTTATATATTGAATAGCGAAGTAAAAATTCAATTTTTATATATTGAATAGCAAAGTAAAATTTTGATTTTTATATATTGAATAGCAAAGTAAAAATTCGATTTTTATATATTGAATAGCAAAGTAAAAATTCGATTTTTATATATTGTATAGCGAAGTAAAAATTCGATTTTCATATATGTAGTGGCTACGGGCAACGAAAGTGACAAAAAGACGAGACTGACGAAGGTTTCTGCAAAAGAAGAGTCGTGGTATTGGATTAGCTATCGGTGAGAACTTCTCACTTTAAATTTCTTTTTCTAGTTATATATATATATATACTAGGATGCAGACGGTGCTTAGCAGCACCCGTCATCCACAGACCATGGATGGAGTGTTTGTTTGATTGATGTGTTGTGAAAATTGTTGTGATGTTGATGTGAAATCGAAAAAAATATTCTTGTGTTGAAAGGAAATAAAATATTTATATAGTTAAAAATAATTTATCGTTAAAAATATAATTTTAACGTGAAAGTGAATAAATAAATATTTATAAACAAATCGGCTTATTTGTTTATGTACACTGATTTGACTGATATTGATTGGGTCGATAAATTTTACACATCGCCCAACTGCACAAATAAAAATCTGTGTTTGTTGATTTGAAACACCACACGGGTGTTGGGATGATATTTGAGCACACTAATCCCAATTATTTAATTGTATGTCGATCGATTGGTCGACAGGCTGTGTAAGCGTTGATTATTTATATTTGATGCTTATGCAGTTGTGTAGTGCACTTTGGATGATGGTTGATTGTTTATCATTGCTATTATATACATGTGTTGTATGGAATCCATATAATTAACGTTATATGGTAATTGATTGGGCCTCATTCCAATCCGGAAAACAATGAATATTATAAAAGAAAATTCATGTTGTGAAACTATTTATGTATTGAGTAAAATATTTTTATAATAAAATTTACATCTTTATCATATTTAAAATTAGAACTACTTCACGGTGGAGTCTAATTGAAAATCAAACGATAGATACCATGATTTTATAAAATATTTTACATAACAAAAATAGTCGTGTGTTGAAAGAAATATAGATTCATGTGTTGAATAGAATAAATATTCATTTTTTGAATAGAATAAAGAAGTTTTTGAAAAATATAAAGCCGTGTGGATTATAGATGCGTTATTTTGACGCGAACGATATTTATATCGATTTTATTCGTTTTATAATGAAAATTGAAAAGTGATTTCAAAATTTAATATTTTGAAATGAAATTCAAATTGAATTAGATTAAAATTCAAATTGAAATTTTATTGAATCAATTTGAAATGAATTCGAATCAAATAGAAATTGAATTCGATTCGAATTGAATATAAAGTGATTTAGAATTTGAATTGAATTGAAACGAATTAGAATTTAAATTGAATTGAAATCAAATCGATTTGAAATTGAATATAGTGTTGAAATGGTTTTGAAAACGAATTTAAAACGATTTATAAAATACGTTTTAAAAAGGAAATCGACAAAATATATATATATATATATATATATATATATATTATATATATAATGGCCTGAATAGAACGCGTCGCGCCGCGGCAGTTTGTGAATTTCGACCATTGACTTCGAATTGACGTTGCGGGAGATCCGACCGTCGGATTCTCCTAAAACTAGAACCGTTGGGTTTTTATCGAAAAGAGCTTTCCAATGAATATTAGAAATTTGAAATCTAACGGTTGGATTTGGAATTATGTCCAAATCAAATTTGGAAAAGGTCGCTGTAAGTGCAGTTCGATGGCCATTGATGGAAATCGACTGTACGGGCCTTGATAAAATTATTAAAAATATCTATAATTCGTGTAAAATCATAAGAAATGATTTGGGAAAAATTGGGCTGGAAAATTCCACATTTGAAAGGTTAAAAATAGATTTTTATCGAAATGAACTAGTTTGGAACTAGAATTAAAATCAATTTATTTTTGAAATGAATAAATTGAATTTGAAAGTGATTTTAAAAATAATCAATATTCCCAATACGTGGATTGGACTGGAGTTGAATCGAAATTATCTTCGGAATATTTCGATTTTGGATTTCGTGACTATACAGATATTGTTATGGGAATTTGAAAGATATATTTTATATCGTTATTTCCAATACGATATTTGTTGGTTTCAGAATTTGATATTGAATATAAGCTGGTATATTTTCTATTCAGAGCCTTGTATTTAATATCAAATATGATTTGGGTTTATCGTGAATTGTGTTTTAGATGACACTGGTTCTTTAACCCAGTTAAAGGCAGGATATTGATTTTTGAAAAGATTAAAACTAAGTAGAGTTTTAATGAATCTTTTATTAGATTGAAATGTGAATTGATAATTTAAATTATCAAATCTGAAAGGTGATCGAGAATGGAGTACCACCAGTTTTGCTCCAAAGCGATATTTAAATCTTTAATTAGATTTGAACGTGAAATGGTAATTAATTTTACCGATAACACCGTGGTGTTAGATGTGGAGTATTACCAGTTTTCTCCATGGGATATATAGGGTGGGATTGGGAAATAAAATAAATAATTACTTCCGTGTGGTTCGCTAATCCCGACTAGTTTGAAATGATATCCAAAGGAAGATTAAAGAATAAATTTAGAAGAATTTATCTTGGATAACCTTCCCTAAGAATGTGATTTCGTGAATAAAATGAAATTTTGAATTGGAATGAGGCATTTGTTGTGTTTGTGTAACATTTTTTTATCATATACGTGGGTTATTCAGAAAGGCCGGGTTTATACCCATTCTGAATAACCGATTCGACGAGATGTCGAAGATGAAGACGGTGGTTGAAGACCGGAAGTCTTCACATCGTTTGGGTGATTACTGATGATCTCGATTGGGCTGTACACCCAAGATGTGGGAAACAGTTGGTGATCATCCAGACGTACTTGGAGATGGATGGATATGCGAGGAAAGTGCCTCCGGTTTCGTTCAGACCCAGAACGAACTTGTAAATGGATTGTGTTTCTGACATTGGATTTTATTCTGTGTTGATTGATCTCTATTAAATATACATCTGTTTGGCGGCGGAGAATTTATTCTCTTGCTTAACGCCCTTCTCTGAGATGTACGAGCTCAGAGGTTGTATATCGATGGACATCCGTCGCATGGAGTGAATTGCCAGTGTGGCACGCGTAAGTGGCAATTGATCAAGGCTTCTGTTGAAAAGCAAAGTCTTGTGGTTGATGATCAAAGCACGGCCTGTGTGGCGTAGCTTTGTGTATAACGTGAATTCGCGAGCCTCACACCTCGGTATGAGTCAAAAACGGGATATGGAATCAAGGAGTGCACGACGTTTCTTTCTAGCTAGGGTGGTGTCAATGACCAACCAGCCCTGACATTTATATACTTTTCACCTGTGTGGTTGTTGGATACGAGGCGCCTCGGATATAGGTCTGTAAGGACCGGGAAACGTGTGTTCAGGAATAACTAATCCTCAAAAGTAAGAGAGGACCGACCTTGGAGGTTCCAAAGGATCAGAGTGTGGTCCTGAGGCATTGCTAGAGTGTCTCGAACGCGGAGAGGATCTTGCCCCTTGCCTCGGCTCATGACGGAAATCCAATTTCCAATACGTGATATTGCGGTTTTAATTGTAGAACTAGTATGGCGACATGATATATGGTACCCATGTCGTCTATGATTGATATTTATGATTGAAATTGTTTTGACACTATACACCTATAATAGTATCAAAGTATGTGTTTTAAACGTATCAAGCATGCTTTGGCTGTTATAAGGGAAAACCCTATCCTCCGGCTTGCGTTGCATTGTGTGATGGGACCTGGGTCTTATAACAGCTTCATTTTTTTCTTTATTTAGCATTGCGTTGTTTGTTCTATGCACTGGTATTCTTGGGAGGAAACCCGTTCCACGTTATACGGCGTGGTCCCTTGAATTACTCTCTTTTAAAGTAAAGTTTTAAATAACTGTTTCAGTTCTCACACCAGTCACATGATTGACCTGGAGTTTATTGTTTTAACCTAAACTCTGGGTGCCCCTATTTTCTACACGGGCAGCTAGTAGTTTTGGTTTTGCAAATTTATATTCACAAGGACCTGATTTACAGCTGGAACGATGCTCGGAAAGCTCTGTATCCGTACATTACTTCTAGTTGTGCTTTTACATTATTTTCCACTGCTATGTAATTTATTGTCATCTCTGATATTTGTTGAATGTAATTTATTCATTTATGCTCTGTATATTCTTGTATCCGATGGAATTGTTGTAATAACAATGAAATGTTCTTCCGTTTGCGTCCTTTTGTGTGTTGTTCTCAAATTATCCGCTCTTTCCTTCATGGGGAAGTTGCGGGTTCTTACAGTTGGTATCAGAGCTTTGGTTTACAGAGCTCGAGAACAAGACACATTAGAACCATACGAAAGAATTCATCAGATATTGGATTAGCAATATCCAATTAGAATGACTCGTTAGAGATGGGATCAGTAGTATCCGAGAACGAGTGTGAAGAGTATATTTTTCAAATGAAAACAATTTTGTTTTGAAAATTTAAACCGTTTTATACATATTTGAATATTTATTTATTTTGAATTTGGACAATCCAGTATATAAAGGTTTTGCATATACGCGTCATGAACGTATATTCGAAGTTTTAATATACTGGATAGATATAGGATCACATTCTAGACATCCGGAGATGATTCTGATGATTGATATATCATCATCACAATTTGTGTTCGTGTTTCGAAGGTATGATATCTATATATTTCCATTTAGACTGGTGTGAGAACCAAAACTTATATAGATAGATTTATTTGTTGTGAATTGGCATCAAAAACATGATTTTTGTATATGTATCAAAATTATGAATTTGAAACTCTAATTCACTAATTGATTGATGTTTGTGTTGTTTGTTTATTTGTTTGATAATTTTGAACCATTTAGCCTAATTGAACCAAATATTGAATTGTATTGATAATTGGTCGCATTTGCTTGCATATACAAGTACTTAAATTGAACATGTCATAGCAAGGAGGCTAGAGCAGAGAATAAAATTTGTTTGCCTGACAAATAGGTACATTTTACTATAATTTACTGTTTTGTTTGGGTGATGATGATTTTATGAGCCGATTGGCTAGCCGCTTGGCTTTTTCTTTTTCATTTTGAGATCAGAAGGCCTATATGGCAATTTCGGGATTTTCCCGTGGCTCCCGGTGCAGGGGAGGTTATGGCGAAATTTTTCGAAAATTTAGGGTGTTAGCCAAATTTTTGAAAATTTGAAAATTCTCAGAAACTGAAAAGTTGGGGAATGGAAGCCAGATCGAACGTAGAGTTGATTAATCAAACCACTTTCGACTTTGTTTCTTTTCGGGGATGAAAAGTTTTTAGTGGGGGAGATTGTAATAACCCGGAAAATCTGGGCCAGTTTAAAAATTTTATTTTGGCAATTTTAGCGAATTTTGAACATTTAAAATGAATTATTTTAAATAATATCGACGAGAAATTTATTTTGAATAGAATTCGACGTATATAATTATATACGTCGTCGTTAGAATATAAATAATTTTATATAATTATAAAAGGAATTGAAAATGGCGCGGTAGTTCGATAATTCGATTTCAAACATCAATTGAATGTACCGGGTGCAAAACAATCCGGATTATAGCGAAACCAAAAATAATAGGATCTAATTGATAATATCTTTCCAACGAATCAGAAAAATTGAAATTTCATAGCGGGAATCAAAAGATATGTCCAGATGAAAATTCTGAATAGTCGCTATGGAATTCAGGCCCTTAAAAATGGGAATTTTGCAAACGACTTCTGATTTTGATGAAACCCCTTATGTTGGATCCGCAGTGTCAAATTATTGCAAGGTTTCAAATTTCATAATTTTTCGAATCAATATGTGAGCGTGGCAAAGGAAAACGCGTTTGACCAGTTTTAGTTGATTTTAATCGACTGGAAAATGGCCATTTTTCCAACGGTCTCAGAATTCGACGAAACTAGTTTTGTTAGGACCGTATCGTCAATACGAAGCTAGAAAATATTTTTCGGGAATTTTTAAAGTTCGAATGTGACCCCGGTAAATTGAAATGCGCGTTCATATTCAATATATAGAGTTATATGTTGATTTTGATGGAAACTGATTGAAACGATCAAATCAGCTTACGATACGTATCCCATTGTGTTCGGAATGGGGGTAAAACGCTATGGACGATAGGCGGTGGACCACGTTTAGAGGTCGTATGTAAAAGTCAACTTTTTGAATTTAAAATTAATAAAAAATATAATAACCTCTCCCTCCTACCCCTTATCCTCTGGGCCCCCTCATTCTCGTTTGATTCGAAATCAAATAAAAAAAAATGGGGCGACGGAGGGGGCGATTCGCCGCCGACGCCACTCCATCGCGGCCCCAGGTGGCGCGCCGAGCCCCCCCTGCTGCGCCGCTCCCTCTCCTCTTCTCCTCCCCTTCTCCTTCTACCCGCGAAGCCCTAGCCCCATTCCCCCAAAACCGACGCCGTGACCACCATCCGACCAACAATCAGTCGGCGACCCCCCCTTCCACCATCGGACCCGCCTACGCACCCCTGGAGTGACCTCCGACTGCTCAGCCCGCCCTGGCGCCTTCGACCCAGCTCAGGCGAACAACCCCTCCTTTTTGTTGACGAACACAGTAAGTTTGTTTGTTTATTTTATCTTATATATTTAATTATAATACGCTGTTGCATTTTTTTAAAAAAATAACCTAGATTAAAAATATGGATTTTTATTTTCAGTATGAATATAAAAGAAAGTTATAATTTTTATATGAAAGAATTTAAAAGAAGTGATTTTTAATCAAAGGAAGAAAGGGTTTTTAATTATATAAAAATGTTATTTTTATATAAGGCATGTAATAAAAATATTATTTTATATAGTATGAAGAATAAAAATATGATTTTATATAATGTAGAGGAATAAAGATGTGATCTTCATAGTAGTAGCAATGTAAAGATACAATCTTTTTATATGAAAAGGCGAAATATTTATATATGAAAAGGCGAAATGTTCATATGTAAAGATTGAAAATATAATTTCATATTATATAGATAATAAAAATGTGATCTTTATATGATAGGATATAAAAAGACGATATTTTTATGTTGTGAAAGACGACATTTTTAAAGTAGTAAAAGATGAAATCTTTAATATAGAGAATAGCGTGATAAAAATATAATCTTTATTTTATAAACATCGATGTAAAAATTCAATTTTTATATATTGAATAGCAAAGTAAAAATTCGATTTTTATATATTGAATAGCAAAGTAAAAATTCGATTTTTATATATTGAATAGCAAAGTAAAAATTTGATTTTTATATATTGAATAGCAAAGTAAAAATTCGATTTTTATATATTGAATAGCGAAGTAAAAATTCGATTTTTATATATTGAATAGCAAAGTAAAAATTCGATTTTTATATATTGAATAGCAAAGTAAAAATTTGATTTTTATATATTGAATAGCAAAGTAAAAACTCGATTTTTATATATTGAATAGCAAAGTAAAAATTTGATTTTTATATATTGAATAGCGAAGTAAAAATTCGATTTTTATATATGTAGTGGCTACGGACAACGAAAGTGACAAAAAGACGAGAATGACGAAGGTTTCTGCAAAAGAAGAGTCGTGGTATTGGATTAGCTATCGGTGAGAACTTCTCACTTTAAATTTCTTTTTCTAGTTATATATATACTAGGATGCAGACGGTGCTTAGCAGCACCCGACACCCGTCATCCACAGACCATGGATGGCTTGTTTGTTTGATTGATACGTTGTGAAAATTGTTGTGATGTTGATGTGAAATCGAAAAAAATATTCTTGTGTTGAAAGGAAATAAAATATTAATATAGTTAAAAATAATTATCGTTAAAATATAATTTTAACGTGAAAGTGAATAAATAAATATTTATAAACAAATCGGCTTATTTGTTTATATACACTGATTTGACTGTTATTGATTGGGTCGATAAATTTTACACATCGCCCAACTGCACAAATAAAAATCTGTGTTTGTTGATTTGAAACCCCACACGGGTGTTAGGATGATATTTGAGCACACTAATCCCAATTATTTAATTGTATTTCGATCGATTGGTCGACAGGCTGTGTAAGCATTGATTATTTATATTTGATGCTTATGCAGTTGTGTGGTGCACTTTGGATGATGGTTGATTGTTTATCATTGCTATTATATACATGTGTTGTATGGAATCCATATAATTAACGTTATATGGTAATTGATTGGGCCCATTCCAATCGGAAAAATAGTGAATATTATAAAAGAAAATTCATGTGTTGAGACTATTTATGTGTTGAGTAAAATATTTTTATAATAAAATTTACGTCTTTATCATATTTAAAATTAGAACTACTTCATGGTGGAGTCTAATTGAAAATCAAACGATAGATACCATGATTTTATAAAATATTTTACATAACAAAAATAGTCGTGTGTTGAAAGAAATATAGATTCATGTGTTGAATAGAATAAATATTCATTTGTTGAATAGAATAAAGAAGTTTTTGAAAAATATAAAGCCGTGTGTATTAGAGATGCGTTATTTTGAGGCGAACGATATTTATATCGATTTTATTCGTTTTATAATGAAAATTGAAAAGTGATTTCAAAATTTAATATTTTGAAATGAAATTCAAATTGAATTAGATTAAAATTCAAATTGAAATTTTATTGAATCAATTTGAAATGAATTCGAATCGAATAGAAAATGAATTCGATTCGAATTGAATATAAAGTGAATTAGAATTTGAATTGAATTGAAACGAATTAGAATTTAAATTGAATTGAAATCAAATCGATTTGAAATTGAATATATTGTTGAAATGGTTTTGAAAACGAATTTAAAACGATTTATAAAATACGTTTTAAAAAGGAAATCGATGAAATATACATAATATATATATATATTAAATATATAATGGCTTGAATAGAACGCGTCGCGCCGCGGTAGTTCGTGAATTTCGACCATTGACTTCGAATTGACGTTGCGGGAGATCCGACCGTCGGATTCTCCTAAAACCGGAACCGTTGGGTTTGTATCGAAAAGAGCTTTCCAATGAACATTAGAAATTTGAAATCTAACGGTTGAATTTGGAATTATGTCCAAATCAAATTTGAAAAAGGTTGCTGTAAGTGCAGTTCGATGGCCATTGATGGAAATCGACTGTACGGGCCTTGATAAAATTATTAAAAATATCTATAATTCGTGTAGAATCATAAGAAATGATTTGGGAAAAATTGGGCTGGAAAATTCCACATTTGAAAGGTTAAAAATAGATTTTTATCGAAATGAACTAGTTTGGAACTAGAATTAAAATCAATTTATTTTTGAAATGAATAAATTGAATTTGAAAGTGATTTTAAAAATAATCAATATTCCCAATACGTGGATTGGACTGGAGTTGAATCGAAATTATCTTCGGAATATTTCGATGTTGGATTTCGTGACTATACAGATATTGTTATGGGAATTTGAAAGATATATTTTATATCATTATTTCCAATACGATATTTGTTGGTTTCAGAATTTGATATTGAATATAAGACGGTATATTTTCTATTCAGAGCCTTGTATTTAATATCAAATATGATTTGGGTTTATCGTGAATCGTGTTTTAGATGACACTGGTTCTTTAACCCAGTTAAAGGCAGGATATTGATTTTTGAAAAGATTAAAACTAAGTAGAGTTTTAATGAATCTTTTATTAGACTGAAATGTGAATTGATAATTTAAATTATCAAATCTGAAAGGTGATCGAGAATGGAGTACCACCATCCAAAGCGATAGTTAAATATTTAATTAGATTTGAACATGAAATGGTAATTAATTTTACCGATAACACCGTGGTGTTAGATGTGGAGTATTACCAGTTTTTTCCATGGGATATATAGGGTGGGATTGGGAAATAAAATAAATAATTACTTCCGTGTGGTTCGCTAATCCCGACTAGTTTGAAATGATATCCAAAGGAAGATTAAAGAATAAATTTAGAAGAATTTATCTTGGATAAAATTAATGGGAACCTTTCCCTAAGAATGTGATTTCGTGAATAAAATGATATTTTGAATTGGAATGAGGCGTTTGTTGTGTTTGGGTAACATTTGTTTATCATATACGTGGGTTATTCAGAAAGGCCGGGTTTATACCCATTCTGAATAACCGATTCGACGAGATGTCAAAGATGAAGACGGTGGTTGAAGACCGGAAGTCTTCACATTGTTTGGGTGATTACTGATGATCTCGATTGGGCTGTACACCCAAGATGAGGGAAACAGTTGGTGATCATCCAGACGTACTTGGAGATGGATGGATATGCGAGGAAAGTGCCTCCGGTTTCGTTCAGACCCAGAACGAACTTGTAAATGGATTGTGTGTCTGACATTGGATTTTATTCTGTGTTGATTGATCTTTATTAAATATACATCTGTTTGGCGGCGGAGAATTTATTCTCTTGCTTAACGCCCTTCTCTGAGACGTACGAGCTCAGAGGTTGTATTTCGATGGACATCTGTCGCATGGAGTGAATTTCCAGTGTGGCACGCGTAAGTGGCAATTGATCAAGGCTTCTGTTGAAAAGCAAAGTCTTGTGGTTGATGATCAAAGCACGGCCTGTGTGGCGTAGCTTTGTGTATAATGTGAATTCGCGAGCCTCACACCTCGGTATGAGTCAAAAACGGGATACGGACCCAAGGAGTGCAAGACGTTTCTTTCTAGCTAGGGTGGTGTCAGTGACCTACCAGCCCTGACATTTATATACTTTTCACCTGTGTGGTTGTTGGATACGAGGCGCCTCGGATATAGGTCTGTAAGGACCGGGAAACGTGTGTTCAGGAATAACTAATCCTCAAAAGTAAGAGAGGACCGACCTTGGAGGTTCCAAAGGATCAGAGTGGGGTCCTGAGGCATTGCTAGAGTGTCTCGAACGCGGAGGGGAGCTTGCCCCTTGCCTCGGCTCATGACGGAAATCCAATTTCCAATACGTGATATTGCGGTTTTAATTGTAGAAATAGTATGGCGACATGATATATGGTACTCATGCCGTCTATGATTGATATTTATGATTGAAATTGTTTTGACACTATACACCTATAATAGTATCAAAGAATGTGTTTTAAACGTATCAAGCATGCTTTGGCTGTCATAAGGGAAAACCCTATCCTCCGGCTTGCGTTGCATTGTGTGATGGGACCTGGGTCTTATAACAGCTTCATTTTTTCTTTATTTAGCATTGCGCTGTTTGTTCTATGCACTGGTATTCTTGGGAGGAAACCCGTTCTGTGTTATATGGCGTGGTCCCTTGAATTACTCTCTTTTAAAGTAAAGTTTTAAATAACTGTTTTAGTTTTCACAACAGTCACATGACTGACCTGGAGTTTATTATTTTAACCTAAACTCTGGGTGCCCCTATTTTCTACACGGGCAGCTAGTAGTTTTGGTTTTGCAGATTTATATTCACAGGGACCTGATTTACAGCTGTAACATTACTCGGAAAGCTCTGTATCCGTGCATTACTTCTAGTTGTGCTTTTATATTATTTTCCGCTGCTATGTAATTTATTGTCATCTCTGATATTTGTTGAATGTAGTTTATTCATTTATACTCTGTATATTCTTGTATCTGATGGAATTGTTGTAATAACAATGAAATGTTCTTCCGTTTGCGTCCTTTTGTGTGTTGTTTACAAATTATCCGCTCTTTCCTTCACGGGGAAGTTACGGGTTCTTACATTATAGAATTATCATATTTTGTTAAATTAGAATTGACAAAACAAAAATGTCATTTTTTTAAATTAGAATTGATAAAACAATAATGTCATTTTTGCTGAATTAGAAATAAAATAATATTTTGATGATAAAATGTTGCACTAGAGAAAAATAACATTTTTATTATAAAATGTGACATTAGACTAAAATAACATTTTTGTTATAAATGTGATGCATTGGAATTAAAGAACATTTTGTTTGAAAATGTACGTTAGAATAAAAAGAACATTTTGTTTGAAAATGTACATTAGAATAAAAAGAACAATTTGTTTGAAAATGTACATTAGAATAAAAGGATCATTTTAGACAAAAATGTTTATTTAGATTAAAAATGTCATTATATTAGAATATCATTAAAATTAGAAACGTCATTAGAATAAAAATGTCGTTATATTGGGAATGTCATTAGAATAAAAATGTCATTATGTCGGAAATGTCATTAGATTAGAAATATTCATTTATTGGAAATAAAAATATGTTAGCGATAAAATTCACATTTTTATCGCATATGTAGAAAAGATGAAAAATGATCATTTGTTTGAAATAAAATATTGAAACATTAAAAATCATATTTTTAATGTAAGAATGAAATGAGATATTCATTGTATTGAGAAAAATGTGAAAACATTAAAAATTCCATTTTTAATGTATAGTATGTTTTATGTAAAATATACATTGTATAGATTAAAATGTTGAAACATTAAGAATTACATTTTTAATGTAAAGATAAAATATATGTAATTATTCATAGTATGAATAAAATTAGTGAAACATTAAAATTCACAATTTTAATGTAAAGATGGAATCATGTAAAATGTTCATCATGTGGATTAAAAATGTTGAAACATTAAAATTTACAATATATATGAGATATTCATTATATGACTAAAAATGTTGAAATATTAAAAAATTTAACATATGAATGCAAAATATAAAATTTACATGTTACGGTTGATTTATTGAATGGATTGTGCTCGACTAGTTTATGAGCAAATTATGTTTTTACATTTAGCATTGGGTAGGGAAAAAAATTATCTATGTGCTAACACCTTGTGAAACACTTCACGATTTGACTATAGGGTGGTTAGCGATGTTGTTTATTTCAAAATTAATGAATTATTTTGAAAGGTGATTTTCTTAAGTAAAAAAAGAAGAATTATTTCCGATTTTGGACAGGGAATGTTTTATAAAACAGAAAGGATTTCGAGGACTATACCCGATGATTTCGAAATGATTCGAAAGTAGAAATCTATATAGATTTGATTATACTTGTGATTGCGTTGTGAAATGATTTTTCCACTTCGGGATATAAAATGATTTAGTATGCGGCAAAAGATTCTGGTAACCCGGATGACTAAAAGTATGGGATGAGTGGAAGACCCTGACCGACTGAACTGGTCAGTGGTTAGTGTAGCCTGCTCTATAGTGAGAGGTGCACACACACACACACACACACACACACACACATATATATATATATATATATATCGAGTTGCTTAGGTGTGTGCCCTTTGCCTTGTCTAAGGGAAACCCGATATTTGGTTTCATACTTGTTTTTATGCATTGTTATGTATTGGAATTCATATTTCCAAATGTTTTGTTTTGAGATCCCGAAGTGAAATCTACTTTATTATAAAAGCTAGATATGCATTTCAAGTGATTTGAAATAAAAGAAATCGGGAAATAAAGTCCAAAGAAATAATTTCTGTAAAGTGAATTGGATTTGAAAATTCTAAATTTAGGGTTAAGCCTAAATGGGTAGATTGGGAAAATTGCATGTTGTACGATGCATTCTAGATCCATACGTTTATTTGTGGTTGTTGTTTATGCACTGGCAATCCAATGGAGTAAACCCATTCCACGTTAGAGGTGTGGTCCTATGATTAGCCTTATTATTAGATTAGTTAAGTTAGACTTCTCATACCAGTCCCATGACTGACCTGTAGTTTGTTTCACTGGCAAACTCGGATGTCCATCTTTTTCACACGGGCAGTCGAGTAGCATTTTGCAGATGTTTATCTTTAGCAGGATACTGGATCGGAGCTTAAAGCTGTGTCCAGAGCATGATTGCCTTCCGCTGTATATTTATGTTTCCGCTGCAGTGTATTATATTTAATGTAATATTGGTCTTCCGCTGTAATTTATTTATCGTTGTACTCTGATATTCTGTACTCTGATGTTGCATTAGTATAATGTTATAAAAGTCTGTTGTTGTTGTTGTTGTTTTAACGTGTTGTATTCCCAAAGTTAACGTATGCGGGAATTGAACGGTCTTGGTCGATTTTGCGATCGATTAGGTCCGGGAAAAATCCGTGTCGTTACATACCATCTTTACCAAATCCTATAGGATCATTCGAAATGTCTTATCAAACCTAATAACTGTACTAAAAAAAGAAACCGGAAAGAAATATCAATAGGATTTGTTTGTGAGCTTCAAGTCAAATGAAAAAAAATCAATTTGGCGTACTACAATTAATGAAATATGTTGGCAATAGTAAAAGGAGAATCTTAGCCAAGATTCGTGGCCAGTCAATAGTGCGGCTCCACTGTTTCCTATCCACCAGCGTATATTGGAAGATACGTTGTGCCCATAAATAAGACAAAGTTTAAAAGAAAAATTATATACACTGACTCGCTCAGAAACAAAATATCGGCCATATTAGTAAATCTTTCAACATGCCCTTATCTTCAGTCAAAACATATCTTATCAAATAAAAAAACGGCAGTTAGCCTTATTTCCATTCGATAGCATGTCTGCCGAATTTTCAACAGCGTGGCATCCAACCTTTTCCAATTCCGTGCATGCCAATCAATTTGATACAGTGCGCTCCAAGTTTGTTACCGTTCCTGCCACGCTACTCCACCTTTAAATATTATTCTTATTTTATTGCTTCTCCTTTCCAGACAAAACGAGAGAAAGAATATCTTCACAAACTAAATATAAATAAAAATTTACAAATTTCTAATTCGTGGATTGGTCTCGAAATGGGGTACTCCACCCGTACCTATGCGATTGTCTGGCGCGATCCAGATTTGGCAAGAGTTGTGTTTTCCCAGTCAACGTAGGGCATGAGGAGGCTATTCGCTCCATTTTCTAATTTTCGTGCATCAGGGTGGAGCTTCGATCTGGGTAAGAATGTAGTGGTTTGATGGAGTTAGAGATGCTCAATTCTTTGATGAAGGCGAACTCGAGTACGATAGTCGCAGGGGTTGAAGATGAACAGTATCCTGCTATTCAAATAAAATTGGTAAATGCGAGTTTAACATATATACATAAAATAAAAATGATACAGCATGGCGACGTGATTAATAGGTGGCAGGAGAAGTTGATTTTGGTTGAGAAACTTAAGGCCAGATGGTTTGTGAAATACTGGTCATGTGCGTTGATAATATGGTGGATGTGTTTGGAAAGAGAAAGGAGCTAGCAGAGACTGAACGACGAATGGAAGTGGGTTGCTTTGGTTAGTTAGTCAGTGTGGAGGTATTATTGGTGAAGTAGCATTTTTTTTGTTTTGGGGTGGCAAGCAGCAGGGGAGAATAAAGTTACGTTTTGTAGTGATAGGGGGAAGAAGGAATCAAAGTGGAAGCATGATGTGTTTGGTTTGAAGACTAGTGACGTGGAGAAGAAGATGACAGGCAAATAAAAAGATGGAGAAACTGAATATTGCACCATCAAATGCAAAGCTGTAGCAGTAAGATTGGAACATGGGAAATGCATTGACAGCTGGTTCAAGGTGAATAGCCATATTTCTATGATGTATTAATGAGTACTTTCTTATAATTTGTGAGTAGAAGTAATTCAAAGAGTTGAAGTAGCAATACAGATAGTTCAAAGAACTGACGTAGAGTAATGAAAATACGTAGGAAGAAACCACGTGACTAATAATAATAATTAAAGTTAAATTAATTCTATAATTAAGGGATGTGGTTTAAATTTAAAATCTTATTGTATATAACAGTTATATCTCGTGCGTATATTATCAGAATTGGACGCGACCAGATCCGATGGATACGAAATGACGAAATCTACATCATAAAACTATTCCTGCTGAGAATAGAGTTATTGGAACTTTAGAGAAAAATCAAACACCAGTTTGGTTTTTACAATGAAACAAGAGCAGAGCCGTCAACTGCGAAAACAATGTGAGTAAACTCACTAAATCTAACTCATTTATATTTTTTATATAAATGAGTTTTAAATTTATTTATAGTAATTTTATAATGTGCAATGGTTGATTGGTTGAATAGTTGATAAAATTGGTTGAAATGGTTTGACTATTAGTTTTGTTTACTGTGATATCTCATATTTATGTGAAATTAATGTTGATTAACATCTATGGATGCAAGGAAACAGGTTGGGGGGATTCGACTGGATTTCTCATATTAATATTATTACTTGTTGTTTACTGTGTTATATACTGTGATTGATTATGTTGTGTTGAATTACCCTAGCCTTAGAATTCTGGTACTTAACACCATAAAATATATTTTAATATAGAAAATAAAAATTGAGTTTAAAATGGAAATTTATTTTCAAAAATAGAAATGTAATAGAGTTGAAATTAAAACATTTTAGTGGAGAAAACAAGAATTTGTTTATAAACGAAAATACAAATTAAGTGAATTATTAATCATTGGATAAATGGAAATATAAGTTCAAATATGAATTTATATGGGAAAGTGCAAATGGGATTTGAAATCATTATTCGAAATAGATTGGAATTTAGCAAATTGTAAAGGAAATTATAAAAGTGGTTTTAAATGATTGGAATAAAATTGAGACTTGTATGAAAAATTCTGGCTAATAGTTATAAATAGAATTTGAGTTTAAGATATTATTTACAAGTATAAAATCAAACTGATTTGATTATATAAAAAAGGAATATACTCATGATTAAAGGGAATGATGGTTTAAAGGAGATATTTTACAAATGAAACATCTCTAAAGGAAATTTAGATTCGAAATATGAATCCAAATTAGACATTGATTGAGAAGGGAAATGGAAAATCGTTTTAAAAGAAAACGATGAGTTTTAGTTTAAAATTCAGAATATAAAATAAAGTGTGATAACGTTATGTAAATTGGAATGGTTATAAAGGAATTTGCTAATGATTTGGAACGCATGAATTCAAAAGTGAATTTAGAATTTGAATCAACCTGAAATGGTAGATAAATTCCGAAGTTCGGAATATAAGTTGGATATAGGTTATTGAGAGAAAGTTATTTATTGGAATTCGATTATATCGAATTTAGGGAAGTAGTTATTTTTACTTTCCGTTTTGAACCAAATTTAATTATTTACTTATTAATTTATTTATTGAAATGAATAAGTACAAGTTATATTTTTCTAAACCAAATATTTGTAAATAGCGATTTTAATGCTGCCGTTATAATAAATGTTTTGTAAATCTAAACGGTGATCTTAATGCTATTGTTACAATAAAGTTTATAAAATTCTAGACTGGGATTGTTGTTAAAAGTAATGTTTTATAAATCAAATATTTGGAAACAGCGATTATAACTCTATCGTTATAATCATTGTTTTTCCGTAAAAGAGGTGTGTTCTTAGATTGAATCCGAAAGTCGCGTAAGTAACGTTTTGTTTGAAGTTGTGAGCTTTGACTATTTCAAAGTTGAGAATGTTGTTCAATTAAGGCGTGAGAGGTAATTATACCCTAACTTGATTGACTTCATGATGGATGGAGAAATGGTTAAGGTTCGATAGTGAAGATTGGTTAGCAATATGGTAAGTTAATAAATGATTTATAGTCTAAATTATAATAACCATGTTTTATAACATCACGTTAGTTTAAATTATTTTGAAATGTTTTTCTTCAAATAAAATGAGAGATATTTTCTACGCGTAATGGATTGGTCAACGAGGAATTTAGAAATTGAATATGGAAATATTTTCCGATTTTAATAAGGTATATTTTCTGAATATAGAAAATAAGGATTCGTGAATATATAGAAATGTTCCCAACTTGAATAAGAAATATTTTCTCGAATAAAGGAATTTTGATATGGGAACTGTTTTTCCAAGAATCGAAAAGACAGTTGAATTTTGACAGAATCTAGAAGAGGGAAAAAGGGAATCTAGAATCGATAATATAATAAGGAATTAATATAAAAAGAGGCCAGTGTTGTTTGATGCTTGATCGGTACAATTTCCAATTGGAAATAAGACCATTGATTGTATGGATGTTCTTTGATAGTTAAATCACCGACTATCAAAGTTTTGATTTATTATATACCTCCGGTGTCAATATGGGGAAACTTGAATCAGATTTAATATTCGAAAACCACTCCGTATTGGCATAAGCATTACGAATCAACTTATGTTGAAGAGATTATGAAGACGGAGTAAAATGCAAGGACTATTCTGTTAACACTAGGTAGAAATTGCCCAAGATGGATTAATAGAATGGTGCCTTCGGTTTGTCCAGACCCAGGGCAACTTGTATGGACGAGTGTTTGACAGAGTATTTCCAAAGGGATTACGTACGTTGATTCCTTCAAATGTACGAAGATGGTGGCAAAGAAGGGAAACTTCTTTAGCCTACAATCTGAATATTTTTGTGGGAATCAATTAGTGATTTCCGATGGATCTGACGATGTGACATTCAAAGTGAATGGTGGCCAGATGTTCTGGAAGATAATTCAAACCTCAAGCCTCATAACCGGAAATTGGCAAAAATCGGGCAAGCAGCATGGCTATGTGGGTCGCTCCCATTAGGATGTATAATCACCTATCTAGAGAAACTCCATTTGCTTCTTTAATCTATCGATGTTGTCACTTTCGGGAAACGATTGCCGATCTCAACCGTTGGTGATATAAATTCGATACACTTAAGCGAAATGAGTGGTCAATCACGTGTAGGTCGGGTTGCATGACATTCTTGTTGAACCCCAGTGTATCCCCTCTAGAGACACTGATCGGAAGGTGGTTCTATACCTTGTCATGTTGGAAATCCAATCTCCAATAAGTGCCCTACGGTTTTTGATTTAATATTGTATATGGAGCGTGAGATGCAAGCGTTTCGCTAGATTCTATTTATTTGATTTAAACACTATTATAATATCATCAGATTTTGATATCAAAATTGTTTTGGTTATCGTAAGGTAAAAACAATCCATGATTATGTGTGGATTGGTCTTACGATTATCATTTCTTTCGAAAGAATTTTTGAAAGTTAAACAAATGGTTGGAGTTTACTCACACCGGTCCCATGACTGACCCAGAGTTTATTTTGTTTGTCTTCCCTAAACTCTTGGGTGCCCAAATTTGTATGGGTAGTCAAGTAGTCGGGATTTTACAGATTCAGCTGGGGGAGCTTGAAGCAGGAGGCTTTACCTGGTAGCTACAGACAATCGTATTTTCCGCTGTGTACTATGTTGTATCTGGAAACAGGTGTTTATAACTGTTCTTGGAATAACTATTGTGCTCTGATAATGGTATGTATATAAAGTTACAGAATTATATCTCAAAGTTTATGTTATCTAATATATTTTATTCGTTCCGCTGTGAGTTTGTGATCTTTGTTTTCTTCTATTCTAATATTTCTTTCTTTCTATTTCTCATCCTCTAACTTATTTCTAATAATGATTCGTATTTCTGTGTCATTTGGGTTGGACGTGTGGTGTTATCAGTCAACTCAAAGGATACGGAAATTCGGGCCATTACATTTGGTATCATAGCGAGGTTGAGTAGTAACCTTGGCTTTGTGGCGTGATTCAATAGAGATGGGGTTAGTAATACCTAAGATTGAATTTGAGTGTATATATATGAGCACGTATTTGTAGACTTATATAAAATTGCTTTATATTGTATTGGATGGTTTGTTGAGTGGTTTATGAATTTTGGTCGATACATGATGTACAACTGTATCGATAGGCATTTCTAAACACTCGAATAAAGCAATTCAATACAATATTGTTTTCAAATGGGTAAATGAAATAATTTTGCCCAAAAATTATTTTGATATAAAAGGAATAGTTTCTGAATTATTATATATATGTGTTGATTGTTATTACAATCAAATGGAAATATTGGAATGGCTATGTATACAAATGAGATAAACCAAGATTTAGTTCAAACCAGAATTAGAATTTAAATTCCGGGTGTTTAGAAAATATTTTCTGAAAAATTATAAAGTAATATAACATTACTTTAAAGTATTTTTGAATAATAATGGTTTAAATGGATTTTTAAAGGGATTAAGCACTGAAATCACTTCAGTGGCGAGAAAATAATTCTGATAATGGGTCGCGACATTATCGGTAATCATTTTCAAGTTTCTAAGTTACGGATTGCTACCATAATAATTTGGGAATGGAAAAAATTGTTTGGAAGGGACATGATGTTTTAGAAATTCAAAACATTTGAATTGAGTCGATTGTAAATATATGTATATAAATATATATGATTTCAAGCTAATTTGAAATATAACCCGAAAATTTGAATTCTGAAATTAAGATTTAACTTGTATAAGTTAAATAGATTGAAATGGTAAAAATGTATCAAATGAATTGAAATTTAACTTAAGTTAAGATTAATAAAATTGGATTGAATTAGAAATAATTCCAAATGAAATTAAAAAAAGAGAAATGTTGAGATTCTAATTATTAATATGAATTCGACTTATGAATAAGCAAGTTGAATATATATTGGATGTTGTTAATTAAGATTGAATTGTGATAAATTTGAATTCAAGTATAGTAAGTGCATTGACTTAAATAGAAATCAGACTTGAATTGATAGAATGGAAGTGAACTAATCAGAAGTTGATTAGAGAGTTAAAAACTAGAAGTTGGATTGATTTGAAACCAACTAGAAATGGATATATGTAGATATGCTGAGCAGATATTGGATGGAAGCAAATGCAAGAGATAGAATTTATGCCCAACAAAAAGGTACATGTTTACAATATTACTTGGGTTTTATGGTTTTTTGAGCCTATGAGGCAAGCTGCTTGGCTTTTTGATTTTCTTTTGGATTGGAGAAGGCCTAGAAAGGCGAGTTGTGATTGTACCGATTGAGCCGCGCAAGGAGATGAGGGCGAAATTTTTCGAAAATT
This sequence comes from Allium sativum, assembly GCA_030737875.1. Classification (NCBI taxonomy): domain Eukaryota; kingdom Viridiplantae; phylum Streptophyta; class Magnoliopsida; order Asparagales; family Amaryllidaceae; genus Allium; species Allium sativum. The sequence goes on from CM060916.1 coordinate 321,471,195, forward strand.
TAAAGAGTTAGAAATTTTTCAAGAAACTTTTTGATGATTTAAAATAGAGTTGTAAATTGTAATTAAAATAAGGAAACCAGAATTGGTTAAAAAATTTCAAATGGAATAATGAAATTGATGAACGGATTTAAAATCCATTGGAATGGGTGTGGATATGCAGAAGAGCATATGGATTGAAGATAAGAAAGTGATAATGGATTGTCCAAAAATGGTGGACATATCATTTGGAAAGAATTATGAATAGTCAGCATTGGTATGAGAATTCGAAGGACGGATAAGAACCGGGTTATGAAGATACGGAATATAAGATTTCAACTAAGTAGGTTATAAGGAGTTAGAGTTATAGCATTTCTATTGCTTAGCAATTTCGAGGACGAAATTATTTTAAGGGGGAAGGAATGTAACGACCCAGATTTTTGGACATTAAATTCAGAGCATTTAAAGGGTATTAAATATCAGAATGGAATAATATAATAGATTATAATAACAAATTTAATTATTAAATGAATAGTGTATGTATTAAATTTTATTTAAATTTAAAACGAGCTCGAAATTATTGTCGTAGTTTGTAATTTACGATTTAAACTTTAATTTAATATACAGAATCCAATATAAGTTGGATTTCTATAAAACAAGAAACGTTCGGATCTATTCGATTATATATTTCTAATGAAAGAAAAAAATACGGATTCCGCCTAATAGATTGTGAGTTATGTCCAAATCAAAATTTTAAATTGTCACTATTGAATCATATATAAATTATAACGATTTATTATATAAACAAATCGATTTTAAATAATCCGAACATTGTTTTAATTTGAAATAGCGAGTTTAAAATCCAAATCAGATTATTTATACGTTATATAACTTCCTATTTGGATATATATATATATATGATACTAAGAATTTATTATCAATAGATTTAATTATATAAATCGATACATATTTATATATATTATCGATTTAATTGAACGGTTAAGAGTAGCCAATTTTCAAAGTAATGTGAATATCTCGAGTAAGAAACGTGATAAGATTGGATCAACATTTTTTCGGACTGTCATATTACATATAAAAGAATACCTATATGTTAAAATATCATATCATTAAATCTTTTATGGTCAAAACAAAATCCTCGGAATTTATCACGGTCAAATCACAAATCTCAGAAATCTCAGCACAGTAAAATCTCGTGCATAATCTCAAGAAAAGATCGCATAACATCTTTACCAAATCCTATAGGATCATTCGAAATCTCTTATCAAACCTTATAACTGTACTAAAAAAAGAAACCCGAAAAAAAATATCAATAGGATTTGTTTGTGATCTTCAAGTCAAATGCAAAAAAATCAATTTGGCATACTACAATTAATGAAATATGTTGGCAAGAGTAAAAGAAGAATCTTAGCCAAGATTCGTGGCCAGTCAACAGCGCGACTCCTCTGTTTTCTATCCATCATCGTATAAAGGAAAAGAAAAAAATCATAGCTTTTTTAATACCGAAATCCCAGCATATATTGGAAGAAACGTTGAGCCCAGAAATAAGACATAGTTTAGAAGAAAAATTATATACATTGACTCACTCAGAAACAAAATACCGGCCATATTAGTATATCTTTCAACATGCCCTTATCTTCAGTCAAAACATATCTAATCAAATAAAAAATGGCAGCTAGCCTTATTTCCATTCGATGGCATGTCTGCCGAATTTTCAACAGCGTGGCATCCAAGTTTTTCCCATTCCGTGCATGCCAATCAATTTGATACAGTGCGCTCCAAGTTTGCTACCGTTCCTGCCACGCTACTCCACCTTTAAATACTGTTCTTATTTTATTGCTTCTCCTTTCCAGACAAAACGAGAAAAAGGATATCTTCACAAACTGAATAAAAATAAAAATCTACAAATTTCTAATTCGTGGATTAGTCTCAAAATTGGATACTCCACCCGTACCTATGCGATTGTCTGGCGCGATCCAGATTTGGGAGGAGTTGCGTTTTCCCAGTCAACGTAAGGCATGAGGAGGCTGTTCGCTCCATTTTCAAATTTTCGTGCATCAGGGTGGAGCTTCAATCTGGGTAAGAATGTAGTGGTTTGATGGAGTTAGAGATGCTCAATTCTTGATGAAGGCAGACTCGTATATGACAGTCGCAGGGGTTGAAGATGAACAGTATCCTGCTATTCAAAAAAAATTGGTAACTACAAGTTAACATATTTGTAGAAAAATAAAAATGAGACAACATGGCGACGTGATTAATAGGTGGCCGGAGAAGTTGATTTTGGTTGAGAAACTTAAGGCCAGATGGTTTGTGAAATACTGGTCATGTGCATTGATAATAAGGTGGGTGTGTTTTGAAAGAGAAAGGAGATAGCAGAGACTGAACGACGAATTGAAGTGGGTTGCTTTGGTTAGTTAGTCAGCGTGGGGGGATTATTGGTGAAGTAGCATTTGTTTTGTTTTGGGCTAGCAAACAGTAGGGAAAATAAAGTTACGGTTTGTAGTGATTGGAGAAGAAGGAATCGAAGTGGAAGCATGGTGTGTTTGGTTTGAAGACTAATAACATGGAGAAGAAGATGAGGAGCAAATAAAAAGATGGAGAAACTCAATATTGCACCATCAAATATAAAGCTGTAGCAGTAAGATTGGAACATGGGAAATGCATTGACAGCTGGTTCAAGGTGAATAGCCATATTTCTATGATGTAGTAAGGAGTACTTGTTTATAATTTGTGAGTAGAAGTAATGCAAAGAGTTGAAGTAGCAATACAGATAGTTCAAAGAACCGACGTAGAATAATGAAAATACATAGGAAGAAACCAATAATAATAATAATTTAAGTTAAATTAATACTATAATTAAGGGATGTGGTTTGAATTTAAAATCTTATTGCTTATACTAGTTAAATCTCGTGCGTACATTATCAGAATTGGACGCGACCAGATCCGATGGATCCGAAATGATAAAATCTACATCATAAAACTATTTCTGCTAAGAAGAGAGTTACTGGAATTTCAGAGATAAATCAAACACCCGTTTGATTTTTACAATGAAACAAGAGCAGAGCCGTCAACTGCGATAACAATGTAAGTAAACTCACTAACTCTAACTCATTTATACTTTTATATAAACGAGTTTTAAATTTATTTATATTAATTTTATAATGTGCAATGGTTGATTGGTTGAATAGTTGATAAAATTGGTTGAAATGGTTGATATGATTACATCGTTGATCAATTATTAGATTTGTTTACTATGATATCTCATATTTATGTGAAATTAATGTTGATTAACATCTGTGGATGCAGGGAAACAGGTTGGGGGGATCCGACTGGATTCCTCATATTTATATTATTATTTTTTGTTTACTGTGTTATATACTGTGACTGATTATGTTGTGTTGAATTACCCTAGCCTTAGAATTTTGGTATTTATTACTATAAACTATATTTTAATATAGAAAATAAAATTTGAGTTTTAAAAAGAAAATTTATTTCCAAAAATAGAAATGTAATAGAGTTGAAATTAAAACATGTTAATGGAGAAAACAAGAATTTGTTTATAAACGAAAATACAAATTAAGTGAATTGTTAATCATTGGATAAATGGAAATATAAGTTCAAATATGAATTTATATGGGAAAGTGGAATTGGGATTTGAAACCAATATTCGAAATAGATTTGAATTTTGCAAATTGTAGAGGAAATTATAAAAGAGGTTTTAAATGATTGGAATAAAATTGAGACTTGTATGAAAAATTCTGGATAAAAGTTATAAATAGAATTTGAGTTTAAGATATTATTTAGAAGTATAAAATCAAACTGATTTGATTATATATAAAAGGAATATACTCATGATTAAAGAGAATGATGGTTTAAGGGAGATATTTTGCAAATAAAACATTTCTAAAGGAAATTTAGATTCGAAATACGAATCCAAATTAGACATTGATTGAAAAGGGAAATGGGAAAATGTTTTAAAAGAAAACGATGAGTTTCAGTTTAAAATTCGGAATATAAAATAAAGTGTGATAACGTTATGTAAAATGGAATGGTTATAAAGGAATTTGCTAATGATTTGGAACGCATGAATTCAAAAGTGAATTTAGAATTTGAATCAACCTGAAATGGTAGATAAATTCCAAAGTTTGGAATATAAGTTGGATATAGATTATTGAGAGAAAGTTATTTATTGGAATTTGATTATGTCGAATTTAGGGAAGTAGTTATTTTTACTTTCCGTTTTGAATCAAATTTAATTATTTATCTATTTACTTATAAATTTATTTATTGAAATGAATAAGTATAAGTTATATTTTTATAAACCAAATATTTGTGAACAGCGAATTTAACGCTGCCGTTATAATAAATGTTTTGTAAATCTAAACAGCAATCTTAATGCTATTGTTATAATAAAGGTTCTAAAATCATAGACAGTGATTTTAATGCTGTTGTTAAAAGTAATGTTTTATAAATCAAATATTTGTAAACAACGATTATAACACTACCATTATAATCAGTGTTTTTCCGTAAAAGAAGTGTGTTTTAAGACTGAATCTGAAAGTCGCGTAAGTAATGTTTTGTTTGAAGTTGTGAGCTTTGACTATTTCATAGTTGAGAATGTTGTTCAATTAAGGTCTGAGAGGTAATTATACCCCAACTTGATTGACTTCATGATTGATTGAAAAATGGTTAAGGTTCGATAGTGAAGATTGGTTAGCAATATGGTAAGTTAATAAATGATTTATAGTCTGAATTATAATAGCCATGTTTTATAACATCGCTTTAATTTAAATTATTCTGAAATGTTTTTCTTCAAATAAAATGAGAGATATTTTCTACGCGTAATGGATTAGTCAACGAGGAATTTAGAAATTGAATATGGAAATATTTTCCGATATTAATAAGGTATATTTTCTAAATATAGAAAATAAGGATTCGTGAATATATAGAAACGTTCCCAACTGGAATAAGAAATATATTCTCAAAAAAGGAATTTTGATATGGGAACTATTTTTCCAAGTATCTATAAAGACAATTAAATTTTGACAGAATCTAGAAGAGGGAAAAAGGGAATTTGGAATCGATAATATAATAAGGAATTAATATAAAAAGAGGACAGTGTTGTTTGATGCTTGATCGGTATGATTTCAAATTGGAAATAAGACCGTTGATTGTATGGATGTTCTTTGATAGTTAGATCACTGACAATCAAAGTTTTTATTTATTTTATACCTCCAGTGTCAATATGGGGAGTTCGGGATCAGATTTAATATCTAAAATCCACTCCATATTGGCATAAGTGTTATAAATCATCTTATGTTGAAGAGATTATGAAGATGGAGTAAAATGCAAGGACTGTTTTGTTAACCTTAGGTAGAAATTTCCCAAGATGGATTAATAGAACGGTGCCTTCGGTTTGTCCAAACCCAGGGCAACTTGTATGGACGAGTGTCTGAAAGTGTATTTCCAAAGGGATTACATACGTTGATTCCTTCAAACGTACGAAGTTGGTGGAAAAGAAGGGAATTTTCTTTAGCCTTCAATCTGAATATTTTTGTGGGAATCAATTAGTGATTTCCGATGGATCTGACGATGTGACATTCAAAGTGAATGGCGGCCAGATGATCTAGAAGATAATTCAAACCTCAAGCCTAACAACCGGAAATTGGCAAAAATCGGGCAGGCAGCATAGCTATGTGGGTCACTCCCATTAGGATGTATAATCACCTATCTAGAGGAATTCCATTTGCTTTTTTAATCTATTGATGTTGTCCCTTTTGGGAAACGATTGTTGATCCCAACCGTTGGTGATATACATTCGATACACTCAAGCGAAATGAGTGGTCGGTCATGTGTGGGCCGGGTTGCAAGACGTTCTTGTTGAACTCTAGTGTATCCCCTCTAGAGTACACTAATCGGAATGTGGTTCCATACCTTATCATGTTGGAAATCCAATCTCCAATAAGCGCCATGCGGTTTTTGATTTAATATTGTATAAGGAGCATGAGATGTAAGCGTTCCGCTAGATTCTATTTATTTGATTTAAACACTATTATAATATCATCAGATTTTGATATCAAAATTGTTTTGGTTATCGTAAGTTGAAAACCATCCGTGATTATGTGTGGATCGGTCTTACGATTATCATTTCTTTCGAAAGAGTTTTTGAAAGTTAAACAAATGGTTGGAGTTTACTCACACCAGTTCCATGACTGACCCAGTGTTTATTTTGTTTGTCTTCCCTAAACTCTTGGGTGCCCAAATTTGTACGAGCAGTCAAGTAGTTAGGATTTTAGAGATTCACTTGGGGGAGCTTGAAGCAGGAGTCTTCACCTGTTAGCTATAGACAATCATATTTTCCGATGTGTACTATGTTGTATCTGGAAACAGCTGTTTATAACTGTTCTAGGAATAACTGTTGTGCTCTGATGATGGTATGTATATAAAGTTACTGAATTATATTTCAAAGTTTATGTTATATAATATATTTTATTTGTTCCGCTGTGAGTTTATGATCTTCATTCTCTTCTATTCTAATATTTCTTTCTTTCTATTTATCATCCTCTAACTTCTTTCTAATAATGATTCATATTTCTGTGTCATTTGGGTTGGACGTGTGGTGTTTTCAGTCAACTCAAAGGGTACGGAAATTCGGGCCATTACATTGATAGTTAAATAACCAACTATCTAATCTGTCATATTATCGATTGTTGGTATAGAAAGACCGGGACCGAAATTATATTTGAATACCATTCCGAACCAGTAAATACATAAATGTGATAGATATTAGATGATGGTTGAGATGGAGTATTTGAAGATAGGTAGATCTTCATAAAACGAAAGAATTACTTATAATCTTTAGGTCATTACGGAAGATAAATGTAATTTTCACGGTTGATATCTACGGATTTGCAAGGACTTCTCGCTATTGATCCTTTGGGGTGATTCTTGTATAATATGTGTGCCTTCAATTCATCCTGTTCTAGGATGACTTGCATGGACGAATGTCTGACAGAGTATTTCCTAAGAGTTGTGTACGTTGATTTTTACAAATATACCGAGTTTGGTGGTAGAGAAGGTAACTTCTTTTAGCTTAACACCCAAAGTATATTTGTTTATATCAACTAGTGATTTCATGGATCTTATGATGTGACATTCAAATTTATTGTGATGTTCTTTGAAAGGTAATCGTGACCTCAAGCCTCATCTGCCGGAAAATTACAAAAATCGGGTAGGCGACATGGCTTTGTGGGTCATTCCCATTAGGGTGTACTATTACCATCTAAATAAAATTCATTTGTTTCTTCTGTCACTTCTGTATCTTTAAGAAACGGTTATGTGGGCCCAACCACTGGTTATAATATACCCGGCACACTCGATTGAATGTGTGACTGGTCATGTGTGGCTAGGTGGCAAAAAGTTCTTATTGAAACCTAGTGTATTGTAGAGGTACACTATTTGTAAGGTGGTCACATTCCTTGTCATAGTCGGAATCCATTTTCCAAGCGTCATGCAGTTTTTGATTATATACTAAGTATGTAGAGTGTGAGATGCAAGCGTTCTGCTAGAAGGTTATTTATTTGATATAGACACTATTATAATATCACCGGATTTGATATTAAAAATATTTTGGGTTATCGCAAGGTAAAAACTATCCATGTTTATCTTTAGACTGGTCTTACGGTTATCCTTTTCTTTTATAAGATTTTTAACTTTAAATCAATTGGATGTGCAACACCCCATAATTTTAAAGAACACTTTAATGATAAACTAAAGAATACTTAATTAAATATTTTGAATTAAGTAAAATGGACTGCGCCACTGCGTTCGTGTCGGAATTCTGCTTAAGATAGACTCCAAGTTTGTGTAAAACGGACATTGTATGAATAAGATATTAAGGTTTGAAATTTGTATACATATAAGCAAAATATATATAAACAAACCAGTCCAGAAAGTCAAAATCTGAACGCGGGAAGATGAGAGAAATCAGCTCGTTTGGGGTCGGCCCTATGCCCCATGGTTGTCGACCCATGGGTCGACCCCTACAAGGGGGTGTTGACCTTAAGGTCCACACCACCTAGATCCGGGGCAGATCCATTTTCGGAACGTTGACTTGTTTCTTGACCAAATACGTTGGCGGTAGGCTATAAATAGGACCTCATTTTTATTGTTTTATTCATCAAAAAACAATGGAGACAACGAGGTGCTTCCCCAACTCAAATTGAATTAGCCTGTTCTTCTGCAACAACAGCTTATACATATACAAGAATCTCTGCTACAACATCAACAATCATTCCTCTGTTCTTTAGATCTAGTCCCTATGAGTTTATGTTACTTTTAGATATAAACACTTAATAAGTAATCCTGACATGTTTATAAGTTTAGATTTAAACTTGTGCCTATTAATAACTTGAATCATAACTAAACATATCTGCCACTACTTGTACACCTAATCTACTGTTTAGTTCTCATATGCCTATTCCTGATATGCCTATTCTATTATTATGCCTTATTATGTTATCATATGCCCATTCTACTACAATGCCTGTTTCTGTCACCATATGCCTATTCTGTTAGTATGCTTATTTCTGACATCATATGCATGTTTTGTTATTATGCCTATTTATGTTCTCTTCTCTCCCTCCTTCCCTTTTGATTTTTATAGCCATGCTACCTTCGAGCCTAGGCCTGTCGCTGAAATATGCAAACGAACGAAATTGGGGATGGTTGGGAATGATAAATTGGGGCATAACTAGTACTGGAAAACATGACTGGGATTTGGGGGCATAATCTATATCTTCATCTAAAACTTTAATTTGGAGCATAACTTGTATCGTGAATCTGACTAGGATTTAGAGCTTTGATGAACATGAAAATTTGTTTAAGAATGAACATGCCTAAGTTTATAGTAAATAGAAACTGTGACCATACGTAGACACGAGGTTAGGTTACACTTGTGGTAGAAGTTTGCCCGGAACCGCCCAGCAAATCCAGCATCCACAATTGATTAATCTAATATGAGGGATCTACTGCGCAAATGTACACGTAACGGTGCTAACACACGAGGTTAAGTCTGACTTGTGGTAGAAATCTTCCCGGAACCGCCCGGCATATCCAGCATCCACAAGAGGTCGACTTAATGTGAGAGGTCTAGTGTATTAGCATGCATAAACGAGAAATGATAATAACCTGTTAACCTGTAATTCTTAACCTATTTAAATCTGTGTGGGTTATGTGACCTATCAAATAGTGTAAGGGTTAAGTAAGCTTGTTTGAATCGATAGGGCAGTTAAGTAAATCTGTTGGGGGTTATATAAACCCGACAAACTTAACCTATTTTATATGTTGAGGTTATGCGGGCTTGTTAATCTATTAGGCATAACCTGTCAAAATCCTAGTAATGGGGATACAAGCCTAGGGGGTGGCTTGTATCATCTGTTGTGTGGGACCCGTATTAGTAAGTAACCCATCTTGGTATCCAAAAGGGAAGCCCTGAACTAGGTTGGGATCAGGGCATGCTTACTGAGCAGCTTATAAGAGGTTCATTTGAGTGGGGGTGTTTGATGGCGCGTTCCACGGACTGATGTGCATGCATGGACCCGCTTGCTCGAGAAAATAAGACGCTACAGCACCAGTAGATATGGTTGTGCCTCTCCAAAAAAGGGGTTGCCACTTTCGGAAGTGATACATCCTACTGTGGGGCCAGTACAGGGTATCTACAGGATAGGGATCCGATCGATTCGGGTAGTAATTAGGATACATCTAGTCCTTCTTGTTTAGGATCCCATTATTATCATTGGGTGTAACATTTGTCATTTCTGTTGGGCTACCTGTTATTATTGTTGGGGATAAAACCCATCAATAGAAGTACAGCTAAGTCTACCATCTGTTTCTGTTGGGATCATTCTATTTATGTTATACTAGTATTGTTGCAAAGAAAAGTACTTGAGAAGCGCAATATATTTTATTTTGTTTATTCTGTTTATCCTGCTCAGTTTTTTATACCTGCCTTATGATGTTGTTATCTCTCTCATCCAGTTTATATGCTTATGATGATGCTTTTACTTATTTATATGCTAACAGTTACTGGACTTGCCAAAATTTATGTCTGACCCGTTTTGTTTCTTTTCTCTCTCTTCTTTTCCCCCTAGGTTCTCAAGGTGGGAATACTCAGGATTAACTAGAATTTTGTCTTTCATTCTACTTGGAGTTGCTTAGATATACCTCTTTGATTACCTGTCTACTCTGATATGGCTTTTTTTGAGGACTATGCTTTTATATTACTGTACTCTGATGGTTTTAGTACAAGGCAGATGCTTTTATTTGATGTAATTGTTTTTCAGTATTTTAGACTGAGGTTGTAACCAGATTATGGACCATGATGTTTTCTATTTGGAAAATAAAGTTTTAAATTACTTGTTATTTTATATCTATCCTGTGATGTTTCTGTTTTTATTTACCTATAACGCTTCACGAAACTTAATGCATTCTGTTAAAGAGTGACATTAACGGACGTAGGGTGTCACATTTGGTATCAAAGCTGAAGATTGCCAGATCAGATAAAAGGTTTTGAAAATTGTTTTCAAAAGGTTTTAAAAAGAAAGAATTTTCAAAGAAAAGTCAATTTTGAAAAACATATTCCACAAATCCATATGAAATATCTTTCGACTTTCAATTTGAATCCTTTTTTCCTTTTCTTTTTAGCATGTCTGGGGAACCAATTCTTCCCAAGGGCGTTACGATACTAGCTTGGTTCCGTAGGTGTCTTGTTGCTACGGTGCTTACCGGAGACCAAGCAGACGCCCCTCCCCCAACTGCAGTCAATGTTCCTCCTACTCCTCCACGAGCGGATAATTTATCCAAGATATGCAAGGAATTCTGTGCTATGGGAGGAAAGCCTTTCCGAGGAACTGAAACTTTTGTAGAAGCAAGGAATTGGCTTAAAGAGACAAAGGGTTTGTTTGAGATTTTTTTGGCTGACGACCGTAGGAAGATTCAGTTGGCCGTTTGGCATTTGAAAGATGGGGCTTTGTTCTGGTGGAAGGTTACGCAAGCAGGGCATCCAGTTGAGACTTGGGATGATTTCCAATAGAGATTCGAGATGAAGTTTCTTTTGCAATCCGAGCAAAGTATGCAAGTGGAATGGTTTTTGGCACTTAAGCAAGGAGCTATGTCTGTTAAAGAGTATGTCAATAAGTTCAATAAATTAGCGAGGTTTGGTTTGAAGCTAGTGAATACCCTGCACAAGAAAGCTTTGAGGTTTGGAAGAGGGTTAAATGAACCCCTTCATGGGTCGGCTATGTCTCATATTCCGATGGGAGCAACTTTCAAGAAACTCGTTGATATGGCATTGGTGCACGAAGAAGATAAAGGTAAAAAGAAAGAGGCTAATATTAATGAAACACAAACAAGAAATTATGGCACAAGAAAGAACAACAACAGAAAAAGAAGGGTGGAAAGAACGGCAAAGCCCGAGAAAAGAGGAAAGTCATAGTTGTGGACGCGTGGGTCATTTGAACAAAGATTGCAGAAAAAGGAAGAATGTTTGTTTCCAATGTGGAGAGGTCGGACACCTTATTAAGTAGTGCCCTAAGAAGCAAGGATAGTGCCAAAAGGCAGGATCTTCTGGAGGGTAGGTGCATGCTCTCGTGGTAGGCGTACCGGATAGAGGTAGGAAAGTTTCTGTTGAAGGTATGATTTCTCTTTTAAATCATCCTATTAGAACTCTTTTTGATTCTAGCACTTCGCATTCTTTTATATCTGATTCTATGGTTGAATCTTTGCACCTTAGTACTAGTATGGTTTTGGGTCCCATTGTTGTCTCAAACCCAATTGGGGGCACGGCTCATCCGGCTATGATTTGTCGGGGTTTGAGAGTATCTGTGTTGGGCGTCAAGTTTGAGTGCGCCACATATGTGCTTGGTTTTATGGGCTATGGTATGATTATAGGGATGGATTGGCTAGACATGTATGGTTCCATTCTGGATTGTGAGAGGAGGGTCATTAGACTTTTGACTTACCATGGGAGGACTCTGGAGATTTCTTGTAACCCTAAAGGGTCTGTCATGCTTAGTTTCCTAGAGTCGCTTGATGCATCTATCGATGATCCATGATCTGTACCAGTAGGTTGTGAGTATCCTAATGTTTTTTAGGAGGTTCAGGGATTACCACCAAGGAACAAGATTGATTTCCGGATGTACTTGTGGATAATGCAAAACCGATTGCAATTCCTGTGCGCTATATGGCTCCAGGAGAAAGTAGGGAGCTCAACAAGCAAGTAGGGGAGCTGTTTGAGAAAGGGTTTATTAGGCGAAGCATATCTGAGTGGGGTGCTCCAGTAGTATTTGCCACTAAGGTAGATGGTTCGCTTCGCTTATACGTGGATTACAAGGAGTTGAATAAGCTCGCTAAGAAAAATAGGCACCCACTTCTGGGGATAAATGATCTACTTGACCATCTTGTGGGTGCATTTGTTTTCTCCCAGTTAGACTAAGCCATGGGGTTTCATCAGTTGAGGGTAGCCGAGGATAGTATAGACAAGACCGCGTTTAGAACTTCAGATGGTTTCTTTGAGTGGTCATCATTCCTTTTGGGTTGACGAATGCACCTGCCTATTTTGTGGGTCTGATGAGTAGGGTGTTTCGGGATTTTCTAAATAAGTTCGTTGTGGTCTTTCTTGATGACATCTTGATTTTCTTGAAGAGCGAGGAAGAGCATGCCCTATATTTAAGGGAGGTTTTGAAGACTCTCTGAGCGCATTAGCTTGAGGTAAAATTCTCCGAACGTCATTTTTGGAGAAAGGAAGTGAGATTTCTAGAGCATGTGGTCTCTCAGGATGGGATAGCAGTGGATCCCGCGAAAGTAGTTGCAATTCAAGATTTGAAGATCCCAAAGAATGCAATGGAGGTGAGGAGCTTTCTTGGTTTAGCGGGCTATTATATGAAGTTCATTAAGGACTTTACAAAGATATCAGCCCCACTCACCAGACCGACGAAGAAGAATATGACATTTTCTTGTAATATAGACTGTGAGGATGCTTTTCAGCTACTGAAGAGGGCTTTGACAACAGCCCCAGTCTTGACTTTGCCAGATGAGAACAAAGTGTTCACAGTATACACTGATGCATGTGGTACAGGGCTTGGTGTTGTTTTGATGCAAGAGGGAAGGGTAGTATGTTATGGAGGTAGACAGTTGAGAGTTCATGAGAAGAACTACCCTACCCATGACTTAGAGCTGGCTGCCGTTGTATTCGCGCTTAAGACTTGGCGTCATTATGTACTTGGAGAGAAGTTCGTGTAATATACTGATCATAAATCTCTCAAGTATTTGTTCTCGTAGTAGGATCTCAATTTGAGGCAATAGAGATGGATGGAGTTCCTAGCGTCCTATGAATTTGAAATTTCTTATACCCCTAGCCTAAGCAGTTAAAGCCCTGCTAAAGCTCTGCAAAATCCCCGCTATCGCCCGTAGCACTCGCCACCCGCTACGTTATTTCAATTTAGCGCTGATGAATAGTGGCTCCGCTTAGAGCCTGTTATTTTCTGCTGCACCCACTGAATCAACGCTATCTAGCACCCACTTTAGCAATATCCATATATAAAGGATGATTTGACCAGTTCTCTTTTAAAATATATCAAAAAAGTTAATGTAAAGACCTAATTTTAAGTCATAAGTGTCTTATATATGATAGAACTATGTAGTAATCCTCGAATCTAGTGTGCATAATCATGATATACTTTAAGTTTGTTATATAATATTAATTAATATTCGTTTCTTCTCTATAAATAATGCGAGAATGATAATTAATTAATTTTAATTATATAGTTTTACATCTAATTAACATTATTGCACCTCCGCTGTATCCCAACTATTTCCCCGCTTTATTCCTGCTACAACTTTTTACACCTCTACCGCTATAAAACCGTTAAACACTTTAACTCCATAGCACCTGGCAAGGGTAATGTGGGGGTGGACACACTGAGTAGGCAGGGATGACTTTGAGTCCACTATCGTAGAAAGACGGAGCTTGGAGTATATATCGACCTTTGATTTTAGGCCATCTATGGATCTTTTACCTGGTTTGTTGACATCCTTAGAGGTGCGACCTACTTTTATGGATCAGATAGGGACTTCGCAGCGAAAGGACCCACAGATAGCAGACATTTTAGATAGCTTCAGTAGAGGGGAGACTTCTAGTCACCTCAGTATATATTCCGTGGATGATAGAGGGTGGTCGCGACGAGATGGAAGGCTTTGTGTTCCCCGAGTTGGGAGTTTGTTGAAGACAACCCTTGAGGAAGCCCATCGTTCTAGGATGACTATCCATCCAGGCGGTGATAAGATGTATAGAGATATGAATAGTGTTTTCATTTGGGCTAGGATGAAGAAAGACATAACGGAGTTTGTTTCTCGATGTTTGATTTTCGAGCAAGTCAAAGATGAGCAAAGGAAGCTCGGTGGTTTACTTCATCCTTTAGAGGTTCCACAGTGGAAGTAGAGAGCGTCTCTATGGATTTCATTGATGATTTTCCTAGAACAAGGAAAGGAAGCAATAGTATTTGGTTATTACTTGACAAGCTTACTAAGAACGCTTATTTCATTCCTGTTAAGAGTAAGAGGAGGACAACATGGTTGGCAATAGTTTTTCTTTGTGAGATAGTCTGTCTACATGGAGTACCTTCTAGTATAGTGAGTGGTCGTGACCCCATATTCACTAATGAGTTTTGGAAGAGCTTACAGGAGGCATTAGGTACACAATTGTGTTTGAGCACTGCATGTCACCCTCAAGACCGATGGGAAAACAGAAATGGTGAATAGAGTTCTTTAGGATCTTTTAAGACTGTGTATCCTAGACTTTGGAGGGACTTGGGAAGAGCACCTTCCATTGGTAGAGTTCAACTGCAACAAAGTTATTAAGCTAGTATTGGCATGGCAACCTTCAAGGCATTGTATGGACGACCTTGTAGATCACTGTGTTGTTGGTGGTAATCTACAGTTAGGCTTCCACTTGGACCTGAGATGATTAGAGAAACTTCAGAGAAGGTTGATCTTATTCGCAGACGCATGAAGACAGGTCAGGACAAGAATAAGTCCTATGTAGATAAGAAAAGAACTGATATTGAGTTTGAGGTGGGAGACATGGTTTTCATCAAGGTATCACCTTTGAGAAATGTCGTTCACTTTGGATCTATAAGGAAATTGGCGCCAACGTTTGTGGGGCCACTTCCCATGACAGAAAGGATTGGCCAAATGACCTATAATGTGAAGCTACCAAAGAGATTGATGGGTATTCATGATGCTTTCCATGTTTCTCATTTACGGAAGTGCTTTCATGATACCGCAGAAGTAGTTGAGCCGAGTATGCTTGAGGAAGTAGAGGTGAAACGGGAGGCGACTGTTAGATGAGTTCCTACCCATATTCTTGGATCCGAGTTTAAGATGCAATGCAACCGAGAGGTCAAGTTGATGAAAGTTCAGTGGAGAGATGACCACGAGGATGCAACTTGGGAGACTGAAGACAAGATTCGCACTTCATACCCTTTTCTTTTCAAGGGTATGTTCCTAACTTCTTTTCCAAAGCTTTTATTCGTAGTTGATTCTGTCATTTAATTATATCCTATCGATCGAATCTTCGACCTTTAGGTAGGGAGCTGATGGATGTAAACATGTGTTTGAGACATGTTATGTTTGATGGATACAAGTGGATGCAAGTGTTTGCTAGTGGTTGCTTGTGGATGCGTACACACACACACACACTAGGCACTAGATTGGCTCAATCACTCTCATACTGCATATGGATGCGTAGGCATTTTTCTTCTTTTATGGATGGAAATGGGTGTATCATCATATGGATGTTGCATTTGGATGGATGATTGTGCACGAATATAGCATTTACATGATATATTAGGATTATTTGCATACATGTTGGATTCATAGAACTGGCATACATTGGGTTAAGGAGGTCGACTGAATCAATAGGCCACCTGATCTTTCGCATTAGCATAGGTACATATACACACTATTTCATATGATCTTATGAGCATTAGAAATCTTTTTAAGGACAATGGATGCATATGATTGGTGGATGTTTAGATGGATGATGGATGTTAAGATATACATTCTTCTTAACTTGGAGATTTCAGGGACGAAATCCTTTATGTAAAGGAGAATATAACACATTGTAATTTTAATGAACACTATAATGATAAACCAAAGAATACTTAATTAAATATTGGGAATTAAGTAAAAGGGACTGTGTCATTGCGTTAGTGTCGGAATTCTGCTTAAGATAGACTCCAAGTTTGCGTAAAATGGACATCGTATGAAGAAGATACTAAGGTTTGAAATTTGTATACATATAAGCAAAATATATATAAACAAGCCAACCCATAAAATCAAAATTAGAAGGCGGGAAGACGCGGTAAATCGTCACGTTAGGTGTCGACCACATGACCCATGGGTGTGGACCCATGGGTCGACCCCTACTAGGCGGTGTCGACCCTACCCAAATCTGGCGTAGATCCATTTTCTGAACCGGGACTTATTTCTTAACCAGATTTGTTTGCAGTAGTAGGCTATAAATAGGAGCTCATTTCTATTATTTTAAATGGAGACAACGAGGTGCTGCCTAGACTTAGATTGAATTAGCCTATTCTTCTGCAACAACAACTTATGCGTATACAAGAATCTCTGTTATAACATCAACAGTCATTTCTATTTTCATTAGATCCAGTCCCTTTGGGTTTATGTTGCTTTTAGATACAAACATTTAATAAGTAGTCCTGAAATGTTTATAAATTTGGATCAAAACTTGTTCCTGTTAATAACCTGAATAATAACTAAACAAATCTGCCACTACTTGTACACTTAATCTATTGGTTAATTCTCATACGCCTATTCCTGATATACCTATTCTGTTATTATGCCTCATTATGTTATCATATGCCTATTATGCTACTATGCATATTTCTGTCACTATATGATTACTGACATCATATGCCTGTTTTGTTTTTTGCCTATTTCTGTTCTCTTCTCTCCCTCCTTCCCTTTTTATTTTTATAGCCACGCTACCTTCGGGCCTACACCTATCGCTGAAATATGCGAATGAACGAAATTGGGAATGGTGGGAATTATAAATTAGGTCATAACTAGTATTATAAAACATGACTGGGATTTGAGGGACATAATCTATACCATGATCTAAAACTTTATTTTGGGGCATAACTTGTATCGTGAATCAGACTGGGATTTGGGGCATAACTGTTAGCCTACTTTGCGAGTTAGGCTACACAAAGTTAAGATATCAAATATTGAAGAACATTTATTCCTAGAGCAAGCCGGACCAGATTGGATTTTCATTGCCATGTCAGATCGGAGTGGAACGGAAAGAAGAGAAGCCTCGCCAAGATCGGATCGGTTCGGAATGAGTTGATCCGATCCCATTCTCTTGTACAGCCGATCCGAACCCATACACTCAAAGCTGCAACTATCACACCCACGTTCCCTTAAAGTTTGGAGTGGTTAGAAGGCCATGTTCCCACGTTCATCCACTAACTCAATGTGCTGGCACCATCTTGTGATATCCGAACCCGCAAGTGATGGAATGGAGGCCACGTGGATCCGAACCGGAGCCACCCCAGGAGCCTTTTTCACCTATAAATACACCATCAAGGGACATTTGGAGGGATCTTTTGGCATTTTCAGATCTCAAACTCCTTTACTATCCGAATTTCATCAACTTATTTAGATTACGATAATCTTTTGAATCATATTGTGAAGGAAATTGAGTGAATCTATGTATTAGATAAGTGAGAATTGAGTGAAAATCGTTGTTGTACTCGCATTCAATACATCAACCCAAAAAGAAGAAAGTGGACGTAGGCTATTTAACGCTGAACCACTATAAATTGTGTGTTTTCTTCATTTTTGATTTCATTTCAGTAGAATTTTTATTAGTTTGGGTGTTAGAGCCAATTTTGGATCTAACATTTTGGGGCTTTCACTGAGAAATCTTTGAATTCTTCGCTTTTTGGGATTATCATTCTACTATTTGGACCTTCAAAGTTTAAAGAAGTTAATCCTACGTTTTTTGACATCTTTAAGTACCTTTTGGTGGATCATTGATAAATTGAACACTATGGCCAGCACGAAAGGAAAAGAAGTGCAAGGCGCTAGAGAGAATGATGCCAGAGAGAATCAACAAGCCATGGTATTGACGGGGTCGCGTGGACCAGACTCTGGAGCAGGCCGCTCCGATCAGGAAGGTCTGATCCGAGCAGGTGACTCCGATCCGAGGCGATCAGAAGACGTTGAGGTCACTCGCTCCCCCCATCTGAACTGGTCCGGTCCTACTACCTTGCTCCGATCCAAACCAGAATGAAGCTTGAACTTCTACTCGAGCTCCCTCCAATGCTCCGATTCCAGCCGTTATGACCAATGATCAGCTTGACCCGTCTGCACCCATCACCCAAGGATATTTTTCACGCTTTCTTGACATGCTCCAGAGCACTAAGGAGGCATTGGCAACCCATAAGCGTGATAGTCTTCGCATGCAAGAAAACATGATTACTATGAGTCGGTAACTCCAGGAACTCTGGAGGCAAAAGGCACCTTCCCCAACACGCCGCCTTGCTGTAGACGATTCTTCTTCCTCAGATGAGGGACGTCCTCGTGAAAGAAGACCGCTAGAGCGATCTCAGAATCTTGATCATCTAACTTTTGGATCTTTATGATCCCGCGAATATTGTGCTCGTGTGTTAGGGCCTGATGATCCAAGCTTGAAAGAGCCTATGTTGTTGCCCATGCGTGGATCCCACGTTCTATCCAGATCCTAACACTAATATTCCTGCGCAACAGCAACTTTTTTAGCCCCTCCCTTCTGAGATCGACCGGGAGCGTAGGGAGCAATGTAGAGCAGCCTCCGCTAGAAACAGGAGGTTATCCCTTAATTAGGAGCCTAGGGGTAATCCGAATATCAGACCTAGAGAACCGGTGCAGACATTAACAAATGTCGATGTATGAGCGATAGTGCATCAGATTATATCCGAAATTCGGCGGTACACTAATGAGGACTGGGGTATTGAGCGAAGTCATACCCCCTTCACAGATGATATATTGGATTCCCAGTTCCTGCGGCGGTTCAACTTGCCTTAGATGGATCAGTATTTAGGAAGAACGGACCCAGGGCAGCATCTTATAAGGTATGCATGGTTCATGAATGCCGCACTAGTAGCTCCAGATGCTGTAAAATGCAAAGCCTTTCCAATTTATCTTGAAGACGTGGTGTTAATGTGGTTAAATCGACTCCCTTCCCGGTCGATATCAAGTTTCATAGAATTGGGTGAGCACTTTATGAACTAGTTTCGACTTCACGCCCGAAAATCCAAGAGTGTCACAGAGTTGTCACGGATTAAACAGGCCCCAGGAGAATCTTTGAAGTCATATTTAGACTGCTTCAACCTGGCCATCACCAAAGTTAGTGACCCTCATGAGCCACTATTCTAATGGCCTTGATAGAAGGGGATGACCCTTACACAGAATTCGGGGATTACTTGTCTTGGAAACAGCCTCCTATTAGAGAATTGTTCTACGAAAAAGCTAATATTCACTTAAGGCGAGAAGAAGCTCATGAAAATAGGAAGATAAAGTTCGAAGGGGCCTCGAGGGATGGTGTCCAAAGTAATGTTGTTGTGAAACAATCTGGTGACAATTCAGGGAAGGTTGAAGTTGGCAACCAGAGCAGAGGTAAGATCAACAGGAATGGGAATGGCAATAGAAGGAACAGGAACCGAGGGAATAACTCTAGTAAAAGACCCAGATTCCGGACTTTTGAAAACTATACGCCGTTAAGTGATACCTTGGAGAATATTTACTTGGATACGCATAGCATATTGCAGTACAAAAGACCACAACCCAAAGACTCCATTGAAAAAGAGATCGCAACAGGAAAGTTTTGTTTGTTCCATGGAACCCACAGTCATCCCACCAATGAATGCCGTCATTTGAGAGATATGGTTGAAAGATTGCTGCGGGAAGGGAAGTTAGATGAGTACGAGGTTGCCTCCAAGGGACTGGGGGACAAGCCCCGAACCAAAACCAGCCTACTTTAAAACCCACAGCCCAGCAGAAAGGTAAGGGGACCGTTATCAATATCATTATAGGTGGACCCCACCTAGCTAGTCGTAGTTTCAAAGCGACGGATCAGTACGTCAATGCCGCCAAGCACTTTGAGGTAGGAGAATGCAGTAACCTCGAAGACATTACTCCTGTAAAACAACAAAAGACGATGTCAGACGATGTCAGACGATGTCATATTCTGTAGTAGAGATGATTCCGGAGTTCAATCCCCAACTGAAGATCCACTGGTAATTACCACGACCATCGGCCCTGCTTTAGTCCATAAAGTGTTGGTGGACAACGGGAGCCCGATCAATATCCTCTTCAAGAAAGATTTTGAACAAATGAGACTTGAAGTAAAAAATCTAAAGCCCTACGAAGGATGGATACGTGGCTTCAACGGGCCGTCGACGGCTCCTATGGGCTACATAGAATTACCAGTGACATTAGGGCAGTGAGATCGCCAGAGAGTGAGGATCCTGCCATTTGTAATTTTGGATGTAGAGTCATCCTACAATGCCTTCCTAGATCGGCCGACCCTTGCCGAGTTTAGGGCATGTATTGCACCTTGGTGCTTGCTGATTAAATTCCCGACTGATGCAGGAATTGGGGTGATGAGAGGCGACCAAGCTATTGGACGAGCTTGTTACATGACGGAGTTGAAGATGCTAATGAAGGGGTTGAATATAGAAACTAAGGACGATTCTCCCCCTCCGAAGAAGAACTCAGCAAAGAAATTAAGGGGTCCAGCCCTAAGAGAGTCACCCTTAGATGTGCTCGAGGATATAGATCCCAGAGAGGATAAAGAACCCAAGGATAGGAAGGCGACTCCCAGTGAGATAACAATAGATATACCTATTGATGAGACAGATTCGACAAAAGTACTAAAGATCGGCTCGCTACTAGATCCTGTTCAAGTGAAAGAGTTGGCTGATTTCTTAAAGGCAAATCTGGATGTGTTTGCCTGGACTCACGCTGACATGTGTGGGATTTCGCCTGCCATTATGAGCCACTCTTTATGTATTAATCCAAAGCACCCACCAGTCAAACAGAAAAGACGGATGTTAGGCCCAGAGCAGTCAGCAGCTTTGAAAGATGAGGTAGAGAAATGAAAAGATAATGGATTCATTACGGAATCAAAATATCCCGACTAGATATCAAATCCTATCCTGGTCAAAAAGTCTAACGGGAAGTGGCGTACATGTATCGACTTCTCTAATTTGAAAAAGGCCAAGCCGAAGTATAGCTTTCATCTTCCCAGAATTGATCAGCTTGTAGATTCGACGGCTGGGCACGAGCTTTTTTCCTTTATGGATGCCTATTTCGGGTACAATCAAATTCCCATGCACATACCAGATCAGGAGCATACATGTTTCACCACAGACTTGGGGTTATATTGTTATGTGGTAATGCCATTTGGGTTAAAAATGCAGGAGCCACGTACCAGCGCTTGGTCAACCGCATGTTCTATAATCAAATCGGGAAAACCATGGAGGTTTACGTGGATGACATGCTTGTGAAGTCTAAACAATCTTCCGACCATACAACGGACTTAGCTGAAATGTTTGATATTCTTCGAAGGTGTGGAATGAAGTTAAACCCCCTAAAACGCTCGTTTGGGGTCACATCTGGAAATTTCCTTGGGTTTATCGTGAGTTATCGAGGAGTTGAGATAAATCCTAGTCAAATAGCAGCAATAAGGTATATTGAAGAACCATGAAAGATCAAAGATGTTCAAAGCTTAGCCGAAAAAGTTGCTGCATTGAGCATGTTTATCTCCAAAGCTACAGATAGGTGTGTACCTTTGTTCGATCTAATAAAACGAGGAAAGCGAAATTTTGAGTGGACCCCTGACTGTGTGGAGGCATTCCATAATTTATTAGACTTTTTAGAAAAGCCTCCAATATTATCAAAACCAGTGGAACATGAGGATTTTCTTGTCTACCTAGCGGTATCATCTCACGCCGTCAGCACATCATTGGTACGTGAAGAGGATAAAGTCCAGAGGCCTGTATACTACGTGAGCAAAAAGTTAGCCGCTGCAGAACATAATTATCCGAAGATAGAAAAACTTTCTTATAGCCTCCTGATTGCTTCCCGCAAACTTCGTCATTACTTTCAGGCTCACTCGATAGTTGCGTACACCGATCAACCTTTAAGACAAGTGTTGCAAAAACACAAAGCATCGGGGTGGTTACTTAAATGGAACATCGAGCTGAGTAAATTTGATTTAAGTTTTCAACCATGGAAATCAATAAGAGGGCAGGCATTGGCCGACTTTATAGTTGAATTCACAATTCCCGAAGAGGAAACGGTGGGTGATAAGCTAGTTACTTTGGACCAAGAGTTAGAGCTTAGTCTGTGGAAGCTATATACGAACGGAGCCAAAAGTGATCGAACGTACGGCGCCGGAGTTGTTTTAATAACTCCTGAAGGACAATCTATTTACTATGCATTGCAATTAGAGTTTGCTGCTACCAATAACGATTCCGAGTATGAAGCCCTGATTGCCGGGCTGAAACTTGCTAAAGAACTGGGAGTGAAGACACTGGATATGTGTTGCGATTCCAAGATAGTTGTATGCCTGGTTTGGGAAGAATTTATTGCTAAAGGACCCCGACTCGTTACTTATCTCAAAAAGGTAAAGGAGCTGTTGGGTAGTTTGGAGCATTACAGCATAACGCATATTCCAAGAACGGAAAATCAGAAAGCAGATCGGCTAGTAAAGCTAGCAAGTTCTGACAATCCCAAAGAAACTGAAATGGTTCCGATAGAGGTTTTGGAATCACCGAGTTTCAACCTGATGGAAGTGGAACTAGCCTTGGAAGTCGACCCAGAGAGAGAATCATGGATGACACCGATCAAAAATTTTCTCAAGAATTGAACCCTTCCGTTGAAGAAGAGCGAAAGACGAGCTGTAAGACGCAAGGTTGCAAGATACATTTTACAGGATGACATCCTTTATTGCCAAGGGTTTTCAATGCCCCTACTATGGTGTATCGCACACGACGACATCAAACGTGTACTGCAAGAAGTAC
Source organism: Allium sativum (assembly GCA_030737875.1). NCBI lineage: Eukaryota > Viridiplantae > Streptophyta > Magnoliopsida > Asparagales > Amaryllidaceae > Allium > Allium sativum. Next base: position 321,494,342 of record CM060916.1, read on the forward strand.
ATGAAGGTGAGTGTGGGGACCACACCGGGGGCCAAAACATAGCAAAGAAAGTATTACGGTATGGATATTTCTGGCCTACCATGAATAACGATGCGGCTGATTATTCACGACACTGTGGCAGATGTCAAAGATTTGCCAAGATTCCTAGAGCGCCTCCGACTCAGCTCAAGTCGATGGTAAGCCCATGGCCATTTTCCATGTGGGGATTGATATTATTGGAGTGTTACCTATAGCCAGAGGAGGAGCTAAGTACGCGATCGTCGCCGTGGACTATTTCACGAAATGGGTGGAAGTTGAACCTTTGACAATAATCATGACAAGAAAGGTGATCATTTTTGTGGTCAGAAACATTATCTTTTGATCTGGGATACCGAAGACAATCATAATTGATAATGGGACATAGTTTGACAGCGTCGAATTCAGAAACTTCTGCCAGAAGTACAAGATTGATAAACAGTACACTGCTGTAGCTCACCCACAGTCAAATGGCCAGGTTGAAGCAATAAACAAGGTCATTAAATCTATTCTCACGAAGCGGTTGGAGCAGGCCAAAGCCAAATGGGTAGATGAGTTGCCACTAGCTTTGTGGGCCTACAGGACAACCATTAAGACGGCCACCGGCCATACTCCCTATTCACTTTCCTTTGGGTTAGAAGCAGTAATCCTGGTAGAATTGGAAGTCCCTTCTCATCGAGTCGCGTACTATGACCCGATGACAAATAGAACACTCCCCTAGAGTCTCTTGATATGGTTGAAAAAAAGAGACAAAGTTAACTTCCGTGCCTCAAGACATCGACGTCAATTAGCACGTTATTATGACCGGAAAGTTCACTTCAAAACCTTTGAACCAGAAGACTTAGTACTGAAGGGAGTCTTCCCGCCTTCAATCCAATTGGGTGGGAAGGGCCATACACCATCCAATGTAAGCTTGATACAGGAGCATTCAAGTTAACGACCGTGGACGGTGAAGAGATTCCCAGAGCTTGGAACGCTCAGCACTTACGGCAATGTCTGAGCTAAATATGAAATGTTTTCCTTTTTGTTCTTATAAACTATGTAAAAAGGCACGACTTGCCTTAAAAAGTTTGTTTATATGAACAAAGGATTATGAAGTGGATGTAGGCTACGACTTAGCTAAACCACTATAAAAATATCGTGTGTCATTTATTTTCCTGCATTATTTATGTTTTAACCATTATTCTGTCATGACAATGAAACACAAAACACAAAATTAAATTTCAAAAATTGGAGATAACCCATGTGCAGGAGCAAACAAAATGACTGTTTGCACGATAAGATGCAAAAAATGGGAAGACGACATTCCTAACTCTAACTCTCATGAAATGAGAGAGAGTACAAAGGACGGGAAGTCGATGTCCCTTGAGGCGTGAAGGTGCACCCCGATAAGAGATCGCCTCAGTAATACTCTAACCTGGTTATGAGATAGGAGAGTACAAAGATGCTAAAAAGAACAGGCATCAATGACGAAAGGAATATGGCCCCATCAGAGAATCGGGGACAGATAAATTTTGAATTTAATCAATCTTGAATAAATCTTAATCAGTTATCCAAGGTCGATTGGGGGCATATATATGTACACATGTTCCCCTTAATAACGACTTTACTATATAACTGTGATTTGACATGCTGTTTGTTTGCATTTTTATCTAAATGTTAAAATTTACGGATATCAGACATTGCAGGGAACAAACCACTTTATTCACAAATATGTGAGTTTATACAGGAAGACTAAGCAAAAGACGCGAGGGCTGCACTCACTACAATATTAGCGAACTAGTGGAATATCAAAATAAAATAAAACAAAGAACATTATCACTTGGGCTTTGGAGCAGACTTGGATTTTTTGGCAGCCTTAAGAGCATTTCTTGCTTCTTTCTCAGCATCAGACATGAAACACTTTGGCATTTTCTTCTCCGTAGTTGAAGTACCAGAATCGGGAGATTTCTTCCCAGGATTCGGAACACTAGAATCAGGAGAAGATTTTTTAGCAAGCTCTTCTGTGATTGACCTAGTTGAAAGCTTAACAACTAACCTCGATGCAGGATCCACCACTGCAAGGGGCTTAAGGCTTTCAGGGTTTAAGTCCTCAACTTTCAGCTGTATGCGCTTGTCTTATTCGGCTTTCATTTTAGCCAAAGTCACGTCATCGGCACATTTTTAATCCCCAATTATAGCAACATCAGGATCTTCTTCATGCCCCTCATTACCATCGTCGTCTTTCAAGGCATCTATCATTTCATCATCATGAGAAGTGTCGGCCTTAGACGCTTCAGCTCCCCCTCAGGATTCGATGATGGTAGCCTTATCCTATACTCCCTGAGCCTTTTCCACGGATTCTTCCCCAATGGAGGCTCCTTGAGGCTCATTAGTCATCTCGACTGGTTCAGCACCTACAGAATGAGAAGGGACAGTTATCAATTCAGGAGAAAATAAAGGATCCTCGATCGATTGCCCAATGATGTGATGAAAGGTGGAGACGGCCTTGACAAATTGAAGTGAAAAGGTAGAAATACCTTCTGTTGATTTCTCAATTGGGTGGGCTACCGTCTCTGACGCTGATTCGGGTATAGGAGATAAAAGAGACGCTTTTGGGATTACTGGATTCTCGGGATCATATCCCTCAACTCCAATAGTTTCGGCGGTAGCAGAAGAAGAACCAACATCAAGGATATTCTTTTGTTTGGCCAGGCGTTTCTCCTCCTCCATGGCAGCATCAATGAGGTGACACCCCTCGGCCAGGTGCGCTGGTTCATCATCTTTCAGATACTTCTCCAAAAGTTTGTCTTCATCAACGAAGTCTACCTTAAGTTCCTCTTTCTCCCATTTGATGATTTGACTCCATACGTGAACTAAGGTAGTCGGATAGTCTTCAATCCAAGAGATGTTTCGGCGACGCCTTATGTGGGCAAAGAATTCAATCATTAGTTCGCCAAAACCATGCAATTCTTTCTGAGCCTACGAATGTTGTTTATGGGTTTCTTCAGCAGACTTAATGGCGTTATCCACATTCCCCTCAGCTAGGGCAGCCCTAGTCTCGGCTTCCATTAACTTGGACTCCAAGTCAACATTTCGTTTCTCTAGCTCAGCATTTTTCCTTGCTAACTCGGCCTTTTCTTGCTCAAGAGTATTGTAAGCCAGTTGCATTTTGACACTGTCTGACTTAGCGTCTTCCGCTTGTTTCTTCAACTCCAAATGTTCTTGACTACGAGATTCCAGCAAGTCATGATAACGCTTTTGTAATTCCTCAAATTGTTGTTTGAAGTTGTTGGCATCTCGTTGAGCAATGACGAGTTGAGCTTGTGTATCTTCTAAGTCCTTCTCCAAATTTTTCAAAGCATTCTCATCAGAATCCGCAACCTTCTTCATTGAATCAACGTCGGTAATTAAGGTCCGAATGATTCTGGAGAGATTGCGTGAATATTTGTACATCTCCGAGTATTGTTTCTCAACTGCGTCAATCTGTGCTTTAGCCTCATCTGCCCACTTTAAAGAAATAGGCTCAAGTGCGGGTAAGAAAGTTAGATTCTCAAGGTAGTGATCTGGGAACTGCTTCTCTAGATATGCCAGCTTAATTTTGGAATCAGCATCCAGTGGTGAGGGCTTGCAGTATGATAATTCAATGTGTTTCCGCTTAGCAGGGACGATGGCTGCATCACCTTTTCCAGACCGCTTCTCAGAAAATTTGTGATTGTCTCGTGAATCGGTATGTTTCGGTGGACTTTTTCCCCGATTATATTTGTCTTGAGGAGAAGTTCGATCTTTGGATTGTGACATGCTTTCTGCACATGACTCTGGTGGCTCTTATACCTGTCTAGATCTGATCGGACAGGAGAACAAGAGCGTAAGGTGTGTGGTCGATGAGAATCATAAGGCCTTCTGTCATCTCTGCCCCAGCTCTGACGGCGATTATGCTCGATGTCGTAAGGAGGTCTAGACATGCTACGGCGCATTTTTCTGACATCATAGTAAGGGCGAGACATTGTACCTGCACAACAATATAAGTGGAATTCAGAATCAATCCTCACATAAGACATGAGTGCTGTGACGTGCGGTGCTAATGTGTTATGTGCATCCTAAGTGGTGTTCCCCCCAACAAACCCGAGTCTGAAGCCAAACTAGCTTGAGCTGGCTCTTTGGCTTTCACGGGAGTAGTCTCCTCTGAAGAAGTGAAAGTTAAAGGACTCGTGCCAAAGTCCTCTGAAGTATAGATGGTTTCAGTCAGGGGAAGATTTCCTAAACCCTTAAATGTGGAATCGTCGGTAGTAGGATCATCTCCTTGAGAAGCATCTATTGGCAGCTCTTTAGGGGATGTTGACTTCTCAAGAGAAAAAGCGTCGTCAGGAACGGTATACCTTTCTCTGTGCTTTTCAGCTATGTTGGCTAACTCATCGTCCTGAGTTGAAGATGGAGAAGGTGAAGTCCGAAGAGGTATTGTTGGACCTTTCGAGCCCTCGCCCGTCTCAGGAAAAATGTCTACCGGGGGTATGTACACATATGGACCCATCCCATGACCTATACTACGGGTAATAGATAGTAACCCATGATGATGGAGATACTTATCCTTAAGAACTTCGTCGAGGGTTAGGAAACTTTGATCACCATTGAGAAGCCGATGCAAATGATCAAAGTACAATTGATCTGATATTTTCTTTGGGTTATCAACTGCAAATGAAAAAGATAACAAGTTAATGTGTTGACATGAGCATTTAAAATTGAGATCTAGAAAGTCGGTGCTTTACTTGATTTGGTCCATCTCCTGGCGCACCCCGGCTGCTGTCTGATATAAAACCATTCAAGCTTAGAATCGCCAGCCTGTTAAATGGAACAGTAATAATTTTCCTTTTCGGGACTGATTCAAAATATGAGAAGGAGGGAGTCCCTTGAGTCCGATGCGTGAAATTATAAAAAAAAGTGGATGTCATCAAAGGTAGGCTCTATACCTAAAACCTCTTTATATGCTATATACAAGGTGTAAAAATAAGCATAAGAGTTGGGATGTAATTGCATGGGGGCAATCCGCATATGTCTCAGAAAATCGACAACAAAAGGCGGAAACGGTGGAATAGCGCCAACCAGAAACATCAATTGGATAACTGCCATAAATCCTTCCGGTGGATTGTGGGAGTGATCTATTTTTGATGGCACCAAGGCATCTCTTTTTAAAATTCCATGTTTTAGACATATTCGGATAAGTCTATCATCATCGATCGTTGACTCAACAAAGTCTTTGGGTAACTCCAGTATAGTGGCAGTTTCAAACTCATCGGGAGCACGATCATCTCCAACCCCTCCTTCCTCTTCATCACCAAGAGAAACTTCACTATCAGAATGTATTTCACTATTGTGTGCTTCCACTTCATAATCTGGGCCCTCATCATCCCATTCAGGGTCTGAGGGAGAGGATATGTCATCAAGAGTGAGTTTCTCAGAAGTTTCTGCAACTTCTCTCCTTTTTGCTAACCTAGATGAACGTCTCTCTACCATGATCGCTAAACTATTGAAGAAGCAATAACATAAGTTAGAGTAAGATAGCCCGTATCCCCCCGTGTACGTGTGTGAACTAAAGTGTGTGCTATGTGTGCAAAGGAGGAAAAGTAAGCACATGAGAGCATAATGCAAAAGTTTGACGAAGTAAAAATATGTTCACTATAGTCTTAAATGTTCGCTCATGCTTATAAGGCACTATCCTAATTGTTCATTAAGTTGATGATCATGGCAAGCAACGACCAAGCCAGCTGAATAGATTTTTGTGCATTAAGTTAGATGAGTTCAGTTCGGTTCGGATGTGTATTTTGGGATCGGATCGGGGGCAAAATCACGTTTTGGTTTGAATCAACAGTTAACTCCCTATATGCAAATGGGATCGGGTCGGTAATGAATATTCCAAGTGGTACGGATCGGCTTGGGTGCCCATGCTTTTCTCTCTTTGCTTTTCATTCCAACACGACCCGGTTGAGTAAGCCTTGTTTTCCTTTTACCCTTCACTTTTCAATCTGATCTGATCCCGTTAGATGAAACTCCTATCCTCTTCACTCTTACATCTTTCCACCTGAGCTAATCCCAAATCCTCCTCTTTACTACTTCTTCTCCATCCTTCCTCTTCCTCAGCCAACACCGAACCCAACTTTGTGCCAAGAACCAAATCAAAACCAAATGTTTGTACATTTGCTTGGCAAGTATTAGGCTCTGGTCTCCTCTGTAACTACCTCGAGATGGTGACAAGGCCATCAACGATGATGTCGATGGGAGGAAGTCATGACATCAAGGTCAAACAAAAACCATACTCAAATCGTCCAAATTAACCACAAACCGTAACTGAAAATAGCTATTACGAAGTTAATTGTGGTTATAAACCAACCTATTTGTTTGATTTGAAGATTAGCGTGAAAATTCTCTAAATTTTTGAGAACTAGGGTTTCGGTGTAAAACTTAGAAGACTAGAACGATAAAAGGTAGGGAGGTAGAAGAAGAAGAGCGACGGATTTATATAGGCTCGAGATGGCTCTTTGTATTCCCAGCCCTTTAATTCTGCTCGGACCAATGTGCAAGCCCATCTATGCATCAGGCCCATTGAACCAGTGGTAGGGGATGAAAGCGAACCCATTCGGATCGGAGACCAAATCCGGAGGGAATCATACACATTGACAATTCAGAGAAAAACAAAGAAAAAAGCTTACCTAGAGGAATTGCTGAACATCAAAAAGAGTTCCCGGAATTGTTTAAAAATAAAGAAGGTATTTCAAACGTTCTATGGTGTATATATAAGCAACAAGATACATGACCTTATGAAGCAACACGTCCCTACAAATGTATGGAAGCGACTATTCAACAATTCAAGTTCAAAAACTGATGCATAGATAACGTCAAAGCACGCTCCATCTTCAATAGAAGCGTCCTTTGAGGGGGGAAATGTTAGCCTACTTTCTGAGTTAGGCTACACAAAGTTAAGATATCAAATATTGAAGAACACTTATTCCTAGAACAAGCCGGAGCAGATCGGATTTTCATTGCCAAGTCAGAACAGAGTGGAACCGAAAGAAGAGAAGACTCGCCAAGATCAGATCGGTTTGGAATGAGTTGATACGATCCCATTCTTTCTTATACAGCTGATCCGAACCCATGCACTCAAAACTGCAACTATCACACCCACGTTCCCTTAAAGTTTGGAGCAGTTAGAAGGCCACATTCCCGCGTTCATCCACTAGCTCAATGTGCTGGCACCATCTTGTGATATCTGAACACCCAAGTGATGGAATGGAAGCCATGTGGATCCGAACCGGAGCCATCCCAGGAGCGTTTTTCACCTATAAATACACCATCAAGAGACATTTGGAGGGATCTTATGGCATTTTTAGAACTCAGACTCCTTTACTATCCAAATTTCATCAACTTATTCAGATTACAATCATCTTTTGAGTCATATTGTGAAGGAAATTGAGTGAATCAATGTATTAGATAAGTGAGAATTGAGTGAAAATCATTGTTGTACTCGCATTCAAGACATCAATCCAAGGAGAAGAAAGTGGACGTAGGCTATTTAACGCCGAACCACTATAACTTGTGTGTTTTCATCGTTTTTGATTTCATTTCAGTAGAATTGTTATTAGTTTGGGTGTTAGAGCCAATTTTGGATCTAATGTTATTCAACTTAACCAAGTCAGGACCTGGGTAGAATGATCATATACAGGATGGGTCTGCTAAGAGAACCAGTAGCCCGTTAATCACACCATGGAAATGAGGCTACAAGTCATCAACCAGACTGAGTTGCCTTCCTCCTTAGGTTATAAGGATGAGGTAGTACGAGCCTATAAAACTTTATTTTGGGGCATAACTTGTATCGTGAGTCAGACTAGGATTTGGGGCATAATCTTTGATGAACATGAAAAATTGTTTAAGAATGAACATGCCTAAATTTACAGTAAATAGAAACTGTGACCGCACTTAGACACGAGGTTAGGTTACACTTGTGGTAGAAGTCTGCCCGGAACCGCCCAGCAAATCCAGCATCCACAAGTAATTAATCTAGTATGAGGGCTCTAGTGCGTAAATGTACACGTAACGGTGCTAACACATGAGGTTAAACCTGTCACTAGAAGTACACCTGTCATTTCTTTTAGGCTAACACGTGTCATTTATGTTGGGCTACCTATTATTGTTGTTGTGGGCAAAACCTATCACTAAAAGTACACCTAAGTCTACTACCTGTTTCTGCTGGGATCATTTTGTTTCTGTTATACTAGTATTGGTGTAGAGAAAAGTACTTGAGAAGCGCAATATATTATGTTCTGTTTATTCGGTTTATCCTGCACTGTCTGTTATACCTGCCTTATGATTATGTTATCTCTCTCATCCAATTTATACGTCTTTCATGATGCTTTTACTTATTTATATGGTAAAAGTAACTGGACTCACCAAACTTTATGTTTGACCCGTCTTGTTTCCTTTTCTCTCTCTTCCTTTCCCCCTAGGTTCTCAGGGTGGGAATACTCAGCCTTGATTAGGATTCTCTCTTTCGTTCTACTTGAAGCTGCTTAGATGTACCACTTTGATTACCTGTTTACTCTGATATGGCTCTTTTTAGGGACTATGCTTTTATTTTACTGCACTCTGATTATTTTAGTACAAGGCAGATACTTCAATTTGATGTAATTGGTTTTCAGTTTTCAGATTGAGGTTGTTAATAGATTTTGTACCACGATGTTTTCTATTTGGAAAATAAAGTTTTAAATTCTTTGTTATTTTATATCTGTCTTGTGATATTTTTGTTTCTGCTTACCTATAATGCTTCACGAAACTTAATGCATTCTGTTAAAGAGTGACATTAACAGACATGGGATGTCACAAGATTATACCTATAAACTTAGTTAGTTTTCTCACACTGGTTCACCAGACTGATCCGAGGCGATTGCAACGCTCGGGTTAGATCGAGTTTTACAAGTTCAGGATTAGATGCTATGAACCTCGGAAGACATGCTGGAGGAGTTCGGACGTATGATACATATTTTGTATTTATTCCATTGTGTGTTGTATGTGAGGAGAGATTGCTATAACTGTCTAGATGTATTGGTTGTCTGTTGTACTCTGATAAATGTAAGTATATATACAGATTCTTCATAAATATTTAGTTATATATGATACTTATTCCCACTGCGATGTGAGCCACTATATTGTGTTAGTTAGTTTGATCCTTCTTCATTTTCATCTATTCTAATATTTCTTTTTTTTTCTTTTCTCATCCTCTATTTTATTTCTATTAACTATCTGGTGCTTTCAATACTTGGGTGTTGGCAAGTAATACATGATTAGGTATTATTGTCGAAATTCGAGCACCGAATTTTGAGTCAATACAGATGGTACAATTCATGAAACAGATCATGAGGGGTGGACCCGGGATGCATATTTATGTTAAGTGCATGGGTTTTCTTGAATGTTTTGTGTTTACATTTAGGTAACTTGATGGCAGTTAATACCTGCTTAAAAATCTGAACTACAAGCTTGACATGTTGACACTTGAAAAGTTATAAAAAAGGAAAGACTGGCAAGTATAAATGTAAATTTGATATACACCTGTTGATCTAGAGAGTGAGTATGTTGTTTGAATGCATACTTTAATTTATGTTTTCTTGGATGACATGCTTTTAGATTTATATATGTACATAGTGTAGCTTATAATTATTTGATTATGAAGCAAAGAATCAACATGTGTGATTTGATCGAAATTCGCATTTTACAGATCTACTAAAATGTCATCCCATTCAATCTGATTGGGATGCCCCCGACCCCTCTAATCTAAGCGTACACTTGAAAATATAAAGTAGAAAATTAAATGCCTAGGAAGTATGAATTTGCATGTTAAGGCCTAGTATGAATTTGATAGTTAAGCTCTGGGGGGATGACATAAAAGCTAGAAATGATTAAGTTATATGTTAAAGAGCCATGGGGATGGACATGAGTGATGATTTTCATGAATATTATGAATGCTTTTCTCTATGTTTGATGAATATTATGTATGAAGTTCATTGTATTTTATTGAATATTTTGTATGTTGGTCGGTAAGGGTATAGCCTATTGTATATTTTTCTAACCAGTTAACAATATAAAATAAGTCACTCCTTATATAATTATAAAATAGAGAAACTAATATGTAGTAAATAGAAATACATATTAAGTTGGAACTTGTGTTTATATGTTACTTGATTAATGAAACATACTCATTCCAGATATGTTAGTCTGGCCCTATTGATTGCCCTTGCAATATCATGGGGTGTCTCATTTGAAATGAGGCAGTTCAGGGAATCGAGTTTACATGTAAGGAAGCATCATTTTGCTGGTTTGAGGGACTGAGAAAGTTTTCTATTATAAATGTTTAAAATTGATAGATTATTGCAGTGTCAAAAGACTAAGAGGCTTGTATTGCTAAAATTGTAATAATATAAGTTATTTAGTTAATATTAAAAACTTATTCAAACACTTAGATGTAATCAGTGTAAAGAGTGAATGAACATATTTGTATCCTATGAATCTGATTTAAAGTTGAAAGTCTGAATGATCATTGCTAAATGTAATTGTTAATAATTTAGTACTTTAAAGCATTTGGTCACATATTGTGTAGCTGTAATGGTATGGCATATTAGTTTATATATATGTATATGTTCCTCTTTATCTTCACAGTAAGTTATATATATACATAATGAAAAGACATGTAGAAACATAAGTAATGCGCGAAAAAGTATCTATCTATGAGTTTAAGTTGATGATTAGTTAAACAAAGTAAATATATATTCACTTGTTGATAGATATGTTGGCAATGTCATAGTGCTGAAAGAATTATGAATGCCTGGATGGTAGTATATTGACTAAGCTTAATAATGCTGGCATATTAAAATAAGTAGGGCTAGGTTCATAATTATTTGTGCATGTGAAAGGGCACCTATTATATGACTTCCAGTATGTTTATGTGTATGCGAGTTGGTAAAACAGTCATGTACTATGTGTATACGAATTATTGAGAAAGTTTGCATTGTATATATAAGAATTTATATGAAATTTTGGAGTATTGAAATAAGTTTGGTCGCGTACACTCTTATTCATGCATTTAAAAGTACACATATATATTCCATGACAATGTTGAAGGGATAAGAGTTGTAGCATAAAGTATAGCCTATGTTTTATAATACTTCCATAAAGGTAGCTAATTCCTAATAGCACGAGTAAGCGTATTGTAGCATTCCGGAAATTTTGACACTTGAATCTTGACACTAGCCCACCTGTTGTCCATAACTCAAGAACCAGAAACCCCAGAAAGCTAATAGAAAGAAATTAGAGGGTGAGATAAGAAAGAAAGAAAGTTAGAATAGAAGAATAAGAAGAACAATCACCACATAGAGTCTCACATTGCAGGGAAAAAAAATATAATATACATACATAAACTTTATAGAGAGCTTTGAAATGAAAACTTACAATCATCAGAGTACATCAATACACCGGGACAGTTATAATAATCGGTCCTCATATACATTGCACAGCGGAATAATACTAGATAATATCATATGTTTGAACACCTTCAACTCGTCAATGGACTACATTGCATCCGATAACATTAACCTATACAACCCTGTCTAACCTGAGCATTACAAACACGGGTCAGTCTGGTGAAACAAAGTGAGAAAAATTCGCAAAGTTTTAAGGGGAATCATCTAACTTGATTTTAATGTTCAAAATCTTTTCGAAAGAAAAGGATAATCGTAAGACCAAATCCACACAAAAATACATAAGGTTTTTATCTTACAATAACCCAAAACATTTTGAAATCGTGTATATATATATATTCTGATATTATAATAGTGTCTAAATACAAGTAAATATCAACCTAGCAGAACGCTTGCATCTCACGCTCTACATATATATACACAATCAAAACCACAGGCACTTATTGGAGATTGGATTTCAACTCTGACAAGGTATGGGACCACCTGTCGATGGTGTATCTCTAGAGGGGAATACACAGGGTTCAACAAGAACGTCTTGCAACCCGGCCTACATATGACCGACCATTCGTTTCACTTGAGTGTATCGAATGTATATCACCAACGGTTGGGCTCAAACCACCATTTCCCAAAAAGAGAGAACATCGAAATAGATTAAAGAAAAAATGGAATTTCTCTGGATAGGTGATTATACACCCTAACGGGAGCGACCCACATAGACATGCTACCTGTCTGATTTTTGTCATTTCCCGGTTGATGAGGCTTGAGGTTTAAATTACCTTTTTCTGATAGAACACCACCATTCACTTTGAATGCCACATTGTTAGATCCGCCAAATCACTAGTTGTCGTCCACAAAAATGTTTTAGGTGTTAACTCCACCAAAAGAAGCACGTTTGTAAAAATCAATGTATGTGACTCTTAAGAAATACTCTATCAAACATTCGTCCATGTAAGTCATCCAGGAATAGGATGAACTGAAGGCACCCTCCTACCACATCCTAGAAATCACCCTATAGATCAATAGTGAGTAGACCTTGTAATCCATAGATTTCAATTACGACAGAATCATTGTTGAATATATATATATAGGGATACGCTAGAGAAATTCTATAATAGTACTTTCGCTCATGAAGATTTACGATCTTCAATTGCTCAATCTCGAATAGCATCAAATATCTTCTTCATTTATGTATTTACTGGCCGGCATTGTTTTCAAATATAAATTCAATCCCGGTCTTTCCATACCAACAACACGTTAGGTATGATTTTGATAATCGGTTATTTAACTACCAAAATATATAATCATAAAAATAAATAAATCCATTGGTTTATTATACAATGTCACTTGGCCATTAAAAATATTATATTAGTTTTAATATATTATTTTTCTTATATCATTTCATTTATATACTTGAAAAAATATCTTACAGTCATATCCAAATTACCCATTAACTATCATTTCAAAACATCGCGACAACATTACTTATTATCTAAATTTGGGAAACCGATTCAACTTATCCTTTTAAACGACCGCTATGAGATGTCCTTTGTTTCGTTATTTGAATACCATAGTCATTATTTACGTGGTCAGAATAAACTTATTCCAAATCTCATATTCTTACTTTTGAAAATATCGATATATTTACACAAATTTCCCTTTATTCCTTTAGTTTGGAATCTCCTTTTAATCTGGAGTCCAATATACATATATATATTCCCCAAATTTTCAAATAACGTTACAATCTTTTCATTTCATATCTTGGCTTTTTATTCCATTTATAAACTATTTCTAATAACTCGTTCCAATAGTATATTCAATAAATCTTGGGTTTTATAACTCCGTCCAATTTGGATAAAATAACCTCAATAAGGATTTAATTTAAACTTCGAATGAAACTTAACTTATATTATTATTTATATAAACTTGCTTAAAAACATCACTTTACAATAACAATGGTTTAGAACTTCATAACCCTTCATTTATACATTTTAAATCCCAAGATACCATTTTGATTGACATTCAACAAATATCAACATTTTAAAATGGTTTAATTATCCATTAACCATTTTCATTAAATTAATAACTAATTAAATAATTCAATTTCGAGTAACATAGTTGACTTAGTCAACTCTACCTATGATTAACTCATTAATCAAATCTCATTTCGTCTTTCCATTTATATTAATTTCAAATCAAATTAATTTAAATAATTCCATTTGATAAATAATGATCAAATTATTAAAATCTCATTTAAAATTGTTTCTTAAAACAATTAACCTCGGTTATTAAACATCACATTAATATACGTTCACTTGCTTATCAGTTTTGTAAATATAAGAATAATCTTTAAAAGATCATTTAATAATTGAGATGAGGCACGTGCTTCGTTCAAGGATAGATTTTTGTACCAAAAATGGTGGTTGGAGGTAAAAATAATCAATGTATATATGGTTGGTTTATTTCCTTTCTATAAACCCATTTAAAATAATATATTTAAAATCTATATCCAGTTATAAATATATTACATAACTTCACTTCTATCGATTCACCTGACGGTAAATCAGCCTTTATAAAACAGTGTATAATTGGCCATTTGCTATTAATTCTCAACCAATATCGCGCATTGGTTAATACCAAACAAACATTGAATTCATACTCAACACTACATAGTTAAATCAAAAATCAAATCATATCGGTTAAAAGGTACATGTAACGATCATATGCAAATAAATAACTAATTCAACTGATAGTGGTTAACCAATAAAAATTCAAGCATCCAATTTAAATTAAATACGTTTATATTATTATAAACATAACCAACAAGGTAAGTTACCTCTATTGGAAATCATCATTAAAAATAACGATGTCATTTTGTTTAAATTAATCAAACGTTTAATTTAAATAATATATATATAATATTTAACAAACATCTAAACAATCATCCCATCAACCAACACATGGCATACAAATAATAATCCCGACTTATAAAAATTATAAGTGGGAGAACTGAGTGAGTTTAACTCACCTGATTGCAGTAGATGGTTCTAGTTTTGTTCTGCTCAAAATCAAATAAACGTTTGACTTCATCGTAAAACTCCAAGAGCTCGGTTCTTCGCATCACTTTGTTCCCAGTATCCTTTTGCACGCAGTTAAAACTAGTATCAGTTTCAAATCATTAACTAATTTCTTATTATGAATTTATGTAACAACCCGGAAAATCAGAGCCAATTTAAAATTTTTATTTTCGCTATTTTATTGAATTTTAAATAGTTAAAATAATTTATTTTAAATAATAACGATTAAAATTTTATTTAAATCAAAGTTTGAAAGAAAATATTTATTTTAATTTTAAAAGGAGTTGGAAATACCGCGGAAGTTTGAAAATTTGAATTCGAAATTTGACTGAATGTACAGGATGCAAAATAAATCAGATTTTGGTGAAACCAAAAATATTTAAATCTGTTTAAAAATATATTTCCAATGAATCCAATAAATTGAAATTTCATAGCGGGAATCAAAAGTTATGGCCACTTGAATATTCAGAATAGTCGCTGTGGAATTTAATATAATATATAGCCCGTATAAATAGCCATTTTGCAAACGACCTCCCTTTTCGATGAAACCACCCTGGTTGGATCCAGAATGTCAAATTATTGCAGGATTCCGATTTTCATAATTTTTGGAATTAATATGTAAGCGTGGCAAGTGAAAATGTGTTTTGTCAATTTGGATCAACCAGAAAATGGCCATTTTTCAAACGGTCTCCAAATTTGACGAAATTAATTTTGATAGCACTGTATCGTCAAAACATAACTAGATTTATTTTTCGGGAATTTTTAGAGTCAGTTTGTGGCCCCGGTAAATTAAAATGTATGATCAAAGTTAAATAATTAAATATTTTATATTTAAATTTAAAGAAAAACATATTGTAACAGCCGAATTGGGTTACGAAACATATTCCATCATGTCCGGAATGGGGGTATTTAGCATGTAATGATAGTTGTTGGGTTCGATTTGGTATTCGGATTGATAAACATGTACATTGGAATTAAATAAATTAAATAATGGTATATATTGGTATAAATACACCGTATTTTTTCCAAAACCCTAGTGCACATTACACCGAATCCTTTGAGCCGCCACCATTGAAATTTGATGGCCAAAAACTTCCTGAACAAACCTGTAAATTTCTTCCATTTCCCTTCCAATTAGAACATACTTTTAAAGTCAAATCTCAAGAGCATCAGGAGCTCTTCAAATTGATACGATTTTGATCGGTTTTTTTAATGGTGTGGTTCGATTTTGGGGTTTGAACGTCGACTGTTCGGAGCGGATTTGGGGGGGGGGGGTTAGGGGAGTTCAAATCCTCCCTGGGTTCAGGCGTAGATAGAGGAAGTGAAGCTCTTCCTCGTGGTCGACGTTGATTGGTGTCGAAGTAGCCTGAGTGGCATGCGTTTCTGGTCAGAGGGGAAGAGCACGGGTTTGGTTTTGAGGAGTGAAACCTGAAGGTTACGAGAAGGAAGAAAGGGTAGGGGTAATTAAGGAATAATTAATTAATTTAATTATAATTTAATTACCTTGAATTGTAATCAAATGTATTAACGACGATAGCTTTTGCAAACGATTACAAAATTTGACGAGGTTGGATTCGTTGGGACCGTAAATTCGAGATCTACATTTCAGAAGTGACTGGAGAATTTTCGGAGCTTCTTACAATTTTAGAAGAAATAAAAAGCGAAGTTAGTTTTTTGAATCTAAATTAATTAAATAAAATTATATTAGGATGCGGACGGAGTTTTGAAACTCCCGACACCCGTCGTCCATAAGCCATGGACGACTTGGTTGTATTGTGATGTGGAATTGGTTGATTTTTGGTGACTGATTGTGGTTGAAATGAAATTGTTTGGTATTGTGGCAATAGATTGCCTAGAAAAATGTATTAGGAAATTAAACCCCTTGTAAACAACGTAAGGCCTAAGGTAGTGCATGGAGCTGTACATCGAGACGGTGCCAGTTTAATTACCCTGCCGTTATGCTGCCGAAATTTTCTGAAATATCCTGGTGATATAAAATATTCATGTTATTATATATTGGTTGTTTAAATAATATAAAAATTAGATTATATATATATGAAAATATGAAAATGATCATTATATGCCAACATAAAATCTATATTTTTGTTGTAAATCAAAAATGGTCATCTGTCTTATAAAATGAATTTATATTTTATTTTTACATTTTAATGTAAATGGGACATTAAAATAAACATTTAGATATGAAATGAAGTTACATTTGGAATTTATATTTTTACTGTAAATTAAACATTAAAAATGTCCCTTGTCATATAAAAAAATCTTTGAAATATACATTTTTAATGAAAATTCAACATTAAAAATAAACAGTTTGAAATAGAAATGCATTCATATTGAACTATACATTTTTAATGAAAATACAACATTAAAAATTAACATTTTGAAAATAAAAAGGTATTGATGTTGAAATTTACATATTTAATGTAAATGAAACATTAAAAATGTCCATTGTTGTATAAAATGTCTTCTCTTTGAAAATTTTCATTTTATTGTAAATGGAGAAACATTAATGATCGTTGCTGTATAAAATGTGTTTATATAAGGAATTTACATTTTTTGTGTAATAAAAAGATTATATAAGAAATTTACATTTTTCAATGTAATAAAAATATTACATAAGACATTTACATTTTTCAATGTAATAAAAAGATCACATAGAAATTTTACATTTTTAGTGTAAGAAAGGATTATATAAGGAATTTACATTTTTCAATGTAATAACACATTGAAATAAAAGTTAACATTTTCCAATGTAATAATACATTGAAATAAAAGGTTACATTTTTCAATGTAATAATACATTCAAATAAAGTTTAAATTTTCCAATGTAATAAAAGATTACATTTTTCAATGTAATGGTACATTGAAATAAGAGATTACATTTTTTAATGTAATAATACAATACATTGAAATAAAAGATTACAAGTTTCAATGTAATAATACATTGAAATAAAAGTTTACATTTTCCAATGTAATAATATATTGAAATAAAAGATTACATTTTGCAATGTAATAAAGGGATGAATACAAAGATTGCAATTTTAATGTAATAGTTGAATGATGAAACAAATCACATTTCTAAGTAATATATATGAAACATAAAAAAGATTCAATGTTGGAAGAAATTGTATTAACATTAAAATTTTCATTTTTAATGTAATATTTGATTTCATATATAAAAGAAATCAATTTTGAAATGAAAATGGTTTGAAATCATTAAACGATTTATATTTATATATTCATATATATATATATATATATATATATATATTAAAATAAAACGAATCGCGCTACTATAGTTCACGTTTTGAAATCGTAACTTCAAACGATTATACCGAAAGATCCGACCGTCGGATTTTCCCAAAACTGGAACCATTGGGTTCGTTTTCGAAAGATCTTTCCAATGATATTAAATTTGCTAAGATCCAACAGTTAGATTTTGAGAAATGTGTAAACCAAATTTTGGTGCAAACAGCGTCAAGATCATGTAATGACCCGAAGCGTCGTTTAATTGAAAATGGCTATTTATAAATAAATAAAAATAGCGATAAATCATTATAAAATATTATAAACGATATGAAATGAAAAGAATTGATTTAAATTATATATATTTGAAAATTATTTGAAAGTGCGGGTTAAATCTCATTTCAAATAATTATACGATGATTGGAAGTCGAAGATTTGAAGACGGTGATTGAAGACCGGCGATCTTCATATCAAATGGATGACTGCTGATGCCTTTGATTGGACTTTCTACCTTGAGAGGGTTACAGTGGTAGTTGTCTGGACGTACTTGTTGATTGTCCGGATATGCGAGAGTCGCTCTTCCGTACTGGACATATGGGACGAGGAATAAGGTATCCCCGGTTTCGTTCAGACCCAGAACGGACTTGTAAATGGATGTATGTCTGACATTGGATTTTATTCTATGCTGATTGATTTCTATTTAATATATATCTGTTTGGTGGCGGAGAATTAATTCTCTTCCTTAACACCCTTCTCTGAGATGCAAGAGCTCAGAGGTTATATATTGATAGTTATTGATCGCATCGCGTGAATTGTCAGTGTGGCATGCCAAGATGAAAATGATCAAGACTTATTGTTGAAAAGCAGAGCCTTGTGGTTGATGATCAAAGCACAGCTTTATTTTAGCATAGATTTGTGTATAGCGATACTTCGCGAGCCTCACACCCCGGTATGGACCAGAAACGGGAGAAGGATCCAGGGAGAACATGTGTTTCTTTCTAGCTAGAAGTGTTGTCTGGGTTTTACAAGCCCAGATATTTTTACTTATATGGATGATGGAAAGCGAGATACCTCGGATATTGAGTCCCTACTGGCTCTATTTACGCCATATAGGGCGGGGAAACGTATTGTTCATGAGTTATAATCCACTAATATATTTGTGGATCGTCATTATGGCTCCTAAAGGCTTACTCGAACTCTGAGCCTGAGACATAGGCTAGATTGTCTCGAATTCGGTAAGGACGATCCCTTGCCTTAGTTTATGATGGAAATCCAACTTCCAATACGACCCATACGGTTTTGATTGTAAACCTATATTTGGCGACATAGTATATGGTAGTTATGCCGTCTATGATTGATACATTATTATAGAAATGTTTTTGAAACATATATACACTAATAATAATATCAAATCTGTTTTATCATATCAAGAATTTTTGACCATTATAAGGTAAAACTCTATCCTTCGGTTTGAGTTGCATTGTGTGATGGGACTTGAGTCTTATAATGTTTTATTTTTCTAAAAAGCATTGCATTGTTTAATGATTTACTTTATTTATGCACTGCCAATCCATTGGAGTAAACTCGTTCCGCTTTAGCGGTGTGGTCCTGTGATTATCCTTATTATTAAATAGGTTAAGTAAGATTTCTCATACTAGTCCCATGACTGACTCGTAGGTTGTTTCACTTTGCAAACTCGGGTGCCTTCTTTTCCACACGGGCAGCCTTGTATACAGGTTTTAGCAGACTTATTCTAGATAGTTATGCAGCTGAAGATGGATCCTATCATTTCTATTATGCTGTTCAGACTTCATTTAGCATACTATGTTTGATTCCACTGCAGACATTTTATATTAAGTTGAAAACTGTATTATGTACTAAGTATGATCCTATTATGTAGTGTAACTTGATGATATATTATTTCCAGTGTAACATGATGTACATTATCTAGTGTAATTCTATATTTATGTTCTGTTGTTATTGTTTATATGTTATATTACAATGATTACCCTTGCTTTCGTACTACAGGAGTTTAGGGTTATCACAATTTATGTCGTTAATTACTCTTAAATAATCAACTTCCTTTTCTCGTTCATTGCTTCCTTGCTAACCCAGGCTTCCACATACGCACGCTTCCCTTCTTCCACAATATTTCTTCTCTCTGGTTCTTTCTCCTGTCCCCATGTTGTACATCTCCTTCTACTCCCCACACAAATCTCCCTCAAATTAGCACACACGTCGCCCCTTACATTTCTCCCCACGCAAGCGTTCTTCCACCAACCCGTGTCTCCCTGAACCATGGCCCTCCCATATACTTCTCTTTTCCCGTTGCTTTACTATTTCTTCCTTTTGTTTGTTCTTTCTGTTTCAGCCCTTTATCCTCCTTTTTTTAATAAATGAAAACCCAGCCCAAGCCCACCTTAAACCAAAACCCACGTAATTACGGATGGAATGCCCCCAAAACTACTTGAAAAAGAAATATTCATGTTCCCTAAAACGAAAATTCCTAGAACCCATTTTCTCGTGTACCTTGTGCACGCAATACCAATGGCATCCCCAACACTCCCACTAACCATCAAACTAATAATATCAATCGACTCCACTTCCAAGGGTCAACTCGTCAACACCCTTAACACCCCTTGCGATGCACTCCATGATTCGACACCAAAACATCCTTACCCGGATTGAACATCTTCGACGCCAGAATGCGCAAAAAAATTCCCATCCGCATGCACCTTGCATTGTTGATTATTGTTATACACTTGAATTCACGTGATGATCCCTGAGACTTGCGAAAACAGATGACCTACAACGCGTCTTTAAATGTCTATCTGCATCCTTCTGTAATTAGAGGCACTGAAAATGTAGAGAGGGATCTTATGTTTCTGTTGTGGCTAGTTTTGCTATTTTAGGATATATATATATATATATTTGATTTTTAGAAAATCATAGGAAATTTTGAAGTATATTTTCTTTACTATTTAAGTTTTCTGGAAGACAAAAATGGCGAGACTGCCTCTATTTATAGATGGAGATGCCTTGGCTATAATGTAAAACATTTGGGTAGCACAACATTGCAAAGCCTGGCAGTGAAGGAAGGTACACATATGTAGGTGTAGTTTTTTGGTAGATTTGTAGTATCCATTGCATCCATTAGCTTTGCAGTATTCCATCACGTCCACTAGCTGGAGCCTGGGTTGCTTTACATCAGTAGACAGTAGTACATGGGGCATAGAGTGTAGCAGTTGTATTGATATTTCCACATTCATAGCTGTATTTGATATACTTTCTCCATAGGTAGGTGATGGGATCACATAGGTCTGGGTACGTTCAGCAATTAGTAGGTTAGTATGTTTATGTTTTAGTTAAATTTCCGAAAATGTGGCTGCATGTTGGTATGAAAATACCTGTTATGTTCCTTAGCTGTGAAACTTTGCATTGAAAGTTTTCTGTGGAAAGGAGGGTAGCTTTGCACTTGACATATGCATGTGGTAGATGGAAATTTTGCAGAATGTAAGTTACATGAGGGGAGAAACATAGGGGTTGACTTAAATACTAGGATAGATATGTACGTGTTTCAATTATAAGCTAGTAGAATATTTCCTTGCCATATTTGATTTATTTACAGTCCAGGTTGCCTAAGAAATCAATGCCCAAAATTGTGGCAATATTAACAATTCGGTTTTAAATGTCTGGTGAGTAGGGATAATATAAGTTTGGACTTAGTCAAAAATGGAATTTTATTAATTTAAAAACTATATGGAAGATTATTAGCATGGTGACAAGGCCAAACTAGCCCAATTGACATGAGCATGGTATGCAGTTTGTCCTTAAATACTTAGGTCGATTTGTCCCACTTTGTTTCTGCATTGATAGGTAGATTTGCTAGCTTAAGACTTAAGTTTTAAATTTTATTTTTGTACGATTATTAATTTTACTATTGTTCAATGTTGTACATTATATATACGCTTCATTACACATGAACTCCAAACACCGCGGAAACAAACACACTGCTGTGTCTTGACACTACGGTCCCAATGGAATTTGTTTGGTCGAATTCTGACTCCATTTATAAAGCTTATTTTAAATTACAAATTGTTCATCGGTTCATATTTAAAATACCGCACACTGACAAAACAACTCCAATTGTCTCCGAATTTGAAATCTAGCAATAACTGGCTATACGTATACCTATAAATTTTGTTTCGTCGAAAACGGGGATTATTTGGAAAACAAATATTTTTAGCGCCTATATAATATATCAATAAATCATAAATGAAAACCAAAACAATTAATTTAAATAATAATAAATATTATTGTCATATATATCCAAAAATAATAAATCACTTCAGATATAACCAGTATGAGATTACAACTCAATATTACTATTCCAGAGTTAATCGATATCCAAATATATGGAAATTCCTTAATAAATAATTTAAATAAACGTTATATTTTATAAATGATTTCCATAGTGACTATTTGAAAATTTGATTTGGACATAACTTATAATTTATAAGACAAAATTCCAATTTATCTCTTTCATTAGAAAATTATAATCAGTACGATCCTATCGTTCCTTGTTTCACAAAATTCCGACTTAAAACAGATTCTGTATAATCAATTGAAGTTCACAACTCAATATTACGAACTACCACGCCGATTCGAGTTCGATTTAATATAAATATAAACATTCAGTTGTCGTTTAATTAACGAATTCAACATTAAAATCCATAAATAATTCAAATATAATATTTAAAATACATTTAAATATTCGAATTCAAATAGATGAAAAATCTGGTTCGTTACATTCTTCCCCCCCTTAATATAATTTCGTCCCCGAAATTGCTAAGTTAAGAAGAATTTTAAGAAACCAATTTCAAAATAATTATATTAAAGTATCGTCAAAATATTTTGAGTTTAAAATTTTATGAAAAAATCGCCCGCACCTCCTTTGTACGGCTTAATCTAAACAACTACATCTGCCACTCCGGGCCTCATGTTGATCAAAAGAAAACAAAGCCAAACGGCTACCCAACTAATGGGGTATAAATAAATCACCCAAATCAATATATTAAGGTTTACGTAATTGTCGGGCAACCCATACTCTAGTCATGAGGCAAATCGAGTAATAGCTCTTCTTGTTTCCAACCTGCACTTAACTTAATATTCAATACCAATATTAGATACATGGATAAATCATTTCCATTTCGTTTTATGTGTGATTTAATTCAAATTAATTATATTGAAATTCATTTTCTAGTTTCCAATCAATTTTCTTTGAATCTTATTAGTCAACGAATTTATCATTCAATAAGCAAACAATCAATAATCAACACAACCAAGTCATCCATATTAACTTAATTTTAAGTTAACTTCTGATTTATTTAATTATATATTAAAATTCTTATTCACAACTTCTCTATTTTAAATTCTCTTCTGCTTTTATTAAACCATTCAAATTCACAAACCTTATTTGAACCTCATTCAAATCAGTCAAGAAACCAATATATCAATAATTTGATAAAATTATTTCTTTTTATATAAAAATATAGTTTGGGCAAATTTATTTCACTTACCCGCTTTGTAACGACCCAGATTTTAGTCGATTTATTTTTAAAATATTCAATATTTATTTTAGGAATTTAGTTAATAATAAAAATCAATTTTTACATCGAGTTATCGATTTAATAATCAAAATACGATTTAATTCGAATATATATAATTATCGTAATATGGGAATCTGAACTAATTCATTCAAAATTTAAATCTAAGTCTAATTGATTCAAATAATTTATAGAAATTTTATTTGGATATATATAAATGATAATAATAATTTATTATCCCGAATTAAATTGTTTTGTATTTAATTTATTGGTTTAAATTAATATCTTCTCCAGATGATCAAATGAGGCTTTGAAACTTGTCCTGGTGTGTCCGGAATAGTGGTATAACCATAAAAATTTAAGTTATTGGGTTTATTAAGGATTTCAGAATCAAGGATATTTAAATTTTAAGGATATCAATTTTTAATTAAAATATAAAAAAATAGAATAAAAATAAAAAAAATTCCTTCCT
Source organism: Allium sativum (assembly GCA_030737875.1). Taxonomy (NCBI): domain Eukaryota; kingdom Viridiplantae; phylum Streptophyta; class Magnoliopsida; order Asparagales; family Amaryllidaceae; genus Allium; species Allium sativum. The sequence goes on from CM060916.1 coordinate 321,518,268, forward strand.
CCTTAAGTAATAGGAAGTACACTGTAAACCTACTCCATCAGCGTTGACAAAATCTCCTTAATGTCGAAGTAATTGTGCTTATAAAACTGCGATGACCTTCCTCCCATTCCCTTTTACAACTTGTTTCCAAACAATGAAATAAACTATTGATCTCTTCTTCTTTTTAGTACCTCTTCCATTTCTTATTTCCAGTTATTGGAAACTGTAATCAAAAGAAACAAAATATAATGGAAACCTATATGATTCAAAATCTAGAAACAATTTGTTTCCTCCACCCTCTTTGTACTCATGCTATAACCTCTTGCGTCCTTCAGCAACAACATTGTCTTAACGACTCAAATTCTAATCTCACCACCAACAACCGCTTCCATCCTTCGGGCCGTTCAATTTTCATCAATTTCGAGTATCGCCTGGACGATTCCGTCACTCTGCTTCGCGATGACGAGCTCTTTTAATGGTAAGGCATGGGATCCAAGCAATTTGGGGTTTCGCAATATTTACAATATGAAGTAATCAACATGAAGTGAACTAGGTTAAGTCACGATGGCAATAATGGGAAGGCAAGTGGAAGTCGCAAGTTCAGGAGTTGGAATGAGGTGGAGTTCAGCTCTATTAGTAGCGAACTGTTGAAATCGAATATAGTTAACTAATTTGAAGAATAATCAGTTAACGGAATTTTTGAATTTAAATTGGGTTTTGGGTAAGTGAATTGGATTTACGTATTTATATTCGAAATCAAATATCAAGATTGAATTGAAAATGGAATTCGATTGATTATAAATAAGTTAAATATATATTTAAACGTGATATGTTCAAATAAAAAGTGAAATGGACAAAGGAGTTGATTAAAGAATAAACTAGCAAATTGAGTTAAAATGACTAGATTGTGTTGGAATAAATTAGAAATGGACGCATATGTGTTAAACAGGTATGGAATGAAGTATATGAAGATTATAATACGATTGGCCGACATAAAGGTACATGTTTAAATTCCATATGAGATTCTATGTGCCGAATCTGCAAGCCGCTTGGCTTTTTGATTTTCTTTTTAAATGGAAAGGGCCTAGAGAGGCGTTTTATAGTTGTATCGAGTGACCGGTACAAAGGAGGTTATGGCAAAATTTCCAAAAATTTAACGAGTTAGAATATTTTTAAGAAAACTGGAAAACTAGAAATCAATGTATCGATATGTATAGAATTCGATAAGGGAATGAAATAAAAATATAATATTATAAACAAAAAGGAAATCTATAATTGAATCTAGTAAAATTAGAAAGAGAAACATATACGGGCTTAACAATGAAAAGTTGGTTTTTATGGTGTTGATTATTTGAGGTAAGCGGTCTTATCTGTTTTGAAGTTAAGGATGTTTTCAGTCAAGATCTGAGAGGTAGTTATACCCCAAATTGATTAATTTCATTTTTTAGCTGATAAATAGCAAGATCCAGTCTCAAAGAGAAATATTGGAATAAGAGTTAGTTGAATGTAGTATTTTGGGTTGTTTGTAACGATGTTTTACACAACAATCGATTTAACCCAAGTAAGTGGAATTTTGGAAATATAAAGAGAAATATTTCCTAAGTGTTGAAATAAATGGATGGTCATGAAAGAGATAAGTAATTGGAATGTTTTCCAATTATAAACAGAATATATTTTCTAAGTATAGAAAATAAAAGAAGGCGATATATGGAATTGTTTTCCAAAGGCCAAGTTGATTATCGAAAATATCGTGTTAACGAATATGGAGAAGTGATTTAATTAATGAAATATTATTTAAAAGCCCCAGTGATTTGTTTGATACTTTGAATGAATGTTTTTTTCTTCGATAGTTAAATAACCAACTATCAAAGTGTTTGCCAATATTGTTGTCAATATGGAGAGACCGGTTGGATTATTATCCGAGAACCACTTCATATTGGTAGTAGCATTGCGAATCAAATTATATGAAGATAATCGGAGATGGAGTAGAATGCAAGGGCTTTTTCTATTAATGGAAATTGTGCCTTTGGATTTGTTCAAACCCAGAATGAATGTATATGGACGAATGTATGACAGTGTATTTCCAACGTTTGCATATGTTGTTCTGTACAAATATATATGGTGGCCGAGAATTTATTCTCTTAGCATAATATCCAGAATATACTTGTGCGAATAAATTAGTGATTAACGGATCTGACAATGTGGCATTCAAAGTGATTGTGCTATCAATGAAATGTAAGTAATTGTAGCCTCAAGCCTCAACAACCGAGAAATGGTATAAAATCGGGTAGGTCACATGGCTAAGTGGGTAGCTCCTAATTAGGGTGTATTATAACCTGATCTAGAAAAATTTCGTTTACTTCTTTAACCTATTTCGATGTTGTCCCTTTCGGGAAACAGTTTCTGATCCCAATCGTTAGTGATAATACATTCGGTTCACTCAAGCGAAATGAGTGACCGATCATATTTAGCCTGGGTTGCAAGATGTTCTTGCTGAACCCGGTGTATTACTCTCTAGAGATACACTGTCGGAAGGTGGTCCCATACCTTGCCAGTTGGAATCCATTAACCGATAAGCGCCCATAGATTTTAATTACATATTATGTATGTGGAACGTGAGATGAAAGCGTTCTGCTAGATGATTATTTAGTTGTGGTTGATAGACACTATTATAATATCAAAAAAAATTTTATATAAAGATTATCATTTTTTCAAAAGGATTTTGAAAGTTGAATCAAGTGTTTTGGATTCCCATAAGGGAAAAACCCGTTCCGTGTTTTACTGTAACAACCCGTATTTTTATAGCATGTTAAAACCATAAATCAAGAAGAATTAAATTTTAAAATAAGAATCAAGGCATACAGGTTGTGCCATTGCGTTCATCTCGAAATTCTACTTGAAAACGAGTCCAAGTTTTCGAGAAACGGAGTCCGTATGAGGGAGATATGACCCTCCAAAGTTTGAGGAATTTTCAGAATCGAAAACAGCTCGAAATTCGAATACCAACCCCAGCGCAGACAGGGTGGGAATTTTCCCTCCCAGGACCAGGTCGACCTAGGGGTCGACACTATGGCCGACCTCCCAGGGACCAGGTCGACCCTATGGTCGACCTAAGGGTCGACCTGGTGCCAAAACCCACTTTTGAGCCTGGGTTCATTCTGATGTATCTGGACTCATTTTCAGTCTAGATTCGTCCGCCTAATCCTATATATATATATATATATATAGCCCCCTAGCCCCTTCTCTTTACACCATTCTTCTCTCCTTATGCTGCCTCTGAGATAATAGAAATAAATAAATAAAATAATGGCGTCGTTAATCTGCTGGGATCAAAACTAGAATTAGTGAGTCTTCTTCCAAATCTGAATATGATTAAAAGAGAACTACTGCAACTCTTCTTCTATAATCCAATCAAGACAAGTGCAGTTATTATCCGATATGAAATTTAATCATGATCTTGACATAATTATAAATCTGAATCTGGGACTAGGCCCTTTTTCTATTTATCAGATCTGTTCCATTGTTTAATTATTCTGTTTGTTCTGTATTTCTTCCTCCTTTCTTTCTTTTTGTTTGATAGCCAGGCTACCACGAGCCTGAGAAAAGTCTCATAAGAGATGAATGCATAAACGCTAAATTTGGGAGGAATATTAAATGAGGCATATTTGGGCAAAATCGATTTGTAACTAATTTGAGGACACAACGCATGTTGTAATTTTGGACATAAATCTAAGACATATTGCATAAGATGATCTATGACTTGGAAGAAGAGGATTATAGTGACTTAGAACATAAAGAACATATTTCATAATTTAAGATCTGGATATGGGCATATTAAATCTGATAGTTTGTCATTTGGAAGTAGGAGAATTAATTTGCATATGACTTAGGTGTCAAAAACTATATTAAGATTTGATGACTATTAAGTGTGAATACACCTAAGTAAGGTTTTTTTTGGATATGTGACATGCATTGTAATCAATGGCTATATTTGGCATAATTTATATGTGAATCACGACTAGGTTTTTAGAGAATATTCTGGACTATGCAAGTTTAACTAAAATTTGGGACATATGTTATATGCTGGATCATGACCACAATTTGGGCATATAAGTTTAGGCTTACTTTATGAATTAGGCAAGATTTGTGAATAAGACTTTATGGAATGTTTAAATCGGTTAAAACTATTATCTGCTTAATATGTTAAATTTTCTTAATCTGCTAAATCTGTTACCTGTTTAATCTGTTGAATTGCCTAAACTGTTAAATATGTTGAATCGCCTAATCTGCTAATTATGCCTAATCTGCTAAATCTATTGAGTTGCCTAATCTGCTAAATCTGTTGAACCGCCTGAGCAGCTAAATCTGTTAAATCTGTTGAAAAGCCGAATGATTGTAATTTGTCTATGAAAATCCGTAGGCTTGATCTAAGATTGAGTAAAACATGTTAATTTGATTAATCTGCTGCGACTTGAAAAGAAGTCAAATCTGTTAAATTGACATAATTAGTCCGATATTTGTATAATTTGTAATGGAATAAACTATTTATTATAAAAATGCTGAGACACGAGGTTAGACTCATCTTTGCGGTAGAAGCCTGCCCGGACCGAACCGGCTTAACCAGCAACCACAAACTGCTAGTCTAATGTGAGAGGTCGTAGGCATAACTAAAATATTCTTAGACACGAGGTTAGGTCTGGCTTGTGGCAGAAGTCTGCCCGGAACCGCCCGGCTTATTCAGCGGCCACAAGCTACCAACCTAATGTGAGAGGTCTACGCATTAATGTTTAATTAATGTAAATCTGAGATAAATATGATGTCTAAAACGTGTTGGGTGGATAGGGCTAAACCAACCGGACTGATGAATTAATAAACCTGTTTCGTGAATCTGTAAGCCCAATACAAAGTTAGACAATCTGTAATTCTTTTAAAACTGTACATATGATCTGTTAGTATGAAAACCTGTTGACTTGATTTTCTGATCTGTGAACTAGTTGATCTCAACTCTGTAGGTCTGAAAACTTGTAAAAAAGTTAATCTGAAATCCATTAGTCTGGGGACACAAGGTTAGGAGGGAAAATACTTGTGTCATCTGTTGTTTGGGACCCATATTAGTCAGTAACCCTTTCTGGTATCAAAACTATGACCCAACAGTAGGTAGGGTCCGGTCACGCTAACTGAACTAATTATAAGTGGTTCATTCTGATAATGGCGAGGGGTGTTAATGGTGCGTTCCAACCGGGTCATGTGTGTGCATGGATCCCGGTCTGCATTTGAGGATGTAAGACACCGTGACATCTGTAAATGGGTCTGTGTCATTCAAAGGTTGCCACTTTAGTGAGTGATACACCCTTCTGTGGGGCTGGCACAGGGTATTTATGTATTAGGGAGCCAATCGCTTGGGGTAGATTTAGGGTACACTTAGTTCTGTCTGTTTCCGTGGGGTACCGTCTGTTTCTATGGGTGGTAACACCTGTCTGTTTCTGCGCGGTACCATCTGTTGGGGTGGTAAAGGCCCATTTACTAGTGTACACCTAATTCTAACATTCTGTTTCCGTAGGGATTATTTTGTTTCTGTCTTTGATTCCTTTTATGTACCTTCTGTTTGTTAGGGTGGTAAAGGACCATTACTGGCATTCTGTTTCTGTATAGATTATTCTGTTCCGTTTCTATTTCAGTTTAGACATTAGGGTAACATCCTGTTATACTAGTATTAGTGCAGAGAAGTAAGATTTAAGTAAGAAGCATAACTTGGGCTATATCATTCTGTTTCTTCTGTTAGCTTAAGTATACCAGTTACTCATGTTGCTGTTGTCTCTTATCTAGCTTTATTTTCATGGCATGATATTATTATCTGTTCATATGCTGAAAGTCACTGGATTTTCCAGACTTTAAGTCTGGCCTTGCTTGTTTTCGCCCCTTTTCTTTCGTTCCCTCCCCCTCCCCTCGGTTTTTAGGGTGGAAGTATAGGAGCTTGATTCGGATTTTCTCTGCTTGAAGTATCGCTTGGCCTTGGCTTTACCTTTCCATGGCAGTTTATGTTGGGGATTATGATTTTAAAAACTATGCATTTTGAAGGCTTTTGTACAAGACCGATATTTTGTACTTGAGTTCTGATATTGTGATTTGAAAAGATGTAACCAAACTTACTTCAGTTTCTGTTGCAATAAAGTTATAAATTTTTCAAGTACTGTTTTATTTGTCTTGTAAATTTCTGTTCTATCTACTAAAACGCTCCATCAAAGTTAAGGCATTCCCTTTATGAGTGACCTTAATGGAGGTAGGGTGTTACACTTGGTATCAGAGCTGAAGGTTACCAGATTTGATAAAAAGTTTTGGAAATTATTTTCAAAAAGGTTTTTAAAAAGGAAGTATTTTCAAAAGTAGAGTTTATTTTGAAAAACATAATCCCCAAAGCCATAGCCTATCTTTCTATCCTTTGTTTTGAATCTTTCCTTTTTCTTTCGTTTCAGCATGTCTGGGGATCTTAACCTTCCGGACGGCGTACCGATACCTGGCTGGTTCAAGAGGTACCTAGAAGCTAGGGCTAATGATGCGGGCCTAACAAACATCCCTCCTCTCCTAGCTGCAACGATTCCTCCTTCTCCTCCGCGCGTGAATACTTTCCCAAAGATATGTAGAGACTTTCGAGCCATGGGTGGGAAGAACTTTAATGGAACTGAATCCTTCGTGGAAGCAAGCAACTGACTCAAAGAAACTGAGGATTTGTTCGTTATCTTCGAGGTGGACGATAGGCAGAAGATACAATTGGCGGTATGGTTGCTTAAAGAGAAGCTTCTTTTTGGTGGGAGGTCACAAATGGAGAGCGTCCGGTAGAGAGATGGATGGATTCAGGCATAGGTTCGAGATGAAATTTCTCTCACGAGCGGAAGAGAGTCTATACGTAGAAAGGTTCTTAGCGTTGAAGCAGGGGAATTTATCAGTGAGAGAGTATGTCAACAAGTTTAATCAATTGGCAAGATTCGGCTTAAAATTGGTAAATACACCGCATAAGAAGGCACTAAGGTTTGCTAAAGGTTTGAATGAGCCGCTACACGGACTGGCGATGTCTCACATTTCTATGGGGGCAACCTTCGAAAAATTGGTGGACATGGCGTTAATGCATGAAGAGGAAGTCGAAAGTAAAAAGAAAGAGGAAAAGCTTGAAGGACCACAGAACAAGAAGGCGGGGCCCAAAAAGGAAACACAAAAGAAGGATGAGAAGACTAAAGATAAGAAGGAGAAGAATTGCTTTTCTTGTGGAAGCTCGACCCATCTGAACAAGGATTGCAGAAAAAGGAAGGGCACTTGCTTCAACTCTTGAGAAATGGGGCACTTCACAAGGGACTGCCCAAAGAAACGGGGGCAAGGGCAGAGGGCAGTACCCACTTATGGGGGACAGGCGAATGCTCAAGTGACTGGTAGATAGGGTAGAAATAAGAAAATTTATATACGAGGTTTAATTTTCTTATCCGATTGAGGAGTTAAAAAAAACTCTTTCTGATTTTGGCATTTTGATTCTGTAATTAAAACTCTGCACTTTAATACTAGTCTTGTTTCTGGTTCCGTTATAGTCTCAAACCCCATGAAGGTTACGACTCATCTGTTTTTGATAAGTTGGGGTTTGAGGGCATCTGTATTGGGCGTTAAGTTGACCATGATGCATACATTCTGAGTTTTTATCATGCTTAGTTTCCTAAGAATCATTTGGTAATCTGATCTGTATAAGTAGTTTGTAGGTTTCTGAAAAGGATAGGAGTTTTTACTCAAAGCGTGGAATAGATTTCCAGTTGGGCATTTGTTTCATGGGAGTGATTTTCTGAGTATTAATCTGATGTTGGTTTCAGTGTTTGGGGTTGATATTTAGGGAGTTATTCTCTTAAACCGATGTCTAATGGGAACCTAACTTTAATTTTAATTATACTTGCTTCTATCACTCGACTTTATCCTTCGACCTTTAGGTAGAAACTAATGGGTGTAAACATGTGTTTGAGTCATGTTATGTTTGATGGTTGCAAGTGGTTGCTCGTGGATGCATATACACACACTAGGCACTAGATCGGCTCAAAAACACTCTCATACTGCATATGGATGTGTGTGCATTTTTTTAAAAAAATTTATGGATGCAAATTGGTTAACTCGGCACATGGATGTTTCCTATGAATGAATGGTTGTGCACTCATATAGAAATGATATGTATCAAATAGGAAAATTGCATACATGTTGGACTCACGGCACTGACATAATTCGCATTAAGGAGGTCAACTGAATCAGTGGACCGCCTGATCTTTGCATTGGATAAGTACATATACACACACTCTTGCATAAGTTCATACAGCATTAGAAATCTTTTAAGGACAATGGTTGCTTATGGATGATGGCTGAGTAGATGTATGATTGGATGATATGATGCATTCTTCTTAACTTGAAGATTTCGGGGACGAAATCCTTTAAGGAGGGGAGAATGTAACAACCCATATTTTTATAACATGTTAAAACCATAAATCAAGGCAGAATTAAATTTTAAAATAAGAATCAAGGGAAACGGGATGTGTCATTGTGTTCGTCTCGAAATTCTGCTTGGAAACGAGTCCGAGTTTTTGAGAAACGGAGTCCGTATGAGGGAGATATGACCCTCCAAAGTTTCAGGAATTTTCAGAATTGAAAATAGCTCGAAATTCGAATTCGAAATTCGAATTCAAACCCCAGCGTAGACTGGGCGGGAATTTTCCCGCCCAGGACTAGGTCGACCTTGGGGTCGACACTATGGTCGACCTCCCAGGGACTAGGTCGACCTTATGACCTTGGGGTCGACCTGGTGCCAAAACCCAGTTTTGAGCCTGGGTTCATTTTGATGTATCTGGACTCGTTTTCAGGCTAGATTCGTCTGCCAAATCCTATATAAACAGCCCCCTAGCCCCATTCTCTTTACACCATTCTCCTCTCCTTATGCTGCCTCTGAGATAATAGAAATAAATAAATAAAATAATGGAGTCGTTACTCTACTGGGATCAAAACTAGAATTAGTGCATCTTCTTCCAAATCTGAATATGATTAAAAGAGAACTACTGCAACTCTTCTTCTATAATCCAATCAAGGCAAGTGCAGTTATTTTCTGATATGAAATTTGATCATGATCTTGACATAATTATAAATCTGAATCTGAGACTAGGTGCTTTTTCTATTTATCAGATCTGTTCCATTGTTTTATTATTCTGTTTGTTATGTATTTCTTCCTCCTTTCTTTCTTTTTGTTTGATAGCCAGGCTACCACGAGCCTTAGCCGAGTCTCATAAGAGATGAACGCATAAACGCTAAATTTGGGAGGAATATTGAATGAGGCATATTTGGGCAAAATCGATTTGTAACTAATTTGAGGAGACAACGCATGTTGTAATTCTGGACATAAATCTGAGACATATTTCATAAGATGATCTATGACTTAGAAGAAGAGGATTATAGTGACTTAGAACATAAAGAACATATTTCATAATTTAAGATCTGGATTTGGGCATATTAAATCTAATAGTTTGTCATTTGGAAGTAGTAGAATTAATTTGCATATGACTTAGGTGTCAAAACCTATATTAAGATTTGATGACTATTAAGTGTGAATACACCTAAGTAAGGGTGTTTTTGGAAATGTGACATGCATTGTAATCAATGGCTATATTTGGCATAATTTATATGTGAATCACGACTAGGTTTTTGGAGACTATTTTGGACTATGCAAGTTTAACTAAAATTTGGGACATATGTTATATGGTGGATTATGACCACAATTTGGGCATATAAGTTTAGGCTTACTTTATGAATTAGGAAAGATTTGTGAATAGGACTTTAAGGAATGTTTAAATCGGTTAAAACTGTTATCTTCTTAATATGTTAAATTTGCCTAATCTGCTAAATCCATTACCTGTTTAATCTATTGAATTGCCTAAACTGTTAAATATGTTGAATCGCCTAATCTGCTAATTATGCCTAATCTGCCAAATCTGTTGAGTTGCCTAATCAGCTAAATCTGTTGAATCGCCTGAGTTGCTAAATCTATTAAATCTGTTAAAAAGCTGAATGATTGTAATTTGTGTATGAAAATCCGTAGGCTCGATCTAAGATTGAGTAAAACATGTTAATTTGATTAATCTGCTGCGACTTGAAAAGAAGTCAAATCTGTTAAATTGGCATAATTAGTCTGATATTTTTATAATTTGTAATGGAATAAACTAGTTATAATAAAAATGCCGAGACATGAGGTTAGACTCATGTTTGCGGTAGAAGCCTGCCCGGACCCAACCAGCTTAACCAGCAACCGCAAACTGCTAGTCTAATATGAGAGGTCGTAGGCATAACTAAAATATGCTTAGACACGAGGTTAGGTCTGGCTTGTGGCAGAAGTATGCTCGGAACCGCCCGGCTTATCCAACGGCCACAAGTTACCGACCTAATGTGAGAGGTCTGCACATTAATATTTAATTAATGCAAATCTGAGATAAATATGATGTTTTAAACGTGTTGGGTGGATAGGGGTAAACTAACTGGACTGATGAACTAATAAACCTGTTTCATGAATCTGTAGGCCCCATACAAAGTTAGAGAATTTGTAAGTCCGTTAAAACTGTACATCTGATCCGTTAGTCTGAAAACCTGTTGACTTGATTTTTTGATCTGTGAACTAGTTGATCTCAACTTTGTAGGTCTGAAAACTTGTAAACAAGTTAATTTGAAATCCATTAGTCTGGGGACACAAGGTTAGGAGGGAAATACTTGTGTCATCTGTTGTTTGGGACCCATATTAGTCAGTAACCGTTTCTGGTATCAAAACTATGACCCAACAGTAGGTAGGGTCCGAGCACGCTTACTGAACTAATTATAAGTGGTTCATTCTGATAATGGCGAGGGGTGTTGATGGTGCGTTCCAACCAGGTCATGTGCGTGCATGGATCCCGGTCTGCCTCTGATGATGTAAGACACCGTGACATCTGTAAATAGGTCTGTGTCATTCAAAGGTTGCCACTTTAGGGAGTGATACACCCTTCTATGGGGATGGCACAGGGTATTTATGTATTAGGGAGCCGATCGCTTAGGGTAGATTTAGGGTACACTTAGTTCTGTCTGTTTTCGTTAAGGTACCGTCTGTTTCTATGGGTGGTAACACCTGTCTGTTTCTGCGTGGTACCGTCTGTTGGGGTGGTAAAGGCCCATTTACTAGTGTACACCTAATTCTAACATTCTGTTTCCATAGGGATTATTCTGTTTCCGTCTCTGATTCCGTTTATGTACCTTCTGTCTGTTGAGGTGGTAAAGGCCCATTACTGGCATTCTTTTTCTATATAGATTATTCTGTTATATTTCTGTTTCAATTTAGACATTAGGGTAACACCTAATCCTGTTATACTAGTATTAGTGCAGAGAAGTAAGATTTAAATAAGAAGCATAACTTTGGCTATATCATTCTGTTTCTTCTGTTTAGCTTAAGTATACCAGTTACTCCTGCTGTTGTTGTCACTTATCCAGCTTTATTTTCATGTCATGATATTATTATCTGTTCATATGCTGAAAGTCACTGGACTTGTCAGACTTTAAGTCTAACCTTGCTTGTTTTCGCCCCTTTTCTTTCGTTTCTGCCCCCCCCCCCTCTAGGTTTTTAGGGTGGAAGTATAGGAGCTTGATTCATATTTTCTCTGCTTGAAGTATCGCTTGGCCTTGGCTCTACCTTTCCATGGCAGTTTATGTTTGGGATTATGATTTTAAAAACTATGCATTTTGAAGGCTTTTGTACAAGACCAATATTTTGTACTTGAATTCTGATATTGTGATTTGAAAAAATGTAACCAAACTTACTTCGATTTCTGTTGTAATAAAGTTATAAATTTTTCATGTACTGTTTTATCTATCTTGTAAATTTCTGTTTTGTCTACTAAAACACTCCATCAAAGTTAAGGCATTCCCTTTGTGAGTGACCTTAACGGAGATGGGGTGTTACATTTACAATGTGCTTTTATGAGATATCAGCTATTTTCTTAAACTGTTTTAAATTGTTTACTCATACTAGTCCCATGACTGACCCAGAGTTTATTTTTTTTATTTTACCTAAACTCTTTGGTGCCCAAATTTGTACGGGCAGTCAAGTAGTTCAGGATTTTACAGATTTATCTAAAGGAGCTTGGAGTAGGAGACTTCAATGTTAGATATATATAGTATTTTTATTTTTGTTGTGCTGTAACTTTTGTACTCTGATAAGTGTATGTTATACAGTTAAAATTTTGTATTTCAAAAGTTATGATATATTATATTTTGTTCCGCTGCGATGTGAGATTCTGTTTTGTTATTTCTGCTCTTCTTCTACCATTTTCTTCTTAAAAAAATGATTCATATTTCTGTGATATTTGTGTTCAACGTGTGATGTATGTAGTCAACTCAGATAGTACGGATTTGTGGGCCATTACAGTTGGTATCAGAGCTTAGGTTGAGCGAAAACCTATGCTTTAGGGGAGTTTACTCATTAGAGATAGGGTCGGTAGTGGCAATCAACCCCCAATCGTGTGAAGAGCACATGAACACTAATTATAAAATGTAGAAAAGGTAAGGAAACGGGGAATACACACAGTCTTGTTATAGTGGTTCGGCAAAGATTGTGCCTACGTTCACTTTATATATTATTTCTTTTGCTTTTGATTACAAATACAATGCTTTTTCTACTTTAAGAAAAGAAAGGAGACAGCTATCTTTCCCTTCCAGATAAACCTTTCTGGGAAGAAGAAGAAGTTGGTGCCAAAAAAGATCTCTCCCTTTCCTCTTTAAGCTTTGAGGTATTTATAGGTGGAAGATGCCAGCTTGGGCTGTTGTGACGTTGCTCGGCTTTTCCGGGAAGACTTGGAGACGTAGAGTCAATTACTTGGTTAGAATAGCGGCTGGAAAACTGATTCCATTATCATATATAGTATCCTCGAAAGTTGTGGCCGACGTGGCATCCACAGTGAGGTGTATCAAAAGTAGAGCCTTGTCTGGATGTGGTTGATCGCCTTTTCTTCTTTGAGAGTCGGGCCTCAGCTAGATATTTCATGTAGATCTGAAATACTTGGTCGATATTCCTTATGTGATAGCAGTTCTCTCGGTCGACTGGGAGAGCGAGTTTTCCGGAGGGAGATATTGGTTTGATTGTCCCGATACGTGGTTACTTCGGGTCGAGCTTCTACTAGGCTTCCTGGAATGCGATCTTTCTAACATGATTGGTTGCGCGTTTGGGCTTCGATTTGGCCCGTGGCGTCTTTTACCAAAAAGAAGCCTAAAATTTTGCCCCTCAAAATGTATCTTCTTCGATAGAGGGAGGTGTGTTTTGAAATGTGAATCGAAGCACAATTATTTGAGCAGCTTTGGTCGCGCCGGACCATATTAAGGCCAAAAATCAAATAGCTCCGATGTTGTATTAAGGCCATAAAACCGACGACCGAACTGGGTCGTATTAAGGCTGGAAAACCGATAACTATCGAAAACCGTATTAAGGCCAAGATGATGATCGTCTTTATGAGAGTTAATTCCTGCAAAGACAAAAATAAAACTGTTTTCGGCATGGAGAAGGCTGTTGGGTCGAGCATTTTAGTTCACTTGGCTTTGAGGGGTGGCGAGTATCAACCATACTCTGCTTGGTGGCGAGTATTAACCATACTCGGCTTCGTGGCGAGTATTAACCATACTCGGGTTAGTGGCGAGTATTAACCATTCTCGGCTTAGGGCAAGTGTTTTTCATGCTCAACTCATATAAGATTAGTGTGTCTAGCGAGCGGTAAAAGCTCGTGGTGTAGAAAAGAAGGGGTGAGTATCATCCATACTCGGCTTAAAGAAATATACCACACTCGGCTAGAGGAGTAGGTGTTAAGATATGGTAGTAGGATTTCGCGCTGACCACGTTAAAAGAGGGGGGCGAGCATTATCCATGCTAGGCTTTAGAGTTTCCCAAACATTATCCATATTTGTAAAAGAACATTCATAGCAACTAATAAATTATTACAAAGATATTCTAAGAGGACATCGATTGATTCCAGAGCATGCCTAGGAGCTAAATCCTAACCCCAACATGTGTACATCAAGGTGTCCTTTTTATTGAAAGAAATACATCAGAAAAAATATAATTAATGATTATGCCACAAGTGCTAGTCTCAGGGTCCTTTCTGTGTCTAGGAGCTTGTGGATCGACCTGAGGAGCTTGGGCAGAAGATCATGGTGGAAAGGCCGGAGCACAGTTTTTGATATATTCGGAAAGTTATCCTTTTCTGACTCCATCCTCGATGAGATCACGCAGATGCCGACATTTATTGGTGCTACGTCCAGCTACGTTGTGGAATATGCAATATTTGCCGGAATCAAACTCCATCTGTGTTGGTTCTCATCGAGGTGGTCTCGGAGTGGGCAGGGACCCTCGTATGTCAAGGTAGATATCGAGCAAAGAGGAATTGAGTTTGGTGTACTGATCATACTTACTTTCGATCCGTGGTCTCACATAAAGCTCGTTCTTTTCCGGGGCCTTTCCTCTTCCTTTATTCTGGCCATTGCTATGGGATGGACCTTGTTGTTTGGCAGCTAAGACCTCTAGGCACTCCATCTCAACGCTAGCACCTTCTTATCGGAGGAATCACTCGGCCTCGGAATAGAAATCATCTATATCCATGGGGGGTCTCTAGTTAAAGAGATTGAGAATTCTGATCGATTCTGAACTCCCGCATTGGAAGCCATAAGTACCATCGATGGCTCAGGACGATCGACTGACGCTACGGCTGCGTTGAATCTTTCGAGGAAGGATCTGAGCATTTCTCTTGATCGCTGCTTGTTGGTGGATAAGAACATAACACTCTTTGGTCGATAGATATGTACTCTGAATTGTTCGATAAAGAAGGTGACCAGAGTGTTCCAGCTACTGATCGACTCCGTTTCGGCTGTCAAAACCACATTCCGGCTATGTCTGTAAGAAAGAGTGGGAAGCACTTAGCCATGACGTTGGTCAATGCGCCAAGTACTTCCATATGTCGCATGTATCGCATGAGATGGATGGTTGGATCAATGCGGTCGTTGTATGGCTCGATAGCTGGGAACTTGAAGTCCGGAGGGTTTCGGGAATTTCTGATTTCCCTGGTGAAGGGGTTGCGATTGACATTATCTATGTCTTGCTGCGAGGAAGTGCCCCGAGTGAAGCATCAGATAATGCTTGCAAGCTGGCTTCCATCTCCAAGGAGTCTTGGCATGAATTTAGCTCAGCATATGGGAGAAGTTCTGTGCGAGGATCTAAAAAAATCATGCTCGGAAGGGAAGTCGTTGGATGGGCCCGCCTTTTGAGAGTTGAGTGAAGGTGTGAGTGTAACACCCCGTAGTTCTATAACATTAAGTTTCACAAATTAAAGTATAATTAAATTTCAGAAGAAAAATTAAGGGAAACAGGTTACGCCATTGCGTTCGTCTCGAAATTCTGCTTGAGATAGAGTCTGAGTTTGTGAAAATCGGACTCTGCACGAAGGAGATATGACCTCCGGAAGTTTAAGAATTTATTTAAAATTCAAACAGCTCGAAAAACGGATTTAAAATTCAAAAATAGGACCAGACCTGGGCTGGGCAGGAAAATTCCTGCCCAGGGCCCAGGTCGACCATAGGGTCGACCTGGTTGACCTAGATCGAACATAGGGTCGACCATAGTGTCGACCTGGTTGACCCAGTCGACCATAGGGTCGACCTCCGCTGTCGACCTGGTCAGGTCTGGCTGGCCTGGTCTATATTCTGGTCGAATTTCTGGGCCTGGTCTTGTCACTAGGGCTGAGTTGTCTTCTTTTGATTGGCTTCTCTTTAGAACGGATGGCTTTGATTAAACCTGGCTTCATCGACGGCTCTAATTAACTTGCAACTCTATAAAAACACCCTAGGTCTCCAACTAAAATTCACACAAAAATAAGAACTTGAGCCGCCATGATGTCAGAAAAAAACTAAGGAGAGCCTCCGCTCAAAAAGAGACGAATAATGATTCAAGAAACAAAATTCTAATCTAATTTCTACGCAACGTTTTCTACTCCAAGTGAAAGCTTTGCAAATTCAGAATAACAGAAACCAGAAAACAAGTTTCAGCGCCCGTTGTAAGTATAGTGGTTTTCTGAATATGAATAGAAATTGTGATGTGGTTCGATGTAAATGAAATTGGGGCTTTACCATTGTAAATATTAATGTAAATTCTATGTATTGCGTTGATTTTGTCACATTTTGTATTGGGTGTTTGTGGCATAAATTGGTTGATGCGAGCCTATTGACATTTATATATGAAGACAAATATCACTTGCAAGTTTGTAGTAAAAACTAGAATTGACATCTTTATGTTATGTCGTTAACATGGTTAGCATACATTTTTTTTTAGGCCTAAGTTGAGACTCATGTAAACATGTTCCAAGTTGAAACCTTTTATGCCTACATGACCCAAAACCTTTGTATACATTATTATGTTTATTTGCAAGTGATAATTGGGTTTATGCAAGTACCTTTTGGTTACACAAATTATTCTAGTTTCATGTTGAAATAGACTACTTGATGTAAAGTTAGTTTACACCTTTGGGTTATTTCAAAAAGTGGACATTTTTATGCTAGTTTGGTGTTTGACATTATGCCTAGTTATATGTGTATAAAACCATGTTTAAACAAGTCCAGAATTTATGATTTACGTGACACCTATCTAACTAGATCCAATATTCATGTGCAAGTTTGTGACATGTTATGCAATGTTATGATTCATGTTATGCGAGATCACCTTATTTATCTAGCTACGCCTTTATGTCACATGCTAATCGATAACTATGTTTAGGCCAAATTTCATGGTATAGGTTCATTGAACCTATGCTCCCTTCTTTACTTTGTTTATGGATTGGGCCTATTAGCGGGCCCAATATCTTCATACGATTAATATGAATAATCGAGCGAGGGTAACGTTGGGATTAACTATTAAATTAAAGTATGTTAATATGACCGTGGGCCTAGAAACCATGAAATGGGTTAAGGCCATAAATGATATAAATTATGTACCATTAGTTTGGAATAAAACATGTGACATGAGATATTTACATAAGTAAAAGTGTTAATTTAGACAATACGAATATGCTTAACCCGAGGTTGGATTGAGTTGTGATGTAAACCTGCCGGACCCATCCAGCTGTCCAGTAGTCACGACAATACCTATCCAATGTGGGTGGTTGAGCATTGGGCCCAATAATGACCCGAGGTTAGACTGAGCTACGATGTAAACCTGCCCGGAACCGACCGACACATCCAGTAACCGTAACAATATCTGTCTAATGTGAGTGGTCAGTTGCTCTAAGAGGCTAAGGACAGATGGTAGGGTTAAGTTAACTAAAACACTTAACCAGCTTAACATGTTAACAAGACAAGACTTGTAGGGGTTTAGTAACTAAGAAAACACTTAACCAATTTAACATGTTAACTAGACTAGAAGGTGAGGTTAAGTAAAGTTAATACACTTAACCAATTTAACATATTAACTAGACTGGAGGGTGAGGTTAAGAAAATCAGGACACTTAACCGTTATAACTTGATAATTAGATAGGTGGGTAAGGTTAAGTAAATTTAGAATACTTAACCATTATAACACGTTAGCTAGATAAGTGAGTAAGGTTAAGTAAATACACTTAGCCAATTTAATATGTTAGCTGGACTAGAGGGCAGGGTTAAGTAAACATAGAACACTTAACCATCATAGTGTGATAAATTGAACAGGGTTAAGTGGAAACATGAAGGGACAATACCTAACCATTAGAACATGTTAATTAAACAGATGTTAGGGTTAAGTTAACTAAGGGAACACTTAAACATTATAACATGTTAGTTAAAACAGATGGGCAAGATTAGGTTAGGGGACACTTAACCAATACAAGATGTATGGGTTGGGTTAAGTAATAAGAAATACTTAACTAATATAACTTGGTTTGTGATAGGGTTAAGTCAACATGAACTACTGATAACACTTAGCCAGTTTAATATGACAAAGGAATGGGTTAAGCTAACCTGAATTGACTAATGACACTTAACCAATCCAACTTGACGAGAAAGAGGGCTAAGTAGAAAACCCTAGTTAAGAAACAATCGAGAACGGGAGCTAAGTTGAAATCCCCAGTTAAAGAAACTAAATGATAAACCTTAATTAACAAAATTTATGGGAAAAGAAACTAAGTGGTAAACCTTGGTTGAGAACAACTAAGTAATAATTCTTAGTCAAGAAAACTGAGCTGGTCCATAATAAATGAATAACCCAATATGGTAGATCATCGCTTAACAAGTGCATGAGAAGGAGCAAATGTTTATCCGATTTCGAAAAAGGCTCCAGCGGACTGCGTTTAGAAGCACGTAGCTTCGGGGGACATGAGGGTACTCTTGGTATACCTCTATGTGGTTGCAGATGATCTGCTTGGGCTCACAGAGGTTAAGGTCTGCATCAGAAGAACCAAGGGTATGCCTTGGTTGCAATTTAAGGCAATCTAAAGACTGGGATGGACCAGCGTGATTCGACGAGACCAGTAGCCCTGTGATAGCGACTCGTCGTCTATCTACCATCTTGAGTCAATCATAATACGCATGCGGAAAGGCAGAGAACTCCTAACAGACCATATACTTGCTATCTAGTTATGGGTGAGGCTGGCCAATAGGAAAGTGGGGCATAGGTGGCAGGAGTATAGCTCTCGTGCTTGATTTTCTTGGATTGCGTTTCATTAGTTGAGGGAGGGGTCACGTGGGACCATAACCACTGGTAGAAAAATAGACCTTAGCATCTGCATCGGCAGATATTTGAAAGCTCCCGACCGAGTTCCGTGTTTCTAGAATAGCCCTGCCACGAGACTCGGGTCGCACATTTCAGGACATGTGCATCTAGACAGCGATAAACGATTCGCGACACTTACGTGGGGAAAGTCTAGGAACATATACTACTCTAGGTAGTGTGTCCTAGACTAGGGGCATCGTTCGACAGGTGGAATAATCTCTAGTGGACCTAGGTGGCTTAAATCCTAAATCCGAGAAGTATTAGACAAGTCGCATAAACCCTAGTTGAATCTAGGGAACGCTTGATAGAAAACCCTAGATTAAATGTAGGTAATAAATAAATGTGCGCCTGATGGAAACCACAGTTAGAGGGACTAGGATCACGTTATCATTTTATACAGATTACTAGTTGGGATACTAGTTAGATGGTGCAGAGATTAGTATGAGGTGCGATAGTAATTTCGATTCTAAACTGCTTTGCCTTAGTTTATGGTATTTTCCCATTTTCAGTTTATGCCCATCATGTCCTTTTCCTTATTCATATACCGAAGCACCACAAGACTTACCAGGCTTTATGTTTGACTCTATGTTTTCTTTCGTCTTCTTTTCTTCCGTTTCCCCTCAGGTAGTCAGGGAGGGAATAACTCAGATTTGTATGGACCTGTTACTCTTTCCAAACTTGAAGACTCTTAGATGTGCTGCTTTGGACTCTCTTTTCCACCACTATGGCTGGCTAATGTTTTATTGGGGAATATCATTGTATACTTATGCTTCTTTATTTTGTTAAACAAGATAGATACTTTGTTTTTGGAAAACAATCTTTGTACAAGATTTTTATAAATGAAATAAAGTTTAATTCACTTTTCCGCTCCTTTATTTATCTGTCTTGTAATTTATCTGCATAATTTACCCATAATACTTCATAGAACTTAGTGCATTCCCTTTGTGAGTGACACTAACGGATGTGGGGTGTTACACATGGTATCAGAGCTGAAGGTTACCGGATCAGATAAAAGATTTGAAAAAAATTATTTTCAAAACGAGTTTAAAAGAAGCATTTTCAAAAGAAAAGTTTTGTTTTAAAGGCATATTCCCCAAAGCCATATGCACTATCTTTTGATTCTCTGTTTGAGTCCTTGTTTCCTTCTTTCTTGAGTCTCTAGGGCTCCTGGCTTTCTGAGAGGTAACCTCATCGAAGGACGGAGTAGTGCCCGATTTTCATCTATTGCCGTAATAATTTCACCTGCGGCTAGTTTTCTTTCAGGCTTTGTAGGGTTATCTGTACGATGGAGGCAGCTTTCGAGAGATTTGTCAACATGATTACACAAGGAAGAGGATGAGGAGTTTGGCAAAGGGGCGCAACCCAAGGATGAGGAATTCATGGATATGGACTTGGCTCACGAAGAAGGAAGGAATTATAAAACCTAAGACAAGAAGAAGTAGCTTTCCTATGGTATAATAGGGCATATAATTAAGGACAAGGGCAAGGATGAGGGAAAGGATTTTCAGGAGGACGAGTGCGTGCTTTCACCACCAGAATACCTGGGAGAGAGATAGTAAAAGTCTCCATTAGGAAAGTTTAGCTTTTCATTTGATCAACCTGTTAGTACTCTTTTGATCTTAGCGCTTCACATTCGTTTATACCTGCTTCCATAGTTGAGTCTCTGCACCTAGGTGATTGCATAGTAGAAGATCCCAATTAGTCTCAAATCCAAATTGGTGGTTCGACCCGTTTACCTTTGGTTTGTAGGGATTTGAGAACGACCACATTAAGTGTTGAGTTTAAGCGTAATGTTTTGGTTCCATAGGCTATGAGTTGATCCTAGGCATGGGTTGGTTGGCTAGTAATTCTGAAAGTTAGACTTTTTGACTTGCCTTGGAAATACCCTCGATATTACGTGATCCTAAAAGGATCAGTTAGGCTTAGCTATCTAGAATCGCTTAATACATTTATCGACGATTTGCAATCCGTTAGAATAGTCCATGAGCACGCAGATGTTTTGATTAGGTTAGGGGTTTACCCCTAAAACGCGGGAAAGACTTCCGCATATATCTAGTTGACAATGAAAAGCCAGTTATCCGATCAACGACAGTTTTGAAAATGGAGGTCAAGGAGCTTCACAATCGTGATGATTAACTAAATAAGGAACGGTACAGAGAAGCTCAAGAAGATGCGACTTAGAAGACTGAAGACTAGGTACGTGCATCATACCCTTTTTCTTAAGGGTATATCCTTTCTCTAAGAGTTTTATGCCTACTTGTTTCTAACTTTTAAGGTATATCCTCTAGGACGTATCGTTGATGCTTAGGTAGAAGCCAATGGATGTAAACGTGTATTTGAAACAAGTTATGATTGATGGTTGCAAGTGGTTTCTCGTGGATGCATATACACACCATATGCGCTAGAACGACTTAGTCATTTTCGTATTACATTCGTATATATGTATTTGCTTAACGGATTTAACTTGATATGTTATCATGTGGATGTTGCACATGGATGAATGGCTATGCACACATGTAGTATTTACATAACTAGGGATGCTTGCATACATAATTGGACACATGGCACTGACATAATTCGCATTAAGGAGGTCAACTGAATCAGTAGACTGCCTGATTTTGCATTAGATAAAGACATATACACACACTATGCATATGAACATGAAAGCATTAGGAATATTTTTAAGGACAATGAATGCCTGTGATTGAATGGTTGAGTAGATGGGTGATTGGATAGTAGGACACATTCTTCCTAACTTGATGATTTCGGGGACGAAATCCTTTTAAGAGGGGGAGAATGTAACACCCCGTAGTTCTGTAACATTAAGTTTCACAAATTAAAGTATAACTAAATTTTGGAAGAAGAATTAAGGGAAACGGGTCACGCCATTGCGTTCGTATCGAAATTCTTCTTGAGATAGAGTCCGAGTTTGCGTAAATCGAACTCCGTATGAAGGAGATATGACCTCCGGAAGTTTAAGAATTTATTTAAAATTCAAACAACTTGAAAAACGGAGTTAAAATTCAAAAATAGGACCAGATCCGGGCTGGGCAGGAAAATTCCTGCCCAGGTCGACCATAGAGTCGACCTGGTTGACCCAGGTCGACCATAGGGTCAACCATAATGTCGACCTGGTTGACCCAGGTCGACCATAGGGTCGACCTCCCCTGTCGACCTAGTCAGGTCTGGCTGGCCTAGTCTGTGTTCTGGTCGAATTTCTGGGCCTGGTCTTGTCACTAGGGCTGATTTGTCTTCTTTTGATTGGCTTCTCTTTAGAACGGATGGCTTTGATCAAACCTGGCTTCATCGACGGCTCTAATTAACTTGCAACTATATAAAAACACCCTAGGTCTCCAACTAAAATTCACACAAAAATAAGAACTTGAGCCGCCATGATGTCAGAAGAAAACTAAGGAGAGCCTCCGCTCAAAAAAGATGAACAACGATTCAAGAAACAAAAGTCTAATCTAATTTCTACGCAACGTTTTCTACTCCAAGGGAAAGCTTTGCAAATTCAGAATAACAGAAACCAGAAAACAAGTTTCAACGCCCATTGTAAGTTAGTGGTTTTCTGAATATGAATAGAAATTGCGATGTGGTTCGATGTAAATGAAATTGGGGCTTTACTATTGTAAATATTGATGTAAATTCTATGTATTGCGTTGATTTTGTCATATTTTGTATTGGATGTTTGTGGCATAAATTGGATGATGCGAGCCTATTGACATTTATATATGAAGATAAATATCACTTGCAAGTTTGTAGTAAAAACTAGAATTGACATCTTTATGTTATGTCGTTAACATGGTTAGCATACATTTTTTTTAGGCCTAAGTTGAGACTCATGTAAACATGTTCCAAATTGAAACCTTTTATGCCTACACGACCCAAAACCTTTGTATACATTATTATGTTTATTTGCAAGTGATAATTGGGTTTATGCAAGTACCTTTTGGTTACACAAATTATACTAGTTTCATATTGAAATAGACTACTTGATGCAAAGTTAGTTTACATCTTTAGGTTATGTCAAAAAGTGGACATTTTTATGCTAGTTTGGTGTTTGACATTATGCCTAGTTATATGTGTATAAAACCATGTTTAAACAAGTCTAGAATTTATGATTTACGTGACACCTATCTAACTAGATCCAATATTCATGTGCAAGTTTGTGACATGTTATGCAATGTTATGATTCATGTTATGCGAGATCACCTTATTTATCTAGCTATACCTTTATGTCACATGATAATCGATAACTATGTTTAGGCCGAATTTCATGGTATAGGTTCATTGAACCTATGCTCCCTTCTTTACTTTGTTTATGGATTGGGCCTATTAGCGGGCCCAATATCTTCATACGATTAATATGAATAATCGAGCGAGGGTAACGTTGGGATTAACTATTAAATTAAAGTATGTTAATATGACGGCGTGCCTAGAAACCATGAAATGGGTTAAGGCCATAAATGATATAAATTATGTACCATTAGTTTGGAATAAAACATGTGATATGAGATATTTACATAAGTAAAAGTGTAAATTTAGACAATATGAATATGCTTAACCCGAGGTTGGATTGAGTTGTGATGTAAACCTGCCCGGACCTGCCCGGCTGTCCAGTAGTCACGACAATACCTATCCAATGTGGGTGGTTGAGCGTTGGGCCCAATAATGACCCAAGGTTAGACTGAGCTACGGTGTAAACCTGCCCGGAACAGACCGGCACATCCAGTAACCGTAGCAATATCTGTCTAATGTGAGTGGTCAGGTGCTCTAAGAGGCTAAGGACATATGGTAGGGTTAAGTTAACTAAAACACTTAACCAGCTTAACATGTTAACAAGACAAGCTTGTAGGGGTTAAGTAACAAAGAAAACACTTAACCAATTTAACATGTTAACTAGACTAGAAGGTGAGGTTAAGTAAAGTTAATACACTTAACCAATTTAACATATTAACTAGACTGGAGGGTGAGGTTAAGTAAAATCAGGACACTTAACCGTTATAACCTGATAATTAGATAAGTGGGTGAGGTTAAGTAAATTTAGAATACTTAACCATTATAACACGTTGGCTAGATAAGTGGGTAAGGTTAAGTAAATACACTTAGCCAATTTAATATGTTAGCTGGACTAGAGGGTAGGGTTAAGTAAACTTAGAACACTTAACCATCATAGTGTGATACATTGAACGGGGTTAAGTTGAAACATGGAAGGACAATACCTAACCATTAGAACATGTTAATTAAACAGATGTTAGGGTTAAGTTAACTAAGGGAACACTTAACCATTATAACATGTTAGTTAAAACAGATGGGCAAGATTAGGTTTAGGGACACTTAACCAATACAAGATGAATGGGTTGGGTTAAGTAATAAGAAATACTTAACCAATATAAATTGGTTTGTGATAGGGTTAAGTCAACATGAACTACTGATAACACTTAGCCAGTTTGATATGACAAAGGAATGGGTTAAGCTAACCTGAATTGACAAATGACACTTAAACAATCCAACTTGACGAGAAAGAGGGCTAAGTAGAAAACCCTAGTTAACAAACAATTAAGAACGGGAGCTAAGTTGAAATCCCCAGTTAAAGAAACTAAGTGATAAACCTTAGTTAACAAAATTTATGGGAAAAGAAACTGAGTGGTAAACCTTAGTTGAGAACAACTAAGTAATAATTCTTAGTCAAGAAAACTGAGCCGGTCCATAATAGATGAATAACCCGATATAGTAGATCATCGCTTAACAAGTGCATGAGAAGGAGAAAATGTTTATGAGATTTCGAAAAAGGCTCCAGCGGACTGGGTTTAGAAGCACGTAGCTTCGGGGGACGTGAGGGTACTCTTGGTATCCCTCTGTGAGGTTGTAGATGATCTGCCTGGGATCACAGAGGTTAAGGTCTGCGTCAGAAGAACCAAGGGTATGCCTTGGTTGCAATTTAAGGCAACCTAAAGACTGGGATGGAACAGCGTGATTCGACGAGACCAGTAGCCCTGTGATAGCGACTCGTCGTCTACCTACCGTCTTGAGTCAATCGTAGTACGCATGCAGAAAGGCAGAGAACTCCCAACAGACCATATACTTGCTATCTAGTTATGGGTGAGGCTGGCCAATAGGAAAGTGGGGCATAGGTGGTAGGAGTATAGTTCTCGTGCTTGATTTTCTTGGATTGCCTTTCATTAGTTGAGGGAGGGGTCACGTGGGACCATAACCACTGGTAGAAAAACAGACCTTAGCATTTGCATTGGCAGATATCTGAAAGCTCCCAACCGAGTTCCGTGTTTCTAGAATAGCCCTGCCACGGGACTTGGGTTGCACATTTAAGGACGTGTGCATCTAGACAGCGATAAACGATTCACGACACTTACGTAGGGAAAGTCTAGGAACATATACCACTCTAGGTAGTGTGTCCTAGACTAGGGGCATCGTTCGACAGGTAGCATAATCCCTAGTGGACCTAGGTGGCATAAATCCTGAATCCGAGAAGTATTAGACAAGTCGCATAAACCCTAGTTGAATCTAGGGAAAGCTCGATAGAAAACCCTAGATTAAATCTAGGTAATAAATAAATGTGCGCCTGATGGCAAGCACAGTTACAGGGACTGGGATCACGTTATCATTTTATATAGATTACTAGTTGGGATACTAGTTAGATGGTGTAGAGATTAGTATGGGATGCGATAGTAATTTCGATTCTAAACTGCTTTTCCTTAGTTTATGGTATTTTCCCATTTTCAGTTTATGCCCGTCATGTCCATTTCCTTATTCATATACCGAAGCACCAGTAGACTTACCAGGCTTTATGTCCGACTCTATGTTTTCTTTCGTCTTCTTTTCTTCCGTTCCCTCCTAGGTAGTCAGGGAGGGAATAGCTCAGATTTGTATGGACCTGTTACTCTTTCCAAGCTTGAAGACTCTTGGATGTGCTACTTTGGACTCTCTTTTCCACCGCTATTGTTGGCTAATGTTTTATTGGGGAATATCATTGTATATTTATGCTTCTTTATTTTGTTAAACAAGATAGATACTTTGCTGTTGGAAAACAATCTTTGTACAAGCTGTTTATTAATGAAATAAAGTTTTATTCATGTTTCCGCTGCTTTTTTTATCTGTCTTGAAATTTATCTGCAGCGTTTACCCATAATAAACCACAGAGCTTAGTGCATTCCCTTTGTGACTGACACTAACGGATGTGGGGTGTTACAGTGAGGGAAGATGAGCTCTGGTAGGTGGTTTTGGGGAGAATGGCCCCTCTTGAACCTGAGGAGTAGTGGGCCGAGCCGTACCCGTAACAGAGGGCCTAGGCTGATCTAACATAGCATGATATGTTTGAAGCTCGAAGGTGCCCCTGGTGGGAGCGAGGTTAGTAGGGTCTACGGTAGCATTTTCTTCTGCCACTGTGATGACCGTTATGGTGGGGTGGCCCCCTAGTTCGAAGGGAAGGCCACACCAGTTCTTCGTTGAAGGGGAAGAGTGGTTAGATTGGTCTACAATAGGATTCCGGGTTGTAATGGGAATGGCGTTGATTCTAATGGACCCGGTGGTTGCTCGACTGGTTTGATAGGTCGAGTTGTTCCCAAGAGTGGGGGAAAAGCGTTTGACCGATCTGGATCTTGATCGCGGGCCTCCTGAGGTTCTGCTGCTACAGCTGCGTTGGTTGCTAGAAGTGATACTCCTGGTTGTGATCGACCGGTTGGTGCGACCAAATCAGGATGAAATAAAGGTGTAGCCTGATCAGTGGCCTGATTCTGTGCAAACCGAAGATTAGTTGTTGCCCCAGTCCCGACCGGTGGAGGAATTGATGTTGAAGTGTTCAATCCTGTCTCCAGTCGACTGAGAAGGTGATCCATCAACTGTTGCTGTCGGTCGAGGAGTTTATCCTGAGATGTCATATGATCTTTGAACTCGACCATGATTTCATCCATGTTGTCCCGGGTAAGAAATAGAGACATATCTTCATGAGAGGAAACTTCGTGGCTTGCTTCTGCAGCATTAGTATCGGCTGCATTGGCGTTTGTGGGGCGAGAGGATGTTGCATCTTTCTTTCGTTTGTTCGCCATGGACTAAGGCAAGTGACCCCCTACCTAGCGCGCCAAAGTGCTGACGTCAAAAATTGGTCACTAGTGACAATCAAACCCCAATCGTGTGAAGAGCACACGAACACCGATTATAAAATGAAGAAAAAGTAAGGAAACGCGAAAAACACATAGTCTTTTTATAGTGGTTCGACAAAGACTGTGCCTATGTCCACTTTATATATTATTTCTTTTGCTTTCGATTACAAACACAGTGCTTTTTCTGTTTTAAGAAAAGAAAGGAGACGGCTATCTTTCCCTTCCAGATAAACCTTTCTGGGAAAAAGAGGACGTTGGAGCCGAAAATGATCTCTCCCTTTCCTCTTTAAGCTTTGAGGTATTTATAGGTGGAGATGGAAGCTTGGGCTGTTGTGACGTGGCCCGGCCTTTCTGGGAAGACTCGGACATGTGGAGTCCATTACTTGATTAGAATAGCAGCTGGATGACCGATTCCATTATTCATAAATAGTATCCTCGGAAGTTGTTGCCAACGTGGCATCCACAGTGAGGTGTATCAAAAGTAGATCCTTGTCCGGATGTGGTTGACCGCCTTTTCTTCCTCGATAGTCGGGCCAAGTATTTGAACACTCTGCTGGATATTTCATGTAGATCCGAAATACTTGGTTGATATTCCCTATGTGATAGCGGTTCTCTCGGTCGACTGGGAGAACGAGTCTTCCAAACGGAGATATTGGTTTGATTGGTCTGATACGTTGTTACTTCGGGCCGAGCTTCTACTGGGCTTCCTGGAATGCGATCTGTCTAACTTGATTGGTTGCGCATTTAGGCTTCGATTTGACCCGTGGCGTCTTTTACCAAAAAGAAGGCTAACAAGTATTTGTTAAGTGATATAAAACTGTTTTATATTGTGTTGGCTAGTCTTTTGAGTGGTTTATGAATTCTAATCGAATCGTGGGACGCCACGAAGTCGATAGGGATATTTCTAAACACTTGAGCAGAGTAGTTCGACACGATATTGTTTTAAGTAGGTAAATGAAATAATTTTATTCAAAATTTTATTTTGATATAGAAATAATAATTTTTGAAAATTATTGGATGTGTTGGTTGACAATATTATAATCAAATGAGATTATAAAATTGGAATGGTTAAATATAACCAAATAGAATTTGTATAAGAATGGGATATAAAAATGACACGGATTTGAATTAAATTCAAACCAGAATTTGCAATTTTAAATCCAGGGAAGTTGGAAAATATTTTTGAAGTATATTAAAATAATACAGCTTTGTTTTGAAAGAAATTTTTGAATAAAAATCATTTTTGATGATAAAGCACTGAACTTACTTCAGTGGATAGAAAATAATTTTGATGATGATCGTGAAATCATCAGTGTTCATTTTCGAGTTTCTAAGTGATGAATTGCTACCTTAGAAAGGTTTCGATAGATATTTGTTTGAAAGAAAACAAGTTGGGTTTGAAAATTCAGACGTTTTGAATTTGTGATGGGTTATAAATATTGGTTTATATTTATATGATTTCAAAAGAATTTGAAATGAAAACCCAGGATTTTGAATTTTGGAATTAAAAATTAACTTAAAGAAAGTTAAATGGATTGAACTAAATAAATCTGTTGAAAGATGCCTTGCAGAAAAAAATCTATTAAAAGATGAAATGTTGAGTTTCAACGTAAATGAGTTTTGAAAAGTTAATGGGTTTGAAGCACTTTTCTACCTAAGTAATTTTGGGGACGAAATTCTTTTAAGGGGGAAAGAATGTAACGACTAATATTTTGGTCGATTTATTTTTAAAATATTTAATATTTATTTTAAGTATTGTAACGACCCGTATTTTTCGCATCGGAGGATCATAGAATATTTATTTCATTATCATATGAAGTCGTATAGTCATGAAACTTTGGGGAACGACTATTGGGGCCATTTCCCATGTTCACGATTTTTGCCGATTTTTAAATGACCGTTTTGCCCCTAGCTGATCTTGTTTCAGTCATAACTTTTGATTGGTAATGAATTTTGACCTCAAGTCTCTTCCATTAGATCTAGTTGATGGTTTACCTTTCTGTAGAGTGGTCACATTAGCCAAACGGACTTACCATTTGGGAGATATTGCTGAAACAAGGTTTAGAAGGTGAAAAACAGCTTAATTGGGCTTAACCGGGTGATTAGCAGCTTGGCCCATTGGGGGATTTCGGGATTAGAGCTATATGAGGACTGATTAGGGTTAAAGAAACCTTTTCCTTGTCATTTTCCAGCCGCCATTTACCCCTCTTCAACCCTAACAATGGCCTCCAACTCCTAAAACACCTTCTAATCACCATTTAATCAAGGATTAAGCTAATCTATGTCAAATCAAGGAGAAATAGCACCAAATCAGAGTTGGAGCTGTTGTGTTGCATAGAGACTTGACCCAAATCAGAGATAGTTTTAGATCTATGTTTTATTCGTGGCTAAGGTGAGTGATTTGCATTGTTTTTCACTAATTACAGCTAATTAAGGGTGTTTAGTGATAATTAGCGAAATTATAGCTCAAAAAAATCTGGAAAAAATTGTAAAATTCTTAAATATATTTTAAGGCTCTGATAAAAATTTGAGTTAATTTGGACGTGTTTTTCTAATCGTATGGTTAAATTATGATTAAGGGAATTAAGGGAAAAACATGGGTTTTAGGTATGTTTGATCCATATTGGCATGTTAAAATTGTTGTTTTAGTGTTTGTGACTGATTATACATGTTTCTACTACTATTTGGATTGCTTTGTGATTGAATAGTTAGGTTAGAATGGTCGAAAATGCCGTCATATGGCGTAAACAGTTCGCTGGAAAAGTTGCAGGAATTTGACCCGAATCGCATCGGATCAGAAGAAGGAGGCACGACCCGACCCGATCGTGACACCCTACTCGTGGCCAGTAACATGAACCGACCCGATGACTTGGAGGACGCGGAGCACCACGGACCAGAAGCTCACCCAATCCGAAGCACCCCGACCTGGTGGAAGAAACACGAACTGATCCGATGCCTGAAAGAAATATCATGAACCGAACCGTCGGGAGAGGACATCATGAACCGATCCGAACTGAAGAAGGAATCATGACCCGAACAGAAGGAGGGTGATACACGATCTGAACCCAATGACGATTCCAAACCGAACCAAAGGTGAGAGGAAGGACCGAACCGATCCGGAGGAGACCAAAAACCCGAGATGCAAAGGTCGTCCAAATAGGGAGTTGAACTCGGGATCCAGTAGGGAACCAATGAGCTAACTTCATGAGTCGGGCTTTGCTGCGGACGTGTGCTAAGGGGTTGTCAACATCCATAACTTTGATTCACCACCAAGATGAATGTTAGGCTACGGATCAGTGCAGTGGGTAGTTATTACTCAGTGGGGCAGAGTGATTGTAGCATGGCTATGAGCCAGTGCAGTGAAGTCGTCATGACTTCATGAGGAAGAGTGGACATAGTAAGGACTAGTGGCAATGGATCATTGCAGTGGGGTCACCATTACTCCATGGGGCAGAGTGATCATAGCAAGGATTTGGGTGATCAAAGCAGTGGATATCGTATGCTTTACGCACTGAGTGAGAGATGTGAGGATGGTTGCTATGCTTGATTGTTTGCTATCACTATGACATGCACACCCCCACCCGTATCTTTACACCATATGTTTGTGTCACCTTAGAGTATTGTACATCTTGTTGTGCTAACTCTTTGGCTGCAGGTCCAGGTTCAGGTATGGTTTAGTATACCTGTTATTGTTCTATTTTGCTGCTTATCGCTCATACCAGACTTTTGTCTAACCCAGAGTTTTATGTCTCTTCTTATTACTCTAGGTGCTCTTAAATGGGCAGACTAGAGACAGGTTAGGTGGTATGCACGAATAGCTATACCGGAGACGAGCATGAGGCTTCTACATATGATATATATAATCTCCTTATGTCGTTGCTGGTCGCTACTTTGGCCATTAGTAGTGTACCTTTCTTATTTTGCTTTAGAGACAGTTTTAAAAGTTATAATAATGATGATGTGGAACATAAGCTGTATTTTGGATTTTCCGCTACTATGATGGTTTAGTTTTCAGCTTATGCACTATCTCACCTGCTTTATGTCAAAGTTATGTTATTATTATATTTTGTTCCATGCGCTATGAGATATACTACAGGTTCCTTGCTAGTTCAAATTCCTTTCTTTTCCTTCCTTTGGCGACCGTCCTGTGCTAGTCGGGCATTGGCACAACGCACTTTCATTGGAAATGTCGGCTGGTGCGGGGCGGCCATCACACTTGGTATCAGAGCTCTAGGTTGCGTCGTTAACCTAGGGAAAGACACCAGGGAGAGATAGTATATGTATATGAGAGCGCATATTTGTGATATTTTAGGTTTCAAAAGCTATATATATACTATTAGTATATTTAAGGATGTAGTCGCACTGCACTGGCACCACTAAAGAGATGGTTAATCGTTTCCTCCTTACAGATTGAACGATGAACCAACATACGAGGGGTATTGGTAGAGGAGACAATAATGGGAATGCTCCTGATATGAGAACGATGTTCACTAACTTCATGAGAGAGATGCTTAGGGATGTTCAGAGGGAACTAATGCTGCAAATGGCGGTGGTGCAGGCACCTAGGGCCGATTTTGCCAAGCTATGCAAGGATTACACTAGTCTTCGTGGAAAGTCGTTCCATGGAACGGAGTCAGCCATAGAAGTTCAGGATTGGTTGGATAGCTATGAGCGTATCTTCAAAGACTTGGGTATCAAGGATGCGATGAAGGGGAAGCTAGCATCCCGTCAGCTGCAAGGACGGGCAATGAATTGGTGGAATGCTATTAAGGCAGCTACCCCTGAGGATCAAGTTACTTGGGATCATTTTAAGGCCTGATTCAGTAATAAGTTTATCCCAGTTGCTCAGAAATCATAATTGTTTAGGAAATTTCTAGAGCTTAAGCAGAATGGTAGGGCAGTCTCGGATAACATTGCTAAGTTCGATACTTTATCAAAGTATGGATTATCGCTTATCGACAATCCCGGGAAGAAGAATGAGAAGTTCATAACTGGTTTAGATCCGTACTTGGGAGAAAGGCTTACAAATCATATTGATGATACTTTTGTATCAATTGTTGGGAAAGCATTGAGGCAGAGAGCCTTTATCCTAAGCCCAAGATTGAAGTCGCTATTGCATCTGCAGAGGGGCCAAAGCCGCAAGCAAACGGTGGAGGCAAGAATAATTCTCAGAATAAGAGGAAGCCGAACCAAACTAAGGATGGTCAGAAAAAGAGGAAGAAAGATGTTAAGTGCTTTATCTATGGCAAGAAGGGCCATTATGCTAAAGAATGTTGAGCAAAGCCTGCGGACAGGAAGTGCTTCAACCGCGGCCAAGTGGGACATCACAAGGATAAGTGTCGCAACCCCCTAAAGAAAAGCAGATTGTGAAAGCATATGCTATCAATGTTGTTCCTTCTTCGTCGAATGCCCCAACTACGGCGGAGAAAGGAAAGAATGTCCGCATTCAAGGTATGCTTTTTGTTTATGATGTTCCTGTTCGAGTACTGTTTGATACTGGGGCTTCCCGTTCCTTCATATCTAGTGACCTGGTAGATAGGTTAGGATTAGAACCCGAGATAGTTATAGACCTTTAGTTGTGATGAACCCGATCGGTGGTTCGACTAGCCTTAGTATGATTTGTAGTAATGTGGTCTTATCGAATCATGGATGTATGTTTGTTTGTGATTGCTTTGTTTTGGGCTTTACTGGGTTTGGCATTATTTTGGGAGTCGATTGGCTCCAAAGATACGGGGTGGTGGTAGACTATAAGGGATTTTTGGTGACAGTTAGAGTGAATTATGGGCGGAGGGTAGTGTTTGGTGGTCTACCTAGTGATGGGGTAATGGCTAGTTTTCTAAATTCCCTCGACATCCCGCATGATTAGTTGTCAGATGTGCCCGTGGCTGGTAGTATTCGGACGTCTTCGAGGAAGTGATCGGACTTCCACCATACCGAGAGATTGAGTTTCGGATTGATTTAGTGAAAGATGCTAGACCTATAGTGATGCCACTTCGTCAGATGGCACCGAGGGAGCGGCAGAGCTCGGGGTGCAAGTAAGCGATTTATTGAAGAAGGGATTTATCAGACGAAGTGTCTCCGAGTGGGTTGCACCAGTTGTATTAGCTACCAAGGCAGATAGTTCCCTTCGTTTATGTGTGGACTATCGCGAGTTGAATAAAGTGACTAGGAAGAATAAGTATCCTCTTCCATGGATAGACAATTTATTTGATCAGTTGAGTGGCGCAAGAGTGTTCTCCCAGTTGGATCTAGTGACAGGTTTTCATCAGCTCAGGGTGGAAGCTGAGAGTATTGCTAAAACGGCCTTTCAGACGCCGTCTAGACTATATGAGTGGTTGGTCATGCCATTCGGGTTGACCAATGCACCAATATATTTTGTGGATCTTATGAATAGGCTATTCAGAGATCAATTAATAAGTTTGTTCTTGTGTTCATAGACGATATCTTGGTTTATTTGAGGACAGAAGAAGAAAAAAAGGAACATTTGAGGATAGTGATAGAGGTGTTGAGAAAACACCAATTGAAAGCAAAGTTTTCTAAGTGTCACTTCTGGAGGAGGGAAGTGAGATTCTTGGGCCATGTCGTTTCAGAGAATGGTATTGTCGTAGATCCTACGAAATTGGCTAGGTACAAGATTTGTCTACGTCCAAGAATGCAACAGATGTAGGAAGTTTCTTGGGAATAGCTGGATATTATCATAAGTTTATCTAAGACTTCTCCAAGATAGCGGCACCGTTAACTCAGTTGAACAAGAAGAATCAAGCTATTGTTTAGGACGAAAGGTGCGAAAATGCATTTAAGAGTCTAAAGGAAAAGTTGACGTGTGCGCCTGTGTTAGTCATTCCTAAAGGGAATGAAGAGATGACAATATATACAGATGCATGTGGTATAGGACTAGGTGTTGTATTGATGCAAGGAGGTAGGTTTGTAACTTATGCAAGTCGGCAACTGAAACTACATGAGAAAAGATACCCTACTCACGATTTGGAATTAGCAGTGATCGTGTTCGCGTTGTAGATGTGGAGACATTATCTCTTGGGAGAAAAATTAGAGTTGTTTACCGATCATAAATCGTTAAAGTATCTCTTCTCTCAGAAGGATCTAAATCGCCGACAGCAAAGATGGTTAGAATTCTTGGCTTTCTATGATTTCGATATCGCATATACACCTAGAAAGGGCAATGCAGTAGCTAATGCAATGAGTAGAAGACATGCCAGTATAGGGGCTATGTTTCTTGAGTGGAAGCAATTAGAATATATCGCAGGATATGATTTCAGACCTAAATGCAAATTAGATCTAGAAATATTAACAAGTTTGACGATCAGACCCACTTTGATTGAGCAGATTGGTTCCAAACAAAGGGACAATCCTAATCTATTGGAAATCATCTCTAAGTTAGAGATAGGTATCGACGAGGAGATGAACAAGTATGGGCTTGAGCAAGATGGATGGCTTAGAAAGAATGGGAGACTAGTTGTGCCCATTGTTAATGGAATGAGAGATGAAGTGCTTAAAGAATGTCATCACTCAAAACTGACTATACATCCCGGTGGTAACAAAATGTATCGAGACATGAAGCAGACCTACTACTGGGAAGGGATGAAAAGAGATGTTGGGAAGTTTATATCCAAGCGCATGAATTGCCAGTAAGTTAAAGCTGAGAGAATGAAACCTAGTGGTTTATTGCAACCATTAGAAATCCCCGAATGGAAATGGGAACAAGTCTCAATGGATTTCATTGATGGGTTACCAAGGACTAGATTTGGCCATGATAGCATTTGGGTAATTGTGGACCGATTGACCAAGAGTGCAAGGTTTATACCGGTCAAGTCAAATAGAACAACATCCAAGTTAGCGGAACTGTATATGAAGTGGGTAGTGAAATTTCATGGAATACCCAAAGGCATTGTGAGTGACTGAGATCCGTTATTTACTAGTGGATTTTGGAAGAGCTTACAAGAGGCTTTAGGATCAGAACTACATCTCAGTACCGCATATCATCCTCAAACCGACGGTCAGACAGAGAGGGTGAATCGTGTATTAGAAGATCTCTAAAGAGCTTGTGTATTGGATTTTGGTGGATCATGGGATGACCATTTGCATCTGGTAGAGTTTGCATATAATAACAATTATCAATCCAGTATTGGTATGGCTCCATTTGAAGCTTTGTACAGAAGACCGTGCAACTCACTGTCATGTTGGTTAGAAAGCAGTGAGAAATTTGTGCTTGGGCCGGATGTGATAAGTGAAACCTCAGATAAGATCAAAGTTATCCGACAATGGATGAAGGCTGCCCAAGATAGGCAGAAGAGTTATTGTAATAACCCGAAAATTCCGAGTCAGTTTAAAATTTTTATTTTGGCAATTTTAATGAATTTTGAATATTTAAAATAGATTATTTTAAATAATATCGACGGAAATTTATTTTGAATATATTTAGAATGTATATATTTATACGCATCATCGTTAGAATATAAATAATTATATATATAATTATAAAAGGAATGGAAAATGGCGCGGTAGTTCGATAATTCGATTTCAAACTTCAATTGAATGAACCGGGTGCAAACAATCCGGATTTTAGCGAAACCAAAAATAATAGGATCTATATGAAAATATCTTTCCAACGAATCTGAAAAATCGAAATTTCATAGCGAGAATCAAAAGTTATGTCCAGTTGAAAATTCAGAATAGTCGCTATGCAAATTATACATGGCCCAAAAAGTCAAATTTTGCATATGAATAAATTTGTATTCGAAACCACTTCCATTGAGTTCAAAATGTCGTTTAGAACTCCGAAAAGTATAAGCTTTGATATATTCCGATATCCGGAATAGTGGCTATGGACTGGAGATGTTCAGTTAACAACACATAGCCCTTAAAAAGTGAAATTTTGCATACGAGCTCAGAATTTGACGAGATAAATTTTTATGGATTCACAATGACAAATCATTGTTGAGTTCCAAATGGCGCGTCGAACGGAGTTAATATGTGGTCGTGCGAGCTGAAATAGTACAGGGTAAAGCGAGCAGTCATTTTACAAAGGAACATTATTGATACGACCTCAGAATTCGATTTCGTTTTTTTTTCTGGATTCGTATCGTCTAAAAATGGTTAATTCAAAAGGGCATGATTTTTGAAGTTAACATGTGAGCGTGCGAGAAGAAAAGGTGCGCCAAAATCGCAGTTTTAGAGCTTATCTGAGCATTTTTATGAATTTTTTTGAATGGTCAAACGAACTCGGAATTCGACGAAACTTGTTTCGTTGGACTCGTCTTCACGTCTACTATCTCGTGTCCGAAATCCGCGGCCATCGGAGATCGCTACCGTTCAGGCGATACACGAGAAACTAGCATATAAACATTTTTACTTCCTTTTCTTCTTCACTTTCTTCCTCTTCCTCTTTCTTCACAAAAACTCATTAATGGCCACCGCCTCCTCCTTGCCGCTGCCACCGCCCTCCTCCCCGCTGCCGCACCACCTCGAGCCGCCGCACCCCCTCCTCTTCCCCTCCTCCTCCTCTTCCTCCTCCTCTCTCTCCTCTCTCCATTTGCAAACCCTAAGCCCCAAATCACCACCACCCGCCTACATAGACCCAACCGCCGCACCTCAGCCCCTCCCCCACGTCAGTCAGGCTGGCGCCCCCCCTCAGCACCACCCAACTCCGGCCGTGGGCCCCGCTACACCCAAAAATCGATTTTCACCAAAAATCCCGTTTTGCAAATAACACCATGTCACCATTTGGTGAATAACTCCCAAACGGTGCGTTTCTGGCCAAAGTCCCTCTAGACCAAAGTTTTAGAGCACGAAATTCTCTTCGATTTGGCTATATGAAAGTCATGTTTTGGTGTCCTGAGCTGCTTGGAAAACGCGTGCGAAGTCCGCTGTTCAAAAGCTGAAAAAATCGTGTACTTTTGCGAATTCTGGCGAATTGGAGCATTTTCGGCAAAAAGTCTCTTAGGCGAAAGTTGTCCGGAATGGCGCGTTTAAGCTAGAAATAAAGATGATGTGAAGATTGAAGCTCGTTTGCAAAGTCTAGGACCCGAACAGCGAATCCGGGCGTTAGAAAAAAGTGAGTTTTCTCCATTTTAAAGCTTCTACAGTTTTTGACATATAAAGTAAATAAAAATATGATCTTTATATTATAGAGAGGATAAAAATCCGATTTTTAACTTATAGAAGATATAAAGATAAGATTTTTATATAATGTAGATAATAAAATTGTGATTTTTATACATGTAGTGGCTACAGGCAACGAAAGTGACAAAAGGCGAGAACGACAAGATTTTCTACATAAGAAGAGTCGAGATGATTGGATTAGCTAGTTGGTGAGAACTTCTCACTCAAAATCTCTTTTTTCTAGTTGTATATATATACTAGGATGCAGACGGTGTTTAGTAGCACCCGACACAATCGTCCACAGACCATGGACTTGTTTGTTTGGTTGTGTAGTTGGTTGGATTATTTGGTTTGAATTGTTTGGTGAAATGGAATGGATTTGATTGATGTGTGAATGACGTGGGCCTTCACTAGACCGGGGATAAGGCTAGGCCTAGTCCCGTTTCTAGTATCGTGCCGTTATGCCACCGAAATTTTCTAAAATAAGTTAGAAAAATAAAAATACCATTTTTACTTTGTAAATGGACTGAATAGAAATTCATGTGTTAAAATAAAATATCTAATCGTTAAAATATAATTTTTAACGTGAATAGGAATATAGTGAATGTTAATAAATAAATATTCATTTACAAACCGAACGGTTTGTTTATGTACACTTATTTGAAGGACATTGATTGGGACGATAAATTTTACACATCGCCCAACTGCACAAATAAAAATCTATGTTTGTTGATTTGAAACCCCACACGGGTATTGGGATAAAATACAACATACACTAATCCCAATAATTAGTTGTATGTCGATCGATTGATTGACAGGCTGTTATAAGCGTTAGGTATCTATATTTGATACTTATACAGTGTAGTGCACATTGGATGATGGTTGATTATTTATCGTTGCTATTATTTACATGAGTTGTATGGAATCCATATAGTCAACGCTATATGGTAATTGATTGGGCCTCATTCCAATTTAGAAAATAAAGAATATTATAAAATAAAGGTTCATGTGCTGACCGGACTCATCCGTTGAGATTAGTCATGTGTTGAACGAAATATTTTAAAAATAAAATTTACATCTTTATCATATATAAAATTAGAAATTAACTGGAAAATAGATGAGATGAGTGGTCTCCTGGATATTGATCTGATGTTGGTTTCGGCCTTCGGGGTTAATATTCAGGGAATCGTTCTCTTACTAATTTACGGTTGGAGTCTGATTTGAAATCAAACGATAGATACCTTAATTTTTGTAAAATATATTAAATAACAAAAATAGTCACACGTGGACAGTACTCATTCGTTGAGATTAGTCATGTGTTGACAAAAATATAGATTCATGTATTGAATAGGATAAATATTCATTTGTTGAATAGAATAACGAAATTATTGAAATATATAAAGCCGTGTTGATTAGAGATGCGCTATTTTTACGCGAATGATATTTATATCGATTATATTCGTTTTTATAATGAATATTGAAAAGAAAACGAATTCGAATTGAATTGAATTGAAAAGAATATGAATTCGAATCGAATTAAAATCGATTTGAATTGAAATCAAATAGAAATGAAAGTAAAAAGGATTTATAATAGAAAATTCAATTTTGATTTGAATTGAAATGGAAGTTGAAATTGTTTTTGAAACGAATTTAAAACTATTTATATAATTCGTTTTAAATAGAAATCGACGAAATATATATTATATATATAATATAATGGCCTGAATAGAACGCACCGCGGCAGTTCGTGAATTTCGACCATTAATTTCAAACGGACATTACAGGAGATCCGACCGTCGGATTCTCCTAAAACCGGAACCGTTGGGCTCGTATCGAAAAGAGCTTTCTAACGAATATTAGAAATTTGAAATCTAACGGTTGGATTTGGAGATAGGTCCAAATCAAATTTGGAAAAGGTCGCTGTAAGTGCAGTTCGATGTCCGCTGATGGAAATCGACTGTATGGGCCTTGATAAAATTATTAAAAATAGAAATATTTTGCGTAGAATCATAAGAAATGATTTGGGAAAAATTAGGAAGAAAAACCCCATATTTGAAAAGATAAAAATAGTTTTTTATCGAAATGAACTAGTTTTGAACTAAAATTAAAACCCATTTATTTTTAAATAAATAAATTGGATTTGAAATGGGTTGTAAATAGAATTGATTTGTGGGTTTATCGTGAAGGGTGTTTTACATGACACTTGTTCTTTAACCCGATAAATAAATTGAATGTGATTTGGGTTTGTCGGGAACTGTGTTTTAAAGGACATTAGTTATTTAATCCAGTAAAAGGAGTTTTAATGAATCTGTAATTAGATTGAAATGTGAATTGATAATCTAAATTATCAAATTTAGAAAATGGGCGAGAATGGAGTATCACCAGTTTTGCTCCAAAGCGATAGTTAAATCTTTAATTAGATTTGAACGTGGAATGGTAATAAATTTTACCGACAACACTGTGGTGTTAGATATGGAGTATTACCAGTTTTGCTTCATGGGATGAATAGGTTGGGAATGGGAAATAAAATAAATAATTACTTCGGTGTGGTTCGCTAATCTCGACTAGTTTGGAAAACCATAATTTGGTTTAATACGACATCCAAAGGAAGATTAAAGGATAAATTTTAAAGAATTTATCTTGGATAAAATTAATGGGAACCTTTCCCTAAGAATGTGGAATTTAGAAACTAGCTGTAGGTTAGTTAAGAAGAATGGTTTCCTGGGTATTGATCTGATGTTGGTTTCGGCCTTCGGGGTTAATATTTGGGAAATTGTTCTCTTGCTGGTTTACGGTTAGTGACTAATGAATTGGAATGAGGCGTATGTTGTGTTTGTGTAACATTTGTTTTTAATATACGCGGGTTGTTCGGAAAGGCCGAGTTTATACCCATTCTGAATAGCCGATTCGACGATATGTCGAAGATGAAGACGGTGGTTGAAGACCGGAAGTCTTCACATCGTTTGGGTGATTACTGATGATCTTGATTGGGCTGTACACCCAAGAGGATGGAAATAGTTGGTGGTCGTCCAGACGTACTTGGAGATCGATGGATATGCGAGGAAAGTGCCTCCGGTTTCATTTAGACCCAGAACGAACTTGTAAATGGATTGTGTGTCTGACATTGGACTTTATCCTGTGTTGATTGATCTCTATTAAATATACATCTGTTTGGCGGCGGAGAATTTATTCTCTTGCTTAACGCCCTTCTCTGAGACGTACGAGCTCAGAGGTTGTATATCGATGGACATCAGTCGCATGGCATGAATTGCCTGTGTGGCATGCTGAGTTGCATGGATCAAGGCTTCTGTTGAAAAGCAAAGTCTTGTGGTTGATGATCAAAGCACGGCCTACGTGGCAGCTTTGTGTATAGCATGGATTCGCGAGCCTCACACCTCGGTATGAGTTAAAAACGGGATAAGGACTGCAGGGAGATCACGACGTTTCTTTCTAGCTTTGGTGGTGTCAGTGACTTACCAGCCCTAACATTTATATACTTTTCACCTATGTGGTTGTTGGATGAGGCGCCTCAATTTTAGGTCTGTAAGGACCGGGAAACGTGTGCTCAGGAATACTAATCCTCAAACGTAAGAGAGGACCGACCCTGAAGCATCCAGGGGTCACCCAGAGTGTGTAGTCCCGAGGCATTTGCTAGAGTGTCTCGAAGCGGAGAGGAGCTTGCCCCTTGCCTCGACTCATGACGGAAATCCAATTTCCAATACGTGTATTTCGGTTTTATTTGTAGAGCCTAGTATGGCGACATGATATATGGTACCCATGCCGCCTAGGAGTGATATTTATGATTGAAATTGTTTTGACACTATACACTTATTATGGTATCAAATGATTTGTTTTAAACATACCAAGCATGTTTGGCTATTATAAGGGAAAACCCTATCCTTCGGCTTGCGTTGCATTGTGTGATGGGACCTGGGTCTTATAATAGCTTCATTTTCGAAAAAGCATTGCGTTGTTTATTGATATGCACTAATATTCTTGGGAGAAACCCGTTCCGTGTTATACGGCGTGGTCCCTTGAATTACTCTCTTTTAAGGTAAAGTTTTTAATAACTGTTTTAGTTCTCACACCAGTTACATGACTGACCTGGAGTTTATTGTTTTAACCTAAACTCCGGGTGCCCCTATTTTCTACACGGGCAGCTAGTAGTTTTGGTTTTGCAGATTTATATTCACAGGATCCTGGTTTACAGCTGGAATGATATCCGGAAAGCTCTGTATCCGTATATCACCTTCAGTTGTGCTTTGTATTATTTTCCGCTGCTATGTAATTTATTGTAATCTCTGATATTTATCGAATGTAATTTATTCATTTATACTCTGTATATTCTTGTATCTGATGGAATTGTTGTAATAGCAATGAAATGTTCTTCCGTCTGCATTCTGATTTGTCCTGTTCTCAAAATGATCAGGGGTTTCGAACGGTCTAGATCGGTTTAACGACTGATTCGGATCGAGCGAAATTCCAGGCCGTCACAGTTATGCTGATAAGAGGAGAAGAGATTTAAAATTCTCCATTGGCGACTTGGTGTTTATCAAGATTTCTCTGTTAAAGAGCGTGATTCGATTTGGTAGGAGAGGCAAGTTAACACCAAGATTTGTTGGTCCATTCCTAGTTCTCGAACAAGTTGGGAATTTGGCACATAAATTTGCCGGACACGATGGCGGGAGTTCATAACATATTTCATGTTTCCTAGTTAAGTAAATTCGTGCACGACCCCGATATGACTATTTCACCGGATCAGTTGGATGATGTCAAAGTATAACCTGAGGCGGTTGGGAACCGCAAGCCGTTTCGTATTGTCGAGCATGATACGAAGAAACTTCGAAGGAAAGCGGTGAATCTAGTCAAGGTTCAGTGGGGCGAGGATGAGAATGACTGCACTTGGGAGATAGAGGAGAGCATTAGGAAGACGTATCCAGAACTCTTTGCCTGGTAAGATTTTAAATTTCGATTTATTCTTTCCGCATGCTAGGATAAGTTTGTTTTGTTTGTTTTGTGTGTTTGATTGTTTGTGAATGACTGATAAGCATGCGGAACAACATTGTATGTTTTTGCTTAAGGAATTTCGGGGGCGAAAATTCGTAAGGGGGGAAGAGTGTAATGACCCGCATTCTACGCATCGGAGAATCGTAGAATATTTATTTCATTAACATATGAAGTCCTATAGTCGTGTAACTTTGAGGAATGACTATTGGGGTCATTTCCCATGTTCACAATTTTTGCCGATTTTTAAAAGACCGTTTTGCCCTTAGCTGATCTTGTTTCGGCCATAACTTTTGATTGGTAAGGACTTTTGATCTAAAACCACTTCCATTATATCCGGACGATGGTTTACTTTCTCGTAGAGTGGTCACATTAGCCAAACGGACTTACCGTTTGGGAGATCTGACTGAAACAAGGATTAGAAGGTGAAAAACGGCTTAATTGGGCTTAACCGGGTGATTAGCAGCTAGGCTCATTGGTTGATTTCGGGATTAAAGCTATATGAGGGCTGGTTATGGTTAGAGAAACCTTTTCCTTATCATTTTCCAACTGCCACTAACCTCTCTTCAACCCTAACAATGGCCTCCAACTCCTAAAATACCTTCTAATCACTGTTTAATCAAGGATTAAGCTAATCTACGTCAAATCAAGGAGAAATAGCACCAAATCAGAGTTGGAGCTACTGTGTTGCATAGAGATTCGACCGAAATCAGTGATAGTTTCAGATCTAAATTTTATTCGTGGCTAAGGCGAGTGATTTGCATTGTTTTTCACTAATTACGGCTAATTAAGGGTGTTTAGTGATAATTAGCGAAATTATAGCTTAGAAAAATCAGGAAAAATTTGTAAAATTCTTAAGTATTATTTTAAGGCTCTGATAAAAATTTGAGTTAATTTGGATGTGTTTTGCTAATCGTATGGTTAAATCATGATTAAGGGAATTAAGAGAAAAATATGGGTTTTGTGTATGTTTGATCCATATTGGCATGTTAAAATTGTTGTTTTAGTGTTTGTGATTGATTATATGTGTTGCTATTACTATTTGGAATGCTTTGTGATTGAATAGTTAGGTCAGAATGGAGGAAACGCCATCGTATGGCGTAAATAGCTCGTTGGAGAAGTTGCAGGAATTTGACCCGAATCGGATCGGGTCAGAAGAAGGAGGCACGACCCAACCCGATCGTGACACCCTGCTCGTGGTTGGTAACACGAACCGACCCGATGACTTGGAGGACGCAGAGCACCACGGACCATAAGCTCACGACCGATCCAAAGCACTATGACCCGGTGGAAGAAGCATGAACCGATCCGATGCCTGGAAGAAGTATCATGAACCGAACCGCCAAGGGGTGGACATCACGAATCATGACCCAAACTGAAGGGGGGGGAACACGACCCGACCACAATGACGATTTCGAACCGAACCAAAGGTGAGAAGAAGGACCGAACTGATCTGAAGGAGACCAAAAACCCGAGATGCAAAGGTAGTCCAAATAGGGAGTAGAACTCAGGAACCAGTTGAGAACCAACGAGTTAACTTCATAAGTTGGGCTTTTTTGCGGGACGTGCGCTAAGGGTTTGTCGACGTCGATAACTTTGATTCACCACCAAGACGGATGTTAGGCTATGGAGCAGTGTAGTGGGGTAGTTATTACTCCATAGGGCAGAGTGATCGTAACATGGCTATGAGCCAGTGCAGTGAAGTCGTCATGACTTCATGGGG
Source organism: Allium sativum (assembly GCA_030737875.1). Classification (NCBI taxonomy): domain Eukaryota; kingdom Viridiplantae; phylum Streptophyta; class Magnoliopsida; order Asparagales; family Amaryllidaceae; genus Allium; species Allium sativum. Next base: position 321,562,006 of record CM060916.1, read on the forward strand.
TAGAGTGGACATAGCAAGGACTAGTGGCTATGGATCAGTGCAGTGGGGTCGCCATGACTCCATGGGGGCAGAGTGATCATAGCAAGGATTTGGGTGATCAAAGCGGTGGATATCGTATGCTTTACTCACTAAGTGAGAGATGTGAGGATGGTTGTTATGCTTGATTGTTTGCTATCACTATGACATGCACACCCCCACCCCTGTATCTTTACACCATATGTTAGTGTCACCTTAGAGTATTGTACATCTTTTTGTGCTAACTCTTTGGTTGCGAGTCCAGGTTTAGGTATGGTTTAGTATACCTGTTATTGTTCTATTTTGCTGCTTATCGCTCATACGAGACTTTTGTATTACCCTGAGTTTTATGTCTCTTCTTATTACTTTGGGTGCTCTTAAACGGGCAGACTAGAGACAGGTTAGGTGGTATGCACAAGTAGCTGTACCGGAGACGAGTAGGAGGCTTCTACGTGATATAAATATATATATATATAATCTCCCTGTGTCGCTGCTAGTCACTACTTTAGGTATTAGTAGTGTACCTTTCTTATTTTTCTTTGGAGACAGTTTTAAAAGTTGTAATAATGATGATGTGGAACATAAGCTGTTGGATTTTCCGCTATTATGATGGTTTAGTTTTCGGCTTATGCACTGTCTCACCTGCTTTAAGTCCAAGTTATGTTATTATTATATTTTGTTCCATGCGCTATGAGATATACTACAGGTTCCTTGCTAGTTCAAATTCCTTTCTTTTCTTTTCTTTGGCGACCGTCCCATGCTAGTGGGCATTAGCACAGTGCACTTTCATTGGAAATGTCGGCTGGTGCGGGGCGGGTCGTCACAAGTATTTAGGTAATAATATAAATCAATTTTTATTTTGAGTTATCGGTTTAATAATCGAAATACGATTTAGTTCGAATATATATAATTATCGTAATATGGGAATCTGAACTAATTCATTCAAAATTTAAATCTAAGTCCAATTGATACAAATAATTTATATAAATTTTATTTGGATATATATAAATGACAATAATAATTTATTATCCATGAATTAAATTGTTTTAATTAATATATCGGTTTAAATTAATATCTTCTCTAAATGATCAAATGAGGCTTTGAAACTTGTCTCGGTGTGTTTGGAATAGTGGTATAACCTTAAAAATGTCAGTTGTTGGGTTCAGTAAGGAGTTCAGATCAAGGGTTATTTAAATTTTAAGGTTACTGATTTCTAATTAAAATATAAATAAAATAGAATAAAAATAAAAATAAAAATAAAATTCCTTCCTTCCTAAGTAATAGGAAGTGCACTGTAAACCTACCCTATCAGTGTTGATAAAATTTCCTTAATGTCGAAGTAATTGTGCTTATAAAACTGCGATGACCTTTCTCCTACTCCCTTTTTCAACTCGTTTCTAAAAATGAAATAAACTGTCGATCTCTTCTTCTTTTTAGTACCTCTTCCATTTCTTATTTCCAATTATTGGAAACCTTAATCAAAAGAAACAAAATAAAATGGAAACCCATATGATTCGAAATCTACAAACAATTTGATTCCTCTACCCTCTTTGTACTCGTGCTACAACCTCTCGTGACCTTCAGCAACAACAATGTCTTAACGAATCAAATCCTAATCTCACCACCAATGAACGTTTCCATCCTCCGATCCGTTCAATTTTTATCAATTTCAAGTATCGCTGAATGATTCTGTCACTTTGCTTCGCGATGACAAGCTCTTTTAATGGCAAGGCATGGGATCCAAGCGATTTAAGGGTCCGCGATATTTACAATGTGAAGCAATCAACGTGACGTGAACTGGGTTAAGTCGCATTGGCAATAATGGGAAGGCAAGTGGAAGCCACAAGTTCAGGAATTGGAACAAGGTGGAGTTCGGCTCTACTGGCAATGAACTGTTAATTTGGGAGGATTGTCTAATGTCAGGTGCAGAAGTAAGTAATTTTTGGTATTTAACTAGTCTAAATGATGAATAATGGATGCATTCGTGGGTCATCACTCTGGGGATGTTGCTGTTTGATTTGGTACGGTGGAGTGTTACATGATGATGTAGAGCTACAATCATTATTAGGTTTATGGGCATTTTGCTAAAGTGGTGAGAGTTGGTCTCAAATGGATGCTGAGATTGAAACTGACAATGAAGTAGAGTTCGCAACAGTGACGAAGTCAATTCAAGTGGTGCAAAAATAACATAGCAGTGAGGTATAAATTTTATGGAACTAATATAAGTCGAATAATTTATTTAATTATTTTAGTAGTTAGTGGATTTAATAAATAATCATTAATCGATGAATAAAAATAATCTTAGGTGAAGATTCATTCAAGACGAATTCGTAGGTACTACATTTTGGAAATTAACTGGGTATTCGGCGCAAAAAAATAATCACGGTGAGTAAATCTCACTCATGCTTTATTTAGAATTATTTTTTTAGTTAAAAATAATTGTTCATTAGTTGTTTGCTTGCATTGAAATTTTATTATGGCTATATTAAATATATATATTAGTTATTTAGGATTGGTGTTTGTGGTTATTATATATATATATATATATATATATATATATATATTTATATTGGTGATTGGATAGTTCCCGTAGTACAATTAGCGGATGCCCGCAATATCATTAGCGGATGACCCTATACGCCCCACGCTATGATAGTGGATGACCTTCTATACCGCGATATCCTGCCTTGAAGCAGGATGAGTATTATTTATGTTGGCTAACGTCTGTGGATGCAGGAAAACAGGTTGAAGGGATCCAACTGGATTCCTCAAAGTATATTATTGTTTGTTTTTACATGTATAATCATATATGATGCGTTGATCGATAATTGGGTGGTTTGATTATTTAAATACCGCTAGGCATAAAATGTTGATATATAAAAATATCGTGGAAACGATATTTTTAGATTTAATAGGGGAAATCTATTTATAAAAAAATAGAATTTGAATTTCGAATGGTCAATAGAAATATTAACTTGTTTTAAATTTATAAAACAAGTTTTGAAATATATAAACAATGTTTATAAATGAAATAATACAAGAAATTGAAGAAAATTTATAAACAGTGTTTATAAATAAAATGGAATGATTTTCATTTGGATAATCAGGGAATTTAAATGAATTTATAAACGATGTTTATAAATGAAGTGAAAAAAATTCATTTGATAGTTTGAATATTTAAATTCAAATGTGAATTTAAAAATGGAAATGTGAAATCGTTTTAAAGGAGTAAACGATGAAGTTTATTCTGATATTCAGAATGTAAATTGAATTGAAAATAAATCCGTATGGATTTATAATTTGAATTCGATTAAATCGAATTTATTTAAATAAAATATTTATTGAATAAATATTAGGATGTATTAAATAGAAGTTAAATTTTATTATGAAAATAAATTTTGTATTTATATAGATAAGTTATAAAATATTCCAAAATAAGATTTTGGTTTTTAATAGATTTCGAAATAGAACTTGTTTAAACATATAAAACAAGAAATTTATAAACAGTGTTTATAAATATAATTAATTAATTATCAAGAGATAATTTAAAATATTAAATTAAAGTGTGAATTTTAAGATAGGTTCTTAAATAATTTCAAAAAGGAGAACGATGGGTTTTATTCTGGAATTCGGAATCCAAAATGAATTGTATTTCGAATAGATTTGTGAAGTGAAACTTGTTTTAGACTATAAAACAAGGAAGTTGAATTTATAAATGATGTTTATAAATCTGGTGAAAATAAATTATCATTAGATAATGTAGCAGTCTAAATTCAAATATGAATTTAAAAATGAATTGGAGAGTTTTTTGAAATGGGACGATTGATTATATTTCGGAATCCAGAATATAAATTGAAATGGAAAAAATCCTATGGATTTATAAATGAAATTCTATTTATATCGAATTTTATAAAATAATTATTTCAAAAGAGGATTGGAATTTAATATCGAAGAATGAGTTATAAATAAATTTATAACTGAATTACGAAATAATCAACTATTAGAAATAATCGAGAATATTAACCGAGATTTGGTAAAGTGGATGAATTTATATAAAAATATATGTATGAATGGAGTTGAATATATTTATAAACGAAGTTTAAACGTTTATATTTAAATATTATTAAAACGAACTCGCCACAGCACGACAGTTCGTAAATTAACATTTATTGAGTATACAGGACGCAATTTAAGTCGGAATTCTTTGAAATAAGAATCATTAGGACCGATTGAATAATTGATTTCTAATGGAAGAGAAAAATCTGAACTTTGCCTTATAGATTTTGAGTTATGTCAAAATCAAATTTTCAGAAAAACAATGCCAGAACCATTATAAAACCCATAACGTTTTATTTAAATTAATAAAGTATTTAAACAAATAAAATCTGAATTCCCATTAGAAAAATACGGATTTGAGTTGTAAAATAAATACGAACTCAAGCTGTGTAAATGAAATGGTTTTTGGAACAAAAATCATATTTTTAATTATTGAATAGGGTTAACTAATTTGAAGAATAATCAATTAACGGAATTTTTGAATCGAAATTGGGTTTTGGGTTGGATTTGTGTATTTATATTTGAAATCGGATATGAAGCTTGAATTGAAAATGGAATTCGATTGATTATAAACAAGTTAAAAATATATTTAAACATGATATGTTCAAATAAAAAGTGAAATGGACAAAGGAGTTGATTAAAGAATAAATTAGCGAATTGAGTTAAAATGACCAGATTGAGTTGGAATAAATTAGAAATGGATGCATATGCATTAAACAGGTATGGAATGAAGTATATGAATATTATAATACGAGTGCTCGACATAAAGGTACAAACTTAAATTCCATATGAGATTTTATGCGCCGAATCGACAAGCCGCTTGGCTTTTTGATTTTCTTTTTGAACAGAAAGGGCCCAGAGAGGCATTTTATAGTTGTATCGAGTGACCCGTACAAAGGAGGTTATGGCAAAATATTCCGGAAATTTAAGGAGTCATAATATTTTTAAGAAAATTGGATAATTAGAAATCAATGTATCGATATGTATAGAATTCGATAAGGAAACGAAATTAAAAATATAATTTATAAACAAAAAGGAAATCTATAATTAAATCTAGTTAAATTAGAAAGAGAAACATATACGGGCTTAACAATGAAAAATTGGATTTTATGATGTTGATTATTCGAGGTAAGTTGTCTTGTCTGTTTTGAAGTTAAGGATGTTTTCAGTCAAGGTATATGGACGAGTGTCTGACAGAGTATTTCCAATGATCGCATATGTTGTTCTATACAAATATATATGGTGGCACAAAACTTATTCTCTTAGCATAATATCTAGAATATATTTGTGCAAATAAATTAGTGATTAATGGATCTGACAATGTGGCATTCAAAATGATTGTGCTATCAATGAAATGTAAGTAATCGTTGCCTCAGGCCTCAAGAACCGAGAAATGGTATAAAATCGGGTAGGTCGCATGGCTAAGTGGGTAGCTCCTAATTAGGGTTTACTGTCAGCTGATCTAGATAAATTTCACTTACTTCTTTAACCTATTTCGATGATGTCCTTTTCGAGAAACGGTTGTTGTTCCCAACCGTTGGTGATAATACATTCGGTTCACTCAAGCGAAATGAGTGACCGATCATGTTTAGCCTGGGTTGCAAGATGTTCTTGTTGAACCCGGTGTACTCCTCTCTTGAGATACACTATCGAAAGGTGGTTCCATATCTTGCCAGTTGGAATCCATTACCCAATAAACGCCCACAGATTTTAATTATATATTATGTATGTGGAACGTGAGATGAAATCGTTCTGTTGGATGATTATTTAGTTGTGGTTGATAGAGACTATTATAATATCAAAAGAGTTTTGATATAAAGATTATCGTTTCTTTCAAAAGGATTTTGAAAATTGAATCAAGTGTTTTGGATTTCATTTGGGAAAAACCCGTTCCATGTTATATGGTGTGGTCTAATGAGATATCAGTTATTTTCTCAAACTGGTTTAAATTGTTTACTCATACTAGTCCCGTGACTGACCCAAAGTTTACTTTTTTTTGTTTTACCTAAACTCTTGGGTGCCCAAATTTGTACGAGCAGTCAAGTAGTTCAGGATTTTACAGGTCTATCTAACGGAGATTGGAGCAGGAGGCGTCATCGTTAGATATATTGTATTTTTATTTCCGTTGTGTTGTAAGTGTTGAACTCTGATAAGTGTATGATATACAGCTAAAATTTTGTATTTCGAAAGTTATGATATATTATATTTTGTTCCGCTACGACGTGAGATTCTGCGTTGTTATTTCTGTTCTTCTTCTACCTTTTTCTTCTTAAAAAAATGATTCGTATTTCTGTGATATTTAGGTTGGACGTGTGATATATGTAGTCAACTTAGATAGTACGGATTTGCGGGCCATTACAGTTGGTATCAGAGCTTAGCTTGAGCGAATACCTAGGCTTTGGGGGGTTTACTTGTTAGAGATAGGGTCAATAGTACCCTAGAATGAGTTGAGTGTGTATATATACGAGAGAGCGTATTTGTTAAGCGATATAAAAACTATTTTATATTGTGTTGGCTAGTATGTTGAGTGATTTATGAGTTCTGTTCGAATCGTGGGATGTCACGAAGTCGTTAGGGATATCTAAACACTTGAGCAGAGCAGTTCGACACGATATTGTTTTAAGTGGGTAAATGAAATAATTTTGCTCAAAATTCTATTTAGATATAGAAATAATAATTTTCAAAAATTATTGGGTGTGTTGGTTGATAATGTTATAATCAAATGGGAATATAAAATTGGAATGGTTAAATATAACCAAATAGAATTTGTATAAGAATAGGATATAAAAATAACATGAATTAGAATTAAATTCAAACCAGAATTTGGAATTTTAAATCCTGGGATGTTGGAAAATATTTTTGAAGTATATTAAAATAATATAGCTTTGTTTTGAAAGGAATTTTTGTGTAAAAATCATTTTTGATGATAAAGCACTGAACTCACTTCAGTGGCTGGAAAATAATTCTGATGATGATCGCGAAATCATCAGTGTTCATTTTCGAGCTTCTAAGTGATGAATTGCTACCTTAGAAAGGTTTTGATAAATATTTGTTTGAAAGAAAACAAGTTGGGTTTGAAAATTCAAATGTTTTGAATTTGTGATGGGTTATAAATATAGTATTATATTTATATGATTTCATAAGAATTTGAAATAAAAACCAGGGATTTTGAGTTTTGAAACTAACATTTAACTTAATAAAGTTAAATAGATTGAAGTGAATAAATTGACTAGAATCAATTTGAATAGATTAATGGAATATAGATTGGATGTAGATGTATTGATTGTAGATCATTCGAATTAAATGAATGAAAACCAAAAGTTTTGGTTGAACAAAATTTGTTGAAAGATGAAATGTTGAGTTTCAACATAAATGAGTTTTGAAAAGTTAATGGGTTTGAAGCACTTTTCTACCTTAGTAATTTTAGGGACAAAATTCTTTTAAGGGGGAAAGAATGTAATGACCCATATTTTGGTCGATTTATTTTTAAAATATTTATATTTATTATTAGTATTTAGTTATTAATATAAATCAATTTTTATATTGAGTTATCGATTTAATAATCGAAATATGATTTAATTAGAATATATATAATTATCGTAATATGGGAATCAGAACTAATTCATTCAAAATTTAAATCTAAGTCCAATTTATTCAAATTATTTATAGAGATTTTATTTGGATATATATAAATGATAATAATAATTTATTATCCACGAATTAAATTGTTCTGAATTTAATTTATCGGTTTAGATTAATATCCTCTCTAGATGATCAAATGAGGCTTTGAAACTTGTCCCGGTGTGTCTGGAATAGTGGTATAACCATAAAAATGTCGATTGTTGGGTTCAGTAAGCAGTTCAGAATCAAGGGTTATTAAATTTTAGGGATATTGATTTTTAATTAAAATATAAATAAAATAGAATAAAAATAAAAATAAAATTCATTCCTCCTTAAGTAGTAGGAGGTACATTGTAAACTAACCCTCTCAGCTTTGACAAAATTTCCTTGATGTTGAAGTAATTCTACTTATAAAACTGCGATGACCTTTCCCCCATTCCCTTTTTCAATTTGTTTCCAAACAATGAAATAAACTGTCGATCTCTTCTTCTTTTTATTACCTCTTCCATTTCTTGTTTCCAGTTATTGGAAACTGTAATCAAAAGAAATAAAATAAAATGGAAACCCATATGATTCGAAATCTACAAATAATTTGATTCCTCCACCCTCTTCGTACTCATGCTACAACCTCTCATGTCCTTCAGCAACAACGTTGTCTTAATGAATCAAATCCTAATCTCACCACAAACGACCACTTCCATCCTCCGAGCCGTTCAATTTTCGTTAATTTCGAGTATCGCCTGGATGATTCCGTCACTCTACTTCGCAATGACGAGCTCTTTTAATGGCAAGGCATAGGTTCCAAGCGATTTGGGGGTTCGCGATATTTACAATGTGAAGTAATCAACGTGAAGTGAACTAGGTTAAGTTGCGAAGGCAATAATGGGAAGGCAAGTCGCAAGTTTAGGAGTTGGAACGAGGTGGATTTCGGCTCTACTGGCAATGAACTGTTAATTTGGGAGGATTGTCTAATGTCAGGTGCAGAAGTAAGTAATTTTTGGTATTTAACTAGTCTAAATGATGAATAATGGATGCATTCGTGGGTCATCACTCTGGGGATGTTGCTGTTTGATTTGGTACGGTGGAGTGTTACATGATGATGTAGAGCTACAATCATTATTAGGTTTATGGGCATTTTACTAAAGTGGTGAGAGTTGGTCTCCAATGGATGTTGAGATTGAAACTGACAACGAAGTAGAGTTCGCAACAGTGACGAAGTCAATTTGAGTAGTGCAAAAATAACATAGCAGTGAGCTATAAATTCTATGAAACTTATATAAGTCGAATAATTTATTTAATTATTTTAGTAGTTAGTGGATTTAATAAATAATCATTAATCGATGAATACAAATAATCTTAGGTGAAGATTCATTCAAGACGAATTCGTAGACACTACATTTTGGAAATTAACTGGGTATTCGGCGCAAATAAATAATCATATTTAGTAAATCTCACTTGTACTTTATTTTGGAATTATTTTTTTAGTTAAAAATAATTGTTCGTTGGTTGTTTGCTTGCATTGAAATTTTATTTTGGCTATATTAAATATATACTAGTTTTTAGGATTGGTGTTTGTGGTTATTATATCTATATTGGTGATTGGATAGTTCCCGCGGTACCATTAGCGGATGCCCGCAATATCATTAGTGGATGACCCTATACGCCCCACGCAATGTTAGTGGTTGACCTTCTATACCGCGATATCCTACCTCGAAGCGAGATGGGTATTATTTATGTTGACTAACGTCTGTGGATGCAGGAAAACAGGTTGGAGGGATCCAACTGGATTCCTCAAAATTTATTATTGTTTGATTTTATATATATAACCATATATGATGTGTTGATTGATAATTGGGTGGTTCGATTGTTTAAATACCGCTAGCCCTAAAATGTTGATATATAAAAATATCTTGAAAACGATATTTTGAGATTTAAAAGGGGAAGTCTATTTTTTTAAAAATAAATTTTGAATTTCAAATGGACAATAGAAATATTAACTTGTTTTAAATATATAAAACAAGTTTTGAAATTGATAAACGATGTTTATAAATGAAATAATACAGGAAATTGAAGTAAATTTATAAACATTGTTTATAAATAAAATGGAATGAGTTTCATTTGGATAATCAGGGAATTTAAATGAACATATAAATGGTGTTTATAAATGAAGTGAAAAAAATTCACTTGATAGTTTGAATATTTAAATTCAAACGTGAATTTAAAAATGGAAATGAGAAATCGTTTTAAAGGAGTAAACGATGAAGTTTATTTTGATATTCAAAATGTAAATTGAACTGAAAATAAATCCGTATGGATTTAAGATTTGAATTCGATTAAATCGAATTTATTTAAATAAAATATTTCTTGAATAAATATTAGGATGTATTAAATAGAAGTTAAATTTTAATATGAAAATAAATTCTATATTTATATAGAAAATATATTTCAAAATAAGATTTTGGTTTTAAATAGATTTCGAAATGGAACTTGTTCCAATATATAAAACAAAAAATTTATAAACAGTGTTTATAAATATAATGAACTAATTACCAAGAGATAATTTGAAATATTAAATTCAAGTGTGAATTTGAAGATAGGATCTTAAATCATTTCGAAAAGAGAATGACAGTTTTTATTCCAGAATTCGGAATATAAAATGAATTGTGTATCGAATATATTTTCGAAAGGAAACTTGTTTTAAATTATAAAACAAGGAAGTTGAATTTATAAACGATTTTTATAAATCTAGTGAAAATAAATTATCATTAGATAATGTAGTGGTTTAAATTCAAATATGAATTAGAAAGTGTTTTGAAATGGGACAATTGATTATATTTCGGAATCTGGAATATAAATTGAATAGAAAAAAATCCAACGGATTTATAAATGAAATTCGATTTAAATCAAAATTTATAAAATAATTATTTCAAAAGAGGATTGGAATTTAATATCGAAAATGAGTTATAAATAAATTTATAACTGAATTACGAAATAATCAACGATTAGAATAATCGAGAATATTAACTTAGATTTGGTAAAGTGGATGAATTTACATAAAAATATATATGAATAGAGTTGAATATATTTGTAAAAGAAGATTAAACGTTAATATTTAAATATAATTAAAACGAACTCATTGCAGCGCGATAGTTCGTAAATTGGCGTTTCAAACTTCAATTGAGTATATAGGACTTAATTTAAGTTGGAATTCTTTGAACAAGAATCGTCAGGGCCGATTGAATAATAATTTTCAAATGGAAGAGAAAATTTTGAATTTCGTCTTATAGATTTTGAGCTATGTCAAAATCAAATGTTCAGAAAAACAGCGCCAGAACCTTTATAAAAACCATAACGTTTTATTTAAATTAATAAAATATTTAAACAAATAAAATCTGAATTCCCATTAGAAAAATCCGGATTTGAGTTGTAAAATAAATACGAACTCAAGCTGTGTAAATGAAATGATTTTTGGAACAAAAATCATATTTTTAATTATTGAATAGAGTTAACTAATTTGAAGAATAATCTATTAACGGATTTTTTGAATCGAAATTGGGTTTTGGGTAAGTGAATTGTATTTGTCTATTTGTATTTGAAATCGAATATGAAGCTTGAATTGAAAATGGAATTCGATTGATTATAAACAAGTTAAAAATATATTTAAACATGATATGTTCAAATAAAAAGTGAAATGGACAAAGGAGTTGATTAAAGAAAAAATTAGCGAATTGAGCTAAAATGACCAGATTGAGTTGGAATCGATTAGAAATGGACGCATATGCGTTAAACAGGTATGGAATGAAGTATATGAAGATTATAATACGAGTGTCTGAGATAAAGGTACACGTTTAAATTCCATACGAGATTTTATGCGCCGAATCTGCAAGCCGCTTGGCTTTTTGATTTTCTTTTTGAATGGAAAGGGCCCAGAGAGGCGTTTTGTAGTTGTACCGAGTGACCCATACAAAGGAGGTTATGGAGAAATTTTCCAGAAATTTAAGGATTTAGAATATTTTAAGAAAATTGGAAAACTAGAAATCAAAGTATCGATATGTATAGAATTCGACAAGGAAACGAAATTAAAAATATAAAATTATAAACAAAAAGAAAATTTATAATTATATCTGGTAAAATTATAAAGAGAAACATATACGAGTTTAAAAATGAAAAATTGGTTTTTATGATGTTGATTATTCGAGGTAGGTGGTCTTGTCCGTTTTGAAGTTAAGGATGTTTTCAGTCAAGGTCTGAGAGGTAGTTATACCCCAACTTGATTTATTTCATTTTTAATCAATAAATAGCAAGATCCAGTCTCGAAGAGAAATATTTGAATAAGAGTTAGTTGAATGCAGTATCTTGGGTTGTTTGCAATGATGTTTTACAGAACAATCGATTTAACCCAAGTAAGTGAAATTTTGGAAATATAAAGATAAATATTTCCTAAGTATTGAAATAAATGGATGGTCATGAAAGAGATAAGTAATTGGAATGTTTCCCAATTTTAAATAGAACATATTTTCTCAGTATAGAAAATAAAAGAAGGCGATATATGGAATCTTTTTTCCAAATAGTATAAGCGGCCAAGATGATTATCGGAAATATCGTGTTAACGAATATGGACAAGTGTTTTAATTAATTAAATATTAATTAAAAGGCCCAATTATTTGTTTGATACTTTGAATGAATGTTTGTTTTTCTTCGATAGTTAAATAACTGACTATCGAAGTGTTTGCCAATATCGTTGTCAATATGGAGAGACCTGTTGGATTATTATCCGAGAACCACTCCGTTTTGGCAGTATCATTGCGAATCAGGTTATATGAAGATACCTGGAGATGGAGTAGAGTGCAAGGGCTTTTTCTATTAATGGAAATTGTGCTTTCGGTTTCATTCAATCCCAGAACGAATGTATATGGACGAATGTCTGACAGAGTATTTCCAATGATCGCACATGTTGTTCTATACAAATATATATGATGGCAGAGAATTTATTCTCTTAGCATAATATCCAGAATATATTTGTGCAAATAAATTAGTGACTGACGGATCTAACAATGTGGCATTCAAAGTGATTGTGCTATCAATGAAATGTAAGTAATCGTAGCCTCAGGCCTCAACAACCGAGAGATGGTATAAAATCGAGTAGGTCGCATGCTAAGTGGGTAGCTCCTAATTAGGGTGTATTGTCACCTGATCTAGAGAAATTTCATTTACTTCTTTAACCTATTTCGATGTTGTCCCTTTCGGGAAAGGGTTGTTCATCCCAACCGTTGGTGATAATACATTCGGTTCACTCAAGCGAAATGAGTGATCGGTCTGGGTTGGAAGATGTTCTTGTTGAACCCGGTGTATTCCCCTCTAGAGATACACTGTTGGACAGTGGTCCAATACCTTGACAGTTGGAATCCATTACCCAATAAGCGCCCAGAGATTTTAATTATATATTATGTATGTGGAACGTGAGAAGAAAGCATTCTGCTAGATGATTATTTAGTTGTGGTTGACAGACACTATTATAATATTAAAAGAGTTTTGATATAAAGATTATCGTTTCTTTCAAAAGGATTTTGAAAGTTTAATTAAGTGTTTTGGATCCTCATAAGGGAAAAACCCGTTCCGTGTTATATGGCGTAGTCTTATAAGATATCAGTTATTTTCTCAAACTGTTTTAAATTGTTTACTCATACCAGTCCCATGACCGACCCAGAGTTTATTTTGTTTTGTTTTACCTAAACTCTTGGGTGCCCAAATTTGTATGGGCAGTCAAGTAGTTCGGGATTTTACAGATCTATCTAAAGGAGTTTGTAGTAGGAGGCTTCAGTGTTAGATATATAGTTTTTTATTTCAAATATGTTGTAAGTGTTGTACTCTAATAAATGTATGTTATACAGTAAAAATTTTGTATTTCAAAAGTTATGATATGTTACATTTTGTTCCGCGGCGATGTGATATTCTATGTTGTTATTTCTGTTCTTCTTCTACCTTTTTCTTCTTAAAAAATGATTCGTATTTCTATGATATTTGGGTTGGACGTGTGATGTATGTAGTTAACTCAGATAGTACGGGTTGGCTGGCCATTACACGCTTTACAAAACGATAATGTGTCAATTGTTAGTCCAACTTGAACCGATCAAAAACACAATACGAAACATTATATAAAATATACAAATACGCTCTCTCATATATATACTCAATCTAGATTTAGGGTATTACTATTCAAAACTCTATCGAGTTACATCAAAGAGCCAAGGTTATTCCTAAAACATTGCTCTAATACCAACTGTAGCATCCCAGAAATTGACAATTGAATCTTGGCACTAACCCATCTGTTGTCCAAAACTCAAGTACTGGAAACCCCAGAAAGCTAATAAAAAGAAATTAGAGGGCGAGATAAGACATAAAGAAAGTTAGAATAGAAGAATAAGAAGAACCATTACCACACAGAGTCTCACATCGCAGAGGAACAAAATATAATATATACATAAACTTTATAGAGAGATTTAAAATAAAAAGTTACAATCATCAGAGCACATCAATACATCGGGACAGTTATAGTAATCTGTCCTCATTTACATCACATAGCGGAATAATACTAGATAATATCATATGTTTGAACACCTTCACCTCGTCAATGGACTTCATTACATCCAATAACCTGAACTTGTACAACCCGGTCTAACCCGAGCATTACAAACATCAGGTCAGTCTGATGAACCAGAGTGAGAAAAACTGGCAAAGTTTTAAGGGGAATCATCCAACTTGATTTTGAAGTTCAAAATATTTTCGAAAGAAAAGGATTATCTAAGACTAAATCCACACATAAATATGGACGGTTTTTATCTTATGATAACCCAAAACATATTGAAATCATATATATATTCTGATATTATAATAGTGTCTAAATACATGTAAATATCAATCTAGCAAAATGCTTGCGTCTCACTCTATACACATATATATACAATCAAAACCGCAGGCGCTTATTGGAGATTGGATTTTGACTATGACAAGGTATGGGACCACCTGCTGATAGTCTATCTCTAGAGGGGAATACACTAGGTTCAACAAGAACGTCTTGCAACCCGGCGCACACATGACCGACCGCTCATTTCGCTTGAGTGTATCGAATGTATATCACCAACGGTTGGGCTCAAACCACCATTTCCCGAAAAGGGACAGAATCGAAATAGATTAAAGAAGAAAATGGAATTTCTCTAGATATGTGATTATACACTGTAACACGCCACCTCTATTAAGGTCACTCACAAAGGGAATGCCTTAACTTTAGTGGAGCGTTTTAGTAGACAGAACAGAAATTTACAAGACAGATAAACAATACTTGAAAAATTATAACTTTATTACAGCGGAAAAACAGAAATCAATTTGGTTACATCTTTCCCAAAAACTCAAGTACTTAAATATCAGCCTTGTTCAGAAAATCATCAGAGTACAAAACTTTAAAATCATAATACCACAGAAGCTGCCATAAGGAGTCAAGCCATACTTTAAGCACTCTAAGTACTTCAAGTAGAAGAAATTTGGATCAAGCTAAAGTGTTCCATCCTTGGAAAACCTGGGGGGAAACAGAAGAAAAGGGGCGAAAACAAGCAAGGTCAGACATAAAGTCTGGCAAATCCAGTGACTTTCAGCATATGAACAGATAACAATAATCATGGCATGCAAATAAAACTGGATGAGAGATAACAGTAACAGGAGCAGCAGATGTACTTAGGTTAAACAGAAAGAACAGAATAATATTACTTTTCATTTCTCTACACTAATACTAGTATAACAGGATTAGGTGTCACCCTAATGTCTAAACTGAAGCAGAAACAGGAACAGAATAATTTCCACAGAAACAGAAGGCTAATAATGGGCCTTACCACCCGAACAGAAACAGACAGAAACAGAATTTTAATAATGGGCCTTTACTACCCGAACAGAAATAGACAGAAACAGAATGTTAATAAAGGGCCTTTACCACCCGAACAGAAACAGATTACTCCCTACGGAAACAGAATGTAGAATTAGGTGTACACTAGTAAATGGGCCTTTATCACCCGAACAGACGGTATCACGCAGACAGGTGTTGCCACCCAACAGAAACAGACAGTACCAACAGAAACAGACAGAACTAAGTGTACCCTAAAACCCAACCCCAAGCGATCGGCTCCCTAAACATAAATACCCTGTGTCGGCCCCACAGTAGGGTGTATCGCTCCCTAAAGTGACAACCAATTGGCACAGACCTATTTACAGATGTCACGGCGTCTTACATCCACAGAGGCAGGCCGGGATCCATGCACGCACATGACCCGGTTGGAACGCATCATCAACACCCCTCGCCATTATCAGAATGAACCACTTATAATTAGTTCAGTAAGCGTGCCCGGACCCTACCTACTGTTGGGTCAAAGTTTTGATACCAGAAAGGGTTACTGACTAATATGGGTCCCAAATAATAGATGACACAAGTAATTTCCCTCCTAACCTTGTGTCCCCAGACTAACAGATTTCAAATTAACTTGTTTACAAGTTCAGACATATAGAATTTAGATCAACCAGTTCACAGATTAGACAAGTTTCCAGACCAACGGATCAGATATACGGATTTAACAGACTTATAGTTTAACCGGTTACAGATTAACAGACTTACAGATTAACCGATTACAGATCAACAGACTTACAGATTGTCTAACTTTGTATTGGGCCTACAGATTCATGAAACGGGTTTATTAATTTCATCAGTCTAGTTGGTTTAACCCTATCCACCCAACACGTTTTAGACATCATATTTATCCCAGATTTTAATTAATTAAATATTAATGCCCAAACCTCTCACATTAGACTGACAGTTTGCGGCTACTGGTTAGGCCGGTTGGTTCCGGGCAGGTTTCTACCACAAACTGAGTCTAACCTCGGGTTTCAAGCACGTTATGACTAACTTCTCACATTAGAACCTATTGTTTGCGGCCACTGGATGTGTCGGGCAGTTCCGGGCAGAATTACGCCACAAACTCATTCTAACCTCGAGTTAGCCATGTTTATCTTTGCGGCAAATTAATTAATAATTTACCATTTATGCCCGTGCCTAATATACATATCAATTATTCATAACTATATCCAATTCAGATTATGTCAGACTAAATATATCTACTCAACAGATATAGCATATAACAGATTTCGCAGATTAGGCAACTTAACGGATTTAGCAGATTAAGCAATTTAGCAGATTTAATTTATAACAGATTAGGCATTTTCAGCAGACTTAGCAGATGATAGATTTAGTAGATGAACAGATCTAACAGATTAGGCAATATAGCAGAACTAGCAAATTAGGAAATATAACAGAACTGCATAAGCATCAAATGTAGATAATCAATGCTCACACAGTCTGTCGACCAATCGATCGACATACAATTAAATAATTGGGATTAGTGTACGCCAAATATCATCCCAACACCCGTGTGGGGTTTCAAATCAACAAACACATATTTTTATTCGTGCAGTTGGGCGATGTGTAAAATTTATCATCCCAATCAATATCAGTCAAATCAGTGTATATAAACAAATCGGTCGATTTGTTTATAAATATTTATTTACTCACATTCACGTTAAAAATTATATTTTTAACGATATTATATTTATTTCAACTATCCACATTTATTATCGATTTCACATCAACAATACAAACAAATTTTCACAACACATCAATCAAACAAACAAGCCATCCATGGTCTGTGGATGACGGGTGTCTGGTGCTGCTAAGCACCGTCTGCATCCTAGTATATATATAACTAGAAAAAGAAATTTAGAGTGAGAAGTTCTCACCAATAGCTAATCCAAACGCCACGACTCTTCTTATATGTAGAAAATTTGTCGTTCTTGCCTTTCTTCACTTTTGTTGCCCGTATTCTCTACATATGTAAAAATCGAATTTTTACTTTACTATTCAATATATAAAAATCCAATTTTTACATCGCTACTATATAGATAAAAATTCTATTTTTACATTGCTGCTATATATATAAAAATTCTATTTTTACATTGCTACTATATAGATAAAATACTATTTTTACATTGCTACTATATAGTTAAAAATTCTATTTTTACATTGCTACTATATAGATAAAAATTCTATTTTTACATCGCTACTATATAGATAAAAATTCAATTTTTACATCGCTACTATATAGATAAAAATTCTATTTTTATCATGCTATTCTATATAAAAAGATTTCGCCTTTTCAAATATAAAGATTTCATCATTATAAAAACCACATCTTTCCTACTTCAAAGATGTAATCTTGTCGTCGTTTCATTATAAAAATCATTTCTTTATCTCTTCCATGAATTAAAAATCGAATTTTTCTTCTTTCCAAAATATAAAAATCATATTTTTATATTTTCTATAATGTAAAAATTATAGTTTTAAACCTTTGCAATTGATTACATAGAAAAATAAACAAAAAAGAAATAAATTAAATCAATCGAAGGACTTACAGCGAAGGGTTTGGGCTTGGAGGGATTTCCAGTCGAAGGGGGACCCACCGGAGGTGCTGACGGGGCGGGAAAGGTGGTAGGGGGCGCGGTGTACATCAGGGTGGCGGTGGAGGTGTTGGAGCGTCGGGGAGGGGAGCTGGGGTGTGCGGCCGACGGTGGGTGGCATGGTGGGGGTCAGGCGACGTTCGATTTGGAGGGAAAGGGGAACGAGGAGTAGCAGGGGGTCGGGTTCGAAGAGGAGGAGGGCGGTGGTCCTCCTGGGAGGCGGCGCCTGAGGCGCGACGGCCTCGCTGGCCGTGGCGGCGGCGAATCGCCCCCCACCCCGTCACTTTTCTCTCTTTTTTTTATTTGACTGTGAAGGGAGAGATTTATATAATTATATATATTATTTTATTATTTTTAATTTCAAAAAGGTACTTTTTATTTTGACCTCGAAACGGGACCCACCGCCTGTCGTCCATAGCTAATTACCCCCATTCCGAACACAATGGGATATGTATCGTAGGCTGATTCGATCATTTCGATCAGTTTTCGTCAAAATCAACATATAACTCTATATATTGAATTTGAACGCGCATTCCAATTTACCGGGGCCACATACTAACTCTAAAAATTCCCGAAAAATATTTTATAGCTTCGTATTGACAATACGGTCCTAACAAAACTAGTTTCGTCGAATTCTGAGGCCGTTGGAAAAATGGCCATTTTCTAGTCGATTAAAATCAACTGAAACTGGTCAAACACGTTTTCTTTTGCCACGCTCACATATTGATTCGAAAAATTATGAAATTTGGAATCTAACAATAATTTGACATCATGGATCCAACAAAAGTGGTTTCGTTGAAATCTGAGGTCGTTTGCAAAATCTCCATTTTTAAGGGCCTGAATTCCATAACGACTATTCAGAATTTTCATCTGGACATAACTTTTGAGTCCCATTATGAAATCTCAATTTTTCGGATTCGTTGGAAAGATATTCTCAATTAGATCCTATTATTTTTGGTTTCACTAAAATCCGGATTGTTTTGCACCCGGCACATTCAATTGAAGTTTGAAATCGAACTACCGCGCCATTTTCAATTCTATTTATAATTATATATAATTATTTATATTCTAACGACGACGTATATAATATATACGTTCGAATTCTATTCAAAATAAATTTCTCGTCGATATTATTTAAAATATTCATTTTAAATATTCAAAATTCGCTAAAATTGCCAAAATAAAAATTTTAAACTGGACCAGATTTTCCGGGTTGTTACAATCTCCCCCACTTAAAACTTTTCATCCCCAAAATGGAACAAAGTCGAAAGTTGTTTGATTAATCATCTCTACGTTCGATCTGGCTTCCATTCTCCAACTTTTCAGTTTCTGAGAATTTTCAAATTCTTAAAAAATTTGGTTAACACCCTAAATTTTCGAAAAATTTAGCCATAACCTCCCCTGCACCGGGAGCCACGGGAAAATCCCGAAATTGCCATATAGGCCTTCTGATCTAAAAAAGAAAAAGAAAAAGCCAAGCGGCTAGCCAATAGGCTCATAAAATCATCATCACCCAAACAAAACAGTAAATTATAGTAAATATGTACCTATTTGTCGGGCAAACAAATTTTATTCTCTGCTCTAGCCTCCTTGCTATGACCTGTTCAATGTAAGTACTTGTATATGCAAGCAAATGTGACCAATTTTCAATACAATTCAATATTCTATTCAGTTAGGCTAAATGGTTCAAAATTGTCAAACAAATAAACAAACAACACAAACATCAATCAATTAGTGGATTAACGTTTCAAATTCATAATTTTGATACATATGTACAGAAAATCATGTTTTTGATGCCAATTCACAACAATGTATTCTAGCTATATAAGTTTTGGTTCTCACACCAGTCTAATGGAAATATATAGATATCACACCTTCGTCACTCGAAAATAAATACTGGTAACGCTGCAGCATTATCAGAACCATCCCCGGGCAACTGGAGTGTGATCCTATATCTATCTAGTATATTAAAACTTCGAATATACGTTCATGACGCGTATACGCGAAATCTTTATATACTCGATTGTCCATATTCAAAATAAATAAATATTCAAATACGTATAAAGCGATTTAAATTTTCAAAACAAAATTATTTTCATTTGGAAAATATACTCTTCACACTCGTTCTAGGATACTACTGATTCCATCTCTAACGAGTCATTCTAATTGGATATTACTAATCCAATATCTGATGAATTCTTTCGTATGGTTCTAATGTGTCTTGTTCTCGAGCTCTGTAAACCAAAGCTCTGATACCAACTGAGACGACCCAAACTTCCCTGGTAAGGAAAGCCCGGATTGAGATGAGAAGAACACACATCGGAACGCACACGGAAGAACATTTCATTATTATTACAACAATTCCATTAGATACAAGAATATACAGAGTATAAATGAATAAATTACATTCGATAAACATCAGAGATTACAATAAATTACATAGCAGCGGAAAAATATACAAAACACAACTGAAAGTGATACACGGATACAGAGCTTTCCGAGCATTGTTCCAGCTGTAAATCAAGATCCTGTGAATATAAATTTGCAAAACCAAAACTACTAGCTGCCCATGTGGAAAATAGGGGCACCCAGAGTTTAGGTTAAAACAATAAACTCCAGGTCAGTCATGTGACTAGTGTGAGAACTAAAACAGTTATTAATATTGGTTTTAAAGCTAGGTAAATCAAGGGACCACGCCGTATAACATGGAACGAGTTTCCTCCCAAGAATACCAATGCATAGAACAAACAGCGCAATGCTAAATAAAGAAAAATGAAGCTGTTATAAGACCCAGGTCCCATCACACAATGCAACGCAAGACGGAGGATAGGGTTTTTACCTTATAACAGCCAAAGCATGCTTGATACGTTTAAAACACATTATTTGATACTATTATAGGTGTATAGTGTCAAAACAATTCAAATCATAAATATCAATCATAGGCGGCATAGCTACCATCTACTATGTCGCTATACTAGGCTCTACAAATAAAACCGAAACATACGTATTGGAAATTGGATTCCATCATGAGTCGAGGCAAGGGGCAAGCTCCTCTCCGCGTTCGAGACACTCTAGCAAATGTCCCAGGACCCCACTTTGATCCTTGGAATCGGCTGGGCCGGTCCTCTCTTACTTTTGAGGATTGGCAATTCCTGAACACAAGTTTCCTGGTCCTTACAGACCTATATCTGAGGCGCCTCGCATTCCAACAACCACACAGGTGAAAAGTATATAAATGTCAGGGCTGGTAGGTTACTGACACCACCCTAGCTAGAAAGAAACGTCGTGCTCTCCCAGCGGTCCGTCTCCCGTTTTTGACTCATACCGAGGTGTGAGACTCGCGAATTCACGTTATACACAAAGCTACGCCACACAGGCCGTGCTTTGATCATCATCCACAAGACTTTGCTTTTCAACAGAAGCCCTGATCAATTGCCACTTACGCGTTCCACACTGGCAATTCACTCCATGTGACTGATGTCCATCGATATACAACCTCTGAGCTCGTACGTCTCAGAGAAGGGCGTTAAGCAAGATAATAAATTCTCTGCCGCCAAACAGATGTATATTTAATAGAGATCAATCAACACAGAATAAAATCCAATGTCAGACACACAATCCATTTACAAGTTCGTTCTGGGTCTGAACGAAACCGGAGGCACTTTCCTCGCATATCCATTCATCTCCAAGTACGTCTGGAAGATCACCAACTGATTCCCTCATCTTGGGTGTACAGCCCAATCAAGATCATCAGTAATCACCCAAACAATGTGAAGACTTCCGGTCTTCAACCGCCGTCTTCATCTTCGACATCTCGTCGAATCGGTTATTCAGAATGGGTATAAATCCGGCCTTTCCGAATAACCCACGTATATGATAAACAAATGTTACCCAAACACAACAAACGCCTCATTCCAATTCAGAATATTCTTTTATTCACAAAATCACATTCTTAGGGGAAGGTTCCCATTAATTTTATCCAAGATAAATTCTTCTAAATTTATTCTTTAATCTTCCTTTGGATATCATTTCAAACTAGTCGGGATTAGCGAACCACACCGAAGTAATTATTTATTTTATTTCCCAATCCCAACCTATATATCCCATGGAGAAAACTGGTAATGCTCCATATCTAACACCACAGTGTCATCGGTAAAATTAATTACCAAAGCGATAGTTAAATCTAATTAAAGATTTAACTATCGCTTTGGATCAAAACTGGTGATACTCCACTCTCGATCACTTTTCAGATTTGATAATTTAAATTATCAATTCACATTTTAATCTAATTAAAGATTCATTCAAACTCCACTTAGTTTTAATCTTTTCAAAAATCAATATCCTGCCTTTAATTGGGTTAAAGAACCAATGTCATCCAAAACACGATTCACGACAAACCCAAATCACATTTGATATTAAATACAAGGATCTGAATAGAAAATATACCGGCTTATATTCAATATCAAATTCTGAAACCAACAAATATCGTATTGGAAATAACGATATAAAATATATCTTTCAAATTTCCATAACAATATCTGTATAGACACGAAATCCAATATCAAAATATTCCGAAGATAATTTCGATTCAACTCCAGTCCAATCCACGTATTGGGAATATTGATTATTTTTAAAATCACTTTCAAATTCAATTTATTTATTTCAAAAATAAATTGATTTTAATTCTAGTTCAAAACTAGTTCATTTCGATAAAAATCAATTTTTATCTTATCAAATATAGAATTTTTCAGCCTAATTTTTCCCAAATCATTTCTTATGATTTAACACAAATTATTAATATTTTTAATAATTTTATCAAGGCCCATACAGTCGATTTCCATCAACGGCCATCGAACTGCACTTACAGCGACCTTTTCCAAATTTGATTTGGACATAATTCCAAATCCAACAGTTAGATTTCATATTTCTAATATTCATTCGAAATCTCTTTTCGATACGAACCCAACATTTCCGGTTTCAGGAGAATCTGACGGTCGGATCTCCTATAATGTCAATTCGAAGTCAATGGTCGAAATTCACGAACTACCGCGGCGCGGCGCATTCTATTCAGGCCATTATATATATATTTTATATATATTATATATATTTCGTCGATTTCCTTTTAAAACGAATTTTATAAATAGTTCTAAATTCGTTTCAAAAACAATTTCAACTTCGTCTTCAATTTCAAATCGATTTGATTTCAATTCAATTCGAATTCATTTCAATTTTATTTAATTCGAATTCAAATTCGTTTCAATTCAATTCAAATTCTAATTCGTTTCAATTCAATTCAATTTGAATTTACCTTCTATTTAATTCAATTCGAATTCATTTCAAATTGATTTCAATTCAATTTCAGTTCGTTTTAAATTTTATTCAAAACGATTTCAATTCGTTTTTAATTCAATTTCAATTTAATTCAATTTGAATTCATTTCTATTTAATTCGAATTCAAATTCACTTTCTATTCAATTCAAATCGAATTCATTTTCTATTCAATTCGAATTCATTTCAAATTGATTCAATAAAATTTCAATTTGAATTTTAATCTAATTTAATTTGAATTTCATTTCAAAATATTAAATTTTGAAATCACTTTTCAATATTCATTATAAAACGAATAAAATCGATATAAATATTGTTCACGTCAAAATAGCGCATCTCTAATCAACACGGCTTTATATTTTTCAAAAACTTCTTTATTCTATTCTACAAATGAATATTTATTCTATTCAACACATGAATCTATATTTCTTCTATTCAACACATGAATCTATATTTCTTTCAACACACGACTATTTTTGTTATGTAAAATATTTTATAAAATTATGGTATCTATCGTTTGATTTTTAATTAGACTCCACCGTGAAGTAGATTCTAATTGTAAATATGATAAAGATGTAAATTTTATTGTATAAAATATTTCACTCAACACATCTATAGTTTCAACTCATGAACATCGTCAACACATGACTATTTTTATATTCAACACATGAATTTTCTTTTATAACATTCATTATTTTCCCGATTGGAATGAGGCCCAATCAATTACCATATAACGTTAATTATATGGATTCCATACAACACATGTATATAAAAGCAATGATAAACAATCAACCATCATCCAAGGTGCACCACACAACTGCATAAGCATCAAATGTAGATAATCAATGCTCACACAGTCTGTCGACCAATCGATCGACATACAATTAAATAATTGGGATTAGTGTACGCCAAATATCATCCCAACACCCGTGTGGGGTTTCAAATCAACAAACACATATTTTTATTCGTGCAGTTGGGCGATGTGTAAAATTTATCATCCCAATCAATATCAGTCAAATCAGTGTATATAAACAAATCAGTCGATTTGTTTATAAATATTTATTTACTCACATTCACGTAAAAAGTTATATTTTTAACGATATTATACTTATTTCAACTATCCACATTTATTATCGATTTCACATCAATAATACAAACAAATTTTCACAACACATCAATCAAACAAACAAGCCATCCATGGTCTGTGGATGACGGGTGTCGGGTGCTGCTAAGCACCGTCTGCATCCTAGTATATATATATATAACTAGAAAAAGAAATTTAGAGTGAGAAGTTACCACCAATAGCTAATCCAAACGCCACGACTCTTCTTATATGTAGAAAATCTGTCGTTCTTGCCTTTCTTCACTTTCGTTGCCCGAATTCTCTACATATGTAAAAATCGAATTTTTACTTTACTATTCAATATAGTAAAGTAAAAATCGAATTTTTACTTTACTATTCAATATATAAAAATCCTATTTTTACATCGCTACTATATAGATAAAAATTCTATTTTTACATTGCTACTATATAGATAAAAATTCTATTTTTACATTGCTACTATATAGATAAAATTCTATTTTTACATTGCTACTCTATAGATAAAAATTCTATTTTTACATTGCTACTATATAGATAAAAATTCTATTTTTACATCGCTACTATATAGATAAAAATTCTATTTTTACATCGTTACTATATAGATAAAAATTCTATTTTTACATCGTTACTATATAGATAAAAATTCTATTTTTATCATGCTATTCTATATAAAAAGATTTCGCCTTTTCAAATATAAAGATTTCATCATTATAAAAATCACATCTTTCCTACTTCAAAGATGTAATCTTTTTGCCGTTTCATTATAAAAATCATTTCTTTATCTCTTCCATGAATTAAAAATCGAACTTTTCTTCCTTCCAAAATATAAAAATCATATTTTTATTCTATAATGTAAAAATTATAGTTTTAAACCTTTGCAATTGATTACATAGAAAAATAAACAAAAAAGAAATAAATTAAACCAATCGAAGGACTTACAGCGAAGGGTTTGGGCTTGGAGGGATTTCCAGTCGAAGGGGGACCCACCGGAGGTGCTGATAGGGGCGGGAAAGGTGGTAGGGGGCGCGGTGTACATCAGGGTGGCGGTGGAGGTGTTGGAGCGTCGGGAATGGGAGCTGGGGTGTGCGGCCGACGGTGGGTGACGTAGTGGGGGTCAGGAGACGTTCGATTTGGAGGGAAAAGGGAACAAGGAGTAGCAGGGGGTCGGGTTCGAAGCGGAGGAGGGCGGTGGTCCTCCTGGGTGGCGGCGCGTGAGGCGCGGCGGCCTCGTTGGCCGTGGCGGCGGCGAATCGCCCCCCACCCCGTCGCTTTTCTCTCTTTTTTTTTTATTTTATTTGACTGTGAAGGGAGAGATTTATATAATTATATGTATTATTTTATTATTTTTAATTTCAAAAAGGTACTTTTTATTTCAACCTCGAAACGGGACCCACCGCCTGTCGTCCATAGCTAATTACCCCCATTCGGAACACAATGGGATATGTATCGTAGGCTGATTCGATCATTTCGATCAGTTTTCGTCAAAATCAACATATAACTCTATATATTGAATTTGAACGCGCATTCCAATTTACCGGGGCCACATACTAACTCTAAAAATTCCCGAAAAATATTTTATAGCTTCGTATTGATGATACGGTCCTAACAAAACTAGTTTCGTCGAATTCTGAGACCGTTGGAAAAATGGCCATTTTCCAGTCGATTAAAATCAACTAAAACTGGTCAAACACGTTTTCTTTTGCCACGCTCACATATTGATTCGAAAAATTATGAAATTTGGAATCTAACAATAATTTGACATCACGGATCCAACAAAAGTGGTTTCGTTGAAATCCGAGGTCGTTTGCAATGTCTCCATTTTTAAGGGCCTGAATTCCATAGCGAATATTCAGAATTTTCAACTGGACATAATTTTTTATTCCCGTTATGAAATCTCAATTTTTCGGATTCGTTGGAAATATATTCTCAATTAGATCCTATTATTTTTGGTTTCACTAAAATCCGGATTGTTTTGCACCCGGCATATTCAATTGAAGTTTGAAATCGAATTATCGAACTACCGCGCCATTTTCAATTCTATTTATAATTATATATAATATTTATATTCTAACGACGACGTATATAATATATACGTTAGAATTCTATTCAAAATAAATTTCTCGTTGATATTATTTAAAATAATTCATTTTAAATATTCAAAATTCGCTAAAATTGCCAAAATAAAAATTTTAAACTGGCCCAGATTTTCCGGGTTGTTACAATTTTTTTCATTTCCCGGTTGATGAGGCGTAAGGTTTAAATTACCTTTTTCTAATAGCACACCACCATTAACTTTGAATGCAACATTGTTAGATCCGCCAAATCACTAATTGACGTCCACAAAAATGTTCTGGGTGTTAACGCCACCAACAAGAGCACATTTGTAAAAATCAATGTACGTGACTCTTAAGAAATACTCTATCAGACATTCGTCCCGCTAGTTATCCAGGAACAGGATGATTCGAAGGAACCCTGCTACCACATCCTATGAATACCCTATAGATCGATAGTGACTAGTCTTGCAATCTGTAGATGTCAATTATGACAAAATCATTATCGAATATATATATCTATAGGGATCAGCTAGAGAAATTCAACAATAGTTCTTTTGCTTATGAAGATTTACGGTCTTCAATTGCTCCATCTCGAATAGCATCAAATATTCTCTTCGTTTACGCATTTGTTGGTCGGAATGGTTTTCGAATATAAATCCGATCCCGGTCTTTCCATACCAACAACGCTTTAGATATGATTTTGATAGTCTGTTATTTAACTATCAAAATAAATAATCATAAAAATAAATAAATCCATTGGTTTATTATACAGTGCCACTTGGCCATTAAAAACACTATATCAGTTTTAATATATTATTCTTCTTATATCATTTCATTTATATACTTGGAAAAATGTCTTACAATCATATCCAAATTTCCCATTAACTATGATGTGACGGCCCGCCCCGCACCAGCCGACATTTCAATGGAAGTTTGTTGTGTCTATGTCCAACCAGCACGGGGCGGTCGCCAAAGAAAGGAAAAAAGGGAATTTGAACTAGCAAGGAACCTGTAGAATGTCTCACATCGCATGGAATAAAATATAATAATAACATACTTGACGAAAAATGAGGCGAGACAGTGCATAAGCTGAAAACTAAACCATTATAGCAGCGGAAAATCTAAATACAGCTTATGTTCCACATCATCGTTATTACAACTTTAAAAACTGTCTCTAAAAAAAATAAGGAATGTACACTACTAATGCCCAAAGAAGTGACCAGGAGCGACACAGGGAGAATATGTAAAATAGTACGTGTAAGCCTCCCGCTCGTCTTCGGACAACTACTCGTGCACAACCAGCTAACCTGTCTCTAGTCTGCCCATTTAAGAGCACCAGAGTAATAAGAAGAGACATAAAACTCTGGGTTAGACAAAAGTCTAGTATGAGCGATAAGCAGCAAAACAGAACAATAACAGATATATTAAACCATACCTGAACCTGGACCTGCAACCAACGAGTTAGCACAACAAGATGTACAATACTCTAAGGTGACACTAACATATGGTGTAAAGATACGGGAGTGGGGATGTGCATGTCATAGTGATGTCAAACAATCAAGCATAGCAACCATCCTCACATCTCTCACTCAGTGCGTAAAGCATATGATATCCACCGCTTTGATCACCCATATCCTTGCTATGATCACTCTGCCCCATGGAGTCATGGCGACTCCACTGCACTAATCCATAGCCGCTAGTCCTGGCTATGTCCACTATGCCCCATGAAGTCATAACCACTCCATTGCACTGGATCATAGCCATGCTACAATCACTTTGCCCCCATGGAGTAATAACTACCCCACTGCACTGATCCGTAGCCTAACAATCGTCTCTCGGTGATGAATCAAAGCTATGGACGTTGACAACTCCTTAGCACATGTCCCGCAGCAAAGCCCAACTCATGAAGTTATCTCGTTGGTTCCCAACTGGATCTTGAATTCTACTTCCCATTTGAACTACCTTTGCATCTTGGGTTTTGGTCTCCTCCGGATCGGTTCAGTATTTTCTCTTCACCTTGTCTCGGATCGATTCATGAGTCATGTGTTCCCCAGTTCGGTTCGGTCTCCTTCCGCTCGTGATCAAGCTCCAGTTCGTGGTCCACGTCCCCTGGCGGTTTGGTTCGTGACTCTACTCCAGCTCGTGCTCATCTGGTCGGCTCATGGGAGGCTCCCTGTTCGAATCGGTTCGCGACCAAGCTCTGATTCAGGTTGGGGCTTCAGATGTGAACTATTCGCGAGCTCCTGGTTGGATCGGGATCTCTAAGCAGTTCGGGGTCGATGATCTAGCTCGTGGTGCAGTAGTTCGTAGGAACGATTCGTGGTGCAGCAGCTTGGAGAAGCGGTTCGTGGGCGGGCTACACGATCAGGTCGGTTCGGGTAGGGACGATCCGATCAGGCTCCTGCATACTTTTCCTGCAACTTCCAGCGACTGTTTTTACACCACACGACGACATTTTAGACCATTTTAATTGTTATAAACAATCACAAAGCATACCATACAGTCATAGCAACATGTATAATCAATCACAAACGCCAAAACAACAATTTGATATGTTAAAACGGATCAAACATGCCCAAAACCCATATTTTCCCCTTAATCTTGTTTAACAATAACTAATGATAGGATTAGCAAAACTTAACCAAATTAACTCAAACTTCAAACAGAGATCTAAAATAATATTTAAGAATTTCTAAACATTTTTCCAAATTTTTAACATGCATAATTTCGTTAATTAACACTAATCACCCTAGTTAGCTGTAATTAGTGTAAAAAAATGCTAATCACTCACCTTTGCCACAATTAAAACTTTCAGAACTGAAACTCCTCTGATTTGGGCGAATACCAATGTCTAACAGTAGCTCTAACTCTGAAATGGTGCCATTTCTCCTTGATTTGATGTTGCTAAGCTTAATCCTTGATTAGAGAGCGATTTGGGATGAAATTAGAAGGTGGAGGCCATTGTTAGGTTTTCTAAGAGGTAAATGGCGACTAGAAAACTGAAATAAAATGAAAACCTAATTCATTTCAGCCTCCCAATAACCCTAATCCCGAAATGGGTTATGGGCCCATTCACTAATCACCTCATTTGGCCCGGTTAAATAGTTTCTCACCTTCTAAACCTTATTTCAGCCATATCTCCCAAACGGTAAGTCCGTTTTTCACATATAACCACTCTAAGGAAAGGTAAACCATCATACGGATCTAATGGAAGTGGTATCAGGTCAAAACTCCTTTCCAATCAAAAATTATGGGCGAAACAAGATCAACTAGGGGCAAAACGGTCATTTAAAAATTGGCAAAAATCATGAATATTGGAAATGAACACAATAGTCATCCCCCAAAATTACATGACCATATGACTTTGTATGTGAAAGAAATAAATATTCTACAATCCCCTAATGCGTAAAATGCGAGTCGTTACATTCTCCACCCCTTAAGAAATTTTGCCCCCAAAATTCCTTAACTAAGAAACAAGTAAAGGATCCCGCATGCCTACCAACTATTCACAACAATCAAACATGCAAAACAACAAACTAGTCTATCCTAGCATGCAGAAAAATAAATTGCGATTAAAATCTTACCAGGCAAAGAGTTCTAGATACGTCTTCCTAATTCTCTCCTTTGTCTCCCAAGTACAGTCATTCTCATTCTTGCCCCCACTGAACTTTGACTATATTCACCGCTTTCCTTCGAAGTTGCTTCGTATCGTGCTCGACACAATGAATCGGCTTGTGGTTCCCAACCGCCTCGGGTTCTACTTCGATATCATCCAACTGATCAGGTGAAATAGTCGCATCGGGGTCGTGCACGAATTCCCTTAACTGGGAAACATGAAATACGTTATGAACTCTTGTCATCTTCTCTGGTAATTCAACTTTATATGCCAAATTCCCAACTTGCTCGAGGATTGGGAATGGACCAACAAATCTTAGTGTTAACTTGCCTCTTCTACCAAATCGTATCACGCTTTTTAATGGAGAAATCTTGACAAACACCAAGTCACCAATGGAGAATTTTAAATCTCTTCTCCTCTTATCAGCATAACTCTTCTGCCTATCTTAGACAGTCTTCATTCATTGTCAGATAACCTTGATCTTATCTGAGGTTTCTCTTATCACATCTGGCCCAAGCACAAACTTCTCATCAGTTTCTAACCAGCATGACGGTGAGTTGCACGGTCTTCCGTACAAAGCTTCATATGGAGCCATACCAATACTGGATTGATAACTATTATTATATGCAAACTCTACTAGATGCAAAATGGTCATCCCATGATCCACCAAAATCGAATATGCAAGCTCTCAAGAGATCTTCTAATACTCGATTCACCCTCTCTGTCTGATCGTCGATTTGATGATGATACGCAGTACTGAGATGTAATTCTGATCCTAACACCTCTTGTAAGCTCTTCCAAAATCCACTAGTGAACAACTCACAATGCCTTTGGGTACTCCATGAAATCTCACTACCCACTTCATATACAGTTCTGCTAATTTAGCTGCTGTTCTATTCGATTTGATTGGTATAAACCTTGTACTCTTAGTCAATCGGTCCACAATCACCCAAACGCTATCATGGCCTGATCTAATCCTTGGCAACCCATCAATGAAATCCATTGAGACTTGTTCCCATTTCCATTCTGGAATTTCTAATGGTTGCAACAAACCACTAGGTTTCTTTTGCTCAGCTTTAACTAGCTAGCAATTCATGCATTAGGATATAAACTTCCCAACGTCTCTTTTCATCCCTTCCCAGTAGTAGGTCTACCTCATATCTCGATACATTTTGTTACCACCAGAATGTATAGTTAGTTTTGAGTGATGACATTCTCTAAGCACTTCATTTATCAATCCATTGACACTAGGCACAACTAGTCTACCATTCTTTCTAAGCCATCCATCTTGATCAAGCCCATACTTATTCATCTCTTCGTCAATTCCCATCTCTAACTTTAAGATGATTTCCAATAGGTTAGGAGCGTCCCTCTGACTGGAACCAATCCGCTCAATCAAAGTGGGTCTGATCATCAAACTTGCAGATACTTCTGGATCCAATTCACACTTTGTTCTGAAATCATACCCAGCGATGTACTCCAGTTGCTTCCATTCCAGAAACATAGCCCCTAAACTGGCGTGTCTTCTACTCAATGCATCAGCTACCGCTTGCCTTTTCCTTGTGTATATACGATATCAAAATCGTAGGAAGCCAAGAATTCTAACCATCTTTGCTGTCGGAGATTTAGATCCTTCCGAGAGAAAAGATACTTTAATGATTTATGATCGGTATACAACTCAAATCTTTCTCCCAAGCGATAATGTCTCCACATCTTCAATGCGAACATGATCGCTGCCAATTCCAAATAATGGGTAGGATATCTTTTCTCATGCAGTTTCAGTTGCCGACTAGCATGAGCTACAACCCTACCTCCTTGCATCAGTACAACACCTAATCCGGTACCACAGGCATCCGTGTATACTATCATCTCTTCATTCCCTTTAGGAATGACAAACACTGGTGCACATGTCAACTTTTCCTTTAGACTCTTAAATGCATTCTCGCTCTTTTTGTCCTAAACAAAAGCTTGATTTTTCTTGGTCAACTGAGTTAACGGTGCCGCTATCTTGGAGAAGTCTTGGATAAACTTACGATAATATCCAGCCAATCCCAAGAAACTTATTACGTCTGTTGCATTTTTGGGCGTAGACCAATCTTGTACCATAGCCATTTACGCGTGGTCCACGAAAATACCATTCTCTGAAACAACATAGCCCAAGAATCTCACTTCCCTCCTCCAGAAGTGACACTTAGAAAACTTTGCTTTGAATCGGTGTTTTCTCAACACCTCCATCACTATCTTCAAATGTTCCTTATGTTCTTCCTCTGTTCTCGAGTAGACAAGTATGTTGTCCATGAACACAAGAATGAACTTATTCAATTGATCTCGAAATACTCTATTCATAAGATCCACAAAATATGTTGGTGCATTGGTCAACCCGAATGACATGACCAACCACTCATAGAATCCAAACGGCATCCGAAAGGCTGTTTTAGCTATACTCTCAGCTTCCAACCTAAGCTGATGAAAACCTAACGCAAGATCCAACTGGGAGAACACTCTCGCGCCACCCAACTGATCAAACAAATCGTCTATCAGCGGTAGGGGATATTTATCCTTCCTCGTTACATTATTCAACTCACGGTAGTCCACACACAATCGAAGCGAACCATCTGCCTTGGTAGAAATCACAACTAGTGCTCCCCACTCGGAGACACTTCTTCGGATAAATCCCTTCTTTAAAAGATCGCTTACTTGAACCCCGAGCTCTCGCTGCTCCCTTGGCGCCATACGACGAGGTGGCATCACCATAGGCCTGGCATCTTTCACTAAATCAATATGAAACTCAATCTCTTGGTGTGGTGGAAGTCCGGTCACTTCCTAGAAGATGTCCGGGTACTGGCCTGCCACGAGCGCATCTGAAAGCTCATCATGCGGGATGTCGAGGGAATTTAGAAAACTAGCCATTACCCCATCACTAGGTAGACCACCAAACACTACCCTCCACCCATCATCCGCTCTAACTGTCACCAAAAAGCCCTCACAGTCTACCATCACCCCGTACCTTTAGAGCCAATCGACTCCCAAAATAATACCAAACCCAGTAAAGCCCAAAACAAAGCAATCACAAACAAACATGCATCCATGACTCGATAAGACCACATTATGACAAATCATGCTAAGGCTAGTCGAACCACCAATTTGGTTTGTCACCGCTAAAGGTTTGTCGACTATCTCGGGTTCCAATCCCAACCTATCTACCAGGTCACTAGATATGAAGGAACAGGAAGCCTCGGTATCAAACAATACTCGAACAGGAACATCATAAACAGAAAGCATACCTTGAATGACGACATTCTTTCCTTTCTCCGCCGTTGTTGGGGCCATTCGACGAAGAAGGAACAACATTAAGAGCATATGCTTTCACAATCTTCTTCTCCTTAGGGGTTTTCGGACATTTATCATTGTGATGTCCCACTTGGCCACAGTTGAAGCACTTCCTGCCCGCTGGCTTTGCTCGACATTCTTTAGCATAATGGCCCTTCTTGCCACAGCTAAACCACTCAACATCTTTCTTACTCTTTTTCTAACCATCCTTAGCTTGGTTCTGCTTCCTCTTATTCTGGGAATTATTCTTGCCTTCACCGCTTGCTTGCGGTTTGGGCTCCTCTGCAGATGCAACCTCAATCTTCAACTTAGGGTATAGACTCTCTAATTTCAAATCTTTCCCTACAACCGATTCAAACATCTCATCGATATGGTTTATAAGCCTTTCCCCCAATTACTGATCTAAGCCTGTTATGAACTTCTCATTCTTCTTCTCGGGAGTTTCAATAAGAGATAATCCATACTTTGATAAAGTATCGAACTCAGCAATATACTCCGAGACTGCCCTACCATTCTGCTTAAGCTCCAGAAATTTCCTAAACAATTCTGACTTCTGGGCAGCTGGGATGAACTTATCGCTAAAGCGGCTCCTAAAATGATCCCAAGTAACTTGGTCCTCAGGGGTAGCTGCCTTAATAGCATTCCACCAATTAATTGCCGTCCGTGCAGCTGACGGGATGCTAGCTTCCTCTTCATCGCATCCTCGATACCCAAGTATGCGAAGATACGCTCACGACTATCCAGCCAATCCTGAACTTCTGTAGCCGATTCCGTTCCGTGGAATGGCTTTCCACTAAGACTAGTGTAATCCTTGCATAGCTTGGCGAAATCGGCCCTAGGCGCCTGCACCACTGCACCACCACCATTTGCAGCATTGGGAACTGCTCCTTACACATTTCTAAGCATCTCCCTCATGAAGTCAGTGAACTTCGTCCTCATATCGGGAGCATTCCCCATTATTAGCTCCTCTATCAGTACCCCTCGTATATCGACTCATCGTTCAATCTGTAAGGAGAAGACGATTAACCATCTCTTTAGTGGTGCCAGTGCAATGCGACTTCATCCTTAAATACACTAATAGTATATATATATATACATATATATATATATATATAACTTTTGAAAATCAAAATATAACTAATACGCGCTCTCATATACGTACTATCTCTCCCTGGTGTCTTTCCCTAGGTTAACTATGCAACCTAGAGTTCTGATACCAAATGTGACGGCCTGCCCTGCACCAGTCGACATTTCAATGAAAGTGCGTTGTGCCAATGTCCAACCAGCACGGGACGGTCGTCAAAGAAAGGAAAGAAGGGAATTTGAACTAGCAAGGAACCTATAGAATGTC
The DNA here is from genome assembly GCA_030737875.1 of Allium sativum. Taxonomy (NCBI): domain Eukaryota; kingdom Viridiplantae; phylum Streptophyta; class Magnoliopsida; order Asparagales; family Amaryllidaceae; genus Allium; species Allium sativum. Next base: position 321,597,027 of record CM060916.1, read on the forward strand.
TCACAGCGCATGGAATAAATTATAATAATAACATACTTGACATAAAACAGGCGAGACAGTGCATAAGCTGAAAAAACTAAACCATCATTGCAGCGGAAAATCCAAATACAGCTTATGTTCCACCTCATTGTTATTACAACTTTTAAAAACTGTCTCTAAAGCAAAATAAGTAAGGTACACTACTAATGCCCAAAGTAGTGACCAGCAACGACATAGGGAGAATATATAGAATAGTACGTGTAAGCCTCCTGCTCATCTCCGAACAGCTACTCGTGCACAACTAGCTAACATGTCTCTAGTCTGCCTGTTCAAGAGCACCCAGAGTAATAAGAATAGACATAAAACTCTGGGCCAGACAAAAGTCTGGTATGAGCGATAAGCAGCAAAACAGAACAATAACAGGTATACTAAACCATACCTGAACCTAGAACTGCAACCAAAGAGTTAGCACAACAAGATGTACAATACTCTAGGGTGACACTAACATATGGTGTAAAGATACGGGGGTGAGGATGTGCATGTCATAGTGATGTCAAACAATCAAGCATAGCAACCATCCTCACATCTCTCACTCAGTACGTAAAGCATACGATATCCACCGCTTTGATCACCCATATCCTTCCTATGGTCACTCTACCGCATGGAGTCATGGCGACTCCACTGCACTAATCCATAGCCGCTAGTGCTTGTAATGTCCACTTTGCCCCATGAAGTCATAACGACTCCATTGCACTGGCTCATAGCCATGCTACTATCACTCTGCCTCATGGATTAATAACTACCCCACTGCACTAATTCGTAGCCTAACAATCGTCTCTCGGTGGTGTATCAAAGCTATGGACGTCGACAACTCCTTAGCACATGTCCCGCAGCAAAGCCCAAGTCATGAAGTTAACTCATTGGTTCCCAACTGGATCCAGAGTTCTACTTCCCATTTGGACTACCTTTGCATCTCGGGTTTTGGTCTCCTCCGGATTTGTAACACCCCGTATTTTTTGGGAAATACGTTAAGTAACAAATCAGAGAATAATTAAATTATAACAAAGTAATTAAGGAAATAATTAACCAACTTAACATGTTAACAAGACAAGAAGGGTGGGGTTAAGTAATTGAGAAAACACTTAGCCAATTCAACATGTTAACTAGACAAGTTTGATAGGGGTTAAGTTAATTTGGACACTTAAACAACTTAACATGTTAACAAGGCAAGATTTGTGGGGGTTAAGTAACTAAGGAAACACTTAACCATTGTAACATGTAAACTAGACAATTGGGTAAGGTTAAGTAAATGTTTAACCGTTATAACATGCTAACTAGACTAGATGGTGGGGTTAGGTAAACTTAGAACACTTAGTCGTTATAGCATGATAAATAAACAGGGTTAAGTTAATGAGAGACACTTAACCAGTATAACCTGACAAACGAGTAAGGTTAAGGAACACTTAACCAAATTGACATGATGTAGGGGTAGGTTAAGTCAACATGAACCGCTAGATAACACTTAACCAATTTGGCATGATATATGGGTAGGTTAAGTCAACGTAAACTGCTAGATAACACTTAACCAATCCAACATGACGAGGAAGAGAACTAAGTACTAAACCTTAGTTAAGAGGACTAAGTTGTAAACCTTAGTTAAGAAAACGAACGATTCTGGAAACTAAGTAGTAAACCTTAGTTAAGAGAACTAAGCAGTAAACCTTAGTCAAGAAAACCAATTACGATACGAGGAGGAGCGAACGTCCATCTGATCATGAAGAAGGCTCCAACGAACTGGGTTTTGAAGCGCGACTTCGAGGGGACATGAGGGCACTCTTGGTATCCCTCTGTGAGGCTGCAGACGATCCTCCTGGGCTCACAGAGGTTAAGGTCTGCGTAAGAAGAGCCAAGGGTATGCCTTGGTTGCAAAAATAAGGAAACCTAAAGACTAGGATGGACCAGCGTGATTCAGCGAGACCCATTTTACCCTGTGATAGCAACTTGTCATCTACCTACCATCTTGAGTCAGTCGTGATACGTAAAGCGAAAAGGCGGACAACACCAAAAGACCATATACTTGCTATCTAGTTATGGGTGAGGTTGGCCAATAGGTTTGTGGGGGCATAGAGGGCCAGCGTATGGTTCTCATTCTTGTTTTTCTTAGGTGCCATTCATTTGTTAGTTGAGGGAGAGGTCAAGTGGGATCATAGCCACTGTAAAAGCAGACCCTAGCATCTGCAATCGGCAGATATCTGAAAGCTCCCGACCGAGTTCCGTGTTTCTTGATTAACGCGACTCGGGTCGCACCTATGGAGGACATGTACATCTAGACATCGATAACGGTTCATGACACATATGTGGGGAAAGTCTAGGAACACATACCGCTTTGGGTAGTGTGTCCTAGACTAGGGGGCATCGTTCGATAGGTAGCATAATCCCTAGTTGGACCTAGGTCGCGTAAACCCTGAATCCGAGAAGCGTTCAATAGGTAGCATAAACCCCAGTGTCCCTGGGTAGCGTAAACCCTCGTTGAATCTAGGAAGCATTTGATTGGTAATCCCTAGTTGGATCTAGGTACCCTAGTTGGATCTAGGTAACACTCGATGGATAAGGGACTGCATACACAATAAAAAGGGGATCATTTTATCATGAACACACGATGCTAGTGAAACTGTCCTTAGTGGGTGCAGAGAAATAGAAGTGGATGCGATAGCCAATTCCATTAATCTTACCTTGTCTTGTTTTAGGATTATCTTATCACTATGGTATGGTTCTAAGTTCAGTTTGTTCATATCATAGTCCTTTTCTTGTTTACATGCTGAAGTATAACTGGACTTACCAGACTTATGTCTGACCTAGTTTGTTTTCGCCTCTTTTCTTCCGTTCCCCCCTCCCCCAGGTAGCCAGGGAGGGAATAGCTCAACCCATTTTGGACCGTTACTCTTTCCAAGCTTGAAGATTCTTTGATGCATTGCTTTGAACTGCATTTTCTACTGCTATGGCTGGCTCATGCTTTATTGGGGAATATCAATGTCAGTTTACGCTTCTTTATTTTAAACAAGACAGATGCTTTGTTGTAATAAGTATTGGTGTTGTAAAACAATCTTTGTAGAAGTTGTGTTCTAATCAATAAAGGTTATTTATTTTCCACTGCTTTATTTGTCTATCTTGTAATTTTTCTGCAACTTGTACCAAAAATGCTCCACCGAAGTTAAGGCATTCCCTTTGCGAGTGACCTTAACGGAGGTGGGGTGTTACACTTGGTATCAGAGCTGAAGGTTACTAGATCAGATAAAAAGATTTGAAAAATTATTTTCAAACAGTTTTAAAAGAAGCATTTTCAAAAGAAAACTTTTGTTTTAAAGGCATATTCCCCAAAGCTATATGCACTATCTTTTGATCCTCTGTTTGAATCCTTGTTTCCTTCTTTCCTGTGTCTCTGGGGATCCTGGCTTTCTGGGAGGTAACCTCATCGCGACATGGTTCCGTAGGCTTGATGAGACTACGACACTTGTCAAAGGGCAAATAAGCGCCTAACTTCCACCTATAGCCATAATTTTCTTTCGAGCTTTGTAGGATTCCCCGTACGATGGAGGCAGCTTTCGAGAGACATGTCAAAAAGTTACACAAGGATGAAGAACCCATGGATATGGACTTGGAAGGGAGGAAAGAATAGTAAAACCTAAAACAAGAGGAAGTATCTTTATTTTGGTATGACGGGTCGCATAATTAAGGGCAAGGGCAAGAAAAAAGGCCAGGATTTTCTGGAAGACAAGCGCATGCTCTCACCGCCAGCATACCTGAGAGAGAGGTAGTAAAGTTTCTGTTGAAAAAGACTAGTTTTTTCTTTTTAATCATCTTGTTCGTACACTATTTGATTCTGGCGCGTCGCACTCATTTGTGTCTGCTGCTTTAGTTGATTCTTTGCACCCTAGATATTGTATAGTAGAGGATCCCATTATACTCTCAAATCCAATTGCTGGTTCGGCTCGCTTATCTTTGACTTGTGAGGATTTGAGAATAGCTATATTAATGCTTATGTTTTTGGTTTCATCGGCTATGGGTTGATTCTAGGCATGGATTGGTTAGCTAGTAATTGTGAAAGGAGGGTAGTTAGACTTTCGACTTGCCTCAGAAATATCCTTGAGATTTCGTGCGATCCCAAGGGATCAGTATGTCTTAGCTACCTAGAATCACTTTATGTATTTATCGACAATTTTCGATCCGTTAGAGTAGCCCATATGTACGCAAGATGTTTTGATTAGGGTAGGGGTTTTCACCCTAAAACTCGAGACAGACTTCCACATATATCTATATGACACTACAAAGCCAGTTATGCGACCAACGATAGTTTGGAGCAAGATTAGCGAGGATAGCCAGAGTCGGTTAAGTATTCAATTGTTTGGTTGTTTTGCTAGTATCATCTCACATAGATCGTCCAAATTCGGAGGAGGTATCCCTTGGGTGCTTGTTTGATATTGGTTTAGGCCTTTGGGGCTTGTACTTGAGCGATGTCAAGTTCGACTAGGATGGTTTGCGCGAGAAATAAATGGTTGGGGCTGGCACCCTAAGTAAGACTGACCCTAAGAGGGGTAAAAAGCACATAGCAACCATTAGCTTTAGACCCTCAGATTTGTAACATAACGGATAAGCTAAGTAGAGGAGAGACCTCTAATCATCTTAGGATATACACTTGGTATCAGAAACTAGATATTAGACTTGGTATCATGTTTATTCATGTGATTTTCCTATGTTATATTCTTGTAAGAAACTGATATTAGGCTTGGTATCATGCTTAACATCTATTTATCTTGGAAGGGTGGTTCGACTACATTGGATACCTTCTAGCACAGTAAGTGACCAAGGTCCTATCTTTACTAGTGAGTTGTGGAAATGGAGGTCCAGAAGCTTCGCAACCGTGAAGTTAAGGTACAGTGAAGAGAAGCTCACGAAGATGCAACTTAAAAGAATAAAGACTAGATACGCGCATCATACCCTTTTTGAGGGTATATCCTTGATCTCTCTTTTTCTGTAGAGTTGCCTGACTAGTCTCTATCTTTTAAGTATATCCTCTCGGTCCTATCCTCAATTCTTAAATAGAAGCCAATGGACGTAAACATGTGTTTGAAACATGTTATGTTTGATGGTTGCAAGTAGTTACTAGTGGTTGCTCGTGAGTGCATATACACACACATTATGCACTAGATTGGCTCAGTCACTTACTTATTACATATACATATATGTATTTGTGAAACTTGATGTTTTATCATATGGACAATGCATTTGTATGAATGATTGTGCATTCATGTAGAAGTTATAAAATACGATTATGAGTAGTTGCATACATGATAGACTCATGGCACTGACTTGATTTGCATTAAGAAGGTCAACTAAATCAATAGACCGCCTGATTTTGCATTAGATAAGGACATATACACACACACTATGCATATGATCGTGAAAAGCATTTGAAACCTTCTAAGGAAAATGGATACCTGTGATTGGATGGTTGAGTAGATAGATGTTGGATGGTAGGATAAACATTCTTCCTAACATAGAAATTTCGGGGACGAAATCCTTTAAAGGAGAGGAGAATGTAACACCCCATAATTTTCGGGAAATATGTTAAGTAACAAATAAGAGAATAATTAAATTGTAACAAAGTAATTAAGGAAACACTTAACCAACTTAACATGTTAACAAGACAAGAAGGGTGGGGTTAAGTAATTGAGAAAACAATTAGCCAATTCTACATGTTAACTAGACAAGATTGATAGGGGTTAAGTTAATTTGGACACTTAACTAACTTAACATGTTAACAAGGTAAGATTTGTGGGGGTTAAGTAACTAAGGAAACACTTAACCATTATAACATGTCAACTAGACAAGTGGGTAAGGTTAAGTAAATGTTTAACCGTTATAACACGCTAACTAGACAAGATGGTGGGGTTAAGTAAACTTAGAACACTTAGCCGTTATAGCATGATAAATAAACAGGGTTAAGTTAATGAGAGACACTTAACCAGTATAAATTGACAAACGAGTAAGGTTAAGGAACACTTAACCAACTTGACATGATGTAGGGGTGGGTTAAGTCAACATGAACCACTAGATAACACTTAACCAATTTGACATGATATACGGGTAGGTTAAGTCAACGTAAACTACTGGATAACACTTAACCAATTCAACATGACGAGGAAGAGAACTAAGTAGTAAAGCTTAGCTAAGAGGACTAAGTTGTAAACCTTAGTTAAGAAAATGAACGGTTCAGGAAACTAAGTAGTAAACCTTAGTTAAGAGAACTAAGTAGTAAACCTTAGTCAAGAAAACCAAGTAGGATACGAGGAGGAGCGAACGCCCATCTGATCATGTAGAAGGTTCCAACGAACTGGTTTACGAAGCGCGACTTCGAGGGGACGTGAGGGTACTCTTGGTATCCCTCTGTGAGCCTGCCGATGATCCTCCTGGGCTCACAGAGGTTAAGGTATGCATAAGAAGAGCCAAGGGTATGCCTTGGTAGCAATAATAAGGCAACCTAACGACTACGATGGACCAGCGTGATTCGGCGAGACCAGTTTTGCCTTATGATAGCAACTTGTCATCTACCTACCATCTTGAGTCAGTCGAGATACATAAAGCGGAAAGGCGGAGAACTCCAAAAGACCATATACTTGCTATCTAGTTACGGGTGAGGTTGGCCAATAGGTTTGTGGGGGCATAGAGGGCCTGCGTATAGTTCTCATTCTTGTTTTTCTTGGGTGCCTTTCATTTGTTAGTTGAGGGAGGGGTCAAGTGGGACCATAGCCACTGTAAAAGCAGAACTTAGCATCTGCAATCGGCAGATATCTGAAAGCTCCTGGCCGTGTTCCGTGTTTCATGATTAGCCCTGCCACGGGACTCGGGTCGCACATATAGAGGACATGTTCATATAGACATCGATAACGATTCACGATACATACGTGGGGAAAGTCTAGGAACTTATACCGCTCTGGGTAGTGTGTCCTAGACTAGGGGGCATCGTTCGATAGGTAGCATAATCCCTAGTTGGACCTAGGTCGCGTAAACCCTGAATCCGAGAAGCGTTCAATAGGTAGCATAAACCCCAGTGGCCCTGGGTAGCGTAAACCATCGTTGAATCTAGGAAGCATTCGATAGGTAAGCCCTAGCTGGATCTAGGTAACACTCGATGGATAAGAGACTGCATACACAATAAAAAGGGATTATTTTATCATGAACACACAATGCTAGTGAAACATTCCTTAGTGGGTGCAGAGAAATAGAACTGGATGTGATAGCCAATTCTGTTAATCTTACCTTGTTTTGTTTTAGGATTATCTTATCACTATGGTATGGTTCTAAGTTCAGTTTGTTCATATCATAGTCCTTTTCTTGTTTACATGCTGAAGTATAATTGGACTTACCAGACTTATGTCTGACCTAGTTTGTTTTCACCTCTTTTCTTCGGTTCCCCCCCCCCCAAGTAGCCAGGGAGGGAATAACTCTGCTCATTTTGGACCGTTACTCTTTCCGAGCTTGAAGATTCTTTGACGCATTGCTTTGAACTCCATTTTCAACTGCCATGGCTAGCTCATGCTTTATTGGGGAATATCATTGTCAATTTATGCTTCTTTATTTTAAACAAGACAGATGCTTTGTTGTAATAAGTATTGGTGTTGTAAAACAATCTTTGTACAAGCTGTGTTCTAATCAATAAAGATTATTTATTTTCCGCTGCTTTATTTGTCAGTCTTGTAATTTTTCTGCAACTTGTACCAAAAATGCTCCACCGAAGTTAAGGCATTCCCTTTGCGTGTGACCTTAATGGAGGTGGGGTGTTACAGGATCGGTTCAGTATTTTCTCTTCACCTTGTCTCGGTTCGATTCGTGAGTCATGTGTTCCCCGGTTCGGTTCGGTCTCCTTTCGCTCGTGGTCAAGCTCCAGGTCGTGGTCCACGTCCCTTGGCGGTTCAGTTCGTGACTCTCCTCTATCTCGTACTCATCAGGTCGGCTCATGGGAGTCTCCCTATTCGGATCGGTTCGCGACAAAGCTCTGGTTCGGGTCGGGGCTTCAGATGTGAACTGTTCGCGAGCTTCTAGTCGGATCGGGTTCTCCAAGCGGTTCAGGGTTGATGATCTAGCTCATGGCGCAGCAGTTCAGAGGATCGGTTCGTCCTGCAGCAGCTTGGAGAAGCAGTACATGGGTGGGTAACACGATCAGGTTGGTTCGGGTAGGGGCGATCCGATCCGATCCGGCTCCTACATTCTTTTCCTGCAACTTCCAGCGACTGTTTTTACGCCACACGACGGCGTTTTCAACCATTCTAACTGTTCTAAACAATCACAGAGTATACCGTACAGTCATAGCAACATGTATAATCAACCACAAACACCAAAACAACAATTTGATATGTTAAAACGGATCAAACATGCCCAAAACCCATATTTTTCCCTTAATCATGTTTAACAATAACTAATGATACGATTAGCAAAACTTAACCAAACTAACCCAAATTTCCAACAGAGGTCTAAAATAATATTTAAGAATTTCTAAACATTTTTCCAGATTTTTAACATGCATAATTTCGTTAATTAACACTAATCACCCTAATTAACTGTAATTACTATAAAAACAATGCTAATCACTCACCTTTGCCACAATTAAAACTTTCAGAACTGAAACTCCTCTAATTTGGGCGGACAACAATGTCTAACAGCAGCTCTAACTCTGAAATGGTGCTATTTCTCCTTGATTTGATGTTGCTAAGCTTAATCCTTGATTAGAGAGCGATTTTGGATGAAATTAAAAGGTGGAGGCCATTGTTAGGGTTTCTAAAGGTAAATGGCGACTAGAAAACTGAAATAGAATGAAAACCTAACTCATTTCAGCCTCCCCATAACCATAATCCTGAAATAGGTTATGGGCTCATTCACTAGTCAACTCATTTGGTCCGGTTATGCAGTTTTTCACCTTCTAAACCTTATTTCAGCCATATCTCCCAAACGGTAAGTCCGTTTTTCACATATGACCACTCTACGGAAAGATAAACCATCATCCGGATCTGATGGAAGTGGATTCAGGTCAAAATTCCTTTACAATCAAAAGTTATGTCCGAAACAAGATCAGCTAGGGGTAAAACGGTCAGTTAAAAATTGGAAAAATCATGAACATGAGAAATGATCCCATTAGTCATCCCCCAAAGTTACATGACCATACGACTTCGTATGTGAAAGAAATAAACATTCTACGATCCCTTGATGCGTAGAATGTCGGTCGTTACATATCATTTCAAAACATCACGACAACATTACTTATTATCTAAATTTGGGAAACCGATTCAACTTATCCTTTTAAATGACCGTTACGATATCTCCTTTGTTTCGTTATTTTAATACCATAATCGTTACTTACATGGTTAGAATAAACTTATTCCAAATCTCATATCCTTACTTTTGAAAATATCGATATATTTTCACAAATTTTCCTTTATTCCTTTATTTTGGAAACATCACTTCATATTCTTAATCCTCTTTTTAACTCCTTTTAATCTGGAATCCAATATACAAATATATTCCCCCAAATTTTCAAATAACGTTACAATCTTTTCATTTCATATTTTGGCTTTTTATTCCATTTATAAACCATTTCTAATAACTCGTTCCAATAGTATATTCAATAAATCTTGGGTTTTATAACTCCGTCCAATTTGGATAAAATAACCTCAATAAGGTCATATAAACTTCGAATGAAACTGAGACGACCCGAAATCCCCCGAGAATTAAAGAACGGATTGCTTTGAGGACAAGATGAATCAGAACACAAACAAAAGAACGACTCATTGCTTATTACAACAATTTCATTAGAATACAAGAATATACAGAGTATACATGAATAATATACAGAACAAAATATCGGAGATTTACAATTTACAATGCAGTGGAAAATAAAACGAAACACAACTGAAAAGAATATACAGATACAGAGCTTTCTGAATATCATTCCAGCTGTGAACCAGGATTCTGTGAATATAAATCTGCAAAACCAAAACTACTAGCTACCCGTATGGAAAACACAGGCACCCAGAGTTGAGGTTAAAAAATAAACTCCAGGTCAGTCATGTGACTGGTGTGAGAACTAAAATAGTTATTTAAAACTTTACTTTAAAGCAGATATATCAAGGGACCATGCCATATAACACGGAACGGGTTTCCTCCCAAGAATACCAGTGCATATAACAAAAAAGCGCAATGCTTTTTGGAAAAATGAAGCTATTATAAGACCCAGGTCCTATCACACAATGCAACACAAGCCGGGGGATAGGGTTTTCCCTTATAATAGCCAAACAAGCTTGGTACGTTAAAACAAATCATTTGATACTATTATAAGTGCATAGTGTATAAAACAACTTCAAATATAAATGTATCAATCCTAGACGACATGGGTACCATATATCATATCGCCAATACTAGGCTGTACAATCAAAACCGCAAATGTCACATATTGGAAGTTGGATTTCCATCTGTGAACCAAGGCAAGGGATCGTCCTTACCGCTTCGAGACGCTCTCGCCCGTGTCTCAGGATCAGAACGCATCGACCCTTAGGAGCCACAGGGTCGGTCCACTCGATGTGGATTGAAATGCCTAAACACTACGTTTCCCCGCCCTATGGGGCGTAAATCTGGCCTATATAAAGACCATCCATTGGTCCTGGAATGACCGATATAACCGAGGCGCTAGCTATCCATCATCCACATAAGTAAAACGTTAGGGCTTGCAAAATGCAGAAACCACTCCTAGCTAGAAGGAAACGCATGCCCTCCCTAAATCCTTCTCCCGTTTCTAGTTCACACCGGGTGTGAGGCTCGTGAATTAACGTTACACAAAGTTGTGCTATATTGAAGTCGTGCTTTGATCATTAACCACAAGACTCTGCTTTTCAACATAAGCCTTGATCATTTACATCTCAGCATGCCACACAGGCAATTCACGCTATGCAACCGATGTCTATCAATCACACGGAATGAAATTCGATGTCAAATACACATCTGTTTACAAGTTCGATCTGGGTCTAAACGAAACCGGAGGCACCTTATTCCTTGTCCCGTATGTCCAATACAAGAGAGAGGCCCTCGCATATCTGGTCGATCTCCAAGTACGTCTGGACGATCACCACTTATTACCTTGTCTTGGGTGTACAACCCAATCAAGACATCAGTAATCATCCAAACGATGTGAAGACCTCCTTTCTTCAACCCCCGTTTTCATCCTCGACATATCGTCGAATCAGTTATTCAGAATGGGATAAACCCGATCTTTCTGAATAACTCGCGTATATAATAAACAAGTGCTATAAAAACACAACATACGCCTCATTCCAATCCAGAATATTCCTTTATTCAAATATTCTTATACTTTGGGAAAGGTTCCCATTAATTTTATCAAAGATAAATTCTTTAAATTTATTCTTTAATCTTCCTTTGGATATCATTTCAATCTAACTAAAGATGCGTTAAAACTCCACTTGGTTTTAATCTTCCCAAAAATTAATATTAACGATTGTTTAATTTGGGAAATCATATCCTGTCTTTAACTGGGATAAAGAACCAATGTCATTTAAAACACGGTTCACGATAAACCCAAAGTCACATTCCATTCCATCAGCCTTTAACCGTAAATTAGCAAGTGAACAATTTTCTAAGTATAAACCCCGAAGGACAAAACCAACATCAGATCAATACCCAGGAAACCATTAAACTTAGCTAATCTTCTGTTAGTTTCTGATTTTCTTAACTCCATTGGGTCTAAGAACAGTATTATTAAAGATACCATTCACGACAACCCAAAATCTTATTCCTGTCATTATCTGGGTTAAAGAACCACACGGCTCGCGATAAACCCAAAATCACATTCCATTCCATCAGCCTTTAACCGTAAATTAGCAAGTGAACAATTCCCTAAGTATTAACCCCGAAGGCTGAAACCAACATCAGATCAATACCCAGGAAACCATTCAACTTAACTAATCTCCGGTTAGTTTCTGATTTTCTTAACTCCATTGGGTCTAAGAATAGTATTATTAAAGATACCATTCACTACAACCAAAAATCTTATTCCCGTCTTTAACTGGGTTAAAGAACCAGTTTCCTTTAAAACACGGTTCACGATAAACCCAAAATCACATTCTATTCCATCATCCTTTAACCGTAAATTAGAGAGTGAACAATTCCCTAAATATTAACCCCAAAGGCCGAAACCAACATCAGATCAATACCCAGGAAACCATTCAACTTAACCAATCTCCAGTTAGTTTCTGATTTTCTTAACTCCATTGGGTCTAAGAACAATATTATTAAAGATACCATTCACAACAACCCAAAATCTTATTCCATTGTTAATCGGGTTAAAGAACAAGTGTTATTTAAAACAACGTTCATGATAAACCCAAAGACCAATTTCAATTCCATTCCAATTAAATATAAATTAATTAGTATACTCCATTAAATCTAAAAAAAGATTTAATCTTTCCTCAACTGGGTTCAAGAACAGTGTTAATGAAGACACCATTCACGACAAACCCAAAATCACATTTGATATTAAATACAAGGCTCTGAATAGAAAATATATTAGCTTATATTCAATATCAAATTCTGGAATCAACAAATACTGTATTGGAATAACGATGTATATATCTTCCAAATTCCTCCACAATATCCATATAATGACGGAATCCTATATCAAAATATTCAGAAGATAATTTCAATTCAAATCCAGTATAATTCATATATTGGAAATTCCGGTTATTTTTAAAACCATTTCAAATCCAATTTATTTATTTAAAAATATTGGATTTCATAATTCTAGTTCATAACTAGTTCATTTTGACAAAAATATATTTTTATCTTTCCATATATGGAATTTTTCATCCTAATTCTTTCCAAATAATTTGTTATAATTTTACACAAATTATGGATATTTTTAATAATTTTATCAAGGCCCGTACAGTCGATTTCCATAAATGGTCATCGAACTGCACTTACAGCGACCTTATCCAAATTTGATTGGGTCATAATTCCAAATCCAATCATTAGATTTCAAATCTCTAATATTCATTAGAAAGCTCTTTTCGATACGAACCGAATGGTTCTGTTTTTAGGAGAATCTGACGGTCGGATCTCCCGTAATGTCCATTCGAAGTCAATGGTCGAAATTCGCGAGCTGCCGCAGCGCAGCGCATTCTATTCAGGATATTATATTATATATATAATATATATATAATATATATTTTCTCGATTTCCATTTAAAATGTATTTTATAAATCATTTTAAATTCGTTTTCAAAACGATTTCAACTTCATATTCAATTTCCAATCAAAATTGAATATTCTATATCATTAATATATAAATGATAATGTTTTCAAAACAATATATTTTGAAATCACATCCTTTTCGATATTCATTTTAAATATGAATAAAATCGGTATAAATATCGTTCGCGTCAAAGTGGTGCACATCTAATCAACACAGCTTTATATTTTTTAAATATATTCGTGTCCATCCCAAATCGGACATCAAAATCAAATTTTGATCTTTTACTGAATATTATTTTAAAATATTCATTATTTTAAAATATTCGTTATTTTAAAATATTCATTCTTTCTGAACTGGAATCAGACACAGTCAATTACCATATAATGTTATTTATATGGAATTCACACAACAAATGTGTTTAACAACAATGATAAACAACCAACTACCATCCAGAGTGCATTCTACACTATATAAGCATTAAATATAAATATTCAACGCTTACACATCTTGTCAACCAATCGATTGACGTACAACTAAATATTGGGATTAGTGTATGTCCAATATCATCTCAGTACCCGTGTGGGGTTTCAATCAACAAATAATGAATTTTATTTGTGCAGTTGGGCGATGTGTAAAATTTATCGTCCCAATCCATATCAGTCAAATGGGTGTACATAAATAAATCATTCAATTTGTAAATGAATATTTATTTTATTCATATACACATTAAAAATTATATTTTTAATGATAAAATATTTATTCCATTAATTTACACAATAAAAATAATATTTTTATTGTTCTAACATATTTTAGAAAATTTTGGCGGCATAACGGCGCGATATCAAAATCAAGTAATGTTTAGCATTACCCCTCTCCTGATATTGGCTCGCGCCATACACACACAACAATTCTATTCAATTCATTTCACCCAAACAACCAAATCCAACCAAACATTATAATCAACTAAACCAAACAATCAAACAAGTCGTCCATGGTCTGTGGACGACGGGGAACAGTTCATATATGCAGTTATAAAATAAATAACTGTATAAGAAAATTCCAGTGAGGAATTCTCAACTTGGGGTTCCAATCCGTCGGTCTGTCAAAGCAAAGAAGATGAACACCTCGTCGACTACAACCTTAAGTGAACACGATATCCTACATGATTGATTTTTATTAATAACATTCATAAGCTAAAATTCATATTTTTAACCCGCTATTTCATATATAAAAATCTAATTTTTATATTCTTCTCTTCATGATAAAAATCATATTTTTAATCGCTCTTCAAACAAATAAAAATCATATTTTTATTTCAAATCTCTTAATATGAAAATCATATTTTTACCTCGCTTTTCTATGTATAAAAATTATATTTTTATTTCGCTTCATATACAATAAAAATCGAATTTTTATTTCCAACTCATATGTATGAAAATAATGTCTTTATTTATTCAAAAATCCTACCCTTTTCTATTTAAAAATCTTACCTTTGTTAATTAAAAATAAGAATCATATTTTTCTATCATAAAAATTCAATCTTTTCTATTATAAAAATTCAGTCTTTGTCAATATTAAAATCAATTCTTTATGTAAAAATCAAATCTTTTTTCGATTTAAAAATCAAATCTTTATCGATATAAAAATCTCATCTTTAACTAATTAAAGATCTAATCTTTAGCAAATTAGAAATCTTAACTTTTTGTTTACAATATTTTATATATAAATTAAAACTGATTTATCCTTTGTCATTATATAAAAAATAAAACTGAAATTTAAAACCTATATTTTATAAATTAAAATCACCTTTATACGATGTTCGCAACATAAAAATCACGTTTTTATATAAATTTCAGATCGAAACTATATTATACAAAAATATAAAACTGATTTTCATGTTATTAAACTAATTACCTAAGATAAAATAAATAAAATAGGGTAAAACTCACTGTTTTTGGCGAAGGAGGGTTCCGGGGTCGGAGCTAGGGGCGGCGTTGGCCAAGTGGAGGTGGCGGGGGAGGCGCACGGCGGTCTGAGGTGGTGGGAGGAACCTTGTAGGAGACATCGGCTTCAGGAAAGGGAGGGGGCATTGGTGTTTTCCGATTTGGGGGTTGTGGGGCGCGCGTGAGAGGGAGAAGGAGGATCGAAGGATATAGGAGGGGGGCCAGAGGTGCAGGCCGCGACGGCGGTAGCGGCGTGGAACGCGGCTGGGGTTTTTTTTTTTCCTCATTTCAGATCTGGTCAGGGAAAGGTAAAGGAGAGGGGAGAGAGAGTGAAGGGTGAGCCGGTGAGGTGTTTATATATAAATAAATATAATAATTTAATATTAAGTTCCCATAAAAGGTAACTTTTAAATTCGAACTCTAAACGAGACCTAACGACTGTCACCACTAGCTAATTATCCACCATTCAAAATACAATGGGATATGTCCCATAAGCCAATTCGACTGTTTCGATCTGTTTCCGTCAAAATCAAAATATAAATCTATATATTGAATTTAAACGCGCATTTCAATTTACCGGGGCCACATACAGACTCTGAAAATTCCAGGAAAAAAATATTTCTAGCTTCGTATCGACGATACGGTCCTAACAAAACTAATTTCGTCAAATTTGAAGACTGTTTGAAAAAATGGTCATTTTCTGGTCGATCCATTTCAACTAAAATTGACAAAACACGTTTTCTTTTGCCACGCTCACATATTGATTTCAAAAATTATGAATTTTGAAACCTAGCAATAATTTGACATCCCGGATCCAACAAAAGTGGTTTTGTTGAAAATGGAGGTCATTTGCAAAATCGCTATTTTTAAGGGCTATATTTTCCATAGCGACTATTCTGAATTTTCAACTGGACATAACTTTTATTCCCGCTATGAAATTTCAATTTTTTAGATTCGTTGGAAAGATATTTTCAATAGATTCTACTATTATTATTTTTTGCTAAAATACGGTTTATTTTGAATCCTGTGCATTCATTTGAAATTTGAAATTTGAAATCGAATTTTTGAATTATCGCGCCATATTCAATTCCTTTTATAATTAAAAAAATAATTATATTCTAATTTTGATTTAAATAAATATATATGTTTTAATTCTATTCAAAATAAATTTCTCGTTGTTACTAATTAAAATAAATCTTTTTAAATATCCAAAATTCATTAAAATTGCCAAAATAAAATTTCTAAATTGGTTTGGATTTTCCGGGTTGTTACAATCTCCCCCACTTAAAATCTTTTCGTCCCCGAAAAGGAATGGAGCTGAAAGTAGTTTTACTAATTAACTCAACTTTCATTATTTTCATTATGGCTTAAGTTCTTCAACTTTTTAGTTTCTAAGAACTTTTCAAATTTTTCAAAAATTTGGCTAACACCCTAAATTTTCGAAAAATTTCGTCATAACCTCTTTTGTACGGGAGCACCGGGAAAATCCCCAAACCGCCACACAGGCCTCTCCAATCAAAAAGAAACAGCCAAGCAGCTCATAAAATCATCAAAACCCCAAGAAATACCATAAATATGTACCTATTTGTCAGGCAAACAATTTTATTCCTCTTCTCTAGCCTCCTTGCAGTGACCTGTTCAATATATATGCATGTACATGTATGCAATTTCAAACAATTTTCAATATTTGATACAATTTGGTTATATGTACCCTTTTTCACATAATGGTTTTATTGGTTAACAAATAATCATACAACACAACCATCAATCAATTAGTGGATTATCGTTTCAAATTCATAACTTTAGATACATATATAAAAAAATCATGTTTTTGATGCCAATTCACAACAATAAACCATATCTAGTTTTGGTTCTCACACCAGTCAATTGGAATCATATAAAAATCACACTTTTGAAAGTCAAACATAAATACTGATGATGCATGTGCTATCATCAGTATCATCTCTAGGCGACTGGAGTGCGATTCTATATCTATCCAGTATATTGGGGACTTCGTATACCCGTGGATCTGACGTATATGCAAAATCTCTATATAACCAATTGTCCAAATTCAATAAAAAATAAATATTCACATACGTATATTAAATTTAATTTTCAAAACAAAATTTGTTTTCATTTTTATTTTAAAAATACACTCTTCACACTCGTTCTAGGATAATACTGATCCTATCTCTAACGAGTCATTCCTATTGGATATTACTAATCCAATTTCTGATGAATTCTTTCGTTTGTTTCTAACGTGTCTTGTTCTCCGAGCTCTGTAAACCAAAGCTCTGATACCAAATGAGACGACCTAAAATCCCCCACGAAGGAAAGAACGAATTGCTTTGAGGATAAGACAAATCAGAACAAAAACAAAAGAACATTTCATTGCTTATTACAACAATTTCATCTGAATACAAGAATATATAGAGTATACATGAATAATATACAGAACAAAATATCAGAGATTTACAATTTACAATGTAGCGGAAAATAGTACAAAACACAACTGAAAAGAATATACGGATACAGAGATGTCCGAATATCATTCCAGCTGTGAACCAGGATCCTGTGAATATAAATATGCAAAACCAAAACTACTAGCTGCCCGTGTGGAAAATAGGGGCACCCAGAGTTTAGGTTAAAACAATAAACTCCAGGTCAGTCATGTGACTGTTGTGAGAACTAAAACAGTTATTTAAAACTTTACTTTGAATCAGATACATCAAGGGACCATGCCATATAACACAGAATGGGTTTCCTCCCAAGAATACCAGTGCATATAATAAAACAATGCAATGCTTTTTAGAAAATTAAGTTATTATAAGACCCAGGTCCTATCACACAATGCAACCCAAGCCGGGGGATAGGGTTTTCCCTTATAATAGCCAAACATGCTTGGTACGTTAAAACAAATCATTTGATACTATTATAAGTGCATAGTGTATAAAACAACTTCGAATATAAATGTATCAATCCTAGACGGCTTGGGTACCCTATATCATGTCGCCAATACTAGGCTCTACAATCAAAACCACAAGTGTCACGTATTGGAAGTTGGGTTTCCATCTGTGAACCAAGGCAAGGGATCGTCCTTATTGCTTCGAGATGCTCTAGCACGTGTCTCAGGATCAGAACGCATAGACCCTTAGGAGCCACAGGGCCGGTCCACTCGATGTGGACTAAAATGCCTGAACACTACGTTTCCCTGCCTTATGGGGTGTAAATCTGGTCTGTATAAAGACCATCCATTGGTCCCATAACGTCCGATATAACCGAAGCGCCTCGCTATCCATCATCCACATAAGTAAAACGTCAGGGCTTGCAAAACGCTGACACCACTCCTAACTAGAAGGAAACGCACGCCCTCCCTGGATCCTTCACCCGTTTCTGGTACACACCGGGGTGTGAGGCTCACGAATTAATTCTACACAAAGCTATTCCATATTAAAGTCGTGCTTTGATCATCAACCACAAGACTCTGCTTTTCAACAGAAGCCTTGATCATTTACATCTCAGTATGCCACACAAGCAGTTCACCCTATGCAACCGATGTCTATTAATCACACAGAATGAAATCTGATGTCATACACACATCCATTTACAAGTTCGTTTAGGGTCTGAACGAAACTGGAGGTACCTTATCCCTCATCTCGTATGTCCAATACAGGAGAGAGGCCCTCGCATATCCAGTCGATCTCCAACTACGTCTGGACGATCACCACTTATTACCTTGTCTTGGGTATATAGCCCAATCAAGACATCAGCAATCATCCAAACGATGTGAAGACCTCTGGTCTTCAACCACCGTATTCATCCTTGACATATCGCCGAATCCGTTATTCAGAATGGGATAAAACCAGTCTTTCTGAATAACTCACATATATAATAAACAAGTGCTATAAAAACAAAATATACGCCTCATTCAAATCCAGAATATTCCTATATTCTAATATTCTTTGGGAAAGGCTCCCATTAATTTTATCAAAGATAAATTCTTTAAATTTATTCTTTAATCTTCCTTTGGATATCATTTCAATCTAACTAAAGATGCATTAAAACTCCACTTGGTTTTAATCTTCCCAAAAATCATATTAACGAATGTTTAACTTGGGAAATCATATCCTGTCTTTAACTGGGTTAAAGAACCAATGTCATTTAAAACACTGTTCACGATAAACACAAAATCACATTCCATTCCATCAGCCTTTAACCGTAAATTAGCAAGTGAACAATTCCCTAAGTATTAACCCCAAAGGCCGAAACCAACATCAGATCAATATCCAGGAAACCATTCAACTTAACTAATCTCCAGTTAGTTTCTTATTTTCTTAACTCCATTGGGTCTAAGAATAGTATTATTAAAGATACCATTCACGACAACCCAAAATCTTATTCCTGTCTTTAACTGGGTTAAAGAACCAATGTCCTTTAAAACACGGTTCAAGATAA
The DNA here is from genome assembly GCA_030737875.1 of Allium sativum. Classification (NCBI taxonomy): domain Eukaryota; kingdom Viridiplantae; phylum Streptophyta; class Magnoliopsida; order Asparagales; family Amaryllidaceae; genus Allium; species Allium sativum. The sequence goes on from CM060916.1 coordinate 321,616,712, forward strand.
ACCCAAAATCACATTCCATTCCGTCATCCTTTAACCATATATTAGCAAGTGAACAATTCCCTAAGTATTAACCCTGAAGGCCAAAACCAAAATCAGATCAATACCCAGGAAACCATTCAACTTAACTAATCTCCAGTTAGTTTCTGATTTTCTTAACTCCATTAGGTCTAAGAACAGTATTATTGAAGATACCATTTACAACAACCCAAAATCTTATTCCTGTCTTTAACTGGGTAAAAGAAACAATGTCCTTTAAAACATGGTTCACGATAAACCCAAAATCACATTCCATTCCATCGGCCTTTAACCGTAAATTAGCAAGTGAACAATTCCCTAAGTATTAACCTCAAAGGCCGAAACCAACATTAGATCAATACTCAGGAAACCATTCAACTTAACTAATCTCCAGTTAGTTTCTGATTTTCTTAACTCCATTAGGTCTAAGAACATTATTATTAAAGATACCATTCACGACAACCCAAAATCTTATTCCATTGTAAATCGGGTTAAAGAACAAGTGTTATTTAAAACACTGTTCACAATAAATCCAAAGACCAATTTCAATTCCATTCGAATTAAATATCAATTAATTGGTATACTTCATTAAATCTAAATAAAAATATTTGATCTTTTCTCAACGAGGTTCAAGAACAATGTTAATGAAGACACCATTCACGACAAACCAAAAATCACATTCGATATTAAATACAGGCTCTGAATAGAAAATATATCGGCTTATATTCAATATCAAATTCTAGAATCAACAAATATCGTATTGGAATAACGATATACATATCTTCCAAATTCCTCCACAATATCCGTATAATCACAGAATTTAATATCGAAATATTCCGAAGATAATTTCAATTCAAATCCATTCTAATTCATATATTGGAAATTCCGGTTATTTTAAAAAACATTTCAAATCCAATTTATTTATTTAAAAATATTGGATTTTATAATTCTAGTTCATAACTAGTTCATTTCGGTAAAAATATATTTTTATCTTTTCAAATATGGAATTTTTCATCCCAATTCTTTCCAAATCATTTGTTATGAGTTTACACAAATTATGGATATTTTTAATAATTTGATCAAGGCCCATACCGTCGATTTCCATAAACGGTCATCGAACTACACTTACAGCGACCTTTTCCAAATTTGATTTGGACATAATTCCAAATCCAACCTTTATATTTCAAATCTCTAATATTCGTTAGAAATCTCTTTTTGATACGAACCCGACGGTTCCGGTTTTAGAAGAATCCGACGGTCGAGTCTCCTGTAATGTCCACTCGAAGTCAATTGTCGAAACTCGCGAACTACCACAGCGCGGCGTGTTCTATTCAGGCCATTATATTATATATATAATATATATATATATATAATATATTTCGTCGATTTCCATTTAAAACGTATTTTATAAATCGTTTTAAATTCATTTTCAAAACGATTTCAACTTTATTTTTCAATTTCCAATCAAAATTGAATATTCCATATCATTAATATATAAATGATAATATTTTCAAAACATTATATTTTGAAATCACTTCTTTTTCGATATACATTTTAAATATGAATAAAATCGGTATAAATATCGTTCGCGTCAAAATGGTGCACATCTAATCAACACGGCTTCATATTTTTAAATATATTCGTGTCCATCCCAAATCGGACATCAAAATCAAATTTTGATCTTTTACTGAATATTATTTTAAAATATACATTATTTTAAATTATTTGTTATTATAAAATATTATTTCTTTCTGAACTGGAACCATACACAATCAATTACCATATAATGTTATTTATATGGATTTCACACAACAAATGCGTATAACAACAATAATAAACAATCAACTATCATCCAGAGTGCATTCTACACTGTATAAGCATTAAATATAAATATTCAACGCTTACACATCTTGTCAACCAATCGATTGACATACAACTAAATATTGGGATTAGTGTTTGTCCAATATCATCCCAATACTCGTGTGGGGTTTCAATTAACAAATAATAAATTTTATTTGTGCAGTAGGGCGATGTGTAAAATTTATCGTCCTAATCCATATCAATCAAATGGGTGTACGTAAACAAATCGTCCGATTTGTAAATGAATATTTATTTTATTCATGTACACGTTAAAAATTATATTTTTAATGATAAAATATTTATTCCATTCATTTACACAATAAAAATAATATTTTTATTGTTCTAACATATTTTAGAAAATTTTGGCGGCATAACGGCGTGATATCAAAATCGGGTAATGTCTAGCATTACCCCTCTCCTGATATTGGCTCACACCATACACACACAACAATTCTAATCAATTCATTTCCCCCAAACAACCAAATCTAACCAAATAATCTAATCATCTAAACCAAGCAATCAAACAAGTCGTCCATGGTCTGTGGACGACGGGGAACAGTTCATATATGCAGTTATAAAATAAATAGCTGTATAAGAAAATTTCAGTGAGGAGTTCTCATCTTGGGGTTCCACTTCGTCTGTCATTCAAAGCAAAAAAGAAGAACACCTCATCGACTACAACTTAAGAGAACACGATATCCTACATGATTGATTTTCATTAATAACATTCATAAGCTAAAATTCATATTTTAACCCACTATTTCATAAATAAAAATCTAATTTTTGTATTCTTCTCTTCATGATAAAAATCATATTTTTAATTGCTCCTCAAACAAATAAAAATCATATTTTTATTTCAAATCTCTTAATAACAAAATCATATTTTTACCTCGCTTTCCTATATATAAAAATTATATTTTTATTTCGCTTCATATAAAACAAAAATCGAATTTTTATTTCCAACTCAAATGTATGAAAATCCTGTCTTTATTTATTCAAAAATCCTACCCTTTTCTAATTAAAAATCTTACCTTTGTTAATTAAAAATAAGAATCATATTTTTCTATCATAAAAATTCAATCTTTTCTATTATAAAAATTCAGACTTTATCGATATTAAAATCAATTCTTTATGTAAAAATCAAATCTTTTTTGATTTAAAAATCAAGTCTTTATCGATATAAAATCTCGTCTTTAACTAATTAAAGATCTAGCCTTTAGCAAATTAAAAATCTAAACTTTTTGTTTACAATATTTTATATATAAATTAAAACTGATTTATGCTATGTCATTATTCAAAAAATAAAACTAAAATTTAAAACCTATATTTTATAAATTAAAATCACCTTTACGCAATGTTCACAACATAAAAAATCACATTTTTATATAAATTTCAGATCTAAACAATATTATACAAAAATATAAAACTGATTTTCATGTTATTAAACTAATTACCTAAGATAAAAATAATAAAATAAATGAAATAGGGTAAAACTCACTGTTTTTGGCGAAGGAGAGTTCTAGGGTCGGAGCTAGGGCGGCGCTGGCCAAGTGGAGGTGGCGGGGGAGGCGCACGGCGGTCTGAGGTGGTGGGGGGAACCTTGTAGGCGACGGCGACTTCAGGAAAGGGAGGGGGCGTTGGTGTTTTCCGATTTGGGGGTTGTGGGGCTCGCATGAGAGGGAGAAGGAGGACCGGAGGATATAGGAGGGGGGTCGGAGGTGCAGGCCGCGACGGCGGTGGTGGCGTGGAACGAGGTGGAGGTTTTTTCTATTTTTTTTATTTTCTCATTTCAGATCTGGTCGGGGAAATGTAAAGGAGAGGGGAGAGAGAGTGAGGGATGAGGTGTTTATATATAAATAAATATATTAATTTAATATAAAGTTTCCATAAAAGGTAACTTTTAAATTCAAACTCTAAATGAGACCCAACGACTGTCGCCACTAGCTAATTACCCCATTCCAAACACAATGGGATATGTCCCGTAAGCCAATTCAACTGTTTTGATCAGTTTCCATCAAAATCAAATATAACTCTATATATTGAATTTGAACGCACATTTCAATTTATCGGGGTCACATACGAACTCTGAAAATTCCAAAAAAAATTATTTCTAGATTTGTATCGACGATACGGTCCTAAGAAAACTAATTTCGTCAAATTTGAAGACCGTTTGAAAATTTTTCATTTTCTGGTCGATCCATTTCAACTGAAATTGACAAAACACATTTTCTTTTGCCATGCTCACATATAGATTTCAAAAATTATGAATTTTGAAACCTAGCAATAATTTGACATGTCGGATCCAACATAAATGGTTTTGTCGAAAACGGAGGTTGTTTGCAAAATCGATATTTTTAAGGGCTATATTTTCCATAGCGACTATTCTGAATTTTCAACTGGGCATAACTTTTTATTCCTACTGTGAAATTTCAATTTTTCGGATTCGTTGGAAAGATATTTTCAAATAGATTCTAATATTACTGGTTTCGCTAAAATCCGGTTTATTTTGAATCCTATACATTTGTTTGAAATTTAAAATCAAATTTTCGAACTTTCGTGCCATTTTCAATTCCTTTTATAATTAAAATAAATATTATAATCTAATTTTGATTTAAATAAATATATACGTTTTAATTCTATTCAAAATAAATTTCTCGTTGTTACTAAATAAAATAAATCTTTTTAAATATCCAAAATTCATTAAAATTGCCAAAATGAAAATTTTAAATTGGTTCGGATTTTCCGGGTTGTTACAGAAACTTAACTTATATTATTATTTATATAAACTTGCTTAAAAACATCACTTTACTATAAACAATGGTTTAAAACTTCATAACCCTTCATTTATACATTTTAAATCCCAAGATACCACTTTGATTAACATTCAACAAATATCATCATTTTAAAATGATTTAGTTATCCATTAACTATTTTCATTAAATTAATAACTAATTAAATAATTCAATTTCGAGTAACATAGTTGACTTAGTCAACTCTACCCATGATTAACTCATTAATCAAATCACAGTTTGTCTTTCCATTTATATTAATTTCAAATCAAATTAATTTAAATAATTCCATTTGATAATGAATAATCAAATCAATAAAATCTCATTTAAATTGTTTCTTAAAACAATTAACCTCGGTTATTAAACATCACATTAATATACGTTCACTTGCTTATCAGTTTTGTAAATATTAGAATCACCTTTAAAAGATCAATTAATAATAGAGATGAGGCACGTGCTTTGCACATGGATAGATTTTAGTACCAGAAATGGTGATTGGTGGTTAAAATAATCAATGTGTATATGGTTGGTTTATTTCCTTTTTATAAACCCATTTAAAATAATATATTTAAAATCTATATTCAGTTAAAAATAAATTACATAACTTCACTTCTATCGGTTCACCTGACGGTAAATCAACCTTCATAAAACAGTATATAATTGGCCATTTGCTATTAATTCTCAACCAATATCGTGCATTGGTTAATACCAAACAAACATTGAATTCATATTCAACACTCCATAATCAAATCAAAAATCAAGTCATATTGGTTAAACAGTTCATGTAATGATCATATGCAAATAAATAACCAACACAACTGATAGTGGTCAACCAATAAAAATTCAAGCGTCCAATTTAATTTAAATACGTTTATATTATCATAAACGTAACCAACAAGGTAAGTTACTTCTGTTGGAAATCATCGTTAAAAAATAATGATGTCATTTTATTTAAATTAAACAAACGTTTAATTTAAATAATATATATAAAACATCTAAACAATCATCCCACTAACCAACACATAGAAAACATGGCATATAAATAATAAACCTGACTTGTAATAATTATAAATGGGAGAACTAAGTGAGTTTAACTCATCTGATTGCAGTTGACAGTTCTGGTTTTGTTCCGCTAAAAATCAAACAAACGTTTTGACTTCATCATGAAATTCCAAGAACTCGGTTCTTCGTGGAAATAATTTCACAACGTAGCCTTCAACATTATGAATCCAACGTGGCTTGTTTGGGTCTTGACTGAACCTTGAAATACCAAGTTATTGATAATATAAGTTTACTCAATTTTATTTATATAATATAATAAATTCCTAAATCATCATTATAACGTTAATTATATAATAATTAGTTTACTCTCTTTATTTACAATCATATCGGTAAACCAAGCGGACTTTATTTTTGTTTTTTTCGCATCACTTTGTTCCCAGTATCCTTCTACATGCAGTTAAAACTAGTACCAATATCAAATCATAAACTAATTTCTTAATTATGAATTTATGTCGTTAAGTACTCTTAAATAATCAGGGAAAGGCTAGACTGTCTTTTCTCCGTTCACTGCCTTCTTGTTAACCCAGGCTTCCACATAAGCACGCTTCCCTTCTTCCACAATATTTCTTCTCTCCGGTTCTTTTTCCCGTCCCCATGTTGTACATCTCCTTCTACTCCCCCTGCAAGTCTCCCTCAAGACAGCACACACTTCCCCCTTACATTTCTCCCCATGCAAGCGTTCTTCCACCGAACCCTGTTTCACTGAATCATGGCCCTCCCATATACTTCTCTTTTCCTATTGTTGTACTGTTTCTTTCTTCTGTTTTTTCTTTTCGTTTCAGCCCTTTTTCCTCCTTTCTTTTTTGTTTTCTTTTTTTTTTTATAAATAAAAGCCGAGCCCACCTTAAACCAAAACCCACGTAATTATAGACCGAATGTCCCAAACCCGCTTGAAAAAGAAATATTCATCTTCCCCAAAACGAAAATTCCTGGAAACCATTTTCTCATGTACCTTGTGCACACAATACCAATTGCACCCCCAACACTCCCACTAACCATCAAACTAATAAAATCAATCGACTCCACTTCTAAGGGCTAACTCATTGACACCTTTAACACCCACTGTGATGTGATCAGACACCAAACCTTCCCTACCCGGACCGTACACCTACGACACCAGAATGCACAAAAAAATCCCCATCCACACGCACCTTGCGTTGGTGAATATTGTTCTACACTTGAATTCGCGTGATGATCCCTGAGACTTGTGAAAACCGATGACCTAGACTGCGTTTTTCTATAGTTAGAGGCACTGAAAATGTAGAGACGGATCTTGTGGTTCTGTTTTGGCTAGTTTCTCTATTTTAGGATATATATATTTGATTTTTACGAAATCATAGAAAATTTTGAAGTATCTTTTCTTTACTGGTTTCGTTTTCTGGAAGACAAAAATGGCGAGACTGCCTTTATTTATAGATGGAGATGCCTTGGCCACAATGTAAAACATTTAGTTAGCACGACATTGTAAAGCTTGGCAGTGAAGGAAGTTATGTATAGGTAGGTGTAGTTTGTTTGGTAGGTTTGCAGTATTCCATCGTGTTCATTAGCTTTGTAGTATTCCATCACGTCCACTTGCTGGAGCCTGGGTTTCTTTACCTCAATAGACAGCAGCACACAGGGCATAGAGCGTAGTAGTTGTATTGATCTCTCCCCCTCATAGCTGTATTTGATATATTTCCTCCATTGGCAGGTGATGGGATCACATAGTTCTGGGTACGTTCAGTTATTCGTAGGTTAGTATGTTTATGTGTTAGGGTAGGTTAAATTTCCAAAAATGTAGCTGCATGTTGATATGAAAGTACGTGTTATGTTCCTTAGCTGTGAAGCTTTGCATTGAAAGATTTAAGCCGAAAGGAGGGTAGAGGTGCACTTGACACATGCATGTGGTGGATGGAAATTTTGCACAATGTAAGGTACATGAGGGGAGAAACATAGGGGTTGACTTAAATACTAGGATAGGTACGCATTTCAATTATAAGTTGGTAGAATATTTCCTTACCATATTTGATGTATTTACAGTCCAGGTTGCCTAAGAAATCAATGCCCAAAATTGTGGCAATATTAACAATTCGGTTTTAAATGTTTGTTCAGTAGGGATAAAATAAGTTTGGACTTAGTCAAAAAATGATTTTTGTTAATTCAAAAACTATATGGAAGATTATTAGCATGGTAAGTTGACATGAGCATGGTATGCAGTTTTTCCTTAATTACTAAGGCCGATTTGTCCCACTTTATTTCTGCGCTGATAGGTAGATTTGATAACTTAAGACTTATGTTTTAAAATTTATTTTTATATAATTATTAGTTTTACCATTGTTCAACGTTGTACATTATATATACGCTTCATTACACACGAACTCCAAACACCACGGAAACAGACACACTGCTATGTCTTGAAACTACGGTCCCAACGGAATTTGTTTGATCGAATTCCGACTTCGCATATAAAAGTAGCTTATTTTAAGTTCCAAATTATTCATCGGTTCATATTTAAAATACCGCACACTGACAAAACACCTCCAATTGTCTCCAAATATGATATCTAGCAATAACTAGTTATACGTATACCAATAAAATTTGTTTCATCGAAAACGGGGATTATTTGGGAAACAAATATTTCTAACGCTTATATAATATATCAATAAATCATGAATCCAAAACAATTAAATTAAATAATAATAAATATTATTGTCATATATATCCAAAAATAATAAATCACTTCAGATATAACCAATATGAGATTACAACTCAATATTACTATTCCAGAGTTAATCAATATCCAAATATATGGAAATTCCTTATTAAATAATGTAAATAAACGTTATATTTTATAAACGATTTCCATAGTGACTATTTGAAAATTTGATTTGGAAATAACATACAATTTACAAGACAAAATTCCAATTTTTCTCTTTCATTAGAAAATCGTAATCAATACGATCCTAACATTCCTTGTTTCACAAAATTCTGACTTAAAACGAATTCTGTATAATCAATTTAAGTTCACAACTCGATATTATGAATTACCATGCCGTTTCGAGATCGATTTAAGATAAAAATGAATATAAACGTTTAGTCGTCGTTTAATTAACGAATTCAACATTAAACTCCATAAATAATTCAAATATAATCTTTAAAATACATTTAAATATTTGAATTCGAATAGTCGAAAAATATGGGTCATTATACGTATATACATGATAAGTAATAGCTTGGATAGATTAGGATCTATTATAAATCTATATACATGAAATGCACCAGTATATTAGGTATAATCAAGTAAACTCAGGGCAGCAAGCTATATTTTTAAATGTAAAAGAATCTGAATCTAAAAATATGAATGTGCAAAGTCTAAATGACTTAGTTGTTACATTTATAAAAATTGTTTCCATTGCTATATATATTTCAGTTTAAAAAGGGAAAACTAGCTAAAGGATAAGGATGTATATACCTATGATTCGAAAGTCCAAGATATATATAAGAGTGTGTTTAATATATATACTTTCGACAGAGTTAGTTATGCAAAGGAAACATGTGCATGAAATTCTTTCTAGTTGTATAATGATTAGTTATGTAACGACCCGCCCGGAGTGGGCCTAAATTTTGACCCAGAAAGGCCTATCGAAACTTTGATCCACTCTAAGCGGATCGTTGGTTCCTGTAAGGAAATACATTTGCATAGAATAACAGATAAACATAGCATTACGGAAATCTCACACAGTGGAACGAGAAAATATAATACCAAAATAAGATGTACCATTTTATAAAAAGCCACATAATTCAAACACAGATTATCAAGGTACAACTATTTAATAGGTACATCACTAAAATTCGTCATTTAAAGTTTTCATAAGCAATACAAAAATGATAACTAATAATAGTATAATATCTCCATCGTCCTCTTTAGTCTCTATCATTGCTTCTTCCATTGAATCAACCCCACCTACTGACATATTGGATAAGTTAGGGAAAGGGGTCAGAACATGAAGTCCTATGTGACTGAAAATAGTATTTACTTAAAGACTATATCCTAGATTTAGTAGGTTATATATACAGATATATAGGTTTGTCTACGAAACACACAAGCATACACATAAATAAGAAGTATCTAACCAATGAGGTAGATATCCGAGTCAATCGCTTAAGGCCTCCACTGGTGCATTTAGGGTGAAGATCCAACGAGGTGGGTGGTCACTTAAGGCCCATATTGACTTATTTAATAAAGGTGGATTCTTATGATTTCTTATAACAGTGAGGCGGACCTTATCCCCTTAAGACCCCGTCCTAATACGTCAAAGTTCCTAAGTCTATTATTCTCATAAGTGATATGAGAAGCAGTACCTCGTCACTTAATACCGGTTTTATGGTAAGCCCGCTCATAGCCATTTAAGACCCTTCCAGTGGACGTCACATGATACTACTTAATTGAAATTACGATAGAACACCTATGTTGCTTAAGACTTCTCTTAGACAGTTGGTGAATTAAATAGCTTGTTAGGTATCACGTAAACCAAATTTGTCCCTAGGTTGGCCCTTACAAGCTCTTAGAGGAAGCAGACATACCCCCATGAACTACCCTACTTTGTTAACACTATGCCTTACCACTTTCAAAGAAAGAGGACCCATAGACTTACTGTGAATCTAATAAGGGTGGGTCCCATGACATTGGTACCTATCCTAGGAATAAACCTTCGGAAAGGATCCTAGTTCTAACCACTTAAGACCCAAACTAGATAAGAAAAGAGTCAACCACTTAAGACCTTCCTAAGATGTAGTAAACCTGCCTATTTCCACACATAATAGGTTTATATCTATACACTAGACCTCTCACATTAAACCGCCTACCTGTAGATGTTGGGTATGCCGGGCGGTTCCGGGAAGACTTCTACTGCAGGTAGCTTTAACCATGTGTCATAGTGTACTAAACTTGAATGGCCCATGGCACCCAGACCTCTCACATTAGCCAGACCCACTTGCGGTTGCTGTATTTGTCGGTTGGTTCCGGACAGTCTTTTACCATGAATGACGACTAACTCGTGTCTGTGTGTCATATTTTAATATATATATAAGCCATTTGATATACACACACAAGAAACCATTATATGGAGACATTTACATATTCTAACATATTTATTACATTATTATTATGTTGAATTGCATTGATTACGCTACATAAATAGAATATTTAATAAGTATAATAAACGCTAGTTTTCATTTGGGCAAAGAAACTTTTTAACGGTGTAAATTGTCAATTTAATCTATATTCAAGCCATACAAGTTTAATTTCCACATCAGACCGCTAAACACATGACATAATGATATAAAGGCATAATTAATGATAGCTGTAATGGAAAGATACAACATAAAAATCAAAACTTGCATCCATAGGCTTATTGGAATAATTTAAGTAAGGAACCAAGAACGAGGTGTAAATCATATACATATATACATGTATTTTCATGAATACACACACACATATATATATATATATATACACACACACACATATATATATATATATATATACACACACACATACCATTGTTTAACCTAATTTACCCTTCTTATGTTGTTTATGGAAACATTGACATTTGATTTGTTTCAAATCTGAATACGTTCTGATTATCCATTTAGAATGGAAATCCAAACCAATTCAAATAATAAAACTAATCAAATCTAAACTGTTTTACATCACAAACAAGGATGAAACGGATAAATCAAATTAAATAGAAGTATATAACCCAAATGTTCTTCATACGCTACTGAAACGAATCCACAAACCCACTATCAATTGTTAATTCTTGCGAATTATATATATATATATATATATATATATATATATATATATATATATATAAACAAGAGATTTGGGGGTTCATAGTTTGATAGTGTTGTTATTCCAAACCTTCTTAGGCATACTAATCCATATAATAATATGCAAATGTAGAATATGCCTAAGTAATTACTAATTCCACCCACAGTGATTGGAAATGTCGTGGATCTCACGATGTTTTGTCTATTTGATGCGAACTCCAATCCCTAGAGATCGATTTACATAAAAATCAAATGATTAGAATTCTTATATATATAAATCATATGATTCCAGATCAATATTCTAATTCGAATCCTATAAGAAAAGAGATTAGTAAAAGAAGAATGGATTTTGAAAGAAGAAGAATACCTATTATGAAATCCTCTGGAATCAATGGCAGAGTGGAGGCACAGATAGAAAGAGTTACTAGGTTTAGGCATGGTCTAGAGGGTAATTTTATAGGTGTTTGTGTAAACAAGAGCCGTAGGATTCTTAAGATTTAATCCTAGTTGTTAATCCTTATAAACTAACCCCAAAAACTAACCCAAACCTAGCGTTATTGGACATCTACAGCACCAGGCGGTCGACCGCTCCCCTATAAGGGCGGTCGACCGGCGGTCGACACCCCTTCTAGGGAATGGTCGACCTCCTGTTCACTGATTTGCATAATGAACGCTTAGAAGGGCAGGAAAGTTTTATTATATACAATGTTAATCAATTTAGTTTATTTCTTACCTTATAAACATTATCTTTGTCCCCGTATCTTTATCTCTTCATTTGAAACTCAAATCTTCCTAAGGGAATCTTATTATTATCCAAATTATTTTACCCCTTAGATATATATATTTTTAATTCAACTACATATGTATACATGTTTACCATCTGATTTCTTTAAATTGTAATTTCTTCATACGCACCATTTTCAACATATTATATAAGAAAACGTATGAGAGTTTCGCCATGAATCAAAATAAAATATTTTCGTGGCCAAATACTTAAAGCTACAAAATTCCATTTTTCATCCTATTTATATTTTACTATTTAGTTGCTTATTTTCATTAATTATTATTATTAATGTATTTAGGTATATTTTTACGGGGTGTTACATTCTCTCCCCTCCCCCCTTAAAATAGATTTCGTCCTGAAATCTATTTAAAGTGGCAAAAAACACAACTCGCTCTAAACATCCATGTTATTTTTATTTCATCCAAAAACATCCATAACCCGTAGTGATTAGGAACTGCAGTCTAACTAAAGTGAGATCAATCCTATCATGTATGTGCAATAAGTGATGCAGTATGTATGCAAAACATGAATATGTTGTGCAATTATGTTGCATTCATTCCTATCGTCCAATCTAGCAACCACAATGCATCCATAAATGTAATTTGGAGGGAAAATTACCCGAGAAAAGCTCTAGATGGGTCTGTCTCATCTTATCCTTGGTTTTCCATGTGCTTTCCACATGATCATTTTCTCATTGTACTTGGACGTGACGCACAGTTTAATTGCGGAGTCCTTTTATTCCGTGCTCTAAAATCTTTGCAGTGGCACGGGGCACCCTGGACTCTAACTCAATTTTTCCTATGTCCCCAATTTCATCAAGCTCGACTCTGATAGTAGAATCGTGAAGGCATTTCCTCAAGTAAGCTACATGAAAAACATTATGGATTCCCGATAGACGTTCCAGAAGATCTACTCGATAAGCTAAAGATTTATCTTCTCGATGATGCGAAAAGGCCCAATAAATCTGGGAGCCAACTTCCCAGTCATTCCAAACTGAACAATCTTCTTAAGAGGGATACTCTAACGAATACCAAGTCCCCAATATTGAACTCATCCCTCCTCCTCTTATCGGCATACAATTTCTTATGGTCTTGGGTTGCCTTCATCCTCTGCCTAGTTAAGGAAATTTTCTTCGTGGAATCATGGATGAAGTCTGGTTTGAGTGGAACCTTGTCGGTAGTTTCCCACCAACAATTTGGCGATTTGCATGGCCTCCCGTAAAGTGCATCAAAAGGGGCCATACTAATCATCGTTTGAAAATTATTGTTGTACGTAAACTCCACAAGCGGTAGGTGTTGCTCCCAAACTCCTTCAAACTTGATATGAATGCTCTAAGCAAGTATTCTAGGATCTGATTTACTCTTTCTGTCTGGCCATTGGTTTGCGGGTGATATGTTATACTTAAGTTGAGGGTCGTTCTCAAGGCTGCTCGTAAACTTCCCCAAAATTCACTCATGAATAAGGTATCTCTATCACTCACTATACAAGATGGGATACCATGTAGTCTGATCATCTCCTTGACACATAATTGGGCTAAAGAGGTTGCAGTCCTATTCTTTTGATTGGTATGAAGTGAGCACTCTTAGTCAAATGGTTTACTACAACCCAAACAACCTCATTTCCCTTCCGACTTCTTGGAATTCCATCAACAAAATCCATGGAAATATGTTCCCACTTCCACATGGCAATCTCTAAAGGTAATAGCGATCCTCTGGGTTTTCTTTGCTCCACTTTTACTTTTTTGCATGTTAAACATTTAGCTATGAAGTCGCCTACATCCTTTTTCATCCCTTCCCGATGGAGATTCCTTTTCGTATCTTTATACATTTTATCTACACTGGGGTGTATGGTCATCATTGACCTATGGCACTCCTCTAAAATTTCTTTTCTAATGTCTTTATCTTTAGGGATGCAAAGTCGTCTATTCCTAAGCAAACTTCCATCATCCTTTAATGAATATCTGACTAAATGGGGAAAGGTTTCTTTCCTCTCCACCTTTTCTTTCAAGCTTGTTATCTCTCCATCAAGGTCTGCATAGTCTGAATCCTTTCTTTTAGAGTGGGTCTAACAAGCATAGCTCCAAGAAAACCATTAGAAGTTACCGGCGAGGGTTGCAAGTTATGATTAGAGAGAAACCCTAAATGTTTCCATTCCGAGATGCATTCAAGAATGCATGCTTTCTACTTAATGCATTTAGTATGACGTTCCCCTTCCTTAGGGTATACTGGAACGAAATATCAAAAGAGGCAATGACTCCATCCACCGTTGTTGTCTCAAATTTTGGTCACGTTGAGAGAATAAGTACCTTAGGGATTTATGGTCAGTAAAAAGTGCAAATTTCACCCCTAAAAGATAATGCCTCCACATTTTTAAAGCGAGCACTACTGCGGCTAACTCAAGGTCATGAACTAGGTACCTCTTCTCGGGGTCCTTGAGTTGTTTACTAGCATAAGCAACCACCCTTCCTACTTGCTTAAGAACCTCTCTTAAACTGGTTCTGCATGCGTCAGTGTAAACTATAAACATTTTTGAACTGTCGGGTATGATAAGGACTGGCGCGCTAGTAAACACTTCCTTTAATCTCTTAAGGGCTATATCGCACCTATTACTCCAAGAAAATACCAAGTTTTTCTTCGTTAACTGAATCAAAGGAGTAGAAATCTCTGCGAAGCCTTTAACGAACTTCCTATAATACTCGGCCAATCTAAGAAAGCTCCTCACTTCTGTAGCATTTCGGGATATTCTCCATTCCTTAATTGCCTCGATCTTCACGGGGTTTACTGCCTAGCCTTTGTTTGACATGATATGTCCCAAAAAAACTAAATTCTTCCCTTTTTAAATGGCACTTAGAAAATTTTGCTTTTAACTGGTTCTTTCTTAACATCCCTAGAACTTTTCTTAAGTGATATTCATGCTCTTTATGGTCCTTTGAAAATATAAGGAAGTCATCTACGAAGACTACCACAATTTTATTCAAAATGCCCCTAAACACTCTACTCATGAGATCAACAAAGAAGGCAGGTGCATTCGTTAGTCCGAAGGGCATAACTTCCCATTGGAACAATCCATCTGGCGTCCTAAACTCGGTTTTATCCTTGTTGTCCTCCGAGATCCTTAAAATGAACAATTCTTTTGTCGCAATTTAGGACGGGTCCATAAAATGATAGTCAATCCATACCTAGGATAAGGTCATACCCCATAAAATCTAATACTAGGTCTTTGCACATCAACTCTAGATACTTAGCTCCTCCGATAGGGTTGGCCACCTCTATCGGACTATTAGAGATAGATAAGGGAAGGTTCAACAAATTAACTAGTCTCTTAGAACTAAAATAATTGGCTGCTCTAGAGTAAAAAAGGGTGTATATGGGAATTCCTAAAACAAAAGTTATACCTTTCAGTTTGGGTTGACTTTGGTCTCTTGGGGTCGGCTCTATATTGGTGCTGCCTCCAACGAATAATTCTGCTTGCTCCAAATAACTTTGGGTTATGGTCAGTCTTTAGACACGTGTCCTTCTTCATGACAGTTGAAACACTTTAATTTAAATTCTTTCTTTGCCAAAGAAGTCCTGCAATACTTGGCCTCATGGCCCTTGTAGTTGCACATCGTACAAGTCTTAGCTTCCTTCTTGAATTTACCCAGTTTCTTCTTATTCTTCCACCGCTCCTTCTTATTCTTATGAGAACTTTCTTCTCCCTTCTCACCATCCTTATTATCCTTAGGTACTTTAGCTGTGCATAAGATGGCGTTTCCACTAAGGTTTCAAAGGTTGCTCCAAACGTTACTTACGCTAAAAGTGTCCTTCAGTGGGGAGTTCAATAACTTAACAAATCTTAAGGCTTTATTCATTGGGGTATCCACCAAACTTTCTTAACTCGATGAATTTGGACACATACTCTTGTAGGCTCAAACTTCCTTACTTGAGATGGAAACACTTCTATAATAGGATCTTCATCTTAGCTTTTGACGGAAACTTTACTTCGAAGCAGGCTTTAAATCCAACCCACGTAAATATTCGGCCCTCGTTCCTAATATTAAGTTCCACCATTCAAGGGCTTCCCCTCTTTAAGTGCCAGGCCACAATTCTCCGTTTTGCTTCATTTGGCCACCCAGTGGCAACAAAAATCCTTTCGTAGTCTGTTATCCAAGCTTGGGCGTTAGTAAAACCTTTCGTTTACGAGAATGATTTCTTATTAAGGTTTGCGAAGCTTTTATAGAATCGAGAAAAGTCAAAGGCTACCTCAACGGCAGGAGCTACAGGCACCGCTGGAGCGGGATTAGTAATAGGGAGTTGTTCCCTAGTATGAAGATACTGTTGGAACCATTCTGGAAAATACTGAGGTCTTTCCTGGTTTCCCCATTCAAGAGGATTATCGGCCATGCTACTATCTGAAAAAGAAAAGGAAGGATCATTCGGTGTGTAACACCCCACCTCCATTAAGGTCACTCGCAAAGGGAATTCCTTAACTTCAGTGGAGCGTTTTAAGTGAATATAGAACAGAAAATCACAACAAGACAGATATAAAGCAGTACTTGAAAATTAAAACTTTATTTCATTGCAGCGGATAAACCCATATGTTTGATTACATCATCAAAACCATAAACCAAAGTCAAGTACATCATATCCATCTTGATAAAGCAAAGTACATAAACTGAAAAACATAATCCCCAACATTAAAATAGCCATAAATAAAGAGAAGCTGAACTTTACTTCAGCGGTCCAAGAAATTGTCTAAAAGCAGTCCAAGATCAAACTCCACTGGTGCTAGTTCCAACCTGAGCACCTGTAGGGGGGGGGGGAGGAAAGAGATGGAAAACGGGGGGTTAGACATAAAGTATGGCGAGTGTGATAATTCTAACAATATAATTAACAATGTAACTAGGCTAAGGCATAAGTTGGAAAATAGGGAAGTGACCATGAACCATTGAGTACGACAGAGTAAACAAGGAAACGAGACGAATGACGATATCGTTAAAGCGCTCCTAACCCGCTAAGATAAATTTACTAAACTACACCGACACTATATGATAATTGCTATACTGCACCGCTACTAGTATACTCGATCACCACTAGTCACCCTAAGGTTGATCACGCCTACAGACTTAATAATGATATTGGTAGTTTCGTGCACCCCTAGCTGCCTTCATAGGTGCCGTTTGCCCCTATCTACACTAGGTGTACCCATTAGCCCCAAGCGATCGGCTCCCTAACTCGTAGATACCCGTGCTGGACCCACAGTGGGGTGTATCACTCCCCAAAGTGGCAACCCGATACAGCAAAGAATGCACGGCTTATACCTACACGATGCACCAACGTCTTACCTACCATCCCGGGTCCACACACGCATATGAACCCGTTGGACTTGCGTTGCCACCGCTAACCCAGTTTGGCCTCTTACAGTCAAGCCCAGTATGCGTGTCCCGTCCTCGACTTGGGTCGAGCCCACAAAGATACATATGGGTTACTGGTTGAAACGGGCCCCCATTACTTGACACAAGCTATCCACCTAAGCTTGGTCCCCTCTAGTACATCCCACTTAACCCACTTCTTGTTCATGTTTCAATTACATGTTTCATAATTTGGTTAAGTGCTTCTAATCGTATTTCCAAATGCCACCCAAGGCACCCACTAGATTCCACATGCCACCCAAGGCACCCGCTTAACCCCCTCATGTCCTACTACATGCTTATCTGGTTAAGTGTTTCTTAATTCATTAAGACCGTAACCTCATAAAGACCTCTCAAATTAGACTGGCATTTGTGGCAGCTAGATTTACCGGGCGGGTCCGGGCAGTCTTACACCACAAAAGAGTCTAACCTCGTGTCTTTACAATTGTTACGTATTTAATTTATGCCTAAGACCTCTCACATTAGACTGGCATTTGTGGCAGCTGGATTTGTCGGGCGGGTCCGGGCAGTCTTACACCACAAAAGAGCCTAACCTCGTGTCTTAGACGATTAATTACTCCTAATTAATCACCCCTAATTTGAATTACTTTCCCTATTCAAATTATCAATCAATTCCAAATTTAGCGATGTCCATAATTGACTCAATTATGTCCATCCATTTATGGTATGTAAAATCATACCAATTTCACCACAATTTTATTTTATGCCTTTTAAGGCAATTATGCCAATTAAATATTTTTAATATTATTCCCCTTTTCCCCACGTAGTACGTTTGTTCGTTTAACGTAAAAGTATACGTAAGACTCGAATAGTCTAACTCATGAAATAAAAGAAAACATCACATACATAGTTAAAACATGGATCTAACAATGGGGTGAATTTGCATATGTGATTGATGTTCTACATCTAGAACTTGCATAGGCCAAGATTACAACTTGCATAACAACTTATGTCATGGTTCCAAATTTAAAGGTGTGAACTTGATGAGAAATTGGCCACAAACTTGCGTAAACATCATGTATAACATAGATCCAAATCTAAAGGTGTGAACTTGATGAGAAATTGGCCACAAACTTGCATAAACATCATGTATAACATAGATCCAAATCTAAAGGTGTGAACTTGATGAAATTATGGCCACAAACTTGCATAGACAATATATGTCATAAACCTATATCTAAAGGGGTTAAACTTGCATAGGTAATAACATAACATGATTCATGTCCAACTCATAAATTCACATATATGATTTATACATCACAATAATGGTGTAAACTAATATCTAACATGTAAAGTATCATGTCATAGCCTAGCTTTCAATTAAATTCTCACATAAACTAGGTGCCATAACCATGTAAGGTCACATGTAATTCTACCCAAACTTGTATATGGTTCATGTTTTGAATCAACATCTAAACTTCCCTACATATGGATTATCATATGAATCAATACCACAAACTAGCATAAGAATCATGACGATTTGAATATATACATAATTACAACATGAATGATAACAACATAACTTTGCATCACAACATAACATCATAGATAATCCTACAACATCATTACAACATACAATCAGTACTTCATATCACATCCATACAAATCCGTGTTATAACTTAATCTTATTAAATTACTAATTATTTTGCTAAGATTATCGAACTCACACTCAAAAGCAGTCGAATTAGCGCTCCTTTGATGAAGAATCGCTGTTAGGGTTGGGTAGTTCTGATTTGGTTGCTGTTCTTTATCTTTGATTTGGTGGCGGCTGCTCCAGGGCTCAAAACAACAGAATGGCGGCCATGGTCTTTTTTTTTTTTTTGATTTAGGGTTTGTGTATAGGGGTCTTTTTATAGAGTTATAAATTAATTTAAGCCGTCGGATGTTATTAGGGTTAATCAAAACCATTCAATTATGATAGGGTGATGAGTCAGCCCTAATGACTCAGCAAGGAGTCAGAATGGACTCAACAACACGGGTCAGCCTGAACCAGAAAGTTGTGCAGGCTCCAGCCTCGGCATGGGCGCACTTGGCAGGTGCGCCAGTGTAAATATGTACTGGCGCACTTCCCAAGTGCGCCAGTGCATTTATATATATATATATATTTTTATTTTCTTTACTTTGCCACCAAACTTCGTTCGTCCATAACTCTTTCATCCGGTACTCGTTTCCCGCAAACTCGGATTCTATCTCCACTAGAATTCCGAGACGAACACAATGGCGCAACCCTGTCCCCATAATTCTCATGTCTGAGATTTATTATTCTTTAATTTAGTTAAATCGAATATTCAAAAATCCGGGGTGTTACATTCTCCCCTCCTTAAAGGATTTCGCCCCCGAAATCTCAAAGTTAAGGAGAATGTATATCTTACCATCCAAACAACCATCTACTCAACCATCAAACACGACATCCATTGTCCTTATGAAATTTCTAATATTGTATGAACATATGCAAGAAGTGTGTGTATATGTTCCTTATCTAATGCAAAATCAGGTAGTCTACTGATTCAGTTGACCTCCTTAATGCAAACCATGCTAGTGCCATGCATCCATTATGTATGCGAAAGAACCTTATCGATACATATCATTTCTACATGTGTGCACAACCATTCACCAAAATGCAACATCCATATGATGATACAACCATTATTCACTCATTACTTAAATATGTACACACATTTATATGCAATATGCAATATGAAGTGACTGAGTCGATCTAGTGCCTAAAGTGTGTGTATATGCATCCACGAGCAACCACTAGCAAACACTTGCATCCACGTGCATCCATCATCCATAACATATCTCAAACACATGTTTCAACCATAGGACTATCCTATCTAAAGGGAAAGGATACTAGCGAGAGGATATACTAAAGATAAGATAAGTACAAGATAAACGATAAAGGGGAAATTAAAAGACATACCCTCGAAAACAAAAGGGTACAATGAACGCATCTTCGCTTCCGTCTCCCAAGTAGCGTTGCTCTCATCATCTCCCCATCGCACTTTGACTAGCTTGACGTCTCGACTTCTCAATTTCTTAATCTCCGACCCAAGAATGCGCGTAGGAGCTCGTCGAATCGTCGCATCACGCTCGATCTCCCCCTCTCTAAGCAAGCTCGGCTCTACCACTTCCGCGGTCTCATGCAAGCACTTCCTCAAATGTGATACATGGAATACGTCGTGTACACCACTAAGTCTCTCGGGCAACTCCACTCTTTATGCCATCTGCCCAATCCTTTCCTTAATAGGAAACGGCCGTACGAACCTTGGTGCTAACTTCCCAACGGACCCAAAGCGTACGACGTTTCGTAATGGAGACACTTTGACAAAGACCATGTCCCCAACCTCAAACTCCAGATCTGACCTCCTCTTGTCCGCATAAGATTTCTGTCTATCTTGCGCCATCTTCATCCTTCTTCGGATCAAATCAATCTTTTCTGAAGTCTCTCTAATCATATCGGGCCCAAGCAAGATCTTATCTGTAGCTTCCCACCAACATGTAGGCGAACGACATGGCCGTCCGTAAAGAGCTTCGAATGGTGCCATGCCAATGTTAGACAGAAAGTTGTTATTATATGCAAATTCTACTAACGGAAGATGTTCCTCCCATGTACCTCCGAAATCTAAGACACATAACCTCAACAAGTCCTCTAGAATACGATTCACCCTCTCGGTTTGGTCGTCCGTCTGAGGATGATATGCGGTGCTCAAACATAACTGAGTCCCTACCACCTCTTGCAAGCTTCTCCAAAATTCGCTAGTGAAAATAGGATCATGGTCGCTCACTATGCTAGAAGGAACACTGTGCAAATGAACTATTTCTCGAATGTATATGGAGGCTAACCATGGAGCAGTCCTCTTACTCTTCATGGGAATGAAATGGGCGCTCTTAGTAAGTCTGTCTACCACGACCCAAATACCCGTATTACCCTTCCTCAATCTCGGTAATATGTCAATAAAGTCCATCGAGACGCTTTCCCACTTCCATTGTGGGACCTCCAATGGATGAAGCAATCCACCGGGCTTCTTTTGCCCCGCTTTTACTTGTTGGCACACCAAGCATCTAGCGACATACTCAGCCACGTCTTTCTTCATGCCGGCCCAAAAGTAAACTCGTCTCATGTCCATGTACATCTTGTCCCCGCCGGGATGAATGGTCATCTTCGAACGATGTACATCATCAAGAATAGCCTTCCTTAAACTCTCATCTTGTGGTATACAAAGTCTATCATCCCTACGTAACCAACCCTTATCATCCAGGGTATACCTACGGAGATGGCTTGATGACTCCCCTCTTTTGAGCATTTCTACTAACTCAACCAACTGTGGGTCGTCTCGCTGTGCCTCACCAATCCGTCCCAAAAGCGTAGGTCTGACCTCTAAGGATGCTAGCAAACCGGGTATAAAGTCAACGGAAGGTCTAAAGTCAAACGTGGAAATGAACTCTAAACTTCGCCGCTCAACAAACAACGGACTTAAGGATAATCTTTTCGTACTTAAGGCATCTGCCACTACATTACTCTTGCCAGGGGTATATGCTATCTCGAAGTCGTAGGATGCTAAGAACTCCATCCACATTTGCTGCCTTAAGTTCAAGTCCTTCTGAGAGAATAAGTATTTTAGCGATTTGTGATCAGTGAATAATTCGAATTTCTCGCCAAGAAGATAATGACGCCAAGACTTAAGCGTGAAAACAATAGCGGCCAACTCTAGGTCATGTGTAGGGTAATTTCTTTCATGCACTCTCAACTGCCTTCCACCATAGGCTATTACCCTTCCCTCTTGCATTAGGACTGCGCCTAGTCCTGTCCCACAAGCGTCATTATAAACGGTAAATGGCTT
This sequence comes from Allium sativum, assembly GCA_030737875.1. NCBI lineage: Eukaryota > Viridiplantae > Streptophyta > Magnoliopsida > Asparagales > Amaryllidaceae > Allium > Allium sativum. Next base: position 321,639,290 of record CM060916.1, read on the forward strand.
ACTCCCATCTGGCAATACTAAGACTGGGGTTGTGGTCAAAGCTCTCTTTAAACGTTGGAACGCATCATCACAATCTACGTCCCATGTGAAGACTAAGTTCTTCTTCGTCAAGCGTGTTAATGGAGCTGATATTTTTACGAAGTCTTTGATAAACTTCCTATAGTAGCCAACCAACCCTAAGAAACTTCTCACCTCGGTAGCATTTTTAGGAACCTTCCAATCTTGGATGGCCACTATCTTCGCGGGATCCACGGCTATCCCTTCTTTGGAAACCACGTGCCCTAAGAATCACACTTCTTTCCTCCAAAAGTGACATTTGGAAAATTTAGCTTTAAGGCTATGTGCTCGAAGAGTCTCCAACACTTCCCTATGATGTAGGGCATGCTCTTCCTCGCTCTTAGAAAAGATCAAGATGTCATCTACAAAGACCACCACGAATCTATTAAGGTACTCCCTAAACACCCTACTCATCAAATCAACAAAGTATGCGGGGGCGTTTGTCAAACCGAAGGGCATCACCAGCCACTCGAAGAAACCGTCTGGAGTCCTAAAGGCAGTCTTGTCTATGCTATCCTCAGCCACTCTCAACTGATGGAAACCAGTGGCTAAGTCCAACTGCGAAAACACTGAGGCGCCTACTAACTGATCGAAAAGATCGTCAATCCTCGGCAGTGGGTGTCTATTCTTCTTAGTAAGTTTATTAAGCTCCCTATAGTCCACACAAAGTCTAAGGGACCCATCCGCCTTCGTGGCAAATACTACTGGAGCACCCCACTCCGATATACTACGTCTGATGAACCCCTTCTCAAGCAATTCTTTCACTTACTTACTGAGTTCTCTTCTCTCTCTTGGAGCCATGTGGCGCACTAGCAATGCAACTGGCTTTGCATTGTCCACTAGATATATTCGAAAGTCGATTTCATGTTTTGGGGGTAAACCCCTCACCTCATCGAAGACATCAGCATATTCACGGACTATGGGAACGGAATGTAAACCATCATCGGATGCATCAAGGGATTCTAGGTAACTAAGAATTACTGGACCTCTAGGGTCACAAGAAATATCAAGGGTCTTTCCCGAACAAGTCAACAATCTAACTACCCTTCTTTCGCAATCTTGGATGGCCCCATATCTAGTTAGCCAATCCATACCTAGAATTAAACCGTAGCCCATGAAGCCAAGAACAAAAACGTTGCATTCAAACTCAACGCCCAAGATAAACACTCTCAAATCCCGACAAATCATAGAAAGATGAGCCGAACCACCAATAGGATTTGAGACTACTATGGGATCAGTAATAAGACTAGTATCTAGGTGCAGTGTTTCAACTAATGATGTAGAGATAAACGAATGCGATGCACCAGAATCGAATAAAGCACGGACATGATGATCAAACAGAAAAACTAAACTTTCAACGGAAATTTCCCTACCTCGTGCTTGCAGTGGTGGGACCTCGAGAACTTGAACTTGTACCCTTGCCTGCCCGGGTGCCATAAGAGCTTGCACCTGTCCTCCCGAGGTAGACCCTACCCTCTGCCCTTTCTTTGGGCAGTCCTTAATAAGATGTCCCGCTTCGCCACAGTGGAAACAACCGGTCTTCTTCTTCCTACAATCTTTGCTTAGATGGCCGGGTGTCCCACGGTTAAAGCATTTCTTCTTCCCCTTAGCATTATTGCCTTTGCCACCTTTCTTGTTTTGTTGTTGCTGTTGCGACTTCTTTTGATCCCCTTTCTTCTCGGGTGCCTTATTAGCATTGGCGCCCTTCTCCTCTTCATGCATGAGTGCCATGTCAAATAACCTCTCAAAGGTAGCCCCCATGGGAACGTGGGTCATAGCTAACCCATGGAGTGGCACGTTTAAACCCTTAACAAATCTTAGAGCCTTCTTTTCTGGAGTGTTCACCAAGTCTAAGCCAAACCTTGCCAATTGGTTGAATTTGTTAATGTACTCTTTCACCGATAAATTCCCTTGCTTCAGTGACAAGAACCATTCCATGTATAGATTCTCTTCAGCCTGTGAGAGAAACTTTGCCTCAAACCTCTGCCTAAAATCTTGCCATGTATCGACTGGACAACCCCCGTTTGTGACCTCCCACCAAAACGAGCCCTCATCCTTCATTAGCCACGCAGCTAGCTGGACTTTCCTTCCGTCATCCACTTCAAAAATTCCAAACTATTCTTCCACCTTCTTTAGCCAGTTACGAGCTTCAGCAAATGTCTCCGTCCCGTGAAAAGGTTTTCCACCCATAGCTCTAAAGTCCTTACATATCTTTGGGAAATTATCGACACGAGGAGGAGGAGGAGGATTTGCTGGACCTGCGGCGGCGGCGGCCCTAGCCTCAAGATATTGACGGAACCAACCGGGCACATGAACGCCCTCTGGTATCTCAGACGCTTCAGACATGCTGAAACGAAAAAGGAAAGATTCAATACAAAAAGGACTGAAGGAAAGATATATGGCTCTTGGGGTTATGCTTTCCAAAATATACTTTTCTTTTGAAAATACTTTCCTTAAATCATACTTTTGAAGGTACTTCTTTATAAAAAATGTTTTGAAAAATAGTTTTTCAAAAATTCATATCTGTTCTGGTAACCTTCAGCTCTGATACCACGTGTAACACCCCACCTCCATTAAGGTCACTCGCAAAGGGAATGCCTTAACTTCACTGGAGCGTTTTAAGTGAATATAGAACAGAAAATCACAACAAGACAGATATAAAGCAGTACTTGAAAATTAAAACTTTATTTCATTGCAGCGGATAAACCCATATGTTTGATTACATCATCAAAACCATAAACCAAAGTCAAGTACATCATATCCATCTTGATAAAGCAAAGTACATAAACTGAAAAACATAATCCCCAACATTAAAATAGCCATAAATAAAGAGAAGCTGAACTTTACTTCAGCGGTCCAAGAAATCTTCTAAAAGCAGTCCAAGATCAAACTCCATTGGTGCTAGTTCCAACCTGAGCACCTGGGGGGAGGGGGAAAAGGAAAGAGATGGAAAAAGGGGGGTCAGACATAAAGTCTAGCGAGTGCGATAATTCTAACAATATAATTAACAAAGTAACTAGGCTAAGGCATAAGTTGGAAAATAGGGAAGTGACCATGAACCATTGAGTACAACAGAGTAAACAAGGAAACGAGACGAATGACGAAATCGTTAAAGCGCACCTAACCCGCTAAGATAAATTTACTAAACTACACCGACACTATAGGATAATTGCTATACTGCACCACCACTAGTCACCCTAAGGTTGATCCCACCTACAGACTTAATAATGATATTGGTAGTTTCGTGCACCCCTAGCTGCCTTCATAGGTGCAGTCTGCCCCTATCTCCACTAGGTGTACCCACTACCCCGAAGCGATCGGCTCCCTAACTCGTAGATACCCGTGTTGACCCCACAGTGGGGTGTATCACTCCCCAAAGTGGCAACCCGATACAGCAAAGAATGCACGGCTTATACCTACACGATGCAACAACGTCTTACCTACCAGCCCGGGTCCACACATGCATATGAACCTGTTGGACTTGCGTTGCCACCGCTAACCCAGTTTGGCCTCTTACAGTCAAGCCCAGTATGCGTGTCCCGTCCTCGACTTGGGTCGAGCCCACAAAGATACGTATGGGTTACCGGTTGAAACGGGCCCCCATTACTTGACACAAGCTATCCACCTAAGCTTGGTCCCCTCTAGTACATCCCACTTAACCCACTTCTTGTTCATGTTTCAATTACATGTTTCATATTTTGGTTAAGTGCTTCTAATCGTATTTCCAAATGCCACCCAAGGCACCCACTAGATTCCACATCCACCCAAGGCACCCACTTAACTCCCTCATGTCCTACTACATGCTTATCTGGTTAAGTGTTTCTTAATTCATTAAGACCATAACCTCATAAAGACCTCTCATATTAGACTGGCATTTGTGGCAGCTGGATTTGTCGGGCGGGTCCGGGCAGTCTTACACCACAAAAGAGTCTAACCTCGTGTCTTTACAATTGTTATGTATTTAGTTTATGCCTAAGACCTCTCACATTAGACTGGCATTTGTGGCAGCTGGATTTGCCGGGCGGGTCCGGGCAGTCTTACACCACAAAAGAGCCTACCCTCATGTCTTAGATGATTAATTACTCCTAATTAATCACCCCCAATTTGAATTACTTTCACTATTCAAATTATTAATCAATTCCAAATTTAGCGATGTCCATAATTGACTCAATTATGTCCATCCATTTATGGTATGTAAAATCATACCAATTTCACCATAATTTTATTTTATGCCTTTTAAGGCAATTATGGCAATTAAATATTTTTAATATTATTCCCTTTTTCCCCACGTAGTACGTTTGTTCGTTTAACGTAAAAGTATACGTAAGACTCGAATAATCTAACTCATGAAATAAAAGAAAACATCACATACATTGTTAAAACATGGATCTAACATAGGGGTGAACTTGCATATGTGATTGATGTTCTACATCTAGAACTTGCATAGGCCAAGATTACAACTTGCATAACAACTTATGTCATGGTTCCAAATTTAAAGGTGTGAACTTGATGAGAAATTGGCCACAAACTTGCGTAAACATCATGTATAACATAGATCCAAATATAAAGGTGTGAACTTGATGAGAAATTGGCCACAAACTTGCATAAACATCATGTATAACATAGATCCAAATCTAAAGGTGTGAACTTGATGAAATTATGGCCACAAACTTGCATAGACAACATATGTCATAAACCTATATCTAAAGGGGTTAAACTTGCATAGGTAATAACATAACATGATTCATGTCTAACTCATAAATTCACATATATGATTTATACATCACAATAATGGTATAAACTAATATCTAACATGTAAAGTATGATGTCATAGCCTAGCTTTCAATTAAATTCTCACATAAACTAGGTGCCATAACCATGTAAGGTCACATGTAATTCTACCCAAACTTGTATATGGTTCATGTTTTGAATCAACATCTAAACTTCCCTACATATGGATTATCATACGAATCAATACCACAAACTAACATAAGAATCATGATGATTTGAGTATATATATATATATATATATATATATATATATATATATAATTACAACATGAATGATAGCAACATAACTTTGCATCACAACATAACATCATAGATAATCCTACAACATCATTACAACATACAATCAATACTTCATATCACATCCATACAAATCCGTGTTATAACTTTAATCTAATTAAACTACTAATTATTTTGCTAAGATTATCGAACTCACACTCAAAAGCAGTCGAATTAGCGCTCCTTTGATGAAGAATCGATGTTACGGTTGGGTAGTTCTAATTTGGTTGCTGTTCTTTATATTTGATTTGGTGGCGGCTGCTCCAGGGCTCAAAACAACAGCATGACGGCCATGGTCTTTATTTTTTTCTTCTGATTTAGGGTTTGTGTATAGGGGTCTTTTTATAGAGTTATAAATTAATTTAAGCCGTCGGATGTTCTTAGGGTTAATCAAAACCATTCAATTATGATAGGTTGATGAGTCAGCCCTAATGACTCAGCAAGGAGTCAGAATGGACTCAACAACACGGGTCAGCCTAAACCAGAAAGCTGTGCAGGCTCCAGCCTCGGCTTGGGCGCACTTGGAAGGTGCGCCAGTGTAAATATGTACTGGCGCACGTCCCAAGTGCCCCAGTGCATTTATATTTTTTTTTCTTTACTTTGCCACCAAACTTCGTTCGTCCATAACTCTTTCATCTGGTACTCGTTTCCCGCAAACTCGGATTCTATCTCCACTAGAATTCCGAGATGAACACAATTGCGCAACCCAATCCCCATAATTCTCACGTCTGAGATTTATTATTCTTTAATTTAGTTAAATCGATTATTCAAAAAACCGGGGTGTTACATGGTGGATGCTCATGAGATAGTATTTTAAGCCGAAAAGAGAAGAAAACGATAAAGTAACATATGCTTATTAGGGTAAGTATATATCTTATGTATATATGTAGTTTAAAAACCTTTTTCAAAATACAAATACTTATCTCATACGTATAATTTCCCTATAATTAGGTAACCTATGCTCTGATACCAAATGTAATGACCCGACCATAGTGGGCCTAAATTTCGACCCAGAAAAGGCCCATCGAAACTTAGAGTCACTCTAAGTGGATCGTTGGTTCCTGTAAGGAAATACATTTGCACAGAATAACAGATTAACGTAGCATTATGGAAATCTCAGATAGCAGAACAAAAAAATATAATACCAAAATAAGATGTACCATTTTATAAAAAGCCACATAATTCAAACACAGATTGTCAAGGTACGATTATTCAATAGGTACATCACAAAAATTCATCATTTAAAGTTTCTATAAGCAATACAACAATGATAACTAATAATAGCATAATATCTCTGTCATCCACTTCAGTCTCCATCATTACTTCGTCCATTGAATCTACCTTACCTATTCACCTGTTGGATATGTTAAGGAGAGGGGTCAGAACATAAAGTCATGTGTGATTGAAAATAGTATTTACTTAAAGGTATGAAACACACAAGCATACACATAAATAAGAAGTATCTAACCAATGAGGTGGATATCCGAGTCAATTGCTTAAGACCTCCATTAGTGCATTTAGGGTGAAGACCCAATGAGGTGGTAATTCTCGATCAATTAAGGCCCATGTTGACTTATTTAATGAAGTTGTATTCTTATGATCTCTTATAACCCTGAGGCGGACCCTATCCCCTAAAAACTCGTCCTAATATGTCACTGTTTCTAAGTCTATTATTCTCACAAGTAATATGAGAAGTAGTTCCCTGCCGTTTAATACCGGTTTTAAGGTAAGCCCGCACAAAGTCATTTAAGACCCCTCCGGCGGACATCACATGTTAATACTTAACTGATATTACGGTAGAACACCTATGCTGCTTAAGACTTCTCTTAGATAATTGGCGAATTAAATAGCATGCTATGTATCATGTAAACTAAATATATACCTAGGTTGTCCCTTACAAGCTCCTTGAAGAGGTGGACATCCCCCGTGAACTACCCTACTCCGTTACCACTATGCCTAACCACTTTCAGAGGAGGAGGACCCATAGACTTACTTTAAATCTAATAAGGGTAGGTCCCATGACTTTGGTACCTATCCAAGGAATAAACATTCAGAAAGGATCCTAATCCTAACCACTTAAAACCCAAACTAGATAAGAAGAGAGTCAGTCACTTAAGATCTTCCCAAAGTATAGTAAACCTTCCTATATCCACACATAATAGGTTTATATATACACACTAGACCTCTCACATTAAACCGTCTACCTGTAGATCTTGGGTATGCCAGACGGTTCCGGGCAGACTTCTACTGCAGGTGGCTTTAACCACGTGTCATAGTGTACTAAACTTGAATGGCCCATGGCATCCAGACCTCTCACATTAGCCGGACCCACTTGTTGTTTTTGTATTTGCCGATTGTTTCGGAATAGCCTTCTACCATGAATGACGACTAACCTCATGTTTGTGTGTCATGTTTTAATATATAGATAAGCCATTCAGTATACACACACAAGTAAACAGTATTTGGGGACATTTCAAATTCTAACCATATCCTAATGTATTTATTACGTTATTACTATGTTGAATTACGTTGGTTACGCTACATAAATAGAATATTTAATACGTATAATAAACGCTACTTTCTTTTGGGGTGAAGAAACGCTTTAACGGTGTAAATAGTCAATTTAATCTATATTCAAGGTATACAAGTTTAATTTTGACATTAGACCGCTAAATACATGGCATAATGACATAAAGGCATAATTATTGGCAGCAGTAGTGGAAAGATACAACATAAAAATCAAAACTTGCATCCATAGGCTTATTGGAATAATATAAGTAATGAATCAAGAACGAGGTGTAAATCATATACATATATACATGTATTTTCATGAATACATACATATATATATATACATAGAGACCAATGTTTAACCTAATTTATACATCTTGTGATGTTCATAAAAATGTTGACATTTGATTTGTTTCAAATCTGAATACGTTCTTTTATCCATCTCGAATGGAAATCCATACCTATTAAAAAAACACAACCAATCAAATCTAAACCTTTTTGCATAACAAACAAGGATAAAAAGGATAAATCAAATAGAAGTATATCACCTAAATGTTCTTCATCCGCTACTAAAACGAACCCACGAACCCAGTATCAATTGACAATTCTTGCGATACATATATATAGAAACAGGAGATTTAGGGGTTTCATAGTTTGATATTTTCGTTATTTCAAATCTCCTTAGGCATGCTAATCCATATAATAATCTACAAATGTAGAATATGCCTAAGTAATTACTAATTTCACACATAGTGATTGGAAATGCCGCGGATCTGACGATGTTTTGTCTATTTGATGCGAACTCTAATCGTTAGAGATCTATGTACATAAGAATCATATAATTAGAATTCTTATATATAAAAATAATGTGATTCCAGATCTATATTCTAATTCAAATCTTATAAGAAAAGAGATCAGAAAAAGAAGAATAGATTTTGAGAGAAGAAGAAAACCTATTATGAATTCCTCTGGAATCAATGGTAGAGTGAAGGCACTGATAGAGAGAGTGGCTAGGTTTAAGTATAGACTCTAGAGGGTTATTTATTGGTGTTTGTGTAAACAAGAACCGTAGGATTATTAAGATTTAACCCTAGATGTTAATCCTTATAAACTAACCCCTAAACCTAACCCAAACCCAGCCCTATTAGGCATTTGCAATGCCAGGTGGTCGACCGCTTCCCTAGAAGGGAGGTCGACCGACGGTCGACCTCCTAGTCGCTGATTTGCCCAATGAACGCTTATGAGAGCTGGAAAGTTTTATTGTATATAACATTAATCAATTTAGTTTATTTCTCACCTTATAAGAATTATCCTTGTCCCCTTATCTTTATCTCTTCATTTGAAATTCAAATCTTCCTAAGGAAATGTTGTTATTATTATCCAAATTATTTTATCCTTTAGATATATATTATTAATTAAACTACATATAACGTTTATCGTCTGTTTTCTTTCAATTGTAATTTCTTCATACGAGCACCATTTTCAACATATATGAAAATGTATCAGAATTTCGCCATGAATGTAAATAAAATATTTTTGTAGCCAAATTCTTAATGCTGAAAATTTTCATTTTTCAGTCTGTTTATATTTTATATGCTACCTATTTTCATTATTTATTATTATTAATATATTTGGGTATATTTTTATGGGGTTTTACAAGTTAACTTTAAACTAATCAACTTCATTTTACTTTTAAAATTATACTTTGATAAATCAAGTAAAAGTGACTTATGTATCTTCATATGCATAAGTTAAGTTTTTATTTTGCATACTGATATTTTTAGAGTAATGAAGAAGGGATCCTAGATGTATATGATTGAAAAGGGGATGACCCTTGAGAAGATGGCCCTGGTTTGTGTAAATTATAAATAAAATAAAATTAAAAATTGGTGAAATTTGGGGGGTCGCTTCAGGTAGCACAAAATATGGTGCTTCACCTGTATTTTATGCACCTCTTTCGCTGCACATTTCCTTGTCACTTTAACAAAACATGTTTACTTATCGACTTATTGATTTACAAAAACTTATGTTATAATTCTTCTTATTCCAACAAGTTAAAGTGTGTCATAATAGTCCTTTAGGAAAAACTTTTTCTTTCCCCTAAGGTTACTTATGCACCATATATAGCTAATTCATCTATTGTGCTTTCTTTTAACCACTTATATTGCTTAACCCCACAACTTGCTTACACATATAGTTCTTTTTGGAAACAAGTTTCCATAATTGTCTTAGAAATTATTTTAATGAAATCCTTAATATTACAAACCAGTAAATTTAAAATTTGTAAACTTGAAACTTGAAAACTTTTCTAGAAATCTTTTCCGATGTTTATACCCTTTTTTCAAGTTCTTTTTAAAAGTTGTAGCTATGAGGTTAAGTAAAAAGTGGTTTCTAACTTTGCATTCCTAAATCCTTTGTGCGAAATTACATCTATTTGTCCAAATTTCTCTTTTACACAAATTCCTCCCAAACTATGTCTAAACTAAAAAAATGAGACTAGTGCCATTTTCGTATTAAATGTATGTATGTGTCTGTGTGTATATATTCCTAATCTTTCTTTCTTCTTATTCTTTCTTGATTTACAAGGCCCTACTGCCCAATCTACTAATCTGAAATACCAAAATTTCCAATAATAACACATGGAATTTTCTCCTTTTCATTTCAAAACAGATCGTACACTCTACATTCTTGCCACTCATGAGCCTATAACCTCAAAATTTCCATAACCATTTCTTTAGAGTACAAAATTGACATCCCAACTTTCTCCATGTGTTACTGCACTTAATTAATGGGTTCCTCTATAGATATAGGTATATATAATATATTTAAATTTTAAAAATACAAATACATTTACTCGCTATATAAAAGAACCCTAAAGCTAAGCTATGATACCAGATGTAACAACCCAATAAGTCCGAATTTTTCGCAAAATGTTAAAAATACAAGTCTATTGAAACCTGAGTGAGTTTGTTTGGTATCCTACAGAAAGACAAAGATAAAGTATATCAGAGATCACAATGAAATATCTCATAGTAAATGAATAAAATATAATAGCAAGTAAATACTTACCCTAATAATGACATTGTCTAACAAGTGTCTCTAAACCATATAACCTCTGCTACCTATCTAACATGCAGGTTTGTTACGAGGAGGAGGTCACAAAAAAAAATTCTTGGGAATGGACATATTATACTTCCTATAAATAAAACTACATATACCGTTCTATCATTGGTTTATCTTTATTAAGTTATTTCAGGTTTATTACACATTACACTCCTGATTTCACGCATAAATCGTACCCATCTACTCCTAAGTAGGTTGACCTAACAAACCATATAAATGTAGCTATATGCCCAATATATCGAGACACTCCATATAGTACCCTCCTCGAGTGGTCTCCATCATCGTACTGCAAAAACGTATAACATCTCCATCGCTATATTACAAAAGCATACTAGATCATGTTGCGAAAGTGTGCTACGTCTCCATCACTACGCCAAAAAATCGTACTAAGTTGCACTACGAAAGTGAATAAGCTTTAACCACTACGTCATAAAGGCACCCAAAACCAGAGTTCTTCTAGGGAACTCGGTCGGGAGCTTTCTATATCTGTCAAGAATGGCTTCGCTAGGCCCACAATAAAGATATCAAAGATTGGTCTGTCTCTTTTGGTGGTTATGGTCCCACCCTCCCCCTAACAAATGAAAGACCATCTAAAGAGATAAGTGACTATGCCCCTAACAAACAACCTAAGCATCCAAATGGCGTTACCCGCATCCAATTTCAAGATGGTAAAATATCATTAACCTCTTGGTTTAGATCTAATCTTCCCCATGCTCGCTCTGACTGACGATGATGGGTGTCTGAAGACCTACTATCTTTGTTGGGTCCTAACCACGAAGCTTCCCGTACTAAGGAAGCCGCTGAAACATCCTAGAAATCATCCCAATCAGTCTTTAGGCTACCCTCAACCATAGACGTAGCCAAGCATACTATCAGATGGAACTACATAGACCATGCCTATATTGGTGTAGCTTAGTTAGGCCTACCACAAAGGGCCATCCCGGTGAATCATCATGCCTCATCAAAATCTTGCACGTCCTTCCAGTCCCGTCGAATAAGTTGGATGTGGTTCCACCGTGCCTTCCGACACCTACGATGATTTGCCCCGTCGGTCTCTTTATTTCCCACAGACTAGTTCAAACGTATATCGTTATATTAGTCAGACCGTATGTCTAATTTCCTATTATAAGTTACACTTTTCCTCTTTCGTTAATTAAAACATTTATTGATTTATTTAACTGAATATTATTTATTTATTAATCAACTTTACTAGTTACCATAGAATCTTAGGCTCGTAACTTACTCTTTGTAAATCAACATGTTCATATTAAAGCCTAATGTGTTTTAGGCTCGTAACTTAACCCTTTTTAAGTTAGCCTGTTCATATTAAAGCCTTAATTGTCCTTTTTAACCATTTGCTATCATATTCATATTTGCACTTAAACTTTATTTGTTTATCTATTATTTACTAATTTCCATGTTTGTGTAAATATAAGTTGCGATTGTAGGTTTATAATATACCTTACATATTTCCTTTGACCTTTCATATTTTCTTTCAATTATGTTTCAGCAAATTAGACCATTCCTAATTTTTTTGGTTACTAAAACCTATACAAAATCTATTTCCATAGCTTAAGGTAATTATTGCCATAGGAACCATAATTGCAAGACATCTCTTTCGATTATTTTTAGGCTATTGAATAGTGCGCAATACGACTAAATCCATATTTCGCACTAATCCACGCCTTTATTTATTTTTTAAACTTGCAATTACGTTTTCCACTTCTTTTTGAACTAAACTATGGAAATATATTCTCTTTTTCCTAACCAATTAATCTAGGCTATTTTTGACTTCCTATTTTGATTGGTATACATTAATTCCTGTTTTTAACTTATTTTTCCCTTTTTACATAATTACAGTAAATTTGGATACAATTGGTCTGTATCCCTTTTCCAATCCCAACAGCTTCTATATTCATTCCATTCTAAATTTGAAAGGTAATTTTTTTTTCAACTAACATAGAAATTCTTAGATTTACTATTTTAGTGCAAATTTATTGTCCATAATATTAATTTTGCCACGCTCGCCGTTACGAGATTCTCTTTTGTTCAGACTTCCAACTAAATTATGTTTCCAACGCATACAAACAAAAATGTTTATAACTAGTCGTATAAATTAAGCGCATAATTTAATTATATTTATATATCAACATTTCAAGTTTATGTATATTTTGCGCATAACCAAAATTTAACAAAAACTATACATATTCTAACGCGGAAAGGGGGAAAAAGGGAAGAAGAGATTGTATTATAAATTCTTATAAGAATCAAATGTTATCATATACTATTGAAAAAAATACAATTTAAATCCACTCACTTGGGATTTTCACTCTAAGTTTTAGATCTGATTTGTTTTTCATTTACTTTCCGTTTTCTTTTAATTGGATTTACATATCTATGGGATCTAGGCATCTTTACCTTGAATCTACTATATATTCCTCCAATTTTCGTATTAAAAATCCTAAACCTAAAATATAATTTTTTTCTAAAGGGATTGGAGGAGAAAAGAAAAGGCATAGCTCTGGCGCCCTTTCATAAAATATGAGTTGGATTCTAGGCCCTATGTGTTTATTATAGTTTCCCAGAAGGACCACGTCTGTTTGATTTGCAAACATTAAATCCAAGCCATCAAAAATATAAAACCACGTCGTCTTGGCTTGAAATTGGTAGACCCATGCTTTAGTTGGGTCGACCACTGGATCGACCCATCCTTGAAGTATGTCGACCCCTAGATCGACCCACTTCAAGATTGGGTCGACCCATGTACGATTTTTTTTAAAATCATATATCCAGTCTTTTTCTAGCGTGATTTTTGCCGCGTTTAAACATTACTTTTAGCATTATAATTCTTTAACCACTTTTGTTTATTCTTTTTATTTTTATTTTCCATCTATTTCAGATTCCAAATGTGTAAGCAATATACGCATGGATCTTCTTCCATTTTTAAACTTTTGCAAGTTTAATCCTTCTATTTCCATTAATGTATTTTTAACATTTATTTCTAACATTTTAACATGCATTTAACTTCAATTTTAAACATGTACTATAAATACATGCGTATCCACTTTTAATTAAACCGTTACTTAATTAACATCATTTAAATTTCTTTCTATTACATGGTTTTATACCATTTATGACGCACATTTATTTACGTGTTAATTTTGTAATTTTATGTCTAAATATATTTATATTAAATATATCTATATGTCTGTTCACATTCCAGGATTAGTTATCTACTACACATTTTTGACGTTATTTACATTATATCTCTTTTAATGTCATTTATGACATGCATTATCAATTTAAAGGAAATGTTGCCATTTTAATATTAATTATTTTCCCTTACTGGATTTAATCCTTTTTATCACACACATTTGTTTTCCTAATCTATTAAATGGTTAAGTTTGTTAATATGTCAACGTTAATAATCTCCCGTTACTTTCAAATTCAAAGGCACATAGTTTATAAAATAAATGTATGCATATATTTTCTGATTATTTTATAACGTACCATTTAATAATTTCCATCTATTTTATTTAATTATATATATATATATATATATATATATATCACTGCAACGTTAGATGCTTTTGTTTACAAATTTCAAACGCATATTATTCATAAAATTATTTTGATAATTTTATTACTTGAAATGTAGGGTATTACAGCTCCTTAGTTTCACACAGCGTTATAAACAATAAAGATACCAGTATAAATACATATGATGTTGCCTCCTGCTAAGCCATCTTCACAACTCCAAGTAATTCTCATACATATCGCCTGGTCTGCTCATCAGCATCGTCGATGAGCATCCAAGGTACTACGAAGGAAATAAAACCTTAGACTAGACAATAGTCTGGTGCAAGCAATAAACAAATCTCAATGAATAATAAAAGTCATAAAAGTAAATATGGCGTGGAGGGTTTAAGGATAGATGTCTAAGTATTAAATGGTGATAATAACTAAATAATCATAACATTCATCATCCATTCTCACATTCACTCTCTTAATGTGTTGGATATATGATAACATTCGGTTCCCATGATACTCGAACCCATGCTACTCAGTCGGCTAGGACCTAAGTTGTACCCACTTGTACGGCCCAAGGTAAGAAACCACTTGGTCTAAGTGAATGTCGTAAGTCTCCCATCATTGGAAACCAGGAGAACCCCACTTAGTTTAAGTGGACATCACACCCGCTACCCTTCTTCTCGAGTAACTGCTAAAACAGCATGTGCTGATAATCCCTTTGCATATGTCGCACATAGCAGAGTCTGTCCTAGGACTACTACCACGACTCGTCTTTAGTAGTTCCCTCTCGATCCACCATCATTACTCTGCATTTTGGAATATCGATGTCATTATCGAAGTCGTTGCTTGGCTTCCCATCCTATCATCACCATCATCGGATAATGAACCCCTAATTGAAGAGCCATCACGTTGAAACCACCGTCGAACGGACTACTACATCCTGCTTCTATAAATCGCACCATCGTCCATGTAATTGGCCAATTAGCCAATAACAGTAGTTTTCGATATCGACCACCCTATAGTAATGGATAACGACTACCTAGATCACATATTTAACTAGAATTAGTTATATATTCATTTAAGGAAAATGTCCGACATTCGTTATGAAATCTAGCTCATGGCCAAGTCCATACTCCGCTCTCAAATTGACCATCAAGCTCATATGTCGCTCCATCTTCAAATCCCTCGTTAAGCTCCAATGTTGCTCCATTATCGAATCCCACCATGTGATCATAAGCTTCTTCAAGAATTTATCTCATCAGTATGAGTTATCATCTTTGTGCACTTGATTAGTATTGCTCGATGTGTGCATTTGATCGATAAACACCCCCAAACTCTAACGGGCATGATTTCCTAATATTAGATCGCTTGTTAACGACATTTTAAGCAATAACAACAGTGCAACCAATATTTAAACAAATCTCTATACTAGCACACAAGCATCCATAATAGAAGTAATAAAGTAAATAGAACATATTTGTAGCAATCACAGTGCAATAAGTGTCCAAATAACCTTCGAATGCCATGATGTTTGAAAAATTTCAGAAAATCTCCAGAAACCATGATGCTTGTATCAATCTCAAGCACCGACCTTTCTCCAGTAGAGTTCTATTCACTCTCTCCGCTACTCCATTAGATTGTGGATCACCAGGTGTAGTAAAATGCCTCTGAATACCACGATGCTTGCAAAATTTAAGAAAATCTCCGGAAACATACTCACCGCCATTGTCGGACCTAAGAATCTTCAAAAACTATCCACTCTCATTCTCAACAAGAGCCTTCCAATCTTTGAACTTTGCAAATGCCACTGACTTGTCCTTCATTACATACACCCAAACCTTCTGAGAAAAATAATCAATGAAAGAAATATAATATCTTTCTCCTCCCAGAGAAGCTACAAGTCTCAGTCCCCAAACATCTTTGTGCACATACTCAAGAATCCCCCTTAAATCATGTTTTCCTTCACCGAATGACTCTCTAGTTTGCTTCCCCATAACGCATTCCTCACAAAACTCCAACTTGTTGAAACTCTCTCCATCAAGCATCTCCCTTCAACGAAGAACATCCAAACTCTTCTCCGAGACATGACCCAATCTCAAATGCCATAACTGTGTTGCATCTAAGCCACGAGAACTATCAACACCAACACATGTTTCGCCATCCACAATCACTCCTTGAAGAAAATAAATTCCATGAGTCCAAGTAGCCTTCGTAACCACAAGCGCACCACTACTTCCATCAATCGGCTCCTTCATCTGATCTCGGAACTCCTAACTAAGAAGACCTATCTTGACATCATCAAGAGTCAATGTATCTCGGCCATAGATCAAACTATTTGAGAAACCCGTATAATGCTCAGGCAACGAACATAACAATATCATCGCCTTCTGCTCCTCCTCTATATTCAAATCTACCACCTTCATCTTTATTAGCAAATCATCAAACACATTTAAGTTCGCCTTTAGTGATGTCCCTTCCTTCATCTTATAGGTAAAGAAAGTTCGCAACAAAATCAGTCGATTTGTGGGTGACTTATTCATATATAACTCCTCCAACTTGTTCAGTATACCCTTAGAAGTCGTCTCACCACTAATTTCGGAGACAACATTCCCTCCCATAGAAAGTTGAACTGTAGTGAACTCCCACTCTTCCACTTCTTCTCCCTCCACATATGAGATGTCCACTGGCAATAAATGTGTATCGAACACTACCCGATGTACCTGATTCCACCTAAGAACCACTTTCATCTTCCACTGCCATTTTTCAAAATCATTATGGCCGTTCCGCTTGTCAATTACCAGCTATGAACCAGAAGTTGCGTACGACCCACGTACATAAGGAGCTATACCACTTTGTCTAACAGTTGAGGCACTATTTAAATCTAATTCCGGCATTTCTACAACTATCTAACAACACCAATGCTCTGATACCAAATGTTTTGGAGAATTTAAACTCAAGACTACTCAAACCAAAACTCCCTACTTAGCAGAAGACGAGATCGTGGTAAACGTGCAACAACAACCAATCAATATCTCAAGACTTCTCAACACAATCAACAAGACAATCACAATAACAAAACAAGAGAAATAGTAGAGCAATAATGAAAAATAAATGACACATGGATTTATAGTGGTTCCACCGATGTCTTGTTAGTGTACATCCACATTGATAGAAAACCTTTTATTAATATCAATAGAAGAGTACAAAAGATTGATTACAATGATCAAATTCACCAGAAAAGTTTGATTTTGTGGAGATGAAACTTGAAGAAGATTAGGGTTGCTAAAACCCTAATTCAAATAAACCTTGATCAAATCTCTTGATTATTAATTGATCACCTCTTAAACCTAAATCTTAAAATAGCTTATACAGGAAGAGAACAGAATGTAGCAATTTCCTAAATTGCACCTAGATCCTACACAAATCAGCCTACATTATTTCAGCTCGAAACAGCTCAAAAATCGCCTCAGACGTCTGTCGTGGAGTGGGACAGACGTCCATCCCGATTTTGCAATTATTGAGCTTCAGCACAGGCATTTGTCAAAGTGACAGACGTTTTTTGGAAGTCTCAGGAAACTCCTCCCTGACGACTCAGACGTCTATCGCGGCTACGATAGACGTTTGTCGCGGAGCTCAGCTGAAGCCTTGCACCTTTTCGTTTCTAACTTTCTCATACGAGCTCCGATTTGGGAACCGTCTTCTCCGACACGAAGCTACTTCCATCCACTTCAATTTTACTATATAGTATTGCAAAATTTAACAAAATTATACAAGTACTTTGGCACGTATGATGCACGTGTGCATAAGGAACAGTTATTAAAAATATTGTTTATAAGTAGTTTTTTCTTTAACGAAATGACTCTAATGTGTATGTTGATAGCCCACTCTTCCTAAGCCAAATGCGAAGAAATTTTAATTTTTGACTATATAACTATAGGATGGCCCCTGATTAAACCAATATTTGTTTGTGGAAACAAAAAGAATTTGTCGAATGCTTTATGGAACAAAATCATTGATGATGAGTTCGAAAAGAATTTACTAGCTAAAAATATTGTAATAGTCAAGTGAATTTATCATTCTATTCTAAAGAATAAAAATATAAACTCATGTTGTAGTGAGATTTGCTGGTAGGATCAAGATGATGTGAATGCTAAGAGAAAACTTTTTAGTGCAGCTCTAGAGATATAAATTATGGGTTAAAGAAATAACCATAGACATTTTGAGCATAAGACCTTATTGCCTCTAGGATAAGTTATTTTAATGATTATACACTGGATCAAATCCGACATCTTTTTCAGGTAGAGCAACCGTGGTAATGTTATACCAATCACAAAGTTGATACGATCTTGAAAGCAGTGTTATTTGTATGATTTCATGTTGGATCGTTATATCAAAATTTGATGTCAATAATATCTTTTTCATATCGTGAATTTTGTTAGTAAACGTAATCAAATCTTTGCTTTCTTTTGCATATTCTAACCTAAAGTTTAAAGATATTTAATCATATAGGGAACCATCAAAATTGAATAAATTTATAAATTTTTGTTACATGTTCTACATGGGTAAACTTGTGCTTTTTCATGCAACAAATTGATGATTAATCATGACTACCCTTAGTACATGTAATTACATGTTCTATGCGGGCAGCGTAAATCTTAGTTATTAACATATGTTGTTAGTTATATACCTGTGACACCCCACATCCGTTAATGTCACTCACTAAGGGAATGCATTAAGTTTCGTGGAGCGTTATAGGTAAATAAGAACATAATAGCACAAGACAGGCATGTAAATAAGCAACAAAATTAAAAACTTTATTTAAATCAAAACATCATGGTCCCAAATAATGAGTTTACATCATAAGTTTGAAGTAACAAATTACATAAATAATCTATCTTGCCAAAAATATCATAGTATAAAAGCATAAAACCATATTTCCCTTGTAAAGTGATAAGAGAGTTGACAAGAGGTTAAAGCAGTACATCTTTATCCAAAATCCAAGCTAAGCTGAAAGAATCCAAAACAACTCTAAGCACTTCCATCCTGAGAACCTGGGGAAGAGGATGGAAGAGAGAAAAGAGGAAACAAAAAGGGTCAGACATAAAGCCTGGCGAGACCAGTTAATTTTAAATATAAATAAATAAAAGTATCATGGCAGGTACATAAAACTAGAAGAACAAGATAACAGTAACAATAACAAGTGTGAACTAAGCAAGATAAGATGAACATGATATATTTGGCTTCTTAAATACATTTCTCTGCACTGCACAGATACTAGTATATCAGAAATAGAATGATCCCTACTAATATCGTTCCATTACATTTACTTGATTATTAGGTTACTTGGATTAAAAGCACTTAATATTTATACACGCATCGTACCCATTTACTTTCCCATGGATCCACCTAATACAATATATGTATCTATCTCTCAATATTGAGATACACCCCATGGTAACCCACTCGCGCGGTCTCCACCGTAGTGAACGCAGTTCCTCATCCTATGCCGGAGTGACGTATGGATCTCTATATAACAATGTTACGTTCCGCATATATCTGTCATTACTATGCTACCTATGCGTAAGGACTGCCACCGACGATCGAATCGGATTCCTTATCGGAATAATGCCCTCTAGTCTACGATACACCACTCAGAGCATATATGCATGTATCTAGACTGTGACCTGTATGTACTGTAAGTGTAGCTCGATGCCTCAATCGCACGTCCTCTAATGTGCACCAAGTTCCGCGGTAGGGCGATACAAGAAACACGGAACTCAGTCAGGAGCTTTTCCGTATCTGTACAGGCCCGTCTTTAAAGAGCCTCTATATACATATATACTTAGGGTCTGTTTTTGTGGTGGCTATGGCCCCACCTCAGCCCCTCCCTCAACTAGTAAAGACTACAAGAGCTAAGTGACTGCCCCTAATGACAACCAATCTAAACATCCATGTGGCATCTACCCTTAATCCCGTACCTCGATAGTGAAAGGTGAAATGGTATCTTGGGTTTAGATCTAGTCTTTCGCATCCCGCTGGACGTCGATGACGGATATCCAATGATCTACTATCCTTGTTGGTCGTGACCCTCTCTACCTCCTCGTGAGGCAACCATCGAATCACCCTGGTGTCACCTCGTCACAGCATTCTGACTGCATAGCTACATCTGCAGTCAAGGCCCACCCACTTACTAGTTACGCGCAGACCAAACCTCTACGAGTACAGCCTAAGACATCTGTCACTGCACAGAGGACTACTAGGAGCACCTTACGTACTTCAGGAAGCCATGTGCTTCCCCTTCCCATTCCTTTGGAGCCGTCATAACAATCAGATGAATGCGCTATCCCCTCGTGTCTTATAACACCCGATGATCTACCCCGCTGGGTTATTCACCCTCAAACGTACGAACTGGTCCAAGAGCTTTTCTTTAATACGTTGTTAGGCCCAATGTCTAAACATTCTTTTACGCGCTTGCCTTACCTTAGTAGGTTTCTATTTAACTTGGTTACTCCCATTCATATTGAATTCTTATTTCAAATTACCAAGTTTCTATTGCTTATTAATTTCAATCATATAACTTAATCCATTTAAGTTTATTAATAAGCCCACAACATGTTATTTTCTAGATTATGGCCCAAGGTCTGTAATTCGCAATCTATTTTATATTCTTGCTTGGTTACATCATTACAATAACATGTTCTCTTTAATACGTTATTAAGTATATCTCAATTCACATGTTTCCTAATTAACATGTCACTTACCATTTATGATTAAATATAACTTATTTATTTTACAAGTTCCTTGTTCTTTCTCAATTAATCATAAATTCAATTTACACCATCACGAAAACTTATCGTGGTTTACTTGGAAGATTATTACGCATATCTAATTCTATCATTTCTACAAGTTATGCTTACCCTACAAGGGTGTCTTTAATTACATAACTTTATTAGATTTTCCACTGGTTATGTATACCAATAGGCGTCTTTAATTATATAACCTTATTGGGTTAAGTTCGTGGGCCTATATGTAAATATTACCCACCCACTCTATTTTACGTAACCCACCCACTAGCCATCCAATTTTACCTAACCCTAACTTAAGTTCATAATCATACAATCCTTATGGATTAAATTAGGTTAAATAGTCCAATTCATTACCATGTCCAATTATGGTTATAATGGGCAAGACCTCCCACATTAGGCCTACGACGTGTGGATGTTGGATATGTCAGTCGGGTCCGGGCAGTCTTATTCCACAGTTGGGTCTAACCTCGTATCTTAGCCTAATTTGCATTTGCACACTTAGACCTCTCACATTAGGTTCAACATTAGTGGCTGCTGGATATGCCGGTCGGGTCCTGGCAGACTTCCACCACTAATGCAACCTAACCTCGTGTCATAAGTGCAATTACAATTCCAAATTGTAATTACTAGACATTCCTTATTTATCCAAATGTACCTATGTCATTATAGGTGATTATTTCTCTTTTTCCCCATATTTAATTACATGCCCAATTCATTATTCAAATCATAGACTTTTACACCCCTTTTTAATTATGCACCATATGCTCTTTTTCCCAGGTTATAAGTCAAGGCTTATACATATATATATGTTATGCAGAAACCCAAATCTACATATTTTCCAATTTATGCCTAAAATTTATATTCACATATGTTCCAATTTATGTCCCAAATCAATATTTAGACATGTCCCATTTTATACCCAATTCCATATTTACATATATTCCAATGCGTGCCTAAATTCATATTATCCTACAAGACATATGTCCCCAAATCCATATTCGTATATTTCCAAATTTATGCCCAAATTTAGATCCATATTTTCCAATACCAATTATACCCTAAATTATGTCTTTTCCAATTGTTCCCAATTTCGCACGTTCGCATTTTTCA
The DNA here is from genome assembly GCA_030737875.1 of Allium sativum. Lineage (NCBI taxonomy): Eukaryota > Viridiplantae > Streptophyta > Magnoliopsida > Asparagales > Amaryllidaceae > Allium > Allium sativum. Next base: position 321,661,495 of record CM060916.1, read on the forward strand.
GCATTAGGCCTAGGCTCATAGGTAGCCTGGCTATATAAAAATAAAAGGGAAAAGAGGGAGAGAAGAGAATCAGAACATGCATAATAACGAATCAATAACATAACGGTAGAATTAGGCATAAAATATGAATGGACATATTATGACAACATTAGACTTGGTGATGATATAAACATATAAGAACAGATCAGAGGAATTTGTCATAATAGAACTGATTAGGCATCGATTTAGGATCCAATTTTATATACATATCATGATTACTATTTAAATATTCAGATCTAAAAATAACATGAACTGACAACAAATAGATCTAAGGCAATGGATCCTAATTACTGCGAAGAACACATTGAATTTGTTGCTGCAGCAATCATTGAATTTGTATAATGTCTACTGAATTGGATTTGGAGTAGATTAGGCCATTCAATCTTTGTTCAGTAGAGCTCCGTCGTCATCACTATTTTTAGATGAATAAAACTAGGGTCCTTTATATAGCCTAGGTTCATGAATCTAGCTCCAAAATCGTCCATGGTCAGAAAAGAAGTTTCCAGAGCCACAGGTGGGTCGACCCCCCTTCATAAGTGCCGACCCCTAGGTAGACCCCCATGAGCCTGAGTCAACACATAGGTCGGCCCAGTCGAGTCTCAGGTTGACATCAAATGGTCGGCTCTTCCTTGATTTGCACGTCGGATTTCTGCTAGGTTTAGAAAATAAGTTTCCAGAGCCATGGGTGTGTCGACCCCCCTTTATAGGTGTCGACCCCTAGGTCGACCCCAGGATCAAACCCCATGAGCCTGAGTCGACCCATAGGTCGACCCAACCGAGTCTCAGGTCAACCTCAAATGGTCAGCCCTTCCTTGATTTGCGCGCCGGATTTCTGGTTTTGCTGATTTTTGAATATTTTTGAATTTCATATGGATACATATCTTTCCTATATGCATACAAACTTCAAACCTTAATAACTTCTTCATACGTTGTCCGATTTACGCAAACCAGGTGTCTATTTTAGCCATAGTTTCGAGACGGACACAATGGCTCAGTCCGTTTTACTTAAATTTGAATATTAAATTAAGTTTTCCTTTATTCATTGTTAATAGTATATTTCACACTAATTATTCTTTAATTCATCATCTTCAGTGTCGTTAAAATTCTGGGGTGTTAGATTCTCCCATACTCAAAGGATTTTGTCACCGAAATCTTTAAGTTAAGAAGAACGTATATCCTAAGATCCAATAATCATACATCCATCTAGCAATCACAGGCATCCATTGTCCTTAAGGAATTTCTAATGCTTTTATGAACATACGCAATAGTGTGTGTATATGTCCGTAAACTAATGCAAAAGATCAAGCGGTCTACTGATTCAGTTGACCTCCTTAATGCAATGTATGTTTGTGCCATGCAACCAAAATGTATGCAAATCATCATAATCCATGTAAGTTCTATATGTGCGCACAATCATCAATCCAAATGCAACATCAATGTAATGTTAATCCATAAAAATTTAAAATGTACACACATCAATATGCAATATGTAAGTGATTGAGCCGATCTAGTGCCTATTGTATGTGTATATGCATCCACTAGCAAACACTTGCATCCATCAAACATAACATGTCCCAAACACATGTTTACATTCATTAGTTTTCTATCTAAAGACTCGATCGATAGGAGATATTCAAACGATAGATACAAGTATTAATTCGAAGCTTGGAAATAGAAGTTAAGGACATATTCTCGAAAAGGAAAGGATATGAAGCTCGAATCTATCCGTAACAATCTTTTGTTATTTTACATTTTGCATGTTAAATGACTATATTGTATGTTCGTGTATGTTTTACAATGCTTATGATTTTCATATTCGTCTTTTTTACATACATGTTACTTATGAAATTATGTATTTTATAGTCTATTTATGCTGAATATTTTAATGTTTTGGATCCTTTTAATGTTTCCTATCTAACAATATTTCTGTTTTAAGCATATTACGATTTAGAGTATGAATGATCTTTCGCAAAATAAAGAATAATAGTGTTAATTTGCATTTTAATTTGAAGTTACTATGTTTTTAATAGCATTCATAAAAATCATTTTGTTAAAATATCATTTTTAATATATCATGTACCCTGAGATTGTTCTGACATGATCTTTCAGACCCAAGATGAAAATCTGAGACGAACTCCAAAGTTAGACTCATCTCGTCCGAGATCTCCCCTGATACGAGACCGAGTCTATAAATTCCCCAAGACGAAATGCAATTGATATCTGAGATTTAAAACCTTGAACATGCCTACGGAACCATTCCGAAATAGGAATACCCTTTCAGGAGGAAACGGTTCCCTGATCAAAAAGGAATCAAGCGGAGAATCGAGAAGATATTTATGGCTTTGGGAAGTATGCTTTTCAAAAACAAACTTTTTATTTGTAAAATACTTTGTTTTTAAGACCCTTTTGAAAATCATTTTCAAAGTATTTTATCCGATCCTATAACCATATGCTCTGATACCAAATGCTATACCCCACGTCCGTTATTATCACTCACTAAGGGAATGCATTAAGTTTCGTGAAGCATTATAGGTAAATAAGAACATAATAGCACAAGATAGACATGTAAAATAGCAGTGCAATTAAAAACTTTATTTAAATCAAAACATCATGGTCCCAAATACTGAGTTTACATCATAAGTTTGAAGTAACCAATTACATAAATAATCTGTCTTGCCAAAAATATCAGAGTACAAAAGCATAAAACCATATTTCCATTGCAAAGCCAAAAGAGAGTTGACAAGAAGCCAAAGCAGTACATTTTTATCCAAAATCCAAGCTAAGATGAAAGAATCCAAATAAACTCTAAGCACATCCACCCTGAGAACATAGAGGGGGAAATGGAAGAGAGAGAAGAGGAAACAAAAAGGGTCAGACATTAAGTCTAGCAAGTCCAGTTACTTAAAAATATAAATAAATAAATAAAAGTATCATGGCAGGTATTTAAAACTAGAAGAACAAGATAACATTAACAATAACAGTGTGAACTGAGCAAGATAAGATGAACATGATATATTACGCTTCTAAAGTACATTTTTCTGCACCGCGTAGATACCAGTATATCAGAATTAGAATGATCCCAACTAATACGATTCCATTACATTTTCTTGATTATTAGGTTACTTGGGTTAATAGCACTCAAGACTTATACGCGCATCGTACCCATTTACTTTCCCATGGATCCACCTAATACAATATATGTAGCAATCTCTTAATATTGAGATACACCCCATGGTAACCCACTCGCATGGTTGCCACCGTAGTGAACGCAGTCCCTCATCCTACGACGGAGTGACGTACGAATATCTATACAACAGTGTTATGTTCCGCATATATCTGTCATTACTATGCGACGAAAGCGTATGAACTGCCATCATCGATCGAATCAGATTCCTTATCGGAATAATGCACTTTAGTCTACGATACACCACTCAGAGCAGATATGCATGTATCTAGACTGTCCCCCATATGTACTGTAAGTGTAGCTCGATGCCTCAATCGCACGTCCTCTAATGTGCACCGAGTTCTACGGTAGGGCGATACAAGAAACAAGGAACTCGGTCGGGAGCTTTTTCATATCTGTACATGCCCGTCTTTAAAGAGCCTCTATATACAGATATACCTAGAGTTTGTTTTCATGGTGGCTATGGACCCACCTCGGCCCCTCCCTCAACCAGTAAAGACTACAAGAGATAAGTGACCGCCCCTAATAGAAACCAATCTAAACATCCATGTGGCATCTACAATCATCCTCGTACCTAGATAGTGAAAGGTGAAATGGGATCTTGGGTTTAGCTCTAGTCTTTCGCATCCTGCTGGCTGTCGATGACGGATATCTAACGGTCTACTATCCTTGTTGGTCGTGACCCTCTCTACCTCCCTGTAAGGCAACCACCGAATCACCCTAGTGTCACCTCGTTACAGCATTCTGACAGCATAGCTACATCTATAGTCAAGGCCCACCCACTTAGTAGTTACGTGCAGACCCAACCTTTGCGAGTACAGCCTAAGACATTTGTCACCGCACAGAGGACTACTAGGAGCACCTTACATACTTTAGGAAGCCGCGTGCTTCTCCTTCCCATCCTTTTGGAGTCGTCATACCAATCAGATGAATGTGCACTCCCCTCGTGTCTTATAACACCTCAATGATCTACCCCGTTGGGTTATTCACCCTCAAACGTATGGAGTGGTCCAAGCACCTTTCTTTAATATGTTGTTAGACCCTATGTCTAAACATTCTTTTACGTGCTTGCCTTACCTCTCCAGGTTTCCACTTAACCGGTTATTCCCATTCATACTGAATTCTTATTCAAATTACCAAGTTTCTCTTGCTTATTAATTTCAGTCATATAACTTAATCCATTTAAGTTTATCGATAAGCCCAAAACATGTTATTTTCTAGATTGTGGCCCAAGCTCTGTAATCCACAAACTATTTTATATTCTTGCTTGGTTATATCATTACAATAACATGTTCTCCTTAATACGTTATTAAGTATATCTCAATTCACATGTTTCCTAATTAACACGTCATTTACCATTTATGATTAAATATAACTTATTTATTTTACAAGTTTTCCTCATTCTTTCTCATTTAATCATAAATTAAATTTACACTATCACTACAACTTATCGTTGTTTACTTAGCAGATTATTACGCATATCTAATTCTATCATTTCTACAAGTTATGCTTACCCTACAAAGGTGTCTTTAATTACATAACTTTATTATATTTTCCACCGGTTATGTATACCACAAGGTGTCTTTAATTACATAACCTTATTGGGTTAAGTTCTAGGCCTATATGTAAAAATTACCCACCCCCTCTATTTTACTTAACCCACCCACTACCCATCCCATTTTACCTAACCCTAACTTAAGTTCATAATCGTACAATCCTTATGGATTAAATTAGATTAATTAGTCCAATTATGGTCATAATGGGATAGACCTCCCACATTAGGCCTACAACGTGAGGATGCTGGATATGTCGGTCGGGTCCGAGCTGTCTTATTCCACAGTAGGTTCTAACCTCGTGTCTTAGCCCGATTCGTATTTGCACACTTAGACCTCTCACATTAGGTTCAACATTAGTGGCTGCTGGATATGTCGGTCGGGTCTGGGCAGATTTCCACCCTAATGCAACCTAACCTCGTGTCATAAGTGCAATTACAATTCCTAATTATAATTACTAGACATTCCATTTTTATCCAAATCTACCTATGTCATTATACGTGATTATTTCTCTTTTCCCCCATATTTAATTATATGCCCAATTCATTATTCAAATCATAGACTTTTACACCCTTTTTTAATTATGCACCATATGCTCTTTTTCCCAAGTTATAAGTCAAGGCATATACATTTATATATGTTATGCACAAACCCAAATCTACATATTTTCAAATTTATGCCTGAAATTCATATTCACATGTTTTCCAATTTATGTCCCAAATCAATATTTAGACATGTCCCATTTTATACCCAATTCCATATTTACATATATTCCAATGCGTGCCTAAATTCATATTATCCTACAAGACATATGTCCCCAAATCCATATTCGTATATTTCCAAATTTATGCCCAAATTTAAATCCATATTTTCCAATACCAATTATGCCACAAATTATGTCTTTCCCAATCGTTCTCAATTTCGTACGTTCTCATTTTTCAGCGTTAGGCCTAGGCTCAAAGGTAGCCTGGCTATATAAAAATAAAAGGGAAAAGAGGGAGAGAAGAGAATCAGAACGTGCATAATAATGAATCAAAAATAATGGTAGAATTAGGCATAAAAATTGAATGGGCATATTATGACAAGATTAGACTTGGTGGCAATATAAACATCTAAGAATAGATCAGAGGAATATGTCATAATAGAACTAATTAGGCACTGATTCAAGATCCAATTTTTATATACATATAACGATTACTATTTAAATATTAAGACCTAAAAATAACATGAACTCACTATGAATAGATCTAAGGAAATGGATTCAAATTACTGCGAAGAACACGTTAAATTTGTTGTTGTAGCAATCGTTGAATTTGTATAATGTCTACTGAATTGGATTTGGAGTAGACTAGACCATTCAATCTTTGTTGCAGCAGAGCTCCGCCGTCTCACCATTTTTAGATGAATAAAACCTAGGTCTAGTGTCCTTTATATAGCCTAAGGTTCATGAATTTAGCTCCAAAATCATCCAGGTTCAGAAAAGAAGTTTCCAGAGCCACGGGTGGGTCGACCCCCCCTTTAGGTGGGTCGACCCCTAGGTTGACCCCCCTTCATGGGTATCGACCCCTAGGTCGACCCTGAAGTCGACCCCCATGAGCCTGAGTTGACCCATAGGTCAACCTAGCCGAGTCTCGGGTAGACCTCAAACGGTCGGCCCTTCCTTGATTTGCACGCCAGATTTCTGATTTTGCTGATTTTTGAATATTTTTGAATTTTATATGTATACATATCTTTCCTATATGCATACAAACTTCAAACCTTAATAACTTCTTCATACATTGTCCGATTTACGCAAACCAGGTGTCTATTTTGACCAGAACTTCAAGATGGATGCAATGGCACAGTCCGTTTTACTTAATTCTGTATATTAAATTAAGTTTTCCTTAATTCATTACTAACTGTGTATTTCACACTACTTATTCTTTAATTCATCATCTTCATTGTCGTTAAAATTCCGGGGTGTTTCAATACTAGTAGAGCGTAATATAAGAACATGCTATGAAAATACCAAAATGTAGCATTGCGCGACGTAACGGATTAAAGAGAGCGCCTTCGCTATATTATAATGTGCAATGTTTCTATAATGCAAAAATAGATTGACCACCTTTGATCCAAAGCTAAACTGAACAAAGAACCCTTTTGCTGCTTTGTTCAAATGAGATCATGTCAAACTGTTGTTATGAAGAAATCATAACAAATTGTAGTAAAAGGATACATGTAACAAAAATAACACAATAATTTGGTTAATTTAACATCATGCGTACTTTGCATCTTAGGGCTCTTCTTTTCCAATTGTAAAATTTGATAGTATTTCATCCAGATTTAATATCCAAATCTCAATCTAATTCCAAAGTCTACCTTTTTCTTTTTAAGTGATTCAACTTCTTGTAAGCCTCCTTTTACTGCTTATGGTTAAATCTCAATTTTTGTTTGACAGCTGATGGGTGAGAGCTATGCACCACCACACCTTATGATTGAACCAAACAATCAAAAAGACTTATCATCTACGCTTTGCTATATGTCATTAAAAATGAATACCATTCACCAAGATATTCTAAACACTAGGAAGTTAGCACCCACGTCAAGGCGACAAGGGCACACCCCAACTGATTCCAAGTACAATGAGACTTACTTGATTTACCGAGCCACAACTATAGAGTACCCAATCGATTTCCGAGACACTGTCGCACCCAAACACTTTAAACGGGACAGGACCACACCCTTTTCTTATCAGTTTTTGTATTATTGACACTATAGGACATGATCTTGAGATATTTGATTACAAAAAACCAATAGCTCTTAATAAGCACTTGAATTCAGAGTGATTATGATTTAAAATTGAAAGAGAAGAAGAGTGATATGATTTCTATTGAAATCAGCAGAGTATAAGCGTAGAAAATCCAAAATTAAAGTGGTATAATGGTAGGATGTTAAGAGAGGAAGAAGAAGATAAAAAATTAATAAAAAATTCGAAACCTGGAAGGTATTTATAGGTTTTCAATAGTTACAATGTTTTTGAAAGGTTTTGAATTCAAAACCCACTTCTTTTCAAAAATTCTCTAACGGCTAGTATGTCAACATGCCTAATAGTGTATGTCGACATATGCTAATTATAATTCAAAAAATGACTTTTAAATCAATTTAGACAATATTTTAATAAATTATAATGAATCTAGAGGTAAAACAAATTAAATTTCTTCGTATATTTTTTTTTTTTTTTTTTTTTTTTGAAAACAAAAAAGTGTGATCTTCAAAAAGAAAAGAGCGCGCACACACATATATATAAAGAAAACACATAGTCCACAATAGCTGGCAACATGCCTAATGGGTAACCTAAAATACAAAACTATCTCAGACTATGATCATATGTATAGGAATGTAGATAGATGAGCTTTAGATAAAGCACCGCCCATCATACTTCAAAAATTGAGTTCCGACAAGGCCACCACCCGATATTGAAGTACATCTACTCCTACACAATACAATAGTCCCTCCAAAAAATACACCAAATAATACTTTAGAATTGAAAAACACAATGAAAGAACAAACACTCCAAATCTGCTCTCCATTAAGCTCCCCAGCATACACCAACTACCCGTAGCCTGAAAAAGACTAAACAAAAGTAAGCTAACATCACAAATATACGTGTAATATATATATATATATATATATATATATATATATATATCCATATATATGTGTATAAAATGAAACCATAAGATAACAAGAACGCAACTATAGTACTCCTTTATATATGTTTTAAAGTATATTTTTACTTTGAAAAGAATGTTTAAATATGATGAAAAAAATAAATTTCTTCATACTTAAACGTTTATTTCAAAGTAAAAATATATTTTAAAACATATATAAGGATATATTGAAAATAATTAAGAAATTAAATATAAAATGATATAAGAGTGTAGATATACAAAACTATATATATATAATCTTAATATAAACAAGAAGATTAAACAACATACTTAATTGTAAGCAAGTAAAACCTAAGTTTAAAATCTAAAACATAAATTTGAATATAAACCTCAAGATTTAAAATCAAGCAAACAAATTTGAAATTATTTTGAAATCAAGTTTAAAATCAGGATTTGAATTTTGAAATCAGAATTTAGACTTGAAAATAGAATCAAGTGCTAACCAAAGTTTTAACAGAATGTCTATATGCACTAACTCTATAATTCTAGAACTCCTGATTTCTTGATACTCAAGAGTCTTAAAACTTGAACTCTTCTATTGGAAATCTTGATTATTGTAAACTGTACAGTTTTCAATTATAAAATGCCTACATAGATTCCTGTACACACACACACACACACACACACACACACACACATATATATATATACTAGAAAATTGTTTTTGCGTATATTTTATAAAAATAATAATTGAAATAAAGTAGAAATAAGGTTGTTGTCTTCAAAACCATCATCATCAACATCCCAATCCTTAAATATCTCCCTATTTTTGATGATGACAACCTTGGTTATCAAACATTCATACATAATGTCTCGATTCTTTGATTACTCCCTCTGAAACTGCTAACTCCCCGTTAATCTAAGCCCTATTTTATAGTTCTCCCCCTTTGTCATCAACAGAAACTATATAATCCTAAATAGTTGTTGACACTCCCCCTAAAACTAAGGCAAAGTTCTAATACTAAATATAATATCTAAAACTTAGAAAAATATCCCTGCAACTATACTATATTATCCTCAGAATAATAATCTAATAATATTCTTAAGTATAAACCATAATCACTAAAGAATACCAATACAAACATATATTTATTATATATTTATGTTGTTTTACAATTACAGAAATTATAATAGATATATACAAATATTTACGTACATTAGCTCTTACACGAATAAGTGAATATACAAATTATTAAGTATTTCTAACAATCGAGGATTTGTGAATTGGACAATTTGGGTAATGAAGAGAGAATTCCCCATTTTTTCAACTACATTTCCATCTTTATCGAAACAAACTTCACCAACCGAGATTACTGGATTGTCTTTATCCATTCCTTGATTTTTATTTTCCCCTTTTTCTTCAACCTCTTCTTCTTCGTCATCTTCCTTCATGGTATTATGGACTTGAATATTGGAGGAATCATATTCAATGATAATTGGATTCTCTTGATTATCCATTATATATTTCTAAAGATTCCTAGTGATCTTCCTGTGCTTCTCATGTTCTCTAGCCATCCGAAGTTGAAGAAGTTAAATTTCAACGAGTACTTGAAGGGTATCTTTCATAGAATCTTCTATTTTTTTTTTGCAAGGCTGGATGATTTTTGTAGTGTTTCGTAACACTTTTTATTAAAAGATATAAAAGATACATCATAATCAGAGAAACAAAGAACATTTCAGCTGATATGAGAATGTTCCCATGCAGGGGATACCAAATTGAAAAACAACACATTTCAAAGACACACAATCTGAAACTGACATATTACACAAACTTAGTAGGGCCTAGGTTAGTTATCCAATGCAACACACGTGCATAGCAAGTCTCCTAAGGCTCTAGCCTTTCTCAAACTGCGCTCGCATCATTTCTCGCTGCCTGCCACGAGTAAGCGGGGTTTTGACGATTCCAGCATTTGATGAAGAGGTTTCCTGAGACCCAACCGCCATTACCGGAGGAGCCTTAAAAGTCGGAGGAGGGATAAGATGTGCGTAAGGGTTGCTCTTGATCACAGTGGTATGGTCACTTTTAGGGCTCTGCGCATTTAAGAAACCTGGTTTGAATGGAATTGGAGAATTTTTCTTACTGTTATTCAGTGAATTAACAGGGTTCGAAGATGCTTTTTGTTTCTCTTTTGCATCCAATTCAGCCTTCTTGATTTTTAGGTTGGGTGAAAGACTTTTAATAAGTGACTCAACAATTTCACTTTTTTCAACATGGTCTGCACCAAAAACTAAACCTGATGCAAGCTCATTTTTCAACCTATCTATAGTTTATTGGGCAGATTCACCATTCACAATATTTGGCCTATCCTTAGTTTGATTACATTGAATCACATCATAGTTTTCCTGAAGAAAACTGTCTAGCTTGTCAGCTTCATATTGAATGGTACGGTTATTCACTAATTTCGAGGCTGCATTTTCCATTACTACATACTTTGAGATATTTTCTTCACTGGGCTTAGAAACTGCCACATCCACTTTAGGGAAACTACCTCCATTACATACTACAGTTTTTCATGTTAGCTTTTCCATTTCATTGTTCTTAATAGACTCTGCATCATTTAATTCATTTTCACTAGCATCAATTGTCGTGTTGCTTTGATGCTGGATCGCTTCATTCAAAAGATCTTGCATAGCATTCAACCTTGGCTGAGTATCACTCTTTTCAACATTAGCATCATCCTAACAATCCAACGAACCGTTGATAATTTCTCCAGTAGTACCACATTCAACATTGACATGTAAGTTTTCTCCATCATCCATTATAACACAGTCTACTTCACTATGATCAATAACTACTTTGCTCTTTAAATTTTCATACAAATTGTCTAGCGCACCAAACATATTAGATAAGTAGGGTTCGCTAACGTTAGTTTTGTTTGGCCCTTGAGCCTTTGCAACCTTAACAACAGCGGTAGATTCAGCATGAGCTGCTTTAAAGTTATTCCTACTATTGACCTGAGACCAAGCATGCTTTATGTTTTTATCCTTAAACCCAGGGTGTTTTCCAGTACCAGAGTTCTTCTTGGGCAATACTCCTTTTAGAGCTTTACTAGTCCAGTCTCTCCCTTCATTTTCAACTGTGACAGCCGCAGAACTTTCATTTTCGATTCAGCAAGTCTTGTGACCGAACACATTACACAGCGCACACGCCTCTGGTTTCCAGACGTATTCAATCTTTACAGTATGTTCAGTTCTGTCTGGGAGGAGAACAAGAAACTCATTTGGCAATTTACTCTCTGGAGTAATTTCAACCAGACATTTGGCGTACTCAAGGTATTCGAGTTTCTCAGTTGAGTAGTCAAGGCAAAGGCACCTTCTGACTCTCGACGCGAGCCAACAAATGCCTGACAACGACCAAATATAGAGTGGGACCTCTGTGATTTTGATCCATACAGAAACATTACGGATGCAATTGCTAGTTAATTTAAAATTAGGACTCCATGGCTTAATAATAAAAATCTTGCTTCGAATAAACAAGAGGTCTGCCTCTACGATCCTCTTTCTATCTTCATGGTCATAGAGCAAGAAGAAAAATACCTTTCCATTAGATTTGATATTGATTGAGCCTTTCAGTCTCCATTTTTTGACAAGGTAATTCGTGACAACGGAGAAACATAGCGGCTTATTTAAAAAGAAGCCAACGAGATAGTTACTCCAAACCTCTTCCCCAGCAGCGACAATGTCCGCTGTGGGAGCCATTCTTTTTCCGTCGAACTTCAGAGTCATGGAGGGTAGAGTGAACGAACCTGCGTTCATGGGTTTGGTAGCAAAAAGGTTGGACCATTTGATAGGCGGAGGCATCGTCGCAGCAGGTATAGAGGTTGAGAAGGGCCAGATCTAAGTGGATTAGGATTTGATGGAAAGGGGTTTGACGAGGTGGACGCAGAAGGTGGATTTGAGATCGGTGGTGGATCTAGAGGAGGAGTAGTTGGCAAAGGGGGATTGGCTCGTGACGATGGAGCAATTTGGACGAGGAAACAGGAAGTGAGGTTAGGTCGGGCGGAAAAAAAAGGAGGAAAGGCAGCCTCCATTAAAAAGAGGAATTTCTGAATGCCAACATGATTTCGGTTGCTTGCTTTGTAGAATCTTCTATTTTGATTACCCTTGCGTGTGTCATTCATTAAAAAAGGCCTTGAGAAGGCATAGGAGACAAAAGCAAATTGTTTTGGTTATTATTTGAAGTGCAAGCCATTATTTTTATGTTTTAGAATTTTTGTTACAGAGAAAATGAGTGAGAGATGAAGAATTTTTGAGTGGAGAGTTTAAATAAGAGTCGTAACTAACTTTGTAGGGAATTTTATTTTAATTTTTTTTGTTATTTGTCCACATACACATTTCCCAATGTCAACATATGTATGTTTGTTCTGAAAAATATATTAATTTTCTTATATTTTATATGAGACGATCCAGACTTCCCGATCCTTGAAGAGACAGAGGAACCCGGATTGCATTGAGAACACTACGCATCAGAACATAAACAGTAGAACATTTTGTTGCTATTACAACAATTACATCAGAGTACAAGAATATATCAGAGTATGAATAAATAATTTACAGTGGAAATACAATATCAGAGATTAAAATTACATTTTAAATACATACACATAATGTGCAGCGGAAAATAACTACAAACACAACTGAATGAAATACACGGATACAAAGCATTACGAATATAGTTCCAGCTGTAATTTAGGATCCTGTTAAATAGAAATCTGCAAACCAAAACTACTAGCTGCGCGTGTGGAAAATATGGGCACCCAGAGTTTAGGTAGAAACAATAAACTCTGAATCATTCATGGTACTGGTGTGAGAACTAAAACAGTTATTAATTCTTTACTTTAAAAGTTGGGAAATCATGGGACCATGCCGTATAACACGGAATGGGTTTACTCCACATGAATCTCAGTTTAAAATAAAACAACGCAATGCTTTTAGGAAAATGAAGCTATTATAAGACTCAAGTCCCATCACACAATGCAACGCAAGCCGGAGGATAGAGTTTTCCCTTACAATAGCCAAGCATGCTTGATACATTTTAAAACAAATCATTTTGATATTACTATAAGTGCATAGTGTCAAAATCAACTTCAATATAAATTTATCAATAATAGACGACATAGGTACCATATATTATGCCGCCATACATAGGTTTACAACTAAAACCGTAAAGTCGCGTATTGGAAATTGGATTCCATCTATGAGTCGAGGCAAGGGATCGTCCTCACCGGTTTTGAGACACTCTACTCTATGCCTCTGGACTCAGACTCAGGTGAATACTTGGATCTTCAGGGCCGGTCCACACTTACTTTAGTGGATTAGTTATTCCTGAACATACATTTCCCTGCCCTATGCGGCATACAATCTGGTCAGTATGTCGACCATATCAAGAGCCACTAGGGACTCAAATCTAAGGCGCCTCGCAATCCATCATCCACATAAGTAAAAATGTCTGGGCTCCATACCATGACACCACTCCTAGCTAGAAAGAAACGCTTACACTCCCTGCAGTCACTATCCCGTTTTTGACTCATACCGGGTGTGAGGCTTGCGAATTAACGCTATACACAAAGCTATGCAAATTGAAGCCATGCTTTGATCATCGTTAACAAGACTCTTCTTTTCAACAAAAGCCTTGATCATTTGCATCTTAGCATGCCACACTGACAATTCACGCCATGCAATTGATGTCTATCAATATATAACCTCTAAGCTCGTACGTCTCAGAAAAGGGTGTTATGAAAGAGAATAAATTCTCCGCTACCAAACAGATATATATTTAATAGAAATCAATCAACATAGAATGAAATCCAATATCAGACACACATATCCATTTACAAGTCTGTTCTGGGTCTGAACGAAACCCAAGGCACTTTATTCCTCGTCCCATATAAGAGAAGTCCTCGCATATCTGGTCGATCTCCAAGTACGTTTGGACGATCACCAATTATTACCTTGTTTTGGGTGTACAGCCCAACTAAGACATCAGTAATCATCCATACGATGTGAACAATTCCGGTCTTCAACCACCGTCATCATTGTCGACTTTTAGTCCTCGTATCAGTTATTCAGAATGGGATAAACCCGGTCTTTCTGAATATTTCGCGTATCTTATAATCAAGTGCTATAAAAACACATCATACGGCTCGTTCCAATTCAGAATATTATTTTATTCAAATATTATTTTCACAATTTAAACCAAATTAAGGTTTATCAAACTAGTCAGGATTATCGAGCCTTACTGAAGTAATCATTTATTTTATTTTTTCCAATACCAACCTACTCATCCTGTAACAACCCGGATTTTGAGCGACTTTGGTTATCGACATAAGCATGATGTCGATAACCAAATCATCGAAAAATCCTGGTAATTAGTGAAAGAAATTAGAGGGTGAGGAAAGATTAGATAGAAACTTAGAACAGAAGAAGAAGAAGAACACAACATCAGAGTAACACGAATCTCACAGCGGAACGAATAAAATATTTCATAACATAACTTTGAAATACAAATCTGTACTTGCATATACATATCATTATCAAAGTACAGCACTTACAACACAGCGGAATAATAATAGCTATATGATCCTGAAGCCTCCTGCTCCAGCTCTTCAATGTATCTGTAAATCCCAACTACTTGACTGCCCATACAAATTTAGGCACCCAAGAGTTTAGGGAAAACAACAAAGTAAAGTCCGGGTCAGTCATGGGACTGGTATGAGTAAAACAGTTTAAAAACAGTTCGAACAAGTAAACGATATCTCATAAGACCACGCCGCATAACGGAACGGGTTTTTCCCTTATGAGAATCCAAATTTATCTTTATATCAAAAACCTTTTGATATTATAATAATGTCTATCAACCACAGTATATATATAATCATCTAGCAGAAACGCTTTCATCTCACGTTCTACATATATAGTATACAATCACAACCGCAAGCACGTATTGGGTAATGGGTTTCCAACTATGACAAGGTATGGAACCACCTATCGCTCGTGTACCTCTAGAGAGGAATACACTGGGTTCAACAAGAACATCTTGCAACCCGGCCACACATGACAGACCACTCATTTCGCTTGAGCGTATCGAATGTATATCACCAATGGCTGAGATCAGCAACCGTTTCCCGAATGGGACAGCATCAACAATAGATTTTTAGAAGTAAATGAAACTCTAGATCAGGTGATTATACACCCTACTTCGGTGTGACCGACTTAGCCATGCTGCCTGCCCGATTTCTGTCATTTACCGGATGATGAGGCTAGAAGCTACGCTTTATCATTATACCCGATTCACTTTGAATGCCACATCGTCAAATCCATCAAATCACTGATTGACGTCCTCAACCATACATTACGCATTAGCTTAAAGAAGTTTCCTTCTCCGCTTCCACTCTTGGTACAGTTGGAGAAATCAATATACGTGATCGTCTGGAAATACTCTGTCAGACATCCGTCCATACAAGTCATCCACGAACAGGATGAACCGAAGGCACTATTCTGTGAACAGGATAGCCCTTGCATAACTCCATCTTCAATTTCCTTTGGCATATATGATTCGCAACGCTTATGCCAATACAGAGTGGTTCTTTGGATAATAATCCAACCGGTCTCTCCATATTAACAACGTTAAAATGGTCAAAACTTCGATAGTCTGTGATTTAACTATCGAATAAAAACAGATGTGCAAACAACGATATTATTTCCAAATGGAAATTACATCGATCAAACATCATTCAACATTCATCTCCTTAGTTCATTTTTCATCTCCTGTTTCCCTATATTCCTTATTTCTTATTTTCTAAATTTGGGAAAATATACGTTATTAACAATGGAAAAACATTTCCATTTCTTGTTTTCTTTATTTGAAAACATTTCTGGTTTCTTATTTGGAAAACATTTCCAAAGCTTCTTCATTGGACTTAGACAGATGTTTAAACAAACCATCGCGATGCCAACTCAAACCATTTCCTTTACTGTCGAACCTTAACTATTCCTTAGTTAAAAACGAAGCCAATCAAGTTGGGGTAGAACAACCTCTCAGACCTTAACTGAACAACATTTCTAACCTTGAAAATAGGCAAAGTTCACTTTATATTCCTTTTACTAACTTCCTTACTTAACCCTCCTTCGAATAGCTATATTCGATTGACGCTTTTCACTTAACTCTATTCGATTAACTAACATCGATTAACTCTTTTGAATTAACACTATTTGATTAACTCAATTTGACTAACGCTATTGATTTACTCATGTCACTTAACTCCTTTCGAATAAACTATATTCGATAACTCCTTTTACTTTAACTCTAATCGATTTACTAACATCGATTAACTCTTTTGCTTCTATTCGAATAAACTATATTCGATTTACTCTTTTGCTTCTATTCGAATAAACTATATTCGATTAACTCATTTTCTTTAACTCTAATCGATTAAACTAACATCGATTAACTCCTTTTACTTTAACACAAATCGATTAACTAACATTGATTAACTCCTTTTACTTTAACTCTAATCGATTTACTAACATCGATTAACTCTTTTTAACTTTAACATTAATCGATTAACTAACATCGATTAACTCCTTTTAACTTCATTCTCTAATCGATTAACTAACATCGATTAACTCCTTTTACTTTATTCTCTAATCGATTAACTAACATCGATTAACTCTTTTACTTTATTCTCTAATCGATTAACTAACATCGATTAACTCCTTTTAACTTTATTCTTTAATCGATTAACTAACATCGATTAACTCCTTTTACTTTATATTTGAATAAACTATTCATTTATAAAGATTTACTTTTAGTAACAGTTCTTCACTTTACAAATGATTCCCCTTTTATAAAACTCTATTCGGTTTAAAAACATTTTTTTCCTTTTATTTACTTTCGAAATATTCCCTTCTATAAAATCTATTGATTTTATAAAATCCCTTTTATTTTAATATACATTGAAATAATTCTTTTTACCTCCCAGGGTCTTTATGATATTTACAATATCGAATAACAATGATCAACATCATTCCAACACCCATAATCCATAACAGATTATATAACACATCATATATCACAATATATGAAAAACAGTAAAATAAATGTTGAGGAATCCAGTTGGATTCCTCCAACCTGTTTCCCTGCATCACAGATGTTAAACAATATAGATAACATCACTTTTCAGTTCCATATGATATATTCTGTTAAACAGAATCAATATAGAAAATTTAACTAACTGACTAGCAGTTCAATCAAACAGTCAATACACAGTCAATCAGCCAATGTCTAATAGTTCTAAAAATGCATCATGAAATTATAAACTGTTCAGAGTTAGTGAGATTTACTCACATTGGACTATCATCATTAAATAACGATAATTGTCGTTTGATTCAGATCGGACAATTTATTTCGCCATAAATTGTAACGAGCTCGGATTCACTCCCGGTCGGTCTCATTGTGTAGTGCTCGTCCATACGATCCCAACGGATCCAACCGTTCGAAATTCTGATATCGTACGACAAAGTAATGATATTACAAAGTTTATAACCATTTAAATCAAACAAACACTTAGATTTATGTTTTAATGGGCTCACCCCTTTAATTAACGGCCCATCTCTTATCCTTAAAGCCCAAGGCCGCATCCTATTCATTCTTCTTCCTGGACACTTCCGCTCCTCCTCCCTTTTTCTTCAAACGGTGGCCGATCTTCCTTCACAGAAATCCCATCCAAAAGCTTCACCGAAAATTAAATAAACACCACCGTTTCATTCTCCTTCCGATCCTCTACCTCCCCATATACACAGTTTTCAGCTCGCCCTCCCTGAACACCATCCGTCGTTCGCTCAACGTCATCTACTACAGGGGACTCACGACACCAATTTACTTCGAATACAGCCAAACTTCACCATTTGCTGCTACTGAACACCCTAAACACCCTTTTCGTTCGTTTCAGCCTCCTACTCCTCACGTTTCCCTGGACCGAACCCTCCCCATACAGTGTTGCATCAACCACTTCGTTGTCACCTTCAGAACAGATCGAGCCAAATAGAAATGGCACCAGACTATAGGACGCAATCATACAAACCCAAGGAACCAACCCCTATTCAATTCCATTAAGTATCCCACTTTGGTTTGAATTTTAAAAACCCACGGTTTGCTTCTTTTTTTTTAACAGAGATGGCGGCGCGAGATATATGAATGGGAGAGCAAAGGAGTTAGGTTATCGGATAGGTATTATTTATAGATTTAAACGTGAATGAGTTGTGGATTTTAGAATGCCACACCATTGTTTTAAGGCCACACAGAAAGAGTGGCTTGAGAAGGATGAGCGTGGACATAAGTTTTATGTTATAACTTTTTTTAAAGTTATTATATAACGCATAGATATTTTATATCCATTTTCGTAAATTCCATTCATACACAACTGCTATAGACAGAGTTGATCATACCATTGTGACGACCAACGTACCACGATCCCAAAGATATGATAATACCGGTAGATTAACTCTTATTGTGAAACCCCAAAATGTTGATTATAGGGTGCAAAAACTCTAAATAAAAAGTTGTTTATTTAATTAATTAAAAATTACAATAAAATTCTAAAAATTAAATTATCACTACGTCTCAAAAGAATCTTGACTAAATTCGAAACCGGTATCTATTTATATCGAATAAACCATTACGGTCGATAAATAATTCTATAGCGACTATTTTAAATTTTGATTTGGACATAAATCAAAATCTACACGACGAAATCCCGATTTTTCTCTTCCACTAGAAAGATATACTCCACCAGCTCCACACGTTTCTTGTTTCACAGAAATCCGGCTTAAAATGAATCCTGTACATTCAGTTGAAGTTCGAATCGCCAATTTACGAATTGCAGCGCCATTTCGAGCTCAATTTTAATTATATTATAAACTATACGTTCAACTGTCGACGATTGAATATATTCGTTATTCAAATTCAATTCCAAGCTGAATTAAATATCACAGATGATCTGGTTCACACCATATCGTCATTTCAACCATTCAGAATTAAATATATTATTAAATTTATTATTTTAATTAAATATTCACCATTATTAAATTCCACGACCTTTTAATTCACTATATCACCATTGATATAATTAAATAAACTAATCATAATACGCCTGCCAATGCGGGTCATTACATTCTTCCCCACTTAAAATAATTTCGTCCTCGAAATTGCTAAAAAGTAGAGGACGACCCTATCGACTGGTTAGAACATATTTGTTCACTCCTTAACTTCAGTTTCAACTGAACCAATTTAATTTCAATTAAATATTAATTAATTCTTATCAATGAAAATTTTCAAAAATCTTGAAAATTTTCTAACACTTTAACTCTTTTGAAAAATTTCGCCAGCACCTCCTTTGTACTGGTCAATCAGTCAAACTCCAACTCGCCACTCTGGGCCCTCTCCAACCCAAAAGAAAATCAAACAGCCAAGCGGCTTGCCAATTCGGCTCATAAATCTTATATCCAATAGAAATATAAACTTTCACCTTTTTGTCGGGCATATCAACTCTGTCACTTCCATATGCTATCAACTCCGCATATACAAAAGTTACCCCAATCAAATCCAATATGCTTTTATCCACGATACAATCATTCACTTATATCCGAGCCAAATATCATTTTAACTCGAGTTTTTTCTCGATTCCCAACTCTTAACTTGATTATCACATCTATACTTCAAATTTGAATCTCACAATCCAATTTGTCTTGATATCATTCTAATTCAATCTCAGTTACCACTTTACTGGCTTTACTTTAATTCAAATTTTGCTTTCACAAATTTCTGTTAAATTTGTTTTTAATTCAAACAGTCTCTTCTTGGGAATTTTAAACAGTTTACTTTTTCAAAAATCAAATTTTCCTTTTTGAAATTTAGCTGAGCCCATAATCAATATTCCATTAGTTAAATCACTTCTCTATTTCTTTATCAATATTTGTTAACCAAATATTTTCAATAACCATATTGGCCTTTTATGTTATTTTCTAACTTTAGAAAATATATGATATTTTATAATTGGAAAATATTCCAATTTCTTATCTCTTTTCCGATCTCGTTTATTTCTGTACTTAGGAAATATTTATCATTCTATTTCCAAGTTACACTTATTTGGGTTAAAACGGATGTTGTGTAAAACATCGTTACGACAACCCAAATACTATATTCAACTAACTCTTATTCAACATTGATCTTCGAGCCTGAAATCTTACTATTTATTTGTTAATAATGAAATCAATCAAGTTGAGGTATAACTACCTCTCAGACCTTGATTGAATAACATTTATAACGTCAAAACAGATATGACTACTTACTCGAATAATCAATACCATACAACTACTTATCCACTTTTAAACACATATACACTTTCTCTTTCTATTCTTACTAGATTTTATTCTAGACTTCCTTTTTGATTATACTATTCTATTTCTAAGTTCATTTCCTTATCGACTTCTATATATATCGATACGTTGATTTCTAACTATCAAATTATCTTAAAAATATTCTAACTCCTTAAATTCCCGGAAAAATTTGCCATAACCTCCTTTGTACTAGGAGCATCGGGATATTTCAAATAGCCTCCCATGGCCCTCACCAATCCGAAAGAAAAAGAAAAAGCCAAGCGGCTAGCCGATACGGCGCATAAAATCTCATATATGAATTAAATACATACCTTTTCGTCGAGCATTATATTTATAACTCTTGCATTATCCTTATCCATACCCATCTCATGTATATTTATACATTTCTAATTCATTTCAACTTAATCCAATCATTTTAACTTAGTTCGTTAAGTGATTTTCAAATTACTGGTTTGCCCATTTCACCTTTTTATTTGAATATACATGTTCAAATATAGGTTTAACTTGTTTATCAACTAATTGAATTTCATTCCAATTCTCCTATTCAAATTCTATATTTGGATTTCATTTCAAATCTCTTATTCAAATTCCATATATGAATTTCGTTTCAATTTCCTTATTCAAATTCCATATATGAATTTCGTTTCAATTTTCTTATTCAAATTCCATATTTGAATTTCATTATTCAAATCTATTTTCAAACTCCATTTGAATTTCTATATTCAAATCTATTTGTATTCTCTTTATTTCATTTCAATTCCCTTCGAATCTTCTATATTCAAATTTCAATTTTAATTCTATTTGAATCCTCTTTATTCAAATTTCATTTTCAATTCTATTTGAATCCTCAACATTCAAATTTCGTTTTCAATTCTATTTGAATCCTCTACATTCAAATTTCATTTCACTTTCGATATTCAAATCCTATATTTGAAATCTCTTATATTTTCTATATCCAAACGCCATTTGAATCTCTATATTCAAATTCTATATCACTTCCATTGAGTTTCATATATTCAAACTCCCTTTGAATTTCTATATTCAATTTTCCATTTCAATCTATTTGAATTTTATATTCAAATTTCATTATTACTCTATATGAATTCTATATTCAATTTTCCATTATTTAAATCTTCTTTATTCAAATCTCATTTGAATTTCTATATTCAAATCCCCTTTGAATTTTCTTATTATTCAAATCCCCTTTGAATTTTCTTATTTAAATTCTATGTTTGAATTTCCTTTATTCAAATTCTATATTTGAAATCCCATTTGAAATTCAACACAACTTGTCTTTCCCAAAACAATTTCAAAACAGTATTTTTGGTAGTAATTCGTCACTTACAACTCGAAAATGAATACTGATGATGCAGCTGTCATCATCAGAATCTATTTTCCAGCGATCGAAGTGAGTTCAATACTATAAAACCATTTCTAAACATTTCCACTTTGAAATTCATTTCAAAATATAATTCACACTGCTTGCAAAACAATTTAAAATCTCCCAGGATCTTAAATTTTCCTTATTTTTAAACCAAATTCATTTACAAACACTTATCCAATTCTCTAGGGTTTTAACTCATATTTCTGGTTTAAATTTCTGATTTAACTCATCTGATTTCACGTATTTCACTTATATGAATTCTGATTGGTTATTTACACAACCATTTAATTTATAATCTTACTCGATTACAATAACAACCAATATATCCAATATATACCAAAACATACGTTGGGTAAAATTATTTTCATTTACCCTCTTTCAAAACATATCGTGACGGTTCATCGTATTCAAGTGTTTATCAACTCCTACCGATACAGTGGATCAAACTGATCGACCAGAACTCATAAAAAACTCAACCAATGAATCTCCACAATATAAAACAAATTTTTATATCAATAACAAATACGTTCACTCGTATATATACACTCAAACTCAATCTAGGGTATTACTAACCCTATCTCCACCGGGTCACGCCACAGAGCCAAGTAATTCTTAACTTAAGCTCTGATACCAACTGTAACGACCCGGATTTTTTGCGACTTTGGTTATCGACATAAGCACAATGTCGATAACCAAAACATCGAAAAATCCTGGTAATTAGTGAAAGAAATTAGAGGGTGAGGAAAGATAAGATAGAAACTTAGAACAGAAGAAGAAGAAGAAGAACACAACATCAGAGTAACACGAATCTCATAGCGGAACGAATAAATATATTTCATAACATAACTTTGAAATACAAATCTGTACTTGCATATACATATCATTATCAAAGTACAACACTTACAACACAGCGGAATAATAATAGCTATATGATCCTGAAGCCTCCTGCTCCAGCTCTTCAGCGTATCTGTAAATCCCGACTACTTGACTGCCCATACAAATTTAGGCACCCAAGAGTTTAGGGAAAACAACAAAGTAAAGTCCGGGTCAGTCATGGGACTGGTATGAGTAAAACAGTTTAAAAACAGTTCGAACAAGTAAACGATATCTCATAAGACCACGCCGCATAACGGAACGGGTTTTTCCCTTATGAGAATCCAAATTTATCTTTATATCAAAAACCTTTTGATATTATAATAATGTCTATCAACCACAGTATATATATAATCATCTAGCAGAAACGCTTTCATCTCACGTTCTACATATATAGTATACAATCACAACCGCAAGCACGTATTGGGTAATGGGTTTCCAACTATGACAAGGTATGGAACCACCTATCGCTCGTGTACCTCTAGAGAGGAATACACTGGGTTCAACAAGAACATCTTGCAACCCGGCCACACATGACCGACCACTCATTTCGCTTGAGCGTATCGAATGTATATCACCAACAGTTGGGATCAGCAACCGTTTCCCGAATGGGACAGCATCAACTATAGATTTTTAGAAGTAAATGAAACTCTAGATCAGGTGATTATACACCCTACTTCGGTGCGACCGACTTAGCCATGCTGCCTGCCCGATTTCTGTCATTTACCGGATGATGAGGCTAGAAGCTACGCTTTATCATTATACCCGATTCACTTTGAATGCCACATCGTCAAATCCATCAAATCACCGATTGACGTCCTCAACCATACATTACGCGTTGGCTAAAAGAAGTTTCCTTCTCCGCTTCCACTCTTGGTACAGTTGGAGAAATCAATATACGTGATCATCTGGAAATACTCTGTCAGACATCCGTCCATACAAGTCATCCACGAACAGGATGAACCGAAGGCACTATTCTGTGAACAGGATAGCCCTTGATAACTCCGTCTTCAATTTCCTTTGGCATATATGATTCGCAACGCTTATGCCGATACAGAGTGGTTCTTTGGATAATAATCCAACCGGTCTCTCCCTATTAACAACGTTAAAATGGTCAAAACTTCGATAGTCTGTGATTTAACTATCGAATAAAAACAGATGTGCAAACAACGATATTATTTCCAAATGGAAATTATATCGATCAAACATCATTCAACATTCATCTCCTTAGTTCATTTTTCATCTCCTGTTTCCCTATATTCCTTATTTCTTATTTTCTAAATTTGGGAAAATATACGTTATTAACAATGGAAAAACATTTCCATTTCTTGTTTTCTTTATTTGAAAACATTTCTGGTTTCTTATTTGGAAAACATTTCCAAAGCTTCTTCATTGGACTTAGACAGATGTTTAAACAAACCATCGCGATGCCAACTCAAACCATTTCCTTTACTGCCGAACCTTAACTATTCCTTAGTTAAAAACGAAGCCAATCAAGTTGGGGTAGAACTACCTCTCAGACCTTAACTGAACAACATTTCTAACCTTGAAAATAGGCAAAGTTCACTTTATATTTCTTTTACTAACTTCCTTACTTAACCCTCCTTCGAATAGCTATATTCGATTGGCGCTTTTCACTTAACTCTATTCGATTAACTAACATCGATTAACTCTTTTGAATTAACACTATTTGATTATCTCAATTTGACTAACGCTATTGATTTACTCATGTCACTTAACTCCTTTCGAATAAACTATATTCGATAACTCCTTTTACTTTAACTCTAATCGATTAACTCTTTTGCTTCTATTCGAATAAACTATATTCGATTTACTCTTTTGCTTCTATTCGAATAAACTATATTCGATTAACTCATTTTCTTTAACTCTAATCGATTAAACTAACATCGATTAACTCCTTTTACTTTAACACAAATCGATTAACTAACATCGATTAACTCCTTTTACTTTAACTCTAATCGATTTACTAACATCGATTAACTCTTTTTAACTTTAACATTAATCGATTAACTAACATCGATTAACTCCTTTTAACTTTATTCTCTAATCGATTAACTAACATCGATTAACTCCTTTTACTTTATTCTCTAATCGATTAACTAACATCGATTAACTCCTTTTACTTTATTCTCTAATCGATTAACTAACATCGATTAACTCCTTTTAACTTTATTCTCTAATCGATTAACTAACATCGATTAACTCCTTTTACTTTATATTTGAATAAACTATTCATTTATAAAGATTTACTTTTAGTAACAGTTCTTCACTTTACAAATGATTCCCCTTTTATAAAACTCTATTCGGTTTAAAAACATTTTTTTTCCTTTTATTTACTTTCGAAATATTCCCTTCTATAAAATCTATTGATTTTATAAAATCCCTTTTATTTTAATATACATTGAAATAATTCTTTTTACCTCCTAGGGTCTTTATGATATTTACAATATCGAATAACAATGATCAACATCATTCCAACACCCATAATCCATAACAGATTATATAACACATCATATATCACAATATATGAAAAACAGTAAAATAAATGTTGAGGAATCCAGTTGGATTCCTCCAATGTAACGACCCGGAATTTTGGGTCCAATTTAAAATTTTTATTTTAGAAATTTTAATGAATTTTAATATTTAAAATTATTTATTTTAATAATAACAACTAAAAAAAAAATGTCCATTACTATAGGAAATGTATTTACATTGGATTTTGCATCCTAGATGTTTATGAACACCTCATGTTTGTATAGTTGAAAATAAACATCATGTTTGTATAGTTGAGATAAATATCTCATGTGTGTTTTGTTGTAAAACCAAATTACCATATTTTGTTGATTTAGAAAGAGAGTGAAATAAAATAATCATTGTGTTAAATAGGAAAGAGAGAAAAACAAAATTTCTCATTTGTTTAATAGGAAATTGTTATGATTGAAAGTAGAATTAGATGCAAAATAAAAACATTCTTTTTATGTGCTATGTTAAAATTAGATATGTGTACAAATAAATATTAACATTTATTTGTCATGTTAAAGATTAAGATTTGTGAACGAATAAATATCCACATTTATTTGTTACATTAAAGATTGGAATGGTGTACAAATAAAAATATTCAATTTATTTGTTAAAATAGAAAATTTTGTACAAGTAAAAATACTCATTTGTATTTTGTTATGAAACATATAATTGTTAGAATTATGAAACGATAAAAATAATCTTTTTATCGTAACTCATGAAACATAGAATTATTAGAATTGTCATGATTATATAAAATGCAATTTATGTTAGAATTGAAATGTCAGTTATGTTAGATTAGAAATACTAGAATAACATGTCACTTCATGTTTTGTTTACTAAAAAGACATTTTTTTTCCTATGTCAGTAGAATAAAAAGAGAAACATGTTACACTTGTTTTGTTATCTAAATAGACTTCTTAGCATATTCAGTTAGGATAAATAGAAATTTATGTTAATATATGGGTTGCCATTTAAAATGACATTTTTAATATGTCTAGTTAGATAAAAAGAATTAAGTTATTAATATAAATCATAATGGGCAGGTTATAAATATAATTTGTAAAAGAGAACCACGTGTATGTTTGTATTCTCTTTATTCCTATCCATCCAATTAAATACCTTCCCATTCTTTCTCTTTGTCTTATTATATTTTGAAATTTGAATAAGAGAACCACGTGTATATTTGTATTCTCTTTATTCCTATCCATCCAATTAAAATCCTTTGTAACAATTGTATTAACGGGCCTTTTTGAAATATAAGAATTAAATAGTTTTATTAATATATATACCCCTAGTATATACGGTCAAAACACAAAACCCTATTCTATAATACATAGCCGCCACCCTTTACATTTTCAATGGCTGAAAACGCACAAAAACAATTCGTTAATTCCTCCTAGTCTACCACAAATTAAAATATGAAATCAAGACAAATAATCAAGAGCAAGGCTTCGAAGTGGCGGGTTGGATGGTGGACTCGGTGGTCTTGGGGCGTGCGATGGGGGTGACTTGAGCGTGCGTTTTGGGTTCATTTCGAACGATCCAAGGAGAAGGACGAAGACTGCCGGTGTTCCCTTCACTAATCAAAAATTCGATGAAATTTGGTGAGATTCTATTTTATAATTTACGAAATTAAATTATCTTTCTTGTGTTATTGATGTTTGTATGTACATGAATATGGATTGGTGATGAATGATTGATATTGGTGATGGATGTTTATGTAATTATTGGCAGTTCTGTTCATGTATACGTTGTGAATGTCATTGATTGTGGAAGGAATATTGATGGGTAAACTTGTGTAAATAAAATTCATTCTTTATTTCTATATTCTTGAGAATTTATATTTAAATTTAAATTTATAATTTCTATTGTTGTTTCAGAAAAATGAATGTTATTTAGATTTGCAATTTTGTACCAAAATTTCATTTTTTCATGTTTTACATGAAAACATGAATTTGATACAAAATCGTTGAACTAAATAAATATTTTATTTTATTGAACTGCATGGAAATGAATTTTTAATTAAAATGTTGATTTTTGATAAAAATAATATTTTAATCGATTTTGTCAAAATTTGGGCTTTTATGCAAAATTGTCTTTTTTTTTGGACAAAAAGAACAAATTTTTGTTTTCTTATTCTTTCTGAAAATAAAGATGACATCTTTATTAACATGGAATTTTAGAAAATAAAATTGGTTTTTAGAATTGTTTATATAATTTATATTTTCAATATAAATTATAATTTTTAACGTTTCAGGCACGTGCAGTTCATGTTTTGAGTTTCAAACTTTGAATGACTATAACGGAAGATCCAACCGTTGGATTTTTCCAAAACTGGATCCGTTGGATCCGCTTTGGAAAAATCTTTTCATCAATACCAAGTTTGAAAATTTTCAACGGTTAGATCTTGAGTTATGTGTAATTCAATTTTTGGAATAACAGCGCTATAACTACACTTGACCTGTAACGTCGTTTTAATGAAACGAATAATTATAAAAATAAAGTTTGATCCTTATTTTTGAAGAATAAAGTTTTGATTTTGTTTTGGACTAAAATGAAAATTTTGATCTTTATTTTTAATAAATAAAGTTTTGGTTTTTATTTTTATTTTGAAAATAAAATAAGGTTTTTGTGAACATGAATTTGTTTGGACTAAAATGAATGAAAGTGACGTTCTTTACTTTTAAAAGGACTAGAATGATAAAGTGTTATTCTTTATTTTGGAAAAAAATTAAATTGAATAAATTTATTCTTTATTTATGAATGGATTAAAAAGGAAAGACTTAAAACATGGACCGATTACATTAAATTGAAATGATACAAAAGGGAGTTTTATTCTAAATGGGTTCCATTCAAAGGAATGTAATTAATACCTATTAGGTGAACATCGTTAATTGGTTATACCATTTATGTTATAATTTAATGCACTTGTATACACTGCCATTTACAAGCGACCTTAGCTTGTTTATGTGAGTGGACGATAAATTTTTACACATCGTCCAGAAGCACAGTTTATTTTATAATATGTGAATTGTGTTGGCTGAAACCCCACACGGGTTAAGGGTTGAAATTTGAATACACGTCACCCTTGGAATAATTAGAAATGCACTTTGGATGGATGTTTGAAATTGTGATATAATTAATGTTTGATTTTCCGTATAATTAATTTATATGGAAATAGTGGGTCTCGCTCCAACTTTGAGTGAAATAAATAAATATTCAACCAATGCAATTAATTGGTAATTAAATTTAGGAATTGTGTATTTACTGTTTTAAAGTATAGAATAAAAGCTTTTGAATGAATGTAATAAATTCCCTTTTTTTATTTCAATAAATGAAATTAATTGGCAATTGAAGTAAGGGATGATGTATTCGCTATTTAAAAAGGAAATGATAAAGAAGTTTTGAATTGATCATATTTCATTCCAGTTTTGAATGAAGGAAATTAATTTCCATTTATTACTCAATTAACGAAATTAATTGACGATTGAATTGAGAAGATCAAATCTTATTTATTTGGAAAGTTACAAAACAAATCCTAGAAATGGGTAAATTACCTTCCAACTATAGTAAGAAGATTTGAAGTTAAAAGATACCGTTTTATGTTAACATTTAAATTGGGAAATTGATTACATTTTAATGTTGAAAGGGAAGTTTTTAATATCACCATTGAAACCATTTTTTTTTTTTTGAAAATAATTATTATTATAATATCATAATAATATGGAAAGTTAATATGTATTGAAATGGAATAATAAAGTTTTATATGAAAGAACATTTCAAGTAAGGAATGATATTAAGTAGTCGGATATTTTAAAATATAAAATATTTTAAAATAATATTCTTGGATAATATTTATAATTAAAAAATTATAATTATATTTGGACACGAGGTTAGGTCACGTTTATGGTGGAAGTCTGCCCGGACCCAACCGGCATATCCAGCAGCCATAAATGTTGGGCCTAATGTGAGAGGTCCAAATATACATATATGAATTGGGTTTTGACTCGAGGTTAAGCCCAACTGTGGAATAAGTCTGCCCGGACCCAACCGGCATATCCAGCATCCACAAGTTGTAGGTTTAATGTGAGAAGTCTGGCCCAGTATGAAATTGAAAAATAATAACGAGTTGGGCTTTTTAGTCCATTTTAAAATGATAATGCCATTTTAACCAGTATGAAATATCTTATTCATTTGAAAATGAATATTGAAAGAGTTAAATTTCAAAATAAATAATATTTTGGGAAAGGGGATTTATTTATTTTATATATAAATAACAGGAAGTAAAAGTGGTTTTATCATAACCACGTAATTTCAATGAATATTTGAAATAGGCTTGAGTGGAAATTAAGTACGGATTATTTCAATATTAATTTCCGTAATTAAACGGTTATTATTTTGGGAATTTGGAAGATACTTATTATCGCTATTTCCGAAATGATTGCCGTTGGTTTTGGAATTTGATATTGAATTTGAGTCGTTCTAATTTTTATTTAAAGTCTTATATTTAATATCAAATTGATTTTGGTTGATTAATGTTTGAATAACATTAATTCTTAAAACCTCAATGAATAGTGAAATGAATATAAATCTTTTAATTAAGATTTGAACGAAATTTCCTAATTTAATTTATTAAATTGGAAATAACAGAAATGTGAATTTGGGTTTATTGTGAATTATGTTTTAAATAACATTTATTCTTTGACCTAGATTTATGATAGCATTAATTCCCTAACTATTGAATAATCATTTAATAATGATTTTTGAAAGTAAAATCTAAATAAGGTTTTGAATAAAATCTTTAATAAGATTTTAAAAAGGGGAATTAAGTAAATTATTGAATTAAGGAAATAAACAATAATGGAGTTCCACCAGTTTAACTCCAAGCGTTAGTTAAATCTTTAATTAGATTTAAACGGAAAGGGTAATTAAGTTTACCGGAGACTAATTGGGATTAATAAATTGGTAATTTCAGTAAAGCGTAAAATTCCGATTAGTTTGAATAAACCTTAATTTGGTTTAATATGGATAAATAGAGATTAAAGAATAAATATTAAAGATTTATCTTTGATAAAATTAATGGGAACCTATCCATAAGAAATTGGATATTTTTAAGGAATATTCGGAATTGGAATAAGGCGTTGGTTGAATTTTATCAATTTACGTTTTTAAATCAACGCGAGTTATTCAGAAAGTCCGGGTCCAACCCATTCTGAATAATGAATACGATGATGAATAGTCGAATGATGGAAGACGGTGATAAGACCGACAATCTTCACATCGAATGGATGTTGATGCTATTGAGGCCCATGAAGGGAGTAGCTACCTTGAAGGGGCTGAGAGGGCGTCCGTCCAGACGTAGTGCTGATTTGTACGGATTGACTTTCGTTCAGACCCAGAGCATAAGTTTAAATGGATGGTGTGTCTGACATCGTACTTCGTTATATATCATATTGTTGATTTTCTGTTAATATATAAATGTTGGTGGTGGACAATTTATTCTCTACTTAACACCCATTTATGTATTGGTAGATAAGCAATGGTATGGTATGGAGTGACAGTGTGGCATACTAAGATGCAATAATCAAGGTTTCTTGTTGAAAAGCAGAACCTTGTGGTGACGATCAAAGCACCGCTTGAATAAGCAGAGCTTTGTGTATTACGTAGCCTCACGAGCCTCACAAACCGGTGGAGTCTAAAACGGGTGAAGGGAACGCAGGGAAAGTAGCACGTTTCTTTCTAGCTAGAAGTGGTGTTTGGGTTTTATCACAGCCTGGCATTTTACTTATGTGGATGATGGAATGAGGCGCCTCGGGTAGGTCCTATAGGACCGGGAAACGTGTGCTTAGGAATTGCCAATCCTCAAAGCTGTATGTGAGGACCGGCCCTGCAGGATCCAAGGGTTCACTGCGGGGAATCCTGAGACACTAGCTAGAGTGTCTCGAATCGGTAAGGAGCTCCGCTCTAGCCTTGACTCATGATGGAAATCCAAACTTCCAATACGCCCCATGCAGTTTTGATTGTATTACTAGTACGGAGGCATAATATATGGTACCTATGCTTCCTAGGATTGATATTATGATTGAAATGTTTTATTAAAACTTATACACACTAATAATAATACCGTTTTTACGTATCTATCATCTTTTAATCACCATAAGGTAAAACTCTATCCTCTGGTGTGCGTTGCATTGTGTGATGGGACCTGAGTCTTATGGTGGTTTCATTTTTCTAAAAAGCATTGCGTTATTTGACGATTTACTTTACTGTTATGCACAGCAATCCATTGGAGTAAACCCGTTCCGCGTTAGCGGCGTGGTCCTTGGATTTGCCCTATTACTAGTAGTTATGTTAGTTAAGAATTCTCACACCAGTCCCACGACTGACCCGTTGTTTGTTTCCACCTTTGCAAACTCGGGTGCCCTCTTTTCCACACGGGCAGTCGAGTAGTTATCTACAGGTTTATCTCTCGAACAGGATACTGGATTGAAGCATAAAGCTGTGTCCAGAATATAGACAAGACTTCCGCTGTATTAGTTTTTATTTCCGCTGCAATGTATTATAATTTAATGTAAATTTAATCTTCCGCTGTAATATATTTTGATGTACTCTGATATTCTGTACTCTGATGTAAACATTTTAAATTGTTTATAAAAGTTTGCTGTTTATAGTTCTGATGTTGTTGTATTCCCAAAGTTAAAGTACTCGGGATTCGAACGGTCTTGGTCGATCTTTCGGTCGATTAAGGACGGGCGAAACCCGGGTCTTTACATCCAACCTGTTTTCCTACATCACAGATGTTAAACAATATAGATAACATCACTTTTCAGTTCCATATGATATATTCTGTTAAACAGAATCAATATAGAAAATTTAACTAACTGACTAGCAGTTCAATCAAACAGTCAATACACAGTCAATCAGCCAATGTCTAACAGTTCTAAAAATGCATCATGAAATTATAAACTGTTCAGAGTTAGTGAGATTTACTCACATTGGACTATCATCGTTAAATAACAATAATTGCCGTTTGATTCAGATCGGACAATTTATTTCGCCATAAATTGTAACAAGCTCGGATTCACTCCCGGTCAGTCTCATTGTGTAGAGCTCGTCCATACGATCCCAACGGATCCAACCGTTCGAAATTCTGATATCGTACGACAAAGTAATGATATTACAAAGTTTATAACCATTTAAATCAAACAAACACTTGGATTTATGTTTTAATGGGCTCACCCCTTTAATTAACGGCCCATCTCTTATCCTTAAAGCCCAAGGCCGCATCCTATTCATTCTTCTTCCTGGACACTTCCGCTCCTCCTCCCATTTTCTTCAAACGGTGGCCGATCTTCCAACACAAAAATCCCATCCAAAAGCTTCACCAAAAATTAAATAAACACCACCGTTTCATTCTCTTTCCTATCCTCTACCTCCCCATATACACAGTTTTCAGCTCGCCCTCCCTGAACACCATCCGTCGTTCGCTCAACGTCGTCTGCTACAGGGGACTCACGACACCAATTTACTTCGAATACAACCAAACTTCACCATTTTCTGCTACTGAACACCCTAAACACCCTTTTCGTTCGTTTCAGCCTCCTACTCCTCACATTTCCCTGGACCGAACCCTCCCTATACAGTGTTGCGTCACCCACTTCGTTGTCACCTTCAGAAAAGATCGAGCCAAATAGAAATGGAACCAGACTATAGGACGCAATCATATAAACCCAAGGAACCAACCCCTATTCAATTCCATTAAGTATCCAACTTTGGTTTGAATTTTAAAAACCCACGGTTTGCTTTATTTTTTTTAACAGAGATGGCGGCGCGAGATATATGAATGGGAGAGCAAAGGAGTTAGGTTATTGGATAGGTATTATTTATAGATTTAAACGTGAATGAGTTTTGGATTTTAGAATGCCACACCATTGTTTTAAGGCCACACAGAAAGAGTGGCTTGAGAAGGATGAGCGTGGACATAGGTTTTATGTTATAACTTTTTTTTAAAGTTGTTATATAATGCATAGATATTTTATATCCATTTTCGTAAATTCCATTCATACACAACTGCTATAGACAGAGTTGATCATACCATTGTGACGACCAACGTACCACGATCCCAAAGATATGATAATACCGGAAGATTAACTCTTATTGTGAAACCCCAAAATGTTGATTACAGGGTGCAAAAACTCCAAGTAAAAAGTTGTTTATTTAATTAATTAAAAATTACAATAAAATTCTAAAAATTAGATTATCACTACGTCTCAAAAGAATCTTGACTAAATTCGAAACCGGTATCTATTTATATCGAATAAACCATTACGGTCGATAAACAATTCTATAGCGACTATTTTAAAATTTGATTTGGACATAAATCAAAATCTACACGACAAAATCCCGATTTTTCTCTTCCACTAGAAAGATATACTCCACCAGCTCCACACGTTTCTTGTTTCACAGAAATCTGGCTTAAAATGAATCATGTACATTCAGTTGAAGTTCGAATCGCCAATTTACGAATTGCAGCGCCATTTCGAGCTCTATTTTAATTATATTATAAACTATACGTTCAACTGTCGATGATTGAATATATTCGTTATTCAAATTCAATTCCAAGCTGAATTAAATATCACAGATGATCTGGTTCACACCATATCGTCATTTCAACCATTCAGAATTAAATTTATTATTCAATTTATTATTTTAATTAAATATTCACCATTATTAAATTCAACGACCTTTTAATTCACTATATCACCATTGATATAATTAAATAAACTAATCATAATACCCCTGCCAATGCGGGTCATTACACATCCCATGGGGCAAAACTCGTGGTGCTCCATATCTAACACCCTCTGTGTTATTGGTAAAACTAATTACCATTTCTCATTTCAAATCTAATTAAATATTTAACTATTGCATGGAGTAAAACTGGTGGTACTCCATTCTCGATCATTTCATGAATTTGATAAATTTAATTATCCCATTCTCATTTCAAACTAATTAAAGATTCATTAAAACTCCACCTTGGTTTTAATATCAAAAATCATTCTTTATGATTATTCAACTTTAAGAAATTAATCTTGTCTTTAACACCAATGTTATTAAAAAACAGTTCACAATATACCCAAATCATCTTCCATCAAAATGGAATCTACACGGAATCATAACAGTGTATAATCGATATCAATTACCATATCAGACAAATAATATAAATGGAATAGCGGCAAGGACTTTTAAACTCCATATATAGTAACGGTCTTCATTCATCGAAGCTCATCTCGATTATTACCAAATCGAATTCCATTCAATTCCAATTTAATAAATTAAATTGGAAAACTTTACTTTGGAAAATTTCCATTAAATCTTAATAAAAAGATTTATGAATTCCAAATCATCTCTTCACTATCAGTTGGGTTAAAGAACAAGTGTTGTTCAAAACACCATTCACGATAAACCCATAAATCCAATTTCAATTCAATTCCAATTAAATATTAATTAATTGGTAGACCTCATTAATCTTAATTAAAAGATTTATTCTTTTCTCAACTGGGTTTGTGAACAGTGTTATTGAAGACACCATTCACGACAAACCTAAAATCCAATATGATACTAAATACAAGGCTCAGAATAGAAATTATATCGGCTTATATTTAACATCAAATACTGAAACTAATGAATATCATTGTAACAACCCCCGTTCTACGCATCGGAGGATCGTAGAATATTTATTCCTTTCCCGTATGAAGTCATATGGTCATGTAACTTTAGGAAACAACCATTAGAGTCATTTCCCATGTTCATGATTGTTGTCGATTTTTAAATGACTGTTTTGCCCCTAGCTGGTCTTCTTTTGGCCATAACTTTTGACTGGAAAGGAATTTTGACTTGAAACCACTTCCATTAGATTCGTTTGATGGTTTACCTTTCCGTAGAGTGGTCATAATAGCCAAACTGACTAACCGTTTGGGAGATATGGCTGAAATAAGGTTTGGAAGGTGAAAAACTGCTTAATCGGGCCAAATAGGGTGATTAGTGAATGGGCCCATAACCCATTTCGGGATTAGGGTTTTGGGGAGGCTGAAAAGAGTTAGAGATTCATTCCATTTCAGTTTTCTAGCCTCGACTTACCTCTTAGAAACCCTAAAAATGACCTCCAAATCACTTTCTACTTGAAGATTGGGCTTAGCAACATCAAATCAAGAGAGATTAACACCAAATCAACATCAGAGCTGCTGTTTAGCATTGGGATTCGCACCAAATCAGAGATTTATTTTAGATCTAAGTCTTATTTGTGGCTACGACGAGTGATTTGCATAGTTCCTCACTAATTATGGCTAATTAAGGGTAATTAGTGTTAATTAGCGAATTTAAACATGATAAAAAATTCTGGAAAATTATTTATAAAATTAGAAATGATATTTTAGACTTCTGATATGAATTTGGGTTAATTTGGTTAAGTTTTGCTAATCACATCATTAGTTTCACCTAAATATGCTTAAGGGAAAATGTGGGGTTTTGCCTAGGTTTGATCCATTTTAACCAATCATATTGTTGTTTTGATGTTTGAGGTCACTTCAACTTGTTGCTATGACTTTGTGGTATGCTTTGTGATTGATTAGAATAGTGAGAATTATTGAAAATGCCATTGAAAGGCACAAAAACAGTCGCTGGAAAGCTGCAGGAAAAGTGCAGGAAGGGATCGGATCGGATGCCCCTTACCCGAACCGAACCGATTCGTGGGTATTTGCAACGACCCGGACCGGAGGCCACGACCTGGTGATGGAAGGAGCTCGAACCCGAGCCGCGTCACGTACTGGAGCACCCGATCCGCTCGCACGATCCGAACCGTGGAGCATGGAGAACGATCCGAAGATGGTCCACGATCCACCAGCAGCTCCGACCCGAACCCATGGATGACGATGGAGCTCGGAGACCCCAACCCGATCCTCTAGGAGTGATGACAACCCGATCCGATCTAGTGAAGAGAAGCATTCCGATTCGAACCAAACTGGTGATTAGGGGAAGATCCGAACCGATCCGGTGATGAACAATAACCCAAGATGCAAAGGTAGTCCAAATGAAAGTTAGAGCTCAGGATCCAGTTGGGAACCAATTAGTTCACTTCATGGTTGGGCTTTGCTGCGGGACGTGTGCTAAGGAGTTGTCGAAGTTCATAACTTCGATTCACCACTGAAAATGGATGATGGGCTACTTATTAGTGCAGTAGAGTCACTATGACCCAAGGGGCAAGGTGATGGTAGCAAGACTACGTTATCAGTGCAGTAGAGTCATTATGAATCGAGGGGCAAAGTGATGCGTAGTAAGACTATGAACCGGTGCAGTGGGGTCATTGTGACTCCATGGGGCAGAGTAGACATAGTAAAGGATTAGTATGGCTATGAGCCAGTGCAGTGGGTCATTGCGACTCCATGGGGGCAAAGTGGACATAGCAAAGGATTAGTGGCTATGTATTAGTGCAGTGAAGCCATTTATGACTTCATGGAGCAAAGTGATCATAGCAAAGTATGTTGGGTGATCGAAGTGGTGGATATCGTATGCTTTACACACTGAGTGAGAGATGTGAGGATGGTTGTTATGCTTGATTGTTTGCCATCACTGTAACATGCACACCCCCACCTCCGTTATCTTTAAACCATTTTAAATGGCACCTTAGAGTGTTGTACAGTATGTAGTGCTAACTCTTTGGTTGCAGGTCCAGGTTCAGGTATGGTTTAGTCTACCTGTTATTGTTCTGTTTAGATGCTTATCGCTCATACCACGCTTTATGTCTGACCCAGAGTTTTATGTCTCTTCTTATTACTCTGGGTGCTCACACGAGCAGACTAGAGACAGGTTAGCTGGTGATGCGCGAGTAGCTGATTCGGAGGCGAGCAGGAGGCTTCCACGTATGATGTATAGATATTCCCCCTGTGTCGTTGGTGGTCGCTACTTGGGCATTAGTAGTGTACCTCCTTTATCTTGCTTTTTATTTTTAAGACAGTTTGAAAAGTTGTAATAATGTTGGCTTTGGATCATAAGTTGTATTTGGATTTTCCGCTGCCATGTTAGTTTGTTTTCAGCTTATGCACTGTCTCACCTGTTTTATGTCAAGTATGTTGTTATTATATTTTATCCTGTGCACTGTGAGACATTTTACAGGTTCCTTGTTAGTTCATTTCCTTCTTTCCTTTCCTTCTGACGACCGTCCCGTGCTGACTGGACATGTGTATAGCGCACTTTTGGAGTAAATGTCGGTTAGTGCGGGGCAGGCCATCACATTTGGTATCAGAGCTCTATGTTGCGCAGTTAACCTAGGGAAAGACACTAAGGAGAGATAGTACGTATATAAGAGAGCATATTTGTGATTACTTTGGTTTTCAAAAGCTATCTATATATGTGTACTATTAGTAGTATAAGGATGAAGTCGTACTGCACTAGCACCACTATGGGGTCGTTAATCGTTTTCTCTTTACAGATTGAACGATGAGTCGAGACATGAGAGGTGTTGGTAGAGGGACCAATAATGGAAATGCTCCTGACATGGGGACGATGTTCACTAACTTCGTGAGGGAGATGCTTAGGGATGTTCAGGGAGCAATTCCCAATCCCGGTAATGGTGGTGGCCCAGTAGTGCAGGCGCCTAGGGTCGATTTCGCCAAGTTGTGCAAGGATTACACTAACCTTGGTGGGAAGCCGTTCCACAGAACGGAGTCGGCCACAGATGTTCAGGATTGTTTGGATAGCGGTGATCGTATCTTCGACGACTTGGGTATTGAGGATGCGATGAAGAGAAGGCTAGCATCTCGTCAGCTGCAAGGGCGAGCGATGAATTGGTGGAATGCCATTAGAATAGCTACTCCAGAAGATCAGGTTACTTGGGATCAGTTCAAGGCTCGCTTTAGCGAGAAGTTCATTCCAGCTGCCCAGAAGTCAGTGTTGTTTAAGAGATTCTTGGAACTCAAGCAGAATGGTAGGGCTGTCTCTGACTATATTGCCGAGTTCGACACTTTGTCGAAGTATGGACTATCTCTTATCAATACTCCTGAGAAGAAGAATGAGAAGTTCATTACTGGGTTGGATGGGTATTTGGGGGAAAGGCTTATCAACCACATCGATGAGACTTTTGAATTGATTGTAGGGAAAGCTTTGCGATCAGAGAGTCTTTACCCTAAGTCAAAGACCGAGGCTGCATCTGCAGAACGCAAGTGGGCAGTGGAGGCAAGAATAACTCTCAGAATAATAGGAAGCAGAACCAATCTAAGTATGGCCAGAAAATGAGCAAGAAAGATGTTGAGTGCTTCAGCTGTGGTAAGGAGGGCCATTATGCTAAAGAATGTCAGGCCAAGCCAGCGGATAGGAAGTGCTATAACTGTGGCCATGTGGGACTCATAAGGATAAGTGTCCACAACCTCTTAAGGAGAAGCAAATTGTGAAAGCATATGTTATCGATGTTGTTCCTTCTTCATCGAATGCCCCAACTGCGGCGGAGAAAGGAAAGAATGTCATCATTCAAGGTATTCTTTCTATTTATGATGTACCAGTTCGAGTTTTGTTTAATAATGGGGCTTCCCGTTCCTTCATGTCTAGTGACCTAGTGGATAGGTTGGGACTGGAACCCGAGATAGTCGATAGACCATTGGTTGTGACGAACCCGATTGGTGGTTTGACTAGCCTTAGTATGATTTGCCGAAATTTGGTCTTATCGAGTCATGAATGTATGTTTGTTTGTGATTGCTTTGTTTTGGGCTTTACTGGGTACGGCATTATATTGGGGGTCGATTGGCTCCAAAGATACGGGGTGGTGGTAGGCTGTGAGGGCTTTTTGGTGACAGTTAGGGCGGATGATGGGCGGACGGTAGTGTTTGGTAGTCTACCTAGTGATGGGGTAATGGCTAGTTTTATAAATTCCCTCGACGTCATGCGTGATGGGTTGTCAGATGTGCCCGTGGTTGGCCAGTATCCGGACGTCTTCGAGGAGGTGAGCGGGCTTCCACCACACCTAGAGATTGAGTTCCGTATTGATTTAGTGAAAGATGCCAGACTATAGTGATGCCACTTCATTGTATGGCACCAAAGGAGCAGCGAGAGCTCGGGGTGCAAGTCAGCAATCTTTTGAAGAAGGGGTTTATTAGAAGAAGTGTCTCCGAGTGGGGAGCATCAGTTGTGTTTGCCACTAAGGCAGATGGTTCTCTTCGTTTGTGTGTGGACTATCGCGAGTTGAATAAGGTAATGAAGAAGAATAAGTATCCTCTACCGCGGATAGATGATTTGTTTGATGAAATGGAAGGAGCAAAAGTGTTCTCCCAGTTGGACCTCGCGACAGGATTCCATCAGCTCCGAGTAGCGGATGAGAGTGTTCCGAAAATGACATTTAGGACGCCGTCTGGATTCTGTGAGTGGTTGGTCATGCTATTTGGGTTGACCAATGCACCAGCCTACTTTGTGGATCTTATGAATCGAGTATTCAGATATCAGTTGAATAAATTTGTTCTTGCGTTCGTAGACGATATCCTTGTTTACTCGAGGACGGAGGAGGAACACAAGGGACACTTGAGGATAGTGATGGAGGTGTTGAGGAAACACCAATTGAAAGCAAAATTCTCTAAGTATCACTTTTGGAGGAGGGAAGTGAGATTCTTGGGCCATGTTGTTTCAGAGAATGGTATTGCCGTGGACCCTGCGAAGGTGGCTATGGTACAGGATTGGCCTATGCCCAAGAATGCAACAGATGTAAGAAGTTTCTTGGGGTTAGCTGGATATTATCGTATGTTTATCTAGGACTTCTCCAAGATAGCAGCACCGTTGACTTAGTTGACAAAGAAGAATCAGGCCTTCGTCTGGGACGGAGTGTGTGAGAATGCATTCAAAAGTCTAAAAGAAAGTTTGATGCGTGCGCCAGTGTTAGTCATTCCTAAAGGGAATGAAGAGATGACGGTATACACAGATGCTTGTGGTACTGGACTAGGTGCTGTATTGATGCAAGGAGGTAGGGTTGTAGCTTATGCTAGTCGACAACTAAAGCCACATGAGAAAAGGTACCCTACCCATGATTTGGAATTGGCAGCGATCGTGTTTGCGCTAAAGATGTGGAGACATTATCTCTTGGGAGAAATATTCGAGTTGTTTACCGATCATAAATCGTTAAAGTATCTCTTCTCCCAGAAGGATCTGAATCTCCGTCAGCAGAGATGGTTAGAGTTCTTGGCTTTGTATGATTTTGATATCACATACACACCTGGGAAAGGTAATGCGCTAGCCGATGCCTTGAGTAGGAGACATGCCAGTTTATGGGCTATGTTTCTTGAATGGAAGCAACTGGAGTACATCGCAGGGTTTGATTTCAGGCCAAAGTGCGAATTGGATCCAGAAATGCTAGCTAGTTTAGTGATCAGACCCACTTTGATAGAGCAGATTGGTTCCAGCCAGAGGGACGATCCTAATCTATTGGAAATCATCTCCAAGTTAGAAATGAATATTGACGGGGAGGAGATGAATTTGTATGGGCTTGATCGAGATGGATGGCTTAGAAGGAATGGAAGACTAGTTGTACCCAACGTGAATGGTTTGAGAGATGAAGTGCTTAGAGAATGTCATCACTCAAAACTGACTATATATCGCGGTAGTAATAAGATGTATCGAGACATGAAGCAGACTTACTACTGGGAAGGGATGAATAGAGACGTTGGGAAGTTTATATCCAAATGCATGAATTGCCAACTAGTTAAAGCCGAGCAAAAGAAGCCTAGTGGGTTGTTGCAACCATTGGAAATTCCCGAGTGGAAATGGGAGCAAGTCTCGATGGATTTCATCGATGGTTTACCAAGGACTAGAGCGGGACATGATAGCATTTGGGTAATTGTGGATCGATTGAATAAGAGTGCAAGATTTATACCAGTCAAATCAACCAGAACGGCGGCTAAGTTAGCAGAATTGTATATGAAGTGGGTAGTGAGATTTCATGAAGTACCTAAAAGCATTGTGAGTGACCGAGACCCGTTGTTTACTAGTGGGTTTTGGAAGAGCTTACAAGAGGCTCTAGGGTCAGAATTACGTCTCAGTACCGCATATCATCCTCAGACCGACGGTCAGACGAAGAGGGTGAATCATATATTGGAAGATCTCTTGAGAGCTTGTATATTGGATTTTGGTGGGTCATGGGATGACCATTTGCATCTCGTAGAGTTTGCATATAATAATAGCTACCAATCCACTATCGGTATGGCTCCATATGAAGCTTTGTACGGAAGACCGTGCAACTCACCATCATGTTGGATAGTGACTGGCGAGAAGTTTATGCTTGGACCATATGTGGTGAGGGAAACTTCGGATAAGATTAAGATCATTCAACAACGAATGAAAGCTGCCCAAGATAGGCAGAAGAGTTATGCTGATAAGAGGAGAAGAGATTTAAGATTCTCCTTTGGTGACTTGGTGTTTGTCAAGGTTTCTCCGTTGGAGAGCGTGATACGATTTAGCAGGAGAGGCAAGTTGGCACCAAGATTTGTTGGCCCATTCCCAGTTCTTGAACTAGTTGGAAATTCGGCATATAGAGTTGACTTACCCGAGAAGATGGCAGGAGTTCACAACGTATTTCATGTTTCCCAGTTAAGGAAGTTTGTGCACGACCCAGACATGACTATTTCACCTGATCAGTCAGAGGACTTCGAAGCGGAACCTGAGGCGGTTGGGAACCGCAAGTCGATTCGTATTGTCGAGCACGATACGAAGCAACTTCGAAGGAAGGCGGTGAAGCTAGTCAAGGTTCAGTGGGGCGAGAACGAGAATGACTATACTTGGGAGACAGAGGAGAGCACTAGAAAGACGTATCCAGAACTCTTTGCCAGGTAAGACTTACTTTGCAATTTAGTTATTTCGCATGCTAGGATAGACTTGTTTTTTTTGTTTTGCGTGTTTGATTGTTGTTTTATGACCGATAGGCATGCGGGACCCTTGTGTGTGTTTTGGTTACGGAATTTCGGGGGCGAAATTTCTTAAGGGGGAAGAATGTAACAACCCGCGTTCTACGCATCGAAGGATTGTAGAATATTTATTTCTTTCCCGTATGAAGTCGTATGGTCATGTAACTTTGGGAAGCAACCATTAGAGTCATTTCCCATGTTCATGATTTTTGTCGATTTTTAAATGACCGTTTTGCCCCTAGCTGA
This sequence comes from Allium sativum, assembly GCA_030737875.1. NCBI lineage: Eukaryota > Viridiplantae > Streptophyta > Magnoliopsida > Asparagales > Amaryllidaceae > Allium > Allium sativum. The sequence goes on from CM060916.1 coordinate 321,704,355, forward strand.
TCTTGTTTTGGCCACAACTTTTGATTGGAAAGGAATTTTGACCTGAAATCACTTCCATTAGATTCATTTGATGGTTTACCTTTCCGTAGAGTGGTCATAATAGCCAAACGGACTCACCGTTTGGGAAATATGGTTGAAATAAGGTTTGTAAGGTGAAAAACTGCTTAACCGGGCCAAATAGGGTGATTAGTGAATGGGCCCTTAACCCATTTCGGGATTAGGGTTATGGGGAGGCTGAAAAGAGTTAGAGATTCATTCCATTTCAGTTTTCTAGCCTCCACTTACCTCTTAGAAACACTAAAATTGGCCTCCAACCTCTAAATCACCTCCAAATCACTTTCTACTTGAAGATTGGGCTTAGCAACATCAAATCAAGAGAGATCAACACCAAATCAACATTAGACCCGCTGTTTAGCACTGGGATTCGCACCAAATCAGAGATTTATTTCAGATCTAAGTCTTATTTGTGGCTAAGGTGAGTGATTTACATAGTTCCTCACTAATTATGGCTAATTAAGGGTAATTAGTGTTAATTAGCGAATTTAAACATGATAAAAAATTCTGGAAAAATATTTATAAAATTAGAAATAATATTTTAGACCTCTGATATGAATTTGGGTTAATTTGGTTAAGTTTTGCTAATCACATCATTATTTTCACCTAAATATGCTTAAGGGAAAATGTGGGGTTTTGGCTAGGTTTGATCCATTTTAACCTATCGTATTGTTGTTTTGATGTTTGAGGTCACTTCTACTTGTTGCTATAACTTTGTGATATGCTTTGTGATTGGTTAGAATAGTGAGAATGGTCGAAAACGCCGTCGAGAGGCGTAAAAACAGTCGCTGGAAAGCTGCGGAAAAAGTGCAGGAAGGGATCGGATCGGACCCCCCCTTACCCGACCCGAACCGATTCGTTGGGTATTTGCAACGACCCGGACCGGAGGCCATGACCTGATGGTGGAAGGAGCTCGAACCCGAGCCGCGTCACGTACTGGAGCACCCGATTCGCTCGCACGATCCGAACCGTGGAGCATGGAGAAAGATCCGAAGATGGTCCACGATCCACCAGCAGCTCCGACCCGAACCCATGGATGACGATGGAGCTTGGAGACCCCGACCCGATCCGTCGGGGGTGATGATAACCCGATCCGATCCAGTGAAGAGAAGCATTCCGATTCGAACCGAACTGGTGATTAGGGGAAGATCTGAACCGATCCGGTGATGACCCATTACCCGAGATGCAAAGGTAGTCCAAATGGAAGTTAGAGCTCAGGATCCAGTTGGGAACTAATGAGTTCACTTCATGGTTGGGCTTTGCTGCGGGACATGTGCTAAGGAGTTGTCGATGTTCATAACTTCGATTCACCACTGAAAATGGATGATGGGCTACTTATCAGTGTAGTAGAGTCACTATGACTCGAGGGGCAAGGTGATGGTAGCAAGACTACGTTATCAATGCTGTAGGGTCATTATGACTCGAGGGGAAAAGTGATACGTAGTAAGACTATGAGCCAGTGCAGTAGGGTCATTGTGACTCCATGGGGCAGAGTGGACATAGTAAAGGATTAGTAAGGCTATGAGCCAGTGCAGTGGGGTCATTGCGACTCCATGGGGCAAAGTGGACATAGCGAAGGATTAGTGGCTATGTATCAGTGCAGTGAAGCCATTTATGACTTCACGGGGCAAAGTGATCATAGCAAAGTATGTTGGGTGATCGAAGTGGTAGATATCGTATTCTTTACGCACCGAGTGAGAGATGTGAGGATGGTTGTTATGCTTGATTGTTTGCCATCACTATGACATGCACACCCCCACCCCCGTTATCTTTATACCATTTGAAATGACACCTTAGAGTGTTGTACAGTATGTAGTGCTAACTCTTTGGTTGCAGGTTCAGGTATGGTTTAGTCTACCTGTTATTGTTCTGTTTAGATGCTTATCGCTCATACCAGGCTTTAAGTCTGACCCAGAGTTTTATGTCTCTTCTTATTACTCTGGGTGCTCACATGAGCAGACTAGAGACAGGTTAGCTGATGATGCGCTAGTAGCTGATTCGGGGGCGAGTAGGAGGCTTCCACGTATGATGTATAGATATTCTCCTTGTGTCGTTGGTGGTCGCTACTTGGGCATTAATAGTGAACCTCCTTTATCTTGCTTTTTCTTTTTGAGACAGATTGAAAAGTTGTAATAATGTTGGCCTTGGATCATAAGCTGTATTTGGATTTTCCGCTGCTATGTTAGTTTGTTTTCAGCTTATGCACTGTCTCACCTGTTTTATGTTAAGTATGTTGTTATTATATTTTATCCTGTGCGCTGTGAGACATTTTACAGGTTCCTTGTTAGTTCATTTCCTTCTTTCCTTTCCTTCTGACGACCATCCCGTGCTGACTGGACATGTGTACAGCGCACTTTTGGAGTAAATGTCGGTTAGTGCGGGGCGGGTCGTCACAATCATATTGGGAATAACGATATCTGTATCTTCCAAATTCCTCAACAATATCTGTATAATCACAAAATCCAATATCGAAATATTCCGAAGATTGTTTCCATTCTAAATCCATTCCAATTTATTCATTGGAAAATTCTTGTTATTTTAAAACCCTTTACAAATCCAATGTATTATTTAAAAACATTGGATTTTTATTCTAGTTAATAACTAGTTCATTTAGATAAATATAACTTTTACCTTCTCAAAACTTGGAATTTTTCATCCAAAATCTTTTCAAATCATTTATTATGATTTTACATAATTTCTCCATATTTTAATAATTTTATTAAGGCCCTAACAGTCGGTTTCCAATATCGGCCACCGAACTATAACCATAATGACCTTTTCTGAAATTGATTTGGACATAATTTGAAATCCAACCATTCTAATTTAAATCTCTTATATTCTTTGGAAAGATCTTTTTGATATGAACCAAATGGTTCCAGTTTTAGGAGAATCCAACAGTCGGATCTCCCATTACATCAATTTAAAGTTAATGGTCGAAATTCACGAATGGTTGTTGTGCATCGCGTTCTATTCAGGACATTTAAATATATATAATATGTATATCGTTGATTTCTATTCAAAATGTATTTTATAAATTGTTTATAAATTCATTTTAAAATGATTTCAACATCCATTTCAATTTTAGATTAAAATTGAATATTCCATATCATTATAATATTAAAATGATAATATTTTCAAAATATCTGATTTTGAAATCAATTCTTTTCGATATACATTATAAAATGAATAAAATCTACAGAAAATTCCATTCAAGTTAAAAAAGCATTCCTATACTTAATATGGCTTCACATTTTTATATATTTTCGTGTCCAACCAAAATCAGATAAAAAAATAATATTTTGTTCCTTTACTGAATATTATTTTAAAATATTCGTTATTTTCTGAATCGGAATGCAACTCAATCAGTTACCATATATTTTCAGTTATATTGATTTCATACCCCACATGTATTCAACAATGATGATACTTAATCATTCAACATTCAAACATTATCCTGAGTGTGCAATTTACAACTGTATAATCATTAAAATAAATAAATAATGCTCATCACAGCATGTCAAACCATCGATTGACATACAACTAAATATTAGGATTACTGTATATCAAATATCATCCCAATACCCGTGCGGGTTTTCAAACAACAACAGTCAATTTAAATAAATCATTGGGTAAAAAATTTAACCAATTCTAATTCGGTTTGAATTATTTTTCTAATTAGCCAATTTTACTGTTTAAATTATAAATAGATATTTATAATTTAATTTCAGTAACACATTAATATTAACATTATTTTTAATATGTTAATCATCACAATCACCACACAAATCAACAAATCATCAATAAAAATAAATACTCAACAACCCAATGCCATTTATGGCGCCATAAGTGGCCATTCGCGGAGTATGAAGTCCGAGTGTCAGTAATATCCATACATCGCTTCCAATTTATGTGATTTGTGCAAATTCGAGTGTTGAACTCCATACAATAGATAAAAATCTATACTGGCAATTTCTATATATTTACAGTTATAAAATAAATTAAATAACTATACAAAATTTTAGTGAGAGAATTATCACATTGGGTTCCACTTCGTCAGTCTTTAGTTCTAAACGATTGTTTAACAAAATTAAACAATCGTTTAATTTTGTCAAAAATTCCAGCTGCCTCTATTTCCGATCAAGTCAGTTCCATTGTGTAAAGTTTGCTTCCACGATCGCAACACAAATAAAATCTCCAGATTTGGACCTTGTATGAAGAAGATATGACAATATTTGCGTTAATCACATAATTAATTAATTGAATCCCTTAATTATCTCTTTTATAACGTTTAAAATCCTTACCTTCCTCTATCCCTTTCTTGGAACCGATTTCACGAAACCGCTCCGCCTTAGGGCATCATCGTGTCGCCACGTCGAACCGCCGGAGCCAGATCGAAGCCTCCCATGTGAAGCGGCACGCCGCTAACCCCCTACGCCAGAAAGCCTAGCCCACTCGAATTCCTCCCTTGCCCAGAAATTGGGTGCAAACGGTGGAGCTTTGAGCTCGAAAATCGAGACCCATGCTTGTAATGACCCAAACTTCCCCGTAAAGGAAAGTACAGATTGCTTTGAGAACAGCACTCACAGAACACAAACAGAATAACATTTTCATTGCCATTACAACAATTACATCAGAGTACAAGAATATAACAGAGTATAAATAAATATTTTACATTTTATAAATATAATATCGTAGATTTAAATTACATTTAAATAGCAGTGGAAAAATAGTACAAAATACAACCGAAAGAAATACACGGATACAGAGCTTTCTGAATATCACTTCAGCTATAAACCAGGATCCTATAAAAATAAATTTGCAAAACCAAAACTACTAGCTGCCCATATGGAAAGTATGGGCATCCAGAGTTTAGGTTAAAACAATAAACTCCAGGTCAGCCATGGGACTGGTATGAGAACTCAAAAACAGTTATTAACTTGATTTTAAAGTTAGGTAAATCAAGGGACCTCGCCACTAACGCGGAACGGGTTTACTCCCAAGAATACCAGTGCATAAAATAAACAACGCAATGCTCTTTAGAAAAATGAAACCATTATAAGACTCAAGTCCCATGCAATGCAAGCCGAGAGATAGAGTTTTACCCTATAATGGTTAAAAAATGCTTAATACGCGAAATTCATCTTTTACACTATAAGTGCACAGTGTAGAAATCAATTTCGAATATACATATATCAATCCTAGGTGGCATAATATATCATGTAAGTGGCATAATATATTATGTCACCATATAGGTATGCAACTAAAACCATAAAGCTTGTATTGGAAAATTGGGTTTCCATCATGATGGCCGCTGATTCGAAAGATCTATCGCGAATGTATCTCCACGGCTTACGTCTCGGCAAGAGAAAACACCATGGGATGAGCATCAATATGTTCTATCCCCATGGGATTCGGCTGAAATGACCTATCCTAATCTCTAGGTGTGGAGCGACCACACCCAGCACAACTCGGCCGACCAAATCCATATATATATATATATATATAAAGTATATTGGTCAAACCTACTAATCAAACAAATCGTTCACCATCATACCGTGGTGTAAGGCTCGCGAAGTAATGTTGTACACAAAGCTATACTAATTAAAGCAGTGCTTTGATCATCATCCACAAGGCTCTGGTTTTCAATAAAAGCCTTGATCCATGCATCTTAGCATGCCACACTATCAATCCATGCCATATCATTGATCATCTACCAATATAGATAACCTCTGAGCTCGTATGTCTTAGAGAAGGGTGTTAAGCAGAGAATAAATTCTCCACCACCAAACAGATATATATATATTTAGCAGAGATCAATGAATACAACATAAAGGAATACAATGTCAGACATACCATCCATTACAAGTCCGTTCTGGGTTTGAACGAAACCGAAGGCACCTTATTCCTCATCCTATATGTCCAATACGGGGGGAGGTCCTCGCACATCCGTCGATCTCCAAATGCGTTTGGACGATCACCACTTATTACCTTGTCTTGGGTATACGGCCCAATCAAGACATCAGTAATCACCCAAACGATATAAAGAACTCCGGTCTTCAACCACCATCTTCATCTTCGACTCTTGATCGTCGTAGAAATTATTCAGAATGGGTTAATGTAACGACCCGGAAATTTGCGATCTTAGTTATCCGATATACAACAAATATCGAACATCTAAGGATCGAAAATAACCGAATAGTTAGTGAAATAAATTAGAGGGTGAGGAAAGATAAGATAGAAACTTAGAATAGAAGAAGAAGAAGAAGAACACAACATCAGAGTAACACGAACCTCACAGCGGAACGAATAACATATAATAGATAACATATCTTTGAAATATAAATCCATACTTGAATATACATATCATTTCAAAGTACAGCACTTACAACACAGCGGAAATAAACAATAGCTATATGATCTTGAAGCCTCTTGTTCAAACTCTTCAAGTATCTGTAAATTCTTGACTACTTGACTGCCCGTACAAAATTGGGCACCCAAGAGTTTAGGGAAAACAAAATAAAATAAACTCCAGGTCGGTCATGGGACTGGTATGAGTAAAACAGTTTAAAACAGTTCGAACAAGTAAATGATATCTCATAAGACCACGCCGTATAACGGAACGGGTTTTTCCCTTATGAGAATCCAAATTATCTTTATATCGAAAACCTTTTGATATTATGATAATGTCTATCAACCACAATATAATAATCATCTAGTAGAAACGCTTTTATCTCACATTCTACATATATAGTATACAATCAAAACCGCAAGCACGTATTTGGTAATGGATTTCCAACTATGGCAAGGTATGGAACCTCCTTTCGCTAGTGTACCTCTAGAGAGGAATACACTGGGTTCAACAAGAACATCTTGCAACCCAGCCACACATGATCGACCACTCATTTCGCTTGAGTGTATCGAATGTATATCACCAACGGTTGGGATCAGCAACCGTTTCCCGAATGGGACAGTATCAACAATAAATTTTTAGAAGTAAATGAAACTCTAGATCAGGTGATTATACACCCTAATAGGTGCGACCTACATAGCCATGCTACCTGCCCGATTTCTGTCATTTACCAGTTGATGAGGCTTCAGGTTACGCTTTATCATCACATCAGATTCACTTCGAATGCCACATTGTCAGATCCATCGAAAATCACTAATTGACGTCTACAACAGTACATTACGTGTTAGCTAAAGAAGTTTCCTTCTCCGCTTCCACTCTTGGTACGGTTGAAGAAATCAATGTACGTGACCTTTCTGGAAATACTCTATCAGACATTCATCCATACAAGTCATCCAGGAACAGGATGAACCGAAGGCACTATTCATTACATCCATCTTAGGCACTGTTATCTAAGACTTATACAATAGCCCTTGCACTTTACTCCGTCTTTAATTATCTTTGGCATATATGATCGCAACGCTTATGCCAATACAGAGTGGTTCTTTGGATAATAATCCAACCGGTCTATCTATATTAACAACTTCAAAATGGTCAAAAACTTCGATAGTCGGTGAGTTAACTATCAAAGAAAAACACGTGTGCAAACAACGATATTATTTCCAGATGGAAATTCTATCAATCAATCATCAATCATATATCTATATATATATATATATTCATTTTTCCTTATTTTCTATGTTTAGAAAATATATGTCAGCGCTGGAAAACATTTCCATTTCTAATCCATATTTCCAATTTCAATATTTGATTACGTTTCTAATTCTATTGGGAAAATATTTCCAAATCTAATTTACTTGGATTTAAACAGATGTTTAAATCAACATCGCGACGAAAACTCGAACCACTATACTTATTTACTAAATTCACTTAACCACTTTCACTCTCGAACCTTAACCATGTCTAAATTATAACATAGTCAATCAAGTTGGGGTATAGCTACCTCTCAGACCATAATTGAACAACATTTCAAATCTCAAAATAGGGTAAGTTCATCTTTTAACTCTTTAACACTTCCTTACGTAACTTCTGGATATAATTTACGAGTGCAACTCTATAACAGTGGTGTTATAATTTCCTGCTTCTGAAATATAATAACTTTAATCTAACTCTTATTTCCTAACTCGAATAAATAACGAACAACTATTTTATCAACTCCTATTTGTTTAACTCTTATTCTATAACTCTTATTCGAATAACTCCAATCTAATAACTCTTATTCGATTAACTTTAACTCTATTTACTTCTTACTGGATTAACTTTTATTCGAATAACTTTTATTTGAATAACTTTTATTCGAATAACTTATATTCGATTTACTTACTTTCGAATACTTATATTCGATAATCTCTTTCTTCAAATAAATCTTATTCGATTTAACTCCTGTCGAATAACTAGATTCGATCAACTCACTTCGAATATTTCTGATTCGATTATCTCACTTCGAATATCTCCAATTCGATTATCTCACTTCGAATATCCAGTGTTCGATTATCTCACTTCGAATATCTATTATTCGATTATCTCACTTCTACTCTATTCGAATAAACTAAATTCGATTAACTTCATTTGAATAACTCTAGTTCGATTTAACTCTATTCAATAACTCTAGTTCGATTTAATTCTATAGATTAACTCTAACTGATTAACTCTAACTGGTTTAACTCTAACTGGTTTAACCTAACTGGTTAACCCTAACTGATTAACCCTAACTGATTAACTCTTTGTCCTTATTCAGTTTCAAACATCGATGTTGAAATCGATTCTTACTTCTTCATATAAGTCCTGACTTATATATTCTATTTATCCAAATGATAAATATTTAACTTAATTTATAAATATCATATATAAATCAATCTGCTCCTTTTTTCTGTTTACTTCTTCATATATAAGTTCAGACTTATACATATATATATCTATTTATCCAAGGATAAATATTTTCTTTATAATCTATTGTTTTTCTAAACAAATATTTCCTTTATAACCCTATTTTTTTCTTGAACAAATATTTCCCTTTTTATTTTATTTGCAATTTTTTTGCAAATATTCCCGTAAAAGTCTCTTATTTATTCCTTAATAAATATCTTCTTTAATGACATAGTTCTAAGTGTTTCCTTTATTACCTTATTTATTTATTCTAAGTATTTCCTCTAAAAATATCTTATTTAAAACCTATTCAATTTCCTAAGTCAAAATCCTTGTTTAACTTATTCAATCCCTAAGTTAATATCCTTTTGTTTAACTTATTCAATCCCTAAGTCAATATCCTTTGTTTAACTTAGTAAATTTCTAAGCTAGTATCTCTTGATCTTAACCTATTACTTTAACAAATAAATAAACCATTAATCGTATCTTATTTATTTAACAAATAAATATTTCATTATCTTATCCTATTTATTTTCTAAGTAAGTAATCCACTTTATAAATATTCTATTTATAAAGATTTCCTTCATTTATAATTCCCACATAAATGTATTTCCTATTTATAAATATTCCATTTATAAATATTTCTATTTATAAATATTCTATTTATAAATATTCTCTTTTATAAAATCCTCTGATTTTATAAATATTCTCTTTTTAGTATTCACTTTGACAAATTCCCCTTTTCTCCAAATCCGGTATGTTATGGTGTTTAACATATCAAATTACGATGTCCAATATCGTCCATACACACACAATCAACAACAGGTTATAATTCACACCATATATCAAAGTATATGAAAAACAATAAAATAACTGTTGAGGAATCCAGTCGGATTCCTCCAACCTGTTTCCCTGCATCCACAGATGTTACACAATAAAATCAACATCACTTTCAGTTCCATATGATATATTCTGTTAAATAGAATCAATATAGAAATTCAACTAACTGACTAGCAGTTCAATCAAACAGTCAACACACAGTCAATCAGACAATGTTTAACAGTTCTAAAAATACAACATGAAAATATAGCTTGTTTAGAGTTAGTGAGATTTACTCACATTGGACGATCATCGTTAATAACGATAACCATCGCTTGATTCAGACAGACAATTTATTTCGCCATAAATTGTAACGAGCTCCGATGGACTTCTAGTCAGTTCCATCATGTAGTGTCCGTCCATACGATCCCAATGGATCTTGTTTCGCTGATTTTCGATCACGTATGGATAAGATACTGCTTTACAAATTTATAAAATATTTAAATTAAATAAACATGAATTATTATTAGCTTTGGGCCTCAACACCCATACCTTGGCCCACTACAACCCTTAAAGCCCAAGACCGATTAATCCATCTTCTCCAATTATTGCCGTAACTCCCTCCAACGCCCATAGCCATTACCGCACCTTCCTTCACCCCTTTCTCGATTATCTCTCCACTGAATCCCTCAAGACCACCGCCATTGAACTCCAACTCATCTCCTCTCCAACCTCCGCATAACCAGAAACTCTCCGGTCCTCATAGACAAATCACATCAACAGCATACCTCGATGCTGTGTACAGACGCATGACCAAAATACACGCTGTACCCCAAATTATTGTCACCACTCGAGCAAATTCCTAACCCGAACCCAAATACCAACCCAGATTTTCCAATCGAGGACCCATCGACAAAAGAAGTCCAACCCTACATTGCGTTGTCTACCTTCTAGCGAATCAAATTGATGTCGATCCCCTTAATATGTATACCAGAGCGAAGAGAAACACTTACAGATCTCAGATATATAAGTTTTATGATTTTTTTATTTTGCTTTGAATCCCTTTTGATTTTTTCCTTCTTGCGTTTTGGGTTTTTGAAAAGAAGAAAAGTCTGGCGGCTTGAAACGGGTTATATAGCCGGGATCACATCCTTGTGTGGTTGAAAACGAGGACTGCGTGGCCTTGTTTTGTCCACTTATCTTAGGATATTTTATTTTTATTAAATTTATATTGTCAAACTAGTCTTTAAAAATTCCTATGATCACTTATGATACCCAAAAATCATGAAAATTGACATGCAGTTAGAATTTGACATTTCAGTCCTGACGAAACTGGTTTTGTCGAATTCTGACTCCGTTTGCTCACACAGCGTATTTTTAAACTTCAAAATACTAACTGTTTTTCACTCTAAAAATCCGTACGGCCACACATTGACCCCAAAAATCATGGAACTTGGAATCTAACAGTGATTTGATGTTGCGGATCCAACAAAATTAGTTTCGTCGAATCCCTACTTCGTTTGCAAAAGTGGATATTTTTAAAGTCCTAAATAACCCTTTTAAATATATAAATATATTTAAAATCAATTAAATTTAATATTTAAAAATAAATATTATCATATATATTCACCGTGGAATACCATACAGCTCTACTAGGATTTATAACTTGATATTTCAAATCCCGATTAAATCGATATTCGATTTAAAATGAAATTCCTTTAAATAATTCCTTTATAAATTATAAAGGAATTCCACAGCGACTTTTCTAAAATTTGATTTGGACATAAATCAAAATCTACCCGACGAAATCTCGATTTTTCTCTTTCACTAGAAAGACATACTCCACCAGCTCCACACGTTTCTTGTTTCATAGAAATCCGGCTTAAAAAGAATCCTGTACATTCAATTGAAGTTCAAATTACCAAATTACGAACTGCAGTGCCCTTTCAAGCTCGATTTTAATTATAATATAATTATACATTCAAACTTCGCTCAAATAATATATTCATTATTCTAATTCAATTCTAAACTGAATTAAATATCACAGATGATCCAGTTCACACCATATCGCCATTTCAGCCAACTCTGATTATTTCAAAATTAAATATATTATTTAATTTATTATTTTAATTAAATATTCACCATTATTTAATTCAACAACCATGAAATCCTTTTTAGCACCTTTTAAATAATTAAATAAATTAATTATTATATCGCTAAAAATGTGGGTCATTACATTCTTCCCCATTTAAAATAATTTTGTCCTCGAAATTACTAAGGTAGAGGACGACCCTATTAACTGGTTAGAACATATTTTTTCACTTCTTAACTTCAGTTTCAACTGAACTAATTTAATTTCAATTAGAAATTTATTTAATTCTTACCAACGAAAATTTTCAGAAATCCTGAAAATTTTCTAACGCCTTACTTTTTTTAAGAATTTTGCCAGCACCTTCTTTGTACTAGTCAATACGTCAAACTCCAACTCGCCTCTCTGGGCCATCTCCAACCCAAAAGAAAATCAAATAGCCAAGCGGGTTGCCAATTCAGCTCATCAAAATCTCATACCATATGAAATATACACTTGTACCTTTTTGTTGGGCATATCAACTCTATCACTTTCACGTGCTATCAATTCAACATATACCAGTGTTATCCCAATCAAACTCCAATCTATTTTTATCCACAATTTCAACCATTCGCTTTTAACTAAGCCAAATTCCATTTTCAACTCAATCGTTTGGTTTTATCCGAGCCAAACTTCATTTCAAATTCAAGTATTATCCTTGATTCCAAATTCTTATAAATCCAACTTACTTGATATCATTCTAATCCAATTCAGTTACCACTTAACTGGCTTTATTTTTAATTCCAATTTGCTTTCACAAATTTCTGTTGAATTTGTTTTTAATTCAAACAGTCTTTCCTCGGAGTTTTTAAATAGTTTACTTTTTTCAAAAATCTAATTTTCCTTTTTGAAATTCAACACCACTTGTCTTTTCCAAAACAAATTCAAAACAGTATCTCTGGTAGTAATTCATCACTTACAACTCGAAAATGAATACCAATGATGCAGCTGTCATCATCAGAATCTATTTTCCAGCGATCGAAGTGAGTTCAATATTATAAAATCATTTCTAAACATTTCCACTTTGAAATTCATTTCAAAATATAATTCACACTGCTTGTAAAACAATTTAAAATCTCCCAAGATCTTAAATTTTCCTTATTTTTAATCCAAATCCATTTACATATACTTATCCAATTTCCAGGGTTTTAATTCAATTTCTGGTTTAAATTCAGATTCAATTCATTTCGATTTCATATATTTCACTTATATGAATTCTACTTGGTTATATATATAACCATTTTACTTTTGTAATCTTACTCGATTATAATAACAACCAGTATATCCAATATATTATAATCATTTCAATATAAATCCTTTATATCAAAAATATAATTTGGGTAAAATTATTTCGTTTACCCTCTTTTCAAAACATACCATGACGGTTCATCGTATTCGAGTGTTTATAAACTCCTACCGATACAGTGGATCAAATGATCGACCAGAATCCATAAACAACTCAACCAATAAATCTCCACAATATAAAACAATTTTTTATATTGAATAACAAATACGTTCACTTATATATATACACTCAAACTCAATCTAGGGTGTTACTAACCCCATCTCTACTGAGTTACGTCACAGAGCCAAGGTAATTACTTAATTTAAGCTCTGATACCAACTGTCACGACCCGGAAATTTGTGATCTGAGTTATCCGATATACAACACATATCGAACATCTAAGGATCGAAAATAACCGAATAGTTAATGAAAGAAATTAGAGGGTGAGGAAAGATAAGATAGAAACTTAGAATAGAAGAAGAAGAAGAACACAACATCAGAGTAACACGAACCTCACAGAAGAACGAATAACATATAATAGATAACATATCTTTGAAATATAAATCTGTACTTAAATATACATATCATTTCAAAGTACAGCACTCACAACACAGCGGAAATAAACAATAGCTATATGATCTTGAAGCCTCCTGCTCCAACTCTTTAAGTATCTGTAAATTCCTGACTACTTAACTGCCCGTACAAAATTGGGCACCCAAAAGTTTAGGGAAAACAAAGCAAAATAAACTCCGGGTCAGTCATGGGTGTAATAACCCGAATTTTTGCAACGTGTTAAGACAAGAATCAAGGCAGAATTAAATTATAAAATCTGAATCTGGATAAACGGGTTACGCCATTGCGTTCATCTCGGAAAAATACGCGAAATAGAGTCCGATATTTCGTAAATCGGAGTCCGTATGACCCGGTTAAGGCCCAACGAAGTTTCACGAAAATTCAAATCCGAAAACAGATTTGAAACTCAGCCCAGAAAGAGAAGGCGGGAAAATTCCCGCCAGACACACAGGGTGTCGACCCCTGGGTCGACCCCCCCTCTAGGGGGTCAACATGGGTGTCGACCCCTGGGTCGACCCCCCTGTAGAACCCCGACCTGGTGCACCTGCTTGTCATGTTGGCTCGGTTTTAGAGGCTTGTGACGATTTTGGAGGGTTTATCCTACGGCCTAAACTACCCCTAATCTCTATAAAAAGACCCCTAAGCCTACCCTAAACCCTCACAAATCACTCATGCCACGAAGTGCTGCCCAAATGCCAAGTGACCATGGCCTCCATCTCCAACTCCAAGAGACTATAGCCACGGGATGTGGTTCTCATACATGATTTTTCTAGGATTTCCTTTCAGTAGTTGAGGGAGGGGTCACGTGGGACCATAGCCACGGGTACAAAAACAGACCTTGATATCTACATCAGCAGACGACTCAAAGCTCCCGACCGAGTTCCGTATTTCTTGATTTGCCCTGGCACGGAACTCGGATGGCACATTGAGGAACATGTGCGTCTAGACATGGAAAACGATTCACGATACATACGCGGGATAAAGGGCGCGGTTGACGGGTGGCATAATCCCTAGTGGTCCTAGGTGGCTTGAACCCAAACCGAGACACGGAAGCGTTCATTAGGTAGCATAATCCCTAGTGGTCCTAGGTGGCATAAATCCTAAGTGAACACGTGATAGTTCATGGTTAGAAAACATAACTAGATCAAGGGTAGCAGTCCAAACAACTTCAAGGATAAAATGGTACTACATTGAGGTGGTATAGATTTACATGGGAAAGCCCGTACGGCCTACGGCAAAGGACTGAACTTATACATGGGAAGAAACATACGAGTTGGGAAAACCTACATATGCTATATATTAGGTTGACATGGACCATTACATGACATTGGGCAAGGGACATTCATAGTTAACACATGACGCGGCTTGGGATACTAGTACGAGAGGTGCAGAGCAAAATATACATGCTAGAACCACGAGAAATATACTTGATAGTAACCTCGGGATATTATATATGATAGATACCTTGGGATAGTATACTTGATAGAAACCTGACGCCGTGATACCTTGATTTATCTTGACACCGTAGTTTATCATGATACCTCAGTTTATCTTGCTACAGTAGTTCATCCAGTTATCTTGGTTTAGCTTATCTATCTTGTCATCATCCTTATGTTTACTTTCAGTTTATGCATGTCATGTTACCTTTACCTGTTTTTATACTGGAAGTAGATAGGACTTACCAGTCTTTATGACTGACCCCGTTTTCTTTCGCCTCTTTGTCTTCCGTTTCCCCCCTCCCCCCCAGGTTTTCAGGGAGGAAACACTGTTATTTAGTTTGGACTTCCTCTGCTTGAAGGTCATCATGCATGGCGTGGACTTTTCTTGGCTATGGCTACCTTACTGTTTTATTTGGGGAATAATTTATGAAAAGGTTTTATGCTTCTTTACTATTGCAAGACAGGTTTTGATGTATTTTGATTAAAAGGCTTTAGACCTTATTTTTATAAGGTAATGAAATTTGTTTTACTTCCGCTGTTTTGTATATGTTCTGTCTTGTAATATTTCTGTGCATGTTTACCTCGATAATGCTTCACCAAACCTAGTGCATTCCCTTTGTGAGTGACCCTAGCGGAGGTGGGGTGTTACATTTGGTATCAGAGCCAGGTTACCAGACTGGGCAAAAGTTTTTAAAACCTTCTGAAAACTATTTGAAAAACCGTTTACAAAGAAGCATTTTTCAAGAAAAGTTTTTAAAGGCTATTCCCCAAAAGGCATTAGCACTATCCTTTGATTCCTTAATTGAATCTCTTTTCCTTTCTTTCCTCCATCTGTAGTCACAGTAGTTCTAACTGTGACTAATCTTTTTCTAGCCACGTAGGTGTTTTTCGTACGATGGAGGTGGTTCTCGAGAGACCGGTTGCCGTGGTACAAGGAAGGATAATTAGAGTAAGGATAAAGGACGCGAGCTTAAGGATAAGCAACTTGTTGGTATGGCTTAGTCCATCAAGGAGGACAAGGACAAGATCATCGGAGAGGGCAATTGTACGCTTCCATTTCTAGGGTACCTAAAAGAAATGGTACCGTTTCTGGTAAAGGTTTAGTCGTTCTTTTCTATCATCCCGTCCAGACTTTGTCTTGATCATCGTATCATTTAAGTCTGCTTGGATTGTTGAGTCTCTGCACCTTAGTACTAGCATGGTAGAGGATCCCAGTTTTTGTCCCAAAAATCTGGTTGGAGAGTTGGTCCATTTCTTCATGACTTGTTTTGATTTGAGAATGACATGTCTAGGCTAAGGATGGATTCTAGGGATAAAGTGGTCACCCAATAAGGGGTGCCATTCTCGGCTTTGGAAAGAGGGTAGTTAGACTCTCGACTCACCTTGGTGATACCCTCGAAGTCTCGTGTAACCTTTTAGGTTCTGTCATGGTTAGTTACCTAGAATCTCGGGATGCAGTTGTTGGTAATCCGTACGAATAGAATTCGCCGCCAAGGCAGATGGTTCGTTTCGCTTATGCATGAGTCATGGGAATCACACTAGTAAGTACTCTTGGCAACATGGATTGGCATCGGCAAACGAGATCCAGAATTCCCTAGTGAATTTTGGAGAGCTTGCATGAGTAAGTTGATACGTTTGAGCCAAGTATACTAGGGAAAGGATAAGTGAAAGTGGAATAAGAGGCGACAATGAAATGAGTTCTAACTCATATCTTGGAAATAGGAATCAAGGAGCTACGAAATCATGGAGTTAAAAAGATGGTCAAGGCACCGAGGAATTAAGCTCAAGGAAATGCGACTTAGAAGATGTAAGGCTAGACACGCGCATCGTACCTCTTTTTAAAGAGTGTATCCTTGATCCCTGGTTTTTCCTGTAGAGCTTGCTCGCAAGTTATCTTTTGATGAATATCCTCTCGGTCCTGTTTCTGTTACAAACCCCGTAAGGAGTTTGTCTTGTTTATCTCCTCGATCCTATCGTGAGAACCTTAGGTAGAATCCTATGGATGTAAACATGTATTTGAAACATGTTATGATTGATATGGTTGCAAATGGCTACAAGTGGTTGCTCGTGGATGCGCGAATACACATTAGATACTAGATTGATGCGGTCACGTTTCATGTTGCATATGCACGAGTATTTATACTTATTTATGGATGAAATTGAATGAGTTATCATGCGGATGTTGCATATGAATGAACGTTTGTGCACGCATATAGAACTTATATGACTAGGACTATTTGCATACATGTTGGACTCATGGCACTAAACATATTTTGCATTAGAAAGATCATTCAGGCCTGATCATTAGCATTAGCTAAGGAACATATACACACACTTTCTTGCATATGTTCATATGGCATTAGAAATCATCTAAGGACCATGTTTGCCTGTGGATGATGTTTTGAGTAGATGGATGATGGATGGTAGGATACGTTCTTCCTAACTTGGAGATTTCGGGGACGAAATCCTTTAAGTTGGGGAGGATGTAACAACCCGAATTTTTGCAACGTGTTAAGACAAGAATCAAGGCAGAATTAAATTATAAAATCTGAATCAGGATAAACAGGTTGCGCCATTGCGTTCCTCTCGGAAAAATACGCGAAATAGAGTCCGAAATTTCGTAAATCGGAGTCCGTATGACCCGGTTAAGGCCCAATGAAGTTTCACGAAAATTCAAATCCGAAAACAGATTTGAAACTCAGCCCAGAAAGAGAAGGCGGGAAAATTCCCGCCAGACACACAGGGTGTCGACCCCTGGGTCGACCCCCCCTCCAGGGGGTCGACATGGGTGTCGACCCCTGGGTCGACCCCTCTCCAGGGGGTCGACATGGGTGTCGACCCCTGGGTCGACCCCCCCTGTAGAACCCCGACCTGGTGCACCTGCTTGTCATGTTGGCTCGGTTTTGGAGGCTTATGACGATTTTGGAGGGTTCAGATCTATCCTAGGGTTTATCCTATGGCCTAAACTACCCCTAATCTCTATAAAACGACCCCTAAGCCTACCCTAAACCCTCATAAATCACTCATGCCATGAAGTGTTGCCCAAATGCCAAGTGACCATGGCCTCCGTCTCCAACTCCAAGAGACTATGCATGCAAATCGGATCCAAATCGAAAGGTGCAAGCTTGCTACACCAAATCGAGGCTCGATCAACGTTGCTACGCAAATTCCATGACGATTCTTCGACAAAGGAGCCACTTTTCTTCGTCAAGACGGATCATGCTCATTCCCTAAGCCTCGCTATGTAAGTTCTAGCTACTTGTAGATTTTAACGGTGGTTCTAATATGACATGGAATAAAATGCAAGTATGCTAGCCTATGTGAACCTAACTTTGCCCCTTTTCTATTATGCATGACCTTGGGTTATGTTTTAGCGACTTAATCATGCCACTCATGTTATGTTTAGCCTAGTTTATCTTGCAAGTTTGAATCTTTATCTATGAAATGTTAGCATGAACCTTTGGGAACCATTTGACTTGTGAAACATTGGCAAAGACTTGACTTTGGGGCTTATGCATGTAAATGAACCCAAACCCCTTATGTTATCATGCATGTTTGTGGCCAAATTCCCTTATGATGCTATGCATGCTTGTGGCCAAATTCTCTTATGATGCTATGCATATTTTGAGGCCAAATCCCTTATGATACCATGCATGTTGGTGGCCAATTCCTTTTTGACATCGTGCATGTTGTGAGGCCAATATGTAGGATAGTTCCCTTACTATGTTGACTCGTTTTTACTTGGGTTGGAAACACGCTTTGGGGTAGGTTAGACGTGCGTAATTACGACATGATAATTTGACATGGGGTTTCATGGAAATATGGCACGTATGATACACCTAAATGTGGGCATGACATGTGGGGTAAACATGGGACTTGAAACTAGACACGTATGGGTTGTAAGTGTAATATAACACTAGACCAAACATGAAAGTGGCCAACTCGAGGTTGGGTTGAGTTTGTAGCATAAATCTACCCGAACCCGCCCGGCTTAACTAGTAGCTACAAACAATAGGATCCAATGTGAGAAGTTGGTCATGTCGCGCTTAAGACCCGAGGTTAGACTAGGTTGTGGTGTAAAACTACCCGGACCCGCCCGGCTTAACTAGTAACCACAACAAGGTCTAATGTGAGAGGTTGAGATTACATTAATTAAATTAATGCCACATGATAAGGTTAAGTAAATTTGACTAATGACACTTAACCGATATGACACGAATGGGTAGGTTAAGTGGGACCGGGTTTGATTTCTTAATGACACTTAACCATACAAGATGATTAGGGGATGGGGTTAAGTAATTTACACTTAACTAATCTAACTTGGTAATTAGATGGGGTTAAGTAATTTAGACTTAACTAATCTAAACACGGTAATTAGATGGGGTTAAGTAACTTAGACTTAACTAATCTAAAACACGGTAATTCGATGGAGTTAAGTTAAACACTTAACCAATCTAAACTTTGTAATCCAATGAGGTTAAGTAACCAATACTTAACCAACTTAACAAGATAATTTAATGGGGTTAAGTAACTTATACTTAACCAATTATACATGATGTTTTGATGAGGTTAAGTAACCTATACTTAACCAATCTAGTATGCGGACCTGATAGGGTTAAGTCATAAGACCTTTCAAATATACTTAACCATTATAATACGATTAGTGGATGGGGTTAAGTTAACCTATACTTAACCAATCCGACTCGATAATCCAATGAGGTTAAGATAATCTGTACTTAACCAATCTAACACGATAACCTGATAGGGTTAAGATAAACAAATACTTAACCAAATTGACATGATGATTGGATAGGGTTAAGTCATGAGCTTCTTGGTATACTTAACCAACTTGTAGGGCTAAACCTTGAACTTGAATACTTAGCCAATCTTGACATGATTCATAGGCGGGCTAAGCCATGAACTTGAATAACAACACTTAACCCAATAGGCAAAACCCTAGTAGATGAACTAGGTAGAAAATCGTAGTTAATCAAGGGTAACGGGGAAATGAAGCTAAGTGGTAAACCTTAGTTAAGTATAACTAAGTAATAATTCTTAGCCAAGAACATGGGACTAGTTCATGAATAGATGAGTAACCCGGTACGGTAGGTCATCGCTTAAAACACGAGCAGGAGCAAATTATCTGACTTAGATAAAGGCTCCAACGAACTGGGTGACGAAGTGGTAGCTTCGAGGGACGTGAGGGTACTCTTGGTATCCCTCTGTGAGGTGGCAGATGGTCCATGAAACCCGGCCTCACAGGGGTTAAGGTCTGCAGTAGAAGGGCCAAGAGTATGCCTTGGTTGCTATGCGAGCGACCTAAAGACTGGGATGGATTAGCGTGGAGTCATCGATACTTGATTTTGCCCTGGATAGCGCGTCGCCGACTACCTACCATCTTTAGTCAGTCATGTACGAACGAAAAGGCAGGGAACCCCCAACAGACCATGTTCTTGCTATCAAGTTATGGGTGAGGTTGGCCCATAGGAAAGTGGGGCTATATTGGGGCCGGGATGTGGTTCTCATACATGATTTTTCTTGGATTGCCTTTCAGTAGTTGAGGGAGGGGTCACGTGGGACCATAGCCACGGGTACAAAAACAGACCT
The DNA here is from genome assembly GCA_030737875.1 of Allium sativum. Lineage (NCBI taxonomy): Eukaryota > Viridiplantae > Streptophyta > Magnoliopsida > Asparagales > Amaryllidaceae > Allium > Allium sativum. Next base: position 321,725,093 of record CM060916.1, read on the forward strand.
TGATATCTGCATCAGCAGACGACTCAAAGCTCCCAACCGAGTTCCGTATTTCTTGATTTGCCCTGGCATGGAACTCGGATGGCACATTGAGGAACATGTGTGTCTAGACATGGAAAACGATTCACGATACATACGCGGGATAAAGGCCGCGGTTGACGGGTGGCATAATCCCTAGTGGTCCTAGGTGGCTTGAACCCAAACCGAGACACAGAAATGTTCATTAGTTAGCATAATCCCTAGTGGTCCTAGGTGGCATAAATCCTAAGTGAACACGCGATAGTTCATGGTTAGAAAACATAACTAGATCAAGGGTAGCAGTCCAAACAACTTCAAGGATAAAATGGTACTACGTTGAGGTGGTATAGATTTACATGGGAAAGCCCGTACGGCCTACGGCAAAGGACTGAACTTATACATGGGAAGAAACATACGAGTTGGGAAAACCTACATATGCTATATATTAGGTTGACAAGGACCATTACATGACACACATGACGCGGGTTGGGATACTAGTACGAGAGGTGCAGAGCAAAATATACATGCTAGAACCACGAGAAATATGCTTGATAGTAACCTCGGGATATTATATATGATAGATACCTTGGGATAGTATACTTGATAGAAACCTGACGCCGTGATACCTTGATTTATCTTGACACCGTAGTTTATCATGATACCTCAGTTTATCTTGCTACAGTAGTTCATCCAGTTATCTTGGTTTAGCTTATCTATCTTGTCATCATCCTTATGTTTACTTTCAGTTTATGCATGTCATGTTACCTTTACCTGTTTTTATACTGGAAGTAGATAGGACTTACCAGTCTTTATGACTGACCCCGTTTTCTTTCGCCTCTTTGTCTTCCGTTCCCCCCCCCCCCCCGGTTTTCAGGGAGGAAACACTGTTATTTAGTTCGGACTTCCTCTGCTTGAAGGTCATCATGCATGGCGTGGACTTTTCTTGGCTATGGCTACCTTACTGTTTTATTTGGGGAATAATTTATGAAAAGGTTTTATGCTTCTTTACTATTGCAAGACAAGGTTTGATGTATTTTGATGTAAAAGGCTTTAGACCTTATTTTTATAAGGTAATGAAATTTGTTTTACTTCCGCTGTTTTGTATATGTTCTATCTTGTAATATTTCTGTGCATGTTTACCTAGATAATGCTTCACCAAACCTAGTGCATTCCCTTTGTGAGTGACCCTAGCGGAGTTGGGGTGTTACAATGGGACTGGTATGAGTAAAACAGTTCGAACAAGTAAACAATATCTCATAAGACCACGCCGTATAACAGAACGGGTTTTTCCCTTATGAGAATCTAAATTATCTTTATATCAAAAACCTTTTGATATTATAATAATGTCTATCAACCACAATATAATAATCATCTAGCAGAAACGCTTTCATCTCACGTTTGACATATATAGTATACAATCAAAACCGCAAGCACGTATTGGGTATTGGATTTCCAACTATGACAAGGTATGGAACCACCTTTCGCTAGTGTACCTCTAGAGAGGAATATACTGGGTTCAACAAGAACATCTTGCAACTCGGCCACACATGACCGACCACTCATTTCGCTTGAGTGTATCGAATGTATATCACCAACGGTTGGGATCAGCAACCGTTTCCCGAATGGGACAGTATCAACAATAGATTTTTAGAAGTAAATGAAACTCTAAATCAGGTGATTGTACACCCTAATAGGTGCGACCTACATAGCCATGCTACCTGCCCGATTTCTATCATTTACCGATTGATGAGGCTTCAGGTTACGCTTTATCATCACATCAGATTCACTTCGAATGCCACATTGTCAGATCCATCGAAAATCACTAATTGACGTCTACAACAGTACATTACGTGTTAGCTAAAGAAGTTTCCTTCTCCGCTTCAACTCTTGGTACGGTTGAAGAAATCAATGTACGTGACCTTTCTGGAAATACTCTGTTAGACATTCATCCATACAAGTCATCCAGGAACAGGATGAACCGAAGGCACTATTCAGTACATACATCTTAGGCAATGTTATCTAAGACTTATACAATAGCACTTGCACTTTACTCCATCTTTAATTATCTTTTGCATATATGATCGCAACGCTTATGCCAATACAGAGTGGTTCTTTGGATAATAATCCAACTGGTCTCTCCATATTAACAACATTAAAATGGTCAAAAACTTCGATAGTCGGTGAGTTAACTATCAAAGAAAAACACATGTGCAAACAATGATATTATTTCCAGATGGAAATTCTATCAATCAATCATCAATCATATATATATATATATATATATATACATTCATATTTCCTTATTTTCTATATTTAGAAAATATACGTTAACACTGGAAAACATTTCCATTTCTAATCCATATTTCCAATTTCAATATTTGATTACGTTTCTGATTCTATTAGGAAAATATTTCCAAATCTTCTTTACTTGGATTTAAACAGATGTTTAAATCAACATCGTGACGACAAATCGAACCACTGTACTTATTTACTAAATTCACTTAACCACTTTCACTCTCGAACCTTAACCATTACTAAATTAAAACGCAGTCAATCAAGTTGGGGTATAGCTACCTCTCAGACCTTAGCCGAGCAACATTTCAAATCTCAAAATAGGGTAAGTTCATCTTTTAACTCTTTAACACTTCCTTACGTTACTTCCGGATATAATTTACGAGTCCAACTCCTTTACAGAATCATTTGATTATAACAGTGGTGTTATAATCTCCTGCTTCTGAAATATAATAACTTTAATCTAACTCTTATTTCCTAACTCGAATAAATAACGAACAACTATTTTATCAACTCCTATTTGTTTAACTCTTATTCTATAACTCTTTTTCGAATAACTCCAATCTAATAACTCTTATTCGATTAACTTTAACTCTATTTAATTCTTACTGGATTAACTTTTATTCGAATAGCTTATATTCCAATAACTTATATTCGATTTACTTACTTTCGAATACTTATATTCGATAATCTCTTTCTTCAGATAAATCTTATTTGATTTAACTCCTGTCGAATAACTAGATTCGATCAACTCACTTCGAATATTTCTGATTCAATTATCTCACTTCGAATATCTCTGATTCGATTATTTCACTTCGAATATCTACTATTCGATTATCTCACTTCGAATATCTATTATTCGATTATCTCATTTCAACTCTATTCGAATAAACTAAATTCGATTAACTTCATTTGAATAACTCTAGTTCAATTTAACTCTATTCAATAACTCTAATTCGATTTAATTCTATCGATTAACTCTAACTGATTAACTCTAACTGGTTTAACCTAACTGGTTAACCCTAACTAATTAACCCTAACTTATTAACTCTTTGTCCTTATTCAGTTTCAAACATCAATGTTGAAATCGATTCTTACTTCTTCATATAAGTCCTGACTTATATATTCTATCTATCCAAATGATAAATATTTAACTTAATTTATAAATATCATTTATAAATCAATCTGCTCCTTTTTTCTGTTTACTTCTTCATATATAAGTTCAGACTTATATATATATATCCAAGGATAAATATTTTCTTCATAATCTATTGTTTTTCTAAACCAATATTTCCTTTATAACCCGATTTGTTTTCTTGAACAAATATTTCCCTTTTTCTTTTATTTGCAATTAGTTTGCAAATATTCCCTTTATAATCTCTTATTTATTCCTTAATAAATATCTTCTTTAATGACTTAGTTCTAAGTGTTTCCTTTATTACCTTGTTTATTTATTCTAAGTATTTCCTCTAAAAATATCTTATTTAAAACCTATTCAATTTCCTAAGTCAATATCCTTGTTCAACTTATTCAATCCCTAAGTTAATATCCTTTTGTTTAACTTATTCAATCCCTAAGTTAATATCCTTTGTTTAACTTAGTAAATTTCTAAGCTAATATCTCTTTATCTTAACCTATTACTTTAACAAATAAATAATCCATTAATCGTATCTTATTTATTTAACAAATAAATATTTCATTATCTTATCCTATTTATTTTCTAGGTAAGTAATCCACTTTATTAATATTCTATTTATAAAGACTTCCTTCATTTATAATTCCCACTTAAATGTATTTCCTATTTATAAATATTCCATTTATAAATATTCCTATTTATAAATATTCTCTTTTATAAAATCCTCTGATTTTATAAATATTCTCTTTTCAGTATTCACTTTGACAAATTCCCCTTTTCTCCAAATCCCGGCTTGTTATGGTGTTTAACATATCAAATTACGACGTCCAATATCGTCCATACACACACAATCAACAACAAGTTATAATTCACATCATATATCAAAATATATGTAAAACAATAAAATAACTGTTGAGGAATCCAGTTGGATTCCTCCAACCTATTTCCCTACATCCACAGATGTTACACAATAAAATCAACATCACTTTCAGTTCCATATGATATATTCTGTTAAACAGAATCAATATAGAAATTCAACTAACTAACTAGCAGTTCAATCAAACAGTCAACACACAGTCAATTAGACAATTTTTAACAGCTCTAAAAATACAACATGAACATATAAACTGTTTATAGTTAGTGAGATTTACTCACATTGGACGATCATCGTTAATAACGATAACCACCGCCTGATTCAAACAGACAATTTATTTCGTCATAAATTGTAACGAGCTCCGATGGACTTCCAGTCAGTTCCATCGTGTAGTGTCCGTCCATACGATCCCAATGGATCTTGTTTCGCTGATTTTCGATCATGTATGGATAAGATACTGCTTTTACAAGTTTATAAAATATTTAAATTAAATAAACATGAATTATTATTAGCTTTGGGCCTCAACACCCATACCTTGGCCCACTACAACCCTTAAAGCCCAAGACTGATTAATCCATCTTCCCCAATTACTGCCGTAACTCCCCTCCAACGCCCATAGCTATTACCGCACCTTCCTTCACCCCTTTCTCGATTATCTCTCCACCGAATCCCTCAAGACCACCGCCATTGAACTCTACCTCATCTCCTCTCCAACCTCCGCATAACCAGAAACTCTCTGGTCCACACAGACAAATCGCGATCAACAGCATACCTCGATGATGTGTACAGACGCGCGACCAAAATACACGCCGTACCCCCACAAAATTGTCACCACTCGAGCGAAATCCTAACCCGAACCCAAATACCAACCCGGATTTTCAAATCGAGGACCCATCGACAAAAGAAGTCCAACCCTACATTGCGCTGTCTACCTTCCAACAAACCAAATTAATGTCGATCCCCTCAATATGTATACCAGAGCGAAGATAAACACTCACATATCTCAGATATATAAGTTTTATGATTTTTAGATTTTTCTATGAATCCCTTTTGATTTTTTCCTTCTTGCGTTTTGGGTTTTTGAAAAGAAGAAAAGCCTGGCGGCTTGAAATGGGCTATATAGCCGGGATCACATCCTTGTGTGGTTGAAAACGAGGACTGTGTGGCCTTGTTTTGTCCACTTATCTTAGGATATTTTATTTTTATTAAATTTATATTGTCAAACTAGTCTTTAAATATTCCTATGATCACTTATGATACCAAAAATCACAAAAATTAACATGCAGCTAGAGTTTGACATTTCAGTCCCGACGAAACTGGTTTTGTCGAATTCCGACTCCATTTGCTCACACAGCGTATTTTTAAACGTCAAAATACTGACTGTTTTTCACTCTAAAAATCCGAACGGCCACACATTGCCCCAAAAAATCACGGAACTTGGAATCTAACAATAATTTGATGTTGCAGATCCAACAAAATTAGTTTCGACGAATTCCTACTTCGTTTGCAAAAGTGGCTATTTTTAAATTCCTAAATAACCCTTTTAAATATATAAATATATTTAAAAACAATTAAATTTAATATTTAAAAATAATTATTATCATATATATTCACCGTGGAATACCATACAGCTCTACTGGACTTATAACTTGATATTTCAAATCCCGATTAAATCGATATTCGATTTAAAATGAAATTCCTTTAAATAATTCCTTTATAAATTATAAAGGAATTCCACAGCGACTTTTCTAAAATTTGATTTGGACATAAATCAAAATCTACACGACGAAATCTTGATTTTTCTCTTTCACTAGAAAGATATACTCCACCAGCTCCACACGTTTCTTGTTTCATAGAAATCTGTCTTAAAATGATTCCTATACATTCAGTTGAAGTTCAAATTACCAAATTACGTACTGTAGCGCCCTTTTAAGCTCGATTTTAATTATAATATAATTATACGTTCAAACTTCGTTCTAATAATATATTCGTTATTCTAATTCAATTCTAAACTGAATTAAATATCATAGATGATCCAGTTCACACCATATCGCCATTTCAGCCAATTCTGATTATTTCAAAGTTAAATATATATTATTTAATTTATTATTTTAATTAAATATTCACCATTATTTAATTCAACAACCATGAAATCCTTTTTATCACCTTTTAAATAATTAAATAAATTATTATATCGCTGAAAATGCGGGTCATTACAGTTAAACCCGGTCTTTTCGAATAATTCGCGCATTTTATAAACAAGTGCTATAAAAACACATCAAACGCCTCATTCCAATTCAGAATATTCTTTTAATAAAATATTCACATTACTAGGGAAAGGTTCCCATTAATTTTATCAAAAATAAATTCTTTAAATTTATTATTTGATCTTCTTATGGATCTCATTTCAAAAGATTTTATTTTACTTTATCAATTCTAAACCAAATTGAGGTTTATTAACTAGTCGGGATTAGCGAATCTTACCTAAGTAATCCTTTATTTAGCAAACCCAATCCCAAATTCATCCCATAGAGAAAACTGGTAGTAATCAATATCTAACACCCACTATGTTATCGGTAAATTTAATTATCATTTCACGTTCAAATCTAATTAAAGATTTTACTATCGTCTGGAGTAAAACTAATGGTACTCCATTCTTCGTCATTTCAAGAATTCGATAAATTTAATTGTCTCATTCTCATTTCAATCTAATTAAAATTTATAAAACCTCCAATTTGGTTTTAAGATCAAAATAATTGCTTTATGGTTATTCAAATTTAAGAAATTAATCTTACCATTAACTAGGTTAAAGAACTAATGTCATTTAAAACTTTGTTCACGATAAACCCAAAATCCTATTCCGTACAATTCCAATTTAATATATTAAATTGGAATACTTCTCTTTAGAAAATTCTATTAAATATTTATTAAAAGATTAATAAATTACAAACCATAACTTCACTATTAATCAGGTTTTAAGAACTAATGTCATTTAAAACATTGTTCACAATCAACCCAAAAATCAATTTCCTTTTAATTTCAATTATGTTTGTTAATTGGAAAATTTTCATTTAAATCTTAATTAAAAGATTATTCTTTTCTCAAATAGGCTTAAGAACAGTGTCATTTAAGACACCATTCCATCAATTACATGCAAATTTAGTCCAATCCATATTCATGTTAGAAATTATATTTTTTAACATATGATTCTTTTAACCCTAATTAACTTGATAAAAGTGACAATTCGATGATAAATCATATTTTAATATCTAATTCTCTTTAATGCAACAAACATATAATGAAAATGTAATTTCCATTGTCAAATCTTTTATTTTAAAACATGTCTTATTTTAATGCGACCAACATACAATGAAAATATGATTTTCATTGTCTAATCTTTTATTTAAAAACATGATTCAATAAAAATGTAATTTTTATCGTCAAATCTTTTTAATGAAAACATGATACAATAAAAATGTAATTTTTATTATCAAATCCTTTTAATGAAACATGATATAATAAAGATGTATATTTTTTTTAATATCTGATCTTTTTAATGAAGCAAAACTACATTAAAGATGTAATCTTTATTTTCTAATGTTACTAATAAAATAGAATAATAATAAAATGATTTTTATTATCTAATATTTCTATTGAAACAAAAATGACAATACAAATATGCTTTTTTTTTATTCTAATCTTTTATTGTAACAAAATGACAATAAAAATGTATTCTTTCTATTCTAATCTTTTTATTGTAACAAAATGACAACAAAAATGTATTCTTTCTATTCTAATCTTTTTATTGTAACAAAATGACAACAAAAATGTATTCTTTCTATTCTAGTCTTTTTGTTGTAACAAAATGACAACAAAAATGTATTATTTCTATTCTACTCTTTTTGTTGTAATAAAATGACAATAAAAATGTATTCTTTCTATTCTTGTCTTTTTGTTGTAACAAAATGACAACAAAAATGTATTCTTTCTATTCTAGTCCTTTTGTTGTAACAAAATGACAGTAAAAATGTATTCTTTCCATTCTAATCTTTTTATTGTAACAAAATGACAACAAAAATGTATTCTTTCCATTCTAATCTTTTTATTTAACAAAATGACAACAAAAATGTATTCTTTCGATTTTAATCTTTTTATTGTAACAAAATGACAACAAAAATGTATTATTTATATTCTAATCTTTTTATTGTAACAAAATGACAATAAAAATGTATTCTTTCTATTCTAATCTTTTTATTGTAACAAAATGACAACAAAAATGTATTCTTTCTATTCTAATCTTTTTATTGTAACAAAATTACTATAAAAATGTATTCTTTCTATTCTAATCCTTTTATTGTAACAAAATGTCCTTTTACATTATTAATGTTCTTTTATAACAATAAAAAAATTTATTTTATTGTTAATCAAAATATGTCAATTTACACGTTCCTAAATGTAAATAAAAGAATAATTTTTATTATAAAACATATTTTAATGATTCATATGTTCTTACATAAAAATAAAAAGATAATTTTTATTGTAAAACAAATTCTGATAATTTTTACGTTCCTACATACAATAAAAAGAATAACTTTTTATTTTAAAACAGTCGTTTATTTCTAAATTGGAAGGAGACCCAATCAATTACCATATAATTTTAGTTATATGGGTTTCATACACCGAATGTATTCTATAATCATGATATATAATCACTAAACAACCAAATAACAACCAGAGTGCATTCTACAACTAATCACAAGGGAGGTGTGTGATCAAAATATCATCCCAAGACCCGTGTGGGGTTTCAACCAACACATATATAATAAATTATTTGTGCACTTAGGCGATGTGTAAAAATTATCGTCCCAATCACATAAACAAGTCAGATAACTAGTAAGTGGAAGTGTAATCATATTTAAATTATCATAAATATAATAACATTATTTTAACATGTTAAATATTGCAAAACTCGATCATATCATAACATCACATAACAACACAACAATTCATCCAAACAAATATTAAAATTATAGACAGTTCATATACTTTCAGTTATAAAAATAAATAACTGTACAAAAGGGTTAAGTGAGAAAGAGTTCTCACCATGGTTTTCACCCCGTTAGTCTTTAATTGACGTTTCGGATCTAATTTTGGCTCAAAATCTAACTTTCTTCAAATTTGAGAAAATTGTTGTCCATGCGAAACTCTCGACTCAACGATCATAGCGGATCCATTTTTGCGCGATTCTGAGTTCGTAGCAAAAAGTTATTAATTTGCGAAGTTTAAAACAATTTAGATAATTAATTAAATTGTTATTTTTACCTCAAATTCTAACTTGATCCAAATTGGACAAAATTGGTCCTCACGCGAAGGTCTCGACGCCATGATCACGGCGGATCTAGTTACATGCAAATTGGAATTCGTGACAAAAAAGATATTAATGTATGAACATGAAATAATATTTATATTATAAGATCATTATTCACCTTCTTCTCCAAACGACACCCTCAACTTAACATGCTCACTACGGCCAAACTATAAGTCGGAATTGCACGAAACCAGCGCCATTCTCTCCGGCTTCTCTTCCTCTTTCCACGTCCGGTGTTCCTCCCTCCAGTTTGCCACATGTGCCCCACAATCTGATGCTAAATAGAAATCTGCAATTTCCGTTCATATGGGTGTTGCGGCCGTCTCAGTACTCCAAATGCCCCAAAATTTTTACAGTATCTTGGTCTCGACCTCCCGAACAACTTCTCTTTTGGTCACTTCGCCAGAAAATGCACGGAATGGCGGGAAATTGCTCATTTTCAAGACTGCCTTATTTTCCAGCACCCCTCCGATGAACTTGACAATCCGGCCAACTCCGGCCACCTGAATCATGTCACCACCGCCAAAACCTTCGTATGCTTCCACTCTACCTTCCCTCCAAATGGCTCGACCTAATTCTCGTTCGTTTGATCGGAAAACCCATAATTTCGAAATCAGTTTTCTTCCTTAAAAGCTAGATCCCAGCGAATCCGTGCGATGATAGGTCATGAAATTTTTTGGGAGGTAGAGATGATGAAGATCTATAATACCCAGAAACAATTTTGTCTAATTGTGTACGGATTGAAAGATATAAATTATTTTGTTTTATGGTCCTTTTTGCAAATATTATTGAAGAGGAAGAAAGCTGCCGCCATGGAAAAGAAGGAGGAGGAGATTAGGGTTTGTGTTAGGATTAGGGTATATTTAATTACGCTTAATTACAATATTTTCCCCTCCTTATGCAAATTAGTTTATTCAATTTTGGTCCTATTCATGGTTTAAAAACCCACGTGGTCACCTACGGATTCCATTCTCGATGAAAATTGGAAATAACTACTCCTTGACATTACGGATCTAAAGAAACTGGTCTCGTTGAATTTCGAGTCCGTATGCACAAATAGTTAATTTTCAAAGTCAAATAATTGACTGTCTTCACTTTGTAAAATCAATTACGACCACATACTGACTCCAAAAATTATGAATTTTGGAATCTAGCAATAATTTAATATTCCGGATCCATAGAAAGTGGTTTCGTTGAATTCGGAGGTCGTTTACAAAATTTCACTTTTCAAGGCGTATATATATTATATTAAAAATATATATATTTATATAAATAAATTCCGAATCTCGAAATATATCGGTATTTATACTTTTCGAATTCCAAAACGTCATTTTGAACTCAATGGAAGTGGTTTCGAGTCCAAATTTATTTATATGTGAAAAGTAGCTCTTTGGGCCATGTATATTATATATATACATCAGGGGTGGGAGCGGTTTGGTTCGGTGCGGTTTGGAGCTCAAACCGCTTCCGCACCGCATCAAATGGTTAATCAAAAATTCAAACCATTATACAACCATTCAAACGGTTCGGTAGCGGTTCAGTTTCGATGTAATACGGTCTGTTTTTGGTTCGGTCCAGTTTGAACCCGTATTAAATATGAAATAAGAGAAATACTTCCATCTTCAATCAATTTATGATTGTATGACCTTGTGTCACCTGAAGTTCAAAACATGTAGTGTTATCTTGAATTGTTATAACTACGACATACGCTAAAAATAGAATATATATATATATATATATGTAGTTAAAATAAAAAGTTAGATAGGAATTTGTTAATTTTTTATCGTAATATTATCGGTGTAGCTATGCGGTTCGGTTCGATTTAATATGGTTAGGTAATAGTTCAAACCGCAACCGAACTGTAACGTTGCGGGTCAGGTCGGCTTGGGTTGTTAGCTTTAGAAAGAGAATTTGGTGCGGTTTTCCGCACCGTTTATGCGGTCTGGTCCGAGCAGTTTTCGCATTGCGGTGCGGTTTATGCCCACCCCTAATATACATTCCATAGCGTTTTTCTGAAATTTTAATTTTGCCATAACTTATAATTTATAAACTGAAATCTCAATTTCTTATATTCGTTAGAAAGATATCGTCAATACAATCCTAGCGTTTCTTGTTTCGTCCAATTCTGACTTATAATGAATTTTATATATTTATTCAAAGTTTAAAACTGAAATTTCAAACTACCGTACCATTTTAGACTTATAATATAATTAATATTAATTTATAAATTCTAACTTCGATTAAAATAAATTTTCAGTCGTTATTATTTAAAATAAATCATTTTAAATATCCAAAATTCATTAAATCAATGAAAAATAAAATTTTAAATTTGTTCTGAAATTCCAGGTTATTACAATGCTTCACGATAATTGATCAAACATATATGATTTTGAAGCTCTCACTTTTCTCTTGAATTTTCACATTGGAAATTTTGAAAATCATTGAAAGAATTTGGGGAAAAAGTTGGAGGAAGGTTGGAGCATTTCAACCATTTAAACGATGAAACAGAGGCTTTGAAGAAAATGAATTAGGGTTTCTCTTATATATATATATATATAATATTATTTAATTCACAAAAAACGGAGATTTTGCATTCGAACTCCAAATCAAACCCAACGACTATCGTTTTTATCCAAATACCCCCATTTCAGACACAATGGGATATGTTTCGCAAACCAATTTGACAGTTTTAATCAGTTTTCATCAAAATTAAAATATAATTTAATTTAACGGTCAATACTGAATTTGAACGTACATTTTAATTTAATCGGGCCACATACTGATTCCAAAAATTACAAAAAAATAAATCTAGCTATGTTTTGACGATACGGTCCTAACAAAACTAATTTCATTGAATTTGGTGACCATTTTAAAAATGACCCTTTTCCAGTCGATTAAGTTTACAATTAAAACTGAACATGCATTTAAATTCACCACACTCACATATTAACTCCAAAAATTATGAAATTTGAACCTAAAATTAATTTGACATTCTGGTTCCAACAAAAGTGGTTTTGTCGAAAACGGAGGTCGATTGCAAAATGGCTATTTTTAAGGGTTATACATTATATTTAAAATATATATAAATTCTATAGCGACTATTTTAAATATTAAACTAGACATAACTTCCAATTTATATTATGAAATCTGAATTTTACACATTCATTAGAAAGATATAATTAAACAGATTCAAATGTTTTCTTGTTTTACTGAAATTCGATTTATATTAAATTCTGTACATTCATTTGAAATTAAAAATCGAATTTTCAAACTACAGCGCAATTTCCAATTCGTTTTATAGTAAATGTAAATTTATACCTTCTAAATTCAATTTATATAAATTTTTAGTCATTAATATTTAAAATAAATCATTTTAAATATTCAAAACCCATTAAAATAGCTAAAATAAAATTTTAGAATTGGTTCAGAAATTCCGGGTTGTTACAATCTCCCCCAGTTAAAATTTTTTTGTCCTCGAAAAGGAACGGAGCTGAAAGTTGTCTAAGTAACCAACTCAACTTTCATTCTGGCTTAAATTCTTCAAATTTTCAGTTTTTAAGAACTTTCTAATTTCTCAAAAATTTAGCTAACACCGTAAATTTTTGAAATTTTTGGCCATAACCGCCTTTGTATGGGCTGATCGGTAAAACCGGAACTTGCCTCATAGGGCCCTCATCAATCCAAATGAAAAAGCCGAGCCGCTCATAAAATCATTAAAACCCAATAAATACAGTAAATATGTACCTGTTTGTCGGGCATACAATTTTATTCTCTTCCCAACTATGACATGTTCAATATGTATGCATGTACATGTATGCAATTACAATCAATTTTCAATTTAATTCAATATTTTGATTCAATTTAGCAAAATTAACTTCCATTTTCTTATTGGTTTTATCATTCCAATATTTTTATTAGTTAAACTAATAATCAAACATCTCAACCAGCAATCAATTAGTTGGTTAACTTTTCAAACATATAAATTTAATATATACTCATCATATTTTTAGTGCCAAATCTTAACAATAAACTCTAACTAAGTTTTGGTTCTCACACAAGTCAATTGGAAATATATAGATATCCCACTTTCAAAACTAGAACATAGATACTGATGATGATATATCAATCACCAGGATCATCTCCGGGCAACTAGAGCGTGATCCTATATCTACCTAGTATATTTGATACTTCGAATATACGCTACCTATGCGTATATGCAAAATCTTCATATACCCAATAGTATATGTTCAATATAAAATAAAATACTCAAATACATATAATAAGATACAATTTACAAAATTGAATTAATGTTTATAAATAATACTCTTCAAACTCATTCTAGGGTGTTACTAACGCTATCCCTAACGAGTTTTTCTTATAGTATATTACTAATCCTATCTTTGATGAATTCTTTTGTTTGGTTCTAATGTGTCTTATTCTCTAGCTTTGTAAACCAAAGCTCTGATACCAAACTGAGACAATCCAGACTTCCCGATCCCCGAAGAGACGGAGGAGCCCGGATTGCTTTGAGAATACAATGCATCAGAACATAAAAAGTAGAACATTTCATTACTATTACAATAATTACATCAAAGTACAAGAATATATCAGAGTATGAATAAATAATTTACAGTGGAAATACAATATCAGAGATTAAAATTACATTTTAAATACATAAACATAATGTGCGGCGGAAAATATCGACAAACACAACTGAGTGAAATACACGGATATAAAGCATTCCGAATATAGCTCCAGCTGTAATCCAGGATCCTGTTAAATAGAAATCTGCAAACCAAAACTACTAGCTGTCCATGTGGAAAATATGGGCACCCGGAGTTTAGGTAGAAACAATAAACTCCGAGTCAGTCATGGGACTGGTGTGAGAACTAAAACAGTTGTTAATTCTTTACTTTAAAAGTTGAAAAATCATTGGACCACGTCGTATAACACGGAATGGGTTTACTCCATACGAATCTCAGTTTAAAATAAAACAACGCAATGCTTTTAGGAAAATGAAGCTATTATAAGACTCAGGTCCCATCGCACAATGCAACGCAAGCCAGAGGATAGAATTTTCCCTTGTAATAGCCAAACATGCTTAATACATTTTAAAACAAATAATTTGATATTACTATAAGTGCATAGTGTCAAAATCAACTTCAATATAAATGTATCTATCATAGACAACATAGGTACCATATATTATGCCGCCATACATAGGTTTACAACTAAAACCGAAAAGTCGCATATTGGAAATTGGATTCCATCTATGAGTCGAGACCGTCCTCACCGGTTTTGAGACACTCTAGCCCATGCCTCAGGACTCAGACTCAGGTAAGACCTTGGATCTTCAGGGCCGGTCCACACTTACTTTATTGGATTAGTTATTCCTGAACATACGTTTCCCTGCCCTATAGGGCATAAAATTTGGTTAGTACGTTGACCATATCAAGAGCCACTAGGGACTCAAATCTGAGACACCTTGCAATTCATCATCAACATAAGTAAAAATGTCTGGGCTCCATACCATGACACCACTCCTAGCTAGAAAGAAATGCATACATTCCCTACAGTCACTATCCCGTTTTTGACTCATACCGGGTGTGAGGCTCACAAATTAACGTTATACATAAAGCTATGCTAATTAAAGTCATGATTTGATCATCATCCATAAGACTTTGCTTTTCAACAAAAGCCTTGACCATTTTCATCTTAGCATGCCACACCGACAATTCATGCCATGCAACTGATGTCTATCAATATATAACCTCCTGGCTCGTACGTCTCGGAGAAGGGTGTTAAGCAAGAGAATATATTCTCCGCCACCAATCAGATATATATTTAATAGAAATCAGACAACACAGAATGAAATCCAATATCAGGCCTTTTAAAATAAATAAAAGAGTGTTACGGAACACTATAAAACCGGTCGACTATGCCAAAAAAAAAGAAATTAATCTTGTCTTTAACTGGGTTAAAGAACCAATGTTATTAAAAACACAGTTCACAATAAACCCAAATCATCTTCCATCAAAATTGAATCTACATGGAAATCATAACAGTGTATAACCAATATTAATTCCCATATCAGATAATAATATAAATGGAATAGCGACAAGGCCTTTTAAATTTCATATATAGTAATGGTCTTCATTCACCGAAGCTCATCTCGATTATTACCAAATCGAATTTCATTCAATTCCAATTTAATATATTAAATTGGAAAACTTTACTTTGGAAAATTTCCATTAAATCTTAATAAAAAGATTTATAAATTCCATATCATCTCTTCACTGTTAATTGGGTTAAAAACAAAGTGTTATTTAAAACACCATTCACGATAAACCCAAAAATCAAATTTCAATTCAATTCCAATTAAATATTAATTGGTAAACTTCATTAATCTTAATTAAAAGATTTATTCTTTTCTCAACTTGGTTTAAGAATAGTGTTATTAAAGACACCATTCATGACAAACCCAAAATCCAATTCGATATTAAATACTAGCCTCAGAATAGAAATTATATCGGCTTATATTCAACAACAAATGCTGAAACTAATGAATATCTAATTGGGAATAGCGATATCTGTATCTTCCAAATTCCTCAACAATATCCGTATAATTACGGAATCCAATATCGAAATATTCCGAAGATTTTTTTCCATTCTAAATCCTTTCCAATTTATTCGTTGGAAAGTTCTGGTTATTTTATAACCCTTTACAAATCCAATTAATTGTTTAAAAACATTGGATTATTATTCTAGTTAATAACTAGTTCATTTAGATAAAAATATCTTTTAACTTTTCAAAACTTGGAATTTTTCATCCAAAATCTTTTCAAATCATTTATTATGATTTTACACAATTTTTCCGTATTTTTAATAATTTTATTAAAGCCCTTACAGTCGGTTTCCAATATCGGCCACCGAACTACATCCATAACGACCTCTCCTGAAATTGATTAGGATATAATTTGAAATCCAACCGTTCAAATTCAAATCTCTTATATTCGTTGGAAAGATCGTTTCAATACAAACCTAGCGGTTTCAGTTTTAAGAGAATCCGACGGTCGGATCTCCCGTTACATCAATTTGAAGTTAATGGTCGAAATTCGCGAACATTCGCTGCGCAGCGCATTCTATTCAGACCATTTAAATATATATAATATATATATATATCGTCAATTTCGTTCAAAAAGTATTTTGTAAATTGTTTATAAATTCATTTTAAAACGATATCAACTTCCATTTCAAATTTCAATTAAAATTGAATATTCCATATCATTATAATATTAAAATGATAATATTTTCAAAATATATGATTTTGAAATCAATTCTTTTCGATATTCGTTATAAAATGAATAAAATCGACAGAAAATTCCATTTGAGTTAAAATAGTGTTTCTATACATAACCCAACTTCATATTTTTATATACTTTCGTGTCTATCCAAAATCAGTCAACCAAATCATGTTTTGTTCCTTTACTGAATATTATTTTAAAATATTCATTATTTTCTTAATCGGTTTGCGACTCAATCAATTATCATATAATTCCAGTTATATGGATTTCATACATCACATGTATTCAACAATGATGATACATAATCATTCAACATTCAAACATCATCTAGAGTGCAATTTACAATTGTATAAGCATTAAAATAAATAAGTAACGCTCATCACAGCCTGTCAACACATCGATTGACATATAACTAAATATTATGATTGGTGTATGTCAAATATCATCCCAATACCCGTGTGGGGTTTTCATACAACAACATTCAATTTAGATAAATCATTGGTTAATAAATTTAACCAATTCTAATTCGTTTTGAATTATTTTTCTA
Organism: Allium sativum; assembly: GCA_030737875.1. Taxonomy (NCBI): domain Eukaryota; kingdom Viridiplantae; phylum Streptophyta; class Magnoliopsida; order Asparagales; family Amaryllidaceae; genus Allium; species Allium sativum. The sequence goes on from CM060916.1 coordinate 321,742,628, forward strand.
ATTAGCCAATTTTACTATCTAAATTATAAGTAGATATTTATAATTTAATTTCACTACCACATTAATATTAACATTATTGTTAATATGTTAATCATCACAATCACCACACCAATCATCAAATCATCCATAAAAATAAATACTCAACAGCCCAATGCCATTTACGGCGCCATAAGTGGCCATTTGCGGAGTATGAAGTCCGAGTGTCGGTAATATTCATACATCACTTCCAATTTATGTGATTTGTGCGAATTCGAGTGTTGAGCTCCATACAACAGATAAAAATCTATACTGGCAATTTTTATTTATATACAGTTATAAAATAAATTAAATAAATGTACAAAATTTTAGTAAGAGAATTCTCACATTGGGTTCTACTCCGCTAGTCTTTAATTCTAAACGATCGTTTTAACAAAACTAAACAACCATTTATTTATTTTTCAAAAATTCCATCTGCCCCCATTTCCGTTCTAGTCAGTTTCATTTTGTAGAGTCCGCTTCCACGATCGCAACACAACTGAAATCGTCAGATTTGGACCTCGTATGAAGAATATATGGCAATATTTACATTAATTACATAATTAATTAATTATTTAAAATTAAATCCCTTAATTATCGCTTTTGTAACGTTTAAAATCGTTACATTTCTCTATCCCTTTCCTGGAACCGATTTCACGTAACCGCTCCGCCCAAGGGCATCATCGAGCCGCCATGTCGACCCGTTAGAGCCAGATCGGAGCCGCCTACGTGAAGCGGCGCGCCACCAACCGCCTACACCAGAAAGCCTGGCCCATTCGAATTCCTTCCTAGCTCAGAATTGGGTGCGAGCTTTGAGCTTGAAAATCGAGCCCCATACTTCACGATAACTGATCAAACCTATATGATTTTGAAGCTCTCACTTTTCTCTTGAATTTTTGTGTTGGAAATTTTGAAAATCATTGAAAGAATTTGGAGAAAAAGAGGGAGGAAGGTTGGAGCATTTCAGCCGTTCAAACAATGAAACGGCAGCGCTGAAGAAAACGAATTAGGGTTTCTCTCTTTTTATTTATATATAAATTTTTAATAATATTTAATTCACAAAAAAAGGAGATTTTGCATTCGAACTCCAAATCAAACCCAACGACTATCGTTCCTAGCCAAGTACCCCCATTCCGAACACAATGGGATATGTTTTGTAATCCAGTTCTACTGTTTTAATCAGTTTTCATCAAAATATAATTTAATTTAATGGTCATATTGAATTTGAACTTACATTTTAATTTACTGGGGCCACATACTGACTCCAAAAATTACAGAAAAATAAATCTAGTTATGTTTTGACGATACGGTCCTAACAAAACTAATTTCGTCGAATTTGGAGACCGTTTGAAATGGCCCTTTTTCCGGTCGATTAGATATACAATTAAAGCTGAACATGCATTTGAATTCACCACGCTCACATATTAACTCCAAAAATTATGAAATTTGAAACCTAACAATAAATTGACATTCTGGATCCGTCAAAAGTGGTTTCATCGAAAATGGAAGTCATTTGGAAAATGGCTATTTTTAAGGGCTATATATTATATTTAAAATATATATAAATTCTATAGCGACTATTTTAAATTTTAAATCAGACATAACTTTCAATTTGTATTATGAAATCTGAATTTTTCACATTCATTAGAAAGATATAATTAAACAAATTAAAATGTTTCTTGTTTTACTGAAATCCGATTTATATTGAATTATGTACATACATTTTAAATTAAAAATCGAATTTTCGAACTACCGCGTTGTTTCCAGTTCATTTTATAATTAATATAAATTTATACCTTCTAACTTCGATTTAAATTAATTTTTAATTGTTATTATTTAAAATAAATCATTTTAATATTCAAAACACATTAAAATAGCTAAAATAAAAATTTTAAATTGGTTCATAAATTCCGGGTTGTTATAATTTCCCCCACTTAAAATCTTTTCGTCCTCGTAAAGGAACAGAGCTAAAAGTTGTTTATCTAACCAACTCTACTTTCATTCTGGCTTGAGTTCTTCAAATTTTCAGTCTATAAGAACTTTCTAATTTCTCAAAAATTTGGCTAACACCCTAAATTTTCGAAAATTTTCGCCGTAACCTCCTTTGTACGGGTTGGTCGGCAAAACCGCAACTTGCCTCACAGGGCCCTCATCAATTCAAAAGAAAAAGAAAAAGCCAAGCGGCTCATAAAATCATCAAAACCAAATAAATACAATAAATATTTACCTATTTGTCGGGCGTACAATTTTATTCCTCTTCTGAGCTTCATGCTATGACCTGTTCAATATATATACATGTACATTTATGCAATTCCAATCAATTTTCAATTTAATTCAATATTTTTATTCAATTTGGCTAAATTAACTTTCATTTTCTTATTAGTTTTATCATTCCATTTTCTTATTAGTTTTATCATTCCAATATTTTTATTAGCTAAACTAATAATCAAACATCTCAACCAGCAATCAATTAGTTGGTTAACTTTTCAAACATATAACTTTAATATATACTCAAAATCATATTTTTAGTGTCTGATCTCAAACAATAAACTCTAACTAAGTTTTGGTTCTCACGCCAGTCAATTGGAAATATATAGATATCCCACTTTCGAAACTCGAACATAGATACTGATGATGATATATCAATCACCAGGATCATCGCCGGGTGACTAGAGTGTGATCCTATATCTACCCAGTATATTTAAGACTTCGAATATACGCTAGCAAAGCGTTTATGCGAAATCTTCATATACCCTATAGTCTATGTTCAATATAAAAAAAACTCAAATACATATAATAAGATACAATTTTCAAAATTAAATTCATTTTTATAAATAATACTCTTCAAACTCATTCTAGGGTATTACTAACCCTGTCTCTAACGAGTTTTTCTTATAGGATATTACTAATCCTATCTCTGATGAATTCTTTCGTTTGGTTCTAATGTGTCTTGTTTTCTAGCTTTGTACTGAGACGATCCAGACTTCCCGATCCCCAAAGAGACGGAGGAGCCCGGATTGCTTCGAGAACACGACGCATTAGAAACTAAACAGTAGAACATTTAATTGCTATTACAACAATTACATCAGAGTACAAGACTATATCAGAGTTAGAGTAAATAATTTACAATGGAAATACAATATGTATAATCGATATAAACTTCCATATAAACTTCTATAATCTTCATAGAAAATAGATCAATATGTATAATCGATATAAACTTCCATATCCAACTGATAATATAAATGGAATAACGGCAAAGCCTTTTAAATTCCATATATATTAACAGTCTTCCTCTACAGAAACTCACTTCGATTATTATCAAATCGAATTCCAATCCATTCCAATATATTAAATTGGAAAACTTTACTTTGGAAAATCTCCACCAAATCTATAATAAAAAGATTTATAAGTTCCAAATCTCATTTCACTGTAAATCGGGTTACAAAACGAATGCCGTTAAAAACAGGGTTCACGATAAGCCCAATTCACATTCCATTTCAAATCCAATTAAATGTTAATTAATTGGTAATTCTTCTCTACATCTTAATTAAAAGATTTAATCTTTTCACATGGGTGTTTAAGAACAGTGTTACTGAAGACCCCATCCTATCAATCTCTAACCGTAAATTAGTAAGAGAACAATTCCCTAAGTATTAATCCCGAAGGTGTAACAGCCTTCACCTCCGTTCACACAAGATATTGTCCCCAACTTAGCCACCATATAGGTGTAGGGTTTTGTGACGGCCTGGAATTTCGCTCGATCCGAATCAGTCGTTAAACCGATCTAGACCGTTCGAAAACCCTGATCATTTTGAGAACACGACAAATCAGAACGCAGTCGGGAGAACATTTCATTGCTATTACAACAATTCCATCAAATACAAGAATATACAGAGTATAAATGAATAAATTACATTCGATAAATATCAGAGATTACAGTAAATTACATAGCAGCGGAAAATAATACAAAGCACAACTGAAGGTGATATATGGATACAGAGCTTTCCGGATATCATTCCAGCTGTAAACCAGGATCCTGTGAATATAAATCTGCAAAACCAAAACTACTAGCTGCCCGTGTCGAAAATAAGGGCACCCAGAGTTTAGGTTAAAACAATAAACTCCCGGTCAGTCATGTGACTGGTGTGAGAACTAAAACAGTTATTTAAAACTTTACTTTAAAAGAGAGTAATTCAAGGGACCATGCCATATAACACGGAACGGGTTTCCTCCCAAGAATACCAGTGCATAGAATAAACAACGCAATGCTTTTTCGAAAAATGAAGCTATTATAAGACCCAGGTCCCATCACACAATGCAACGCAAGCCAGAGGATAGGGTTTTACCTTATAATAGCCAAACATGCTTGGTACGTTTAAAAACAAATCATTTGATACTATAATAAGTGTATAGTGTCAAAACAATTTCAATCATAAATATAAATCATAGACGGCATAGCATCCCATGCTACTATGTCGCCATACTAGGCTCTACAAATAAAGCCGAAATATCTCGTATTGGGAATTGGATTCCCGTCATGAGTCGAGGCAAGGGGCAAGCTCCTCTCCGCTTCGAGACACTCTAGCAAATGCCTTGGGACTACACACTCTGGGTAACCCCTGGATGCTTCAGGGCCGGTCCTCACTTACGATAGAGGATTAGTTATGCCCGAACACACGTTTCCCGGTCCTTACAGACCTAAAATCGAGGCGCCTCATCCAACAACCACATAGGTGAAAAGTATATAAATGTCAGGGCTGGTAAGTCACTGACACCACAAAAGCTAGAAAGAAACGTCATGCTCTCCCTGCAGTCCTTATCCCGTTTTTAACTCATACCGAGGTGTGAGGCTCGCGAATTCACGTTATACACAAAGCTACGCCACAAAGGCCGTGCTTTGATCATCAACCACAAGACTTTGCTTTTCAACAGAAGCCTTGATCCATGCAACTCAGCGTGCCACACAGGCAATTCATGCCATGCGATTGATATCTATCGATATATAACCTCTAAGCTCGTACGTCTCAGAGAAGGGCGTTAAGCAAGAGAATAAATTTTCCGCCGCCAAACAGATATATATTTAACAGAAATCAATCAACACAGAATAAAATCCAATGTCAGACACACAATCCATTTAAAAGTTCGTTCTGGGTCTGAACGAAACCGGAGGCACTTTCCTCGCATATCCATCGATCCCCAAGTACGTATGGACGACCACCAACTGATTCCCTCATCTTGGGTGTACATCCCAATCAAGATCATCAGTAATCACCCAAACGATGTGAAGACTTCCGGTCTTCAACCACCGTCTTCATCTTCGACATATCGTCGAATCGGTTATTCAGAATGGGTATAAACCCGGACTTTCCGAACAACCCGCGTATATTAAAAACAAATGTTACACAAACACAACATATGCCTCATTCCAATTCATCGGTCACTAACCGCAAATTAGCAAGAGAACAATTTCCCAAATATTAACCCCGAAGGCCGAAACCAACATCAGATCAATATCGAGGAAACCATTCTTCTTAACTAACCTACGGCTAGTTTCTAAATTCTACATTCTTAGGGAAAGGTCCCCATTAATTTTATCCAAGATAAATTCTTTAAAATTTATCCTTTAATCTTCCTTTGGATGTCGTTTCAAACCAAATTATGGTTTTCTAAACTAGTCGAGATTAGCGAACCACACCGAAGTAATTATTTATTTTATTTCCCAATCCCAACCTATTCATCCCATGAAGCAAAACTGGTAATACTCCATATCTAACACCACGGTGTTACCGGTAAAATTAATTACCATTTCACGTTCAAATCTAATTAAAGATTTAACTATCGCTCTAGAGCAAAACTGGTGATACTCTATTCTCGCTCATTTGCCAAATTTGATAATTTAGATTATCAATTCACATTTCAATCTAATTGCAGATTCATTAAAACTCCTTTTACTGGGTTAAAGAACTAATGTTATTTAAAACACAGTTCACGATAAACCCAAATCATAATCTATTTATTATCGGGTTAAAGAACAAATGTTATTTAAAACACCGTTCACGATAAACCCACAAATCAATTCTGTTTAAAACCCATTTCAAATCCAGTTTATTTATTTAAAAATAAACGGGTTTAATTTTAGTTCAAAACTAGTTCATTTCGAAAAAAATCTATTTTTATCTTTTCAAATATGGAGTTTTTCGTCCCAATTTTTCCCAAATCATTTCTTATGATTTTACACAAATTATTACTATTTTTAATAATTTTATCAAGGCCCGTACAGTCGATTTCCATCAACGGCCATCGAACTGCACTTACAGCGACCTTTTCCAAATTTGATTTGGACGTATCTCCAAATCCAACCGTTAGATTTCAAATTTATAATATTCGTTAGAAATCTCTTCTCGATACGAACCCAACGGTTCTGGTTTTAGGAGAATCCGACGGTCGGATCTCCCGTAATGTCCGTTCGAAGTTAATGGTCGAAATTCGCGAACTGCCGCGGCGCGGCGCGTTCTATCCAGGCCATTATATTATCTATATAATATATATTTCGTCAATTTCTATTTAAAATGAATTTTATAAATCGTTTTAAAATTCTTTTCAAAAACAATTTCAACTTCCATTTCAATTCAAATCAAAATTGAATTTTTCCTTATAAATTCGTTTTAAAATTCATTTCTATTCAATACAAATTCCAATTCAATTCGAATTGGTTTTCAATTCAATTCGAATTCGTTTTCAATTCGATTCAATTCAAATTGGTTTTCTATTCGATTCAATTCAAATTCATTTTCTATTCAATTCAAATCAAATTCGTTTTCTATTCAATTCAAATCAAATTCGTTTTCTATTCAATTTAAATCAAATTGGTTTTCTATTCAATTCAAATCAAATTGGTTTTCTATTCAATTCAAATCAAATAGGTTTTCTATTCAATTGAAATCAAGTTGGTTTACTATTCAATTCAAATCAAATTGGTTTTCTATTCAATTCAAATCAAATTCAAAAACGAATATAATCGATATAAATATCGTTCGCGTCAAAATAGAGCATCTCTAATCAATATGGCTTTATATATTCCAATAATCCCGTTATTCTATTCAACAAATGAATATTTATTCTATTCAATACGTGAATCTATATTTTTGTCAACACATGACTAATCTCAACGGATGAGTACAGTCAACACATGAACCTTTATTTTATAATGATAAAGATATAAATTTTATTGTTAAAATATTTCATTCAACACACGACTAATCTCAACGGATGAGTACAGTCAACACATGAACCTTTATTTTATAATGATAAAGATATAAATTTTATTGTTAAAATTTTTCGTTCAATACATGACTAATCTCAACGGATGAGTACGGTCAACACATGAACCTTTATTTTATAATTATAAAGATATAAATTTTATTGTTAAAATATTTCGTTCAACACATGACTAATCTCAACGGATGAGTACGGTCAACACATGAACCTTTATTTTATAATGATAAAGATATAAATTTTATTGTTAAAATATTTCGTTCAACACATGACTAATCTCAACGAATGAGTCCGGTCAACACATGAACCTTTATTTTATAATATTCTTTATTTTCTAAATTGGAATGAGGCCCAATCAATTACCATATAGCGTTGACTATATGGATTCCATACAAATCATGTAAATAATAGCAACGATAAATAATCAACCATCATCCAAAGTGCACTACACTGTATAAGCATCAAATATAGATATCTTACGCTTATAATAGCCTGTCAATCCATTGATCGAAATACAACTAATTATTGGGATTGGTGTATGTCATATATTATCCCAATACCCGTGTGGTGTTTCAAACAATCAAACATAGATTTTATTCGTGCAGTTGGGCGATGTGTAAAATTTATCGACCCAATCAATATCAGTCAAATCAGTTATATAAACAAATCGGCCGATTTGTTTATAATCATTTATTATTCACATTCACGTTAAAAATTATATTTTTAACGATAAAATATTTTTAACTATATAAATATTTTATTTCCTTTCAACACATGAATATATTTCATTATCTATTTCACATCAATTTCACAAACAAATTTCACAACACGTTAATCAAACAAACAAGCCATCCATGGTCAGTGGATGACGGGTGTCAGGTGCTGCTAAACACTGTCTGCATCCTAGTATATATATATAACTAGAAAAAGGAGATTGAAGAGTGAAAAATTCTCACCGATAGTTATCCCAATTCCATGACACTTCATTTATAGAAATCTTCATCGTTCTCGCCTTTTTGTCACCTTCGTTGCCCGTATTCTCTACATATGTAAAAATTGAATTTTTACTTCTCTATTCACTATATAAAAATTGAACTTTTACTTAGTTGCCATGTATATAAAATCCCATTTTTATAATCACGCTATATGGATAAAAAATCTATTTTCACACCGCTACTATATAGATAAAAATTCTATTTTTTTACTCCGCTACTATATAGATAAAAATTTTATTTTTACAACGCTATTCTCTATATAAAGACTTTACCTTTTCAAATATAAAGATTCAATTTTTATTTCATCACTATAAAAATCCCTTCTTTCTTTCAACATATATATAATAAAAACCAGATTGTTTATTCTGCTATATTTATAAAGATGATATTTTTACTATCTCTACTATATAAAAATCACGTTTTTAATATTCCTACTATATAAAAATCACAATTTTATTATCTACATAATATGAAAATTATATTTTCAACCTTTACATGCGATAAAAATTATATTTTTAACTTCTACATATCATATAAATTATATTTTGAACTCTCTACAATAAAAGATCCTTTCTTTCTTGTATGACCATTCTATAGAGATTATATACATTATAAAAAGATAAAATAAATAAATGAAAAACGAAGAACTCACTGCCGAAGTTGGAGAAGGGGCGTGGGGTGCTACTGCGCCTTGCTGGTGGTCGGGAGGGGGTTCAGAGAGGCAGCCAGAGGTGGTGGGCCCTCTAGCAGGCGGCGGAGGGGCGGATGGGTTTACGGGGGGGGGGAGCCTGGGCGCGGGTTTGATTCGAGAGGGGGGGCTCGTGGTCTCAAGAGGAGGGAAGCGGGAGTGGAGGGAGGGGGGTGCGGGCGGCGATCGCCTTGCGGCGCGGCGGCTCGTCGGGGAGGAGGGGGACGGCGTGATTTCGACTCTGTTTTTTTTTTCTTTTTAATTTCTGAATTGAAACGTGAACGGGGGGGCAACGAGGTAATAGGGAGAGGAAAGAGGAAAGGTTTTATTTTTAATTATTTAATTATTTAATTTCTAAAAAGGTACTTTTTATTTCGACCTCGAAACGAGGCCCACCGCCTGTCGTCCATAGCTAATTACCCCCATTCCGAACACAATGGGATATGTATCGCAAGATGATTCGACCGTTTCGATCAGTTTCCATTAAAATCAACATATACTTCTATATATTGAATTTGAACACGCATTTCAATTTACCGGGATCACATACTAACTAGAAAAATTCTAGAAAAATATTTTCTAGCTTCGTATTGACGATACGGTCCTAACAAAACTAGTTTCGTCGAATTCTGAGACCGTTGGAAAAATGGCCATTTTCCAGTCGATTAAAATCAACTAAAACTGGTCAAACGTGTTTTCCTTTGCCACGCTCACATATTGATTCGAAAAATTATGAAATTTGAAACCTAGCAATAATTTGACATCACGGACCCAACAAAAGTGGTTTCGCCGAAATCCGAGGTCGTTTGCAAAATGTCTATTTTTAAGGGCCTGAATTCCATAGCGACTATTCAGAATTTTCAACTGGACATATCTTTTGATTCCCGCTATGAAATTTCGATTTTTCGGATTCGTTGGAAAGATATTCTCAAATAGATCCTATTATTTTTGGTCTCACTAATATCCGGATTGTTTTGCACCCGGTACATTCAATTGAAGTTTGAAATCGAATTATCGAACTACCGCGCCATTTTCAATTCCTATTTATAATTATATATAATTATTTATATTCTAACGACGACATATATAATTATATATGTCGAATTCTATTAAAAATAAATTTCTGGTCATTTATTATTTAAAATAATTCATTTTAAATGTTCAAACTTCGCTAAAATTGCCAAAATAAAAAATTTAAACTGGCCCAGAATTTCGGGTTGTTACAATCTCCCCCACTTAAAACTTTTCGTCCCCGAAAAGGAACAAAGTCGAAAGTGGTTTGATTAATCAACTCTACGTTCGATCTGGCTTCCATTCTCCTACTTTTCAGTTTCTGAGAATTTTCAAATTTTCAAAAAATTGGCTACCACCCTAAATTTTCGAAAAATTTCGCCATAACCTCCCCTGCACCGGGAGCCACGGGAAAATCCCGAAATTGCCATACCGGCCTACTGATCTCAAAAAGAAAAAGAAAAAGCCAAGCGGCTAGCCAATAGGCTCATAAAATCATCATCACCCAAACAAAACAGTAAATTATAGTAAACATGTACCTATTTGTCGGGCAAACAAATTTTATTCTCTACTCTAGCCTCCTTGCTATGACCTGTTCAATGTAAGTATATGTATATGCAAGCAAATGCGACCAATTTTCAATACAGTTCAATATTTAATTCTATTAGGCATAGTGGTTAAAAATTATCAAACTAATAAAAAAACAACACAAACATCAATCAATTAATGGATTAACATTTCAAATTCATAAATTTTGATACATATACAGAAAATCTTGGTTTTGATGCCAATTCACAACAATAAATCTATCTATATAAGTTTTGGTTCTCACACCAGTCGAATGAAAATATATAGATATCACACCTTCGAAACACGAAAATAATTACTGATGATGACGCATCAATCATCAGAATCAGGTCCGGGTGACTAGAGTGTGATTTTATATCTATCCAGTATATTAAAACTTCGAATATACGTTCATGATGCGTATATGCAAAATCTTTATATATTGGATTGTCCAAATTCAAAATAAATCAATATTCAAATACGTAGAATTGATTTAAATTTTCAAAACAAAAATTGTTTTCATTTGAAAAATGTACTCTTCACACTCGTTCTAGGATACTACTGATCCTATCTCTAACGAGTCATTCTAATTGGATATTACTAATCCAATATCTGATGAATTCTTTCGTATGGTTCTAATGCGTCTTGTTCTCGAGCTCTGTAAACCAAAGCTCTGATACCAAATGTGACGGCCTGGAATTTCGCTCGATCCGAATCAGTCGTTAAACCGATCTAGACCGTTCGAAAACCCTGATCGTTTTGAGAACACGACAAATCAAAACACAGAGGGGAGAACATTTCATTGCTATTACAACAATTCCATCAGATACAAGAATATACAGAGTATAAATGAATAAATTACATTCGATAAATATCAGAGATTACAGTAAATTACATAGCAGTGGAAAATAATACAAAGCACAACTGAAGGTGATATACGGATACAGAGCTTTCCGGATATCATTCCAGCTGTAAACCAGGATCCTGTGAATATAAATCTGCAAAACCGAAACTACTAGCTGCCCGTGTCAAAAATAAGGGCACCCAGAGTTTAGGTTAAAACAATAAACTCCCGGTCAGTCATGTGGGTGTGAGAACTAAAACAGTTATTTAAAACTTTACTTTAAAAGAGAGTAATTCAAGGGACCACGCCGTATAACACGGAACGGGTTTCCTCCCAAGAATACCAGTGCATAGAATAAACAACGCAATGCTTTTTCGAAAAATGAAGCTATTATAAGACCCAGGTCCTATCACACAATGTAACGTAAGCCGGAGGATAGGGTTTTACCTTATAACAGCCAAACATGCTTGGTACGTTTAAAAACAAATCATTTGATACTATAATAAGTGTATAGTGTCAAAACAATTTCAATCATAAATATAAATTATAGACGGCATAGCATCCCATGCTACTATGTCGCCATACTAGGCTCTACAAATAAAGCCGAAATATCTCGTATTGGGAATTGGATTCCCGTCATGAGTCGAGGCAAGGGGCAAGCTCCTCTCCGCTTCGAGACACTCTAGCAAATGCCTCGGGACTACACACTCTGGGTAACCCCTGGATGCTTCAGGGCCGGTCCTCACTTACGATAGAGGATTAGTTATGCCCGAACACACGTTTCCCGGTCCTTACAGACCTAAAATCGAGGCGCCTCATCCAACAACCACATAGGTGAAAAGTATATAAATGTCAGGGCTGGTAAGTCACTGACACCACAAAAGCTAGAAAGAAACGTCATGCTCTCCCTGCAGTCCTTATCTCGTTTTTAACTCATACCGAGGTGTGAGGCTCGCAAATTCACGTTATACACAAAGCTACGCCACAAAGGCCGTGCTTTGATCATCAACCACAAGACTTTGCTTTTCAACAGAAGCCTTGATCCATGCAACTCAGCGTGCCACACAGGCAATTCATGCCATGCGATTGATATCTATCGATATATAACCTCTAAGCTCGTACGTCTCAGAAAAGGGCGTTAAGCAAGAGAATAAATTTTCCGCCGCCAAACAGATATATATTTAACAGAAATCAATCAACACAGAATAAAATCCAATGTCAGACACACAATCCATTTACAAGTTCGTTCTGGGTCTGAACGAAACCGGAGGCACTTTCCTCGCATATCCATCGATCCCCAAGTACGTCTGGACGACCACCAACTGATTCCCTCATCTTGGGTGTACAGCCCAATCAAGATCATCAGTAATCACCCAAACGATGTGAAGACTTCTGGTCTTCAACCACCATCTTCATCTTCGACATATCGTCGAATCGGTTATTCAGAATTGGTATAAACCCGGACTTTCCGAACAACCCGCGTATATTAAAAACAAATGTTACACAAACACAACATACGCCCATTCCAATTCATCGGTCACTAACCGCAAATTAGCAAGAGAACAATTTCCCAAATATTAACCCCGAAGGCCGAAACCAACATCAGAACAATATCCAGGAAACCATTCTTCTTAACTAACCTACGGCTAGTTTCTAAATTCTACATTCTTAGGGAAAGGTCCCCATTAATTTTATCCAAGATAAATTCTTTAAAATTTATCCTTTAATCTTCCTTTGGATGTCGTTTCAAACCAAATTATGGTTTTCTAAACTAGTCGAGATTAGCGAACCACACCGAAGTAATTATTTATTTTATTTCCCAATCCCAACCTATTCATCCCATGAAGCAAAACTGGTAATACTCCATATCTAACACCACGGTGTTACCGGTAAAATTAATTACCATTTCACGTTCAAATCTAATTAAAGATTTAACTATCTCTCTGGAGCAAAACTGGAGATACTCCATTCTCGCTCATTTGCCAAATTTGATAATTTAGATTATCAATTCACATTTTAATCTAATTGCAGATTCATTAAAATTCCTTTTACTGGGTTAAAGAACTAATGTTATTTAAAACACAGTTCACGATAAACCCAAATCATAATCTATTTATTATCGGGTTAAAGAACAAATGTTAATTAAAACACCGTTCACGGTAAACCCATAAATCAATTCTGTTTAAAACCCATTTCAAATCCAGTTTATTTATTTAAAAATAAACGGGTTTAATTTTAGTTCAAAACTAGTTCATTTCGATAAAAATCTATTTTTATCTTTTCAAATATGGAGTTTTTCATCCCAATTTTTCCCAAATCATTTCTTATGATTTTACACAAATTATTACTATTTTTAATAATTTTATCAAGGCCCGTACAGTCGATCTCCATCAACGGCCATCGAACTGCACTTACAACGACCTTTTCCAAATTTGATTTGGATGTATCTCCAAATCCAACCGTTAGATTTCAAATATCTAATATTCGTTAGAAAGCTCTTCTCGATACGAACCCAACAGTTCCGGTTTTAGGAGAATCCGACGGTCGGATCTCCCGTAATGTCCGTTCGAAGTTAATGGTCGAAATTCGCGAACTGCCACGGCGCGGCGCGTTCTATTCAGGCCATTATATTATATATATAATATATATTTCGTCAATTTCTATTTAAAACGAATTTTATAAATCGTTTTAAAATTTGTTTCAAAAGCAATTTCAACTTCCATTTCAATTCAAATCAAAATTGAATTTTTCCTTATAAATTCGTTTTAAAATTCATTTCTATTCAATTCAAATTTCAATTCAATTCGAATTCGTTTTCAATTCGATTCAATTCAAATTGGTTTTCTATTCGATTCAAATCAAATTCGTTTTCTATTCAATTCAAATCGAATTCGTTTTCTATTCAATTCAAATCGAATTCGTTTTCTATTCAATTCAAATCGAATTCGTTTTCTATTCAATTCAAATCAAATTGGTTTTCTATTCAATTCAAATCAAATTGGTTTTCTATTCAATTCAAATCAAATTGGTTTTCTATTCAATTCAAATCAAATTCAAAAACGAATATAATCGATATAAATATCATTCGCGTCAAAATAACGCATCTCTAATCAATACGGCTTTATATATTCCAATAATCCCGTTATTCTATTCAACAAATGAATATTTATTCTATTCAATACGTGAATCTATATTTTTGTCAACACATGACTAATCTCAACGGATGAGTACAGTCAACACATGAACCTTTATTTTATAATGATAAAGATATAAATTTTATTGTTAAAATATTTCGTTCAACACATGACTAATCTCAACGGATGAGTACAGTCAACACGTGAACCTTTATTTTATAATGATAAAGATATAAATTTTATTGTTAAAATATTTCGTTCAACACATGACTAATCTCAACGGATGAGTACGGTCAACACATGAACCTTTATTTTATAATGATAAAGATATAAATTTCATTGTTAAAATATTTCGTTCAACACATGACTAATCTCAACGGATGAGTACGGTCAACACATGAACCTTTATTTTATAATGATAAAGATATAAATTTTATTGTTAAAATATTTTGTTCAACACATGACTAATCTCAACGGATGAGTCCGGTCAACGCATGAACCTTTATTTTATAATATTCTTTATTTTCTAAATTGGAATGAGGCCCAACCAATTACCATATAGCATTGACTATATGGATTCCATACAACCCATGTATATAATAGCAACGATAAATAATCAACCATCATCCAAAGTGCACTACACTCTATAAGCATCAAATATAGATATCTAACGCTTATAACAGCCTGTCAATCCATCGATCGACGTACAACTAATTATTGGGATTGGTGTATGTCATATAGTGTCCCAATACCCGTGTGGGGTTTCAAACAATCAAACACAGATTTTATTCATGCAGTTGGGCGATGTGTAAAATTTATCGACCCAATCAATATCAGTCAAATCAGTGTATATAAACAAATCAGCCGATTTGTTTATAATTATTTATTATTCACGTTAAAAAATATATTTTTAACGATAAAATATTTTTAACTATATAAATATTTTATTTCCTTTCAACACATGAATATATTTCATTATCTATTTCACATCAATTTCACAAACAAATTTCACAACACGTTAATCAAACAAACAAGCCATCCATGGTCTGTGGATGACGGGTGTCAGGTGCTGCTAAACACCGTTTGCATCCTAGTATATATATATATAACTAGAAAAAGGAGATTGAAGAGTGAGAAATTCTCACCGATAGCTATCCCAATTCCATGACACTTCATTTATAGAAATCTTCATCGTTCTCGCCTTTTTGTCACCTTCGTTGCCCGTATTCTCTACTTATGTAAAAAACGAATTTTTACTTCTCTATTCACTATATAAAAATCGAACTTTTACTTAGTTGCCATGTATATAAAAATACCATTTTTATAATCACGCTATATGGATAAAAATTCTATTTTCACACCGCTACTATATAGATAAAAATTCTATTTTTTTACACCGCTACTATATAGATAAAAATTCTATTTTTACAACGCTATTCTCTATATAAAGACTTCACCTTTTCAAATATAAAGATTCAATTTTTATTTCATCACTATAAAAATCCCTTCTTTCTTTCAACATATATATAATAAAAACCAGATTTTTTATTCTGCTATATTTATAAAGATGATATTTTTACTATCTCTACTATATAAAAATCACGTTTTTAATATTCCTACTATATAAAAATCACATTTTTATTATCTACATAATATGAAAATTATATTTTCAACCTTTACATGCGATAAAAATTATATTTTTAACTTCTACATATCATAAAAATTATATTTTGAACTCTCTACAATAAAAGATCCTTTCTTTCTAGTATGACCATTCTATAGAGATTATATACATTATAAAAAGATAAAATAAATAAATAAAAAACGAAGAACTCACTGCCGAAGTCGGAGAAGGGGCGTGGGGTGTTGCTGCGCCTTGCTCGTGGTCGGGAGGGGGTTCAGATGGGCGGTCAGAGGTGGTGGGCCCTCTAGTAGGCGGCGGAGGGGCGGATGGGTTTAGGGGGGAGCCTGGGCGCGGGTTTGATTCGAGAGGGGGGGCTCGTGGTCTCAGGAGGAGGGAAGCGGGAGTGGAGGGAGGGGGGTGCGGGCGGCAATCGCCTTGGGGCGCGGCGGCTCATCGGGGAGCTGCGCGATTTCGATCTATTTTTTTTTAATTTCTGATTTGAAACGTGAATGGGGGGGCAACGAGGTAATAGGGAGAGGAAAGAGGAAAGGTTTTATTTATAATTATTTAATTATTTAATTTCTAAAAAGGTACTTTTTATTTCGACCTCGAAACGAGGCCCACCGCCTGTCGTCCATAGCTAATTACCCCCATTCCGAACACAATGGGATAAGTATCGCAAGCTGATTCGACCGTTTCGATCAGTTTCCGTTAAAATCAACATATACTTCTATATATTGAATTTGAACACGCATTTCAATTTACCGGGGTCACATACTAACTAGAAAAATTCTAGAAAAATATTTTCTAGCTTCGTATTGACGATACGGTCCTAACAAAACTAGTTTCGTCGAATTCTGAGACCGTTGGAAAAATGGCCATTTTCCAGTCGATTAAAATCAACTAAAACTGGTCAAACGCGTTTTACTTTGCCACGCTCACATATTGATTCGAAAAATTATGAAATTTGAAACTTAGCAATAATTTGACATCACAGACCCAACAAAAGTGGTTTCGTCGAAATCCGAGGTCTTTTGCAAAATGTCTATTTTTAAGGGTCTGAATTCCGTAGCGACTATTCAGAATTTTCAACTGGACATATCTTTTGATTCCCTCTATGAAATTTCGATTTTTCGGATTCGTTGGAAAGATATTCTCAAATAGATCCTATTATTTTTGGTTTCACTAAAATCCGGATTGTTTTGCACCCGGTACATTCAATTGGAGTTTGAAATCAAATTATCGAACTACCACGCCATTTTCAATTCCTATTTATAATTATATATAATTATTTATATTCTAACGACGACGTATATAATTATATACGTCGAATTCTATTCAAAATAAATTTCTGGTCTTTATTTATTTAAAATAATTCATTTTAAATGTTCAAACTTCGCTAAAATTGCCAAAATAAAAAATTTAAACTAGCCCAGAATTTCGGGTTGTTACAATCTCCCCCACTTAAAACTTTTCGTCCCCGAAAAGGAACAAAGTCGAAAGTGGTTTGATTAATCAACTCTACGTTCGATCTGGCTTCCATTCTCCAACTTTTCAGTTTCTGAGAATTTTCAAATTTTCAAAAATATGGCTAACACCCTAAATTTTCGAAAAATTTCGCCATAACCTCCCCTACATCGGGAGCCACGTGAAAATCCCGAAATTGCCATACTGGCCTACTGATCTCAAAAAGAAAAAGAAAAAGCCAAGCGGCTAGCCAATAGGCTCATAAAATCATCATCACCGAAACAAAACAGTAAATTATTGTAAACATGTACCTATTTGTCAGGCAAACAAATTTTATTCTCTGCTCTAGCCTCCTTGCTATGATCTATTCAATCTAAGTATATGTATATGCAAGCAAATGCGACCAATTTTCAATATAGTT
Source organism: Allium sativum (assembly GCA_030737875.1). NCBI lineage: Eukaryota > Viridiplantae > Streptophyta > Magnoliopsida > Asparagales > Amaryllidaceae > Allium > Allium sativum. Next base: position 321,760,672 of record CM060916.1, read on the forward strand.
CAATATTTAATTCTATTAGGCATAGTGGTGTATCAAACAAATAAACAAACAACACAAACATCAATCAATTAGTGGATTAACGTTTCAAATTCATTAATTTTGATACATATACAGAAAATCTTGTTTTCGATGCCAATTCACAACAATAAATTTATCTATATAAGTTTTGGTTCTCACACTAGTCGAATGGAAATATATAGATATCACACCTTCGAAACACGAAAATAATTACTGATGATGACGCGTCAATCATCAGAATCAGGTCCGGGCGACTAGAGTGTGATTTTATATCTATCCAGTATATTAAAACTTCGAATATACGTTCATAACACGTATATGCAAAATCTTTATATATTGGATTGTCCAAATTCAAAATAAATAAATATTCAAATACGTAGAATTGATTTAAATTTTCAAAACAAAATTTGTTTTCATTTGAAAAATGTACTCTTCACACTCGTTCTAGGATACTACTGATCCTATCTCTAACGAGTCATTCTAATTGGATATTACTAATCTAATATCTGATGAATTCTTTCATATGGTTCTAATGTGTCTTGTTCTCGAGCTCTGTAAACCAAAGCTCTGATACCAAATGTGACGGCCTGGAATTTCGCTCGATCCGAATCAGTCGTTAAACCGATCTAGACCGTTCGAAAACCCTGATCGTTTTGAGAACATGACAAATCAGAACGCAGACGGGAGAACATTTCATTGCTATTACAACAATTCCATCAGATACAAGAATATACAGAGTATAAATGAATAAATTGCATTCGATAAATATCAGAGATTACAGTAAATTACATAGCAGCAGAAAATAATACAAAGCACAACTGAAGGTGATATACGGATACAGAGCTTTCCGGATATCATTCCAGCTGTAAACCAGGATCCTGTGAATATAAATCTGCAAAACCAAAACTACTAGCTACCCGTGTCGAAAATAAGGGCACCCAGAGTTTAGGTTAAAACAATAAACTCCCGGTCAGTCATGTGACTGGTGTGAGAACTAAAACAGTTATTTAAAACTTTACTTTAAAAGAGAGTAATTCAAGGACCACGCTGTATAACACGGAACGTGTTTACTCCCAAGAATATCAGTGCATAGAATAAACAACGCAATGCTTTTTCGAAAAATGAAGCTATTATAAGACCCAGGTCCCATCACATAATGCAACGCAAGCCGGAGGATAGGGTTCTACCTTATAACAGCCAAACATGCTTGGTACGTTTAAAAACAAATCATTTGATACTATAATAAGTGTATAATGTCAAAACAATTTCAATCATAAATATAAATCATAGACGGCATAGCATCCCATGCTACTATGTCGCCATACTAGGCTCTACAAATAAAGCCGAAATATCTCGTATTGGGAATTGGATTCCCGTCATGAGTCGAGGCAAGGGGCAAGCTCCTCTCCGCTTCGAGACACTCTAGCAAATGCCTCGGGACTACACACTCTGGGTAACCCCTGGATGCTTCAGGGCCGGTCCTCACTTACGATAGAGGATTAGTTATGCCCAAACACACGTTTCCCGGTCCTTACAGACCTAAAATCGAGGCGCCTCATCCAACAACCACATAGGTGAAAAGTATATAAATGTCAGGGCTGGTAAGTCACTGACACCACAAAAGCTAGAAAGAAACGTCATGCTCTCCCTGCAGTCCTTATCCCGTTTTTAACTCATACCGAGGTGTGAGGCTCGCGAATTCACATTATACACAAAGCTATGCCACAAAGGCCGTGCTTTGATCATCAACCACAAGACTTTTCTTTTCAACAGAAGCCTTGATCCATGCAACTCAGCGTGCTACACAGGCAATTCATGCCATGCGATTGATATCTATCGATATATAACCTCTAAGCTCGTACGTCTCAGAGAAGGGCGTTAAGCAAGAAAATAAATTTTCCGCCGCCAAACAGATATATATTTAACAGAAATCAATCAACACAGAATAAAATCCAATGTCAGACACACAATCCATTTACAAGTTCGTTCTGGGTTTGAATGAAACCGGAGGCACTTTCCTCGCATATCCATCGATCCCCAAGTACGTCTGGACGACCAACAACTGATTCCCTCATCTTGGGTGTACAGCCCAATCAAGATCATCAGTAATCACCCAAACGATGTGAAGACTTCCGGTCTTCAACCACCGTCTTCATCTTCGACATATCGTCGAATCGGTTATTCAGAATGGGTATAAACCCGGACTTTACGAACAACCCGCGTATATTAAAAACAAATGTTACACAAACACAACATACGCCTCATTCCAATTCATCGGTCACTAACCGCAAATTAGCAAGAGAACAATTTCTCAAATATTAACCCCGAAGCCCGAAACCAACATCAGATCAATATCCAGGAAACCATTCTTCTTAACTAACCTATGGCTAGTTTCTAAATTCTACATTCTTAGGGAAAGGTCCCCATTAATTTTATCCAAGATAAATTCTTTAAAATTTATCCTTTAATCTTCCTTTGGATGTCGTTTCAAACCAAATTATGGTTTTCTAAACTAGTCGAGATTAGCGAACCACACCGAAGTAATTATTTATTTTATTTCCCAATCCCAACCTATTCATCCCATGAAGCAAAACTGGTAATACTCCATATCTAACACCACGGTGTTACCGGTAAAATTAATTACCATTTCACGTTCAAATCTAATTAAAGATTTAACTATCGCTCTGAAGCAAAACTGGTGATACTCCATTCTCGCTCATTTGCCAAATTTGATAATTTAGATTATCAATTCACATTTCAATCTAATTGCAGATTCATTAAAACTCCTTTTACTGGGTTAAAGAACTAATGTTATTTAAAACACAGTTCACGATAAACCCAAATCATAATCTATTTATTATCGGGTTAAAGAACAAATGTTATTTAAAACACCGTTCACGATAAACCCACAAATCAATTCTGTTTAAAACCCATTTCAAATCCAGTTTATTTATTTAAAAATAAATGGGTTTAATTTTAGTTCAAAACTAGTTCATTTCGATAAAAATCTATTTTTATCTTTTCAAATATGGAGTTTTTCGTCCCAATTTTTCCCAAATCATTTCTTATGATTTTACACAAATTATTACTATTTTTAATAATTTTATCAAGGCCCGTACAGTCGATTTCCATCAACGGCCATCGAACTGCACTTACAACGACCTTTTCCAAATTTGATTTGGACGTATCTCCAAATCCAACCATTAGATTTCAAATTTCTAATATTCGTTGGAAAGCTCTTCTTGGTACGAACCCAATGGTTCCAGTTTTAGGAGAATCCGACGGTCGGATCTCCCGTAATGTCCTTTCGAAGTTAATGGTTGAAATTCGCGAACTGCCGCGGTGCAGCGCATTCTATTCAGGCCATTATATTATATATATATATATAATATATATAATATATATTTCGTCAATTTCTATTTAAAACGAATTTTATAAATCATTTTAAAATTCGTTTCAAAAACAATTTCAACTTCCATTTCAATTCAAATCAAAATTGAATTTTTCCTTATAAATTCATTTTAAAATTCATTTCTATTCAATTCAATTCGAATTTGTTTTCAATTCGATTAAATTCAAATTGGTTTTCTATTCGATTCAATTCAAATTCGTTTTCTATTCAATTCAAATCAAATTCGTTTTCTATTCAATTCAAATCAAATTCGTTTTCTATTCAATTCAAATCAAATTGGTTTTCTATTCAATTCAAATCAAATTGGTTTTCAATTCAAATCAAATTCGTTTTCTATTCAATTCAAATCAAATTGGTTTTTTATTCAATTCCAATCAAATTCAAAAACGAATATAATCGATATAAATATCGTTCGCGTCAAAATAGCGCATCTCTAATCAATACGGCTTTATATATTCCAATAATCCTGTTATTCTATTCAACAAATGAATATTTATTCTATTCAATACGTGAATCTATATTTTTGTAAACACATGACTAATCTCAACGGATGAGTACAGTCAACACATGAACCTTTATTTTATAATGATAAAGATACAAATTTTATTGTTAAAATATTTCGTTCAACACATGACTAATCTCAACGGATGAGTACAGTCAACACGTGAACCTTTATTTTATAATGATAAAGATATAAATTTTATTGTTAAAATATTTCGTTCAACACATGACTAATCTCAACGGATGAGTACGGTCAACACATGAACCTTTATTTTATAATGATAAAGACATAAATTTTATTGTTAAAATATTTCGTTCAGCACATGACTAATCTCAACGGATGAGTACGGTCAACACATGAACCTTTATTTTATAATGATAAAGATATAAATTTTATTGTTAAAATATTTCGTTCAACACATGACTAATCTCAACGGATGAGTCCGGTCAACACATGAACCTTTATTTTATAATATTCTTTATTTTCTAAATTGGAATGAGGCCCAATCAATTACCATATAGCGTTGACTATATGGATTCCATACAACCCATGTATATAATAGCAACGATTAATAATCAACCATCATCCAAAGTGCACTACACTGTATAAGCATCAAATATAGATATCTAACGCTTATAACGACCTGTCAATCCATCGATCGACATACAACTAATTATTGGGATTGGTGTATGTCATATATTATCCCAATACCCGTGTGCGGTTTCAAATAATCAAACACAGATTTTATTCGTGCAGTTGGGCGATGTGTAAAATTTATCGACCCAATCAATATCAGTCAAATCAGTGTATATAAACAAATCGGCCCAATAAATATAATTTTTAATGATAAAATATTTTTAACTATATAAATATTTTATTTCCTTTCAACACATGAATATATTTCATTTTCTATTTCACATCAATTTCACAAACAAATTTCACAACACGTTAATCAAACAAACAAGCCATCCATGGTCTATGGATGACGGGTGTCAGGTGTTGCTAAACACCGTCTGCATCCTAGTATATATATATAACTAGAAAAAGGAGATTGAAGAGTGAGAAATTCTCACCGATAACTATCCCAATTCCATGACACTTCATTTACAGAAATCTTCATCGTTCTCGCCTTTTTGTCACCTTCGTTGCCCGTATTCTCTACATATGTAAAAATCGAATTTTTACTTCTCTATTGACTATATAAAAATCGAACTTTTACTTAGTTGCCATGTATATAAAAATCCCATTTTTATAATCACGCTATATGGATAAAAATTCTATTTTCACACCGCTACTATATAGATAAAAATTCTATTTTTTTACACCGCTACTATATAGATAAAAATTCTATTTTTACAACGCTATTCTCTATATAAAGACTTCACCTTTTCAAATATAAAGATTCAATTTTTATTTCATCACTATAAAAATCCCTTCTTTCTTTCAACATATATATAATAAAACCAGATTTTTTATTCTGCTATATTTATAAAGATGATATTTTTACTATCTCTACTATATAAAAATCACGTTTTTAATATTCCTACTATATAAAAATCACATTTTTATTATCTACATAATATGAAAATTATATTTTCAACCTTTACATGCGATAAAAATTATATTTTTAACTTCAACATATCATAAAAATTATATTTTGAACTCTCTACAATAAAAGATCCTTTCTTTCTTGTATGACCATTCTATAGAGATTATATACATTATAAAAAGACAAAATAAATAAATAAAAAACGAAGAACTCACTGCCGAAGTCGGAGAAGGGGCGTGGGGTGCTGCTGCGCCTTGCTGGTGGTCGGGAGGGGGTTCAGAGGGGCGGTCAGAGGTGGTGGGCCCTCTAGCAGGCGGCGGAGGGGCGGATGGGTTTAGGGGGGGATCCTGGGGGCGGGTTTGATTCGAGAGGGGGGGCTCGTGGTCTCAGGAGGAGGGAAGCGGGAGTGGAGGGAGGGGGGTGCGGGTGGCGATCGCCTTGGGGCACGGCGGCTCGTCGGGGAGGAGGGGGGCGGCGCGATTTCGATTCTGTTTTTTTTTCATTTTAATTTCTGAATTGAAACGTGAACGGGGGGGCCAACGAGGTAATAGGGAGAGGAAAGAGGAAAGGCTTTATTTTTAATTATTTAATTTCTAAAAAGGTACTTTTTATTTTGACCTCGAAACGAGGCCCACCGCCTGTCGTCCATAGCTAATTACCCCCATTCCGAACACAATGGGATATGTATCGTAAGCTGATTCGACTATTTCGATCAGTTTCCGTTAAAATCAACATATACTTCTATATATTGAATTTGAACACGCAATTCAATTTACCAGGGTCACATACTAACTAGAAAAATTCCAGAAAAATATTTTCTAGCTTCGTATTGACGATACGGTCCTAACAAAACTAGTTTCGTCGAATTCTGAGACCGTTGGAAAAATGGCCATTTTCCAATCGATTAAAATCAACTAAAACTGGTCAAACGCGTTTTCCTTTGCCACGCTCACAAATTGATTCGAAAAATTATGAAATTTTAAAACTAGCAATAATTTGACATCACGGACCCAACAAAAGTGGTTTCGTCGAAATCCGAGGTCGTTTGCAAAATGTCTATTTTTAAGGGCCTGAATTCCATGGCGACTATTCAGAATTTTCAACTGGACAAATCTTTTGATTCCCGCTATGAAATTTCGATTTTTCGGATTCATTGGAAAGATATTCTCAAATAGATCCTATTATTTTTGGTTTCACTAAAATCCGGATTGTTTTGCACCCGGTACATTCAATTGAAGTTTGAAATCGAATTATCGAACTACCGCGCCATTTTCCATTCCTATTTATAATTATATATAATTATTTATATTCTAACGACGACGTATATAATTATATACGTCGAATTCTATTCAAAATAAATTTCTGGTCGTTTATTATTTAAAATAATTCATTTTAATTGTTCAAACTTCGCTAAAATTGCCAAAATAAAAATTTTAAACGGGCCCAGAATTTCGGGTTGTTACAGGTTTTGTTCCTCAAAAGGCCTCTGCGTTAGTAAGAGATGGACTCTACTATATAAGTACCCACTACACACAGGCTTCCACGATGTGGGACTTAGGGGTATTACATTCTCCCCTCCTACAGAGCCCAACGTCCCCGTTGGATCACAAACACCTCACCAAGGCGCTGTGGTCCACATAGGAGCCACAATTCCGGCTGGGTACTGGCTCTGATACCACAGTAAAAGCCCGCACCTCCGTTCATGCAAGATATTGTCCCTAACTTAGCCACCATATAGGTGTGGGGTTTTGTTCCTCAAAAGGCCTCGTCGTTAGTAAGAGATGGACTCTGCTATATAAGTACCCACTTCGCACAGGCTTCCACGATGTGGGACTTAGGGGTATTACAGAAGGCCAAAACCAACATCAGATCAATACCCAGTAAACCATTCAACTTAGCTAATCTCCAGTTAGTTTCTAATTTTCTTAACTCCATTAGGTTTAAGAACAGTATTATTAAAGATACCATTCACCACAAACTCAAAATCTCATTTCACTGTTAATCGGGTTAAAGAACAAGTGTTATTTAAAACACTGTTCACGATAAACCCAAAATCTCATTTCACTTTTAATCGGGTTAAAGAAAAGTGTTATTTAAAACACCATTCATGATAAACCCAAAAACCAATTTGATATTAAATATAAGGCTCTGAATAGAAAATGTATCGGCTTATATTCAATATCAAATTCTCAAATCAACAAATATCGTATTGGAATAACGATATATATATCTTCCAAATTCCTCCACAATATCCGTATAATCACGAAATCTAATATCGAAATATTCCGAAGATAATTTTGATTCAAATCCATTCCAATTCATATATTGGAAATTCTGGTTATATTAAAACCCATTCTCAACCCAATTTATTTATTTTAAAATTAATTGGATTATAATTCTAGTTCATAACTAGTTTATTTTGAGAAAAATATATTTTTTATCTTTTCAAATATGGAATTTTTCATCCTAATTTTTCCAAAGCATTTATTATGATTTAACACAAATTATTAATAATTTTATCAAGGCCCGCACAGTCGATTTCCAGAAATGGCCATCGAACTGCACTTACAACGACCTTTTCCAAATTCGATTTGGACATAATTCCAAATCCAACCGTTAGAATTCAAATTTCTTAAATTCGTTAGGAAACACTTTTCGATACAAACCCAACGGTTTTGGTTTTAGGAGAATCCGACGATCGGATCTCCCGTGATGTTCATTCGAAGTCAATGGTCGAAATTTGCGAACTACCGCGGCGCGTTCTATTTAGGCCATTAAATATATATACATATATATATTATATATACTACGTCGATTTCCTTTTAAAACATATTTTATAAATCGTTTTAAATTCGTTTTGAAAACGATTTCAGCTTCCTATTCAATTTTAAAACAAAATTGAACAATCCACATCATTAACATATAAATGATAATATTTTCAAACTTCGGATTTCGAAATCAATTCCTTTTCGATATTCATTATAAAAATGAGTAAAATCGATATAAATATCGTTCGCATCAAAATGGCGCAAATCTAAACAACACGGCTTTATATATTTAAATATTTTCGTGCCCATCACAAATCGGACATCAAAATATATTTTGATTTTTTTTCTGAATATTATTTCAAAATATTCGTTATTTTAAAATATTCCTCAGTTCTGAGTTGGAATCAAACCCAGTCAATTGCCATATAATATTATTTATACGGTTTTCATACACACATGTATACAACAATAATCAAACACAGTCAACCATCATCCAGAGTGCATCACACAGCTGTATAAGCGTTAAAAATAAATAAATAACGCTCATCACAGCCTGTCAACTCATCGATTGACATAGCACTAATTATTGGGGGTCAGTGTATGTCAAATATCATTCCAATACCCGTGTGGGGTTTTCAAACAACAAATACAGATTATTATTTGTGCAGTTGGGCGATGGGTAAAATTTATCGTCCCAATCAATATCAGATAAATAAGTGTATATAAACAAACCGTCCGGTTCATAAATGAATATTTATTCTATTCATATACACTTTAAAAATTATATTTTTAACGATAAAATATTTTATTCGATACATGAATATTTTATTTTTCATTTTACATCACAATCAATTTCACCAACACAATACAATCTAACAAACAAGTCGTCCACGGTCTGTGGACGGCGGGGAGCAGTTCATATATGCAGCTATAAAATAAATAACTGTAAAAAAATTATTAGTGAGAAGTTCTCACCTTTGGGATCCACTCCTCCATTTTTATTTTTGAACTTCTAAACCGTTTGGATTTGCCCGAGATTCCAATATAGTCGTTTGTGTTTTCAACGCAATCTGTTTTCACACGATTTTTCTATTAAAATCTTCATTTTTATTTCAACGTTATAAAAATCACATTTTTATTATTATAACGTCATATAAAAATCACATTTTTATTATTATACCGTTCGAATAAAAATCACATTTTTATTATTATGCTGTTCGTATAAAAATCATATTTTTATTATTCTTTTTACATAATAAAAATTATATTTTTATCGCTATTCAAATAAATAAAAATCCAATTTTTATAGGCCATTGATATAAATAAAAATCCAAATTTTTATATGCCATTGATATAAATAAAAATCCAATTTATTTTCGCCATCTTCATATTATAAAAAATCTAAACTTCCCATATATAAAAATCTATACTTTCCTAACTAAAAATATAATCTTTTTATAAATAAAAATCTAAACTTTTCCTAATTAAAAATATAATATATTTATAAGTAAAAAATTTATAAGTAAAAATTATAAATTTACATGAAGAAAAATTATAACTCAAAGAATAAATAAAAAGTAAAACTCACCATTTTTCTACAATAAATCGGAGAAGGGGGGATGTTGTTCGTCGGAGGGGTGTTATCAGGCGAGATGGTGGCGGTTCGATTTGCGAGGGGGCTAGATGCGGGGGTAGGTGGCGGTTTGAATTAGAGATGGGTGGACTGGGCTTCGACTGAAGGAGGAGGGCTAGCGTCGACGAGGAGGAGGGGGTCTCCGGATATCGCGGCTGCTGTGGGGAGGACTTCCGGCTGCGACTAGAGGGAGGAGCGGCGGTCTAGGGTTGTGCGGTTTTTGTTGATTTTTTTTTAACATTCGGGTTCAAAGTTCTAATTAGGGGAGGGGGTTTGACTGGGTATGGAGGATTTTACCAAGGTTGGAAGAAAATAGTTTTTTATATATATTATAATTACTTTAATTCGTAAAATACCTGTTTGTACATACGAACTTCAAATCGAACCCAACGACTGTCGTCCTTAACTAGTTACCCCCATTCTGAACACAATGGGATATGTTTCATAACCCAATTCGGCTGTTACAATTAGTTTTCGCTAAATTTAAAATATAACTCCATATATATTACATTTGAACGTACATTTCAATTTACCGGGACCACATACTGACTCTAAAAATTCCAAAAATAAATAAATCTGGCTATGTCGGATGATACGGTCCTAGCAAAACTAATTTCGTCAAATTTGGTGACCGTTTGAAAAATGGCCGTTTTCTGGTCGATCCAAATTGACTAAAACTATCAAAACACGTTTTCTTTTATCATGCTCATATATTGATTTCAAAAATTATGAAAATTGGAATCTCGCAATAATTTGACATTCCAGATCCAACAAAAGTGGTCTCGTCGAAAACGGAGGTCGTTTGCAAAATCTCCATTTTTAAGGGCTATATTTCCATAGCGACTATTCTGAATTTTCAATTGGACATAGCTTTTTATTCCCGCTATGAAATTTTGATTTTTCTAATTTGTTGGAAAGATATTTTCAAATAGATTCATATATTTTTGGTTTTACTAAAATCCGGTTTATTTTGTATCCTGTACATTCATTTGAAATTTGAAATCGAATTTTCGAACTACCGCGCCATTTCCAGTTCCTTTTTATAATTAAAATAAATATTTATATTCTAACTTCAATTTGAATAAATATATACGTTATAATTCTATTCAAAATAAATTTCTAGCCGTTATTATTTAAAATAAATCATTTTAAATATTCAAAATTCATTAAAATTGCCAAAATAAAAATTTTAAATTGGTTTTGATTTTCTGGGTTGTTACAATCTCCCTCACTTAAAATCTTTTCGTTCTCGAAAAGGAACGGAGCTGAAAGTTGTTTAACTAACCAACTCAACTTTCATTTTGGCTTTCATTCTTCAACTTTTCAGTTTCTAAAAAATTTCCTATTTTTTAAAAATTAAGCTAACACCCTAAATTTTTGAAAAAAATCGCCATAATCTCCTTTGTACGGGGAGCACCGGGAAAATCCCCAAACCGCCGCACAGGCCCTATCATCTCAAAAAAAAAAGGCCAATCGGCTCATAAAATCATCCAAACCTAATAAATTAATAAACATGTACCTATTTGTCGGGCATACAATTTAATTCCTCTACTTAGCTTCCCTGCTATGACCTGTTTTATACATATGTATATGTATGCGTTTGCAATCAAATTCCAATTCAATTCAATATTTGATACAATTTGGTTATATGTACCATTCTTTCACATAATGGTTTTATTAGATAACAAATAATCATACAACACAACCAGCAATCAATTAGTTGATAAATTTTCAAATTCATAACATTGATATATATACACAAAATCATGTTTTTGATGCCAATTCACAACAATAACCTTATCTAGTTTTGGATCTCACACTAATTGATTGGAAATATATATATATCCCACTTTCGAAACTCGAACACAAACTACTGATGCTATATAGTCATCAACAGTTTCATCCCCGGACGATTAGAGTGTGATTCCATATCTATCCAGTATATTTGAGGATTCAATACACGTGGATCAAAATTATATTAAAATCTCTATATACTTGATTGTCCAAATTCAATACAAAATAAATATTCAAATACGTATAATAAAGTTTAAATTTTCAAAACAAAATTCGTTTTCATTTTTATTTTAAAAATAACACTCTTCACACTCATTCTAGGATACCACTGATCCTATCTCTAACGAGTCATTCTCATTGGATATTACTAATCCAATCTCTGATGAATTCTTTCGTTTGGTCCTAATGTGTCTTGTTCTCGAGTTCTGTAAACCAAAGCTCTGATACCAAATATAACGACCCGAACTTCCTTGTAAAGGAAAGCCCGGATTGCTTTGAGAACATGACAAATGAAAACGCGAACAGAAGAACATTTCATTGCTTATTACAACAATTTACATTAGAGTACGAGTATATACAGAGTATTAACAAATAATATACATTCGGTAAATATCAGAGATTATATACATTACATAGCAGCGGAAAAATAATACAAAACACAACTGAAAGTAACACACGGATACAGAGCTTTCCGAATATCGCTTCAGCTGTAAACCAAGATCCTATGAATATAGTATCTGCAAAACCCAAATACTAGCTGCCCGTGTGGAAAATAGGAGCACCCAGAGTTTAGGTTAAAACAATAAACTCTAGGTCAGTCATGTGACTGGTGTGAGAACTAAAACAGTTATTTAAATCTTTACTTTAAAACCAGATGTATCAAGGGACCACGCCATATAACGCGAAACGGGTTTCCTCCCAAGAATACTAGTGCATATAACAAAACAACGCAATGCTTTTTGAAAAAATGAAGCTATTATAAGACTCAGGTCCCATCACACAATGCAACGCAAGCCGGAGGATAGAGTTTTACCTTATAATAGCCAAACATGCTTGGTATGTTTAAAACAAATCATTTTGATACTATTATAGTGTAAAGTGTATGAAAACAACTTCAAATATAAATGTATCAATCATAGACAGCATAGTGCCCCATCCCACTATGTCGCCATACTAGGCACTATAAATAAAACCGAAATGTCACATATTGGAAGTTGGATTTTCGTCTGTGAACCCAGGCAAGGGATCCACCTTACTGCTTCGAGACCCGTGTCTCAGGACCCAGACTCAAGTGGGCCCTTGGATCGTCAGGGTCGGCCCACTTGATGTGGACTAAAATGCCTGAACACTACGTTTCCCTTCCCTATGGGGTGTCAATCTGGTTTGTATAAAGACCATACAATCCATCGGCCCCGCAGTGCCGATATATCTGAGGTACCTCGCTATTCATCATCCACATAAGTAAAACGTCTGGGCGTGCAAAACTCAGGCACCACTCCTAGCTGGAAGGAAAACACATGTCCTCCCTGATGTCCACTCCCGTTTCTGGTTCACACCGGGGTGTGAGGCTCGCGAATTAACGCTATACACAAAGCTATGATATATTAAAGCCGTGCTTTGATCATCAACTACAAGACTCTGCTCTTCAATAGAAGCCTTGATCATTTGCATCTCAGCATGCCACACAGGCAATTCACGCTATGCAACCGATGTCAATTAGTCACACAAAATGAAATCCGATGTCAGACACACATCCATTTAAAAGTTCATTTTGGGTATGAACAAAGCCGGAGGCACCTTATTCCTCGTCCCATATGTCCAATACAGGAGAGAGGTCCTCGCATATCCGGCTGATCTCCAAGTACGTCTGGACGATCATCACTTATTACCTTGTCTTGGGTGTACAACCCAATCAAGACATCAGTAATCATCCCAAACGATGTGAAGTTTTCCGGTCTTCACCCACCGTCTTCATCATCGACTCATCGCCGATTCAGTTATTCAGAATGGGATAAACCCAGTCTTTCTGAATAACTCGCGTATATAATAAACAAGTGATACACAAACACAACATACACCTCAATCCAATTCAGAATATTCTTTTATTCAAATATTCTTATACTTTGGGAAAGGTTTCCCATTAATTTTATCAATGATAAATTCTTTAAATCTATTCTTTAATCTTCCTTTGGATAACAATTCAAATCAAATTAAGGTTTATCCAAACTAGTCGAGATTAGCGCACATTACCGAAGTAATCATTTGTTATATTTCCCAATCCCAACCTATTCATTCCATGAAGCAAAACTGGTAATACTTCATATCTAACACCAAGGCGTTATCGGTAAAGTTAATTACCATTTCACATTCAAATCTAATTAAAGATTTAACTATCGCTTGTATTAAAACTGGTGCTACTCCATTCTCGATCATTTCATGAATTCAATAAATTTAATTATCTCATTCGCATTCCAATCTAATTAAAGATTCATTAAAACTCTAATTCAGTTTCAATCTAAAAAATCATAAGTTAATGATTTTTCAAGGTTAAGAAATTAATCTTATCTTTAACTAGGTTAAAGAACTAATGTCATTTAAAACACAGCTCACGATAAACCCAAAATCTCATTCCATTAACAATGGAATCTTCATGGAAAATAGATCAATATATATAATCGATATAAACTGTAGCACCCAGCCTCTATACCCACTATCGTCCAGTTCATTTCAGAGAAATGCCGTAGACCATAACGGAGAATGAGGTTTGCGAAGAGCGACCGATTGTACAATTGCTCCATGTGAGGAATGCACATCGAATTCTGATACCGATTAAAATTTCAACGTGACCATTCAGCACCAAGGGCAACTACACAACTGCTATAAATAATCCGGAAAGCAGTATAAAATAGACAACAATAATATAAATATGGTATATCTCAGCCAGACACAGAATAATCACATCACAAAGGAGAAATAGATATGATTAACCAAGAATGTGTACAACAAGCTAGCGGTCAACAAAGATCCACTAATACATTTACCATTATCTAAATAAAAGGATATGTAAATAATGATAGATAATGTCATAGGTACAAAAGTACATAAAGATGCGAAGATAGAGTAGCAAGTTGAAAGCGGAAGATCAATCCTGCGAGAAGTCCCAGAAGAGTACCTAAAATGACTCGGCGGTCTGACCCGAGTATTATTTATAAGAATAAACAATAAACGGATCAGTCTAGCTGTACTTATCAAATAAATTGAGATAGTGAGAGATATAACGCAGGATGACATGATTCTAATAATAAGATCTAATCATAAATAAATATAAAACATGGCATGCCAACACAATCAGGAAATGACAATGGAATGTCAGCACACAATTATCTCTTCATAATTTCCTAGCTAGTGTAGAATGCAACATTCAAATAATATCACACAACAGGAAATGACAGTTGAAATGAATCTCATGACATTGAGTATACAACAATAACAAGAATCCAGAAATCACTAGAAATCCAGAAAACATCATAAAAAGTGGTACTCCCCAGATGAGAAAGATCCAGAAAACATCATAAAAAGTAGTTACTCCCTAGACAAGATACGATCCAGAAAACATCATAAAAAGTGGTTATCCCAAGATGAGATATGATCTCTAGAAAACATCATAAAAAGTGGTTACTCCCCATATGAGATACGATCTCTACAAAACATCATAAAAAGTGGTTACTCCCCAGACAAGATACGATCTCTAGAAAACATCATAAAATGTTGCTACTCCCCAGATAAGCTACGATCTAGAAAACATCATAAAAAGTTGGACCGAAGACCCATAGATGAAGGTCACAAATCGTAAATTCCCACTAAGGCGATTGCGAACCAAACAAATTTGTCAGGAGGCAGATACCCACGATCCGGTGAATAGAAATTACACCGAGCCAGTTAATCTAAGGAAATAGCGACATGTCCCATAACCACATGCTATTCTCAAATATTTACGAACCCATAATTGGTTTCTATTCAAAATAGAGAAAATCACCATACATGTTCGAACGCACGAGTCCAAGAGTTATTCGCCGAAGTAAATGTATAAGGGGTCATAGTCCTCAGTTTTACTAAGGTAAATAAACTAAATTCCTCGTCCGATCGATAGGATAAGGAATCACATATAAATCAGTAGAATCAGAACCGGGTTTAGAAATCGAATTGATTTTAAAAGAATTCAAATTTGAAAACTGATTAAACGTTGGTTCGATGCCCATTGACAATATAAAATCCTATTATCCATTATGGTTCAAGTATTCATGAAAACCGTCACCGTAGCGAATAGAACACAAACATCATGAAACATAAACTCACATTACAACAACATACAGGAAATCAATGGATAATGGTTATAATTTCGATCAACGAATGAATCAAAATCCCAAACTAGCACTCGAAGGTTTTAAACTACATCAGAATAGACTCGAAGGATATCGAGTCAATAATTCACGTTTTAATGGCGTAAATCATCTTAACAAGAGTATCAAATAAATTCGATATACAAAATAAAGAGCATGGGCTTTAGAATGATTTCTAAGTGTAAATTAATCCAAAATTAGTTTCGTTTCGAAACTCTTGTCGACACGGTTCTATCGCATCTTGTTTCGCTGAATTCCGAGTTCATATGAAAAAGTTATGATCGTTTTAAAGTAAATTAATTATTTCACCCTTTATTTCTCACTATTCGGTTATTTTCATTGGATGTTTTCCTCCATCATAAATTATCATGAAATCCAAATCACTCCGAATTAGTTTTATGGAAATCTCTCGTTGAGACGGTTCCAACGCACCTGATTTCGCTCAATTCCGAGTTCGTATGAAAAAGTTATGGTTGTTTAAAGATTGAATTTTTTTCTTACTGTTCGGCCATTAATGGCAGACCAGGAGCTATTCCCACGGACATTAATGGTCGAACGGCTATTGAACCCCAATTTTTTTTACAATTTCATCCTCGTAATGATACCGGGTAATGCCCGAAGGTCTATGATGTTATATACATGCAAATGAGGCGTCTATAACTCACCGAAGCAACTCATAACACCAAATTCACACGAACAAACATTCACACAATAGATTTGCAATGATTCTTGATTATAAACTCCAAAACGATTAAATTATCTAACCAAAGCAAGCAAATGCGATATAAGTGAATTGTGAAGTCTTAGAACTTGCCGGTGCGACAATAGAGCTTCACAATATCACCAAATCAACTAATAGCTTATGAATTAGATTGTATGGACAATTTTAATCATAATTTTCAACTCAATGAAACATAAACACAAGAAATTGGCTAAGTTACACTAACCTAACCAATTCACAAGAACATGAAAACTCGGATGAACGCTAAATTACACTTGTACAAGCCAATTGTGGCATAGATGTGAGTTCAAAAAGAACTCACCTTGGTTTCATTCGGAGAAGCACCAATACGCACAAAGAACCTCTCTTTCTCCAATAGCTCCTCAAAAATCATCTCATGAACACAAAAACATATGAGTGGTAGGGCACACTAAAAATTCAAAATTGAGAGGAGAGAAACGTAGAGAACGAGTAGAGAAAGAACTTACCCTTGTTCTCTTTGGATTAGCACATGATTGGAGCTTCAAATTGCAAAACCTAGGTTGCAATTTCTATTTATTTTTCCACTCTCTCCGTTCTTTTGCCTTAGGAAACAAAATGAAGTGAATGAGTGGAGAGGGAGAAGGGTTGGGCTGATAGGAATAGTGGTAGAGGTTTAAACAAGCCAACGTGGCTAGTTTAGCCACAACTAATCCTATTTTTGGAGCCCGAAAATCCATAACTCCAAACATATAGAAGTTTATAGTCAAAAAGGTTGTAAACGATGATCCGGACTCAATGGAAATGGTCCCGAGTCCTAATTTTATCATTTGTGAAAAACGACATTTTAAGTGACACATCGGATATGACGATATATTTAAATAAAATATTTAAATCTAAAATCGTCGAATGAGCGAGTTGTTACATACTTCCCCCCTTAAAAGAATTGCATCCCCGCAATTCCTTAAGATTGAAGTAATACGTAACAACCAAAAATAATACCATGGAATGGTACCACTAGAACTGGCACAAAATGAAAAGGTTACACCAACGGCTAGGTGAGATCCCTATTTCGTCTCGCAAGATCATAAAAACTAGAGTTCAATCTCGAACTCCATTACCCATGACTTCATCCCAAACGGGTAAAATAATTCCAAAAAAATTCATAAGCGCTATGAACTCAAATAGGCTCGCCTTTCTTAGTATGATTCTAAAGGGAATGAGAATCGATAGAATGCACAAAAACCATGCGAATCTAATTTGGAATTTCAACAAGAAACGGGACTGCGTTCTACAGGCGTGGGATATAAATAGTAGATATTTCTCTTAGGGTATGAAATGGGAATTTACAATGGTTGACTATTCCATTCCCAAACTCAATCACGACGATGTAGTGAACACCGAACTTCAGCACTTTAGTCTTGCGACAAGGTGACACCCACAAAAGAACAACACAGAGATTCCAACGAATTTAGCTAAGGAGAGCAATTCTTGAAGGAATAATCAATTTTAATATTAATGATTCAAGGTTGGTAACGGAATACCAACGAACTATTCAGGGAAATCGATTTCTAACCAGGTACTAAATCTCATTTAGTAACCATAAAAATGAATCATTAGGAACTATACGAAATTCCCAATATTCAGAAACTCGAGGATCAATCTTAGAAAATCGGAAACATCGAGAAGATGATGGATAAGTAGTGCACAACTTACCACTTTGGAACAATAGGATTGAAGATAATTTTCCGCCAAAAATCTCAAACCGCAAAAGCATCAACAATTAATCAAAGAAGCAATAGACAATTTATATAACAAGATGAGATTAAACCAAAGAGTTGTAATCCCCAAAAAAATTGATTCACAAGGGTTAACAAACGTGTGGAGATAATTGTCGACCCAAATGATTCGAACAAATAAGGGAGGAATATCAGAAGTGCTCATCCTTTCGATATTCATTTCTAAGAACAACGCAAGGCTAAGTCCATAAGTGAATTCACTATAGCACTTCCGGATGATCGACTAGATCATAGATTCGAAGAAAGGAATTACTGAGTTCGCCGTGGATCGCAAAACCCCAATCTCCCCTCCCCCACGAGATTCCCATTCTCTCGAGTGATCGTTCACTAGAGAAAATAAGGAGACCCACTGTAACACCCCACATCCGTTAGTGTCACTCACAAAGGGAATGCACTAAGTTCTGTGGAGCATTTAGGGTAAAAGATGCAGATAAATTACAAGATAGACAGAAATTAAACAACGGAAAATAAAACTTTGCTTTATTGATAAAATAGTTTGTACAAAGATTTCTTTACAATATCAGAGTGTCATCTGTCTTACAAAATAAAGTAGCATCAAACAACATTTATATTTCCCCAAATTTAAGCAAGAGCCAGCCATAGCATCTGATAAGAGAATCCAAGCAAACTTCGACAAATCTTCAAGCTAGGAAAGATTGACAGTCCAACTTGACCTGAGCTATACTACTCCCTCCTCTACTACCTGGGGGGAAACGGAAGAAAAGAAGACGAAAGAAAAAAAGAGTCAGACATAAAGCCTGAGTAAGTTCAGTAACTTCTAGCATGTGAACAAGGAAAACAAAACGACATGAATTAACTGAACACAAGATTACACCATGACGATAGGGTCAACAAGATTAGACAAGGTAGTCACAAGATATGCTAAGATAAACTGGATATGCTCTAATACTTTCGCCGCTCCGCTATTTCCTTGTTATACTAGTTTCTATATCTCTGCACCGCCTATCTAGTGTCCCATCTAATAAAGATAACGTGATCCCAATTCCTGTATTTTCTATTGCCTTCCGGCATACATTCATTATTTATTACCTAGATCAAATCTAGGGTTTTCTATCAAGTGCTTTCTAGGTTTAACTAGAGTTTTGCGCTATCTACTGAACGCTTCTCGAGTTCAGGGTTTATGCCACCTAGTCCAACTAGGGATTACGCTACCTTTCGAACGATGCCCCCAAGTCTAGGACACACCACCTAGAGTGGTGTATGTTCCTATACTTACCCACGCATGTATCGTGAATCGTTATCGCTTGTCTAGATGCACACGTCCTGTAATGTGCGGTCCGAGTCCTGTGACAGGGCAAATCAAGGAATACAGAACTCGGTCGGGAGCTTTCAGATATCTGCCGGTGCAGATGCTAAGGTCTGTTTTTATTCCAGTGGCTATGGTCCCACTTGACCCCTCCCTCAACTAATGAAAGGCACACCTTGTAAAATGAGAACTATACGTCGGCCCCCGGTGCCCCACTATCCTATGGCCATCCGCAATCATAACTAGATAGCAAGTATATGGTCTTTTGGAGTTCTCCGCCTTTCCGCTTCACGTATCTCGATTGACTCAAGATGGATGGTAGATGACGAGTTGCTATCACAGGGCTACCATTTGCTCGCCGAATCACGCCGGTCCATCCTAGTATTTAGGTTGCCATGTATTGCAACCAAGGCATACCCCTGGTTCTTATACGCAGACCTTAACCTCTGTGGGCCCAGGCGGATCATCTGCAGCCTCACAGAGGGATACCAAGAGTACCCTCCCGTCCCCTCGAAGCCTCGGGCTTCGTAACCAAATTCGTTGGAGCCTTCTCTCTATTCAGACGGACATTCGCTCCTTCCCGTGTTATACTAAGAATTACTACTTAGTTCCCTTTCCCGTCAATTTGGATTGGTTAAGTGTCATTAGTCAATTCAAGCCAACTTAACCCTCTTCATTCATCCTGTTATACTGGTTAAGTGTTATCAGTAATTCATGTTGACTTAACCCACCACAAACCAAGTTATATTGGTTAAGTATTTCTTATTACTTAACCTTACCCATTCACCCTGTATTGATTCAGTGTTCCTTTTTGACTTAACCTTGCCCGTCTGTTTCAACTAACCTGTTATTAACGGTTAAGTATTATCCCTTCATGTTTTAGACTTAACCCTATTCCTTTATCAAAATCTGATGGTTAAGTGTTCAAGTTTACTTAACCTTACAGTCTAGCCCAGCTAACATATCAAATTGGCTAAGTGTATTAAATCTTACTTAACCCCAACCTCTAGTCCAGTTAACATGTTAATTTGGATAAGTGTATTAACTTTACTTAACCCCACCTTCTAGTCTAGTTAACATGTTAATTTGGATAAGTGTTTTCTTAGTTACTTATCCCCTACAAATCTTGTCTTTTTACGATGTTAAGTTTGGTTAAGTGTCCCTATGGACTTAGCCCTCCCATTCTAGCTTAACTGTGTTAAGTTGGTTAAGTGTTCCTATGGACTTAACCCTCCCATTCTAGCTTAAGTGTATAAACCTAACCCCACCTACTAGTCTTGTTATCATGTTGAGTTGGTTAAGTGTCTTAGTTAACTTAACCATAGCATTCTTGTCCTAGCTTTAACTAAATAAATTAAAGCCATGACCACTCACATTAGACAGATATTGTTGCGATTACTGGATGTGCCGGTTGGTTCCGGGCAGGTTTACATCGCAACTCAGTCTAACCTCGGGTTAGGCCTATTCATGTTTTCTAGTTCAAAGGGTTTTGATTAATTTTCAAATCAGGTTTTGAAAGTAATCATCCCGTCCGTCGGATCAGTTAGGGATAGCCAGGGAGAGCAGGAAACTTGTATTTTCCAAACTCAAGCCTAGACACTATCCTCTCTGTCACCCTAGAACTTTCTGGTGTTTCATTAAAAGAGATTTCGTTAATAAATCTTTAATTTGTCTAGATCAATATTTCCTCATTTATGGCAAATTCTATAAGTAAATTAATCCTAATTTACTTATTTCCCAATTTTTCTTTTAATGTAAATTGTCAACATTTATTCTTACGGCCCATTTTCCCCTCTATATCATGTTTATGCTTTTTGGTATGTAAACCATACCAAATGAAGTGTCACTAACCATGATTCTGCTAATCCTGACAATTACCCCCTAATTATGGCCAATTTCAAGTTTATGCCAATATACTTATCGAGCCAAATTAGCTAATCCAATTCTGATTTACATTCTGATTCATGTCAAACTAGACTTATTACTCTAGTTCACTATTCATGTAAATGCTAGATTTACACGTCAATACAAGATTCAAATTACACATCTTATAATTCATGTCAAATTTATCCAATTTGCATTTCTATGAACATGCCATAATACATGTTCCCAATTTATGCCAATTTCCAAGTTAAACTACGTTTTAGTAAATTTCATATTTTGCCCCAAATCGCATTCCCACCGTTCGTAAAATCGTGTTTCAATCTAGATTATAGATAAATCTAGATTCGTAGCAAATAGGGAATGAACCAAAGATTGCTAGGAAAAGGATAGATATAACAACTGGCATAAAATGGTTTTAAACAACGACGTAGGTTCAAGAACATGGGTAGACCTAACTTAATAGGTAAATTCCCAAGGTCTAAAACCAAGAATAGACAGAGTAGGTTCAAGAACATGGGTAGACCTAACTTAATAGGTAAATTCCCATAGTCTAAAACCAAAGAAAACCAAGGACAAGCAGAATAAATAATCGGGTTTAGCCCCAATCTCAAAATCACAGAACTTAAGCAACACTTTCCTAGTCATGAATCATGGAGGTTTAATCACAGATGTCCTTGTTATGTCATAGGCAATAGTTTATGTTAATCAAAGGCATAGGTTTTGTCAAGGAAGTAATCCTCATAGTCATAGTCACAATCATAGGCAATGTTCATAGTCATAGGCAGTGTCCATAGTCATAGGCAATGTCCATAGTCATAGGAAAATGTTCATAGTCATAGGCATATGGTTTTTAGGTCCATAGTTTCATAGTCACGGTCTTATTTGTCTTTGAATCATGACAGTTCTTAATTAGGTCCAAAGAGATAGGCACAGATTCGAATAGAAAGAAAGAGAATTGGCATATTCTTTTATCCCTTTAATTTCATGTCATGAACAAAGAAAAACGTTCAAATCTAGAAATAACCGACTTACAGAGATTTAGATTAGAATAGAAAGGTGGCGTTGCTATGATTCGTAGAAAAACGGTCGTTGCAGTCGTTCGAATCTTTACTTGAATTCTAGCTTGAATCTCCTCTTTGAAAGTCTTTGAGCAGCACCTCCTCGTCCTGATTTATTTTATATATATTGTTTTATTTATTATTTGATTAAGAGGAGGAGAGGAAGCCATGTTTACTAAGAATCTTTGCAGCATAAGGGTAGAGAAGAATTGTGAATAGAGAAGAAGACCAGGGCTGTTTATATAGTTGCTCAAGACCTTATCGTACACGCAGCGCTGAGTCAGCATTGAACCTAGTTAAGAAAATAGTCCAGGTTCGCAGATGAATCTAGCCAAATCTTATCGTACATGCAGTGCTAAGTCAGCATTGGGTCCCACAAGCTGTTTTGGCACAGAAATTTGAATTTCGAACTTTTGAATTTCTGGAATTTATTTAACTGTTTTATTCACATGAAATATCCTTATATGTATACAATTCCTTTAACGACCATTTTACGCGTATATATATATACATATATATATATATATATACGCACAACTTTCATTTTATTTTCAAAATTCAAACGATGTTGCACCGTTATTTAATTCTTGCCATATTTCATTTACTATAGCCTTATCTTAAATTTTATCTTTCGTATACATATATTTCTGCATATATATATATATATTCTCATGTATATACATATATTTTCTTTATTTCCTTATATGTACATTCTTATCCTTTCAAATTTTGAATTTGTATATGTACATATATTTGCATGTTCAATTGGCCCTCTTTAAAACAGAGATAAAAATTATGCTGCCGCCGGGGTTCGAACCCCCGACCTCCATGTTACAAATCCAATGCCTTAACCAACTGAGCTACAAATTCTTTTGTTAATAAGTCTTAGAACAATGATAATTATTGTTCTTTCCTTACTTCTCTTTTTCATGTTAGTTACAATACTTAAATTAAACCAATGCATGAATCTTTTTCTTTTAATGTTAATCCATTATGTTTGCAAATCAGTGCATGCAACATATTTACATCGCATGCAACCAATCCTTTCTTTCTTTTCATATATTAATTAATTTTCATTATACATCACCATATTTATCTTATCTGTGGATATATATACATTTTTAATTACATTAAAAATACGGGATGTTACATTCTCCCCCACTTAAAAGGATTTCGTCCCCAAAATCTTCAAGTTAGGAAGAATGTGTCCTACCATCCAATCACCCATCTACTCAACCATTCAATCACAGGCATTCATTATCCTTAAAAGATTTCTAATGCTTTCATGTTCATATGCATAGTGTGTGTATATATCTTTATCTACTGCAAAATCAGGTGGTCTACTGATTCAGTCGACCTCCTTAATGCGAGTCATGTCAGTGCCATGCGTCCAACCATGTATGCAAGCATCCCTAGTTATGTAAATACTATATGCGTGCACAGCCATTCATCCATATGCAACACCCATATGATAACATATCAAGTTCAATTTACAAACAAATACATATCTGTAAATGCAATATGAAAGCGTCTGAACTGATCTAGTGCCTAATACGTATGCATATGCATTCACATGCAACCATTAGTAACCACTTGCAACCATCAACCATAACATGTTTCAAATACATGTTTACATCCATTGGCTTCTACCTAAGGATCAAAGATACGACCTAGGTGATATACTTTGGAAAGAGAGAAACAATTATGCGCAAAGCTCCTAAACAAAGAAATCAAGGATACACCCTTAAGAAAAAGGGTATGACGCTAGTATCTTGCCTTCTTGAGCTTTACTCCACTGTATCTTAACTAATTTAACTTCACGATTGTGAAGTTTCCGACCTCCAATTCCAAAATAAACTGATGTCAATCACGGTACCAAGTATACGTACTAAGATGATTAGAGGTTTCCCTCTTATCCGTCATGCCATAACTATAAGAGTCGAAAGGTCACCACGTGCTCTTTGGAGTGCCTACCATAACTATTCATCTCTCCCGCAAACCATCCAAACCGAACTCGACATTCCTCAAGTACAAGCCCCAAAGGCCTAAACCAATATCAGACAAGCACCCAAGGAATATCTCCCCCGAATTTAGACGATCTACGTGAGATGATATAAGCAAACTCGATAGCTATTCTCAAACAAAAAAAAATAAACTGGTCGGACCACCAATTGGATTTGAGACTCTAGTGGGATCTTTCTACTATACAAGTACTATGGTGCAGAGACCCAACTATGGAAGTGGATATGAAGAAATGAGAAGCGCTAGAACCTAAGGAAATAGCACGAATAGAAAACTAGACTCTTCCAACCGGACTACCTTTCTCCTACGTACGCTTGGTGGCGAAAGCATGTACTTGTCCTTCTGAAAATCTCGTCCTCGTTCTTGTCCTTGTCCTTAAGTATATGCCCTATCATACCCTAGTAAAGATACTTCCTCTTGTCTTAGGTTTTATAATTTCTTCCTCCTTCGTGTGCTAAGTCTACATCCATGAATTCCTCATCCTAGGGTTATGCTCCTTAGCCAAACTCCTCATCCCCTTCCATATGTAGTCATGTTGACAAATCTCTCGAAAACTGCCTCCATCGTCCGGAAAACCTTATAAGCTTTGAAAGAAAACTGCCCGTAGATGAAACAACTACGGTTATGGATGGAAGTCGGGCACTACTTTGCCCTTCGATGAGGTTACCTCCCAGAAAGCCAGGAGCCCCAGAGACTCAAGAAAGAAGGAGATAAGAATTTAAACAGAGGAAGAGAAGATGGTGCGTATGGCTTTGGGGAATATGTCTTTAAAACAAATCTTTTCTCCTGAAAAATGCTTCTTTAAAAACCGTTTTGAAAATAATTTTTCAAATCCTTTATCTGATCTGGTAACCTTCAGCTCTGATACCACGTGTAACACCCCACATCTGTTAGTGTCACTCACAAAGGGAATGCACTAAGTTCTGTGGAGCATTTAGGGTAAAAGATGCAGATAAATTACAAGACAGACAGAAATTAAACAGCGGAAAATAAAACTTTGCTTTATTGATAAAATAGTTTGTACAAAGATTTCTTTACAATATCAGAGTGTCATTTGTCTTACAAAATAAAGAAGCATCAAACAACATTTATATTTGCCCAAATTTTAGCAAGAGCCAGCCATAGCATCTGATAAGAGAATCCAAGCAAACTTCGACAAATCTTCAAGCTGGGAAAGAGTGATAGTCCAACTTGACCTGAGCTATACTACTCCCTCCTCTACTACCTGGGGGGAACAGAAGAAAAGAAGACGAAAGAAAAACAGAGTCAGACATAAAGCCTGAGTAAGTTCAGTAACTTCTAGCATGTGAACAAGGAAAACAAAACGACATGAATTAACTGAACACAAGATTACACCATGACGATAGGGTCAACAAGATTAGACAAGGTAGTCACAAGATATGCTAAGATAAACTGGATACGCTCTAATACTTTCGTCGCTCCGCTATTTCCTTGTTATACTGGTTTCTATATCTCTGCACCGCCTATCTAGTGTCCCATCTAGTAAAGATAACGTGATCCCAATTCCTGTATTTTCGATTTCCTTCCGGCATACATTCATTATTTATTACCTAGATCAAATCTAGGGTTTTCTATCAAGTGCTTTCTAGGTTTAACTAGAGTTTTGCGCTATCTGCTGAACGCTTCTCGAGTTCAGGGTTTATGCCACCTAGTCCAACTAGGGATTACGCTACCTTTCGAACGATGCCCCCAAGTCTAGGACACACCACCTAGAGTGGTGTATGTTCCTATACTTCCCCACGCATGTATCGCGAATCGTTATCGCTTGTCTAGATGCACACGTCCTGTAATGTGCGGTCCGAGTCCTGTGACAGGGCAAATCAAGGAATACAGAACTCGGTCGGGAGCTTTCCGATATCTGCCGATGCAGATGCTAAGGTCTGTTTTTATTCCAGTGGCTATGGTCCCACTTGACCCCTCCCACAACTAATGAAAGGCACACCTTGTAAAATGAGAACTATAAGCCTGCCCCCGGTGCCCCACTATCCTATGGCCATCCGCAACCATAACTAGATAGCAAGTATATGGTCATTTGGAGTTCTCCGCCTTTCCGCTTCACGTATCTCGATTGACTCAAGATGGATGATAGACGACGAGTTGCTATCACAGGGCTACCATTTGCTCGCCGAATCACGCCGGTCCATCCTAGTCTTTAGGTTGCCATGTATTGCAACCAAGGCATACCCCTGGTTCTTATACGCAGACCTTAACCTCTGTGGGCCCAGGCGGATCATCTGCAGCCTCACAGAGGGATACCAAGAGTACCATCACGTCCCCTCGAAGCCTCGGGCTTCGTAACCCAATTCGTTGGAGCCTTCTCTCTATTCAGACGGACATTCGCTCCTTCCCGTGTTATACTAAGAATTACTACTTAGTTCCCTTTCCCGTCAATTTGGATTGGTTAAGTGTCATTAGTCAATTCAAGCCAACTTAACCCTCTTCATTCATCCTGTTATACTGGTTAAGTGTTATCAGTAATTCATGTTGACTTAACCCACCACAAACCAAGTTATATTGGTTAAGTATTTCTTATTACTTAACCTTACCCATTCACCCTGTATTGATTCAGTGTTCCTTTTTAACTTAACCTTGCCCGTCTGTTTCAACTAACCTGTTATTAACGGTTAAGTATTATCCCTTCATGTTTTAGACTTAACCCTATTCCTTTATCAAAATCTGATGGTTAAGTGTTCAAGTTTACTTAACCCTACGGTCTAGCCCAGCTAACATATCAAATTGGCTAACTGTATTAAATCTTACTTAACCCCAACCTCTAGTCCAGTTAACATGTTAATTTGGATAAGTGTATTAACTTTACTTAACCCCACCTTCTAGTCTAGTTAACATGTTAATTTGGATAAGTGTTTTCTTAGTTACTTATCCCCTACAAATCTTGTCTTGTTACGATGTTAAGTTTGGTTAAGTGTCCCTATGGACTTAGCCCTCCCATTCTAGCTTAACTGTGTTAAGTTGGTCAAGTGTTCCTATGGACTTAGCCCTCCCATTCTAGCTTAGCTGTATGAACCTAACCCCACCTACCAGTCTTGTTATCATGTTGAGTTGGTTAAGTGTCTTAGTTAACTTAACCATAGCATTCTTGTCCTAGCTTTAACTAAATAAATTAAAGCCATGACCATTCACATTAGACAGATATTGTTGCGATTACTGGATGTGCCGGTTGGTTCCGGGCAGGTTTACATCGCAACTCAGTCTAACCTCGGGTTAGGCCTATTCGTGTTTTCTAGTTCAAAGGGTTTTGATTAATTTTCAAATCAGGTTTTGAAAGTAACCATCCCGTCCGTCGGATCAGTTAGGGATAGCTAGGAAGAGCAGGAAACTTGTATTTTCCAAACTCAAGCCTAGACACTATCCTCTCTGTCACCCTAGAACTTTCTGGTGTTTCGTTAAAAGAGATGTCGTTAATAAATATTTAATTTGTCTAGATCAATATTTCCTCATTTAGGGCAAATTCTATAAGTAAATTAATCCTAATTTACTTATTTCCCAATTTCTCTTTTAATGTAAATTGTCAACATTTATTCTTACGGCCTATTTTCCCCTCTATATCATGTTTATGCTTTTTGGTATGTAAACCATACCAAATGAAGTGTCACTAACCATGATTCTGCTAATCCTGACAATTACCCCCTAATTATGGCCAATTTCAAGTTTATGCCAATATACTTATCGAGACAAATTAGCTAATCCAATTCTGATTTACATTCTGATTCACGTCAAACTAGACTTATTACTCTAGTTCACTATTCATGTAAATGCTAGATTTACACGTCAATACAAGATTCAAATTACACATCTTATAATTCATGTCAAATTTATCCAATTTGCATTTCTATGAACATGTCATAACACATGTTCCCAATTTATGCCAATTTCCATGTTAAACTACGTTTTAGTAAATTTCATTTTTTGCCCCAAATCGCATTCCCACCGTTAGTAAAATCGTGTTTCAATCTAGATTATAGATAAATCTAGATTCGTAGCAAATAGGGAATGAACCAAAGATTGCTAGGAAAAGGATAGATATAACAACTGGCATAAAATGGTTTTAAACAACGACGTAGGTTCAAGAACATGGGTAGACCTAACTTAATAGGTAAATTCCCAAGGTCTAAAACCAAGAATGGACAGAGTACGTTCAAGAACATGGGTAGACCTAACTTAATAGGTAAATTCCCATAGTCTAAAACCAAAGAAAACCAAGGACAAGCAGAATAAATAATCGGGTTTAGCCCCAATCTCAAAATCACAGAACTTAAGCAACACTTTCCTAGTCATGAATCATGGAGGTTTAATCACAGATGTCCTTGTTATGTCATAGGCAATAGTTTATGTTAATCAAAGGCATAGGTTTTGTCAAGGAAGTAATCCTCATAGTCATAGTCACAATCATAGGCAATGTTCATAGTCATAGGCAGTGTCCATAGTCATAGGCAATGTCCATAGTCATAGGCAAATGTTCATAGTCATAGGCATATGGTTTTTAGGTCCATAGTTTCATAGTCACGGTCTTATTTGTCTTTGAATCATGACAGTTCTTAATTAGGTCCAAAGAGATAGGCACAGATTCGAATAGAAAGAAAGAGAATTGGCATATTCTTTTATCCCTTTAATTTCATGTCATGAACAAAGAAAAACGTTCAAATCTAGAAATAACGGACTTACAGAGATTTAGATTAGAATAGAAAGGTGGCGTTGCTATGATTCGTAGAAAAACGGTCGTTGCAGTCGTTCGAATCTTTACTTGAATTCTAGCTTGAATCTCCTCTTTGAAAGTCTTTGAGTAGCACCTCCTCGTCCTGATTTATTTTATATATATTGTTTTATTTATTATTTGATTAAGAGGAGGAGAGGAAGCCATGTTTACTAAGAATCTTTGCAGCATAAGGGTAGAGAAGAATTGTGAATAGAGAAGAAGACCATGGCTGTTTATATAGTTGCTCAAGACCTTATCGTACACGCAGCGCTGAGTCAGCATTGAACCTAGTTAAGAAAATAGTCCAGGTTCGCAGATGAATCTAGCCAAATCTTATCGTACATGCAGTGCTAAGTCAGCATTGGGTCCCACAAGCTGTTTTGGCGCAGAAATTTGAATTTCGAACTTTTGAATTTCTGGAATTTATTTAACTGTTTTATTCACATGAAATATTCTTATATGTATACAATTCCTTTAACGACCATTTTACGCGTATATATATATATATATATATATACGCACAACTTTCATTTTATTTTCAAAATTCAAACGATGTTGCACCGTTATTTAATTCTTGCCATATTTCATTTACTATAGCCTTATCTTAAATTTTATCTTTCGTATACATATATTTCTGCATATATATATATATATATATATATATATATATATATATATATTCTCATGTATATACATATATTTTCTTTATTTCCTTATATGTACGTTCTTATCCTTTCAAATTTTGAATTTGTATATGTACATATATTTGCATGTTCAGTTGGCCCTCTTTAAAACAGAGATAAAAATTATGCTGCCGCCGGGGTTCGAACCCCCGACCTCCATGTTACAAATCCAATGCCTTAACCAACTGAGCTACAAAGTCTTTTGTTAATAAGTCTTAGAACAATGATAATTATTGTTCTTTCCTTACTTCTCTTTTTCATGTTAGTTACAATACTTAAATTAAACCAATGCATGAATCTTTTTCTTTTAATGTTAATCCATTATGTTTGCAAATCAGTGCATGCAACATATTTACATCGCATGCAACCAATCCTTTCTTTCTTTTCATATATTAATTAATTTTCATTATACATCACCATATTTATCTTATCTGTGGATATATATACATTTTTAATTACATTAAAAATACGGGATGTTACACCCATGGAATCACAAGAATACTAAATTCTCTTCAGCAAATCGAAACAAGGATTAGGAATAAAGCGAGATTCCTAATCACTAAGAATTCTCAAAAATCGAAGATCTAGAATCCAGAAACAAGAGACATAAACAAATAACTACTTTAGCAAGAGACATCGGTTATTTATTTATTCAAAGAAAAGATTCAAGATAATTTCTAATTAAAAATCTTGAACCACTCAAATTCCTTGAATTGCTCCAAGGAAATCTAGAAATAAATTATCCAGAAAAATAACAAACGATTATGAAAAATCGCAAAAATCCAAAATATTGTTATTTTGATTAACTTATTACGAAAATTTTAATTTTAGGAATCATTTCGAATGTCGGATTGTCACATAATGGTGTTTAGGAATTCCGAACTACAACACGCCGTCCCATATCTTGTTCGAGATCCTTAACGCACCCGATGGACAAGTTAACACAAGAAAGCCCTCACAATTTCTAATGTTCATGCCAATCTCGTGAAAATATAAAAATTCAATAAATCATTCGGGATGGCATAAAGGAAATAAAATTCCTTTATCAACTTACGAAACAAAACACAAACGATATCTTTTGATAACGAAGAACACGGTTGACGTATATCAAAAGAACAAAAATAAAATAATCTATGAACGAGGTAAATGACATTAAGAATTAATAACATGTACCAAGACTCAAGAAGAGGGATCACAAGAAGCGGGATGCTTTCCCTCGTTCTTAATCTTGAGTTTGGAACGCAACGATACATTTGTTGAGTTAATTTAGCACAGATGCTTGGTGACTCACACCAGCATAACGAGATAACAAATGAGTTGTTTTAGCCCGAAGGCTTGGTGATCTAACACTGAACTAGAACTATATAAATGACAACAAGAGAGTAGATTTAGTCACAAAGACATGGTATCTCCATACCGACCGACAAGTGATTAATAGACCATGCTAGGTACGTAACGACGTACGAAACAATCTTAGCTAGAAATCAAGAAATATCAGGATCAAAGTAGCTTGCTACGTGTGTAACGAAGCACGGGCAAGATATCTAATGATTAATCAACCACAAGGATCATAAATGATTAACAAGATAAGTGTGATACACAATAGTTTTCAAATGCACAAGTCTAGTAATTATCCGTCAAAGAAAACATAAAGGTCCATAGTCCTCATGTTTACTAAGGCGTTTAATTAAATTTCTCGTATGATCGAAGTAGTCATGACAATGTCAAAATACGATCACCGAAGCAATTGACAACTTGAAATTTACGTTTTAACAACGTAATTTATATGAAAACAGACATCGATTAGCAACTCGAGTCAAAGAATGAAATAGAAGCACCACTAGAGCACACGGGCCCTAGATGGACTATAGAAATCAACCCAAAGGGGACGAGTCGAAAACTATTCTAAAAGACTAAAAATAGGCCACTTAAGACATAATCACCCCTCCCGTAGGAGGTACACTAGATGAACCGCCACTTGCACGGCTACGACCAACTATTTCGCTTTTTAAGGAAAAAGAAGGAGGAAAAAGTTAGTCTCAAGTTGAATTCAAACGATGTGAATTCAATCAAAAATGGAATCGTATAAGAAGATAAGCTATGACGGGTCATAAGACTCTAACTAAAACCCTAAAGCATGATTCCCGAGAGAGGGTTAAGACAATACCATCGTCATACTATCTTACACTGTTCTGGAAAGTGGATCTGATACCAACTGTAGCGCCCCGCCTCAATACCCACTATCGTCCAGTTCATTTTATATAAATGTCGCAGACCAAAACAGAAAATGAGGTTTGTGAAGAGCGACCGATTGTATAATTGCTCCATGTCAGGAATGCACATCGAATTCTGATACCGATTAAAATTTCAACACGACCATTCGGCACATAGGGCAACTACACAACGGCTATAAATAATCCGAAAAGCAGTATAAAATAGACAACAACAATAATATAAATATGGTATATCTCATAGCCAGACACAGAATAATCATATCACAAAGGCGAAATAGATATGATTAACCAAGAATGCATACAACAAGCTAGTGGTCAATAAAGATCCACTAATACATGTACCATGATCTAAATAGAAGGATATGTACATAACGATAGATAATGTCATAAGTACAAAAGTACATAAAGATGCGAAGATAGAGTAGCAAGTTCAAAGCGGAAGATCAATCCTACAAGAAGTCCCAGAGAAGTACCTAAAATGACTCGGCGGTCTGACCCGAGTATTATTTATAAGAATAAACAATAAACGGATCAGTCTAGCTGTACTTATCAAATAAACTGAGACAATGAAAGATATAACGCAGGATGACATGATTCTAATAATAAGATCTAATCATAAATAAATATGAAACATGGCATGTCAACACAATCAGGAAATGACAATGAAATGTCAGCACACAATTATCTCTACATAATCTCCTAGCTAATTTAGAATGCAACATTCAAATAATATCACACAACAAAAAATGAAAGTGGAAATGAATCTCATGACATTGAGCATACAACAATAACAAGAATCCAGAAATCATTAGAAATCCAGAAAACATCATAAAAAGTGGTACTCTCCAGATGAGAAACGATCCAGAAAACATCATAAAAAGTGGTTACTCCCTAGATAAGATATGTTCCAAAAAACAACATAAAAAGTGGTTACTCCCCAGATGAGATACGATCTCTAGAAAACATCATAAAAAGTGGTTACTCCCCAAATGAGATACGATCTCTAGAAAACATCATAAAAAGTGGTTACTCCCCAGATAAGATACGATCTCTAGAAAACATCATAAAATGTGGTTACTCCCCAGATAAGATACGATCTAGAAAACATCATAAAAAGTTAGACCGAAGTCCCATAGATGAAGGTCACAAATCGTAAATTCCCACTAGGGCGATTGCGAACCAAACAACTATATCAAGAGGCAGATACCAACGATCCGAGTGAATAGAAATTACTCCGAGCCAGCTAATCTAAGGAAATAGCGACACGTCCCAAAACCACATGCTATTCTCAAATATTTACGAACCCGTAATTGGTTTCTATTCAAAACAGAGAAAATCACCACACATGTTCGAACGCACGAGTCCAAGAGTTATTCGCCAAAATAAACGTATAAGGGGTCATAGTCCTCAGTTTTACTAAGGTAAATAAACTAAATTTCTCTTCTGATCGATAGGATAAGGAATCACATGTAAATCAATAGAATCAAAATCAGGTTTAGAAATCGAATTGATTTTAAAAGAATTTGAATTTAAAAACTGACTAAATGTTGGTTCGATGCCGTTGCTAATATAAAACCCCATTATCCATTGTGGTTCGATCATTCATGAAAACCTTCGCCATAGCGAATAAAACACAAGCATCACGAAACATAAACTCACATTACAACAACATACAGGAAGTCAAGGGATAATGGTTGTAATTTTGATCAACAAACGAATCGAAATCCCAAACTAGCACCCAAAGGTTTAAACTACATCGGAATAGACGCGAAGGATATCGAGTTGATAATTCATGTTTTAATGGTGTGAATCATCTTAACAAGAGTATAGAATAAATTCGATATACAAAATAGAGCGCACAGGCTTTAGAATGATTTCTATGTGTAAATTACTCCAAAATTAGTTTCAATTCAAAACTCTCGTCGACACGGTTCCAACGCATCTTGTTTCGCTGAATTCCGAGTTCGTATGAAAAAAATTATGATCGTTTTAAAGTAAATTAATTATTTCACCTTTGTTTCTCACTGTTTGGTTATTTTCATTGGATGTTTTCCTCCATAAAAAATTGTCATGAACTCCAAATCACTCCAAATTAGTTTCATTGGAAATCTCTCGTCGAGATGGTTCCAATGCACCTGATTTTGCTCAATTTCGAGTTCATATGAAAAAGTTATGGCCGTTTAAAGATTGATTTTTTTTACTGTTCGGCCATTAATGGCCGACCAGGAGCTATTCCCACGGACATTAATGGCCGAACGGCGGTTAAACCCCAATTTTTTTACAATTTCATCCCCATAATGATACCGGCTAATGCACGAAGGTCTATTATGTTATATACGTGCAAATGAGGCGTCTATAACTCACTGAAGCAACTCATAACACCAAATTCACACGCACAAACATTCACACAAGAGATTTGCAATGATTCTTGATTATAAACTCCAAAATGATTAAATTATATAACCAAAGCAATCAAATGCGATATAAGTGAATTATGAAGTCTTAGAACTTGTCGGTGCGACAACGGAGCTTCAATATCACCAAATCAACTAATAGCTTATGAATTAGATTGTGTGGACAATTTTAATCATAATTTTCAACTCAATGAAACATAAACACATGAAATCGGCTAAGTTACATTAACCTAACCAATTCACAAGCACATGAAAACTCGTATGAACGCTAAATTACCCTTGTACAAGCCAATCTCTTGTGGCATAGATGTGAGTTTAAAAAGAACTCACCTTGGTTTCATTCGGAGGAAGAACAAGCACTAATACGCACAAAGAACCTCTCTTTCTCCAATAGCTCCTCAAAAATCGTCTCATGAACACAAATACACATGAGTGTTAGGGCACACTAAAAATTCGAATTGAGAGGAGAGAAAGGTAGAGAACGAGTAGAGAGAGAGCTTACCTTTGTTCTCCTTGGATTGGCATATGATTAGAGCATCAAATTGCAAAACCTAGGTTGCAATTTCTATTTCCCTTTCCACTCTCTCCATTCTTTTTCCTTAGGAAACAAAATGAAGTAAATGAGAGGAGAGGGAGAAGGGTTGGGCTGATAGGAATAGTGGGAGAGGTTTAAACAAGCCAACGTGGCTAGTTTGGCCACAACTAATCCCATTTTTGGAGCTCAAAAATCCGTAACTCCAAACATATCGAAGTTTATAGTCAAAAAGGAAGTAAACGATGATCCGGACTCAATGGAAGTGGTCCTGAGTCCTAATTTTATCATTTATGAAAAACGACATTTTGAGCGACACATCGGATAAGACGATATATTTAAATAAAATATTTCAATCTAAAATCATCGAATGAGCGGGTTGTTACGTAAACTTCCATATCCAACCGATAATACAAATGGAATAACGGCAAAGCCTTTTAAATTCCATATATATTAACAGTCTTCCTCTGCAGAAACTCACTTCGATTATTATCAAATCGGATACCATTCCATTCCAATATATTAAATAGGAAAACTTTACTTTGGAAAATCTCCACTGAATCTATAATAAAAAGATTTATAATTTCCAAATCTCATTTCACTGTAAATTGGGTTACAGAACGAATGTCGTTAAAAACACAGTTCATGATAAACCCAATTCACATTCCATTTCAAATCCAATTAAATGTTAATTAATTGGTAATTCTACTCTACATCTTAATTAAAATATTTATTCTTTCCACATGGGGGTTTAAGAACAGAGTTACTGAAGACCCCATCCCATCAGTCTCTAATCATAAATTAGTAAGAGAACAATTCCCTAAGTATTAATCCCAAAGGCCGAAACCAACATCAGATCAATACCCAGGAAACTATTCAACTTAGCTAATCTCCAGTTAGTTTCTAATTTTCTTAACTCCATTAGGTTTAAGAACAGTATTATTAAAGATACCATTCATGACAAACCAAAAATCTCATTTCACTTTTAATCGGGTTAAAGAACAAGTATTATTTAAAACACCGTTCACGATAAATCCAAAATCTCATTTCGTTGTTAATCGGGTTAAAGAACAGGTGTTACTTAAAAAACCGTTCACGATAAACCCAAAAACCAATTTGATATTAAATACAAGGCTCTGAATAGAAAATATATCGGCCTATATTCAATATAAAATTCTCAAATCAACAAATATCGTATTGGTATAACGATATATATATCTTCCAAATTCCTCCACAATATCCGTATAATCACGGAATCCAATATCGAAATATTCCGGAGATAATTTCGATTCAAATCCATTCCAATTCATATATTGGAAATTCTAGTTATATTAAAACCCATTCTCAACCCAATTTATTTGTTTTAAAAATAATTGGATTATAATTCTAGTTCATAACTAGTTCATTTTGATAAAAATATATTTCTTATCTTTTCAAATATGGAAATTTTCATCTCAATTCTTTCCAAACCATTTACTATGATTTTAGACGAATTATTAATAATTTTAATAATTTTATCAAGGCTCGTACAGTCGATTTCCATAAACGGCCATCGAACTGCACTTACAGCGACCTTTTCCAAATTTGATTTGGACATAATTCCAAACCCAACTGTTAGATTTAAAATTTCTTGTATTCGTTAGGAAGCTCTTTTCGATACGAACCCAATGGTTCTTATTTTAGGAGAATCCGATGGTCGGATCTCCCGTAATGTCCATTCGAAGTCAATGGTCGAAATTCGCGAACTACCGCAGCGTGGCACGTTCTATTCGGGCCGTTAAATATATATAATATATATTGTATATACTTCGTCGATTTCCTTTTAAAACGTATTTTATAAATCGTTTTAAATTCATTTTAAAACTGATTTCAACTTCCTATTCAATTTTAAAACAAAATTGAATATTCCACAACATTAATATATAAACGATAATATTTTCAAACTTCAGATTTCGAAATCAATTCCTTTTCGATATTCATTATAAAAATGAATAAAATCGATATAAATATCATTCACGTCAAAATGGTGCAAATCTAAACAACATGGCTTTATATATTTAAATATTTTCGTGTCCATCCTAAATCGGACATCAAAATCATATTTTGATTCTTTTATGAATGTTATTTCAGAATATTCATTATTTTAAAATATTCGTTATTTTAAAATATTCGTTATTTTAAAATATTCCTCAGTTCTGAATTGGAATCAGACCCAATCAATTGCCATATAATATTATTTATATGGTTTTCATGCATACATTTACACAACAATAATCAAAAACACAGTCAACCATCATCCAGAGTGCATTGCACAACTGTATAAGCGTTAAAAATAAATAAATAAATAATGCTTATCACAGCCTGTCAACCCATGATTGACATACCACTAATTATTGGGATCAGTGTATGTCAAATATCATCCCAATACCCATATGGGGTTTTTAAACAACAAACACTGATTATTATTTGTATAGTTAGGCGAAGTGTAAAATTTATCGTCCCAACCAATATCAGATAAATAAGTGTACATAAACAAACTGTCCGGTTTGTAAATGAATATTTATTCTATTCATATGCACATTAAAAATTATATTTTTAACGATAAAATATTTTATTCAATACATGAATATTTTATTTTCCATTTTACATCACAATCAATTTCACCAACACAATACAATCAAAAAAACAAGTCGTCCATGGTCTATGGACGACGGGGAGTAGTTCATATATGCAGTTATTAAATAAATGAACAAAAATTATCAGTGAGAAGTTCTCACATTTGGGATCCACTCCTCCATTTTTATTTCTGAACTTTTGAACCGTTTGGATTTGCCCGAAATTCCAACGTAGTCCTCTGTGATTTCAACGCAATCTGTTTTCACACGATTTTTCTATTAAAATCTTCATTTTTATTTAAATGCTATTAAAATCACATTTTTATTATTATACCATTCGTATAAAAATCACATTTATTATTATACCATTCGTATAAAAATCACATTTTTATTATTGTACCGTTGGTATAAAAATCACATTTTTATTATTCTTTCTACATAATAAAAATTATATTTTTATCGTGATTCAATTAAATAAAAATCCAATTTTTATATGCCATTCATATAAATAAAAATCTAAGTTTTTATATGTCGTTCATATAAATAAAAATCCAATTTATTTTCGCTATCTACATATTATAAAAAATCTAAACTTCCCATATATAAAAATCTATACTTTCCTAACTAAAAATATAATCTTTTTATAAATAAAAATCTAAACTTTTCCTCATTAAAAATATAATCTTTTTATAAATAAAAATCTAAACTTTTCCTAATCAAAAATATAATCTTTTTATAAATAAAAATCTAAACTTTTTATAAGTAAAAATTATAACTTTACATGAATAAAAATTATAACTCAAAGAATAAATAAATAAAAAGTAAAACTCATCATTTTTCTACAGCAAATCCGAGAAGGGGGGTGTTGTTCATCGGAGGGGTGCTATCAGGCGAGGTGGTGGCGGTTCGATTTGCGAGGGGGCTATAGGCGAGGGTAGGTGGCAGTTTGTATTGGGGATGGACGAACTGGGCTTCGATTGGAGGAGGAGGGCCAGCGTCGACGAGGAGGTGGGGGTCTCCGGCGATCGCGACTGCTGTGGGGAGGACTTCCAACGGCGACAGGAGGGAGGAGCGGTGTAACAACCCGAATTTTAATCAACGTGTTAAGACAAGAATCAAGGCAGAATTAAATTATAATATCTGAATCAGGATAAACAGGTTGCGCCATTGCGTTCGTCTCGGAAAAATACGCGAAATAGAGTCCGAAATTTTGTAAATCGGAGTCCATATGACCCAGTTAAGGCCCAACGAAGTTTCACGAAAATTCAAATCTGAAAACAGATTTGAATTCAGCCCAAGAAGAAAAGGCGGGAAAATTCCCGCCAAACACACAGGGTGTCGACCCCTGGGTCGACCCCCCCTCCAGGGGGTCGACATGGGTGTCGACCCTAGGGTCGAGCCCTCCCCAGGGGGTCGACATGGGTGTCGACCCATGGGTCGACCCCCCCCCCTTGTAGAACCCCGACCTGGTGCACCTGCTTGTCATGTTGGCTCGGTTTTGGAGGCTTGTGACGATTTTTGAGGGTTCAGATCTATCCTAGGGTTAATCTAACGGCCTAAACTACTCCTAATCTCTATAAAAAGACCCCTAAGCCTACCCTAAACCCTCACAAATCACTCATGCCACGAAGTGCTTCCCAAATGCCAAGTGATCATGGCCTCCATCTCCAACTCCAAGGGCTTATGCATTCAAATCGGGTTCAAATCAAAAGGTGCAAGCTTCCTACATCAAATCGAGGGTAGATCAACGTTGCTATGCGAGTTTCATGACGATTCTTCAACAAAAGAGCCACCTTTCTTCGTCAAGACGATTCATGTTCCTAGCCCTCTTGCCATGCTATGTAAGTTCTAGCT
Source organism: Allium sativum (assembly GCA_030737875.1). NCBI lineage: Eukaryota > Viridiplantae > Streptophyta > Magnoliopsida > Asparagales > Amaryllidaceae > Allium > Allium sativum. The sequence continues at coordinate 321,800,545 of CM060916.1, forward strand.
ACTTCGAGATGTTAACGGTAGTTTAATGATGACATGGGATAAAATGCGATGTAACATGAGTATGTTAACCTATGTAAACCTAGTTTGCCTCTTTATCATGAACATATGACTTTGGGTTATGTTTTAGCGACTAAACCATGCTATTCATGTTGCATTGGACTTAGTTTGTCATGCAAGATTGGACCTTTACTTGTAGTATGATAGCATGAACACTTAGAGCCACTTTGACTTGTGAAATAGTTGCATAAATTGGACTTTGGGGCTTATGCATGTAAATGAAACCAACCCCCTTATGATATCATGTTTATGTAAGGTCAAATCCCGTTATGACAACATGCAAGTTTGTGGCCAAATCCTTTATGACATTATGCGTGCTTGTGGCCAATCCCCTTTTATGTTATGCATGCTTATAGCCAATCCCTATATGATACTATCGTTCATGTTTTAAGGCCAAACCCCCCTTATGATACCACGCGTATTAAGAGCCAATCCCTTTTGTGGCATCGTGCATGTTTTGGGGTCTATATGTAACCATAGTATACCTACTATGTTGACTCGCTTTTACTCAAGTGAAAACACGATTTGGGGTAGGATAGACAAACTTGACTTGAGGTTACATGTGAACATGACATGTAAGTTGAACCAAAATGGGGACATGACACGTAGGGTAAACATGGGACTTGAAACTAGACACGTATGGGTTGTAAGTGTAATATAACACTAGACCAAACATGAAAGTGGCCAACTCGAGGTTGGGTTGAGTTTGTAGCATAAATCTACCCGGACCCGCCCGGCTTAGCTAGTGGCTACAAACAATAGGATCCAATGTGAGAAGTTGGTCATGTCGCGCTTGAGACCCGAGGTTAGACTAAGTTGTGGTGTAAAACTACCCGGACCCGCCCGGCTTAACTAGTAACCACAACAAGGTCTAATGTGAGAGGTTGAGAGTGCATTAATTAAATTAATGCCACAAGATAAGGTTAAGTAAATTTGACTAATGACACTTAACCGATATGACACGAATGGGTAGGTTAAGTGGGACCGGGCTTGACTTCTTAATGACGCTTAACCATACAAGACAATTAGGGGATGGGGTTAAGTAGTTCACGCTTAACTAATCCGACTTGGTAATTAGATGGGGTTAAGTAACTTAGACTTAACTAATCTAAACACGGTAATTAGATGGGGTTAAGTAACCTACACTTAACTAATCTAAACATGGTAATTAGATGGGGTTAAGTAACCTACACTTAACTAATCTAAACACGGTAATTAGATGGGGTTAAGTAACCTACACTCAACTAATCTAAACACAGTAATTCGGTGGGGTTAAGTTAAACCCTTAACCAATCTAAACTTGGTAATTCAATGAGGTTAAGTAACTTATAATTAACCAATTATACATGATGATTTGATGAGGGTAAGTAACCTATACTTAACCAATCTAACATGCGGACTTGATAGGGTTAAGTCGTGAGACCTTTGAAATATACTTAACCATTATAATACGATTAGTGGATGGGGTTAAGTTAACCTATACTTAACCAATCCGACTCGATAATTCGATGAGGTTAAGATAATCTGTGCTCAACCAATCTAACACGATAACCTGATAGGGTTAAGATAAACAAGTACTTAACCAAATTGACTTGATGATTGAATAGGGTTAAGTCATGAGCTCCTTGGTATACTTAACCAACTTGTAGGGCTAGGTCTTGGACTTGAATACTTAGCCAATCTTGACATGATTCATAGGCGGGCTAAGCCATGAACTTGAATAACAACACTTAACCCAATAGGCATAACCCTAGTAGAGGAACTAGGTAGAAAATCATAGTTAATCAAGGGTAATGGGGAAATGAAGCTAAGTGGTAAACCTTAGTTAAGTGTAACTAAGTAATAATTCTTAGCCAAGGACATGGGACTAGTTCATGAATAGACGAGTAACCCGGTACGGTAGGTCATCGCTTAAAACACGAGGAGGAGCAAATTATCCGACTTAGATAAAGGCTCCAACGAACTGGGTAACGAAGCGGTAGCTTCGGGGGACGTGAGGGTACTCTTGGTATCCCTCTGTGAGGTGGCAGATGGTCCATGAAACTCGGCCTCACAGGGGTTAAGGTCTGCGGTAGAAGAGCCAAGGGTATGCCTTGGTTGCTATGCGAGCGACCTAAAGACTGGGGTGGATTAGCGTGGAGTCGACGATACTTGTTCTTGCCCTGGATAGCACGTCATCGACTGCCTACCATCTTTAGTCAATCGTGTAAGAACGGAAAGGCAGAGAACCCCCAACAGACCATGTTCTTGCTATCAAGTCATGGGTGAGGTTAGCCCATAGGAAAGTGGGGCTATAGTGGGGCCGGGATGTGGTTCTCATACATGATTATTCTTGGATTGCCTTTCGGTAGTTGAGGGAGGGGTCACGTGGGACCATAGCCACGGGTACAAAAACAGACCTTGATATCTGCATCAGCAGACGACTTAAAGCTCCCGACCGAGTTCCGTATTTCTTGATTTACCCTGGCACGGAACTCGGATGGCACATTGAGGAACATGTGCGTCTAGACATGGAAAACGATTCACGATACATACGCGGGATAAAGGGCGCGGTTGATGGGTGGCATAATCCCTAGTGGTCCTAGGTGGCTTGAACCCAAATCGAGACACGGAAACGTTCATTAGGTAGCATAATCCCTAGTGGTCCTAGGTGGCATAAATCCTAAGTGAACGCGCGATAGTTCATGGTAAGGAAACATAACTAGATAAAGGATGGCAGTCCAAAATAACTTCAAGGATAAGATGGTACTACGTCGAGGTGGTATAGATTTACATGGGAAAGCCCGTACGATCTTCGGCAAAGGACTGAACTTATACATGGGAGGAAACATATGAGTTGGGAAACCTACATATGCTATATATTAGGTTGACATGGACCATTACATGACACTGGGCAAAGGACATCCCTAGTTAACACATGACGCGGGTTGGGATACTAGTACGAGAGGTGCAGAGCAAATATACATGATAAATACCTTGGGATGTTATACAGGATAAATACCATGGGATGTTATACATGATAGATACCTTGGAATAGTTTACTTGATAGAAACCTGACGCCGTGATATCTTGATTTATCTTGACACCGTAGTTTATCATGATACCTTAGTTTATCTTGCTATAGTAGTTCATCCAGTTATCTTGGTTTAGCTTATCTATCTTGTCGGCATCCTTATGTTTACTTCCAGTTTATGCATGTCATGTTACATTTACCTGTTTTTATACTGGAAGTAGATAGGACTTACCCCGTTTTCTTTCGCCTCTTGTCTTCCGTTCCCCCCCCCCCTCCCCCAGGTTTTCAGGGAGGAAATGATGTGGTTTAGTTCGGACCTCATATGCTAGAAGGTCATCATGTATAGCGTGGTCTTCTCTTGGCTATGGCTGCTTCACCGCTTTAATTTGGGGAATAATTTTATGAAAAGGTTTTATGCTTCTTTACTATTGCAAGACAGGTTTTTGATGTATTCTGATGTAAAAGGCTTTAGACCTTATTTTATAAGGTAATGAAATTTGTTTTACTTCCGCTGTTTTATATATGTCCTGTCTTGTAATATTTCTGTGCATGTTTACCTCGATAATGCTTCACCAAACCTAGTGCATTCCCTTTGTGAGTGACCCTAGCGGAGGTGGGGTGTTACATTTGGTATCAGAGCAGAAGGTTACCAGAATGGGCAAAAGTTTTTAAAACCTTCTGAAAACTATTTGAGAAACCGTTTTACAAAGAAGCATTTTTCAAGAAAAGTTTTTAAAGGCTATTCCCCAAAAGCCGTTAGCACTATCCTGTGATTCCTTGATTGAATCTCTTTTCCTTTCTTTCCTCCATCTATAGTCACAGTAGTTCTAACTGTGACTAACCTTTGTCTAGCCACGTAGGTGTTTTCCGTACGATGGAGGTGGTTCTCGAGAGACCTGTTGCCGTGGTACAAGGAAGGATAATAAGAGTAAGGATAAAGGACGCGAGCTTAAGGATAAGCAACTTGTTGGTATGGCTTAGTCCATCAATGAGGACAAGGACAAGAACATCGGAGAGGGAAATTGTATGCTCCCATTTCTAGGGTACCTAAAAGAGATGGTACCGTTTTTGGTAAAGGTTTAGTCGTTCTTTTCTATCATCCCGTCCAGACTTTGTCTTGATTATCGTATCATTTAAGTCTGCTTGGATAGTTGAGTCTCTGCACCTTAGTACTAGCTTGGTAGAGTATCCCAGTTTTTGTCCCAAAAATCTGGTTGGAGAGTTGGTCCATTTCTTCATGACTTGTTTGGATTTGAGAATGACATGTCTCGGCTACGGATGGATTCTAGGGATAAAGTGGTCACCCAATAAGGGGTGCCATTCTCGGTTTTGGAAAGAGGGTAGTTAGACTCTCGACTCACCTTGGTGATACCCTCGAAGTCTCGTGTAACCTTTTGGGTTCTGTCATGGTTAGTTACCTAGAATCTCGGGATGTAGTTGTTGGTAATCCGTTTGAATAGAATTCGCCGCTAAGGCGAATGGTTCGTTTTGCTTATGCATGAGTCATGGGAATCACCCTAGTAAGTACTCTTGGCAACATGGATTGGCATCGGCAAACGAGATCCAGAACTCCCTAGTGAATTTTGGAGAGCTTGCATAAGTAAGTGGATACGTTTGAGCCAAGTATACTAGGGAAAGGATAAGTGAAAGTGGAATAAGAGGCGACAATGAAATGAGTTCTAACTCATATCTTGGAAATAGGAATCAAGGAGCTACGAAATCATGGAGTTAAAAAGATGGTCAAGGCACCGAGGAATTAAGCTCAAGGAAACGCGACTTAGAAGATGTAAGGCTAGACACGCGCATCGTACCTCTTTTTAAAGAGTGTATCCTTGATCCCTGGTTTTTCCTGTAGAGCTTGCTCGCATGTTATCTTTTGGTGAATATCCTCTCGGTCCTGTTTCTGTTGCAAACCCCGTAGGGAGTTTACCTTGTTTATCTCCTCGATCCTATCGTGAGAACCTTAGGTAGAAACCTATGGATGTAAACATGTATTTGAAACATGTTATGATTGATATGGTTGCAAATGGTTGCAAGTGGTTGCTCGTGGATGCGCGAATACACATTAGACACTAGATTGACGCGGTCACGTTTCATGTTGCATATGCACGAGTATTTATACTTGTTTATGGATGAAATCGAATGTGTTGTCATGTGGATGTTGCATGTGGATGAATGGTTGTGCACACATATAGTGTTTATATGACTAGGACTATTTGCATACATGTTGGACTCATGGCACTAAACATATTTTGCATTAGAATGATCATTCAGGCCTGATCATTAGCATTAGCTAAGGAGCATGTACACACATGTTTTGCATATGTTCATATGGCATTAGAAATCGTCTAAGGACAATGGTTGCATGTGGATGATGTTTTGAGTAGATGGATGATGGATGGTAGGATATGTTCTTCCTAACTTGGAGATTTCGGGGACGAAATCCTTAAAGGAGGGGAGAATGTAACAACCCGAATTTTAAACAACGTGTTAAGACAAGAATCAAGGCAGAATTAAATTATAAAATCTGAATCAGGATAAACGGGTTGCGCCATTGCGTTCGTCTCGGAAAAATACGCGAAAGGGTCCGAAATTTCGTAAATCGGAGTTCGTATGACCCAGTTAAGGCCCAACGAAGTTTCACGAAAATTCAAATCCGAAAACAGATTTGAATTCAGCCAAAGAAGAAAAGGCGGGAAAATTCCCGCCAAACACACAGGGTGTCGACCCCTGGGTCGACCCCCCCTCCAGGTGGTTGGCATGGGTGTCAACCCTAGGGTCGACCCCTCCCCAGGGGGTCGACATGGGTGTCGACCCCTCCCCAGGAGGTCAACATAGGTGTCGACCCATGGGTCGACCCCCCCCCCCCTGTAGAACCCCGACCTGGTGCACCTGCTTGTCATGTTGGCTCGGTTTTGGAGGCTTGTGACGATTTTTGAGGGTTCAGATCTATCCTAGGGTTAATCTAACGGCCTAAACTACTCCTAATCTCTATGAAAAGACCCCTAAGCCTACCCTAAACCCTCACAAATCACTCATGCCACGAAGTGCTGCCCAAATGCCAAGTGATCATGGCCTCGATCTCCAACTCCAAAGGATTATGCATTCAAATCGGGTTCAAATCGAAAGGTGCAAGCTTGCTACACCAAATCGAGGCTCGATCAACGTTGTTATGCGAGTTTCATGACGATTCTTCAACAAAAGAGCCACCTTTCTTCGTCAAGACGATACATGTTCCTAGCCCTCTTGCCATGCTATGTAAGTTCTAGCTACTTCGAGATGTTAACGGTAGTTTAATGATAACATGGGATAAAATGCGATGTAACATGAGTATGTTAACCTATGTAAACCTAGTTTGCCTCTTTATCATGAACATATGACTTTGGGTTATGTTTTAGCGACTAAACCATGCTATTCATGTTGCATTGGACTTAGTTTGCAATGCAAGATTGGACCTTTACTTGTAGTATGATAGCATGAACACTTAGAGCCACTTTGACTTGTGAAATAGTTGCATAAATTGGACTTTGGGGCTTATGCATGTAAATGATACCAACCCCCTTATGATATCATGTTTATGTAAGGTCAAATCCCGTTATGACAACATGCAAGTTTGTGGCCAAATCCTTTATGACATTATGCGTGCTTGTGGCCAATCCCCTTTTATGTTATGTATGCTTATGGCCAATCCCTATATGACACTATCGTTCATGTTTTAAGGCCAAACCCCCCTTATGATACCACGCATGTTTGGAGCCAATCCCTTTTGTGGCATCGTGCATGTTTTGGGGTCTATATGTAGCCATAGTATACCTACTATGTGGACTCGCTTTTACTCAAGTGAAAACACGATTTGGGGTAGGATAGACAAACATGAGAACGACGCGAAAAACTTGACTTGAGGTTACATGTGAACATGACATGTAAGTTGAACCAAAATGGGGACATGACACGTAGGGTAAACATGGGACTTGAAACTAGACACGTATGGGTTGTAAGTGTAATATAACACTAGACCAAACATGAAAGTGGCCAACTCGAGGTTGGGTTGAGTTTGTAGCATAAATCTACCCGGACCCGCCCGGCTTAGCTAGTGGCTACAAACAATAGGATCCAATGTGAGAAGTTGGTCATGTCGCGCTTAAGACCCGAGGTTAGACTAAGTTGTGGTGTAAAACTACCCGGACCCGCCCGGCTTAACTAGTAACCACAACAAGGTCTAATGTGAGAGGTTGAGAGTGCATTAATTAAATTAATGCCACAAGATAAGGTTAAGTAAATTTGACTAATGACACTTAACCGATATGACACGAATGGGTAGGTTAAGTGGGACCGGGCTTGACTTCTTAATGACGCTTAACCATACAAGACAATTAGGGGATGGGGTTAAGTAGTTCACGCTTAACTAATCCGACTTGGTAATTAGATGGGGTTAAGTAACTTAGACTTAACTAATCTAAACACGGTAATTAGATGGGGTTAAGTAACCTACACTTAACTAATCTAAACATGGTAATTAGATGGGGTTAAGTAACCTACACTTAACTAATCTAAACACGGTAATTAGATGGGGTTAAGTAACCTACACTCAACTAATCTAAACACAGTAATTCGGTGGGGTTAAGTTAAACCCTTAACCAATCTAAACTTGGTAATTCAATGAGGTTAAGTAACTTATAATTAACCAATTATACATGATGATTTGATGAGGGTAAGTAACCTATACTTAACCAATCTAACATGCGGACTTGATAGGGTTAAGTCGTGAGACCTTTGAAATATACTTAACCATTATAATACGATTAGTGGATGGGGTTAAGTTAACCTATACTTAACCAATCCGACTCGATAATCCGATGAGGTTAAGATAATCTGTGCTCAACCAATCTAACACGATAACCTGATAGGGTTAAGATAAACAAGTACTTAACCAAATTGACTTGATGATTGAATAGGGTTAAGTCATGAGCTCCTTGGTATACTTAACCAACTTGTAGGGCTAGGTCTTGGTCTTGAATACTTAGCCAATCTTGACATGATTCATAGGCGGGCTAAGCCATGAACTTGAATAACAACACTTAACCCAATAGGCAAAACCCTAGTAGAGGAACTAGGTAGAAAATCATAGTTAATCAAGGGTAACGGGGAAATGAAGCTAAGTGGTAAACCTTAGTTAAGTGTAACTAAGTAATAATTCTTAGCCAAGGACATGGGACTAGTTCATGAATAGACGAGTAACCCGGTACGGTAGGTCATCGCTTAAACCACAAGGAGGAGCAAATTATCTGACTTAAATAAAGGCTCCAACGAACAGGGTAACGAAGCGGTAGCTTCGGGGGACGTGAGGGGACTCTTGGTATCCCTTTGTAAGGTGGCAGATGGTCCATGAAACCTGGCCTCACAGGGGTTAAGGTCTGCGGTAGAAGAGCCAAGGGTATGCCTTGGTTGCTATGCGAGCGACCTAAAGACTGGGGTGGATTAGCGTGGAGTCGACGATACTTGTTCTTGCCCTGGATAGCACGTCGTCGACTACCTACCATCTTTAGTCAATCGTGTACGAACGGAAAGGCAGAGAACCACCAATAGACCATGTTCTTGCTATCAAGTCATGGGTGAGGTTGGCCCATAGGAAAGTGGGGCTATAGTGGGGCCGGGATGTGGTTCTCATACATGATTTTTCTTGGATTGCCTTTCAGTAGTTGAGGGAGGGGTCACGTGGGACCATAGCCACGGGTACAAAAACAGACCTTGATATCTGCATCAGCAGACGACTTAAAGCTCCCGACCGAGTTCCGTATTTCTTGATTTACCCTGGCACGGAACTCGGATGGCACATTGAGGAACATGTGCGTCTAGACATGGAAAACGATTCACGATACATACGCGGGATAAAGGGCGCGGTTGACGGGTGGCATAATCCCTAGTGGTCCTAGGTGGCTTGAACCCAAATCGAGACACGGAAACGTTCATTAGGTAGCATAATCCCTAGTGGTCCTAGGTGGCATAAATCCTAAGTGAACGCGCGATAGTTCATGGTAAGGAAACATAACTAGATCAAGGATGGCAGTCCAAAATAACTTCAAGGATAAGATGGTACTACGTCGAGGTGGTATAGATTTACATGGGAAAGCCCGTACGGTCTACGGCAAAGGACTGAACTTATACATGGGAAGAAACATATGAGTTGGGAAACCTACATATGCTATATATTAGGTTGACATGGACCATTACATGATACTGGGCAAAGGACATCCATAGTTAACACATGACGCTGGTTGGGATACTAGTACGAGAGGTGCAGAGCAAATATACATGATAAATACCTTGGGATGTTATACATGATAGATACCTTGGAATAGTATACTTGATAGAAACCTGACGCCGTGATACCTTGATTTATGTTGACACCGTAGTTTATCATGATACCTTAGTTTATCTTGCTATAGTAGTTCATCCAGTTATCTTGGTTTAGCTTATCTATCTTGTCGGCATCCTTATGTTTACTTCCAGTTTATGCATGTCATGTTACCTTTACCTGTTTTTATACTGGAAGTAGATAGGACTTACCAGTCTTTATGACTGACCCCGTTTTCTTTCGCCTCTTGTCTTCTGTTCCCCCCCCCCCCCCCCAGGTTTTCAGGGAGGAAATGATGTGGTTTAGTTCGGACCTCATATGCTAGAAGGTCATCATGTATAGCGTGGTCTTCTCTTGGCTATGGCTGCTTCACCGCTTTAATTTGGGGAATAATTTTATGAAAAGGTTTTATGCTTCTTTACTATTGCAAGACAGGTTTTTGATGTATTCTGATGTAAAAGGCTTTAGACCTTATTTTATAAGGTAATGAAATTTGTTTTACTTCCGCTGTTTTATATATGTCCTGTCTTGTAATATTTCTGTGCATGCTTACCTCGATAATGCTTCACCAAACCTAGTGCATTCCCTTTGTGAGTGACCCTAGCGGAGGTGGGGTGTTACAAGCGGCGGTCTAGGGTTGCGCGGTTTTGTTGTTTTTTCTTTTTTTTAACAGTCAGGTTCGAAGTCTGAATTGGGGGACGGGGTTTGACTAGGTATGGAGGATTTGACCAAGGTTGGAAGAAAATAGATTTATATATATTTTATAATTACTCTAATTCGTAAAATACTTGTTTATACATATGAACTTCAAATCGAATCCAACGACCGTCGTCCTTAACTAACTACCCCCATTCCGAACACAATGGGATATATTTCGTAACCCAATTCAGCTGTTACAATTAGTTTTCGTTAAATTTAAAATATAACTCCATATATATTACATTTGAACATACATTTTAATTTACTGGGACCACTTACTGACTCTAAAAATTCCAGAAAAATAAATCTGGCTATGTTCTGACGATACGGTCCTAACAAAACTATTTTCGTCAAATATGGTGACCGTTTGAAAAATCGCCATTTTCTGTCGATCCAAATTGACTAAAACTGTCAAAACACGTTTTGTTTTGCCATGCTCGCATATTGATTACAAAAATTATGAAAATTGGAATCTCTCAATAATTTGACATTCCGGATCCATTAAAAGTGGTCTCGTCGAAAACGGAGGTTGTTTGCAAAATCGCCATTTTTAAGGGCTATATTTCCATAACGACTATTCTGATTTTTAATTGGACATAACTTTTTATTCCCACTATGAAGTTTTGATTTTTTTGATTCATTGGAAAGATATTTTCAAATAGATTCAAATATTTTTGGTTTCACCAAAATTCGGTTTAATTTGAATCCTGTACATTCATTTGAAATTTGAAATCAAATTTTCAAACTACCGCGCCATTTCAAATTTCTTTTTATAATTAAACTAAATATTTATATTCTAACTTCAATTTAAATAAATATACATTCTAATTCTGTTCAAAATAAATTTCTAGTCATTATTATTTAAAATAAATCATTTTGAATATTCAAAATTCATTTAAATTGACAAAATAAAAAATTTAAATTGGTTCTGATTTTCTGGGTTGTTACAGCTCCATACCATGACACAGCTCCTAGTTAAAAAGAAACACATGCACTCCTTGCAGTCACTATCTCGTTTTTGTCTCATACCGGGTGTGAGGCTCGCGAATTAATGCTATACACAAAGCTATGCTAATTCAAGTCGTGCTTTGATCATCATCCTCACGACTCTGCTTTTCAACAAAAGCCTTGATCATTTGCATATTAGCATGCCACACTGACAATTCACGCCATGCAACTGATGTCTATCAATATATAACCTCTAAACTCGTACATCTCAGAGAAGGGTGCTAAGCAAGAGAATAAATTCTCCGCCACCAAACAGATATATATTTAATAGAAATCAATCAACAAAGAATGAAATCCAATATCGGACACACATCCATTTACAAGTCCGTTCTGGGTTTGAACAAAGCCGGAGGCACCTTATTCCTCGTCCCATATGTCAATACAGGAGAGAGGTCCTCGCATATCTGGTCGATCTCCAAGTACATCTGGACGATCACCACTTATTACCATGTCTTGGGTGTACAGCCCAGTCAAGACATCAGTAACCATCCATACGATGTGAAGATCTTCGGTCTTCAACCATCTTCTTCATCGTCGACTTTTAGTCGTTGTATTAGTTAATCAGAATGGAATAAAACCCTGTCTTTCTGAATAATTCGCGTATCTTATAATCAAGTGCTACGAAAACACATCATACGCCTCATTCCAATTTAGAATATTATTTTATCCAAATATTCTTACAATTTAAACCAAATTAAGGTTTATCAAACTAGTCGGGATTATCGAGCCTTATCGAAGTAATCATTTATTTTATTTTTTCCAATCCCAACCTATTCATACCATGGAGCAAAACTGGTAGTTGTCTAACACCCACTGTGTTATTGGTAAAATTAATTACCATTTCTCGTTTCAGCTCTAATTAAAGATTTAACTATCGTATGGAGTAAAACTGGTGGTACTCCATTCTCGATCAATTCATGAATTTGATAAATTTAATTATCTCATTCTCATTTCAATTTAATTAAAGATTCATTAAAACTCCACCTTGGTTTTAATATCAAAAATTATTACTTTATAATTATTCCACTTTTAGAAATTAATCTTGTCTTTAACTAGGTTAAAGAACCAATGTTATTAAAAACACAATTCACAATAAACCCAATTCATCTCCAATCAAAATGAAATCTACACAGAAATCATTACAGTGTATAATCGATATCAATTCCCGTATCAGACTAATAATATAAATGGAATGCAGTAAGGCCTTTTAAATTCCATATACAGTAATGGTCTTCATTCACCGAAGCACATCTCAATTATAACCAAATCGAGTTCCATTCTTTTCCAATTTAATATATTAAATTGAAAAACTTTACTTTGGAAATTTTCCATTAAATCTTAATAAAAAGATTTATAAATTCCAAATCATCTCTTCACTATTAATTGAGTTAAAAACAAGTGTTATTTAAAACATCATTCACGATAAACCCAAAAATCCAATTTCAAATCAATCCAATTAAGTATTAATTAATTGGTAAACTTCATTAATCTTAATTAAAAGATTTATTCTTTTCTCAACTGGGTTTAAGAACAGTGTTATTGAAGACACCATTCACGACAAGCCCAAAATCCAATTTGATATTAAATACAAGGCTCAGAATAGAAATTATATCGGCTTATATTCAACATCGAATTCTGAAACTAACGAATATCGTATTAGGAATAACGATATCTGTACCTTCCAAATTCCTCAACGATATCTGTGTAATCACGGAATCCAATAACGAAATATTCCTAAGATTATTTCCATTCCAAATCCATTCCAATTTATTCGTTGGAAAATTTTGGTTATTTTAAAACCCTTTACAAATCCAATTTATTATTTAAAAACATTAGATTATTATTCTAGTTCATTTAGATATAAATATCTTTTATCTTTTCAAAACTTGAAATTTTTCATCCAAAATCTTTCCAAATCATTTATTATGAGTTTTCACAATTTTTCCATATTTTTAATAATTTTATTAAGGCCCTTTTTCCAATATCGGCCACCAAATTACATCCATAGCGACCTTTACTGAAATTGATTTGGACATAATTTGAAATTCAACTATTCAAATTTAAATCTCTTATATTAGTTGGAAAGATTTTTTTGATACGAACACAACGGTTTTGGTTTTAGGAGAATCCGACGGTCGGACCTCCCGTTACATCAATTTGAGGTAATGGTCGAAATTCGCGAATGGTCGCTGCGCGACGCATTCTATTCAGGCCAATTAAATGTATATAATATATATCGTCGATTTCCATTCAAAACATATTTTATAAATCGTTTATAAATTCATTTTAAAACGATTTCAACTTCCATTTCAATTTTAGATTAAAATTGAATATTCGATATCATTATAATATTAAAATGATAATATTTTCAAAATATCTGGTTTTGAAATTAATTCTTTTCGATATTCGTTATAGAATGAATAAAATCGACAGAAAATTCCATTCGAGTTAAAATAATATTTCTATACTTTACCCGGCTTCATATTTATATATATTTTCGTGTCCATCCTAAATCGGACAACAAAATCATATTTTGTTCCTTTACTGAATATTATTTTAAAATATTCGTTGTTTTAAAATATTTGTTATTTTCTGAATCGAAATGCGACTCAATTAATTACCATGTAATTTCAATTATATGGATTTCATACATCATATGTATTCAACAATGATGATACATAATCATTCAACTTTCAAACATCATCCAGAGTGCAATTTAGGACTGTATAAGCATTAAAATAAATAAATAACGCAAATCACAGCCTGTCAACCCATTAATTGACATACAAATAAATATTGGAATTAGTGTATGTCAAATATCATCCCAATACCCGTGTGGGGTTTTCAAACAACAACACGTCAATTTAAGTAAATCATTGGTTAATAAATTTAACCAATTCTAATTCGGTTTGAATTATTTTTCTAATTACCCAATTTTACTTTTAAATTATAAATAAATATTTATAATTTAATTTCACTACCACATTAATACTAACATTATTTTTAATATTTTAATCTTCACAATCACCACACAAATCACTAAATTGTCCATAAAAATAAATACTCAACAACCCAATGCCATTTACAGCACCATAAGTGGCCATTCGTGGAGTATGAAATCCGAGTGTCGGTAATATCCATACCCGCTTCCAATTTATGTGATTTATGCGAATTCTAGTGTTGAACTCCATACAATAGATAAAAATCTTTACTGGCAATTTCTATATATTTACAGTTATAAAATATATTTAATAACTGTACAAAATTTTAGCGAGAGAATTGTCACATTGGGTTCCACTCCATCAGTCTTTATTTCTGAATAATCATTTTGACAAAATTAAACAGCCGTTTAATTTTGTTAAAAATCCTTATTGCCTCTGGTTTAGTTCTAGTCAATTCCATTTGTAGAGTTCACTTCCACGATCGCAGCGCAACTGAAATTGTCGGATTTGGACCTCATATGAAGAAGATATGGCAATATTTGCATTAATTACAAAATTAATTAATTAAAATTAAATCCCTTAGTTATCTCTTTTATAACATTTAAATTCGTTACCTTCCTCTATCCCTTTCATGGAACCGATTTCATGAAACCGCTCCGTCCTAGGGCATCATCGCGCCGCCACGTCGACCTGTTGGAGCCAGATCGGAGCCTCCAACGTGAAGTGGCTCGTCGCCAACCCCCTATGCCAGAAAGCCTAGTCCACTCGAATTCCTCCCTAGCCCAGAAATTGGGTGCGAACGGTGGAGCTTTGAGCTCGAAAATCGAGCCCCATACTTCACGATAATTGATCAAACCTATATGATTTTGAAGCTCTCACTTTTCTCTTGAATTTTCGCGTTGGAAATTTTGAAAATCATTGAAAGAATTTGGAGAAAAATTGGGAGGAAGATTGGAGCATTTCATCCGTTCAGGCGATGAAATGGCGGCTCTGAAGAAAATGAATTCGGGTTTCTCTTTTTTTATTTATATATAAATTTTTAATATTATTTAATTCACAAAAAAGGAGATTTTGCATTCGAACTCCAAATCAAACCCAACGACTGTCGTTCCTAGCTAAATACCCTCATTCCGGACACAATGGGATATGTTTCATAAGCCAATTCAACTGTTTTGATTAGTTTTCATTAAAATTAAAATATAAATTAATTTAATGGTCAATGTTGAATTTGAATGTACATTTGAATTTACTGAGGCCACATACTAACTTTAGAAATTATAGAAAAATAAATCTAGCTATATTTTGATGATACAGTCCAAACAAAACTAATTTCGTCGAATTTGGAGACCGTTTGAAAAATGGCCCTTTTCCCAGTCGATTAAATTTACAATTAAAACTGAACATGCATTTAAATTCACCACGCTCACATATTAACTCCAAAAATTATGAAATTTGAAACCTAACAATAATTTGACATTCCGGTCCAACAAAATTGGTTTTTTCGAAAACAGAGGTCGTTTGCAAAATGGCTATTTTTAAGGGATAAATTCTATAGCGACTATTTTAAATTTTAAACTGGATATAACTCTCAATTCATATTATGAAATCTGAATTTTTCATGCTCATTAGAAAGATATAAGTAAACAGATTCAAATGATTCTTGTTTTGCTGAAATTCGATTTATATTGAATTCTGTACATTCATTTGAAATTGAAAATCGAATTTTCAAACTAGCACGCCATTTCCAATTAGTTTTATAATAAATATAAATCAATACCTTCTAACTTCGATTTAAATAAATTTTTAGTTGTTATTATTTAAAATAAATCATTTTAAATATTCAAAACCCATTAAAATAGCTAAAATAAAAATTTTAAATTGGTTCAGAAATTCTGGGTTGTTGCATTACACTACATTTATATTAAGCTATTTGATTATTTTACTTCATTTAAAGAACAAATTCTTAGTTCTTTTCTTACTTTAGCAATGTTGCTTCATTTAATGGTTTAGTTAATATATCTGCAATTTGATTTTATGTGTTCATAAATTCTACTAATTTTTTTCTTTATTTACTTTGTCTGTTAGTAAATGATGTCTCACATCAATATGTTTTGTTCTGCCATGATGTGTAGGATTTTTAGATAGGTTAATAGCCCTCGTATTATCATAGTAAATTGGTGATTTGGTAATTTTTAAACCAAAATCTCTTAGAGTTTGTTGCATATATATTACTTGAGAACAAGCTAAAGCAGCATATATATATATATATATATATTCTGCTTCAGTTATTGACAAAGAGACAGTATTTTGCACCATGAAACCATGGAACGACCAAAAAAGTGATAAGTTTTACTTGTACTCTCTCGGTCTAATTTACAACCGGCTTAGTTAGCATTGGGATACGAAATTAAATCGAATGAATCATTCTTTGGATAGAATAATCCAAAATCTAATGTATGTTTAACATACCTTAAAATACGTTTTATGGATTTCAAATAAGTTTCCTTAGGTTGTGATTGATATCTAGCGCAAAGATAAACGCTATGCATTATGTCTGATCTACTCACAGTTAGATATAGTAGAGATCCTATCATTCCTCTGTAAAGTTTTTGAACTGCATCTTTCGAAGAGTCATCTTTAGTTAAGGCTCCATTAGTTTCCATAGGAGTGGGTTTACCTTTAGTACTAGCCCATTAAATTTATTAACTAAATCCCTAGCATATTTTTCTTGATTAATAAATATTCCATTTTCTAATTGTCTAATTTGTAACCCTAAAAAGAAAGTTAGTTCACCCATGTGACTCATTTCAAATTCTTTTGTCATTATTTCAGAAAATTCTTGGTTCATTTTATTATTTGTAGATCCAAAAATTATATCATCTACATAGCTTTGTAATAAATGAATATTTTTCCATTTCATTTCATAAATAGTATATTATCTACCTTACCAATTTCAAAATTTGATTGTAATTAATAGGTTCTTAAAGGGTCATACCAGGCTGTAGGAGCTTGTTTTAAACCGTATAAGGCTTTCCTTAATTTATAAAAATTATTAGGAAATTTTTCATCTTCAAATAACGTGGGTTGTTCTACATAAACATCTTCTTTGACGAATCCATTTTGAAAGGCACTTTTTACACCCATTTGAAATTATTATGATTAGCGAAAGCAAGTAGAATTCTAATAACTTCTAATCTTGTTACAAGGACAAAGGGTTTGTCATAATCTATTCCTTCTTCCTAACAGTATCTTTGAGCAACTATTATTTCTAACGACCATACCAAGTTAATTCATTTTATTTTTATATACCCATTTAGTTCCTATTATAGTTTTATCCTCTGGTCTAGGAACAAGTTCCCATACATCATTTATGGTAGCAAGTATCCATGATTCATCAATAGATACTTCCTTTGGATTTTTAGGTTTAATAGTTGATATAAAATCTATGTTACTCATATTATTTAATTGATTTCTAGTTCTAGCTACAGATTCAATGTATCATAGAATATTTTCTATAGGGCGATCTCTTAAATGTCTAATTCTTTTATTATATTGATTAATTTCATTATATAATTCATTTGATTCATCATTATTATCAAATTCATCTTCATTTTGGCTTAAATCTTTATAATTTTCAACAAAAGATACATTTATTGTTTCTTCAATAGTATTAGTTCTTAAATTAAAAACTCTATAAGTTTTACTTCTATTTGAATAACCAATAAATATTCGTTTATCTGATTTAGGATCAAATATATCTAAGTTATCTTTAGTACTTAAAATAAAGCATTTACTCCCAAAAATTATTAAATAAGGTACCTTTGGTTTCTTTTTATACAAAAGTTCATATGGAGTTTTGTTACTTAATTGTCTAATTAAAATTCTGCTTAAAATATAACAAGCGATAACAACTGCTTCAGCTTAAAAACTCTTTGATAAGTTACTATCAGATAACATAGTTCTCGCACACTCTTGTATCGTCCTATTTTTACGCTCAACTACTCTATTTTGTTGAGGAGTTCTTGGAAAAGAAAATTGATGAGTTATTCCCTTTTTATTGCAGAATTTCTCAAAATTTTCATTTTCAAATTCTCCACTGTGATCATTACATATAGTTTTAATTTTCAAAGATAATAGATTTTGAATTCTTTTAGCAAATGTTTTAAATAATTCAAAAGCATCACTTTCAGAGACAATGTCCAAGTAAATCAGAAAAATCATCGATAATTACAAAAGCATATCTACTATGATTTATTGATTGTGTTTGAGATGGACCAAATAAATCCATATGAAGCAATTCTAACGGATTTGAAGTAGTAGTCTCATCTTTAGACTTAAAAGAACTTTTTCTTAATTTTCCTAAATGACATGCGTCACATAAGTTGTCTAAATTGAAATTCATTTTGGAAAATTCTCTAACTAAATCTAATTTACAAATTTTAGATAAATGTTTGAAATTCAAGTAGCCAAATCTTTTATGCTAAATCCAAGTGTCACTTGTGTTAGACAAAAGACACAAATTATCATTTGAAATTATCATACTTAAGATGTAAATATTTTTCTTTATAGTTCCTTCGAAAATTATGTTTTAATTATTATCTTTAATAAAGCACTTATCCTTTTCAAATTTAATTTTATAGCCTTTATCGCATAGTTGACTTATACTAAGCAAGTTGTGTTTAAATTCTTAACTAATAAAACATCAGAAATAGTAGGAGTTTTAGAGTTACCGACATTGCTGATGCCATTCACATATCCCTTCGAGTTACCACCAAAATTATTCATTCCTCCATCTTCACAGAAAATATTATTCAAAAAGTTTGAATTTCCCATCATATGCCTCAAAAAGCCACTATATGGTATCCACTTATTGTAACGACCCGACAGTCAATTCAAAATATGGTTTTAAGTACATATAAAGGGATTTTTGAAATGTTTAAATATAAAATCAAGACCTAAAAGTTATTAAAAATAAATTCTAAATTTATTTTATGGTATATAATAGTTAAAATAAGGTTTTTGGACTTTTAAAACGAATTAAAAGAATATTTTGATTATTATCTTCAATAAAGATTCGTACATAGTGAGAAACGTAAATGACGACATAAGGGTAAACTCCATCTCTTCTTTTCTCTTTACGGATCCTTATCTCTTCAAAACTCATCTTATCTCATCTCCGTCACCACAAATTCACGACTCCTCGCACCTTTGTTTTCATTATGCATGATTCCTCTGCAGTAGACCCATTAATCGTTTCCAGATCTAAGCTTAGCCACAAAATCGATCTGAGATCCCGTCGTCCCCTTTTCAATAGCCTCATCTCCTCAACTCTTCTCAATTAGAACTGCCTCTGTAAACTCCACCTCTCCACGTGTTGTAACCATTTCAGGCAACTACTTACTTATGCAAGTTATTCAGCTGATGATTATGGCATATTGAAGGAGTACAGACTCTAAAGTGGAGTCTCCACTAAATAGCAATTACTTCTAGCTGAAATGATTTCGTGTAACACCCCGTGTATTTTATAACTGTGAAATTCATAAATTAAACTATAACTAATTTTAAATCAGAGAATTAAGGGAAACGGGATACGCCATTGCATTCGTCTCGGAATTCTGCTTGAGATAGAATCTGAGTTTGCGTAAAACGGATATCGTATGAAGAAGATATGGACGAACGAAGTTGGGCGAAAAACCAGAAAACGGGTCAGAATGCACTGGCGCACTTGGGAAGTGCGCCAGAACAAAAATGAACTGGCGCACTTGGGAAGTGCGCCAGTACATTTTTGACCTGGCGCACCTGCCAAGTGCGCCCAGGTCAAAAATGACCTGCTGGTCAGGTCTGGTCGAGTCCTGGCTGGCCAGGTCTGTGTTTGGTCGATTTTCTGAGCCTTGCCTTGTCACTAGGGCTAGGTGTCAGCTCCTGGTTGGTCTCTCCTTTAAACGAACGGCTATTATTGAACCAAGCTTCATCGACAGTCTAAATCAACTCACAAACTCTATAAAAAGGACATAAGACTAACCCTAATTCACATAAACTAAAATGGAGATGAGACCGTCATGCTGCTGAGGAGAGACTGAGGATAGCCGTCAGAAATAGAGAGACAACTAGGAGATAATTCAAAGCTTAAAGCAACGTTAATCAAATCAAAGCAACGCCTACAACAAAGGATAGCATCTCCAAATTCAGAATTCAGATTCCTGAATTGAAGATTCGTCATACGCTGTAAGTAGAGTGCTATTCCGATGTGAATTAAATAATTGTGTTGATTTGTGTAATGTAAGAAATGGAATTGTGGCGATAATAATCTATATTTGTATGTTGCTTTGATGCAAAACGATTTGGGAATATTATGGTATACGGTTGGATATTTGCAAGTACGCGATTTGCGTTGGAAACGAAATGGAATTGTGGCGATAATGACTTATATTTGTATGTTATTTTGATTCTAAACGATTTGGCAATGCTATGGTTTGATTCATACAAGTATGTGGCTTATGTTGACAGCCACATGTTGTGGAATTTTTATTGGGACTAATGCAAGCATATGATTCATATTGAAAACTACATGTTTGTGGTAGTTATTTACAAACCCATTTGGTAAATGCAAGTATAAGATTCATGTTGAAACAACAACTATATGTTGTAATAGTTTATTTTGAAATTCATGCAAGTCTATGATCTATTGTTATGACAACATGATGTAAAATTCTATGGTCATCTTTAGTGTAATTTGATTCACCTAAGTATTATGATTCATATGAAGGTTATGTTGAAATTTGCATCATAGTTCAAGTATAAAAATCATGATTTTGTGATAGTGACAAAAGCAAGCGTCGTTGTAAGCTTGTATTAATTTTATGAACATGACCAAGCTATGTTTGTTATTGTGCCTAGTTAAAAACATGTTTTCTAAGCTTATGTTGTTATCTTAATCATATGATAATATATTTGGCACATAAGTTACATTAGAAATTACACTAGAATTGCATCCCCTTACAAGTTACATAGATAGGACAAAAACCATGATTATATGAATAATAGGATTCATAATCAATTATGTTTATGCCATGACTATATAAGGACTCATGTTCAATTATGATTATGCCATAATTATATGATTAGAGTGGTTCATGTTTAAGTACTATTTATGCCATGACTACATGTTTCATTTACACCATGATTATGTGAATAGAATGATTCATGTTTAAGTATTGCTTATATTATATGTTGTTACAATTGCAAGTTCACATATGCCTATCTTATGTTAATTAGATCGTTATGTTGCAAGTTCATGCGTTCACACTCCCCTTTTTATCTCACCTTATAAACACCATGTTATAGCCTCCCCTTTTCATATGGCTAAATTGGGTTTAAGTATTAAACCCAACACACCTTGCATTGGAACGAACGAATAAAACGGGGGTAATGACGTTTGGGCTAAATATAGAACATATGTGTTGGCATGTTTGACGCACGCCAATAACTTTGAAAAACAATTAAGTGGCATAAATAAATCTTAACCAATAAAGATGAATTTGAATAATGGGCCGCAAATATTTACATATAAAAAGAAAAGAGACAAAATATGTAAATGTAGAAAATACGATGTGTTTAACCCGAGGTTGGATTGAGTTGTGATGTAAACCTGCCCGGAACCGCCCGGCTGTCCAGTAGTCACAACAATACCTATCCAATGTGGGTGGTTAAACACGGAGCCGAATAAGGACCCGAGGTTAGACTGAGTTGTGGCGTAAGACTGCCCGGACCCAACCGGCAACAGGCAGCCACAACAATACCTGTCTAATGTGAGAGGTCAAGGCTTTAATAAGACAATTAAGGCTGAGTCAGGATTGATAGGATTAAGTAAATTATATTAATACTTAATCAGAATGGAACATGCTAAACTAAACAGACTGATTTGGGGGTTAGGTTTATAAAACACTTAACCAACTTAGCATGTTGGCTAGAAATAGAAAACCTAGTAGCGGGGGACCCTTTTCAACAGTAACCCTATAAGGTATCATGATACCCTGAAACTAGGCAGGGTGGGGCACGATTACTGGGCTGACTGTAAGAGGTCAAATCGACGGCGGTGGTGCAGCAGTGTAGGTTCTAACGGGGCGCGGGCGTGCACACACTCCGGCACAGAAAAATAAGGCACTGGGCACCAGTAGCATACCTGTGCATTCTAGGATTGTGTCGGGCCGCCACCATGGGACTTGATATACCCCATGGTGGGACCAGCATAGGTAACTACAACATCGGGGGCCGTAAGACACATGTAACTATGCGAGTAGGAGCCGATCATCATAAAATGGATCACTTCACCCTGATTATGGGGTGCCCATTGGGAACTAGTTTATATGGGTACAGAGATTAATATGGGGTACGATAGTATATTCGACCCTAGACAACTTAACTTAGTTTATGGTGCTTTCCCATTTCTAGTTTATACTTATCATACCCAGTTCTTTATTCATAGACTGAATAGTCCTAGACTTACTCAGGCTTTATGTCTGACTCTACTTTTATTTCGTCTTCTTTTCTTCTGTTCCCCCCCCCCCCCCCCAGGTCCACAGGGAGGGAATACCGCAGCTTGACCAGCCTTCATATCCAGCTTGAAGAGAAAGAATGTATTGCTTGGATCTTTTCGTTTTGGACTATGGCTTTGGACAACAACTATGGGACTTTTGCAGTTTATTTATGTTTTCTTTATGCTTCTTTAAATGATGTAATCAAGACAGTTATGAAGATGTTATGTTTTTTTTTGAAGTATTGTAAGACAATTATGGTATGGTTGGTGTAACACGTATTTTAATGAAATAAAAGTTGTTGTTTTCCGCTGTTCTTAAATATGTGTTCTTATATCTGTCTTGTATATCTGTGACTTATACTTATAAACCTCCACCAAAATTAGGGCATTCCCTTAGAGAGTGACCCTAACGGAGGTGGGGTGTTTCATTTCGCATTTCAACTTTGGTCCGTAATGGGTCATTTTGGGTACTGGGTATTCAATGTTTGCGATTTAGTTCGTCTTGTTGGATATGCAGTTTTACAGTCTTGTGCTTTGGTTGAATAATGTTTTGAGAAGGTGTTTGGTTAACTATCCTCGATGATTGAACCTCAGATCTATTTTATGCAATTTCTGGTGCTTGGCACCTTCCCTTGCAAGGTGTGTTCTATTTTATCTTTGTATTTCATGTCTGCTAGTTTAAAGTGAGTTATTGTCTGGTTTTTGTAAGCTTGGGTCGGCACCAATGATCAACGACAAACGTGAGATTCCTTGCACTGAACAAGTAGTTGTTCTTTTGGTGTTGTATCTACCTGATCGTACAAATTATGGGTTATACTTTGCTTGTCTTTCAGTTTTTTCTCTGTTGAGTAGTTTACATATCATCGACATGTATGGTGAGCATGTGATTGGTGTTCTGAAATTTTTTATGCCTCTAGTGTTATGGTGAACCAGGTGAAGCTCGATGCTCTCATGTTTGTTGTAGCTAGCAGAGTGCTTTCCAATGTTACATTTCTCTCTCTATGCTCTTTTCCGAATGGTCGACATGTCAGTTTCACCTTAATAGTTGTGCTCGCTCTAGTATGGACTTCAAGAACGCCTAACTGGCCACATTCCGTTATAGTTACAATGCACTGTTAGTCATTGTGTGGTCAAGTCATGTAACTTTATGGATGCCTATACTTAACTTTATACAGTCTTGTATTATATCACTATGAATTCATATGTAATTCACAGTTATGTGTAATACGTTATTATTTACATTTAATGTGTGAAGAGTCAGGTCATAAGGCAATGAAATAATAGTAGTCTAGTACTTATACTAGATCCTAAGCTGTAATCTAGTTTAGATTGTGTGGACGACCCACAATAAATGTCGTTCGCGGTGGACAGTCCACCTTAAAAACCGAATCAGCTGATTGTAACCACAATCACCTGTGTTATACTGTATATTATTGGCTATAATAAAAGGTGTTTGCGGTCACCTTAAAAACCGGTTGGCTTTTCCAAAAAAAGAATTTTTTGAAAATCGATAATTCGGTATTATTTTAAAAGTTAAAAATAAGACCATTTTTCAAACAATCTCAGAATTCAACAAAATCAGGTTCATTTTAACCGCATCTAAGAAATATAGCATAGTTTCAAATTTCGTACCAATCAGAATTAGTATGTGGTCGTAGAGTAGAAACAAGGAAAAAATCATAATTAATAAGAGATTAAACATGCACATTAGCACTAATCCTAAGGCTACAAAAATTAGACAAGTCATCACCGAACACATGCCTCTCCTTCCATGTGTCACTCTTTCATGCATTAACCTTTCCTATATGTACATGAAGCCCAAGGGAGAAAACCACTTCATTTTTACTTTCTTTCCTTCTCACTTTCTCCTCCTTCCTCCATTTCCTTTCTTCATCCCCCTTCCTCACCCTAAGCCACCGGGAACTACCCCTCCCCAACTCCCTCACCGTCGGCAAACCCAACCCTACCTCCCTCTTGGCCCAGCAAGCTCCAAGTTCCAAACTTTCTCTCCTAAAATCCCATAAATTTCCTTTTTAATTTATATACTTTACCAAACTCCTACCTTCACCGTCTCCTCCCCTAGCCTCCCCCTTGTCCACGCCATCCCTCCCCCTCTGTCCACGTCAGTCATGGGTCCTACCCCTATCCGTGAGCCCTAAGACCCCAAAAACAAGACCTTTTTCCCTTAAAACTCTTAAAGATCTGATCTTTCTCTTTATAACCCAAATTAGAACCTATATAAACATATATGTTGACTATATAGAAGTACTTGGTGTAAAAAGTTGTTCATTTAGTTGCTAGCAAGGTTGCGGAGACATAAAAATCTTTCCTTTGAAGTTAAACAGAGTGGAATAGCCGTGGTGAGCACTTATAGCTCACGTTCAAATTACTATGTTTACGTATATGGTTATTGATGTTGTATACTAGAGTTGCAAGTGATTATATGCTTATGGGCTTAATGTTGTACATGGTTAAAATGTGAATTGCTAAAGTGGGTTAGTAATATATATAGTAACATAAGTGATTTGGAAGTTGAAACCCTAAGTAAAAAGGTTGGTTAAATTGGATGATAACTTGGTTGACAAGTGGAATGTACAATTGGTCGAAAACAAAATATTTCCAAGTCAATGGTTGGGTTGTTAAGTGATTAAGTAATTAACAATGAAATTTGGATAATTATAGTATCCAAAAAGACATATACTTAGTGAAAAAGATAGCTGAAACAATTACTTGAATAATAAGTACATGGAACGAATAGTAACATTTATATTGGCGCGACTTTTGTCAATATAAATACGACATGGGTAGACAATTTTATGTATTGTATGTTGGTGTGTTTTGATAAAGATTGGCTAGCAAATGATAACTAATCAATTATTAATGACAGTTAATATTTTGGTTGAAAAATAATTTGGAACAATGTTTATGACCTTGACACTTAGGCTGACAAGGCCATATTATGATGGTTGATAAAATGTTGATCGAATATTAATGACATATTGAGCCTATATAAGTTGAATAATATGGTAGTTGATTGAGTTTTATCCCGAATTGAGATTCAGTTGAATATTTTATTAATAAAATGTTAAGTGAAAAATAAAATTTTGAATTCTAAATCTGAAATGATTTGAAAAGGTAGTTTAAATAATTATGAATAGTTTTCATAAAGATTGAAAATTTATTTGAAGAATTTTTCAAGCAACTAAGGCATGTTTTATATTTGAATTTAAAAGTGAATGGTAACTTTGAAAAGTGAAGTTCAGTTTGGATATCCAGAAAGTATTTTAATTCAATTTAATTATCCAAACAATCTTATTTATTTTTATAATGAACGTCAGGAAAGTTTGGGTTTCAAAAGACAAATGTTTGAAAAATAATATTATTTTAATGATTTAAGTAATATTAGAATATTTAAATAATGGAATATTTGAAGTTGAATATTGAAAATATAGTTTTTGAAAATTATTATATATGTTTTATATAATTAAAAAACTATTTAAAAGGCAATTCGACTTGTTCTAAAAATAAGTAGAAGTTTCCTTAGAATAGAACTAATCGCGCAGCGGTAATTCACGAATTTCGGCCATTGACTTCAAGTTGATGTACTGGGAGATCTGACCGTCAGACTTTCTCGAAGCAAAAGGCAGTTGGTTCGAAATGAAAAGAGCTTTAAAATGAAAAGTTTTATAATCCAACAGTTATATTTCGAAATAAATTCAAATCAAATTTGAACAAAAACAACGCAAGTGTCATTAATGACCCGAAATTGGATTTTAAAGAAATAAGTTGTTTTTGAATTATTAAAAATAGGAATAAATTATGGTAAATACTAATAAATGATTTGAAAGAGATTTGGATTGAATATACCGTGTTTGGAAAGTTAAGAAGTTATTTTCTGAAAATGGACTGTTTTAGCAACGCTATTTACGACGGTTTTTGGAACATTTTAAAATTATAAGGTTTTGAGATAACCAATGATATCTAAATGGTTTGCAAACATATAAAAAGGATTAAAATTAAGTTTTTAAGATGTATTTTGGATTGGAAAGGTTTAAACCAAAGCTAAGTTTTCCAAATAGAATTGGAATTGAGTGGGAATCAATCTAGTTCTAATTGAGACAAATCTCTATAGATAAAAGACCTTTACTATTTAAGGAATTTAAAAGGCTTAGCCATTATTCCGCTTATAGTATTAGTTTGATATGGAAATTTGTATCGATTGTGATTTGGTATGATTTTCATGAAAATTCCATTTCAATTGAAAGTATGATTTTGGGTTTATCGTGAATGATGTTTTAAATAACATTTGTTCTTTAACCCACTTACAGAAAAGAAGATTTTCCAAGTAAAGTTGAGATGAAATCTTTATCTAACTCAAATATAAATATTTTATGAAAATGTTTCCCCAGTAAACAACAATGGGAGCAAAGGTTGAGGAATCGCTTAAAAGAAGATAAGCATGTTTTCGCGTAAAGATAAGACTGGATCTTAAATAAGATTTTTGGATAAAGGTATGATCAATGAATGATTAAGTAATATACCCTAATCAATGATCAATGAATGGGTTGGGATTAGGTAAAATGTTTTCCCGAAAAGATAAGACTGAATAATCATTAAGGATCGTTTGGAAGATTCAACCCTGGATTCAATGCAAGCAATCACCAAAGAATGATTTGAGTAAAAGAATATTCCCAAATTAGAATAAGACTCATGATATCTTGTATATCTTCATTGGTTTTAAAGATGCACTAGTTATTCGGAATGATTGGGTTTCAATCCATTATGAATAACTATACGACGTGATGAAAATGGAGATGATTGTGACTGAAGATCGGAGACCTTCACATCAGAAGGATTGCTCGTTTATGCCTCAGGTAACCACCCAATTATGAGGTTTTATTGTGACGATAATCTAACCGCACTTAACGCAATTCGAATGCAAGGGCTTTCACACCCAGGCAGGGTCGTGGAATAAAGTTCCTTCGGTTTCGTTCACAACCCAGAACGAACTCGTAAATGGATGTGTGTCTGATATTATATTTTACAACATAGCCACTTGCTTTCTATTGATGTTATATTAGTTGGTGGCAAAGAATTTATTCTCTTAGCTTAACACCCTCCTCTGAGACTTATGTACTCATATGGTTATATATTAATAGACATGGATTATATGTTGTGAATTGACAATGTGCATGCTAAATGCTGATCCGATCAAAGATTTTTGTTGAAAGAAGATCTTTGTGGCTGATGATCAAAGCATGGCTGATATAACGTAGCTTTTTGTTGAAACGTGACTTTAGAGCATCACAACCCATGAATAGCCGAAAATAGGATGATGGACCATAGAGATAGGGGCATACATTTCCTTATAGTTAAAAAGTGATGTTGTGGTATGCAGCCCTTGCAAGTTTACTTATGTGGATGATAAATCTAGGAGCCTCGGATAATGGTCGGTCATGACCGGGGAACGTTATGCTCAAGAAAGATCCAAATAAACTTGTTAATGCTGGCCAGCTCGACCGCTCTGAAGGATCATTTGTTGAGTTGATCCTAGGACATCCCGCTAGAGGTGTTCCGAAATGTTAAGTTAGATCCTTTTCTATGGTTATTGGTGGAATCCAACTTCCAATACGAGCTTTGCGTTTTCAAATGTAACCTAATAGCCAAAATAATTGGATAGGGCATTATGCGAGGTTAGACTAATGCATTTACTTTCTAAAGTGATTTCCACAACAAAACATTAATAATAATACTAAAAATATTTTGTTTTCGAGTATCAGGCATGTTTGGTTACTATAAGGTAAAACTATATCCTCTGGTATGAATTGCATTGTGTGATGGGACTTGAGTCTTATAATAGCTTCATTTTACAAAAGCATGAATTTTAAAAACTTTTTAATGATTGTATGATATGGATTATGGTTTGTTATCTAGTTCTCAAATTAGTTAATCTAAGCCTAACCCAAGTGTTTGTCGCTCGGGTCAGATATGAGTTTGTTTCAGGTTTAAGTGGGTGGATGAGGGGTTTTCAGTTGATTCAGAAAAGTCGAAGTTCTTCATCGGATGGAAGGGAGTATTCTACCAACTATACCTGGATGATTTTTGGATGGATGATGTAAAGATAGTGTTGATATCTATCTGTGGTATGTTTAACTCTGATAATGTAAATGTTTTCCACTGTAAAAATTTCCATTGTAAAGATATATATTGAATAATATATTTTGTTCTGTTCCACAGTGTTTTCTCTAATAAAACCCCAATGAATCGAGTTTGCGATATTTGATTTTGCGGTACATGAACACCGTGGATGTGTTAAGTATCGGCTATCGAAGGTCAGAAATTTGGTTTATCACATGACTTTCTGATGACGCTTACTTTTTGAACTAGACTTGTGTGGTTTATAATCGGTTCCGAAGGCGGGCGGATTTGGGTCATCACAGCTTGGTATCCGAGTTTTGGTTTAGCGATAAACCTTGGCTCTGTGGAGTACAGACTCGTCAAAGATAGGATCAGTAGTATCCTAGGACGAATAACTAGTCATAAATAGGATCAGTAGTATCCTAGGACGAGTAACTAGTTATAGACAAGATTAGTATTATCCTAGTACAAGTGACTTATTAGAGATATGGTCAATAATACCCTAGAATGAGTTGAGAGAATTATATATAGATATATACATATGAGTGACGTATTTGTAATTTTGATTTTTAAAGTAATAAGTATTTTTATAAAAATAAAATAAAAAAAGAAGGGGAATCATGTTTTCATAAAATAAAGTTAAATTTGAGAAGTTAATCAAATAATTGATTGTTAGATGTGTTGTATGGAAACTAACTTATCAAACTAAGGGAAGATTATGAACTTAAAAATATTGGATTATGGTAAATAAACATAATTTTCGACGATTTTGGATAGTCAATAAATTCTGGCACATATTAGGTTAAATTTATAAAGGAAGTTATACTCACGATTTTGGACAATGAATATACATGAAACTCATTTTTCGTTTTAATTAAAAGGCTTTAAGAAAAGTATAAGTTTAAAAGGATTAGTTTAAACTTGTTTACCAACTAGAAACTCTTTATTTTAAATTATAGTGAGGTAAAGGCAGAGGTAGAGGTAGGAAGCGGGAAATAGCTGTCTGTTCTTTGGTATTCAGCTCAATTTCGGGAGCCTTCTCCACCCACTAGTTCTTCTGATGATACACATGATAGTAGTTCTTCTGACTCGTCCATTCACTGCAGCACTGGCGCGTATCTCTCTGATGCTAAATCTGACTCAACACCTACTCCCATAGAGTCAAACTCTGTGCAGCCTGGGAACTCGGGCGATTATGAAGACAGGATTTTTGAGGACGATAAGGGGATTGATTTAGATTCTGAGGGTCATGTTACCATGGATGGTCTGGTACTCGCACCACCTACAGTAGAGATTCAGCTCTCCTTATACTGGAGATCATACCCGACTTTACCCTTGAGGCGATCCACGAGGAGCCCGAGTCGGCACTACTTGAGATACAGTCCCTAGAGATGGTCGAGCCTATATTAGACATAACACCAGAGTTAGATGATGAGATCGAGCCGAAGATGGAGCTCGAGTTGTGCAGTAATGCGCTTAGCGGTTCTATAGCGGCGGAGGTGAAAAAAGGTGTAGCGGGGATATAACGGAGGCACAAAAAGGTTCATTAGATGTAAAACCAAATATTTAAAAATTAATTAGTCATTTTTATCACATTATATGTGTACAAGAAACTAATATTAATTAATCTTATATAACAAAATCACGGAATATCATAGTTATGCATGCTAAATTTGACGAGTGTAATTACCATATATTAGGCACTTAAGCCTTAGATTTAGCCCTTTACGCTAACTTTACTAATTTTTTTGAAAGTAGAACTAGTTAAATAAAGCGTTATATATTAATGCTGCTAAAGAGGACGCTAAAAAGCCTTGATTTAGCAGATGCAGCGGGAAATAGAGTGGCTAGAAGCGGATCAACTATTCATCGGCGCTAAATTGAAATAGCATAATGGTTGAAGAGCACTATGAGTAGGGCCGTCAATTTCTAACATGACCTGAAACATGACTCATAACCCGCACGAAAAACCAAACCCGGCCCGACCCATTTATAAACGGGTAAGTTTCGGGTCAACCCGCTCTGACCCATTTAATAAACGGGTTAACCCGACCTAACCCGTAAACTCGATTCTGACCCATCATGACCCGTTTAATATAAAACATATTTTTATTACTCTACAATCTACAAAACATAGGCCCAGCCCAGTCCACTACCCATTTGCCGCTTTTACCCTAATTTACCAATTACCAAGCCGCCACTCATTCAGTCATTCTAATTTCTGCGGTTCTACCTCTTCAATGATTCACTCCTTCAGGTTTTCATGTTTATTCAAAAATTAACAAATTTTTACATTTTTATTCTCATCTTAGCTTGCAAAAGTGAATGATGACAACACCCTTCTTTCATGTTTTCATCTTTTTATACAAACATTTTTCTTAATGGGTAACACGAATCAAACCCGAAACCCAAACAATTATAAATGGGTCAACCTGAAACCGACCCGTTCAATAAACGGTTGGGATGACATGACCTGAACATGACTTGACCTAACCCGAACCCAACCTGACCCAATGACAGCCCTAACTTTGAGCTATAGCGGGATATTGTGGGGCTTTAGCAGGGATTTAACTACATAGAGCTCGAGGTAGGTAAGATTGACATGATGGGGATGATGAGATTGAGCCACAGATGGAGTTGGAGGTAGATGAGGACGGCTACGACACTAATGATAAGGAAGAGTTTATTGATGATGATCCCGACGACTTCCACGCAGATTAGAATTTGGTACCCGGATGCGATGTTTGGGATGAGTTTGATTTGGATGACTGGGTAGACGCAAGAGGATATCACAGTCTTTGGGCTCTTTGTGCATGACTCCAACGACGGTTAGACAGCCAGATCTTAGTTAGTTTCATTTTGGGGATATTATATGTATATACAATTAGCTTCATTTTGGTGCAGTACAGGCACTTAGTACATATTTTGGTGCATGATACCATTTTGTATAGACCACCTCAAGTACATAGTATGTGCTCAGGTTGGTTGTTATAGATGCATATGCATGGCTTATACCTTAAGTGACACTTTACACTAGGGTATAAGTTATGTCTGTGATACAGATGATGTTTTGGTTACGATATGTGGATAAATGATATGACATGACACCTTTTGGTTATATATACAGTCTCAGCACTATGTTCTTTGCTTCATCTTTGATTTCGAGGACAAAATCTTTTTTAAGTAGGGAGATTGTAATGACCCAAATTTTTCAATCAATTTAAAATATGGTTTTAAATACATATAAAGGGATTTTTGAAATGTTTAAATATAAAATCAAGATCTAAAAGTTATTAAAAATAAATTCTAAAATTATTTTATGTATATAGTAGTTAAAATAAGGATATTGGATTTTTAAAATGATAATTAAAAAGAATATTTTAAAAATTGATAATTTAGTACTATTTCAAAAGCTAAAAATAAAATCAATTTTCAAACGGTCATGGAATTCAACGAAACTAGGTTCATTGGAATTGTATCTATGAAATATAAAAGGGTTTCAAATTTCGTACCAATCGGAATTAGTATGTGATCATACGAGTGGAAACAAGAAAAACATAACATAATTAATACGAGATTAAACATGCACATTATCACTAATCCTAAGGCTAAAGGAATTAGACAACTCATCACCTAGCACATATCTTCCCTTCCATGTGTCACTCTTCCATGCATCGCCCTTTCCTATATGTATATGAAGCCTGGGGGAGAAAACCACTTCATTTTCACTTTCTTTGCTTCTCACTTTCTCCTCCTTCCTCCATTTTCTTTCTTCCTTCCCCTCCCTCTCCCACGCCATCGGCTACTACCCCTCCCCAACCACCTCAGCGTTGAAGAACCCAACCCACCTCTCGTTGGTCCCACAAGCTCCAAGCTCCAACCTTTCTCTCCTAAAACCCCTTAAATCTCCTTTTTAATTTATTTACTTCATATACCAGGCTCCTACCTTCACCAACCACCACCTCCTCCCTAGCCTCCCCCTTATCCACGCCAGCCCACCTCCCTCTATCCACGTCAGCCGTGGGTCCCACCATTAGCCGTGGGTTTAGATCCCAAAAACCTGTCCTTTTCCCCTTAAAACTCTTAAAGATCCGATCTTTCTCTTTATAACCCAAATTAGAACCTATATAAACATATATATATATATAAGTATTTGGTGTAAAATGTTGTTCGTTTAGTTGCTAGCAAGGTTGCATAGACATAAAAATCCTTCCTTTGAAGTTAAACAAGTGGAATAGCTATGGTGAGTACTTATAGCTCACGTTTAAATTACTATGTTTACATATGTGGTTATTGATGTTGTATGCTAAAATTGCAAGTGATTATATGCTTATGGGCTTTATGTTGTATGTGGTCAAAATATGAATGTGAATTGTTGAAGTGAGTTAGTAATTTATATGGTAACGCGAGTGATTTGAAAGTTGAAGCCCTAAGTAAAAAAGATTGGTTAAACTGGATGATAACTTGGTTGACAAGTGAAATCTACAATTGGTTGAAAACAAAATATTTGCAAGTCAATGTTTGGGTTGCTAATTGATTAAGTAATTAACAAAGGGATTTGGATAATCATAGTATCCAAAAACAACATATATGTAGTGAAAAAGATAGTTGAAAAAATTACTTGAATAACAAGTACATGGAACAAATAGTAACATTTATTTATATTGGCGCAACTTTTGTCAATATAAATACAACATAAATAAACAATTTTTATGTACTATATGTTGGTGTGTTTTTATAAAGATTGGCTAGTAAATGATAGATAATCAATTATTAACGACAGTTAATATTTTGCTTGAAAAGTGGTTTAGAAGTGTTTAATTGTTGATGACCTTGACACTTAGGCTAACAAGGTCATATTATGATGGTTGATAAAATGTTGATCGAATATTAGTGACATATTGAGCCCATATAAGTTGAATTATATGGTAGTTGATTAGGTTTTATTCCGAACTAGGATTGAATTATATATTTTATTAATAAAATATTCAGTAAAAATAAAAGTTTGAATTCTAAATCTGAAATGATTTGAAAAGGTAGTTTAAATAATTACAAATTGTTTTCATAAAGATTGGAAAATTATTTGAAGAAGTTTTCAAGCAATCACGACATGTTTTAAATTTGAATTTAAAAGTGAATAGTACTTTTTGAAGTTCGGTTTGGCTATCCAGAAAGTGTTTTGATTCGATTTTATTATCTAAACCATCTTATTTATTTTTATAATGGACATCAGGAAAGTTTGGGTTTCAAAAGACGAAGTTTGAAAAATAATATTATAATATTTAAATAATGGAACATTTGAATTTGAAGTTGAATATTAAATATATAGTTTCCAAAAATTATTATACATGTTTCATATAATTAATAAACTATTTTAGAGGCAATACGACTTGGTTTTAAATACAAGTCGAAGTTTGGTCTGAGTAGAACTAGCCACGGAGCTGTAGTTCGCGAATTTCGACCATTGGCTTTAAGTTGATGTACCAGGAGATTCGACCTTCGGATTTTCCTGAAATAAAAAATGTTTGGTTCGAAATGAGAAGACCTTTCAAATGAAAAGAAAAGTTTTATAATCCAACGGTTGTATTTTGAAATAAGTTCAAATTAAATTTGACTAAAACAACGTAGTGTTGTTAATGATCTGAAATTGGATTTTAAAGAAATAAGCTATTTTCAAATTATTAAAAATAAGAATAAATTATGTTAAAGCATAATCAATGATTTGAAGGAGAGTTGGATTCAATATACCAATTTTGGAAAGTTAAGAAGCTATTTTCAAAAAATGAGATGTTTCAGCAAATGCTATTTACGACGGTTTTTTGAACATTTTAAAATTAAAAGGTTTTAAGATAACCAATGATATCTAAGTGATTTGCAAATATATCCAAAGGATTAAAATGAAGTTTTAAGATTTATTTGGGATTGAAAAGGTTTAAAACCAAAGCTAAGTTTTCCAAATAAAATTGGAATTGAGTGGGAATCAATTTAGTTCTAGTCGAGGCAAGTCTCTATAGATGAAGACCTTTACTATCTGAGGAATTTAAAAGGCTTAGCCGTTGTTCCGCTTATAGTATTAGTCCGATATAGGAACTTATATCGATTGTGAACTAGTATGATTTCCTTGAAAATTCCATTTCAATTGGAAGTATGATTTTGGAATTATCGTGAACGATGTTTTAAATAACATTTGTTCTTTAACCCATTTAAAGGAAAGAAGATTTTCCACGTTAAGTTGAGATGAAATCTTTATCTAATTCAAAAATAAAGATTTTATGAAAACGTTTCCCTAGTAAACGATAATGGGAGCAAAGTTTTGGGAATCGCTTAAAGAAGTTAAGCGTGTTTTCACGTAAAGATAAGATTGAATCTTAAATAAGATTTTGGGATAAAGATATGATCAATGAAAGATGAAGTAATCTATCATAATCAATGATCAATGAATGGGTTGGGATTGGGTAAATTTGTTTTCCCAAAAAGATAAGACCGAATAATCATTAAGGATTGTTTAGAAGATTCAACCCTGGATTCAAGGTAAGCAATCACCAAAGAATGATTTTGAGTAAAAGAATATTCCTAGATTGGAATAAGAATCATGATATCCTGTATATCTTCATTGGTTTTAAAAATGTGCTAGTTATTCGGAATGACCAGGTTTCCACCCATTGTGAATAATTATACGACATAATGAAAATGGCGATGACTGTGATTGAAGACTGGAAACCTTCACATCAGAAGGATTGCTCGTTGATGCCTCGGGTGGTCACCCAATTATGGGGTTGTTTTGTGACGACAATCTAACCGTACTTGAAGCATTTCGAATGCAAGGGCTTTCACACCAAGGCGAAGTCATGGAATAAAGCGTCTTCTATTTCGTTTACAATCCGGAATGAACTTGTAAATGGATGTGTGTCTAACGTTGTATTTTACAACGTAGCCAATTGGTTTCTATTGATGTTATATCAATTGGTTGTAGATAATTTATTCTCTTAGCTTAACTGTAACAACCCAAATTTTTTTAATAAATGATAATTATTAATTAATGGGTTAATTAATTAAGGATGAAAATTTAAAATGAATAGATGCATAAACAATTATGTTAAAATGATTCAAACTTAAAAGGTGCGAGTAACGAATGATTACAATGCATGCATTGAAGAAATTGGTAGCATGCAATGTAATTGCGTTGCATGCAATAGTTTAAAACATTATAATAAGAAGAAGAAAAAAAAGAGTGCATGCAAAATAGTTAGGATGCATGCGGTAAATAAAAGGTAATATATTAAAAAGACTGACGTATTAATGCATGCAATCAAGTAATAAGTACAAGTGGAGAGAAAGATTATGCAATAAAGTAAATGCATGTGATTGCATGCAAGGTAATTAAGCTGCATGCAGTAAATTAAAGGGAAAATATATTAAACCGTGAAATATGGTAGTGCATGCAAGTATAAAAAGGAAAATAAACAATGTAAGTAGAAAAGGTGAATTGATTGAGTTAATTGCATGCAACAAATTAGAAGAATAAGGCATACATAATATATGCATTTCAAAAAAAAAGGTTGTAAATCTGTAAGTTATAGGTGGAAGAAAATAAATGTTATTAAGTAACATTTAAAAAGATAAATGTATTTATATATACACAAATTCAAATGGAAAGATATATAGGAGGCAATTAATTAAACTTTATATTTAAACGTTGCCTGAATATGGACCTGCTTTGAACATGGACAATTTTATATATAAAATATATTTGCTGACTCAGCATTGCGTGTACAGTTAGATTGGAAAACCTAATATCTAACGATTAAGGGTTGGCTTTGTTAGTCTATAAAAAGGGGGCTCTCTCCCATTTTTCCTACATACAATTCTTCACCTCTCTCTGCCTTCATGACATATTCTAAATTAAAATAATAAAAAGGGGAGACGCTGCTGAAATCTAGATTAACAAAGAAGATTCAAAATCTGTAACCAACCTCCAACCCTGCAATCAATGAAAAGATAAAAGTGGGCTTTCTTCTACAACAATTATTTTCGAAGATTCTTCAAGATCTGCGGCTATGGTGAGTTTACTGTGATTATTCAGATTTCTTATATGTTTACGTTAAATAGAAATAATAGTCGTTGTAGTAACTGAAAGAGAAAGAACATTGACAACAAATATATTTTGGATCTGAAATTAACAAAGTTTAGAAATGTTATTCTTATATGTTTTTTTACTGTCAATTGCCTATTCATTTTCAGTTAATTTACTTGTATGAACATCTCCCCTTATCCCTTTTTCCAGTTGTTTGTCTTATTTACATATTATATGCCTTTTTGAAAAGTATGAAATACTGTTAAAGAGTGAAATCTGGGCATATTAGAATCTAAACCGTGTAAATAGGGATTATTAGAAAGAGGAAAAACATGTAAATATGAATAGGCGAAACTTAATTTTATATTAAGTAGGAATGTCATTTAATTGATATTAATATGATGTAGAATAAGATGGTATTTTGACATAACCTGTAGACATATTAACATGACATAAATTTGGTGAACATTTGGCATTGATTTATGGATATATTAACATGACATTGATTGGATGGACATTTACTTAGCATAAATTCGTAGATATGTCAATAGGCATTTATTTGAAAACATGTAATTAACATTAGTTGTATATGTTAATTTGAAAGGACATGTTAGTATTAAATGGAATATGTATGTCATATTAATTAGCATTAAAGACGTTCATGTTAGTTTGAGAAAACATATCAATTTGGGAAAACATGCCATTGATCATTTATGTTTATTTCATGGCACTAGTAAGTAGAGGTACTAAGACACGAGGTTAAATTCAACTTGTGGCAAAAGTCTACCCGAAACCGCCCAGCAAATCCAGCATCCACAAGTAGTCAACTTAATGTGAGAGGTCTGGTGCCTTATTTGTATATAACTGGAAATAAATAAATAATGAATGGATGTTACAATAGAATAAGAATTGGAATGAATGGGGAATGATAATACAACTAATTCATATCTAAACATTTTTTCTATAATTACATGTATTTTTTCATACACCTATTTTGCTATTCAGTTGTTATTGTATGCCTATTTCTGTTCTTCTCCCTCTCTTATTCCCTTTTTATTTTATAAGCCTTGGCTACCTTCGAGCCTAGGTCAATCTCGTAAGAGACGTACGTATGAACGAAATCGGGAAAATTAGGGAAAATTTAGGAATGAAAATAAAAGAGGGAAACTTAGGTAATGACTGAAATTTAGGGTGTATGAACATGTAAATCTGTAGGCTTAATTCAGAGATTAAGTGGAACATGTAAATAAACAGTAATAGCCTGTGAAACTTGTTAATCTGTGGGGTTAAGTAAATCATTTAAATCTATGGAATTAAGTAAAACATGTTTAATCTTCTGGGGTTGTATGAACCTGTTAATCTGAAAACTTAATATGTTACATCTGTTGGGGTTATATGAACCTGTTAGTCTGTAACCTGTTAAATTTGTGGGGTTTATATTGTAAGACTTAACCTGTTGAAATCCAAGTTGATTGAGGACACAAGTTTAGGGGTTTGATTTGTGTCATCTGTTGTGTGGAACCCATATTTGTCAGTAACCTATTTTGGTATATGGGGACCCTAGGGGTCAGGGCACGCTTACTGAACTAATTGTAAGAGATTCATCTGGGGAGGGGTGTTTGATGGCGTGTTCCAACTGGGTCATGTGCGTGCATGGGTCTGATCTGCCTGGGAAAATAAGCCGTTATAACACCTGTAAATAGGTTTGTGTCCTTCTGTAGGTTTTCACTTTAGGAAGTAATACACCCTACTGTGCGGCCGACACATGGTATTTAAGTGTTAGGGAGTCGATCACTTGGGGGTGGTAATTGGGGTACATCTAGTCCTGCTTGTTCAGGTACCCATTTTTTCTGTTTGAGGTAACATCCGTTATAGGGACTTGTTATTTCTATTTGGGGTAAAACCTGTTTTATAACTACAAGTACACCTAAATCTACCATTACATTTTTATTAGGATAATCCTGATATTCTAATGGAAGTGCAAAACAGTCAACCTGCCTGATCTGATTTCTAGTATTGTTATTATCATCATTGTATGTTTATAAGAATAAGCCGGCCTTTGTTCTCAGTTCATATCAGCTATTGTTCACCTTTAGACACTTATCCTTTTATGTTGTTAGAACTATTGTTTATCTATTTTACTTAACTTAGTAAGTCGGGTTGTTAATCCCAACAGCTCACCAGGCTTTATGTCTGACCCATTTCCTTTCTTCCTTTCTCTTTCTTTCCCCTAGGTTTATCAGGAGAAAGTGTATGGCTCTGATTTCTTTGTTACAAGTTGGATTTCTACCTATCTTCTTTCCAAGGTTAAGTTGTATCTTTTGGACTATATTTAGGGATAATATTTATTTTACTCTAATGTTTTTTTTGGACTGAAGTTTTCAAGACATGATCTTTGTAACTGTTTGATTAAATGAAAACCTTCTTCCGTTGTAAATTATTTTTTTATGCCTTATAAAACCTTAGTTTCTATGATATTTTATGTCCATATACCTACAATGCTCCATACTTTCTAAATGAAATCCCCATACGGGTGACATTAAGGAATGTGGGGTGTTACATTAACACCCTCCTCTGATACTTATGTACTCAGAGGGTTATATTTTAATAGATACCGATTATATGTTATGAATTGATAATGTGGCATGCTAAATGTTGAGCCGATCAAAGCTTTTTTTTTAAAAGCATAGTTTTGTGGATGATGATCAAAGCATGGCTGATATAGCATAGCTTTATATTGAAACGTGACTTTAGAGCCTCACAACCCGTGAATGGCTGAAAACAGGATGATGGACCATAGAGATAGGGGCATATGTTTCCTTCTAGTTAAAAAGTGATGTTACGGTATGGAGCCCTGATATGTTTACTTATGTGGATGATAGATCAAGGCGCCTCAAATAATAGTTAGTCACGACTGGAGAACATTGTGTTCAGGAAAAATCCTAATCAACTTGTTAATGTTGGCCGACTCTGCCGCTCCGAAGGATCATTTGTTGAGTTGATCTTGAGACATCCCGCTAGAGGTGTCCCGAACGGTTAAGGAAGATTCTTTTGCCTTGGTCATTGTTGGAATCCAAATTCCGATAAGAACTTTGTGTTGTCATATGTAACATAATAACCAACATAATGGGATGGGGCATTATGCAAGCTAAGATTTATATATTTACTTTTGAAAGTGATTTCCACACCTAGACATTAATAATAATATCAAAAATATTTGTTTTCGAGTATCAAGCATGTTTGGTTATTATAAGGTAAAACTCTATCATCGGGTATGCGTTGCATTATGTGATGGGACTTGAGTCTTATAATAGCTTCATTTTACAAAAGCATGAATTTTGAAAACTTTTTAATGAATGTATGATATGGGTTATGATTTGTTATCTAGTTCTCAAGCTGGTTAACCCGAGTGTTTGCCACTCAGGCAGATCCGAGTATGTTTCAGGTTTAAGTAGGTGGATGAGGAGTTTCCAATTGATTCAGAAAAGCCGAAGTTCTTCATCGAATGGCTGGCATATTCTATTATCTATACTGGATGATTTATGGATGAATGGTTTAAGGATAGTGTTGATATCTATCTGTGGTATGTTTAACTTCGATAATGTAAATGTTTTACATTGTAAAAGTTATAGTAGTAAAGATATATGTTGAATATTGTATTTTGTCTTGTTCCACTGTGTTCGCTTTGATAAAACCCGGATGAATTTAGTTTGCGATATTTGATTTTACAGTATCTGAACACCGTGGATGTGTTAAGTATCAACTACTGAAGGCTGGAAATTTGGTTTATCGCAGGACATTCCAATGATGCTTTCTTTTTGGACTGAACTTGTGTGGTTTATAGTCGTTTCAGAAGGCGGACGAATTTGGGTTGTCACAGCTTGGTATCAGAGCTTGGGTTTAGCGATAAACCTTGTAACACCCCGCGAATTCTATAACTGTGAAACTCACAAATTAAAGTATAATTAATTTCAAATCAAAGAACTAAGGGAAACAGGATACGCCATTGCGTTCGTCTCGGAAAAATACGCGAAATAGAGTCCGAGTTTTCGAAAAACGGATATCGTAGGAAGAAGTTATGGATGAACGAAGTTAGGCGAAAAACCGGAGAAGGGTCAGAATACACTGGCGCACTTGGGAAGTGCGCCAGAACAAAAATGAACTGGCGCACTTGTGAAGTGCGCCAGTACATTTTTGACCTGGCGCACCTGCCAAGTGCGCCCAGGTCAAAAATGACCTGCTGGCCAGGTCTGGTCTAGCCCTGGCTGGCCAGGTCTGTGTTTGGCCGATTTTCAGAAGCTTGCTTTGTCATTAGGGCTAGGTGGCAGGCTCTAATTGGTCTCTCTTTCGAATGAATGGCTACGATCAATCCAAGCAACATCAATGGTCCTAATCAGTTCATAAACCCCATAAAAATGACCCTAGACTCACCCTAATCTATTCATTCAAAAATAAGAACAAAGCCGTCATGTTGCTGAGGAACGACTAAGAGTAGCCGCCAATTGGAGAGAGGATTAGGAGGCAAATTCTAAAGCATAAAGCAACCTAAACAAATCAAATCAACAAGGAATCGCATCTCCAAATCCCTAAATTGGAGAATTCGCCACACCATTGTAAGTAGAGTATTATTTTGGTATGAACAAATAATTGTGTTGGTTTGTATACTTGATTTGTGGCTATAAAGTAATTTATATTTGTGCGTTACTATCGATTTGGAATATTGTATACGTTTGGATATTCGCAAAGCATGTTATTCATTATAAAAAGTACATGTTTGCGGTAGTTTTATGCAAGTATACGTTTGGAATATTCGCAAATTATGTAATCCATGTTGAAGCTACATGTATGTAGTTGTTTAATTGAAACTCATGCAAGTTTGGGGTTTTGCTACTATGCCATCATGATGTATATTTTTGTACATAAATCATTTTGTACGTAATTGGAACAAATTTGGGTTGTTATAGTTCATATGAAACTATGTTGAAATTTTGGCACCATGATCTATGTATTAAGCCATGCTTTTGTACTAGAAAACCTATTTGCAAACTTATGAATATGACTAGGCTATTATTGATATTTTGCATGATTGAAAACCATGTTAGGTCTATATTGTTAACAAGAATTATATGATGACATATGTGGTACATAGCTAGGTTAGATTCAAAATCCCTTTTTGCAAGTTTGCATGACTAAAGTAAAAATCATGATTTCATGTTAGAAATATTTATGCCATGGTTATGTGAATAGATTTAACATCATGATTTAGTTGAACTATACTTTTGTGTTAGTAGCAAAAGTAAGCACCTTTGTTAACATGTAGTAATCTTATGAACATGATTTGCTTATGTTTGACATTATGCCTAAATAAAAATATAGGTTTATGTTGTAGTTAAGACTATGTGTCAATAATGATATCCAATTTAGATTCTTAACTTAACTACAAGTTTACATGCTTTGATTCATGTCACTTATGCTACTATGCAAGTACACCAGTTTCTGTTCTGTAGTTCCAACGTTATGTTGCAAGTTCATGCGTTCACATTCCCCTTTTTGTGTATGTAATCACGCTTTAAGCCTCCCCTTTTTCTCATGGCTAAGTTGGGCTTAAAAAGGCTAAGCCCAACATATATATATAATAAACGGACGTGTTAAACGGGGGAAAATAACGTTGGGTTAAATTTATTAATAAATGGAAATATAAAGTAGAAGGGCCCAAATTCAAGTATGGGTTGGGCCCATGATTGGTGTAACCTTTACACCATTAACTTAATAATGGGCCGCAAATATTTACATATAAGAAAATAAAGAAGAAAGACAAAATACGTAAATG
The DNA here is from genome assembly GCA_030737875.1 of Allium sativum. Lineage (NCBI taxonomy): Eukaryota > Viridiplantae > Streptophyta > Magnoliopsida > Asparagales > Amaryllidaceae > Allium > Allium sativum. The sequence goes on from CM060916.1 coordinate 321,843,197, forward strand.
TAGAACATACGATGTGTTTAACCCGAGGTTGGATTGAGTTGTGATGTAAACCTGCCCGGAACCGCCCGGCTGTCCAGTAGTCACAACAATACCTATCCAATGTGGGAGGTTAAACATGGAGCCCAATAAGGACCCGAGGTTAGACTGAGTTGTGGCGTAAGACTGCCCGGAACCAACCGGCAACAGGCAGCCACAACAATACCTGTCTAATGTGAGAGGTCAAGGCTTTAATAACACAATTAAAGCTGATTCAGGATTGTTAGGATTAAGTGGACTATAGACTTAATCAAAATGGAACATGCTAAACTAAACGGACTGGTGGGGGTTAGGTTAGAAAACACTTAACCAACTTAGCATGTTGGCTAGAGATAGAAAACCTAGTAACGGGGGACCCTTTTCAGCAGTAACCCTAGAAGGTGTATCATGATACCCTGAAACTAGGCAGGGTGGGGCACGATTACTGGGCTGATTGTAAGAGGTCAAATCGACGGTGGTGGTGTAGCAGTGTAGGTTCTAACGGGGTGCGGGCGTGCACACACTCCGGCGCAGAAAAATAAGGCACTGGGCACCAGTAGCATACCTGTGCATTCTAGGGTTGTGTCGGGCCGCCGCCATGGGACTTGATACACCCCATGGTGGGACCAGCATAGGTAACTACAACATCGGGGGCCGTAAGACACATGTAACTATGCGAGTAGGAGTCGATCATCATAGAATGGATCACTTCACCCTGATTATGGGGTGCCAGTTGGGAACTAGTTTATATGGGTTCAGAGATTAATATGGGGTACGATAGTATATTCGACCCTAGACAACTTAACCAAGTTTATAGTGCTTTCCCACTTCTTGTTTATACTTATCATACCCAGTTCTTTATTCATAGACAGAATAGTACTAGACTTACTCAGGCTTTATGTCTGACTCTACTTTTCTTTCGTCTTCTTTTCTTCCGTTCCCCCCCCCCCCCCCAGGTCCACAGGGAGGGAACACAGCAGCTTGACCATCCTTAACATCCAGCTTGAAGAAGAGAAATGTATTGCTTGGACTCTTTCGTTTTGAACTATGGCTTTGGACAACCACTATGGGGCTTTTGCAGTTTATCTATGTTTTCTTTATGCTTCTTTAAATAATGTAATCAAGACAGATTATGAAAATGTTATGTTATGTTTTTGGAAAGGATGTAAGACAACCATGGTGATGTTGTTGTAACACGTATTTGCTTTTATGAAATAAAAGTTGTTGATTTTCCGCTGTTTACAAATATGTGTTCTTATATCTGTCTTGTATATCTGTGACTTATACTTATAAACCTCCACCAAAATTAGGGCATTCCCTTTGAGAGTGACCCTAACGGAGGTGGGGTGTTTCACTTGGTATCAGAGCATAGGTTTACCAGATAAGATAAAAAGTTTTGAAAATTTATTTTCAAAAAGAAAATTTAAAGAAGCATTTTTAAAAGATAAAATATTATTTTGTTTTAAAAGGCAAAGTCCCCAAAGCCATAGGTACTATCTCTTATCCTTCGTTTTGAATCTATCCTTTCTATTTCAGTATGTCTGGAGACCTTACTCCCCAGCTGCTGATGCTTTCACTCCTCCTCCTCCACGTGAACCAGCAAGCGGAAGAGTCCCAGAGTAGGAAGACGAATAATAGTCAAACAAGAAAGGATCGTAACAGTAATAATAAGAAACGAGAAAAAAGGAAATGCAATTTTTGTTGTACGGAAGGGCACATAGCCAAGGATTGTAGAAAGAGGAAAAGAAAGCAAGGAGAATGTTTTCATTGTCGGGAGACTGGACACATCAACAAAGACTGCCCTGAAAAGACAGATTTTGAGAAGGGCGGGAAAGACAACAAGTCCCGAGAGAAGAGGAAGTGTAAATTCTGTGGCAAAGTTGGCCACTTAGTAAAGATTGCCGAAAAAAGAAGGCCAAGATGAATGGTGGGTGCTTTTCTTGCGGTGAGACAGGCCACAGGGCTAAGGACTGCCCAAAGAAACGAGGTATAAATACTTCTGTAGAAAGTGTAGTTTATCTTTATGATCACCCCGTTCGCACTTTATTTGATTCTGGCGCATCACACTCCTTTATCTCGTCTGCTTTAATAGAATCTCTGCACCTAAAAACTAGTATGGTAGAGGACCCCTTAATTGTTTCAAACCCAATTGGGGGCCCAGCTCATTTGTCTATGATCTATTTGGGATTGAAAATTTCTATTCTAAGTGTAGAATTTCAATGTAGTGCCTTTGTTTTGGGCTTTTCGGGGTATGGTTTGATTTTGGGTATGGATTGGCTATCCAGTAATGGGGCCATCCTTGATTGTGAGAAAAGGGTTGTTAGGCTCCTAACCCAGCTCGGTAATACTTTGGAAATTTCTTGTAATCCCTCATACGCGGTTATGCTTAGTTACCTTGAATCGCTAGATGCCTCTGTTGAAAATTTGCAATCAGTTAAAGTGGTCCGGGAATATCCGGATGTCTTCGAAGAGGTGAAGGGCTTGCCTCCGAAGCGGGAAATAGACTTCCGCATATATCTTGTAGATAATGCAAAGCCCGTTGCGTTGCCCGTTAGACACATGGCTCCACGAGAAAGGAAAGAGCTTAGTAAACAGATTAAAGAGCTTCTAGAAAAGGGGTTCATTAGGAGGAGCATTTCAGAATGGGGCGCTCCAGTGGTGTTCGCTACAAAGGCGGATGGTTCACTCTGTCTATGTGTTGACTATAGGGAGCTCAACAAGCTAACGAAAAAGAATAGGCACCCTCTCCCTAGAATTGACGATTTGTTTGACCAGCTTGTAGGAGCGTCTGTTTTCTCCTAACTCGATTTAGCGACCGGTTTTCATCAGCTAAGGGTGGCTGAAGATAGCATCGATAAAACGGCATTCAGAACCCCAGACGGCTTCTTTGAATGGCTTGTCATGCCTTTCGGCTTGACAAATGCACCTGCTTACTTCGTGGACCTGATGAGTAGGGTATTTAGAGATTTCCTCAACAAATTCATAGTGGTCTTCGTAGATGATATCCTTATCTTCTCAAAGAGTGAAGAGGAACATGCTCAGCACTTAAGGACAATCATGGAAACTTTGCGAGTCCATCAACTAAAAGCCAAATTCTCCAAATGCCACTTTTGGAGAGAAGAGGTGAGGTTCCTTGGGCACATAGTATCCAAACAAGGGTTAGCAGTGGACCCTGCTAAGGTAGTGGCGGTACAGGATTGGAAGACACCAAGGAATGCAACTGAGGTCCGAAGCTTTCTAGGGCTAGCAGGTTTCTATCGAAAGTTTATAAGGGATTTTGCGAAAATCTCAGTTCCGCTCACAAAATTGACCAAGAAGAATCTAGTTTTCAATTGGGATTTGGATTGCGAGTTTGCTTTCCAACGACTGAAAAGGGCTCTCACAACAGCCCCAGTTTTGACGCTGCCAGATGGGAGCAAGATGTTCACTGTTTATACGGATGCATGTGGGACAGGGCTAGGCGTCGTCTTAATGCAAGAAGGAAGGGTAGTAGCTTATGGCGGGAGGCAGTTGAAGGTGCACGAAAAGAACTACCCAACCCACGATCTTGAGTTGGCCGCCATCGTCTTTGCACTCAAGTCTTGGCGACACTATCTCCTAGGTGAGAAGTTCGAACTTTACACTGACCATAAATCGTTGAAATATCTTTTCTCACAGAAGGATCTTAACTTGAGGCAACAAAGATGGATGGAGTTTCTTGCCTCATACGATTTCGAAATCTCCTACACTCCGGGCAAAGGCAACGTGGTGGCAGACGCGTTGAGCCAAAAGAAATTGACCCTAAGCCCGTTGTTTGTTGAAAGACAAAGCCTAGAGTTTATAGCCAGCTTCGACTTTAGGCCTTCCTCCGATTTCGTACCAGGCTTGCTAGCATCTCTCGAAGTGTGCCCAACTTTAGTGGATTCAGTAGGGACAGCACAACGCGAAGACCCTCAGCTTGTGGAAACAATTGATAGGCTAATTAGGGGTGAGACTTCAAGTCACCTCAACAGATACTCCATCGACGATAAGGGTTTGCTAAGGCGAGACGGAAGACTATGCGTCCCACAGACAAAGGATTTAATAAAGAAGGTTCTCGAGGAAGCACATCACTCCAAGATGACGATATACCCAGGCGGAGATAAAATGTACAAAGATATAAAAAGGACTTTCTTCTGGAACGACATGAAAAAGGACGTGGCAGAATTCGTTTCTAAGTGTATGGTGTGCCAACAGGTTAAGGCGGAACAGAAAAAGCCTGGCGGACTGCTACATCCTCTGGAGGTCCCGCAGTGGAAGTGGGATAGCATCTCAATGGACTTCATCGATGGGCTGCCTAGGTCTAGGAGGGGCAACACTAGCATTTGGGTAATAGTGGATAGGCTTACTAAAAGCGCCCACTTTTTACCTGTTAAAAGTAAAAGAACTGCCTCATCCCTAGCATCACTTTACCTCAAAGAAATCGTTCGACTCCATGGGATACCATCTAGCATTGTTAGTGACCGAGACCCCATCTTCACCAGTGAGTTTTGGCGGAGTCTGCAAGAAGCAGTAGGAACGCAGTTATGCTTGAGCACAGCCTATCATCCCCAAACCGACGGCCAAACAGAGAGAGTGAACAGAGTTTTGGAGGACCTTTTAAGACTATGCGTTCTTGACTTCGGAGGGGCATTGGAAGACCACCTTCCTTTGGTGGAATTTGCCTACAATAACAGCTACCAAGCAACCATCGGAATGGCGCCCTTCGAAGCTTTATATGGAAGACCGTGTCGATCGCCCACTTGTTGGTGGGAGTCTACTGATAAGCTCATACTTGGACCAGATATGATCCGAGAGACTTCAGAGAAAGTAGACTTAATACGAAGAAGGATGAAGACGGCCCAAGACAGACAAAAGTCCTATGCCGACAAGAGAAGGACCGACCTTGAATTTGAGGTTGGAGACAGAGTTTTTCTCAAGGTATCACCGCTAAGAAACGTTGTTCGTTTTGGAACCACAGGAAAACTGGCACCGAGGTTCGTAGGGCCATTCCCTATCATCGAGAAAATTGGGAAAATGGCCTATAGATTAGAGCTACCCGAGAAGTTGGCCGGAGTCCACAACGTTTTTCACGTTTCACATCTCCGAAAATGTCTACATGAGTCTGCTGAAGTGGTAGAGCCAAATATCCTCGAAGAGGCCGAAGTGGAACGCGAAGCAACCATAAGAAAAGTTCCAACCCGCATATTAGGAACGGAAGTGAAGAAGCTACGCAACCGCGAAGTCAAGCTCGTCAAAGTTCAGTGGAGCGACGCGGAAGGAGACGCGACTTGGGAAACTGAAGCTAGAATACGCACTGCCTACCCTTTTCTTTTCGAGGGTACATCCTTGATCTTTCTTTTTCCTTAAGTTGCGCTTTTATATATCTTTTTAGGTATATTTCCTCGACCTTATCTTTTAGGTAGAAACCCTTTGGATGAAAACATGTAATTGAAACATGTTATGGATGATGGTTGCAAGTGGTTGCAAGTGATTGCTAGTGGTTGCTCGTGGTTGCATATACACACACAATCTAGGTTTTAGATCGGCTCAGTCACTTTATATTGCATATGCATATATGTTTGCATTCGTATGTGGTTGAACGTTAATGTGTTGTCATATGGATGTTGCATTTGTATTGAATGATTGTGCACTCATGTAGAATCATGAATAGGAAAATTTGCATACATAATGGATCCATGGCACTTACATAATTCGCATTAAGGAGGTCAACTGAATCAGTAGACCGCCTGATTTTGCATTAGATAAGTACATGTACACACACACACACTTCGCATATGATCATGAAGCATTAGAAGTCTTTTAAGGACAATGGATGCTCGTGTTTGATGGATGAATAGATGGATGATTTGATGTTAGGATATACATTCCTCCTAACTTGAAGATTTCGGGGACGAAATCCTTTTAAGTGGGGGAGAATGTAACACCCCGCGAATTCTATAACTGTGAAACTCACAAATTAAAGTATAATTAATTTCAAATCAAAGAACTAAGGGAAACAGGATACGCCATTGCGTTCGTCTCGGAAAAATACGCGAAATAGAGTCCGAGTTTTCGAAAAACGGATATCGTAGGAAGAAGTTATGGACGAACGAAGTTAGGTGAAAAACCGGAGAAGGGTCAGAATACACTGGCGCACTTGGGAAGTGCGCCAGAACAAAAATGAACTGGCGCACTTGTGAAGTGCGCCAGTACATTTTTGACCTGGCGCACCTGCCAAGTGCGCCCAGGTCAAAAATGACCTGCTGGCCAGGTCTGGTCTAGCCCTGGCTGGCCAGGTCTGTGTTTGGCCGATTTTCAGAAGCTTGCTTTGTCATTAGGGCTAGGTGGCAGGCTCTAATTGGTCTCTCTTTCGAATGAATGGCTACGATCAATCCAAGCAACATCAATGGTCCAAATCAGTTCATAAACCCTATAAAAATGACCCTAGACTCACCCTAATCTATTCATTCAAAAATAAGAACAAAGCCGTCATGTTGCTGAGGAACGACTAAGAGTAGCCGCCAATTGGAGAGAAGATTAGGAGGCAAATTCTAAAGCATAAAGCAACCTAAACAAATCAAATCAACAAGGAATCGCATCTCCAAATCCCTAAATTGGAGAATTCGCCACACCATTGTAAGTAGAGTATTATTTTGGTATGAACAAATAATTGTGTTGGTTTGTATACTTGATTTGTGGCTATAAAGTAATTCATATTTGTGCGTTACTATCGATTTGGAATATTGTATACGTTTGGATATTCGCAAAGCATGTTATTCATTATAAAAACTACATGTTTGCGGTAGTTTTATGCAAGTATACGTTTGGAATATTCGCAAATTATGTAATCCATGTTGAAGCTACATGTATGTAGTTGTTTAATTGAAACTCATGCAAGTTTGGGGTTTTGCTACTATGCCATCATGATGTATATTTTTGTACATAAATCATTTTGTACGTAATTGGAACAAATTTGGGTTGTTATAGTTCATATGAAACTATGTTGAAATTTTGGCACCATGATCTATGTATTAAGCCATGCTTTTGTACTAGAAAACCTATTTGCAAACTTATGAATATGACTAGGCTATGATTGATATTTTGCATGATTGAAAACCATGTTAGGTCTATATTGTTAACAAGAATTATATGATGACATATGTGGTACATAGCTAGGTTAGATTCAAAATCCCTTTTTGCAAGTTTGCATGACTAAAGTAAAAATCATGATTTCATGTTAGAAATATTTATGCCATGGTTATGTGAATAGATTTAAAATTATGATTTAGTTGAAATATACTTTTGTGTTAGTAGCAAAAGTAAGCACCTTTGTTAACATGTAGTAATCTTATGAACATGATTTGCTTATGTTTGACATTATGCCTAAATAAAAATATAGGTTTATGTTGTAGTTAAGACTATGTGTCAATAATGATATCCAATTTAGATTCTTAACTTAACTACAAGTTTACATGCTTTGATTCATGTCACTTATGCTACTATGCAAGTACACCAGTTTTTGTTCTGTAGTTCCAACGTTATGTTGCAAGTTCATGCATTCACATTCCCCTTTTTGTGTATGTAATCACGCTTTAAGCCTCCCCTTTTTCTCATGGCTAAGTTGGGCTTAAAAAGGCTAAGCCCAACATATATATATAATAAACGGACGTGTTAAACGGGGGAAAATAACGTTGGGTTAAATTTATTAATAAATGGAAATATAAAGTAGAAGGGCCCAAATTCAAGTATGGGTTGGGCCCATGATTGGTGTAACCTTTACACCATTAACTTAATAATGGGCCGCAAATATTTACATATAAGAAAATAAAGAAGAAAGACAAAATACGTAAATATAGAACATACGATGTGTTTAACCCGAGGATGGATTAAGTTGTGATGTAAACCTGCCCGGAACCGCCCGGCTGTCCAGTAGTCACAACAATACCTATCCAATGTGGGAGGTTAAACATGGAGCCCAATAAGGACCCGAGGTTAGACTGAGTTGTGGCGTAAGACTGCCCGGAACCAACCGGCAACAGGCAGCCACAACAATACCTGTCTAATGTGAGAGGTCAAGGCTTTAATAACACAATTAAAGCTGATTCAGGATTGTTAGGATTAAGTGGACTATAGACTTAATCAAAATGGAACATGCTAAACTAAACGGACTGGTGGGGGTTAGGTTAGAAAACACTTAACCAACTTAGCATGTTGGCTAGAGATAGAAAACCTAGTAACGGGGGACCCTTTTCAGCAGTAACCCTAGAAGGTGTATCATGATACCCTGAAACTAGGCAGGGTGGGGCACGATTACTGGGCTGATTGTAAGAGGTCAAATCGACGGCGGTGGTGTAGCAGTGTAGGTTCTAACGGGGTGCGGGCGTGCACACACTCCGGCGCAGAAAAATAAGGCACTGGGCACCAGTAGCATACCTGTGCATTCTAGGGTTGTGTCGGGCCGCCGCCATGGGACTTGATACACCCCATGGTGGGACCAGCATAGGTAACTACAACATCGGGGGCTGTAAGACACATGTAACTATGCGAGTAGGAGTCGATCATCATAGAATGGATCACTTCACCCTGATTATGGGGTGCCAGTTGGGAACTAGTTTATATGGGTTCAGAGATTAATATGGGGTACGATAGTATATTCGACCCTAGACAACTTAACCAAGTTTATAGTGCTTTCCCACTTCTTGTTTATACTTATCATACCCAGTTCTTTATTCATAGACAGAATAGTACTAGACTTACTCAGGCTTTATGTCTGACTCTACTTTTCTTTCGTCTTCTTTTCTTCCGTTCCCCCCCCCCCCAGGTCCACAGGGAGGGAACACAGCAGCTTGACCATCCTTAACATCCAGCTTGAAGAAGAGAAATGTATTGCTTGGACTCTTTCGTTTTGAACTATGGCTTTGGACAACCACTATGGGGCTTTTGCAGTTTATCTATGTTTTCTTTACGCTTCTTTAAATAATGTAATCAAGACAGATTATGAAAATGTTATGTTATGTTTTTGGAAAGGATGTAAGACAACCATGGTGATGTTGTTGTAACACGTATTTGCTTTTATGAAATAAAAGTTGTTGATTTTCCGCTGTTTACAAATATGTGTTCTTATATCTGTCTTGTATATCTGTGACTTATACTTATAAACCTCCACCAAAATTAGGGCATTCCCTTTGAGAGTGACCCTAACGGAGGTGGGGTGTTTCAAACCTTGACTCTATGGAGTAAGGACTCATCAAAGGTAGGATCAATGGTATCCTAGGACGAATAACTAGTCAGAGATATAATTAGTGGCATCCTAGGACAAATGAATCATTAGAGATAGGGTCAGTAAAACCCTAGAATGAGTTGAGAGAATTATACATATATGAGAGAAGTATTTGTAGTTTTGATTTTTAAAGTAGTAAGTAAATTTATAATAAAAAGGGGAACCATGTTTTAATAAAATGAAGTTAAATTTGAGAAGTTAATCAACTAATTGATTGCTGGATGTGATGTACGGAAACTAATTTAACTAATTAATGGATGTTTATGAACTTAAAATATTAGATTACGATAAGTAAACAGAATTTTCGAATGGTGAATATAGATGAAACTCATTTGTCATTTTAATTAAAAAGGTTTTAAGAAAAGTATTGGTTCAAAATGATTAGTTTAAACTTGTTCGCTAATTAGAAACTCTTTATTTTAAATTGTAGAAAGGTAGAGGTAAGCAGTTGTCTGTTCTTTGGCTCAATTTCGGGAGCCTTCTCCACCATGTAGTTCTTCTGATGATACACATGATAGTAGCTCTTCTGACTCGTTCAGTTTCGGCAGCACTGACGAGTATTTCTCTGAAGCAACGTCAGCATATCGACCCATAAGAGTTATAGATTATGAATCCGACTCAGCACCATTCACATAGAGTCAGACTCCGTGCAGCCTAAGGACTCAGGATATTATGACGACTGGATGTTTGAGGACGATGAGGGGATTGATTTAGATTCTAAGGGTCGCGTTATCATGGATGGTCCGGTACCCGCACCACCTGTAGTAGAGATTCAGCCAATCCCTATACTAGGGATCATACCCGACTTTATCCTCGAGGCAAACTACGAGAGCCCAAGTCAACACTACTTGAGATATCACCCTAGAGAGGGTCGAGTCTATATTGGACATAACATCAGAGTTTGATGACTAGATCGAGCCGGAGATGGAGCTCGAGGTAGAGGAAGATGATTATGATGAGACAGAGCCAGAGATGGAGTTGGAGGTAGACAAGGATGGTTACAACGCCGATGACGAGGAAGAGTATATGGATGATGATCTCGACGACTTCCATGTGGATCATCTTTTGGTACCTGGATGGGAGGAGCCTGATTTGGATGACTGGGTATACATGGAGCCAAAAGAGATCTCAGTCTCTGGGCCTTCTTTGAAAGCACCACAAATGCACCTCATTTATAGCCACTCATTTATATTAGAGTAGCATAGTACAAAAAGAGAGTTATTAGGAGGAGAGAGAAATGAGATTGTGTGGTGAAAATTAGGGAGGCTAACAGGGGGCTGCTTTGGGGTGCTTTTTATCCTATCTCATATATATACTAGTATTTTTTTTTCCCACTTTATTTTATTAAAAAAATACTGTAATGATTAAATATCAAAAATAAAAGAAAACTAAAGTAACGTAATAAATGTTAAATAGTTACATATATATTTTTAAATATTATAATTTATGCGGCAACAATAATAAATTGTTCTGTTGTTCATCCAAAAATAATTTTATTATGGATGATTATTTTGATTAATTGTTCTGTTATCCATCTAATTAATTTATGCAGTAACAATAATTAATTATCATGTTGTCCATTCAACAATAATTTTGTCGTGAATGATTATTTGGTTAATTATTCTGTTATCCATCTAATTTTTTGTCATGAATGGCTATTTTTGGCATAGATATAAAAAATTGATTATTTGTGATTTTATTCTGAAAACATGTTCTTAATTCATTACAATTTAAACTTATTTTGTGATCTTTAAATGTGAAAAATTGAACAAATAATCATTAAAATTTTATAAGTGATACAGTTCAAGTAATATTATATAAATTATATACAAACTACAATATGATAACTTTTTTCGATGAAGCAAAAAAGTGTGATGATGTCTGTAATGACCCGCATTGGCAGAGGTATTATAATTAATTTATTTAATTATTTAATAGGTGATATAATGAATTAAATGGTCGAGGAATTAAATAATGGTGAATATTTAATTTAAAATAATAAATTAAATAATATATTTAATATTGAAATAATCAAAAATTGGCTGAAATGGCAATATGGTGTGAACTGGATCATCTGTGATATATAATTCAGTTTAAAATTGAATTCGAATGACGAATATATTCAATCGATGATAGTTTGAACGTATAATTATAATATAATTAAAATAGAGCTTGAAATGGCGTGGTAGTTCGCTATTTGGCGATTTGAACTTCAATTGGATATACAGGGTTCGTTTTAAGCCGGATTTCTGTGAAACAAGAAACGTGTGGAGCTGGTGGAGTATATCTTTCTAGTGGAAGAGAAAAATCGGGATTTCGTCGTGTAGATTTTGAGATATGTCCAAATCAAATTTTAGAAAAGTCGCTGTGGAATTCCTTTTTAATTTATAAAGGAATTATTTATATTTTAAAAAGGGGATTTCAATATAAATAGAATATCGGGTTGACCCAGAAGTGAATATCGAGTTAGAAATTCATATAGGAATATTTTGAAGCTGTACGGTATTCCACCGTGAATATAGACAAGAATATTTGTTTTTAAATATTAAAATTTATTATATTTAAATATATTTATAGATTTAAATAGGCTATTTGGGGCTTTAAAAATAGCCACTTTTGCAAACGAAGTCGGAATTTGACGAAACTAATTTTGTTGGATCCGCAATATTAAATTATTGTTAGATTTCCAGTTTCATGATTTTTAGAGTCACTGTGTAGCCGTACGGATTTTTAGAGTAAAAAACAGTCAGTATTTAGACGGTTAAAAATACGCTGTGTGAGCATACGGAGTCGGAATTCGACGAAACCAGATTCGTTGGGACCGAAATGTCGAACATTAGCTACATGTCCAGTTTGGTGATTTTTAGGTATCATATGTAACCGTGGTGATTTTCAGAAAGCCAATGATCAAATAAAGATAAATAAAAATAAATGTATGTGAACATAAGGAAGGCCACATCCTTCTCCTTCTCAGCCACAAACATCACCTACCACAATCACAACTATAAAACCAAGTCCAGGCCGCCACTTAGAAAGGTTAAAACGTGAAAATCCAAATCTCCATAAATTCAAACAAACCCAATTTAAATCTAAAAATTTCCAAAACTTATACGTATGAGATCAGTGAGAGTAGCTCTTTGATCTGAGATGCTCATTGATGGATTCGGTGACGACATTGTATGCTACGAACCTGTATAGCGTGGGCACGGGTTGCCTAGGGTTGAGGTTCCTGCAAATACAAGCAACGATTCAAGATTTGGTGGTTGTTTGTGGAATCGTAGTGTTGTTTGGCATCTCTTGTGATAATTTTGAGAAATTCCGTTCAAAAAGGATGTCGCGACTTTGCTGTAGAGTGCGAGCACTTAGTGAATGACGCGTTCTGATTTTAGGGTTCGAACGGGATGGTTTTGGTATGATATTGTAGAGAGATCGAAGAGAAGCTTAACGATGTAATTTGTTAAGATTTTTGTTGAAAAACGATGGAGCGGTGTGGAGTAGAAGTTTGGTAAAGGCCGTGATTTTCTGTCGTGATGGTATATTGGGAGCGATGGAAATTTAGTTGGGGAAGAAAGGATTTTGGGTATGAGTGTTAATGGAATTGGGCCGGAAGGAGAAGGTTAAGCCCAATTGAAAATAACTAAGTTTTATTTTTTAATTTAAAAAGTATAGAACTTGTATAGATCATAACTATCTCATACTGTGTCAGAATCACGAACGGTCGGATCCGTTGGGACCGTATAGACAAGAGCTCCACAATGGAACTAACAGGGAGTGAAACGAGGCTCGTTACAATTTATAGTGAAATAAATTGTCAGAATCAAATCAAGTGACAATTATTGTTATTTAACGATGATAGTCCAATGTGAGTAAATCTCACTAACTCTAAACAGTTTATAATTTCAAGTTGTATTTTTAGAACTGTTAAATATTGGCTGATTGACTATGTGTTGACTATTTGATTGAACTGCTAGTCCGTTAGCTGAATTTCTATATTGATTATGTTTAACAGAATATATCATATGGAACTGAAAGTGATGTGTTGACCCGCTTTTTAGTCAAAGCAGTCACACATGGAATCTCTTCTCAACAATACACTTAAACGTTGGGAATATCGTCAGAAGACATGAAGTGATTTGGTTGAAATCGCATCACAAACAAAGAATGGCCCGAAACTCCTGCCAGATGACCTTTTTTGGGCCCGAAAACAGCGATTACGGAGCTGAGCTCTGTAACTCTTGTAGATCTCTGAATTAGCTTCAGTTTGAGCTTTGGTTTGGCTCAATCGGACTTACGGTTTGAAAGTTACGCCCGTTTCCGTGAACGCATGCAGAACCGGAAACTTGGAACTTGGAAATTTGGCATCACCCCTAACCGGGTCGGATCGGAGGAGGAGACCCGACCCCCTTGGCAAAATTTTGTACTAGAAACTCCGGAATGCATTTCCTTCGGTTCGGTTCGGGCCATAAGACCCGACCCGCCTTGCTCCGCACAGAAGTGCACACCCTGTCTTCGGTTCGGATGCTCCACCCCGGTTCGGATCGGACCCGAACCGATCCGCTTGGACCTGCTGCTGCACTCCAACTTTGACCGCTTCTTAAGGGATAACCGCCTCCTATTTATCCGGATCGGCTGCCACCTGTCTAAGGACGATCTGAAGAGCATTTTCTCCACTACCTCCGAAATTGCCTCAGCGCATGCCACGTCACACCCGATCCGACCCGATTCAGGGCTCCCAGCAGCTCCTCTACGCCTATAAATACACCACAGCATGGCTATTTCAAGGGACTTTTGGGAACTCTAACTCTCCATGGCTTCAACTATGGTTCTTCGCAAGGCTATTGCATAACCTAGAAGTCGAATTCCACATTACAACACGAGGATTTCGTGTATAATCTCCCCTTTAATCTTCTCTTCTTCATTGTAAACACGAGGATTTCGTGTATAAACTGCAAACAAACACCATTGTAATAGCTTCTTAGGATTTAAGAAACTATAAAGTGGACGTAGGCTTGGATTGAGCCGAACCACTATAAAAATTTCGTGTGTCTCCTCTTATTTTACTGCTTTTTCTGTATTAATATGTGATTGTGAGGTTTTCACATAGAGTTTGGGTGTTAGGCCCAAATTTCGGTCTAACATGATGTTATCTATATTGTTTAACATCTATGATGCAGGGAAATAGGTTGGAGGAACCCAACTGGGTTCCTCAACATTTGATTTTCTGTTATTCATATATTGTGATATATGATGTGATATATAATCTGTTGTCGATTATATGTGTTTGGACGATACTGATCATCGTGATTTGATATATCGAATACCATAACATACCAAAATGTTGATAAAGGAATATTTTTAAAGTGTATTTTGAAAATGAGTTATTTATATAAAATCGATGGATTTTATATAGAAAAGGAAAAGGATTTTTATAAAAGAAATATTTATAAAATCAAAGGATAAGTTAGAATAAAAGGAAATCATTTGTAAAGTGAAGAACCGTTACTAAAAGTAAATCTTTATAAATGAATAGTTTATTCGGAAAGGAGTTAATCGAATTAGTTATTCATATAAAATAAAGGAAGTTATCGAATAAGGTTAAAAGGAGGTATTCAAATATAGTTTAGCCAAAAGGAGTTATTCGATCAGAATTCTTCGAACAGAATAAATTGATTTGAGTAAATCAAACAAAGTTAATCAGTTAGGGTTAACCAGTTAGAGTTAACTGGTTAGAGTAAATCAGTTAGGTTAAACCATTAGGGTTAACCAGTTATAATTAATTGTTTAGAGTAAATCAGTTAGGTTAAACCATTAGGGTTAACCATTTAGAGTTAATTGGTTAGAGTAAACAAGTTAGAGTTAACAATTAGTGTTAATCAGTTAAAGTAAATCGATAGAGTTATATCGAACTAGAATTTATTGAATAGAGTTAAATCGAACTAGAGTTATCCAACTGGAGTTAATCGAATTTAGTTTATTCGAATAGAGTTAAAGGAAACGAGTTAATCGAATAGAGTTAATTGAAAAGAGTTAATCGAATATAGTTACTCGAAAGAAAGGTTAAGTAAGGAAGTTAGTTAAAGAAATTTAAAGTGAACTTTGTCTATTTCAAGTTTAGAAACATTGTTCAGTTAAGGTCTGAGAGGTAGTATTACCCCAACTTGATGGACTTCATTTTTAACTAAGGAATGGTTAAGGTTCGATAGTAAAGGATGGTTAAGTGAATTTAGTAATTAAAGGAAATGGTTTGAGTTGGCATCGCGATGGTTTGTTTAAACATATGTCTAAGTCCAATGAAGAAGCTTTGGAAATGTTTTCCAAATAAGAAACCAGAAATGTTTTCTAATAAAGAAAACAAGAAATGGAAATGTTTTCCATTGTTAATAACGTATATTTTCCAAATTTAGAAAATAAGAAATACTGAATATAGGGAAACAGGAGATAAGTAAATTAATGAAATAAAGAGATAAATGTTGAATGATGTTTGATCGATATAAATTTCCATTTGGAAATGATATCGTTGTTTGCACACCTGTTTTTCTTCGATAGTTAAATCACAGACTATCGAAGTTTTGACCATTTTAACGTTGTTAATATGGAGAGACCGGTTGGATTATTATCCAAAGAACCACTCTGTATTGGCATAAGCATTGCGAATCATATATGCCGAAGGAAATTGAAGACGGATTTATGCAAGGGCTATCCTGTTTACAGAATAGTGCCTTCGGTTCATCCTGTTCCTGGATGACTTGTAGGGACGGATGTCTGACAGAGTAATTCCAAACGATCACATATATTGATTTCTCCAACCGTACCAAGAGTGGAAGCGGAGAAGGAAACTTCTTTTAGCTAACACATAATGTATGGTTGAGGACGCAAATCGGTGATTTGATGGATTTGACGATGTGGCATTCAAAGTGAATCTGGTGTGATGATAAAGCGTAGCTTCTAGCCTCACATCCGGTAAATGGCAGAAATCGGGCAGGCAGCATGGCTAAGTCGGTCGCACCGAAGTAGGGTGTATAATCACCTGATCTAGAGTTTCATTTACTTCTAAAAATCTATTGTTGATGTTGTCCCATTCGGGAAACGGTTGCTGATCCCAACCGTTGGTGATATACATTCGATACACTCAAGCGAAATGAGTGGTCGGTCATGTGTGGTCCGGTTGCAAGATGTTCTTGTTGTACCCAGTGTATTCCTCTCTAGAGGTACACAAGCGAAATGTGGTTCCATACCTTGTCATAGTTGGAAACCCATTACCCAATACGTGCTTGCGGTTTTGATTGTATACTATATATGTAGAACGTGAGATGAAAGCGTTTCTGCTAGATGATTATTATATTGTGTTGATAGACATTATTATAATATCAAAAGGTTTTTGATATAAAGATAATTTGGATTCTCATAAGGGAAAAACCCGTTCCGTTATACGGCGTGATCTTATGAGATATCATTTACCTGCTGGAACTGTTTAAACTGTTTTACTCATACCAGTCCCATGACTGACCCGGAGTTTATTTTGTTGTTTCCCTAAACTCTTGGGTGCCTAAATTTGTACGGGCAGTCAAGTAGTCGGGAATTTACAGATATACTGGAAGAGCTTGGAGCAGGAGGCTTCAGGATCATATAGCTATAGTTATTTCCGCTGTGTTGTAATTGTTGTACTTTGATAATGATATGTATATTCAAGTACAGATTTGTATTTCAAAGTTATGTTATGAAATATATTTATTCGTTCCGCTGTGAGATTTGTGTTACTCTGATGATGTGTTCTTCTATTCTAAGTTCCTATCTTATCTATCCTCACCCTCTAATTTCTTTCGTTAATGACTGGTGTTTTTCGACGTTTGGTTAGTCATCATTGAGTTTATGGCGATAACCAAAGTCGTCAAAATCCCGAGTCATTACAGTTGGTATCAGAGCTTAAGTTAAGAATTACCTTGGCTCTATGGCGTGACTCGGTAGAGATAGGGTTAGTAATACCCTAGATTGAGTTGAGTGTATATATACGAGTGAACGTATTTGTTATTGATATAAAAATTGTTTTATATTGTGGTGATTTATTGGTTGAGTTGTTTATGAGTTCTGGTCGATCAGTTTGATCCACTGTATCGGTAGGACTTACTAAACACTCGAATACGATGGGTCGACACAATATGTTTTGAAAAGAGGGTAAATGAAAATAGTTTACCCAAAGTATATTTTGATATATAGTGGATATATTGTTTTTTATTATAATCGAGTAAGATTTTAAATTAAATGGTTATGTAAATAACCAATCAGAATTCATATAAGTGAAATACGTGAAATCAGATGAGTTAAATCTAAAATTTAAACCAGAAATTGAATTAAACTATGGAAAATTGGATAAGTGTTTGTAATTGGATTTGGATTAAAAATAAGGAAAATTTAAGATCCTGGGAAATTTTAAATTGTTTTACAAGCAGTGTGAATTATATTTTGAAATGAATTTCAAAGTGGAAATGTTTAGAAGTGGTTTTATAGTATTGAACTCACTTCGATCGCTGGAAAATAGATTCTGATGATGACAGCTGCATCATCAGTATTCATTTTCGAGTTGTAAGTGACGAATTATTACCAGAGATACTGTTTTGAATTTGTTTTGGGAAAGACAAGTTGTGTTGAATTACAAAATGGGATTTATAACATAGAATTTGAATTTTTTTAAATAGATTTGAAATATTAACTTGTTTAAAAGAAATAAAACGAGAAGTTCCTTTATAAACGAAGTTTATAAATAGTTCTTTTATAAACGAAGTTTATAAATGAAGTGAAAAGAATTATCATTGGATAATTCAAAAATAAAAATACAAGTGTGAAATTGAAAGGGAAATCTATCTTCCAAAGGTAGAAATATCGATTTCAAAAGGAATTGAAATCGAGACTTATTTAAAGGAATTTGAATAAAAGAAGTTCAAACATAGAATTTAAATTTAGAAAATTCAAAGGGGATTTGAATATAGAAAATTCAAAGGGGATTTGAATATAGAAATTCAAATGAGATTTGAATAAAGAAGATTTAAATAATGGAAAATTGAATATAGAATTCAGATAGAGTAATAATAGGGTTTGAATATAGAAATTCAAAGGGAGTTTGAATATATGAAATTCAATGGAATTGAAGTAGAATTGAATATAGAAATTCAAAGGGAGTTTGAATATAGGAAAATTCAATAGGACTGAAATAGAGTTTGAATATAGAAATTCAAAAGAATTCAAATATAGAATTTGAATAATAGAATTTGAATATTTAGATTTGAATAATAGAAGTGATATAAAATTTGAATAGAAATTGAATAGAATTAACTAAGTCGAAGAGGAATTAGTTAATCGAGTTTTGAATTTGAAGTTGAACTTTGAAAGGTGAATTGAATTTGTAAATGGATATTCGAAATCGAATGTAGAACTTAAATTTGAAATTTGGATTCAAATTAGTTAATAAGCAAGTTAAATTATATTTGAACATGTCATGTTCAAACGTAAAAGTGAAATAGACTAAAGAGTTAATTAACAAATTAATTAACGAATTGAGTTAAAACGATCAGGTATAGTTAAAATAGATTGGGCATGTATAAATATATATGTGATAGGTATGGATAAGGTATGAAGGTATATAGATAGAATGCTCGACGAAAAGGTATGTATTTAATTCATATATGAGATTTTATGCGCCGTATCGGCTAGCCGCTTGGCTTTTTCTTTTGGATTGGTGAGGGCCATAGGAGGCTATTTGAAATATCCCGATGCTCCCTATACAAAGGAGGTTATGGCGAATTTTTCCGAGAATTTAAGGAGTTAGAATATTTATAAGATAATTTGATAATTAGAAATCAACGTATCTATATATATATAGAAGTCGATAAGGAAACGAACTTAAAAATAGAATAGTAAAATAAAAAAAAGGAGTCTAGAATAAAATCTAGTAAGAATAGAAAGAGAAAGTGTATATGTGTTTAAAAGTGAATAAGTAGTTGTATGGTATTGGTTATTCGAGTAAGTAGTCATATCTGTTTTGACGTTATAAATGTTATTCAATCAAGGTCTAAGAGGTAGTTATACCCCAACTTGATTGATTTCATTATTAACAAATAAATAGTAAGATTTCAGGCTCAAAGATCAATGTTGAATAAGAGTTAGTTGAATATAGTATTTGGGTTGTCGTAGCGATGTTTTACACAATATCCGTTTTAACCCAAATAAGTGTAAACTTGGAAATAGAATAATAGACATTTCCTAAGTATAGAAATAAACGAGATCGGAAAAAAGATAAGTAATTGGAATATTTTCCAATTATAAATAGCCTATATTTTCTAAAGTTTAGAAAATAAAGGAAGGCGATATTCGGAATTGTTGTCTAAATAACATAAAAGGCCAATATGGTTATTGAAAATATTTGGTTAACAAATATTGATAAAGAAATAGAGAAGTGATTTAACTAATGGAATATTGATTATGGGCTCAGCTGAATTTCAAAAAAAATGATTCTTGAAAAGAGTAAACTATTTAAAAACTCCCAGGGAAAGACTGTTTGAATTAAAAACAAATTTAACAGAAATTTGTGAAAGCAAATTTGAGTTAAAGTAAAATCGGTTAAGTGGTAACTGAAGTTGAATTGAAATCGAATAAGATTGGATCTGCGAAATTAGAATCCGAAATGGTATTAGATTGAGGGTTAAGGAATTGAAAATCAAGAATTGAACTTGAGTTGAAATGGGATTTGGCTTGGATATAAGCGAATGGTTATGTTGGAGATAAAAGCTGATTTGGAGTTTGATTGGCATGACATTGGTATATACTGAATTGATAACAGGTGGAAAGGATATAATGATATGCCGACAAAAGGTACAAGTTTATATTTCCATTGGGTATGAGATTTTGATGAGCCGAATTGGCAAGCCGCTTGGCTGTTTGATTTTCTTTTGGGATGGCCCAGAGAGGCGAGTTGGAGTTTGACCTATTGACCAGTATAAAGGAGGTGCTGGCGAAATTTTTCGAAGAGTTAAGGCGTTAGAAAATTTTCAGGATTTTTGAAAATTTTCGTTGATAAGGATTAATTAATATTTTAATTAAAATTAAATTGGTTCAATTGAAACTGAAGTTAAGAAGTGAACAAATATGTTCTAACCAGTCGATAGGGTCGTCCTCTACCTTTTAGCAATTTCGAGGACGAAATTATTTTAAGTGGGAAAGATTGTAATGACCTGCATTGGCAGAGGTATTATAATTAATTTATTTAATTATTTAATAGGTGATATGGTGACTTAAATGTTCGAGGAATTAAATAATGGTGAATATTTAATTAAAAATAATAAATTAAATAATATATTTAATTCTGAAATAATCAAAAATTAGCTGAAATGGTAATATGGTGTGAACTGGATCATCTGTGATATATAATTCAGTTTAGAGTTGAATTCGAATGACTAATATATTCAATCGACGACAGTTTGAACGTATAATTATAATATAATTAAAATAGAGCTTGAAAAGGCGCGGCAGTTCGCTATTTGGCGATTTGAACTTCAATTGGATATACAAGGTTCGTTTTAAGCCGGATTTCTGTGAAACAAGAATCGTGTGGAGCTGGTGGAGTATATCTTTCTAGTAGAAGAGAAAAATCGGGATTTTGTCGTGTAGATTTTGAGATATGTCCAAATAAAATTTTAGAAAAGTCGCTGTGGAATTCCTTTTTAATTTATAAAGGAATTATTTATATTTTAAAAAGGGATTTCAATATAAATAGAATATCGGGTTGACCCAGAAGTGAATATCGAGTTAGAAATTCATATAGGAATATTTTGAAGCTATACGATATTCCGCTACGAATATAGGCAAGAATATTTATATTTAAATATTAAAATTTATTATATTTATATATTTAAATAGGCTATTTGGGGCTTTAAAAATAGCCACTTTTGCAAACGAAGTCGGAATTCGACGAAACTAATTTTGTTGGATCCGCAATATTAAATTATTGTTATATTTCCAGTTTCATGATTTTTAGAGTCACTGTATGGCCATACGGATTTTTAGAGTGAAAAACAGTGAGTATTTAGACGGTTAAAAATACGCTGCGTGAGCATACGGAGTCGGAATTCAACGAAACCAGTTTCGTTGGGACCAAAATGTCGAACAGTAGCTACATGTCCAGTTTGGTGATTTTTAGGTATCATATGTAACCGTGGTGATTTTTAGAAAGCCAATGATCAAATAAAGATAAATAAAAATAAATGTATGTGAACATAAGGAAGGCCACATCCTTCTCCTTCTCAGCCACAAACATCACCTACCACAATCACAACTATAAAACCAAGTCCAGGCCGCCACTCAGAAAGGTTAAAACGTGAAAACCCAAATCTTCATAAATTCAAACAAACCCAATTTAAATCTAAAAATTTCCAAAACTTATACGTATGAGATCAGTGAGAGTAGCTCTTTGATCTGAGATGCTCATTGATGGATTCGGTGACGACATTGTGTGCTGCGAACCTGTATAGCGTGGGCACGGGTTGCCTAGGGTTGAGGTTTCCTGCAAATACAAGCAACGATTCAAGATTTGGTGGTGTTTTGTGGAATCGTAGTGTTGTTTGGCATCTCTTGTGATAATTTTGAGAAATTCCGTTCAAAAAGGATGTCGCGACTTTGCTGTAGAGTGCGAGCACTTAGGGAATGACGCGCACCGATTTTAGGGTTTGAACAGGATGGTTTTGGTATGATATTGTAGAGAGATCGAAGAGAAGTTAACGATGTAATTTGTCAAGATTTTTGTTGAAAAATGATGGAGCGGTGTGGAGTAGAAGTTTGGTAATGGCCGTGATTTTCTGTCGTGATGGTATACTGGGAGCGACGAAAATTTAGTTGGGGAAGAAAGGATTTTGGGTACGGGTGTTAATGGAGTTGGGCCGGAAGGAGAAGGTTAAGCCCAACTGAAAATAACTAAGTTTTTTTTTAATTTAAAAAGTATAGAACTTGTATAGATCATAACTATCTCATACTGTGTCAGAATCATGAACGGTCGGATCCGTTGGGATCGTATGGACGAGAGCTTCACAATGGAATTGACGGGGATTGAAACGAGGCTCGTAACAATTTATAGTGAAATAAATTGTCAGAATCAAATCAAGCGACAATTATCGTTATTTAACGATGATAGTCCAATGTGTGTAAATCTCACTAACTCTGAACAGTTTATAATTTCAAGTTGTATTTTTAGAACTATTAAATATTGGCTGATTGACTGTGTGTTGACTGTTTGATTGAACTGCTAGTCAGTTAGCTGAATTTCTATATTGATTCTGTTTAACAGAATATATCATATGGAACTGAAAGTGATGTTATCTATATTGTTTAACATCTATGATGCAGGGAAACAGGTTGGAGGAACCCAACTGGGTTCCTCAACATTTGTTTTTCTGTTATTCATATATTGTGATATATGATGTGATATATAATCTGTTGTCGATTATATGTTTTTGGACGATACTGATCATCGTGATTTGATATGTCGAATACCATAACATACCAAAATGTTGATAAAGGAATATTTTTAAAGTGTATTTTGAAAATGAGTTATTTATATAAAATCGATGGATTTTATATAGAAAAGGAAAAGGATTTTTATAAAAGAAATATTTATAAAATCAAAGGATAAGTTAGAATAAAAGGAAATCATTTGTAAAGTGAAGAACCGTTACTAAAAGTAAATCTTTATAAATGAATAGTTTATTCGGAAAGGAGTTAATCGAATTAGTTATTCAAATAAAATAAAGGAAGTTATCGAATAAAGTTAAAAGGAGGTATTCAAATATAGTTTAGCCAAAAGGAGTTATTTGATCAGAATTCATCGAATAGAATAAATTGATTTGAGTAAATCAAACAAAGTTAATCAGTTAGGGTTAACCATTTAGAGTTAATTGGTTAGAGTAAATCAGTTAGGTTAAACCATTAGGGTTAACCAGTTAGAATTAATTGGTTAGAGTAAATCAGTTAGGTTAAACCATTAGGGTTAACCATTTAGAGTTAATTGGTTAGAGTAAACAAGTTAGAGTTAACAATTAGTGTTAATCAGTTAAAGTAAATCGATAGAGTTATATCGAACTAGAATTTGTTGAATAGAGTTAAATCGAACTAAAGTTATCCAACTAGAGTTAATCGAATTTAGTTTATTCGAATAGAGTTAAAGGAAACGAGTTAATCAAATAGAGTTAATTGAAAAGAGTTAATCGAATATAGTTACTCGAAAGAAAGGTTAAGTAAGGAAGTTAGTTAAAGAAATTTAAAGTGAACTTTGTCTATTTCAAGGTTAGAAACGTTATTCAGTTAAGGTTTGAGAGGTAGTATTACCCCAACTTGATTGACTTCATTTTTAACAAAGGAATGGTTGAGGTTCGATTGTAAAGGATGGTTAAGTGAATTTAGTAATTAAAGGAAATGGTTTGAGTTGGTATCGCGATGGTTTGTTTAAACATATGTCTAAGTCCAATGAAGAAGCTTTGGAAATGTTTTCCAAATAAGAAACCAGAAATGTTTTCTAATAAAGATAACAAGAAATGGAAATGTTTTCCATTGTTAATAACGTATATTTTCCAAATTTAGAAAATAAGAAATACTGAATATAGGGAAACAGGAGATAAGTAAATTAATGAAATAAAGAGATAAATGTTGAATGATGTTTGATCGATATAAATTTCCATTTGGAAATGATATCGTTGTTTGCACACCTGTTTTTCTTCGATAGTTAAATCACAGACTATCAAAGTTTTGACCATTTTAACGTTGTTAATATGGAGAGACCGGTTGGATTATTATCCAAAGAACCACTCTGTATTGGCGTAAGCATTGCGAGTCATATATGCCAAAGGAAATTGAAGACAGAGTTATGCAAGGGCTATCCTATTTACAGAATAGTGCCTTCGGTTCATCCTATTCCTGGATGACTTGTAGGGACGGATGTCTGACAGAGTAATTCCAAACAATCACGTATATTGATTTCTCTAACCATACCAAGAGTGGAAGAGGAGAAGGAAACTTCTTTTAGCTAACACATAATGTATGGTTGAGGACGCAAATCAGTGATTTGATGGATTTGACGATGTGGCATTCAAAGTGAATCTGGTGTGATGATAAAGCGTAGCTTCTAGCCTCACATCCGGTAAATGACAGAAATCGGGCAGGCAGCATGGCTAAGTCGGTCGCACCGAAGTAGGGTGTATAATCACCTGATTTAGAGTTTCACTTATTTCTAAAAATCTATTGTTGATGTTGTCCCATTCGGGGAAACGGTTGTTGATCCCAACCGTTGGTGATATACATTCGATACACTCAAGCTAAATGAGTGGTCGGTCATGTGTGGCCGGGTTGCAAGATGTTCTTGTTGAACCCAGTGTATTCCTCTCTAGAGATACACTAGCGAAAGGTGGTTCCATACCTTGTCATAGTTGGAAACCCATTACCCAATACGTGCTTGCGGTTTTGATTGTATACTATATATGTAGAACGTGAGATGAAAGCGTTTCTACTAGATGATTATTATATTGTGTTGATAGACATTATTATAATATCAAAAGGTTTTTGATATAAAGATAATTTGGATTCTCATAAGGGAAAAACCCGTTCCGTTATACGGCGTGGTCTTATGAGATATCATTTACCTGCTGGAACTGTTTAAACTGTTTTACTCATACCAGTCCCATGACTGACCCGAAGTTTATTTTGTTGTTTCCCTAAACTCTTGGGTGCCTAAATTTGTACGGGCAGTCAAGTAGTTGGGAATTTACAGATATACTGGAAGAGCTTGGAGTAGGAGGCTTCAGGGTCATATAGCTATAGTTATTTCCGCTGTGTTGTAAGTGTTGTACTTTGATAATGATATGTATATTCAAGTACAGATTTGTATTTCAAAGTATGTTATGAAATATATTTATTCGTTCCGCTGTGAGATTTGTGTTACTCTGATGATGTGTTCTTCTTCTTCTTCTATTCTAAGTTCCTATCTTATCTATCCTCACCCTCTAATTTCTTTCGTTAATGACTGGTATTTTTCGACGTTTGGCTAGTCATCATTGAGTTTATGGCGATAACCAAAGTCGTCAAAATCCCGGGTCATTACAATGTCATTATATATATAATATGATGTAATGTATGCTTTGTTATTAAGTTTTAAATATATTTTTATATGTATAATAGGCATTCTAACTAAAATGTCAAATTACAACATAAAAATAAACATCCATAACAAAAAAACACATTAATCAATAGTTGTTTTCAGAGAAAAATAAATATAAGATTATGAGTAGTTTTCTTTTCAAACAAAATAAGTATGAAAATCAGAGAAAAATAAATATAAGATCATGAGTAGTTTCCATTCCAAACAAAATAAACATGAAAATTATGTTCAAGTCCAATCTTGTTCCCAGCATAACTTCATGTTTTCCACTTTTTTGAATAGTTTTCATTCCTGTAGTGCAACAAACATTTGAATAGATGAACAATTAATTAGTCATTCCTTACCAAATAAATAATAATATGTACACCGTATATAAAATAACCATCAAATATATATAACTTACTTTTTCTTTTTTAATTACTTTCAGTTTTGAAATAAATTCATTTTCATCATCTTTTTTATCCTTAAAGTCATTAAAAATACATGGCAGCTTGACATCACTATCAATCTCTTTGCTTTTCCTCTTCAAACTATTAGTGTTTGTAGATTTTTCAGTACCGGGGCTTTGCATATTGATGTTAGTTTTAGATTCATTGCTGAAAGTTGGTAGAGACATCTGCACATAAAGGAAATAAAATAACTAGTTGTAATGAACATGACTAACTATATATATATATATATATGTGTGTGTGTGTGTGTGTGTGTGTGTGTGTGTGTGTGACAACAAAATACCTGTGAACTTTGTAATGTAACTGCACCGTCTTCACTTTCTATCATAGAATTCCCAACCAACTCGAAACCTTCATATATGTCTGTGGCCGTGTACATGCTTGAACATGTGTGTACATTATTCTCACCAACGCATATAGTAATTGTATACTGCCTTCCCTCCAAGCACTTCAAAATTGTTGGAAATTCATTTTTCTTTCCTTGCTAGAAAAAACATTTTAAATTATTTAATTTTGTCAAAAAATAAAGTATTAAAATTTTCTCTTAGTATATTTGGAGCTATACATACCTTTTCTTGATCTCCCATTATGTCACAAACATTTTTCTTAACTATTCGGTAAACCTCACGGTCTTGCAAAATTATTGCAGCACTGCCACTATTATCTTCAACAATAACTCATAATCTAAATCTACACACACACACACACACACACACACACACACACACACACACACATATATATATATATATATATATATATATATATGAACTATTAGTAGGAAAGTAAGTAAATCTTTCTCTAGCATTACAGAAAATTACCTCATGTCTGGATAGGGTATGCTTCTTTTACAATTAGGACATTTATACTTCCCATTTTTCTCCTCAACTTCTTGATCACTACATGCTAAGAAAGCATCATAATACCGAGTTTGTTCCTCTTTTACATTCCTAATGGTTACTTGACAAATAACTTCTTTCTAAAATTTATAAAATATAGTAACTTCAGATACTTGAATAGGAACAACAAATTAAAAATAAAAAATAAAAACTATTAAAGTCTAGGGAGAATACCTCAATATATTCGGATTTCAAATTCCTTTTCTCACCAATACTCAGTATTTGATAGTCTCCGGTAATCATATCGTTAACATCAAATTTTCCTTCATTGAAATCAATAATATCCAACCTATATATTTTATAAGTTTAATTTTGATGTATATTGTATTTAAAAAATATATTATATTACATTTCAATAAAAATCAAATTTACCTCTTTCTAATTTTAACAACACTGTGAAGTTGTAGTTGATGAAAAACCGTCTTGCACCAACATTGGTCATATTAGGTTGCTCTACAACATAAGAAACATTGTGTTATTAAGTTTTCACATATTAAAGTAATTGATAGTCGATAGCATAATTGGACCGATGGATGAGAGAATTGAGCTAGAATGATGGAAAAAAGAGGTAAATCCTACCAAAACATATTTTAATAAATTTTCTCAATTATGAATAACATAAAAGTCATACTAAAATTGTACCTTTAAATGAATTCAACCTACAACTTGCTACAATGATGATAATTGTTTTCTCAGTAGCTTCTTTTAAAGCGGTAGCAAATAATTTGGCAAAATCATCCAAAAAACAAAATTTCACAGTAGAACTGTCAAAACATAAAAATGGGAAGCAAAATATTGTTTATGCATATAACAAAATAAAGATTTAAATTCCATAATATTTAAAGTGTTATATATACATACCTCCCATCTGTAGGTTCAAATATAAAATTGCATTGCTCTTTGCGATTTGCATTCACAAACTCATTTAAACCATCTTTTGAAATATCACAATCCTTATACTTGAGCACTCCAATAAAATATGATAAATAATAATAAATGAAAATTGCTACTTATTGTAAAATAGATGTGTATGTATGTCTAAAGTATCTTAGATCATACCTAATAATTGAGCTTGGTCTTTCTCTAGAGATAACTCTTTCACATCAGCAATATCAAAGAAATCCAATTCATCTTCCCGTATCGTCATCTCATAATTCAATAATTTGGTTACCTTGGTGCATCTTTTTAACCAAATCTGTAGATCGTTGCGGATAGGTTTTATAGATCCTGGTTTGTAGGATTTGACACACAAATTGCTGAGAATGTATATTTGTCTTTCTTCCAACTTGTCCTTCAAGTATTCAATATGATTTGCCCATATAAAAGCATGAATTTAGGTATGCTATGTTATGCAATAAAAAATATTTGAAAAAAATGAATAATTATGAGATTGCAACATATATATATATATATAAAGAATAAACTGTTTAAATATAATTATTTACCTTGTCATCTAACGATAGGAGATTTCTTCCTAGATATTCCTTGTCACCTTTACTGCTGTAACTTTTCCAGATTCTAATAACTTGAACTCCGATTTTCCAGTCATATTTATTATCAATAGGTTTTAGAGAGCTTAAGCTATCAAATCTTTCCATATATGCCGCTGATTATGAAAAAAAATAGAAGTTATGATAATCAATGATATATGAATGAAAAAAAAATAAAAGAGATATTACATGTCTATGTGCGATATTGACAGTTTTTAGAAGTACTAACCTAAGAATACAGAGAGGCTTAGAGATGAGGAGGGTGTGACAATATGGAGAAATAGAGACAAAAGTGATTTAAATTGTGCTATGTACAATCTCTTTACCTGGTCAAACATGATGGTCATATTGTTAGATTAATGTTATATGTTAAGATATTACTTATATTTGTTAAGATATCAGTGTAAAATTATATACAAATAATTGGTATCTATTTTAGTCAAATGAGTAAAGGTATTAATGTTATATCACTGTGATACATAATATAAAAAGAAATAAAGCAACGAAACATATGAGAATATATGGAAAAATGTTATATGTTAAGATATTACTTACATATGTTAAGATATCTGTGACAGTCCCCAAACCCCGTACTGACGGTGACAAGGGTAATCTTTGGAATATAACACATAAACAAATAATTGCATAACAGAATTAAATAAATACACCTGATAATGTACAAATAATGTACTAGATAAACATAATCATCAGAGTTACACAGTATACAGTATCATACTTAGTACAAATACATTTCAGCCATACATAAATGTCTACAGCGGAAAACAAACATAATATGTACAATAGGAGCTGAACAGCACAAAATAGATAAATGATATACTCCATCTTCAGCTCCAGCTATCCAGAAAGAGCCTGCTAAAACCTGAATACAAGGCTGCCCACGTAGAAAGAGGGGCACCCGAGTTTGCAAGTGAAACAAACTACGAGTCAGTCATGGGACTGGTATGAGAAATCTACTTAACACATTATATAATTGGCTAATCACAGGACCACGCCACTTTCATGGAACGGGTTTACTCCATTGGATTGCCGGTACTTTAAAACAAATAATTCTTTTAAACATCGCAGTGCTTTTTATAAAAATGAAGCCATTATAAGACTCAGTTCCCATAACACAATGCAACGCAAACCGGAGGATAGAGTTTTACCTTATAATGGCCAAAATATGCTTGATACGAATAAAACAAAAGCATTTGATATTATTACTAGTGTTTACATGTTTCAAAAACAATTTCGAATCATAAGTATCAATCATAGATGGCATGGGTACCATATATCATGTCGCCATATATATATATATATATATATATATATATATATATATACACACACACACAAAATCAAAACCGCACAGTCACGTATTTGCAAATTGGATTTCCGTCATGAACTAAGGCAAAAGATAGTCCTTACCGACTTCGAGACAATCTAGCCCATGTCTCCGGAACAGCCGCAACTGTGCCTTGGAGTGACAAGGACGGTCCACAGGGAGTGGATTATAGTGCCTGAACAATACGTCTCCCCGCCCTTTGGGGCGTAAATGAGCCAACGAATGACTCCATCGGACCCGGATCGACCGATATAATTGAGGTGCCTCGCAACAGCAACAACCACATAGGTGAAAAATAGTATAAATGTCAGCCAGTTCAAGCACTGACACCACCTCTAGCTAGAAGGAAACACATGCCCTCCCTGAAGTCCTCTACCGTTTCTGGTTCATACCGAGGTGTGAGGCTCGCGAATTCACGTTATACACAAAGCTACGCCACACAGGTGGTGATTTGATCATCACCACAAGACTTTGCTTTTCAACAGAAGCCTTGATCACCGCATCCTAGCATGCCACACAGGAAATTCACACCATGCAACCGATGGCTATCAATCACACAGAATGAATTCCAATGTCGGACACACAGTCCATTTACAAGTCCGTTCTGGGTCTGAACGAAACCGGAGGCACTATATACCTCGCATACCCATCGATCTCCACGTACGCCCAGGCGATCACCACTCATTATCCATATTTCGGGATGCCTCCCAATCAGGACATCAGTTATCATCCAACCGAGGCGAAGATCTCCGGTCTTCAACCACCGTCTTCATCTTCGATTTCTTACTGTTAATTCAGTTATTCAGAATGGGATAAACTTGGTCTTTCTTAGCAACTCGCGTATATAGTAGACAAGTGCTACACAAACACAACATACACATCATTCCAATTCATCAGTCACTAAGCGTAAATCAGTAAGAGAACGATTTCCCAAATATTAACCCCGAAGGCCGAAACCAACATCAGATCAAAACCCAGGAAACCATCTGACTTAGCTAACCTCCAATTAGTTTCTAAGTTTCACATTCCATATCGTTTATAATATTTTATAATGATTTATCGCTATTTTTATTTATTTAAAAATAGCCAATTCATTCAAATGACGCTTCGT
The DNA here is from genome assembly GCA_030737875.1 of Allium sativum. Classification (NCBI taxonomy): domain Eukaryota; kingdom Viridiplantae; phylum Streptophyta; class Magnoliopsida; order Asparagales; family Amaryllidaceae; genus Allium; species Allium sativum. The sequence goes on from CM060916.1 coordinate 321,873,972, forward strand.
GCCATAACGCGGCCGTGGTGCTGTTTTTCTTCAGATTTGATTTACACATATCTGAAAATCTAACCGTTGGATCTTCACAAATTTTACATCATTAGAAATATCTTTTCAAAACGAATCCAACGGTTCCAGTTTTGGGAAAATCAGACGGTCGGATCTCCTGGTACACTCATTTGAAGTTTCGATTTCAAAATACGAACTGCAGCGTCGTTATTCGATTTAATTTAATTATATATATATATATATATATATATATATATAATCGAATCTTTGATTCAAAACTATATTCTTTTCATACATTAGATAAAAATGATATTTTTATCCACCCGACGTTTATTTCAACACTTCACTATTTTTAACAATTCATGTATATAATAAAATGTGATTTTTACTGCAATATAATTTATTTCAAAACACGACTATTTTATATAGTACATATAGGTGATAAAAATAGGATTTTTATTGTAAAACAATTTATTTCAAAACACGACTATTTTATATAGTTCATATAGGTGATAAAAATAGGATTTTTATTGTAAAACAATTTATTTCAAAACACGAATACCAGTCAACACATGAATTTCTATTCAACGAATGAATTTTTATTCAACGAATGAATTTCTATTCAACGAATGAATTTCTATTCAACACACGAATATAGTTTCAACACATGAAAATAATTCTAACACATGAATATTATTCAAAATTTCGGCAGCATAACGGCAGGGTAGTTAAAACTGGGGCCGTCCCTAGTACGGCTCCTCGCTCTACCTTAAAGCCTCGTAGCTTTTGACAATGGGGATTTCATGCATCTAGTTCACACGCAGGCGGCATGTATATATTTTTCTTTCTTTTCCACAAACTAATCCTATGTGGTTTCAACCAAATAATTATCAACCACAAACGGGTATTTTTCAACCACAATCAATTAATTTCAACCACAAACAATTCTAATCAACCATTCGCTGTCAATCAATTTTCACACCAATCACAACCAATAAATATCGTCCATGGTTTGTGGACGAGGGGCATGTATATATATATATATAAGTATATTTCACTTCCATTCAACACATATATAATTTTTACAACGCATATATAACTTATACATCAAATGTACAACTTATACAATGCTTATACATGAGGTGTACAGCGCTTATATAACTCATATATCGACTATATAATTTATACGTCGTTGTTTTCCATATCGTTTATAGTTTAGATATCTCACATTGGGTTCCATTCCACCAAAAATAGCAGAAGGCTCAGAAAAATACGCGGTCTCTTCTAGAATGTAGAAGACGTTCACACGAGTCCACTGTCTCTTGTTTCACTGAATTTCGTCAACAACCGAAAAAGATATGATTTTTACAGTGAAATCAAAAACCGTAGTGCTTTAAACTGCTATAATATAGTTTAAAATAATTAAAACCATACCTTTCCACACACGTTCAAAACTAGGTCGTCGATTTTCTGCCAATCCGCGAAGCGAGGTCGAGATTAGCAGGCGCTGCGTTGAAAGGGAAGGTGAGGGCTTCACGTCGTCGGTGGTTGCGCCTAGATCGGCGCCCTGTGCTGGCGTCGGCGGTGCCCTAAAGTGCTTGACTTTGAAGAGGTCGATCTCCCTGATGGCGCAACGATGGGTGAAGCAACGGGCATGGATTCGAAGCTCTCGACAAGGGCTACAAAAACCTCCACTGGACCATCGAATTTCGGTGAGCGAATTTGAAGAAAATGAGGAGAGAAGGTGAAGGTTTCTTTCCGTCTCGCGCCTGAAGGATAGTCGGGGAGAGAGAAAAGTGATAGCCAATAGGATTTTTTATTTCATTTATATATTTTCAAAATTCTAAAATACCCTCTTTCACACACGAACCCCAATCCAAACCCAATGACTGTCGTCCCTAGCGTTTTACCCCCATTCCGAACACAATGGGATATGTTTCGTAGGTGCATTCGACTGTTTCATTCAGTTTCCCTTCAAATTAAAATATAAAACATTAAATATTTAATTTGAACATACATTTCAATTTGCCGGGGCCACATACTAATTCTAAAAATTCCCGAAAAATAAATCTAGCTATGTTTCGACGATACGGTCCCAACAAAACTAGTTTTGTCGAATTCTGAGACCGTTTGAAAAATGGCCCTTTTCTGGTCGATCCAATTTAATAGAAATCGACCAAACACATTTTCCTTTGCCACACTCACATACTAGCTTCAAAAATTATGAAATTTGAAGCCTAGCAATAATTTAACATCCCGGATCCAACAAAAGTGGTTTCGTTGAATTCTGAGGTTGTTTGCAAAATGGCCATTTTCACGGGCTATATAAACTCTATAGCGACCTTTCTGAAAATTCATTTAGCCATAACTTTTGCTTCCCGCTATGAAACTTCGATTTTTCAGATTCGTTAGAAGGATATTCACTAACAGATTTAAATATTTTTGGTTCTACTCAAATCCGTTTTGTTTTGCACCCGGTACAGTCAGTCAAAGTTTGAAATGAAAATTTTGAAACTGCCGCGCCATTTCAGGCCTTGTTTATAATTAGAATTAATTATATTTATTTTCAAACATCGATTCAAACTTACATTTCGTCGTTATTATATAAAATATTTATTTTAAATATTTAAAATCCACTAAAATACCCAATTTTAAATTTTAAATTGGTTCAGATTTTCCGGGTCGTTACAATCTCCCCCACTTAAAACTTTTCGTCCCCGTAAAGGAACAAAGTCGAAAGTGGTTTGATTAATCAACTCTACTTTCAATCTAGCTTCCATTCTCCAACATTTCAGTTTTTGAGAATTTTCAAATTCTTCAAAAATTTGGCTAACACCCGGAATTTTCGAAAAATTTCGCCATAACCTCCTTTGTACGGGGAGGGGTTTGGAAATTTATTGGGCCGTATTAGGTACCCAATAAATCCTATAAAGCATACACATATTTATAGTGATTTATTCTGGTGTTTACAGGGAAGCGTGTATAGATAATAACTCCAGAGAATAAATTCTCGTCACCCTGTCAAAGCCTGAGGGAGTGTGTATTTTTAATTGCTCCAGAGAATAAATTCTCGTCACCTCGTCCCGTGTGGGAAATAAATAATCCATGTGCCGTATCTAATAACTAGAGAGACGTGATTATTGTCAACTCCAGACCCGTATGGGGTTTTTATTATTCTGGCAATTTACCGTTACAATTTTATATGGTCCATATCAGTCATCAGTTCAACCTGTAATATATAGTCATCGCCATACAAGCCTCTCGCTCATATGGTAAATCTTCTACCTCGTTACACAAGCTCCAAATGCTTATGTGGTATATGATGAAGTATGCCTATCAAGAAGTATGCCATGTAGTGTAGTTCAAAATTAATTGTTACTATCCTATGGCGACATTTATTATTACACACAGAACAACCAGCACTCCGCATCCAATGGCATTTACAGAAGTCGATATAATAATATTTCGCATCCAACTCATTAAGGTTTACCTATTTGTCGGGCACGCAAATAATTTCTTTACTCAACAGCTATCCATTTACCTGTTCAAACATATATGATGCACATGTATATATTGCTATCTATTTTTAAATCAGTTCAATACGTGATTTAATCGAATAAATTCTACCATTCATTCTCTTATTGATTAAATTAACTATCGTTCTAATAATTTAATTAATCAAATCTACTATCACACAATACAAACAACAAGCAATTTGTTTTTAACTTTTCAAAAAAATATACAAACCATTCCTATACTCTTTTAAAATCATTCAGACTATAGAATTAGAAGTTTACATTCATGAAAGAAAATAACAACGAAGCAGAGAACATAATGGAAATTTCAAAATATGGTAAATGTACCTTACACCGGAGTCAATCAGAGATATCCACTCGACACTTAGGATAGGCTTTCTGAATGCTCTCCTCAGTTTCCCAAGTACAGTCTCGCGAATCTCCACTCCATTGCACTTTGACCAAGTGAACCTTCTTGTTCCTCAGTTCTTGGGTTTCTTTGCCAATGATCTTTAGTGGCTCTCTTCTCACAGCTAATTCTGGAGTAATTTCAATATCCTGCTGCGCTGCTTCTTCCACGATCAAGTCTGGATCATGAACGTGCTTTCGAAGTTGAGAAATGTGAAATACATCATGCACTCCAGGCAGCCAATCAGGCAATTTAACTCTATAAGCGAGGGTTCCAATCCGTTCAAGTATAGGGAATGGACCAATAAATATGGGCGACAACTTCCCAGTTTTGCCAAATCGAATCACTCCTCTCATCGGAGAAACCTTTATATACACATAATCACCAACAGAAAAAGCCAAATCCCTTCTTCTCGAATCAGCATAGCTCTTATGTCGGCTTTGAGCGGTGAGTAATCGTTTCTTAACGAAATCGACTTTGTCCACAGCTTCGCGGATCATATCGGGTCCCAATACAAGCCTATTACCAGGTTCGACCCAACAAGCAGGAGATCGGCACGGTCTACCATACAATGCTTCGAATGGCGACATTGTCAGGCTTGCTTGGTAGCTATTGTTATATGAGAATTCAGCTAAATGTAAATGGTCTTCCCATGGCCCACCAAAGTCAAGAACACACGCCCGCAATAGATCTTCAAGTATACGATTCACCCTCTCAGTCTGGCCATCTGTCTGAGGATGATAGGCGGTGCTTAGATTCAGTTTTGTTCCCAGCTCTACTTGAAATGCCTCCCAAAATTTGCTAGTAAATATTGGATCTCTATCACTAACTATACTGAGTGGCACTGTAACACCCCACACCCGCTACGGTCACTCACTAAGGGAATGCCATAACATCGGTGGAGTATTTTAAGTGAATATTGAACAGAAAAATTACAACAAGACAGATATAAGTAATACTTGAGAATTTAAAACATCATTTCATTTCAGCGGAAAGTAAAACATGTTTGGTTACACCAAAACCATAAATAAGAGTCAAGTACATAGTATCCATCCTGATAAAAACAAAAGTACATAATCCCACTACATAACCTAATAGCCATAAAAGAAAAGATAAACTGAGCTTTACATCCGCGGTCCAAGCTCCAAAAGATAGATAAAGCAGTCCGATCAAAGCCCACTAGTGCTAGGCCCACTCTGAAAACCTGAGGGTTGGGAAAAAGATAAAGAAACAACGGGGTCAGACATAAGTCTGAGTGAGTCCTATAACCCTAACAATACAATCATTAAAGTAATTAGGGTATGATATAAACAAGGTACGGTACCTCTGGGGATAATGACTACACTAAGTAGCCAACTCAACACAGGATGTACTAAGATAACCGAAAAGACGCATTTATCCACCCAAGGATAATTACTAGATTGCACCACCCCAGATCTACCCACCCAAGGGTAATTCCTACACTGCACCACACTAGTTCTACCCACCCAAGGGTAATTCCTACTTAAAGGTTGATCCCACTAAGTGTACTTAGTAATTTTACCCAGTAGTTTCTTATATCCCTAGCTGACTACATAGGTACCGTCTGCCCCTATCTCCACTAGGTGTACTCAGTGATTTTTTTTATAGTAGTTTCGTGTACCCCTAGCTGACTACATAGGTGTCGTCTGCCCCTATCTCCACTAGGTGTACCCACTACTCCCCAAGCGATCGGCTCCCTACCGTAGATACCCGTGTTGGCCCCACAATGGGGTGTATCACTCCCCAAAGTGGCAACCCGATACAACAAAGGGTGCACGGCTTATATCTACACGATGCAACAACGTCTTACCTACCAGCCCGGATCCACACACGCATATGAAACCCGTTGGACTCGCGTTGCCACCGCTACCCCGTTTTGGCCTCTTATAGTCAAGCCCAATATGCGTGTCCCGTCCTCGACTTGGGTCGAGCCCACAAAGATACGTTTGGGATATTGGTTGAAATGGGCCCCCACAAGCTACTACTTAAGCTTGCCATTTTATCTAGTGCGTCCCACTTAACCCCTTTTATAATCATGCCCACTTACATGTTAAGGTTTGGTTAAGACATCTAATCATATTTCAATTGCCACTTAAGGCCCCCACAAGCTACTACTTAAGCTTGTCACTTAATTATATTTCCATTGCCACTTAAGGCCCCCACAAGCTACTACTTAAGCTTGTCATTTAATTATATTTCAATTGCCACTTAAGGCCCCCACAAGCTACTACTTAAGCTTGTCATTTAATTATATTTCAATTGCCACTTGAGGCACCCACTAGATTTCCGCATGCCACCCAAGGCACTTACTTAATTCCCACATGCCACCCAAGGCACTTACTTAACCCTTTTATCATGTTTAATTACATGTTCCACTTTGGTTAAGTATTCTAATCGTATTTTCTATTGCCACCCAAGGCAATCCGACTAGTTTCCTTATGCCACCCAAGGCACCCCCACTAGTTACTACATGCCACCCAAGGCACCCACTTAACCCCTCATGCCCCTCTACATGCTAATTTGGTTAAGTGCTTCTTAATTAATTAAGATCGTAACCTTTGTAAAGACCTCTCACATTAGACTGTCTTTTATGGCAGCTGGATATGCCGGTTGGTTCCGGGCAGCCTTACACCATAACAGAGTCTAACCTCGTGTCTTTACACTTGTCACGTATTTAGTTTATAACTAAGACCTCTCACATTGGGCCAATCATTTGTAGCCGCTGGATTTGTCGGTCGGTTCCGGGCAGTCTTATGCTACAAAAGGGTCCAACCTCGTGTCTTAGTAGATTAATTACACCTAATTAATCACCCCCATAATTTGTATTAATTATCCCTAATTAATTACAAATATTTAAGAATATGGGTAGACCTAACTCAATAGGTAAATTCCCAATTCCATAATATGGGTAGACCTAACTTAATAGGTAAATTCCCAATTATGTCCATCCACTTTACGGTATGTTTAATCATACCCACTTCACACAATTTTATGTGTTCATTAATTTTTACCCCATCGTCCCCACGTAAATACGTTAACATGACATACTTCAAAAGAGAAGATTCATCATACACACAATGGGTTCAACTTAGCATATCATTAGCATTATCATGGGTTTAAAAAGGTGTCAACTCGTATATATGACCATAAACCCAACTTGCATAAATAACCAACCCAAACTTGCATGAATCACATATGTCATAAAGATGGTAATTTGCTTAAATGTTCATGTCATAGAACTATCATAAAGGTGTCAACTTGCATACATGTCATAGGTCTAAAAAGGATGAACTTGCACATGTACTTATGTTATACATAGAGGCAAACTTGCATATGAACTTGCATCATAACTTGCATATGAACTTGCATCATAACTTGCATATGAACTTGCATAACATGCCATACTTAGAGGCAAACTTGCATATATATTATGCATATCATAAAAGAGACAAACTTGCATATGAACTTGCATCATAACTTGCATAAAACCAAACACTTAGCATGCATAAAACCAAATACTTAGCATGCACAAAACCAAATACTTAGCATGCATAAAACCAAATACATAACTTGCATAACATGTTACATATAAACTTGCATATAATCTCATATATAGCTTGCATAACATGTTACATATGCATCAATGTTCAACATAGTGTTTTGCATAGTGAGCATCATAAAACATAGCATTAAACTTGCATATAGCATAAAACTTGCAAAACACACAACATACACTATACTAAACTTGCATAAGCACATTTATCCACAAACATAGCCATATCTTATCATATCCTATCATAATCAATTTAACAATTGATTATTAAGGCTATAGAAACTCACTACTAAGCTCCAATAAGCAAACCCTTGCCACAAATCACCCAAAAACTCTAGCCTTGAACATAAAGCTTGCAACTTGATGATGAATGCAAGCTAATGATCACTCATACAACTCAAAGATGCTTGTATGGACATGAAAGCCTTCATAGAAATAGGATTTAAAGAGGATGGAGGCTAGGGATTTGAGTGGAGGCCATGATCATAGAAAATTTTGGCATAGTTTAGTTAGATGATAGGATTATGATCATTTAGGGCTAGCTTAGGGTCTTATTTATAGGATTAGGCAAGTGTTTTAGGCCATTAGATTAACCCTAAATTAGATTAGGACCATTAGATCTTGGAAGCTTCCAGAAACCAGCCCCAAAACACAGCCTAAACCCTAAAATGGTGCACTAGGCCAGCCAGAAAGCTGTGCAGGTTTCTGGCTCGACACGGGCGCACTTCCCAAGTGCGCCAGTGTAAAAATGTGTTGGCGCACTCCACAAGTGCACCAGTGAATTTTTGTGCTGGCGCACTTCACAAGTGCGCCAGTGCATTCTGGCTTGTTTTCGGTTTTTCTGCCTAACTTCGTTCGTCCATATCTTCTTCATACTGTAACACCCCACCTCCACTAGGGTCACTCGCAAAGGAATGCACTAGCTTTGGAGGGGCATTATTGGTAAACATGCATAGTGATATAGCAAGGCAGGACATGACATATATATATATATATATAAATAAACAGAGTAAGTAAATAAAACAGCGGAAGACTTTTAAACTATTTCAAAAACAAGTCTGCTACATCATAATGTCAATTTCCCAAGTAAACAAGTCTAGTACATAAAATAACATCATCTGATACTGAAAAAGAAAACATAAAAGTAGCTATCCCCAAAGTGGAAGAAACCATAGCGAGCTCAAGTCCAAAGCATACATGAGCTATCCAAGAAAGCAGCAAGATCCAAGCTAGGCTCCTGTATTCCCTCCCTGAGAACCTGGGGGGGGGGGGAAACGGAAGAAAAGAGGCGAAAGAAAACAGGTCAGTCAAAAAGACTGAGTAAGCCCTGCTACGATCAGTCTATAAACTAATGAAGTTAACACCATGATGGAAACTGAGATGATCATAGATAACAACATACTGGCATGGTAAATTAACTACAAGATAGATAGCGGTGTCATCGCATAAACATGGTCAAGTTTTTGCACCACGGTGTACTAGCAACCCAACATAACAGATATTGATCCCTTGGCCCAAGCTTTGACCCAATATCATGAGGTGACCTTAATACAAGGTCCAGCCCAACGGTCTAGTCGATCGGCTCCCTATAAACCTAACACGTCAAGTGTTGGTGTCCATATGGCCCACGTATGGTTGTAGTTAGACTGTGCTGGGTCCCCCTTTGGGTGTATCAAGCCCTCGGATGTCAACCCCAGACACTTAAGCAATAATGCACAGCCCTAACCTACTGGTACCCGTGCCTCGAGTTTGTCCAACATCGGACTACGTGCACGTCCGTAGCCCGCCGGACCCGCACCGCTGTACCACTCGGCCATCGCCCTTTGGTCGTTTACATCCGTCCAGTAATCGTGCCCCGCCCTAGCCTAGTCTCTAGGGTTGTGATGATACCAAACTGGGATTACTGCCGGAACAGACCCGCTGCTAGGGTTTCCCAAGAGGGTTAAGTGTGATTTAACCCTTCACTAATCATGGATTAAATTGGTTAAGTGTAACTTAACCCCATCCTAATCCCTCGAATTCCCAAGTGGATTTAACTGGCTAAGTGTAACTAACACCTAACCCCCTTTCAATCCCTCTAGTCCCCAAATGGATTAAGTATTAGTGGACCCTGACTTAACCCTAATCATGAGGCATTAATTAATTTAATGCACCTTAACCTCTCACATTAGACTTTGTTGCGGTTACTAGTTAAGCCGGGCGGGTCCGGGTAGCTTTACACCACAACTTGGTCTAACCTCGGGTCTTGGCGCCCCATGACCAACTTCCCACATTGGGTCCTATTGTTTGTAGCCACTAGTTAAGCCGGTCGGTTCCGGGTAGGATTACGCTACAAACTCAACCCAACCTCGAGTTGGCCACACTTATGTTTTCTAAGTGTCATGTCCACTTCATTTCAAAACATAATCACAAGTCAAACAATTACTTGGGTAGACCTAACTTAATAGGTAAATTCCCAAGGGGTAGACCTAACTTAATAGGTAAATTCCCAATCTTATATTTTCATGTATTTTAAGTTTACCCCAAAACCCCCAACGTCATTCTATCGCTTACATATTCGTAGTAACGCATAAAGGATAGGAAGAGGGAACTTGGCACAACATACATGATAAACTTGCTCAACAATCATGCATAACATGTTAGACTTGCACAACTTAGCATAGTGAACTTGCATATTACCATAAACATGCATAACATGTTAAACTTGCATAACTTAGCATAGTGAACTTACATATTACCTTAATCATGCATAACTTGTCAAACATGCACAACTTGTCATTTTAAACTTGCATAAACATGCACAACTTGTCAAAACATGCACAACTTGTCATTTTAAACTTGCATAAACATGCATAACTCAATAAACATACAAATCATGGCTTAGCAAACTTGCATAAACATGCATAACTTGTTAAACTTGCAAATCATGGCTTAGTATACATGCATAACTCAATTAACTTGCAAATCATGGCTTAGTACACTTGCATAAACATGCATAACTTACTAAACTTGCAAATCATGGCTTAGTATACATGCATAACTCAATTAACTTGCCAATCATGGCTTAGTACACTTGCATGAACATGCACAACTCAATTAACATACATAAACCCCAACTTTCATCACACATTAACTTTAGAGTTTCCAAAATGAAGGTAAGAGGGCTTACAATGCTTATGCGGACTCAAATGAGTATAACAAATGCAAGAAACCCCTTATGCAACTAATTAAAACCCCCAAATGCAAGCAAACTTGATCAAGACTCCTCCTTTATGATGCCAATAGAAAAACAAGCCTTTAATGCAAGCTAAGGAGGATCATACAAGCCTAAATATGCTTGTATGCATGGAAAATCACTTAGGAATTAATTTAGGAATTGTATGAAGAGGGTGGAGGCCATGAGAGGATGGATTTTGGCATAGTTTAGTTACTAGGATGAATAATGAATGATTTAGGGTAGGTTAGGGTCTTATTTATAGATTAGGTTAGTGATTTGAACCATAGGATTAACCCTAGATTCAATTAGGTCCATCAGATCCCGGAACTCTCTAGAACCAAGCCCCCCTATCAAGCCCAAATCAGAAATGGTGCACCAGGCCAAGTAGCCCGGCCACCCCCTGTCGACAGGGCTGTCGACAGGGCAGTCGACATGCCAAGACCCCTGTCGACAGGCCTGTCGACATGGGGTCCTGGCGGGATTTTTCCCGCCTTGGCCCAGCTGGCCCAATTCTTTAAATTTGAATCTGATTTTAAAACTTGAATTTTCTGAAAACTTCGACGGGCCATATCTGGGCCATACGGACTCCGATTTTCGAAAACTCGGACTCTATTTCGCGTATTTTTCCGAGACGAACGCAATGGCATAGCCCATTTCGCTTGATTCCCATTTTATAATTTAATTCTGCCTCAATTTATGTTATAACAGATTATTAGAAATACGGGTTGTTACATTCTCCCCTCCTTAAAGGATTTCGTCCCCGAAATCTTCAAGTTAGGAAGAACGTATCCTACCATCCAATCATCCATCTACTTAAAGCATCATCCACGATCAATCATTGTCCTTAAAAGATTCTAAATGTGGTATGAACATATGCAAAAGTGTGTGTATATGTACTTATCTAATGCAAAGATCAGGCGGTTACTGATACAGTAAACCTCCTTAATGCATATGTATGTTAGTGAAAATCAGGCGGTTACTGATACAGTAAACCTCCTTAATGCATATGTATGTCAGTGAAATGAATCCATATGTATGCAAATTCCTACCATAACTTAGGGTATCTATATGAGTGCACATAACATTCATCCATATGCAACATCCATGTGGTAGCACAACAAGTTTCAATCATGGATAAGCATAAACACTCATGCATATGCAACATGAAGAGTGTGTGAGCCGATCTAGTGCCTAATCGTGTATAATGCATCCACGAGCAACCACTTGCAAACACTCGCAGCCACTTGCAACCATCAAGCATAACATGTTTCAAACACATGTTTCAACCAAAAGGGTTTCTACCTAAGGTTCTCATGACAAGATAGACACGATAAACTAGATAAACTAGATAAACTAGACAAACTCCTTTTTGGATTACAAGAAATCCATTCAAACTTTGACATATAGTACTAACCGACGAGTCTTAACCCCCTTATGGAGTTCACAACAGAAATAAGATCAAGAATGGGACCGAGAGGGTATATATATACAAAAGATAATTTTGCAAGCAAGCTCCACAGAAAAACAAGGATCAAGGATGCACTCTTAAAAAGAGATATGATGCGCGTATCTAGTCTTCACTCTTCTTAGTCACGTTTCCTTGAGCTTAACTCCATTGTGCTTTGACTATCTTTCACTTCATGATTCCTTAGCTTCCTAACTCCTATTTCCCAAATTCGGGTTGGAACTCATTTCATTGTCGCCTCTTGTCGTTCTCTTCCACTTATTCTTCTTTCTGTATACTTGGCTTAAACATACTATAACCTCATGATTTCATGCAAGCTCTCCAAAATTCACTAGTGAATCCTGGATCTCGTCCACTTACTATAAAGTATTCCACGCAGCAGAACTTTTCTTGAAAATACCAATCCACGTTGCCAATTGCCCTTATAAACGTGATTTTCTATAACTCACGCTTAGTCGAAATGAACCATCCGCCTATGAGTGATAGGCCATACCTAGATTCAGTTGTCTACTCATGGCTTCCTGTAGGCTATTTCAAAACTGGCCAACTTCTTGAGGGTAAACTGTTGCTAACCATGACACAGTCCTCTTGCTCCTCACCGGACTGAGATGAGCACTCTTCGTGAGTCTACCTATTATGACCCCCATACCCGTATTCCCTTTCTTTGATCTAGGTAGTCTATCCACATAATCTATCGAGATGTTTTCACACTTCCCTTGCGAAACTTCCAATGGAGGTAATGGCCCACTGGGCTTCTATGACTTGGCCTCAACCTGGTGGCACAACATGTATCCTGAAACCAACTCGGCCACCTCCTCGAGTGGTGCGCATCTTCAAGAACCTTCTTTACCAAGTCTTTCACTCGAGGAACACATAGTCTCTTGTCGCGCCTTAGCCATCCTTTATAATATATCTAGCGAGGTGACCTAACATCTTGCCTCGAGTCGACTGGTCCATGTTCTTGACCAACTGCGGGTCTCCTTCCCGTGAAACTCCCTTCTTGGTCCAGAAGAGTAAGTCTAAGCTCAGGTAATGCTAACTAACTAGCCAAACGGAAGAAGCTTCTTACTTCAATTGCCCTCCTCAGAGTTTTTCGGTCTTAAACCGCAATCACTTTAACGGGATCCCCCGCTAAGCCTTCTTAGGAACTATGTGCCCAAGAAATCCAACTTCTTCCCTCCAAAGTGACATTTGGAGAACTTGACCTTCCACTGGTGGCTCTAAGCGTATCCATCTCCTCCTTGAGATGTATAGCATGTTCTTCCTCGTTCTTTTGAGGAGATCAAAATATCGTCTATGACGACCATGACAGACTTGTTCAAGGACTCCCTAAACACCCTACCCATCGAGTTCGCGTAATATGCGGGTGCCTTAGTCAAACCAAATAGCATGACTAACCATTGCAAAAACCCATCTAGAGTCCTAAACTCAGTCTTGTCAACTCCATCCTCAGCCCTCCTAAGCTGATGGAATCTGGTAGCTGGATCAAAAGAAAACAGATGCTCCTACAAGCTGATCAAACAAATCATTGATCCTTGGTAACGGTTATCTATTCCTCTCACGATAATCAACACATAAGCGAAACAAACTGTCCACATCAGTAACGAATACTACTGGAGCACCCTACTCGAAAATGCTTCGTCTCAGGAAGTTCTTCTCAAGCAACTCCTTGACTTGCTTTCTTAACTCTTATTTCGTGAGGTCATGTGCCTAATCGGCCACGAAACTGGCTTGGCATTACCAACCAGATAATAAGGAAATCTATCCCCAGATATCAGGATATTCTCGGACCACCCTCACAGATTGCAAACTATCGATAGACGAGTTGAGGGATTCCAGATAACATAACATGACGGGACCCATAGGGTTACTAGAAATTTCTAGGGTATTACCGAGGCGGATCATGAGCCTCACAACCCTATATACAAAAACCAAGAATGGCTTCAAAACAGGACAACCATTCCATGCCCAAAACCAACCCATATCCCCTGAAACCGAGAATATAAACATCCCACGAGAATTCTATACTTAAGATAGAAATTTTCAAATCCGCTCAGACCATAGACAAACGGGCAGAACCCCCAATTGGATTTGAAACACATACGGGATCATCAACTACACTAGTACTTAGGTGCAAAACTTTCAACTAGATCAGATGAAATAAAACTATGCGATGTGCCAGAATCAAACAAAGTTCGAACAGGAAAATCAAAAAATGTAAACAAGATTTCCAACAGAAACACTACCTCTATCATGAGCTGGAAGAGCGGGGTTGAGGGGATGAATTCGCCCTCCAGATAGTCCTGCACACTGAGTCTGACCTTGCCCTTGTTTCCTCGGGCAATCCTTGCTGAAATGTCCAAACTCACCACAATCAAAGCATTCGCCCCGCTTTCTCTTCTCCTTCTTCCTACACTCCCTGGCTATATGTCCAACTTCATCACAGAAGTTACATTTCATATTCTTGCCCCGTTTCCCGGAATTTACTCTCTTGCCTTGAGACTCATTCGCCTTGACCTCTTTCTTGTCATTGCTACCTTCTTCTTGAAGTAGGGCCAAATTCACTAAACTCTCGAAAGTCGCCCCCAAGGGTATATGAGACAGGGCCAAATCACGTAATGGCTCGTTTAATCCTAGAGCAAAGTGTAGGGCCTTCCTCTGAGCTGTATTAACCAAGTCTAAATCGTCCTGAGCCAGTTGATTAAACTTATCTATGTATTCCCTAATAGTCATGTCCCCTTGCTTCAGTGATAAGAATCTCAGTCCAAACCTTCCTCTAAAGTCATCCCAAGTCTCAATTGGCCTAGTAGCGGTGGTGACTACCCACCAACGTGCAGCTTCTTCCTTTAGCAACCATACTGCCAATAAAACCTTCCTGCGGTCACCTATATCAAAGGTGGCTAAAAGATCTTCGGTCTCTTTCAACCAATTCCTTGCCTCTACAAAAGTCTCGGTTCCAAAGAAATTCTTGCAACCCATCGCCTTAAAATCTCGGCAAATCTCGGCGAAGTCAATTTGAGGATGCTGAGGGGAAGGAGGAAGAGGGACATCAACTACGGGAGGAGGAGGAACAGCGGCCTCGACTGGGGAGACATCATTAGAGACACCCGGGACCGGTGCCGTAACTTCCAAGTACCGACGAAACCAATCGGGTATCGTTACTCCTTCGGGCAAGATGAGATTATCAGACATGCTGGAAACGAAAAGAAAAGAGTTTAAACGAGGAGTCAAAGGATAGTGCTGATGGCTTTTGGGGAATAGCCTTTTTAAAACAACTAGACTTTTCTTTGGAAAATACTTTATACTTGGTTTTGAAAATAGTTTTTCTTTTCAGAAGTTTTAAAAACCTTTTTTTTATCTCTTCTCGTAAACCATATGCTCTGATACCAAATGTAACACCCCACCTCCACTAGGGTCACTCGCAAAGGAATGCACTAGCTTTGGAGGGGCATTATTGGTAAACATGCATAGTGATATAGCAAGGCAGGACATGACATATATATATATATATAAATAAACAGAGTAAGTAAATAAAACAGCGGAAGACTTTTAAACTATTTCAAAAACAAGTCTGCTACATCATAATGTCAATTTCCCAAGTAAACAAGTCTAGTACATAAAATAACATCATCTGATACTGAAAAAGAAAACATAAAAGTAGCTATCCCCAAAGTGGAAGAAACCATAGCGAGCTCAAGTCCAAAGCATACATGAGCTATCCAAGAAAGCAGCAAGATCCAAGCTAGGCTCCTGTATTCCCTCCCTGAGAACCTGGGGGGGGGGGGAAACGGAAGAAAAGAGGCGAAAGAAAACAGGTCAGTCAAAAAGACTGAGTAAGCCCTGCTATGATCAGTCTATAAACTAATGAAGTTAACACCATGATGGAAACTGAGATGATCATAGATAACAACATACTGGCATGGTAAATTAACTACAAGATAGATAGCGGTGTCATCGCATAAACATGGTCAAGTTTTTGCACCACGGTGTACTAGCAACCCAACATAACAGATATTGATCCCTTGGCCCAAGCTTTGACCCAATATCATGAGGTGACCTTAATACAAGGTCCAGCCCAACGGTCTAGTCGATCGGCTCCCTATAAACCTAACACGTCAAGTGTTGGTGTCCATATGGCCCACGTATGGTTGTAGTTAGACTGTGCTGGGTCCCCCTTTGGGTGTATCAAGCCCTCGGATGTCAACCCCAGACACTTAAGCAATAATGCACAGCCCTAACCTACTGGTACCCGTGCCTCGAGTTTGTCCAACATCGGACTACGTGCACGTCCGTAGCCCGCCGGACCCGCACCGCTGTACCACTCGGCCATCGCCCTTTGGTCGTTTACATCCGTCCAGTAATCGTGCCCCGCCCTAGCCTAGTCTCTAGGGTTGTGATGATACCAAACTGGGATTACTGCCGGAACAGACCCGCTGCTAGGGTTTCCCAAGAGGGTTAAGTGTGATTTAACCCTTCACTAATCATGGATTAAATTGGTTAAGTGTAACTTAACCCCATCCTAATCCCTCGAATTCCCAAGTGGATTTAACTGGCTAAGTGTAACTAACACCTAACCCCCTTTCAATCCCTCTAGTCCCCAAATGGATTAAGTATTAGTGGACCCTGACTTAACCCTAATCATGAGGCATTAATTAATTTAATGCACCTTAACCTCTCACATTAGACTTTGTTGCGGTTACTAGTTAAGCCGGGCGGGTCCGGGTAGCTTTACACCACAACTTGGTCTAACCTCGGGTCTTGGCGCCCCATGACCAACTTCCCACATTGGGTCCTATTGTTTGTAGCCACTAGTTAAGCCGGTCGGTTCCGGGTAGGATTACGCTACAAACTCAACCCAACCTCGAGTTGGCCACACTTATGTTTTCTAAGTGTCATGTCCACTTCATTTCAAAACATAATCACAAGTCAAACAATTACTTGGGTAGACCTAACTTAATAGGTAAATTCCCAAGGGGTAGACCTAACTTAATAGGTAAATTCCCAATCTTATATTTTCATGTATTTTAAGTTTACCCCAAAACCCCCAACGTCATTCTATCGCTTACATATTCGTAGTAACGCATAAAGGATAGGAAGAGGGAACTTGGCACAACATACATGATAAACTTGCTCAACAATCATGCATAACATGTTAGACTTGCACAACTTAGCATAGTGAACTTGCATATTACCATAAACATGCATAACATGTTAAACTTGCATAACTTAGCATAGTGAACTTACATATTACCTTAATCATGCATAACTTGTCAAACATGCACAACTTGTCATTTTAAACTTGCATAAACATGCACAACTTGTCAAAACATGCACAACTTGTCATTTTAAACTTGCATAAACATGCATAACTCAATAAACATACAAATCATGGCTTAACAAACTTGCATAAACATGCATAACTTGTTAAACTTGCAAATCATGGCTTAGTATACATGCATAACTCAATTAACTTGCAAATCATGGCTTAGTACACTTGCATAAACATGCATAACTTGCTAAACTTGCAAATCATGGCTTAGTATACATGCATAACTCAATTAACTTGCCAATCATGGCTTAGTACACTTGCATGAACATGCACAACTCAATTAACATACATAAACCCCAACTTTCATCACACATTAACTTTAGAGTTTCCAAAATGAAGGTAAGAGGGCTTACAATGCTTATGCGGACTCAAATGAGTATAACAAATGCAAGAAACCCCTTATGCAACTAATTAAAACCCCCAAATGCAAGCAAACTTGATCAAGACTCCTCCTTTATGATGCCAATAGAAAAACAAGCCTTTAATGCAAGCTAAGGAGGATCATACAAGCCTAAATATGCTTGTATGCATGGAAAATCACTTAGGAATTAATTTAGGAATTGTACGAAGAGGGTGGAGGCCATGAGAGGATGGATTTTGGCATAGTTTAGTTACTAGGATGAATAATGAATGATTTAGGGTAGGTTAGGGTCTTATTTATAGATTAGGTTAGTGATTTGAACCATAGGATTAACCCTAGATTCAATTAGGTCCATCAGATCCCGGAACTCTCTAGAACCAAGCCCCCCTATCAAGCCCAAATCAGAAATGGTGCACCAGGCCAAGTAGCCCGGCCACCCCCTGTCGACAGGGCAGTCGACATGCCAAGACCCCTGTCGACAGGCCTGTCGACATGGGGTCCTGGCGGGATTTTTCCCGCCTTGGCCCAGCTGGCCCAATTCTTTAAATTTGAATCTGATTTTAAAACTTGAATTTTCTGAAAACTTCGGCGGGCCATATCTGGGCCATACGGACTCCGATTTTCGAAAACTCGGACTCTATTTCGCGTATTTTTCCGAGACGAACGCAATGGCATAGCCCGTTTCCCTTTATTCCCATTTTATAATTTAATTCTGCCTCAATTTATGTTATAACAGATTATTAGAAATACGGGTTGTTACACATACGGACTCCGATTTTCGAAAACTCAGACTCTATTTCGCGTATTTTTCCGAGACGAACGCAATGGTCCAACCCGTTTCCCCTAATTCCCACATCTGGGATTAGTTATTCTTTAATTTGTGAATTTTAGCATTAACCGAAATTCGGGGTGTTACATTCTCCCCTCCTTAAAGGATTTCGTCCCCGAAATCTCTAAGCTAAGGAGAATGCATATCCTACCATCCAAACAACCATCTACTCAATCCATCAAACACGGGCATCCATTGTCCTTAAAACAATTTCTAATGATGTATGAGCATATGCAAAAAGTGTGTGTATATGTTCCCTATCTAATGTATGAACATATGCAAACCATGATAGTGCCATGCATCCATTATGTATGCGAGAGAACCCTATCGACACATACAATATCTACATGAGTGCACAATCATTCACCAAAATGCATCATCCATATGATAACACAATCATTATACATCCATAAATATAGCTACCTACACACAATTATATGCAATATGCAATATGCAATATGAAGTGATTGAGCCGATCTAGTGTCTAGAGTGTGTGTATATGCATCCACGAGCAACCACTGGCAACCACTTGCATCCACATGCATCCATCAAACATAACATGTCTCAATCACATGTTTCAACCATAGGTTTACCCTATCTAAAGGTCAAAGGTACTAATGAGAGGACGTACTAAAGATAAAATAAGCACTAGACAAAGGATATACCCTCAAAAAGGAATGGGTATAACGAACGCATCTTCGCTTCTGTCTCCCAAGTAGCATTGCTCTCACCTTCTCCCCTTTTTACTTTGACTAGTCGAACCTCTCTGTTTCTCAACTTCCTAATCTCTGACCCAAGGATGCGGGTAGGAGCTCGTCGAATAATCACATCACGCTCTACCTTTACTTCTTTAAGCAAGCTCGGCTCTACCGCCTCTGCGGTCTCATGTAGGCACTTCCTCAAATGTGACACATGGGATATGTCATGTTCCCTATGCAACCGAACTATCTCTCGAATATAAACTGAAGCTAAACATGGAACGGTCCTCTTACGGGTATGAAATGGGCACTCTTGGTAAGTCTATCTACCACAACCCAAATTCCCGTATTACCTTTCCTCGATCTCGGTAACCCGTCAATAAAATCCATCGAGACGCTATCCCACTTTCATTGCGGAACTCCCAATGGGTGAAGCAACCCACCTGGTTTCTTTTGCTTCGCTTTCTCCTGTTGGCACACCAAGCATCTAGCGACATACTCGGCCGCATCTTTCTTCATACCGGCCCAAAAGAAAACTCGCTTCATGTCTTGGTACATCTTGTCCCCACCGGGATGAATGGTCATCTTCGACCGATGTGCATCATCAAGTATAGCCTTCCTCAGACCCTCGTCTTGCGGTACACAAAGTCTACCGTCTCTATGAAACCACCCCTTACCATCTAGGGTGTACCTACTCAAATGGCTGGACGACTCTCCCCCCTTATGAGCTTCTCTACTAACTCAACCAACTGCGGGTCGTCTCGTTGTGCCTCGCCAATCCGCCCCAAAAGAGTAGGCCTAACCTCCAAGGAGGCTAGCAAACCGGGTACAAAGTCAATGGAAGGTCTAAAGTCAAACATAGAATTAAACTCCAAGCTTCGCCATTCCACGAACAATGGACTCAAAGACAGCCTTTTTCTGCTTAAGGCGTCTGCCACCACGTTACCCTTGCCAGGGGTATACGCTATCTCAAACTCATAGGATGCTAAGAATTCCATCCACCTTTGTTGTCTTAAGACAATGCGCTCAAAGAGTCTCCAACACTTCCCTAAAATGTAGGGCATGCTTTTCTCCACTTCTAGAGAAAATCAGGATATTCTCCCATGCAAAATCGTCACAACTATCCATCTCTCACGCAGACCACCCTAGTCGAACTCGACATCCCCCAAATGCAAGCCCCAAAGGCCTAAACCAATATCAGACAAACACCCAAGGGATACCTCCTTCGAATTCAGACGACCTACGTGAGATGATACTAGTAAAAACGGCTAAACAATTAAGTCCTTGTCCAACTCTGGATGTCCTCGCCAGTCTCGCTCTAAAACCACCGTTTATCCCATAACTGGCTTTGCTCAACCTATTGAGCACATACGAAAACTTATTTCGCTCCTAGAAAAGACCAAGATGTCAATTACAAAGACCATCACGAACTTATTTAGGTACTCCTTGAACACCCTTCTCATCAAATCAACAAAGTATGCGGGGGCGTTCGTCTAACCAAATGGCATCACCAGCCACTCATAAAACCATCCCGAGTCCTAAAGCCAGTCTTCTCTATACTATCCTCAGCCACTCTCAACTGACGAAACCCCGTGGCTAAGTCCAACTGCGAAAACACTGAGGCGCCAACCAACTGATCAAAGAGATCATCAATCCTCGGCAATGGGTGTCTATTCTTCTTTGTGAGTTTATTTAGTTCTCTTTAGCCTACACAAAGTCTGAGGGACCCATCCGCCTTCGTAGCAAAAACTACTGGAGCACCCCACTCCGATATACTTCGTCTTATGAACCCCTTCTCAAGCAACTCTCCTACTTGCTTATGGAGTTCCCTCCTCTCACGAGGAGCCATGTGGCGCACTGGTAAAGATACAGGTTTAGCATTGTCTACCAGATATATTCGGAAGTCGATCTCCCGCTCCGGAGGTAAGCCCTTCACCTCCTCAAACACATCCGAGTATTCCCGGACCACTCTAACAGATCGCAAACTCTCGACCGACGTGTCAAGCGATTCTAGATAACTTAGCATAACAGATTCCATGGGATTACAAGAGATCTCGAGAGTGTTACCCAAGCGGGTCACAAGCCTAACAACTCTCCCTTCAAAATCAAGAACGGCACCCCTACTGGATAACTAGTCCATGCCCAAAACTATCCCGTCGTGAAGCCCAAAAAGCATCACATCTAAACTCAATGCTAAGTATAGAAACTTTCAAACCCAAACACATCATGGAGCCCCAATTGGGTTTGAAACAACTAAGGGATCATCTACCAAACTGGTGTCTAAGTGCAGTGACTCAACTAACAATGATGAGATAAACGAACTCGATGCGTCAGAATCAAATAAAGTTCGAACCGGATAATAAAGAAATCCAAATTCCAACCTAGACGGTCCTATCCTCATCTGGTACACTAGCCGCGAGGGAATACAACTACCCTCCAAGAGATTCCATACCTTGCCCATGCCCCTTTGGACAATCCTAATAAGGTGTCCCATTCCTCCAAAAGGATAACTACTCGCCTTCTTCTTCCCATTCTCCACTCGTAACCTCCCACCAATGAGGTTTCATCCTTCATTAACCAAACAACTATTTGAGCCTTCCTCCCATCGTCTATCCAATAGATACCTACCAGTCCTCCTCCTTCTTGAACCAACTTCTAATCCGACTAATGTCTAAGTCCCTTGAAGTGGTTTTCCATTCTTATCTATCTTAGAAAGGTCATCTATACGCGGAGGGGAAACTCAAAACGAGAGAGGAAGAGATTCAAAACGGAGAATTCGAAAGATATAGATATGGCTATTGGGGATTATGCTTTTCTTTCAAAAACTTTTCTCTTAAAAGACATGTTTTTGAAAATACTCCTTTCAAAAATATTCTTAGAAAATAGTTTTTCTAAAAAATTTATCTGTTCTGGTAACCTTAAGCTCTGATACCACGTGTAACACCCCACACCCGCTACGGTCACTCACTAAGGGAATGCCATAACATCGGTGGAGTATTTTAAGTGAATATAGAACATAAAAATTACAACAAGACAGATATAAGTAATACTTGAGAATTTAAAACATCATTTCATTTCAGCGGAAAGTAAAACATGTTTGGTTACACCAAAACCATAAATAAGAGTCAAGTACATAGTATCCATCCTGATAAAAACAAAAGTACATAATCCCACTACATAACCTAATAGCCATAAAAGAAAAGATAACCTGAGCTTTACATCCGCGGTCCAAGCTCCAAAAGATAGATAAAGCAGTCCGATCAAAGCCCACTAGTGCTAGGCCCACTCTGAAAACCTGAGGGTTGGGAAAAAGATAAAGAAACAACGGGGTCAGACATAAGTCTGAGTGAGTCCTATAACCCTAACAATACAATCATTAAAGTAATTAGGGTATGATATAAACAAGGTACGGTACCTCTGGGGATAATGACTACACTAAGTAGCCAACTCAACACAGGATGTACTAAGATAACCGAAAAGACGCATTTATCCACCCAAGGATAATTACTAGATTGCACCACCCCAGATCTACCCACCCAAGGGTAATTCCTACACTGCACCACACCAGTTCTACCCACCCAAGGGTAATTCCTACTTAAAGGTTGATCCCACTAAGTGTACTTAGTAATTTTACCCAGTAGTTTCTTGTACCCCTAGCTGACTACATAGGTGTCGTCTGCCCCTATCTCCACTAGGTGTACTCAGTGATTTTTTTATAGTAGTTTCGTGTACCCCCTAGCTGACTACATAGGTGCCGTCTGCCCTTATCTCCACTAGGTGTACCCACTACTCCCCAAGCGATCGGCTCCCTACCGTAGATACCCGTGCTGGCCCCACAATGGGGTGTATCACTCCCCAAAGTGGCAACCCGATACAACAAATGGTGCACGGCTTATATCTACACGATGCAACAACGTCTTACCTACCAGCCCGGATCCACACACGCATATGAAACCCGTTGGACTCGCGTTGCCACCGCTACCCCGTTTTGGCCTCTTATAGTCAAGCCCAATATGCGTGTCCCGTCCTCGACTTGGGTCGAGCCCACAAAGATACGTTTGGGATATTGGTTGAAATGGGCCCCCACAAGCTACTACTTAAGCTTGCCATTTTATCTAGTGCGTCCCACTTAACCGCTTTTATAATCATGCCCACTTACATGTTAAGGTTTGGTTAAGACATCTAATCATATTTCAATTGCCACTTAAGGCCCCCACAAGCTACTACTTAAGCTTGTCATTTAATTATATTTCCATTGCCACTTAAGGCCCCCACAAGCTACTACTTAAGCTTATCATTTAATTATATTTCAATTGCCACTTAAGGCCCCCACAAGCTACTACTTAAGCTTGTCATTTAATTATATTTCAATTGCCACTTGAGGCACCCACTAGATTTCCGCATGCCACCCAAGGCACTTACTTGATTTCCACATGCCACCCAAGGCACTTACTTAATTCCCACATGCCACCCAAGGCACTTACTTAACCCTTTTATCATGTTTAATTACATGTTCCACTTTGGTTAAGTATTCTAATCGTATTTTCTATTGCCAACCAAGGCAATCCCACTAATTTCCTTATGCCACCCAAGGCACCCCCACTAGTTACTACATGCCACCCAAGGCACCCACTTAACCCCTCATGCCCCTCTACATGCTAATTTGGTTAAGTGCTTCTTAATTAATTAAGATCGTAACCTTTGTAAAGACCTCTCACATTAGACTGTCTTTTATGGCAGCTGGATATGCCGGTTGGTTCCGGGCAGCCTTACACCATAACAGAGTCTAACCTCGTGTCTTTACACTTGTCACGTATTTAGTTTATAACTAAGACCTCTCACATTGGGCCAATCATTTGTAGCCGCTGGATTTGCCGGTCGGTTCCGGGCAGTCTTATGCTACAAAAGGGTCCAACCTCGTGTCTTAGTAGATTAATTACACCTAATTAATCACCCCCATAATTTGTATTAATTATCCCTAATTAATTACAAATATTTAAGAATATGGGTAGACCTAACTCAATAGGTAAATTCCCAATTCCATAATATGGGTAGACCTAACTTAATAGGTAAATTCCCAATTATGTCCATCCACTTTACGGTATGTTTAATCATACCCACTTCACACAATTTTATGTGTTCATTAATTTTTACCCCATCGTCCCCACGTAAATACGTTAACATGACATACTTCAAAAGAGAAGATTCATCATACACACAATGGGTTCAACTTAGCATATCATTAGCATTATCATGGGTTTAAAAAGGTGTCAACTCGTATATATGACCATAAACCCAACTTGCATAAATAACCAACCCAAACTTGCATGAATCACATATGTCATAAAGATGGTAACTTGCTTAAATGTTCATGTCATAGACCTATCATAAAGGTGTCAACTTGCATACATGTCATAGGTCTAAAAAGGATGAACTTGCACATGTACTTATGTCATACATAGAGGCAAACTTGCATATGAACTTGCATCATAACTTGCATATGAACTTGCATCATAACTTGCATATGAACTTGCATCATAACTTGCATATGAACTTGCATCATAACTTGCATATGAACTTGCATAACATGCCATACTTAGAGGCAAACTTGCATATATATATATTATGCATATCATAAAAGAGACAAATTTGCATATGAACTTGCATCATAACTTGCATAAAACCAAACACTTAGCATGCATAAAACCAAATACTTAGCATGCACAAAACCAAATACTTAGCATGCATAAAACCAAATACATAACTTGCATAACATGTTACATATAAACTTGCATATAATCTCATATATAGCTTGCATAACATGTTACATATGCATCAATGTTCAACATGGTGTTTTGCTTAGTGAGCATCATAAAACATAGCATTAAACTTGCATATAGCATAAAACTTGCAAAACACACAACATACACTATACTAAACTTGCATAAGCACATTTATCCACAAACATAGACATATCTTATCATATCCTATCATAATCAATTTAACAATTGATTATTAAGGCTATAGAAACTCACTACTAAGCTCCAATAAGCAAACCCTTGCCACAAATCACCCAAAAACTCTAGCCTTGAACATAAAGCTTGCAACTTGATGATGAATGCAAGCTAATGATCACTCATACAACTCAAAGATGCTTGTATGGACATGAAAGCCTTCATAGAAATAGGATTTAAAGAGGATGGAGGCTAGGGATTTGAGTGGAGGCCATGATCATAGAAAATTTTGGCATAGTTTAGTTAGATGATAGGATTATGATCATTTAGGGCTAGCTTAGGGTCTTATTTATAGGATTAGGCAAGTGTTTTAGGCCATTAGATTAACCCTAAATTAGATTAAGACCATCAGATCTCGGAAGCTTCCAGAAACCAGCCCCAAAACACAGCCTAAACCCTAAAATGGTGCACCAGGCCAGCCAGAAAGCTGTGCAGGTTTCTGGCTCGACACGGGCGCACTTCCCAAGTGCGCTAGTGTAAAAATGTGTTGGCGCACTTCACAAGTGCGCCAGTGCATTTTTGTGTTGGCGCACTTCACAAGTGCGCCAGTGCATTCTGGCTTGTTTTCGGTTTTTCTGCCTAACTTCGTTCGTCCATATCTTCTTCATACGGACTCCGATTTTCGAAAACTCAGACTCTATTTCGCGTATTTTTCCGAGACGAACGCAATGGTGCAACCCGTTTCCCCTAATTCCCACATCTGGGATTAGTTATTCTTTAATTTGTGAATTTTAGCATTAACCGAAATTCGGGGTGTTACAGGCACTCCATGTAGCCTAACAATTTCCTTGAAATAAATCTGCGCCAGACTCTGAGCAGTTCTGTTGGATCTGACAGGTATAAAATGGGCAGTCTTCGTGAAGTGATCTACGATCACCCAAATACTATCATTTCCTTTTCTGGTTCTGGGCAAACCATCTGTGAAGTCCATGGAAATATGTTCCCACTTCCAACCTGGAACGTCTAGCGGTTGCAACAATCCAGCGAGTTTCTGTTGGTCGCTTTTGACTAGTTGGCAAGTAGGGCATCGGCTAACATATAAAGAAATGTCTCTCTTCATCGACCTCCACCAGAAAGTGCGTTTGATGTCATTATACATTTTGCTTACTCCTGGATGGGTACTAAGCTTTGACTTGTGACACTCATCCAGGACTTCCTTTTAGAGCTCAGAAATGTTAGGAATACAAACTCGACCCTTTAGCCTTAGGATCCCATCATTATCAACTTGAAAGCTCGAGGGCTCGCCTTTCTGAATTATCTCTCTGATCTTCTGAATGAAGTGATCATCCTTCTAAAGAGCAGATATTTTATCAATCAATGAAATTGTAATGATAAAACTGGCGATCATTACATTCTTTCTACTTAACGCATCGGCCATGACATTGGCTTTCCCTGGAGTGTATAGAATCTCAAAATCGTATGCTGCAAGGAACTCTAGCCAACGTTGCTGCCTGTCTTTCTGGGTGAACAGATACTTTAGTGACTAGTGATCTGTAAACAGTTCGAATTTCTCACCCACAAGATAGTGCCTCCAGATTTTCAAAGCAAATACTACAGCCAATAACTCAAGATCATGAGTTACGTAATTCTTTTCATGTAGCTTCAGTTGACGGCCAACATAAGCAACCACTTGACCTCTTTACATTAACACTGCACCAAGGCCTTCTCTAGAGGCATCTGTCCAGACTTTCAAATCCTGATTGCTATCGATTATCGTTAACACTGGAGTCATTGTTAATCTTAACTTTAGCTCCTCAAAAGCCTCCTCACATTCGGGAGTCCACTAGAATTTCGCGTGCTTCTTTGTAAGCTTTGTTAAGTGACCAGATATCTTCGAAAAATCTTTAACAAACTTCCGTTAATAACTAGCCAATCCAAGAAAACTACAGACTTCTGTGGGAGTACTAGGTTGTTTCCAGTTTTGAATAGCTGTGATTTTACTTGGATCCACGGCAATTCCCTCTTTCAATGCGACATGGCCAAGGAACTTTACTTCATCTTGCCAGAATATACATTTGGACAGCTTAGCTTTCAATACGTTCTTTCTCAGAATTTCTAGAACCTGCTCCAAATGTGTTTCATGTTCGGCCTTTGATTTAGAGAAGATTAGAATATCGTCAATAAAAACTAGAACAAACTTATTCAAGACTCCTCTGAACACTCGATTCATCAAATCGATGAAGTAAGCTGGAGCGTTACATAAGCTGAACGGCATTACTAACCACTCATATAATAAGTCTGGACCTCTGAGTGCTGTCATAGGAACACACTCTTCGGCAATATGAAGTTGATGGAAGCCTGTAGCTAAGTCCATCCTTGAAAATACTTGTGCTCCATTCAGACGACCCAATAAATCATCGATTCGCGGCAATGGATATTTATTCTTTATTGTCTACTTATTCAAGTCACGATAATCCACATATAGTCGTAGAGTACCATCAGACTTTGGGACAAACACCACTGCTGCTCCCCAATCGGAGAAACTAGGCCTGATCAGACCCTTCCATACAAGATGTCGAGTTTGATTGTCTAGTTCTTCTTTCTCTTTTAGAGTCATTCTCCGAATAGCATGAACTACTGGCCTTGCATTCGGAATTAAAGCGATCTTGAAATCAATTTCTCTTTGCGGAGGTAAGCTGACAACTTCTTCGAACACATCTGCATAATTCTTTACAACAGGAATTTCTTTGATGAGGTCAGGAATATTCTCTGTGACTACAGGGATATTTTCTATTTGAGCAGGAGAAACATCCAAAGCCGCCCAGAAGTCTTTTCTATTTGAATTCTGACCTTCACAGGGAATGGTTATATAATTCCCTAATTGGGCCTTTGCCTTAACAACTCTCTCGGCACACTTAACCTCAGCTTCATATTTGGTTAACCAATCCAATCCCAAAATAAGATCGAATTCGGTAAAATTCATGACGATAGAGATGGTAGGGAACTTATAACCGGAAAAAGAGACAGGCACCCCACAAATCCAACTAAGATCAAGGGAACTCCCAAGCGGATTTTGTACCGTGATGGGTTCTTTGAGCTTTTTCAATTTCAAATCCAACTTTTTAACTGCATTCTTTGCAATAAAGCTTCGCAACGCGCCTGTACCAAACAGTACTTTAACTGGAATATTTTTGACATTAAGAGTGGCTTCTAAAACATCAGACCTTCCCTGACTATCTGAGGGTGCTGAGGTTTCTGCCACTTCATTTACCTGAGCCTCCTTGGTTGCCTTTAACAGCCGGCAATCCTGCTTTACATGGCCAAACCGATGGCAAATGCTGCATTCTCTGGTCTCTTGAAACTTGCTCTTTGTTTTAGATTCATTCTTCATTAGTTTTTTTAAAGATCTGCATTTTCCTTGCAAATGCCCTTACTTATGGCAGTTATTGCATACGGCGGTCGTTACTGGTTCCTTCTCAGATTTAGCCGCCGTACTGGCCTCAGGACGATCAGTTTCAGACTCACCTTTATTACTAGAACTAACTTCCTCTTCATAACGCAACATACCTTTCTTGTCGAGATCCTCATACTGGTAAGCCATGTATATCATTTCAGAAAAAGGAAGCTTCACACTCCTCATCACACTATTCTGATATTTTCTTTGCAGGCCATGAATAAATCTCAGATTCTTCCTCTTCGGGTCTTGAATAAGATGAGGGGCAAAATGGGAGAGTTCGTTGAATTTCTTATGATATTCTGGAATGGTCATATCTCCTTGTATCAGATAAGAAAATTCATCACATAGCCGCTCAATTGCTTCAGGAGGAGTAAATCTTTCTAGGAAAATCACTTTGAATCTATCCCAGGTGATATAACCTTTTGGATTATCCTCAATAACTGAATCCCACCAGAACAAGGCTTCGTCTTTGGGTGCCCAGGATGCCAGTAACCTTTTCTGGTCATCTCTCAGCTTTAAACCGTCAAAGATTTTCTCAGCAGAACGAATCCAAGCTTGTGTTTTCATAATAGATTCTTCGCTCGAGAACGGTTTTCCACCCAGATTTCTATATTTCATAAATAAATCCTCTATATCCGGGTCAGTATTACTTCTTCTGTTTCTGGCACTCATTTTCTAGTACGACTGCAAATGGCAGACAAAGTGTCAGGTCAACAGAAAGTATATTTCAAAACATAGAAACATATACTTGAATGTAAATGTGGCTATCGGGGTGTATTTCATTCTGCTTTACTCATACTAGGATATTACTGATCCTATCTGTCATGAGTTATTCGTCCTAGAACTCTACTAGTTCTATTTCTGACAAGTTCGTTAATATGTTATATTCCAACACTAAGCTTAACCAAGGCTCTGATACCACGATGTGACAGTCCCCAAACCAATAAATATCGCCCATGGTTTGTGGACGAGGGGCGTATATATATATATATATATATATATATATATATATATATATATATATATATATATATATATATATATATATATAAGTATATTTCACTTCCATTCAACACATATATAATTTTTACAACGCATATATAACTTATACATCGAACGTACAACTTATACAACGCTTATACATGAGGTGTACAACGCTTATATAACTCATACATCGACTATATAATTTATACATCATTGTTTTCCATATCGTTTATAGTTTAGAAATCTCACATTGGGTTCCACTACACCAAAAATAGCAGAAGGCTCAGAAAAATACGCGGTCTCTTCTAGAATGTAGAAGACGTTCACATGAGTCCACTATCTCTTGTTTCACTGAATTTCATCAACAAACAAAAAAGATATGATTTTTACAGTGAAATCAAAAACCGTAGCGCTTTAAACTGCTATAATATAGTTTAAAATAATTAAACCCATACCTATCCACACACGTTCAAAACTAGGTCGTCGATTTTCTACCAATCCGCGAAGCGAGGTCGAGATTAGCAGTCATTGCGTCGAAGGGGAAGGTAAGGGCTACACGTCGCCGGTGGTTGCGCCTGGATCGGCGCCCTGTGCTGGCGTCGGCGGCGCCCTGAAGTGCTTGACTTTGAAGAGGTTGATTCCCTGATGGCGCAACAATGGGTGGAGCAACGAGCATGGATTCGAAGCTCTCGACAAGGGCTACAAAAACCTCCACTGGACCATCGAATTTCGATGAGCGGATTTGAAGAAAATGAGGAGAGAAGGTGGAGGTTTCTTTCCGTCTCGCGCCCGAAGGATAGTCTGGGAGAGAGAGAAGTGATAGTTAATAGGATTTTTTATTTTATTTATATATTTTCAAAATTCTAAAATACCCTGTAACAACCCACCTCCGCTAGGGTCACTCACAAAGGGAATGCACTAGTTTTGGTGGAGTATTATCTAGGTAAACATTCACAGAGATGTCACAAGGCAGAACATAAATAAAGCAGTGGTAGAAATTAAAAACCAACTTTTTATTACTTTTAAGAAAAGAGTCAAAACCTCATATATCCAAGATACAAATTATTCCATTACATCAAGTTCCCAATAAAGAAGCATAAACTTAAGATAACAAAAGTAGATTATTCCCCATAAATAGCAGAAGCAGCCATAGCATAGCCCAAGACCAAACCGTACATGAGCTGTCAGAAAGCAAGCTAAATCCAAGCTAAGAGCTAGTGTTTCCTCCCTGAAAACCTGGGGGGGAAACGAAAGAAAAAGAGGCGAAAGAAAAAGGGTCAGTCATAAAGACTGGTAAGCCCTAGTGACTTTCAGTATGAAAACTAGTAAAGGTAACATGATATGTGAAAACTGGAATTAAACATAAGGATGATAACAGAACTGGTAGGATAATTAAGATAACAAGATAAGTCAAGTCTAGCATCGCATATTCAAGGTTTGCTGCACCAACTGTACTAGTGTTCTAACCTATGTCAAGTATTAATCATGAAATGATCCCTTAGCCCAGTATCATGAAGTGACCCATTATGGGATCCTACAGTACGATATACTAATCGATCGACTCCCTACAAGTCCTAGTTCGTCATGTGTCTATGTCATACGGCCCTATCCTGAAATGTAGTTACCTGTGCTAGGTCCACCATAGGGTGTATCAAGTCCTATGGTGCCAACCACCGACACGAATCAAGCACGCACAGTGTAAATCTATGGGTGCCCAATGCCTGCTTTTTCAACTATGGACTACGTGCACGACCATAGTCCGCCTGAACCTACAATGGCACACCTACTCAGCCGTCGTTCTGGTCGCTTACAATCAGCCCAGTAATCGTGCCCCACCCTGCCTAGTCCCAGGGTATCGTGATACATCTAAGTGGGTTACTGCTGAAAAGGACCGCGTAACTAGGGTTTCTAATGGGTTAAGTGTTGTCATTCAAATTTGTGACTTAACCCTATCCAAATCATGTATCAAGTTGGTTAAGTGTGTTCAAGCGGTTCATGACTTAACCCTATCAAATCATCGTGTCAAGTTGGTTTAAGTATATTCAAGTGGTTCATGACTTAACTCTATCATGTGGCATTAATTAATTAATGCACTTCAACCTCTCACATTAGACTAACTGTTGTGGTTACTGGATTTGTCGGGCGGTTCCGGGCAGATTTACACCACAACATAGTCTAACCTCGGGTTTTACGTGCGATATGACCAACTACCCACATTGGATCCTATTGTTTGCAGCCACTGGATTTGCCGGGCGGTTCCGGGCAGTTTACACTGCAAACTCAACCCAACCTCGAGTTGGCCATTTTCAAGTTTATCTAATTGTCATGCCCACATTCAAGTTTTCATGTCGAGTTTTCATGTCATGTTTCATGTCAAATCGTGTCAAGTTCATGTCCATATCCAGGTTCAAGTTATAATAACGTTCATGTTTAAGGTTCAAAGTCAATTCATGTTTTACCTAGTCTACCCAAATCGTATTCCCATCGCACGTAAGTTCGAATTTATACAAATAAATCTAATTAGGGAATAACATAAAAAGGGACGGGTATAAGGTGGCAAAAGTGATTACTAGCATAGAATGGTATGACTTAAGATAAAGGATTATAACATTACTGGCATATGGAATATTGGCCTCAAATATAAAGATTCCAAATCTAGCAAAATAAGGTACTAGTCAAGATAACAGTTGTCATAAAGTGATAGTATAGTCATGGTAACGATTGACATAAGGTGATAGTATAGTCATGGTAGTTATTGACATAAGGTGATAGTCATAAACTTGTGACTAATAGCAGATTCAACATGATAACATGAGGGGTTTTTCTTTTTGATTTACAACATGAATAGGCCCCAAATCAATGTCATAATATATCCAAAAGTCAAGATCCAAGATGAACAAGAATGGATGTAAAACAGTCATCATACATAGGTCCAATTTCAATTTACATCATATTCATATTACATTTACAGTTTAAATCTGAAAATAACTGGAGCTTACAGATCGTGGTTTAAGAATTAGAAAAAGAGAGTCGATGTTGAATCTTTATATGCTTAGTCAAGTCCTAATAGAAATCCCCAAATCAGCAATTCTCTTAACGCAGTCTCAACATAGAAGAAGCAGTCCCTTTCTCAAACATTTCAACCAGAATTAGAGCAGCATAAGGTCAGAAAGAATTCTGTGTAGAGAGACTGGTGTTAGGGGCTGTATTTATAGGGTCAGGTCAACGAATGTGGACAGAAACGAGGCCAGAAACATCAAAGTGAATCCAGCTTCAAAAATGGGCTCGGGCACCAGGTCGACCCCCAGGTCGACACTATGGTCGACCTGGTCCTAGGTAGGTCGACTACATAGTCGACCCCCAAGTCGACCTGGTCCTGGGCGGGAAATTTCCCGCCCAGTCCATTCTGAGGTTTGAATTTCGAATTTTGAATACGAATTGAAATGTTTTGAACTTGAAAACTTCTGAAAACTTCGAAAGGCCATAACTTGGTCATACGGGCTCCGATTTTTGAAAACTCGGACTCGTTTCCAAGAAGAATTTTGAGACGAACGCAATGGCGTAACCTGTTTCCCTTGATTCTTTATTTTAAAAATTAATTCTGCCTTGATTTATGGTCATTACACGTTATAAAAACATGGGTTGTTACATTCTTCCCCCTTAAAGGATTTCATCCCCGAAATCTCTAAGTTAGGGAGTATGTGTCCTACCATCCATCATCCACCTACTAAAGCATCATCCACAGGCAACCATTGTCCTTAAAAGATTTCTAGTGCTGTATGAACATATGCAGAAAGTGTGTGTGTATATGTGCTTATCTAATGCAAAAGATCAGGCGGTTACTGATTCAGTAAACCTCCGTAATGCAAAATATGTTAGTGTAATGAATCTAACATGTATGCAAATTCCTAACATAGTTTATAGTCTCTACATGAGTGCACAAACATTCATCCATATGCAACATCCAAGTGATAGCATAACAAGTTCCATCCATGTACAAGTATAAGCACTCATGCATATGCAACATGAAAATGTGACTGAGCCGATCTAGTGCCTAATGTGTGTCATGCATCCACTAGCATCCACTTGCAACCATTTGCAGCCATCAACCATAACATGTTTCAATCACATGTTTACATCCATATGGTTCTACCTAAGGTTCTCAAGATAAGATCGGGAAGATAGCAAGACAAACGTAGATAGTAGAAGCATGATACGAAAAGGTTTTCAAGTTTATAAGAAAAAGAGATCGAGAATGTACCCTAAAAAAGAAATGGGTAAAGTGCGCGTATCTTCTCTTCGGTTTCCCAAGTTGCGTCTTCTTGGGATTCACTGCACTGCACTTTAACTAGCTTGACTTCTCGATTCCTTAGCTTCCTAATCTCCGTTCCTAAGATACGAATCGGAACTCGCCTCAATGTTGCTTCTTTTTCCACTTCTACGTCTTCAAGGATGCTTGGCTCAAACACTTCGGCTGACTCATGCAAGCACTTCCGGAGATGCGAGACGTGAAAGACATTGTGCACCCCAGCCAGCTTCTCGGGTAAGTCTACCTTATAGGTCATCCGTCCAATCCTCTCAGTGATGGGGAACGGTCCTACGAACCTTGGTGCTAGCTTTCCAACTGCTCCAAAACGAACTACGTTGCATAACGGAGAAACTTTTATAAAGACCATATCTCCGACTTCGAACTCTAGGTCTGTCCTTCTCTGGTCCACATAAGATTTCTGTCTATCTTGGGCCGTTTTCATCCGTCTCCGTATCAACTCAATCTTCTCAGAAGTGTCCCTTACCACGTCGGGCCCAAGTATAAGCCTGTCTGTCGTCTCCCACCAACAAGTTGGCAATTTGCACGGTCTTCCATACAGGGCTTCGAACGGTGCCATTCTGATGCTAGCATGGTAACTATTGTTATATGCAAACTCCACGAGAGGAAGATGGTCTTCCCAAGTGCCACCAAAGTCAAGAATGCATAGCCTTAGGAGATCTTCTAGTACCCTATTTACCCTTTCGGTTTGTCCATCCGTCTACGGGTGATAGGTTGTGCTCAAGTTCAGTCGTGTACCCATTGCTTCTTGCAGACTATTCCAAAACTGGCTAGTAAAAATCGGGTCACGATCACTAACTATACTAGAAGGAACTCCATGCAACCGTACTGTCTCTCGAAGGTAAATAGACGCTAGCCCTGATGCGGTCCTCTTGCTTTTTACCGGAATGAAGTGAGCACTTTTCGTGAGTCTATCAATTATGACCCATATGCTAGTATTTCCCTTCCTTGGCCTAGGTAGTCCATCCACGAAATCCATCGAGATACTCTCCCATTTCCATTGCGGAACCTCCAAAGGATGTAATAGCCCACCAGGCTTCTTCGACTCGGCCTTTACATGTTGGCACACCATGCACTTCGAGATGACCTCTGCCATGTCCTTTTTCATTCCAGCCCAAAAGAAAATGCGTTTCATATCCCTGTACATCTTATCCCCTCCGGGATGTATAGTCATCTTCGAGTGATGCGCCTCTTCGAGAACTTTCCTTACTAGGTCTCCCACTAGTGGGACACATAGCCTTCCATCGCGCCTTAGCCATCCCTTGTCATCTATGGTATACCTACTGAGGTGACTTGACATCTCACCCCTAATCAGCTTGTCCATGATTTCGACTATATGTGGGTCTTCCTTCTGTGAAGTCTCTAATTGATCTTGAAGTGTAGGTCTTAACTCAAGAGATGCTAACGTAGCTGTCAATGACTCAACAACAGGTGTAAAATCAAAGGTTGCTATAAACTCAAGACTTTTCCTTTCAACAAACAAGGGGCTCAAAGTCAACCTTTTTCTGCTTAGCGCGTCTGCCACCACATTACCCTTGCCAGGGGTATAGGCTATATCGAAGTCATATGATACCAAGAACTCCATCCACCGATGTTGTCTCAGATTCAAATCTATCTGTGAGAAGAGGTACTTAAGCGATTTTTGGTCGGTATACAGCTCGAACCTCTCCCCTAGAAGATAATGGCGCCAATCTTTAAGTGCAAAGACAATCGCGGCCAACTCCAAGTCATGCATGGGATAGTTTTTCTCATGAACTTTAAGTTGTCTGCCCCCGTAGCATATTACTCTTCCTTCCTGCATTAGGACAGCGCCTAATCCCGTGTCGCACACATCTGTGTACACCGTAAACACCTTGCCTCCGTTAGGTAATGCCAAAACTGGAGCTGTGGTGAGGGCTCTCTTGAGTCTCTGAAAAGCAACGTCACATTCTATGTCCCATGTAAAAGCTACGTTCTTCTTTGTTAACTTAGTAAGAGGGGCTGAAATCTCAGCGAAGTCCTTAATGAACTTCCTGTAGTAGCCCGCCAAACTGAGAAAGCTCCTCACCTCCGTTGCATTCTTAGGAATTTTCCAGTCCTGTACCGCAACTACCTTTGCGGGGTCCACGGCTATGCCTTGCTTAGAAACTACATGTCCAAGGAACTGAACTTCCTTCCTCCAAAAATGGCATTTGGAGAACTTAGCCTTTAACTGGTGTGCTCTAAGTGTTTCCATGACTTCCTTGAGATGCCTAGCATGCTCTTCTTCGTCTTTTGAGAAGATCAAAATATCATCCACGAAAACCACCACAAACTTGTTAAGGAACTCCGGAAACACCCTACTCATCAAATCCACAAAGTATGCGGGTGCATTTGTTAACCCAAACGGCATGATGAGCCATTCGAAGAACCCATCTGGAGTCCTAAACGCAGTTTTGTCAACGCTATCCTCAGCCACTCTAAGCTGATGGAATCCTGTGGCTAGATCGAGTTGAGAGAAAACAGATGCTCCCACAAGCTGGTCAAACAAATCGTTGATTCTTGGTAGTGGGTGCCTATTCTTTTTTGTCAGCTTGTTTAGCTCACGATAATCTACGCACAGACGAAGCGATCCATCCGCCTTAGTAGTGAATACCACCGGAGCACCCCATTCAGAAATGCTTCGTCTTATGAAATTCTTCTCAAGCAACTCATTGACTTGTTTACTGAGCTCTCTTCTTTCTCGCGGTGCCATGTGCCTAACGGGCAATGAAACTGGCTTGGCATTATCAACAAGATAAATTCGGAAGTCTATCTCGCGTTTAGGAGGTAACCCCCTCACCTCATCAAAGACATCTGGATATTCTCGGACCACTTTTACAGATTGCAAATTATCGTCGGACGAGTCAAGGGATTCAAGATAACACAACATGACCGGACCCTTAGGGTTACAAGAAATTTCAAGGGTATTACCAAGGCGAGTCGTGAGACTCACTACCTTTCGTTCACAATCAAGAATGGCTCCATAATTGGACAGCCAATCCATACCTAGGATCAAACCGTATCCCATGAATCCGAGAACATAAGCATTACACGTGAATTCTACGCTTAAGATAGAGATCCTCAAATCCACACACATCATAGATAAATGGGCAGAGCCCCCAATTGGATTTGAAACTATAACGGGATCCTCAACCAGACTAGTACTTAGGTGCAGATTTTCAACAATATCAGAAGAAATAAAAGTATGCGATGCGCCAGAGTCAAATAAGGTTCGAACAGGAAAGTCAGAAATGTAAACAAGGCTTTCTACGGAAATATTACTACCTCGGTCAAGAGCTGGAGTGGTGTTGAGAGCATGCAACTGCCCTCCAGAAGTTCTTGCTCGCTGGGTCTGCCCTTGCCCTTGCCCTTGCTTCTTAGGGCAATCCTTGTTGATGTGTCTAGTATCTCCACAATGAAAGCATTCACCCAACTTCCTCTTCTTCTTTCTACAGTCTTTAGCTAGATGTCCAGTAATACCATAGAAGTTGCACTTCCTCGTCTCATGTGGTTTGTTGTTGCTCTTGTTATTCTTGTTATTCTTGTTGTTTCCCTTCTTGAAGTCAGCTTTCTTATTCTGAGTCTCGTTAGGCTTAACCTCCTTCTTGCTATTCTTTTCTTCCTCATGAAGTAGAGCCATGTCCACCAAGCTTTCAAAGGTCGCCCCCATGGGTATATGAGTTAGGGCCAAGCTGTGTAGTGGCTCGTTCAATCCTCGAGCAAAGCGTGCAGCCTTTTTCTGGGTTGTGTTGACCAAATCCAAACCGAACCGAGCAAGCTGATTAAACTTATTCACGTACTCCCTAACAGACATGTCCCCTTGCTTGAGTATTAGGAACCTTTCCATCTGAAGGTTCTCTTCTGCTGATGATAAGAATTTAAGCCCAAACCTCTCTCTAAAGTCTGCCCAAGTCTCAACTGGCCTGGTAGCGTTGGTGACTTCCCACCAAAATGCAGCTTCCTCTTTCAACAACCATGCTGCTAACTGAACTTTCCTATGGTCTTCCATATCAAAGATAATGAACAAGTCTTCCGTCTCCTTTAGCCAATTTCGTGCCTCAACAAAGGTTTCAGTTCCAACGAAGTTCTTGCCGCCCATTGCTCTAAAGTCTTTGCATATTTTGGCAAAGGCGGTGCCAGGAGGAGGAGGAGGAACCGCGACCACTGGGGGAGGAGGAGGAGGGATGTCTGCCATGCCCGCATCATTGGCCCTGGCTTCTAAGTACCTTCGGAACCATCCAGGCATGGGTATTCCCTCAGGCAGGTTAAGATCAGCCATGCTGAAAAACGAAAAGTAAAGATTCAAACGAGGAAACAAAGGAAAGTGCTAATGGCTATTTGGGGAATAGCCTTTTTAAACATAAAACTTTTCATGAAAAATGCTTCTTTATAAATGGTTTTGAAAATAGTTTCAGAAGGTTTTTAAATCTTTTGCCCAGCCTGGTAACGTTCTGCTCTGATACCAAATGTAACACCCCACCTCCGCAAGGATCACTCACAAAGGGAATGCACTAGTTTTGGTGAAGTATTATCTAGGTAAAAATACATAGAGATATCACAAGGCGGAACATAAATAAAGCAGTGGTAGAAATTAAAAACCAACTTTTTATTACTTTTAAGAAAAGAGTCAAAACCTCATATATCCAAGATACAAATTATTCCATTACATCAAGTTCCCAATAAAGAAGCATAAACTTAAGATAACAAAAGTATATTATTCCCCATAAATAGCAGAAGCATCCATAGCATAGTCCAAGACCAAACCGTACACGAGCTGTCAGAAAGCAAGCTAAATCCAAGCTAAGAGCTTGTGTTTCCTCCCTGAGAACCTAGGGGGGAAAACGAAAGAAAAAGAGGCGAAAGAAAAAGGGTCAGTCATAAAGACTGGTAAGCCCTAGTGACTTTCAGTATGAAAACTATAAAGGTAACATGATATGTGAAAACTGGAATTAAACATAAGGATGATAACAGAACTGGTAGGATAATTAAGATAACAAGATAAGTCAAGTCTAGCATCGCATATTCAAGGTTCGCTGCACCAACTGTACTAGTGTTCTAACCTATGTCAAGTATTAATCATGAAATGATCCCTTAGCCCAGTATCATGAAGTGACCCATTACGGGATCCTACAGTACGATCTACTAATCGATCGGCTCCCTACAAGTCCTAGCTCGTCATGTGTTTGTGTCATACGGCCCTATCCTGAAATGTAGTTACCTGTGCTAGGTCCACCATAGGGTGTATCAAGTCCTATGGTGCCAACCACCGACACGAATCAAGCACGCACAGTGTAAATCTACGGGTGCCCAATGCCTGCTTTTTCAACTCCGGACTACGTGCACGACCATAGTCCGCCTGAACCTATAATGGCGCACCTACTCAGCCGTCGTTCTGGTCGCTTACAATCAGCCCAGTAATCGTGCCCCACCCTGCCTAGTCCCAGGGTATCTGATACATCTAAGTGGGTTACTGCTAAAAAGGACCGCGTAACTGGGGTTTCTAATGGGTTAAGTGTTGTCATTCAAATTCGTGACTTAACCCTATCCAAATCATGTATCAAGTTGGTTAAGTGTGTTCAAGCGGTTCATGACTTAACCCTATCAAATCATCGTGTCAAGTTGGTTAAGTATATTCAACTGGTTCGTGACTTAACCCTATCATGTGGCATTAATTCATTAACGCACTTCAACCTCTCACATTAGACTAACTGTTGTGGTTACTGGATTTGTCGGGCGGTTCCGGGCAGATTTACACCACAACATAGTCTAACCTCGGGTTTTATGTGCGATATGACCAACTACCCACATTGGATCCTATTGTTTGCAGCCACTGGATTTGCCGGGCGGTTCCGGGCAGATTTACACTGCAAATTCAACCCAACCTCGAGTTGGCCATTTTCAAGTTTATCTAATTTTCATGCCCACATTCAAGTTTTCATGTCAAAATTCATGTCGAGTTTTCATGTCATGTTTCATGTCAAATCGTGTCAAGTTTATGTCCATATCCAGGTTCAAGTTATAATAACGTTCATGTTTTAGGTTCAAAGTCAATTCATATTTTACCTAGTCTACCCAAATCGTATTCCCATCGCACGTAAGTTCGAATCGATACAAATAAATCTAATTAGGGAATAACATAAAAAGGGACGGGTATAAGGTGGCAAAAGTGATTACTAGCATAACATGGTATGACTTAAGATAAAGGATTATAACATTACTGGCATATGGAATATTGGCCTCAAATATAAAGATTTCAAATCTAGCAAAATAAGGTACTAGTCAAGATAATAGTTGTCATAAGGTGATAGTATAGTCATGGTAACGATTGACATAAGGTGATAGTATAGTCATGGTAGCTATTGACATAAGGTGATAGTCATAAACTTGTGACTAATAGCAGATTCAACATGATAACATGAGGGGTTTTTCTTTTTGATTTACAATACCAGTAGGCCCCAAATCAATGTCATAATATATCCAAAAGTCAAGATCCAAGATGAACAAGAATGGATGTAAAACAGTCATCATACATAGGTCCAATTTCAATTTACATCATATTCATATTACATTTACAGTTTAAATCTGAAAATAACTGGAGCTTACAGATCGTGGTTCAAGAATTAGAAAAAGAGAGTCGATGTTGAATCTTTATATGCTTAGTCAAGTCCTAATAGAAATCCCCAAATCAGCAATTCTCTTAACGCAGTCTCAACGTAGAAGAAGCAGTCCCTTTCTCAAACTTTTCAACCAGAATTAGAGCAGCATAAGGTCAGAAAGAATTTTGTGTAGAGAGACTGGTGTTAGGGGCTGTATTTATAGGGTCAGGTCAACGAATGTGGACAGAAACGAGGCCAGAAATATCAAAGTGAATCCAGCTTCAAAAATGGGCTCGGGCACCAGGTCAACCCCCAGGTCGACACTATGGTCGACCTGGTCTTGGGTAGGTCGACTACATAGTCGACCCCCAGGTCGACCTGGTCCTGGGCGGGAAATTTCCCGCCCAGTCCATTCTGAGGTTTGAATTTCGAATTTTGAATTCGAATTGAACTGTTTTGAACTTGAAAACTTCTGAAAACTTCGAAAGGCCATAACTTGGTCATACGGGCTCCGATTTTCAAAAACTTGGACTCGTTTCCAAGCTGAATTTTGAGACAAATGCAACGGCG
Source organism: Allium sativum (assembly GCA_030737875.1). Classification (NCBI taxonomy): domain Eukaryota; kingdom Viridiplantae; phylum Streptophyta; class Magnoliopsida; order Asparagales; family Amaryllidaceae; genus Allium; species Allium sativum. The sequence goes on from CM060916.1 coordinate 321,915,257, forward strand.
TATCCCTTTTCCCTTGATTCTATATTTTAAAAATTAATTCTGCCTTGATTTATGGTTATTACACGTTATAAAAACACGGGTTGTTACATACCCTCTTTCACACACGAACCCCAATCCAAACCCAACGACTGTCGTCCCCAGCGTTTTACCCCCATTCCGAACACAATGGCATATGTTTCGTAGGTCCATTCGACTGTTTCAGTCAGTTTTCCTTTAATTAAAATATAAAACAATAAATATTTAATTTGAACGTACATTTCAATTTGCCGGGGCCACATACTGATTCTAAAAAATCCCGAAAAATAATTCTAGCTATGTTTTGACGATACGGTCCCAACAAAACTAGTTTCGTCGAATTCTGAGACCGTTTGAAAAATGGCCCTTTTCTGGTTGATCTAATTTAATAGAAATCGACCAAACACATTTTCGTTTGCCATGCTCACATACTAGCTTCAAAAATTATGAAATTTGAAACCTAGCAATAATTTAACATCCCGGATCCAACAAAAGTGGTTTCGTTGAATTCTGAGGTTGTTTGCAAAATGGTCATTTTCACGGGCTATATAAACTCTATAGCGACCTTTCTGAAAATTCATTTAGCCATAACTTTTGCTTCCCGCTATGAAACTTCGATTTTTCAGATTCGTTAGAAAGATATTCACTAATAGATTTAAATATTTTTGGTTTTACTCAAATCCATTTTGTTTTGCACCTGATACAGTCAGTCAAAGTTTGAAATGAAAATTTGAAACTGCCGCGCCATTTCAGGCCTTATTTATAATTAGAATTAATTGTATTTATTTTCAAACGTCGATTCAAACTTACTTTTCGTCATTATTATCTAAAATATTTATTTTAAATATTTAAAATCCACTCAAATAGCCAATCTAAAATTTTAAATTGGTTCAGATTTTCCGGGTCGTTACAATATCATTGTAAAATTATATACAAATAATTAGTATCTATTTTAGTCAAATGAGTAAAGATATTAATGTTATATTAGTGTGGTACATAATATAAAAAGAAATAAAGAAACAAAACATATGAAAATATATGGAAAAAGTATATATAAATAACAACTGAAATTAATTGCAAGTGTATAAGTTAAGAATTCAAGTAAATCAAGTATAATGTGGGAACAATTGTCAAAGAAGGGAAAATGTCATAACATACCATTAAAAGCCTGAGCATTACATGAGCCAATAAATATGACTCATAATCAATTCATGTCAATAATGGAATTAACAATTCCTTATGCGTTTTTGGTTGTTTATCAAACAGGTGTATTTGGAAGCAATATAAATTTATGTAAAAATTATCGTAAATTGTACTAAATTCAATAAACATAATTAGAATGTTTGCACTAAATTAAGAAAATGTAACAGGTGTATTTGGAAGCAATATAAATTTATTTCAAGTAAAAATTATCATAAATTATATTAAATTCAATAAACATAAATAGAATGTTTGCACTAAATTCAGAAAATGTTGTGGCAACATTTTATAGTGTTTATGTTTCTAATAAAGTGTTCAGACGCACAACATAAGATGTATGTTAACCATATAATGCAATCTACATATAAGAAAGAATTAATATAAATCTAAATGTTCAAACAACACTACCTTCCTTGTAGAAGCAATAAATACTAGCAGTAAACAGTAATAAAGCATGATTAAAATATAGATTTCTATTAATTATAGATGGAAAATTATATATTTCTAATAGTTATTACTTTTAGTTTCTTATTAGTTTTTGTCATGACCGATTGATTGGCATCAACTGTAAGCAATTCTTTTAATGTAAAAGTAGTGGTTTAAGAACTGATGACCGAAGAGAAATAGAAATGAAGGTAATAAGAACTGTAGTAATGAAAAATAATAGAAATGAGTATACATATGCAACTGAGAATGATATATAGTATATATGGAAAAAAGTCAGTCTAGCAATATAATTATGCAACACATTAAACAGGAAATATATTTTACATTGGATGATTGGTAGATATATTAAAAAATTGAATCAATAAAGATTGAAATAGGTAGTATATTCAAATAAACGTAAACATGTTACACACTGCTGACAACATGTTCAACAAAAAAAAGTATTCTTGAGTTTTCCTAATCATTCCCAAGTTAATAGTATACCAAAAAGTCAATAAAAAGTGCAAAACAATATTTATGTTTTAATTCTTTAACTGCTTGCATCCATCACAGTTTACAAATAACCAACAGTAGATCATCACGTTGATTGAACATGGGTACACTAAAAATGACATTTGCTGTCAATATTATCTGAAAGACTAAAATAGATCCAGAGTATTAATTCTGAAATACAGACATGCAATCTAAAAAAATAAAACTAATCCATGTACTATATTGAGGAATAATTAAATTTATCAATATTTGGATGAGCGGTTCTTCTTAACCGAAAAACAAAAACTGCATTTTCTATGCTGTAAATGTTTAGAGAAACCCAAAATAACAAAAAAAATTGAACTTACCAGCAAAATCAAAGAAGGTCTTAAACTGTTTCAGTGTTTGTATGACTGTGCCAAATCCACCACCATCATTTTTTTTTTTGAAATAGCAGCAGTGCGAAGTTGAGTTTAACTTATTAACAACCAATCTTTGTTGCAAATGACCCCAGTCGGATAACTGTACCAGATCCATCGCCCTTATTGTTGAAATAAACAAAGCAAATCCAGGAAGAACCAAGTTTAGTTATGCATAACAAATCTAATCAACAAAACCAACAGAAAAAGGGTTTTTACTTGGAGTATGATCGTTAGCTAAGAAAAAAAAAATGAAGGAACAAACTATGCAATATGACACCTCAAATATATCTGAGAAAGGGAAATAGAGCCGCCACTTCAAATTGGTGGAAGACATTAGAAAAGGCGACGATCGATTTTCCAGTTTAATTTGACTTTGGAATGCTGGATGAAATTTGGGTTAGAACAGGGGTGAGGAGCGCGAAGGAATTTAAAGAAAAACCGACGATTCAATTCTTGTATGACATGGAATATCTCAGATCTATTTATTTTGAATTGGGTATCTATAGTATAGTATAAATTGTGTAATATTTTGATTTAATACAAATATCTTGAGGGAATTAAGGAGAATAGAGATAATTGAGGGAATTAAGGAGAAAGAATCAAGGATATTTAATAGATTTCATACTAAACATATCATATGTTTTTTCTTTTTTATTTCTTTAAAACTGTTGATTGCATTTATGTCTTATTCTATTTAAACTATAGAATTCCAATTAATTTAAAAGCATTAGTTTCAACATTAAATTCTATAAAAAAAATCTGAAAGGAAAAAAATAGTTGTAATCTAATTATACTAATTGAAACATATTAATAACTTTACAAAATTCAAGAGGTTATTTAGTACTAATCATTGAATAGAAAGGAAAGAAATAAGGGAAGATAATTGTAGGTATACGCATATATGTATATGTTGATAGATTTTACACATTTAAACAATCAAAATTAAATACACAGAGGTAGCTATATCCGAATTTTATGAAACTAATTATAACATCTACATTAGAAATGATCTAGCATTTAAAAAGGGAGATATTTAAATTTCAAAAATATTCTATTTTCAAAGAATTTATGGGTTCTAATTAAAATCTTGCAAATGAATGATACTTGCGTATTTTACTGTGATAACCGTATATATGCAAATGTGTAAAGACCCGTAACTTCCCCGGTGAGGAATGCGCGGATAGTTCGAGAACAACACACAAATGAACGCAGATAGAAGAACATTTCATTGTTTATTACAACAATTCCATCAGAATACAAGAATATACAGAGTATGGATAAATATTACACACTCGATAAATATCAGAGATTACAATACATTACATAGCAACGGAAAATAATACAATACACAATTGAAGGAGATATACGGATACAAAGCTTTCCGGATATCCTTCCAGCTGTAAACCAGGATCCTGTGAATATAAATCTGCAAAACCAAAACTACTAGCTGCCCGTGTCGAAAATAAGGGCACCCAGAGTTTAGGTTAAAACAATAAACTCCAGGTCAGTCATGTGACTGGTGTGAGAACTAAAACAGTTATTAATCTTTATTTTTAAAGTTAGGTAAATCAAGGGACCACGCCGTATAACACGGAACGGGTTTCCTCCTAAGAATACCAGTGCATAAAACAAATAGCGCAATGCTAAATAAAGAAAAATGAAGCTATTATAAGACCCAGGTCCCATCACACAATGCAACGCAAGCCAGAGGATAGGGTTTTTACCTTATAATAGCCAAGAATGCTTGATACGTTTAAAACAAATCATTTGATACTATTATAAATGCATAATGTATAAAACAACTTCAAATCATAAGTATCAATCATAGGTGACATGAGCGTCCCATGCCACTATGTCGCCATATATAGGTTTACAAATAAAACCGCAAAGTCACGTATTTGGAAATTGGATTTCCATCTATGAACCAAGGCAAAAGATAGTCCTCACCGACTTCGAGACAATCTATCCCATGTCTCAAGGTCAGAGCGCATCGACCCTTGGATCGTCAGGGCCGGTCCACCGATGTGGATTAAAATTCCTGAACACTGCGTTTCCCCGCCCTTTAGGGCGTAAATGAGCCAACGAATGACTCCATCGGACCCAGATCGTCCGATCAAACCGAGGCGCCTCGCAACAGCAACAACCACATAAGTCAAACTCGTCAGGGTGTGTAAAACAATTGATGCCACTTTTAGCTAGAAGGAAACACATGCCCTCCCTAAGGTCCTCTCCCGTTTCTAGTTCACAACCGGGGTGTGAGGCTCGCGAATCAACGTTACACAAAGCTATGCCACACAGGCTGTGCTTTGATCATCAACTACAAGACTTTGCTTTTCAACAGAAGCCTTGATCATTTGCATCTTAGCATTCCACACAGGCAATTCACGCTATGCAACCGATATCAATCACACAGAATGAAATCCGATGCCAGACACACATCCATTTACAAGTCTGTTCTGGGTCTGAACGAAACCGGAGGCACCTAGTACCCCGCATATCCATCGATCTCCAAGTACGTCTGGACGACTACTAACTGATTCTCTCCTCTTGGGTGTACGGCCCAATCAAGATCATCAGTAATTATCCAAACGACATGAAGACATCCGGTCTTCTACCATCGTCTTCATCTTCGACTTATCGTCATATCAGTTATTCAGAATGGGATAAACCCGGTCTTTCTGAATAACTCGCGTGTATAATAAATACGTGTTACACAAACACAACATACGCCTCATTCCAATTCATCAGTCACTAACCGCAAATTAGCAAGAGAATAATTCCCCAAACATTAACCTTGAAGGCCGAAACCAACATCAGATCAATATCCAGGAAACCATTCATCTTAGCTTACCTACAGTTAGTTTCTAAATTTCACATTCTTAGGGAAAGGTTCCCATTAATTTTATCAAAGATAAATTCTTTTAAATTTATTCTTTAATCTACTTTTGAATATCAATTCAAACTAGTCGGGATTAGCGAAACTTACCGAAGTAATCATTTGTTTTAATTCCCCAATCCCTACCTATTTATCCCATGAAGTAAAACTGGTAATACTTCATATCTAACACCACGGTGTTATCAGTAAATTCAATTATCATTTCACGTTCAAATCTAATTAAAGATTTAACTATCTCCTGGAGCAAAACTGGTGATACTCCATTCTCGATCTTTTAAATCTAATTAAAGATTCATTAAAACTCCACTTAGTTTTAATCTGTAACTGGGTTAAAGGATCCATGTCATTTAAAACACGGTTCATGATAAACCCAAAATCACATCACATTTCAATCAGTCCCTAACCATAAATTAGCAAGTGAGCAATTCCCAAAATATTAACCCCGAAGGCCGAAACCAACATCAGATCAATACCCCCAGAAAGCATTCAACTTAACTAATGTCCCGTTAGTTTCTGATTTTCTTAACTCCGTGGGTCTAAGAACAGTATTATTGAAGATACCGTTCACGACAACCCAAAATCACATTCTATTGATTATCGGGTTAAAGAATGAGTGTTATTTAAAACACTGTTCACGATAAACTCAAAAATCAATACCAATTCAATTCCAATTAAATATCATTTAATTGATACACTTCATTAAATCTAAATAAAAAGATTTAATCTTTTTCCTCAACTGGGCTTAAGAACAGTGTTAATGAAGACACTATTCACGACAAACCCAAATCACATTTGATTTTAAATACAAGACTCTGAATAGAAAATATATTGGCTTATATTCAATATTAAATTCTACGACCAACAAATATCGTATTAGAAATAACGATATAAATATATCTTTCAAATTTCCATAAAAACACCTGTATAATCACGAAATCCAACATCGAAATATTCCAAAGACAATTTCGATTCAAATCCATTCCAATCCAATTATTGGAAATTCTGGTTACCTTTAAAACCCTTTTCAAATTCAATTTATTTATTTAAAAATAAATAGAATTATAATTCTAGTTCAAAACTAGTTCATTTCGATAAAAATCTATTTTTTTCTTTTCAAATATGTAGTTTTTCATCCCAATTCTTCCCAAATCATTTCTTATGATTTTACACAAATTATTGATATTTTTAATAATTTTATCAAGCCCCGTCCAGTCGATTTCCACCAACGGCCATCGAACTGCACTTACAGCGACCTTTTCTAAATGTGATTTGGACATAATTCCAAATCCAACCATTAGATTTTAAATTTCTAATATTCGTTAGGAAGCTCTTTTCGATACGAACCCAACGGTTCTGGTTTTAGGAGAATCCGACGGTCGGATCTCCCGCAATATCCATTTAAAGTCAATGGTCGAAATTCACGAACTACCGCAGCGCGGCGCGTTCTATTCAGGCCATTATATTATATATATAATATATACTTCGTCGATTTCCTTTTAAAATGTATTTTATTAATCGTTTTAAATTCGTTTTCAAAACGATTTCAACTTTCTTTCAAATTCAAATCAAAATTGAATTTTTCCTTATTAATTCGTTTTAAATTCATTTCAAATTGATTTCAATTCAAATCGATTTTTATTTCAATTTCAGTTCGTTTTCAATTCAATTTCAATTCGAATTCTTTTCTATTCAATTTCAATTCGAATTCATTTCTATTCAATTTCAATTTGAATTCATTTCTATTCAGTTTCAGTTCGAATTTCAATTCTTTTCAAAATATCAGATTTTGAAATCACTTTTGATATTCATTATAAAATCGATATAAATATCGTTCACATCAAAATGGCGTCAATCTAATCAACACGGCTTCATATATTTCTATTTCCAAATATTCTATTTCGAATATTTCTATTTCAAATATTTCTTTTTCAAATATTTCTTTTTCAAATAGGGAATGAGGCCCAATCTATTACCATATAATGTTAATTATATGGATTTTCTACAACACATGTATACAATAACAACGATGAATAATCAACCATCATCCAAAGTGCATTCTACACTGTATAAGCATCAAATATAAATATTTAACGCTTATAACAGTCTGTCAATCAATCAATCGACATACAACTAAACAATCAGGATTAGTGTACGTCAAATATCATCCCAATACCCGCATGGGGTTTCAAACAATCAAACACATATTTTATTTGTGCAGTTGGGCGATGTGTAAAATTTATCGTCCCAATCAATATCAGTCAAATGTGTGTATATAAACAAATCGTCCAATTTGTTTATTTTTATTTCCTTTCATATACACGTTAAAAATTCTATTTTTAACTATAAAATATTTTTAACTATATAAACATTTTATTTCATTTCACATCACATCACACAATCAACTACACATCAAAATCAAACAAACAAGCATACAAGCCGTCCATGGTCTGTGGACGACGGTTGTCGGGTGCTACTAAACACCGTCTGCATCCTAGTATATATTATAACTAGAAAAGAAAAATTAAAGTGAGAAGTTCTCACAGAGGATTCCACTCCGTCGTGCTTTGCTGTTGAACTGCTGAACATCTGGATTCCTTTTTGAAATTCCTATGCAGTTCCTTTCACGCTGTTCAAATAAAAATTATATTTTTATTGCTTTATTCAATAAATAAAAATTATGTTTTTATTTCTACATCATATATATTTTTCAACGCTTCATTCTATAGGAAAATTATATTTTTATATTTTCACTTTATATATATAGATCGAATTTTTATTTCATCGCTATAAAAATCACATTTTTATTTCAACATTCATATAAGAAAGATCAGATTTTTATTTCGCTACCTATATAAAGATAATATTTTTACTATCTATATAATATAAAAATCATATTTTTATTCTTTCTATAATATAAAAATCATATTTTTATTCTTTCTATAATATAAAAATCATATTTTTATTCTTTCTATAATATAAAAATCATATTTTTATTATCTTTACACATATAAAAATTATATTTTTGTATTTTTAAAATCACAACTTTTGAAATGAAAAATCTGATCTTTTTCATGTTAACAATCTAAACTTTATTCATGTTAAAATCTAAACTTTATTCCTGTATAATATAAAAAACCCTATGTTTATTTCCAATAAACGAATTACTTGCTTTTAAAATAAAAATAAACAACAACAAAACAAAAAGAAAAGAAAAATAGAAAATAGAAATAAATAGAACTCACAGTATACGGAGAGGGGGGCTTGTCCACGTCATCGCAGGGGGTAGGGGCGCGTCGGAGTGTGGTCAGGGGGCGACGTCGTGCTTGGCTGCAGTGGTGGGCGGTGAGGGGTTCGCTGCTTCGATTTGGCGTGGGTTTTTGGGCGAGCGAGAGGGAGCAGGGCTGAGAAGGAGAGGGGTTCATCGGTGGGAGGGGCTTGCGGCGAGGTGGGGGAGGGATTTTCGGAGGGCGGCGCTCCTATCGAGGTAGCGATGAGCGATTTCTAGGGGGGTGGAAGCACGGGATCGGGTTTTCTTTGTTTTTTTTTATTTTATAAACTTCGATCTGAGTGGGAGAGAGAAAGGGAAGAGGGGTGAGGCCTATTATATAATTTATCTTAATTTTATATTATATTTCAATTCCAAAAGTTGACTTTTAATCTGATCCCCAAATCGAACCCAACGACTGTCGTCCCTAGCGTAATACCCCCATTCCGAACATAATGGGATATGTATCGTACACTGGTTCGATCATTTCGATTAGTTTTCGTCAAAATCAACATATAACTCTATATATTGAATCTGAACGCGCATTTCAATTTACCGGGGTCACATACTAACTCGAAAAATTCCCGAAAAATATTTTCTAGCTTCGTATTAACGATACGGTCCTAACAAAACTAGTTACGTCAAATTCTGAGAAAGTTTGAAAAATGGCCATTTTCCAGTCGATTAAAATCAACTAAAACTGGTCAAACGCGTTTTCCTTTGCCACGCTCACATATTGATTTGAAAATTTATGAAATTTGAAACCTAATAATAATTTGACATCACGGATCCAAAAAAATTGGTTTCGTCGAAATCCGAGGTCGTTTGCAAAATTTCCATTTTTAAGGGCCTGAATTCCATAACGACTATTCAGAATTTTCAACTGGACATATCTTTTGATTCCCGCTATGAAATTCCAATCTTTCGGATTCGTTGGAAAGATAGTCACAATTAGATTCCATTATTTTTGGTTTCACTAAAATCCAATTTATTTTGCATCCAGTACGTTCATTTGAAGTTTGAAATTGAATTATCGAACTACCGCGCCATTTTCAATTTCTTTTATAATTTAAAATAAATATTTATATTCTAATGACGATCTATATAATATATACGTTTGAATTCTATTCAAAATAAATTTCTCATTGTTATTATTTAAAATAATTCATTTTAAATAATCAAAATTCGCTGAAATTGCCAAAATAAAAATTTTAAATTGGCTCGGATTTCCGGGTTATTACAATCTACCCCACTTAAAACTTTTCGTCCCCGAAAAGGAACGAAGCCGAAAGTTGTTTAACAATTCAACTCAACTTCCAGTATTTTCGATACGGCTTAAGTTCTTCAACTTTTCAGTTTCTAAGAACTTTTTAAATTTCTCAAAAATTTGGCTAACACCCTAAATTTTCGAAAAATTTCGCCATAACCTCCCCTGCACCGGGAGCACCGGGAAAATCCCGAAATTGCCATACAGGCCCTCTGATCTCAAAAAGAAAAAGAAAAAGCCAAGTGGCTAGCCAATCGGCTCATAAAATCATCATCACCCAAACAAAACAGTAAATTTTGATAAACATGTACCTATTTGTCGGGCAAACAAATTTTATTCTCTGCTCTAGCCTCTTTGCTATGAACTGTTCAATGTAAGTACATGTATATGCATGCAAATGCGATAAATTTCCAATACAATTCACTATTCGGTTCAATTTGGCTATATGGTACAAATTTTAATTTAATCAAACAATAATCAAACAACACAACCATCAATCAATTAGTTGATTATCATTTCAAATTCATAACTTTGATACATAGTCAAAAAATCAGATTTTTGATGCCAAATCACAACAATAAGCCCTATCTAGTTTCGGTTCTCACACCAGTCAATAGGAAATATATAGAAATCTCACTTTCGAAACTCGAAAATAAATACTGGCGATGGTGCCCCATCACCAGAATTATCCCCGGGCACTAGAGTGTGATTCTATAACTATCCAATACATTAAAACTTCGAATACACGTTTGCAAGACATATATGCAAAATCTCTATATATTGGATTGTCCATATCAATTTAAAATAAAGAATCAAATACGAATAATTGATTTAAATTTTCAAAACAAAATTTGGTTTCATTTTAAAAATATACTCTTCACACTCGTACTAGGATACTACTAATCCCATCTCTAACGAGTCATCCCCATTGGATATTACTAATCCAATTTCTGATGAATTCTTTTGTATGGTTCTAATGTGCCTTGTTCTCTGAGCTTTGTAAACCAAAGCTCTGATACCAAATGTAAAAACCCGTAACTTCCCCAGTGAGGAAAGCGCGGATAGTTCGAGAACAAGCCACAAACAGAACGCAGACGGAAGAACATTTCACTGTTATTACAACAATTCCATCAGAATACAAGAATATACAGAGTATGGATAAATATTACACACTCGATAAATATCAGAGATTACAATACATTACATAGCAGCGGAAAATAATACAATACACAACTGAAGGAGATATACGGATACAAAGCTTTCCGGATATCCTTCCAGCTATAAACCAGGATCCTGTGAATATAAATCTGCAAAACCAAAACTACTAGCTGCCCGTGTCGAAAATAAGGGCACCCAGAGTTTAGGTTAAAACAATAAACTCCAGGTCAGTCATGTGACTGGTGTGAGAACTAAAACAGTTATTAATCTTTATTTTTAAAGTTAGGTAAATCAAGGGACCATGCCGTATAACACGGAACGGGTTTCCTCCTAAGAATACCAGTGCATAAAACAAACAGCGCAATGCTAAATAAAGAAAAATGAAGCTATTATAAGACCCAGGTCCCATCACACAATGCAACGCAAGCCGGAGGATAGGGTTTTTACCTTATAATAGCCAAGAATGCTGGATACGTTTAAAACAAATCATTTGATACTATTATAAGCGCATAGTGTATAAAACAACTTCAAATCATAAGTATCAATCATAGGCGACATGAGCGTCCCATGCCACTATGTCACCATATATAGGTTTACAAATAAAACCGCAAAGTCACGTATTTGGAAATTGGATTTCCATCTATGAACCGAAGCAAAAGATAGTCCTCACCGACTTCGAGACAATCTAGCCTATGTCTCAAGGTCAGAATGCATCGACCCTTGGATCGTCAGGGCCGGTCCACCGATGTGGATTAAAATTCCTGAACACTGCGTTTCCCTGCCCTTTAGGGCGTAAATGAGCCAACGAATGACTCCATCGGACCCAGATCGTCCGATCAAACCGAGGCGCCTCGCAACAGCAACAACCACATAAGTCAAACTCGTCAGGGCATGTAAAACCATTGACGCCACTTTTAGCTAGAAGGAAACGCATGCCCTCCCTAAGGTCCTCTCCCGTTTCTGGTTCACAACCGGGGTGTGAGACTCGTGAATCAACGTTACACAAAGCTATGCCACACAGGCTGTGCTTTGATCATCAACCACAAGACTTTGCTTTTCAACAGAAGCCTTGATCATTTGCATCTTAGCATGCCACACAGGCAATTCACGCTATGCAACCAATATCAATCACACATAATGAAATCCAATGTCAGACACACATCCATTTACAAGTCCGTTCTAGGTCTGAACGAAATCGGAGGCACCTAGTACCCCGCATATCCATCGATCTCCAAGTACGTCTGGACGACCACTAACTGATTCTCTCCTCTTGGGTGTACAGCCCAATCAAGATCATCAGTAATTATCCAAACGACGTGAAGACCTCCGGTCTTCTACCATCATCTTCATCTTCGACTTATCGTCGTATCAGTTATTCAGAATGGGATAAACCCGGTCTTTCTGAATAACTCGCGTATATAATAAATACGTGTTACACAAACACAACATACGCCTCATTCCAATTCATCAGTCACTAACCGCAAATTAGCAAGAGAATAATTCCCCAAACATTAACCCCGAAGGCCGAAACCAACATCAGATCAATATCCAGGAAACCATTCATCTTAGCTAACCTACAATTAGTTTCTAAATTTCACATTCTTAGGGAAAGGTTCCCATTAATTTTATCAAATATAAATTCTTTTAAATTTATTCTTTAATCTACTTTTGAATATCAATTCAAACTAGTCGGGATTAGCGAACCTTACCGAAGTAATCATTTGTTTTAATTCCCCAATCCCAACCGATTTATCCCATGAAGTAAAACTGGTAATACTTCATATCTAACACCACGGTGTTATCGGTAAATTCAATTATCATTTCACGTTCAAATCTAATTAAAGATTTAACTATCGCCTGGAGCAAAACTGGTGATACTCCATTCTCGATCTTTTCAATATAATTAAAGATTCATTAAAACTCCACTTAGTTTTGATCTGTAACTAGTTAAAGAATCCATGTCATTTAAAACACGGTTCACGATAAACCCAAAATCAAATCACATTTCAATCAGTCCCTAACCATAAATTAGCAAGTGAACAATTCCCAAAATATTAACCCCAAAGGCCGAAACCAACATCAGATCAATACCCCAGAAACCATTCAACTTAACTAATCTCTAGTTAGTTTCTGATTTTCTTAACTCCGTGGGTCTAAGAACAGTATTATTGAAGATACCGTTCACGACAACCTAAAATCACATTCTATTGATTATCGGGTTAAAGAACGAGTGTTATTTAAAACACTGTTCACGATAAACCCAAAAATCAATACCAATTCAATTCCAATTAAATATCATTTAATTGATACACTTCATTAAATCTAAATAAAAAGATTTAATCTTTTTCCTCAACTGGGCTTAAGAACAGTGTTAATGAAGACAGTATTCACGACAAACCCAAATCACATTTGATTTTAAATACAAGGCTCTGAATAGAAAATATATCGGCTTATATTCAATATCAAATTCTATGACCAACAAATATCGTATTGGAAATAACGATATAAATATATCTTTCAAATTTCCATAACAACACCTGTATAATCACGAAAACCAACATCGAAATATTCCAAAGACAATTTCGATTCAAATCCATTCCAATTCAATTATTGGAAATTCTGGTTACTTTTAAAACCCTTTTCAAATTCAATTTATTTAATTAAAAATAACTAGAATTATAATTCTAGTTCAAAACTAGTTCATTTCGACAAAAATCTATTTTTATCTTTTCAAGTATGGAGTTTTTCATCCCAATTCTTCCCAAATCATTTCTTATGATTTTACACAAATTATTGATATTTTTAATAATTTTATCAAGGCCCGTACAGTCGATTTTCACCAACGGCCATCGAACTGCACTTACAACGACCTTTTCTAAATTTGATTTGGACATAATTCCAAATCCAACCGTTAGATTTCAAATTTCTAATATTCGTTAGGAAGCTCTTTTCGATACAAACCCAACGGTTCTGGTTTTAGGAGAATCCAACGGTCGGATCTTCCGCAATATCCATTTGAAGTCAATGGTCGAAATTCACGAACTACCACAGCACGACACGTTCTATTCAGGCCATTATATTATATATATAATATATACTTCGTCGATTTCCTTTTAAAACGTATTTTATAAATCGTTTTAAATTCGTTTTCAAAACGATTTCAACTTCCTTTCAAATTCAAATCAAAATTGAATTTCTCCTTATAAATTCGTTTTAAATTCATTTCAAATTAATTTCAATTCAAATCGATTTTTATTTCAATTTCAATTCGTTTTCAATTCAATTTCAATTCGAATTCCTTTCTATTCAATTTCAATTCGAATTCATTTCTATCCAATTTCAATTCGAATTCATTTCTATTCAGTTTCAGTTCGAATTTCAATTCTTTTAAAATATCAGATTTTGAAATCACTTTTGATATTCATTATAAAATGAATAAAATCGATATAAATATCGTTCACGTCAAAATGGTGTCAATCTAATCAACACAGCTTCATATATTTCTATTTCCAAATATTCTATTTCAAATATTTCTATTTCAAATATTTCTATTTCAAATATTTCTTTTTCAAATATTTCTTTTTCAAATAGGGAATGAGGCCCAATCAATTACCATATAATGTTAATTATATGGATTTTCTACAACACATGTATACAATAACAATGATGAATAATCAACCATCATCCAAAGTGCATTCTACACTGTATAAGCATCAAATATAAATATTCAACGCTTATAACAGTCTATCAATCAATCGATCGACATACAACTAAACAATCAGGATTAGTGTACGTCAAATATCATCCCAATACCCGTGTGGGGTTTCAAACAATCAAACACAGATTTTATTTGTGCAGTTGGGCGATGTGTAAAATTTATCGTCCCAATCAATATCAGTCAAATGTGTGTATATAAACAAATCGTCCGATTTGTTTATTTTTATTTCCTTTCATATACACGTTAAAAATTCTATTTTTAACTATAAAATATTTTTAACTATATAAATATTTTATTTCATTTCACATCACATCACACAATCAACTACACATCAAAATCAAACAAACAAGCATACAAGCCGTCCATGGTCTGTGGATGACGGTTGTCGGGTGCTATTAAACACCGTCTGCATCCTAGTATATATTATACCTAGAAAAGAAAAATTAAAGTGAGAAGTTCTCACAGAGGATTCCACTCTATCGTGCTTTGCTGTTGAACTGCTGAACATATGGATTCCTTTTTGAAATTCCTATGCAGTTCCTTTCACGCTGTTCAAATAGAAATTATATTTTTATTGCTTCATTCAATAAATAAAAACTAGATTTTTATTTCTACATCATATATATTTTTCAACGCTTCATTCTATAGGAAAATTATATTTTTATATTTCTACTTTATATATATATATATATCGAATTTTTATTTCATCGTTATAAAAATCACATTTTTATTTCAACATTCATATAAGAAAGATCAGATTTTTATTTCGCTACCTATATAAAGATAATATTTTTACTATCTATATAATATAAAAATCATATTTTTATTCTTTCTATAATATAAAAATCATATTTTTATTCTTTCTATAATATAAAAATCATATTTTTAATCTTTCTATAATATAAAAATCATATATTTATTATCTTTATACATATAAAAATTTTATTTTTATATTTTTAAAATCACATCTTTTGAAATGAAAAATCTAATCTTTTTCATGTTAACAATCTAAACTTTATTCATGTTAAAATCTAAACTTTATTCCTGTATAATATAAAAAACCCTATGTTTATTTCCAATAAACGAATTACTTGCTTTTTATATAAAAATAAACAACAACAAAACAAAAAGAAAAGAAAAATAGGAAATAGAAACAAATAGAACTCACAGTATACGGAGAGGGGGGGGGGGGGCTTGTCCACGTCATCGCAGGGGGTAGGGGCGCGTCGGAGTGCGGTCAGGGGGCGACGTCGTGCTTGGCTGCGGTGGTGGGGGGGGGTGGGGGGTGAGGGGTTCGCTGCTTCGATT
Organism: Allium sativum; assembly: GCA_030737875.1. Lineage (NCBI taxonomy): Eukaryota > Viridiplantae > Streptophyta > Magnoliopsida > Asparagales > Amaryllidaceae > Allium > Allium sativum. The sequence continues at coordinate 321,931,424 of CM060916.1, forward strand.
CAGCGTGGGTTTTTGGGCGAGCGAGAGGGAGCAGGGCTGAGAAGGAGAGGGGTTCATCGGTGGGAGGGGCTTGCGGCGAGGTGGGGGGAGGGATTTCCGGCGGGCGGCGCTCCTATCGAGGTGGCGACCAGCGATTTATGGGGTGGTGGAAGCACGGGATCTGGTTTTCTTTGTTTTTTTTATTTTATAAACTTCGATCTGAGTGGGAGAGAGAAAGGGAAGAGGGGTGAGGCCTATTATATAATTTATTTTAATTTTATATTATATTTCAATTCCAAAAGTTGACTTTTAATCCGATCCCCAAATCGAACCCAACGACTGTCGTCTCTGGCGTAATATCCACATTCCGAACACAATGGAATATGTATCGTACATTGGTTCGATCGTTTCGATCAGTTTTTGTCAAAATCAACATATAACTCTATATATTGAATTTGAACGCGCATTTCAATTTACCGGGGTCACATACTAACTCGAAAAATTCCCGAAAAATATTTTCTAGCTTCGTATTGACGATACGGTCCTAACAAAACTAGTTTCGTCAAATCCTGAGACCGTTTGAAAAATGGCCATTTTCCAGTCGATTAAAATAAACTAAAACTGGTCAAACGCGTTTTCCTTTGCCACGCTCACATATTGATCCGAAAAATTATGAAATTTAAAATCTAACAATAATTTGACATCACGGATCCAACAAAAGTGGTTTCATCGAAATCCAAGGTCGTTTGCAAAATTTCCATTTTTAAGGGCCTGAATTCCATGGCGACTATTCAGAATTTTCAACTGGGCATATCTTTTGATTCCCGCTATGAAATTCCAATCTTTCGGTTCGTTGGAAAGATAGTCACAATTAGATTCCATTATTTTTGGTTTCACTAAAATCCGGTTTATTTTGCATCTAGTACGTTCAATTGAAGTTTGAAATCGAATTATCGAACTACCGCGCCATTTTCATTTTCTTTTATAATTTAAAATAAATATTTATATTCTAACGACGATCTATATAATATATACGTTTGAATTCTATTCAAAATAAATTTCTCGTCGTTATTATTTAAAATAATTCATTTTAAATAATCAAAATTCGCTGAAATTGCCAAAATAAAAATTTTAAATTGGCTCGGATTTCCGGGTTATTACAAAATGGTTAAGAAATGTTGAAATAATTTGTAAGAATGTGAAAGCTAAACAAGTAGTATAAAGAACAAATGGTTAAGAAATTAGCGTTTCCAGAAATATTATGTATTAAATAACATCATCACATTTAGTAAGAAATATTAAATTTACGTATATTATGTAAAGCATTTCCAGAAATATTTTGTATGTGATAAGAAAGTTTTTCGTCATATCAGCGTTTCCAGAAATATTATGTATTAAATAACATCAACATATTTAGTAAGAAATCTTAAATTTACGTATATTATGTAAGGCATTTCCATATACTAATAAAGTTTTTCGTCATATTATGTAAAGCATTTCCAGAAATATTACTGAAAACGTTATTATGTATGTTATTTTTACAAATATTATACATTTGTAAAAAAGATTAGTGAATTTAAGATTAGTAAATTTACGTATATTATGTATGTTATTTCCAGAACTAAAATAGGTTAGTAAATTTACGTATATTATGTATGTTATTTCCAGAACTTAAAAAGATTAGTAAATTTACGTATATTACGTATAATATACATTTGTAAAAAGAACTAAAAAGCATTTCGTCATATCACGTATATTATTGAAAACATTATTATGTATGTTATTTTTACATAGTATTTCCAGAAATATTTATTGTAATTTACGCCATTTTGAAAATAATAATTTACGTATATTATGTAAATAAAGCATTTCCATAAATATTTGAATAGACAAAATTATTAATTATACATGTGATAAGAAATCAAGTAAAGAGCAATAAAAAAAATTATTATCGTCATATTATGTAAATCATTTCCAGAAATAGTACTGAAAACGTTATTATGTATGTTATTTTACAAATAATATACATTTGTAAAAAAGATTAGTGAATTTAAGATTAGTAAATTTACGTATATCATGTATGTTATTTCCAAAACAAAAAAAGATTAGTAAATTTACGTATATTATGTATGTTATTTCCAGAACTTAAAAAGATTAGTAAATTTACGTATATTACGTATAATATACATTTGTAAAAAGAACTAAAAAACATTTCGTCATATCACGTATATTATTGAAAACGTTATTATGTTTGTTATTTTTACATAATATTTATTGTAACTTACGCCATTTTGGAAATAATAGTTTACGTATATTATGTAAATAAAGCATTTCAAGAAATATTTGAATTGACAAAATTATTAATTATACATGTGATAAGAAATCAAGTAAAGAGCAATGTAAAAAAATTATTAATTACATTTGTTGGTCGGACCAAATACATGTAATTTTTCCTAATTTGTAAAAATACATGTAATTTTTTTAATAATTATTCCTAATTTGTAACAATACATGTAATTTTTTTTAATATATTGTCATTCATATGTAGTTTCAAATAATTAAAAAACTACAATAAAATAATATTTTTAATCAATTATATCAAATCTTTTAGACTTTTTTGTTGAATATTTATTTATGTATTTAATATTTGCATGTGCTTGATTAGTTAGAATAATTATTCCTAATTTGTAACAGTACATGTAATTTTTTTAATATATTGTCATTCGTATGTAGTTTCAAATAATTTAAAAAACTACAAAAAAATAATATTTTTAATCAATTTTATAGTATTACAAAGTTGAAATAATTAAATATTAGTGAGAATAATTCAAGGTCGGACCAAAGGTTAGAATAATTAATTGATCTTGATAAATATGAACAATTTGGATATTTTACGGTCAAACCAATTAGTAATCACTAAAGATTAATAAAGAGTAATGGACATAAATAGAAATAGATAGATTTGTTATGGGGCATGTAGGAAAATCGCTGGAGTCAAGAGTCTCAATCGGACAGCTCTACATTTGACCGTATTGTTTCGGTTGCTTACAGAATTACCCGAACGTTTTACCGCGCCCGTAACCAAGTATCACGCTCTAATTGGGCAACCCTCGTGCGGGATAAGTCACAGTGAATCTGTCGTCGCTGCCCTCGTATCAGGAATTCAGGATTTTAGAGGTTTGCTCGATTTAGGGTTTTAAAAAGCGGCGACATATGGAAAATCAAGCGGAGCTCCAGCGATTCCTAGAGGTAAAATTCCTACTTCCTCCCTTCCTTTGCTTCACTATTATTCATTACAATTATAATTTGTTTTGGCAATTTTGTCAAAATGATTAACCACTGGGATCGAGATAGTTTACTTATGCTAGGAGAAATTGCTATGTAAATTTTTTCAGTGTGAATTGGGATAATGGATGTTTCATAGATTCGTTTCATGAATTTTGACCAGTTGTAAATAGGAAACTACAAATAATTGTTGTTGAAGTTTTAAGCGTATTCCAAATTTAGCTGAGTTTCGGATTTCCTGGTCTCTATTTCTCCACTCAGCCGCTGGTCCGCGAGTAAGATCCATCCCACATCCATGTATTTGGCAACATATAGTTCTCATGATGTTTATATAGCTGTCCAGTTAGTTATTTTTCTAGACTTGAAACTATTCTTTCCAATCTCGACCGATTCGTACATGCAATGCGACACCTTAGAAATCTCTATCTCCATTCCCATTTGTTCATACGTCTTTTGTTATGCTACTTCAATGTCTGTATCTATCAAGACTGGTTTTGTGCTTTTTTTTAGACGTTACGTACCAAATTTAGCTATACCCAGAGTCTGACTACTTAGGGTATCCCGATTAATCACCATGCTTTATATATATATATATATATATATATATATATATATATATATATATATATGTATGTATGTACATATATGTTTTGTGTATCGTCATTTTTTCCATCATCCCATGGCTTTGATGAATCCCGTTCCAACCAATGGCAGACAAGTCTATCCAACTTCCAACATAACACAAGATTTCCAGGCAATACTGACTTTCAATAGTTTATCAATAATGTAACCGATCTGTGATAAAATTTGTTGAACAGAGCATCATTAATTATAATTTTAAAACCAAAGCCTCTAAGATGGGCAAGAGAACGAACTCCTTTCTATAAAGGAACCTCAATTCTTGTCTTTGGCAGTTGGTAAGAACTAAATATGAGAAAACAATCCTAATTTATGATTGAAACTTTTACAATTGATCTTAGATGGTTGAAAATTTTGAGTTGGATCAAAAGTTTCAATCCCTGGTAAATTGTAGACTACAGTAACATGTTTTATGCTTCATTATTAGTCGATCACATCCAAGATGGAGCATATTTTAGTGTGTAGTTGAGTGGATAAGTAAACGTGACTTATCATCATCGTCATAAATAACAGTAACTAAATATTATCATTGTACATTATAATTACTATAATTATCATAATAACATGATCTAATGGTGCATGATTCGCGCATGCAAAGCAAATTGGTTGGTGGAAATGATAGAACATGTCCCATATGAAATGCAAAAGTTCGCGCTACACATGAAAGATAAAAAGTTACATTTTGAAATTTAAAATCTTAAACATCAATTTTGAATATCATATCGTTTCATGTATATGTTACTTGTAGAGAAGTTTAATATAAATGCAGTAAAGTGGTTCAACACATACTAAGTACCGTAGTAACAATTTTCTCTCTTTTTTCTAATCTACATAGTGATGGCAGTATTAAAGGGATTGTTCTAGTAAATGATAGAACTTTTAAAAGAATACTTTGACAAAATTTACAACTCTGATCTCTATTATACTTATCAGTCATTTTTTTTCATTTTATTAGACTTAGCACATAGTTTGTTATGTTCAGTTGTAAAAGCAGAAAGTATTATGATTGTTTACGAATGAGATAAAAAGAATGTTAATACTGTTTATTAATCCGCGTGTGCTTTGACATATGCATTGAGCATGTGTATGAAATATACTGGAATTATGTAAAAGGCAGAATCAAAAGTGTATTCGGTATTATTTTAAAATAACTGAAAAATGGATACATTTTTATTGTTAAATAGAAGAGAAAAGAAAAAGGAAAATTTGTGGGGAAGGCTGTAGTTATGGAGACCCAAACCTATAACTATTAATAATTCAAAGTTCATGCTTATAAATGATAATATGGATTATTTTTTGCAATGAAGGAGTTTCAGATTTGTAACCTCATGGTCCTCATTTCTGTATAGTAAGAGTATTATAGGAGCTTTTTGGTCGGATCAAAAACTTCTCACTATATTCCAACCAAGGTTGTCAAACTCGAGTTCTCACCAAAGAGCGTTCGGATGTACAAAGAGCGTAAATCGTGGGATCGTAACACAAAGCATAAACTCCCACAAAATGAAAAATAAAAATAAAATTTCAACAAAATAGCCATAGCATAATATTTCCATTAATCATTAGTTCATAACAAAACATAACATAAACCTTAAAATTCCAAGTTCCAACAAAATAACCTTAACACAAGTCTTCCAGCAAAATATTGCAATCTTCCATGAGATCTTCACTATCCATTGAGTTTCACGAGACAATCTCGCGTTGAATCGACAATCGATAATGTCGATTAGGTTTCCCGAGATTGTCGATTAGGTTTCTCGCGTTGAATTGACAATCGACTGTCGATTAGGGTTTTTGGGAATATCTCGATGTAGATTTGGACGCGGAAAATTGCTCGACGTTTGCACGAGATCACGTTTTTCAGCGGCGCTTTGAACGCTTCCACTCTCCTGCGATGTTTATTCCGCGGTTTCTCGTTCAATGGAGAAAAAATGCGTGGAAACGTGCGTTTTCACAAGCTAATGTGCGAGTTTGACAACTGTGATTCCAACTATGAATAAAGATTGTCATAAATAATAATAATTGTTAATAACAATATGAAATGTATTTATCATTATTTGCAAGTATTATTTAGTGTTTGTCTGAAAAAAATATAGAAGAAAGTTTCAAAAAAGACGGGTGTAACAACAGAAAAGTGAATCCCGATTATGAATGAGTAAACACGTAATCTTGTATTTTTGCAAATAACATGTATTCCCCATTGTTGTCAACAATCTTAAAATCCTACAATTTGAACTCTGTTTTAAATCAAATCTCTCCCTTTACGATTCGATTTATATTCCAATTCAAAACAAGCTAATATTACACATTAGAAATATCATTCAATTCAAATTAATATATTCAATATATTTATTTGGGTCTACACTTCCAATTTTAATCATTTAAAAACAAATTGAAATTGGAACAAGAGAGAAAATGATGTTTTAGGTTCAGACGTAGAAGTTTAAACATCAAAATTAACTTCAAAGTGTGTGCAAACTTTAAAATGTACGTTTTTTGAATCCATGATTTACGATTTAGATCCCGTTTCGATTCATAATTTGAATTTTACGATTTACGATTTGAATCCCATTTTGAAAACCTTGGTGTTACTCATTAATTTGCGAGTGTGCAAGGGATACAAAAGAAAAAGTAGATTTAAGTTCGATATATTAACATTGTATTTAAAACGATCTTGCGATTTCGATTTTTTCTCTTAGACAATGGATTTACTTTTGGAAGTGTTGGAAGGAACACATCTTTTTATCTATTAAGCTAAGAATTTATTCATGGTATGGTAACATTTCAATAATTTTTCTTTAAAGATCACATTAACAAAAAAATGTCTCTCTCAGGCCAACTATCAAGTTTCTAGAAACATAGCATGTCTACACGTTAAAAACTTAAAACCCATGGCTTAGGTCAACACACCAACTTTTTCTCCGTCATCTCTTAACCTATAAATATCAAGATCGGTCCATTTGTATCAAAGTTATAACATACATCTTTCGCGCAGACTTTTTGCCACCTAGTTTCGATGTACATATCCTGCAAGTTCAAACATATAACCATGGTTCGAGGTTTCGGCCGGAATACCGAAATTCCGGTCACCTCGGTTCGGTTTCGTCAGCCTCCGGGACGAAATCAGGCCTAAAAATCGGTTTCGGTTGAGAAGACTCAGAAGAGAGGAATTTGTTTTAAATTTTTCGAAATTTACTGCTATTAACTTATATACATACCTGAAATTATAGATTCGAAGCCTCGTCGACTTCAACCTAGGGTTCGAATCTCTTGATCGAAGGTTTTTTTTCTCCATCTGTTTTTTTTTTTGAGTTCGCAGCTGAGCGATGAGTTTCTTTTGTATTTCATGTTTATTTTTTACGTTAGGTTAGCAGTGCTTTTGGCGGCTAGGGTTTAGTGAGTTGTTACATAACATGATATTGGGTTGTTTTAAACTGGGCTGCAATTTAAAACTGGGCTGTCCTGCATCATTTTTTTGTTTTGCACGGTTTGAACTGAGCTGGGCCTATTTCTATTAAATAATGATTAATTAACAATCAGAACAATAATCCTATTACATTTTCAAAGACTATATTTGATCAACAAGGTTTACTGGTATGTTTTTATTAATAAGTCATTTAAAACTGAAATTTAAACCGAAACCGAAACAAAACCGAAACTACCGAAATTTACGAAACCCTCCGAAACTAACAAATTTTCAAACGGCCGAAACCGAGACCGAAACCGAGTTCTCGAACCTTGCATATAACTCAAGTTTATCTTTTAATAATTTATGTCATTTTTTTGGATGCTGAAATGTATGAGTTCTTGTATTCTATTTTATTCTACAATTGGGGTGAGGTAATTCCTGTTCCCAGCCAATGTAAAAATAAGTATGCAAGTTCATACAGACTTCTCCTAGTACATACAACTTGGGTACAAAACATACAACGTAAATCCAGATTAGCATAAGCAACAATCAGACATCGTGAGAGTACTTCTCTGGAATGCGAAAAACAAAATTTTCCAACCAGACATAATGGTCTAAAAGATCAAAATGAAACTACATGCAGTTAGAGTATCTTATGTGAGATAACTTTTACATGCAATGAGTGATCTCGTCTTATACAAGTGAAAATTTATATTTCATATGTAGCTTTAACGACAATTTAGAAGGAGTAACAACAATTTAGAAGGAGGAACGAGAATTATCCTTTTTATTTGTTCTGGAACAACGTATAAACGCACAAGCACAATAATATATTTGGTTCGTTGTTTACACAAGTCAATACGTTATTACTGAAATGAATAAAATCTTCAACCATTCTATTTGACATGGTGTGGCAAACTGGATAGGAAGATATATTTACCGATTCTATGTAAGAAACGAAAAATCAGTTATATGTATTGGTTGATACATCACAAAGTATCTTGTAATAATAACGTTCTCTAAACACATCTTGAGCCTTGGGCACATGATCGTCGTTTTCCTACTTTTTATCCATATTCTACATTTGCTCCATCGAACCAAGTAATACTAGCAACAACATCAAGGTCCTTATCAGTTATCATATCAACTAGATGAAGTTTAAGAGTCTGTTGAATATTATAGGAGTATAATATAAGAAAAAAAGAACAGAGGTTTGATGAAGAAAATGAAGTTGACTGAAATTTGTATAAAATCAAAACCTTAATTTTGACATTACGTTGGAATGGTGGGAAGCACTCTTTCCCATGGTAGAATTAAGTTTACATCTGTTTGGACGTAAGCTTATGCCATCATCTGCTCTAAATGGATGCAGCGATTAAAAACCCTCAAGTGGGGGCTAAAGCATCTTCATATACCAGCATTATCCATTCTTGTGCTTACGCAGTCCTAGCATTCATCATGACACATTTCCTTTTAAGTTCAAATTGCCACAGGCAGCCAGGTAGCATCAAGTATCTTTTGTTCAATAGCAATTTACATGCAAGTCTTCCTGTTACTCTTCGTAGTCTAAGTAATAACATTATCGATTAATAAAATTCACACATTATTGTATGACACACTTATTTTTGAAACATCTGCGATTGCACTTAAACTATTGATCAATTGAAAAGCATTCTTTGAGGACATCCATGGAATTTCTCACTTCCTTCACCCATATCTTTTGTCATTCAACCAACGCTTCATCTGATCTTCAATACCAATATCATGTAAAGCCTCACAATGGTAAAGATACGCACTAAAGCTTCCATCAAATGCTACTTTAGGAACTAAATTAAAACAGAGGCATATTCTTCTTTTTAACATTAAAACCATTCCTTTGCAGTAATTTCCACTCATGTGATACGTATCTATGGACTAACTTAAAAGATACTCAGAAAATTGAAATAGTAGAAATAACAAAATTAAGTAAAACAAGTCTTCCTGCTTTCCACCTTATCAATCAAAGACAACCATTCTTCACTATGCATTTTTTGAGGCCTTGACGACATGCCCTAGGCAGTTTGGGACAGTGGGCGCGCTAAGCAGTAAATTTTCTAAAGCTTTCAGGAGCCAGTTAATGACATTATTAAAAAAAGAGGCAGAGAGCTATTACAACATTAGGTATTGATGCACCAAAGTTCAAACTGAAGGTTAGAAAACCAAACAGAGCTAAGTTGGAGCCTTTGTAGCTTAGGACATGCTTAGTTAAGATATAGAAAATGAACCAGTTTTACAATTTAGAGCATCTGTGATGCAAAAAGTAATATAGAAATAAAAACAAATGAAATTCCTCTTCTCTTCTTTCTTTCCTCTTCACTCTTTTTTTCCTCTTACCTCTCTTTACATCCACTTTTAGAATTAGAGGGGGATAATTCTATCATTTAATTCAAACAAAGTTGAAAGTAATAACTTTTCATTATTAATGGTAGATGGATAATGTCATCAGAAGTTTGTACGTGTTAACACTGCTGAACTATTTTTATAGTGATCAAATATTGCAACATCAATTTTTCAAGCCACTGCTGTAAAAGGACGCAGGCACATTACATTCGAAATCTCAAACACAACCCTATTTTCTATTCTCGAATCAAATCATGGAGTAATATTATATGGGAGATCACATGAAATTGAATTTGATTTTTAACTGTCTCTATTCAAAAATGTAGTAGTAGTGATGTATAAAGTTTGTATACGTAGCATGTACCAGACAGGATGTATAAAGTCTATTATAAGAGTGATTTAGCTTTTTTTACAGTCTCTATTCCTTTATTCTGTTTCATTTTGGACTTTGTTTTATTTTCTTCACTGTTTGGTTGTGTTTACAAAACATAAATACCAGCAAGTCTAAAAACTGTTAGTGTAATGGGACTGTTAAAATGATCACCAGAGCAGGGATTGAATTATTTGGACCAGATACTTTCTTCAGCAAACAGCTATATAGATTAGTGTTAGAACTTTTTTTTGTGTGTGTGTGTGTGTGTGTGTGCGCGCGCGCGCGCGCGCGTGCATTTCTCCCTTGATTGGTGCATCTACATGCTACATGTAATTAAAAAGCTGAAAGCAATTTTGGAAAACTGCAAACCATTACTTACCTTGGAAGCCATTTCACTATTACGGTATGTGAATTATGTATGATGTTTCAGGATGAGAAGAAAAAAGCCATGCTGAACGACATGGTTGGAAAAATGACAAACATATGCTGGGATAAATGCATAACAGGCAGCCTTGGAAGCAAGTTCAGTTCAAGTGAAACCAATTGCCTTACTAACTGCGCAAAAAGATACGTCGACATGAGCGTTATAATCATGAAAAGAATGCAGTCAATGAATTAGAATACCCATTCTTTTGGGCACATTTTTACATTTCAAAATGTATTGTTTATATCCTCTCATAAGCTGTATCTCTGATTTGTGTGTGGCATAAAATGCAGCTGAGACAAAAGATGATTTGCGTATGATGCATTTTCCGGCTCATTTGAATGTGCAACTGATTAAAATTGCACACCTATTGTTTTGACTATGTTGTTTTTTACTCCAACTGCTTCTAAATCTCAAATCCTGCATGCATGAAGGGCTAAATAAATCCTAGATGGATTGCTCAAGATCAAGTTCTTACTGGTGTAACTGTGTCCCCGGTATCCTTTGCATTGGAAACCTCTAGACGTGCAGTCATAGTAGTAAATTTACGGATATGGAAAAGAAAAAAAAATGACTATATATTTTATTGTTACCGTTAGTAAATCGTTCGTTGGTATATTGATAAACTGGTAAACCGTTGACCGTTTAATGGTAAAATTACCGATACTCGGCAGTTAAATTTTTATTATCTTAAAATTTTGATGAAGGTAAATAAGTAAATATATCATTACTAGTTCTATTTCTAATTAATGTTTATATAAAAAGTTGACCTTTTTTCGTATGGGCGGAGGAAATTTTCTCAGCATATCTCAACTTATATAATATTTAATTTTCATGTTATTGATTTGTTATTTAAAGTTATTTTTTTTTATATAATTTGAATCTTAACAAGTTTATTTTCGTTTTTATTGAATTTAGGCATACATTGATCAAGCGTATGTCTATAATTCTTTAAGTACTTGATAGGCTTGTTTCAACTTCTAATGAAAATATTTTAAAACATTTAAAAATTGATATGGAAAACGTCCCAGCGAAATTATTTGTAACTATAGGAATCACCAACCCCTCGAATTACGCCATGATTCATAGTTCGCAGTTACGTTATGGTCATATCGCTATCCCAGCAAAATCGTTGTAACTGTAGACATTTTCGCCCTTTGAGATACGCTATGTAAAAGTATCAGATAAATATATTGAATTCAATGCGACCCACTAAGTGGGATTCTAACACGTGTTCTTATCGGCTAGTACCTCGATTTTTTTTGGATACTCCCATCAGATGGAGCTTCAAGCATTCCTATCAAGTATGATCGTGATTTCCGATAGAAGACCCATACCTTCGATTTGAAAATATATTATACTATATAAGTAATATTTTTCATTCCAAGCTCCATGTATATCGCACTTATGTAAAATTCCATTTATATAAGTTTTTTCAAATCATAATTTCAACCATATCTTTCTTATATACATTCTGTTACATATAAGATTATCATTTTCATATCAATTACTTTTTAAATCAATAGTTTTTGAATTAACATCATGCTTGTACAAATCATTTGTAAATAATTTCAGAAACAAAAAACTTTTACATCCAAAAATTTATAGAATCAAAGGTTCTCGCAATTTATCAATTTCAGTATTTGTTCGGTCTTAAATTCAAATATGATTTCAACAATCATTTTCCTCAAAATGAGTATTATTCAAATTCAAATCTTTCAAAATTTGAGAATTAATAATTTAGGGAATTTACTTATATTTGAAAAGTCATATTTATATAAAATCAAAATTCTCTTTAATATAAGATTTTTTTTTCAATATCTCGAATATTTGTTGAATTTTAAGATTTTAATAATTAATAAATTCCAACTTTTCGATTTCAAGCTTATATAAAGATAAGATCATAAATTTTCACATTCAAATTTCGGAGTTTAATATTTTGGATTCATTTCATATTTGAATAACATTAATCTTGATATTTCAAGCATCTCTCAAAGATCGTTTCTTCGTATAAATTCAAAACAGAGAGCATTTCAATATAACTTGTATGAATTCCGTTTATATCAAATTAATAATTTAGACTTACAAAATTTATTCATAGGATTTCTAAACTTTTGTAAAGTAAATTTCGCTTATAAATGTTGTTCAACTATTCATTTCAATATATTTTTCATATATGTATTTAAACGTTAGTAACAATATCTTTACTTCATGAATATCCATCTTGATTAGCTTAATTATTTGATATTCAAATCTCTGCTTTATTCAAAATATTTCTTTAAATCAAAATTTCATTTAAACATTTCAAAACAAAGTTCATGCTTATATAATAAAAATCATATTCATTTTACATATCAAATATTTAAATTATACTTAGCTTAAAAAATTCAATCCCATTTCCAATGGTCAAGTTATTCAAAATAGTCGGAAAAATTAAATTTCAATTTAATAATTGGAAATCAACAATCAATCATTTTTTCGAGATGAAAAAACAAATTATCCTAATGTATAGAATAATATCATTCATTCAAGACTCGAGAATCAAACTTCAGATTTTATTTCAATCATATTATATATATATATATATATATATATATATATATATATATATATATATATATATATATAGGGAAACTCTAAATGAACACAAAATGTGGGCACAAAATTAAACACACAAAATTTGAACCATTTAATCTTCCCATGAATTACGCCTTACACATAAAGACAAACAAATCTTATGGTCCAGATTTTGTGTACATAAATTTGTATGTATTTTTGTGTCTCAATAGCCGCTCTTATATATATATATATATATATATATATATATATATATATATATATCAAATCACACTTCATCGATTTAAATCGAATTCATTTCACTAAAACTAATAAGCAGCAAAGCCACTTTAGCGCTCCCCTGCGGATGTAGGCATTAGCTAGTCCACGGTGGATGTAAATTATATGTGCACATTCGTGATGTAGGCATTTGGACAGTTTACCGCGGATGTAGCTTATTTGTGCTCGTGGCATACTGTGGAGATATCGTGACATGACGAGATGGTTGATCCCAACGAGATGCTAGCGAAAGACTCTTAAGAATAGTATCTAGGCCCAAACTACTTATACATATAATTTAATAAAGGTAAATCTATCGAGAAATAGGTGGATGTTAATAGTATGTAGTGATGTAATTTAAAGGACTTAAAATAAATCTTAACATAACATAAGTGGTTGGCAATCAACATATTATAATATTATGTATAGGATGTACAATTTATCGGTCATCAGAACATTGTTCTGACCTTCTGCTCATAACAAACCACATGATAAATAAAAGGTAGACATTGTATGTTATGGGTAGGATTGGAACTCATACGGACACTTAATTTGAAAGTGCCAATATATGGTCTACAGTTATTTATTATTATATTTTAAATTATTACGCCGTGAGTTATACACTTGAGCTCTGATGAACTTATTTGTTTATTAGTAGGATATCAAACAAATGATTCGTGTTCAAATAGACTTGAGTTTTCGACTTTTGCGAAAACTTGAGCCCATAGGGGTTTGGGTCCTTACATATCACACTTATATTATAAACAAAATACTAATATGTTCGCTCAACATGTAACGAACTGGAATTTTGGTCGCTTTGTTATGAATATTTAATTGACTTTAAATATAAAAATATGGGTTTAAAAAGGGTTCAATAACTTAGATTCAAATTTATGAATTATTTTAAAATTTGTAATTGGAATTCAAATTCTTAGATTATTTAAAGTGAAAATTAGTCATAGGTCCCTAAAAAGTTTCGAAACTAAGCTCACATTCCTCCTAAACTTTTGATATAAATTAGGTCCTTATTTTTCGGAAAATCATATAAAAAAATCACCTAATTCATAATTAAATTCAACAACTAATAATCATCAAATTTATGCAGTAAGACTGCAAAAAAACACATCCAAAAAAAAAAAAAAAAAAACACGAATCTGCAGTATATTGCATCAAACGATGCACATTTTTGCAATTGCTGCATACATTTCAGCAACAATTGCAGTTATGCATCAAACTGCAATATTGCTGCTGAAATGTATGCAGTAAACTGCAATAAATGCATCGTTTGATGCAAAAATTCGATCATCGCCTGTTTTTTTTCCAACCGTACACCATTTTTAAACACTGTTGCGTACATTTTAACATTTATAAGAAATTAATGCATACATGTCAGCACATATTGGTAAGTCTTCATCAATTTTAACTTTGTTGCATACATTTCAGCAGTTATATAGAATAAATGCATACATTTCAGCAGATATTCACCCTGCCTTGCAAGTCATTCAACTTTAATTGCATACATGTCAGCAAGAATATGCAATGATTGCATATATGTATGCAATAATTCATCCAAATTTTCAATATAAACTTTGGATGAATTGTTGCATACATGTATGCAATTATTAGTTATTATTGCATAATTTGCCGAATTTTTTTATGTTTTCCAGCATGTTTGTGCGAATATTTGCAAAAAAAAAATAAAAAAAAATGTGTTAGCACCGTTTTTTTTTTTTTGAAAAACACGTAACGTTGAAAAATAGGGCCCACGTTGAATGGAAAGTTTAAGGAAGATGTCGCTTGAATATTGAACAATAATATGGACTTGTGGCTAACTAATATCTGGTGTTGTTGATTAAATATTTTGATTTCCAATTATGTACTAATTGAATGTTATTAAATTCAAAAATGATAATGGTGAATTCAATTTGAAAATTCAATCACGGAAATAACCAATTGGAAATAAATAATTCAAAATTTATTGTTGATATTTTGACTCAATTTCTATCATTATATTTTTAATATATTTTATTTTATTTTTACATAATTTTTATTTGAAAAATATTGATTTTTAAGTTTGTCTGCTTTTAAGCAGAAAGGTAGTGTTTTTGAAAGAAAAAAAATAAGGCCAATAATTAGTGTATATTTTTACTGTTTGGAGATCGCACAATTTTCTAAATGCAACTCTGTTTTTGTTTCAATGTTCAAACCTCAACCTCATACATATCGGAAACTTGTGTAGCGTGACACTACAAATCTCAGAATTTAAGATAAATTACACCAAATATTGTTGTATATAATGGCATTGTATACACAATTATATGATGTTTGTTTGATGATAATAACCAAATATATATTATTATAAATGTGTTTGTAACTGTATTGTTTCATATATTCATCACAGAAAGGAGTATGATATTTATATTTAAACAGAATACACCAGTACAGAAATTCAAATATTTACACAGTATTTTGTTTAAATATAATATTTTATTTCAATATTTAAATAGTACAATTTGATAACTCCACTATTTGTTCATCTCAGTAATACATCACATTGCATATACATTTCATTTACAGATAAGCTCCTCTCTACAAACACTCAATCACTCAGTACATTCTTTGACTCAATTACATTTCATATATACAGACACACACTGACACTCTGTTTCTTTGTCTTCTGTCTTCACAACATTCTTCAGTCAGTACAGTCTTTATACTTGTCATATACAGAAACACACATACAGTATTTCAAACAGAAATACTTTCATATTCTAGCAGATTTTTTTTAAAAAAAAATTATTTGCCTCAGTTTTCTGGTGTGTTTTCTCATCATTTTTCATGACTTGATCTAATTCATCTGTGTCTAGACAGCTTGTGATATTCACAGTGATACATTGTAAATACCACAAGGCAGTCAGTGTATATATAAAATATTTTAGTGCAGGGACAAGAAAATCAGTCTGATGGCTGCATATACACACGTGTATAAATATACACGTGTGCACTGCCTTGCCAATCAACGAGCAACTGAGGAGTAGCCACGTGGACCTTCTCGACTCAGTGCATATAAAAACACAGTCAACACATAACCAAAGTGGCCGAGCACAATACAAAGTGCAACACAGTTCAAAGTTGTCGAGCTATAAAAAAACAGCCAAGAGCAAGTGTAAAATCCGTTCATGGCAGTTTCAAAAGGATGATATAAATGGTTATGGTCAACATACAAATCAGTAATGATTCACAACAGTGAAGCTAACACAGCAGATTCATGAAGCATAATGTGGTGCAACATAAAGACATGGTGAAAGTGTGCAAGTACACAAACTGGAGCATTTGCATGAATGTGATGAGTTAAGCATGGGCATGGCAACATACATGAACAACCAAGGTAAGGGAGGTTCATGTATACAACATGAAATGACCAGGTGCAACAATTCAGAGCAATGAGTAAAGAAGTGTACATGCAGGTGGATACAACAAAGTTTCGAGTGTACGGCAAATGGTAGTGGCATGACACAAAACACGAATGTGATACATATGGATCTAAAGTAGTATGGTAAACAAGTAAACAACAGTGAACAACTACAGCAGTCAATAACAATTCACAAGCATGGCGCAGCTCAAGAGTATACACAAGATGATGGACATGCAAGTGTACACATGTGAGCAAAGATGGAGGGTTATACATCATCTATGGGATAACAACAAAACAACATGGTGATCAAACTATAGCAAAGGACCAGGGGTCAACACAAATTCATGTACATGCAGCTGATTTAAACAAGTACAACTTTTTTTTTCTCTGCAAGTTGATGGTTCAAGTAAACTCAAATTTATTGGCGCAAACCAAAATTCAGTAGAGTGAAGACATCATCACAAATTCATTCAGTATGGCAATGTATATGTGGTGCAGATCAAAACAAAATTGCAGGATGCACAAGTGTGCAAACTCAAATGCATAATTCTTTCAATTACAGCATGGTGAATCAGCTCTTATTCAAGGCAGTTTTTATTTCGAAGAAATTCTTTGGGAACAATTCAAATAAGAAATTTCTTTTCCTAGAAACAATCAGTAAACAATTTTTGGCAAAAAGTTTATCTCTTTCCAGAAATGGCCAACATCAACATGGTGGTAAATCAAGCATCTTAATCATATATAGCATGATGACAAGGTAGAATGAAATTCGACAACAAATTGAAAATCACTTTCCAGTTTTATCTTTCTTAATCAGATTGCCAGAATCAAATTAGTGGAATTTCGGCAAGAACAGTTTTTGGCAAACAAATGTTAAAATAAGCAAGAGCCAGAAATGTGTAAGACAAGTTTTATTAGCAAACTTGGCAATACGTTTATCTTGCAAAACCAAGATGAAAATAATATTCAGAAATTCAAGATTTGGCTACAAATCATATTATTTGTTTCCTGAAATACATGTGATAATTTTTGGACAGAATTGAATTCAGTCATCACGCAAGGGATTTTAAAATGGGCATTTCATATATGGGGTTTCATCGAATGCAAAATAAAAGGCCAGATTCACAAGCAAAAATCATGCAAGCAAAAGGGGAAGTCATCCAATTAATCAGACAAGTCATACAATGAAATCAGAGTCAATTAGGGTTTTATTTTACCCTATACAACACGCATATCATCACAGGCAAACTAGGGATTGAAACCACAAATCAACTCGAGAGAAAATAGATTCAAATCAGAATTTACTTACAGTTTTCGATCACCAGAAAAAGACGACGAATCAATCAACAAAGGTGCATAAGAACTAGAGCGTCAGAGTATTATTCAAAGCCAATTTTTGAAGTCGAATTGATTCGAGGAGAAACCCTAGCCCCAATTGATCAGCCGCCGCCATTTCTCTTTCTCATAGTAATCGAGATAATTTATCAAGGGTGCACTCAAATGAAAAGTGGCCGACCAGATTGAAGTGAAGGGAAATTTAAATTCCTTTGTTTTTTTATTTAGGGTTTTAATTGGTTTATTCTGTTGTATTTTAAATTTCTTTTGTAAACCGTCAACAGTTTCTAGAGTCTGTAGAATTCTAGGGAATCCAGTTAGGGTGTTAACTGGAAGTTTACTAGCGTCTGTAAAACTAGGGGAAATCTGATCTACGGGATTAGATCAGTTTGGGGTTTTTAGCCTAGGGTTAGAATAGGACGAGGGGTTCACGAGTTTACATGGTCTTGTAAGCAGGATCTGTTTTATCACCTAGTAGAAATCTTAGGAATGCAGCAGTAGGTAGAATTTTGCCGAAACTGGGTATCTCTGTGTGTTATTTCTTTTCTGCTTTTTATTTCTGCTGCATTCTGTGATCTGTTTATTATTTTATATCCCGTTAGTTTTTTAATTCAGCGAAAAACTATGATAAACCCTATTCACCACCCCTATAGGGTTAATCTAGATCCAACAAGTGGTATCAGAGCTGATATAGGGTAACAACATGATAGGGGGTTCTCGCTGTATGATCATGTAGCGAAGTATTAACTCTTGCCTCTACATGCCCGTGGGTGGTTGTCCGTGTCAGTAGGCAGGACGTGAAACCAGTGTCTGAGGTATCTTTGGTAGCCACCGGGGTGGTTAAAATTCCTCGTAAATAGAGACACCAAGTGGTATCAGAGCAGGTTATTTCGTTAACTCTAGATTAATGGTCTATCCCGGTTGTCAGTCCTTTGAGAGATAGTCCAGTTGTATTCCATCTATTTTTAATGGTACAGATTTTTTATATTGGAAATTAGAAATGGAGTTATATTTAAAATTTGTTGATATTAAATGTTGGGATAATGTTATTAATGGATTTGATATGGTTAGTAGAAATGATATTGGGTTTAATTCTCGTGCTACTCATACTTTATATTCTTATATTTCTGATGTACAGTATAGCCTTATCTCTCGTTGTTTGACTGCGCAGGAAATCTGGACAGCTCTCAACACGCTATATGGAAAAGAAGACAACAGATCAAAACCCCAAAAGGTCAACTCAATTTCAGATCAGTGCTTAACAGGTTGTACAGATGGAAATCAAGATGTAGACTCAACAAAAGATTTTTCTTATAAAAATTTAACTCATCGTTTAAATGATTTAACTGAATCTGTTGAGAATCTAAAATCTAAAAATAAAATTATGAAATTTGAAAAACTTGAGTTGATATGTAAAAATAATCTTTTGGAATCAAATCTTAAAAACGTTAAGAAATCTTCAAATTCAAATTGCAAAAATTGTTTAAATTTGAAAAATGATCTTGTTCGTCAAAATAAAAATATTCAAAAACTTGAGAATGAAATTTTGATCTTAAAAGAGAACAAGATAAAGCTTGAAAGCACAAACAATTGTTTGCAAAAAGAATTTGAAAATTTTAAAATGACTGAAAATTCCAAATATATTTTTGCTGAAAATCAAAGCTTGTTGAAAATTGAGTCTATTCTGAATGAGCTAGAAACTAAGATTGAAAAACTCAAGAAATTTGAATCTGAGAGTCAAAAACATTTTGAATTTGAAATTGCTGAGTCTCAAACCAAAATTAAATTGCTTAATGATGAAAATTTGGTTTTGAAATCTGATTTTGAAAAATGTAAGATCACTAAAACTTGTTGTCCAGATTTAATGAAAGAAAATGATAATCTTAAAACTGAAATTCAACGACTTGAAACAATATTGACTAAATTTTCTAACGGTGAAAAATATTTAAATATGTTATTGAAAAATCAGTTTTCGTCAGGAAATAAAAGTGGACCCGGCTTTGGAAAATTTGATGTTTTTGAAAAGATAAGTTCAAAATATTTTAAAAATCTTTCAACCTTCTTTGAAAAGAATCAACTTGATAATATGAAGTTTGATAATTTCAAAGGATTTTTTAATCGAAAGCAAAATGTAAACTTGTTTAGAAACAACTCTATTTGGACCCCAAAAAGAAACAAAATGAATTCATCTAAATTCAAACAAATATGGGTCCCTAAAGGCGCTTTGGTAAATTCTGATGGGTTGCTATTCAAACAAGTTTGGGTACCGAAAGTCCAACACACGACTGTGAGTGTTTTCACTAATTTTGTTAGACCACTCAATCCCCTAAACACTTAGGTACTGGAGATGGCTAAGGAACTGCTATTCAAAGGAGATTCAAATTCAAACTGTTTTATGGTTCTCTATCATTCACAATTCCTCCAGCCAGGATTGCTGAGTCGGAGATTCTGATTCACATGGATTTCACGTTTAATCACTGAACTCATCTTTGTAAATATTTTGTTTCCTTTGTTTATTCCTTCTTTTACTCTGTCTATTTTTTTTTTGATTTGTCACTGTCGTATTTCTGTTTCTTCTTATACTTTCTCAACTTTCAATTGTTGTACTCATAATTTTCTGGAAATTCGCTTCATTAGAATAAAATACTGATGTTTTAATCATTCCCAGATCTTGAATTTAAATTTGTAAATATCTGCAATTGTTTTGAAGTTTATTTTCTAATTTTTGAATTTATAACAGTGCTGAAGTATTTATGTCATATCTTGAACACTATTATTTGGATTCTTAATTTTTGAAGATCTGAATATTTAATGAAATTTCACACATCTTTACTGTTCTGAGTTTCTTCTAATTCATTTTAGAAAATCTTGAAAACTTATACTCATTATAGCAATCTGTTAATTATCAGTTGTGATGATTTCAGAAAATTTCAGATTGGCTTGAATATTTTGAATTGTATTGAATCAGTGATACATCTTGAATTTCACTTTTATTCATGATCATTATGATTGAAATTTGTTTGTTAGAAATCATGTGAAACTCTTGATATTTTGAATCTCACACACCTCTTAAATTTGAAATTATCAATCTTGTCTGACTGATTCATTGTACTCAAAACTTGATATTGATTCAAGTGATTTCAAACAAATTATTTTTAATTTTTTTTGATCAAGAATATCTCTCAAACTTGATGTAAATGATCTTATATTTCTCTTATGCTTGTCAGAGGAAATTGTGAAAAATTCTTTTGAAATACAGGTATTGAAACTCTCTGTTATTTCATGGTTATTTGATTTAAATGTTTGTTTGTTTAAAATCATTTGAAATTATTAATTTATTGAATCTCACACATATCTTGAAACTAAAATTTATAACCTGGTGTGACTGATTCATTGAATCTCGATCTTCCCATATTCCTCAAATGATTTCAAATAAACGGTATTTTTAATCTTGGATCATGAAACATATTCTGTGACCATTAGAAACATTTTCTGACAAGTTTGTTGTGCTATTAGTTTCTTGTGCTGCTCTGATATTATTTTTGAAAATATTTTTTGTGACTCCCTGTTTTGGTATCAAATATATACCATGCTCTGATAAATGAAATTAATTTGTTAGTCATGTCTGCTTGGGCATTATGATTAAATTCTTTGTCTATGATATCCTTGTTTGTTTCCAGTATCTTATTACAATCCTCATTAATAGGGACATCAAGTGGTATCAGTTTAGAAGTGCTGAATTTGTTTTAGCTGTATATATTTTTAATCTCTCGTGTCTTGTATAGATCTTTCATTTCCCTCTTGTAATTGTTTTTTCAATTTTAAAATTATTTATTAATTATTCTTTCAGAAATTGAAATCTATATCCCAATTGAACTATATTTATAACTCATCAAAGTTATTAATAGATTTTGAAGTTGTGATGAATTGTGACTGCAGTATATTTCACAACAAGAGGAGATTTTATTTAGATTTTCATGATGGTTGAACATTTATTATAATATCTTTGAATTGGCGATTATTTCATGACCATCTCCTTTATCTATCATCATTCTGCCATCTATGATAATTTTATATAAATGTGGAGACTTAATATGTTTTAAAATCTTTTTGAATAAACAGTGGAAATATTTGTGATAGAAATTGGACTAGTTATTATTCAGAATTAGTGATAATTGAAAATTTTTAATGATCCTGGTACAGTCGTGCATATTTCATAATATAATTAATTTAGAAATTTATTTCACAGTTCATTTTTGTACCTACCACATTTCTATCATTCATATTGGTTTTATATACCGAGGAGTTTTTTTTTATTTTTGAACAAAAAAATGATAAATATAATTAATAAGTGTGTCTCGAACCTCATTTAAAAATCCAAGCTCTGGTCATGCATGGTTAAGAGACAACTTATAATTTAAGTCGCGACTGACCTCATTTAAAAATCCAAGCTCTGTTTATGCGTGGTCAGTGTGCTCTTAAATAAAAAAGAAAAGAAAAGAATGTGAAATAAATTGAAATTAATCTGAAATTCTCCTTGGTGTATAAAAACCAGCCTATCAATCCATCTTTCTAATCTGTAAAGTGTGTTAATATTTTACGATGTATTATGATTTGTTGATTTATAGTTATTGGGACTTGAGAGTATTTGATTTTTCACTTAAATTGAATTTATAATTATAATCCGAATCCGTCACTGTTTTATGCATCATTCTTATAAAAATTCTTTGGAAAATAATTGAAATTCATTTTACATAACTCTCTCCATTTTTAAAAAAATCATCGTAAATCCATCATTTTCTACAATGTGAAATATGCCACTAGTTATCAGAATATTATGATTTTTGTTTGACTGATTGAGATTTATGATTACCGTTCTTCCTCTTAAGCTGGGATTATATTTATTAGTCACACTTCATCTATATTTTGAATTCTGCATCCTTTTGATGATAACAAAAAAGGGAGAATGGGTTGAGATTTTGATTTATGAGTGAATATTTTATAAATATTTTAATTTTGAAAACTCCATTCATTTTTTACATTCTTTTCACACATGCACAGTTATAGGGGGAGTTTTTGGTATAGGGGGAGCTTACAAATAGGGGGATTTCAGTTCTTTACTGTCAAACATTTTTATTGGGTTCAGAATCTTAACATTTGTGTGGCATCATCAAAAGGTGGATATTGTTGTATATAACGGTGTTGTATACACAATTGTATGATGTTTGTTTGATGACAACAACCAAATATATATTATTATAAATGTGTTTGTAACTGTACTATTTCATATATTCGTCACAAAAAGGAGTATGATATTTATATTTAAACAGAATACACCAGTACAGAAATTTAAATGTTTACACAGTATTTTGTTTAAATATAATATTTTATTTCAATATTTAAAAAGTACAATTTGATAACTCCACTATTTGTTTATCTCAGTAATACATCACATTGCATATACATTTCATTTACAGATTAGTTCCTCTCTACAACACTCAATCACTCAGTACATTCTTTGACTCGGTTACATTTCATATATACAGACACACACTGACACTCGGTTTCTTTGTCTTCCGTCGTCACAGCATTCTTCAGTCAATCCAGTCTTCATACCTGTCATATACAGAATCACACACAGTATTTAAAACAGAAATAATTTCGTATTCAAGTAGATATAGTTTTTATTTTAAATTTTTATTTGCCTCAGTTTTGTGGTGTGTTTTCTCATCATTTTTCATGACTTGATCTGATTCATCTGTGTCTAGACAACTTGTGATATTCACAGTGGTACACTGTAAATACCATAAGGCAGTCAATGTATATATAAAATATTTCAGTGCAGGGACAAGAAAATCAGTTTGATGGCTGCATATACACACGTGTATAAATATACACGTGTGAACTGCCTCGCCAATCAACAAGCAATTGAGGAGTAGCCACGTAGACCTTCTCGACTCAGTGGAAACGAAGACATAGTCAACACATAACCAAAGTGGCCGAGCACAATACAAAGTGCAACACAGTTAAAAGTTGTCGAGCCATAACAAAACAGCCAAGAGCAAGTGTAAAATCTATTCATGGCAGTTTCAACAGGATGATATAAATGGTTATAGTCAATATACAAATCAGTAATGATTCATAATAGTGAAGCTAACGCAGCAGATTCATGAAGCACAAGGTGGTGCAACATAAAGACATGGTGAAAGTATGCAAGTACACAAATTGGAGCATTTGCATGAATGTGATGAGTTAAGCATGGGCATGGCAACATACATGAACAACCAAGGTAAGGGAGGTTCATGTATACAACATGAAATGACCAAGTGCAACAATTCAGAGCAGTGAGTAAAGAAGTGCACATGTAGGTGGATACAACAAAGTTTCGAGTGTATGGAAAATGGTAGTGGCATGACACAAAGCATGAATGTGATACATATGGATCTAAAGCAGTATGGTAAACAAGTAAACAACAGTGAACAGCTACAGCAGTCAATAACAATTCACAAGCATGGTGCAGCTCAAGAGTATATACAAGATGATAGACATGCAAGTGTACACGTGTGAGCAAAGATGGAGTGTTATACATCATCTATGGGATAACAACAAAACAACATGGTGATCAAACTACAGCAAAGGACCAGGGGTCAAAACAAATTCATGTACAAGGTTAACTACACTATCATGTACATGTAGCTCAAATACATGCAGTTGATTTAAACAAGTACAAGTTTTTTTTTTGCAAGTTGATGGTTCAAGTAAACTCAAATTTACTGGCGCAAACCAAAATTCGGTAGAATGAAGACATCATCACAAATTCATTCAGCATGTGTGAAAGCCCGTAACTTCCCCTTGAAGGAAAGCCCGGATTACCTCGAGAACCCGACAAATCAGAACGCGAACAGAAGAACATTTCATTGCTTATTACAACAATTCCATCAGAATACAAGAATATACAGGGTATGAATAAATATTACACAGAAAATATCAGAGATTTAAATTACATGTAAATACATCGCAGCGGAAAAACAATACAAAGCACAACTGAAAGTAATACACGGATACAGAGCTTTCCGAGCATCGTTCCAGCTGTAAATCAGGATCCTGTGAATATAAATCTACAAAACCAAAACTACTAGCTGCCCATGTGGAAAATAGGGGCACCCAGAGTTTAGGTTAAAACAATAAACTCCAGGTCAGTCATGTGACTGGTGTGAGAACTAAAACAGTTATTAATCTTTGTTTTTAAAGTTAGGTAAATCAAGGGACCACGCCGTATAACACGGAACGGGTTTCCTCCCAAGAATACCAGTGCATAAAACAAACAGCGCAATGTTAAATAAAGAACAATGAAGCTATTATAAGACCCAGATCCCATCACACAATGCAACGCAAGCCGGAGGATAGGGTTTTCCCTTATAATAGCCAAATATGGTTGATACGCGAAATTTCATCTTATATTATTACTATAAGTGAAGAAAACAACTTCAAATATAAATATATCAATCATAGACGGCATGGGTACCATATATCATGTCGTCAATACTAGGCTCTACAATCAAAACCGCAAAACGTCATATTTGGAAATTGGATTTCCATCATGGTGGCTCCTGATTCGAAAGATCGATTGCGTAGTGCCATCCACAACGGCTTACGTCTCAGCTAGAGAAAACACCGTAATGCACATCCGCAATTTTGGGAAATCGAGTATCACTGTGGCTTACGTCTCGGCGAGAGAAAACACCGCTTACCCTATCCCTCTGAGCACTAAGCTCAATCTCGGTTGACCGAATCCACGACACCACTAAGGTGCCCATCCTCTAAAAAGCATACTGATCAAACCATCCGTTTACCACCATACCGGGGTGTGAGGCTCGCGAATCAACGCTATAGACAAAGCAGTGCTATGTTAAAGCTGCGCTTTGATCATCATCCACCAAACTTTGCTTTTCAACAAAAGTCTGGATCACTGCATCTCAGCATGCCACACTATCAATCCATATCGTACCACTGATTTCTGCCAATGTATAACCTCTGATCTCGTATGCCTCAGAGAAGGGCGTTAAGCAAGAGAATAAATTCTCCGCCGCCAAACAGATATATATTTAGCAGAGATCAACGAATACAATATAAAGGAACACAATGTCAGACACACCATCCATTTACAAGTCCGTTCTAGGTCTGAACGAAACCGGAGGCACTTTCCTTGCATATCTGTCGACCTCCAAGTACGTCCAGACGGCTACTACTTTAGCCCCCTTCAAGGTAGCTACTCCCATCATGAGCATCAGTAGCACCCATCCATTTGATGTGAAGATCGTCAGTCTTGCACCGTCTTCAATCTCTTCGACTCGTCGTCAAATCAGTTATTCAGAATGGGTTATACCCGGACTTTCTGAATAACTCGCGTATCTTAATCAACAAGTGATATAAAACACAATATACGCCTCATTCCAATTCAGAATATTCTTTTATTTAGATATTCACACTCCTAGGGAAAGGTTCCCATTAATTTTATCAAAGATAAATTCTTTTAAATTTATTCTTTAATCTTCCTTTGGATATCATTTCAAACCATATTATGGTTTTGCCAAACTAGTCGGGATTAGCAAACCACACCGAAGTAATTATTTATTTTATTTCCCAATCCCAACCTATTTATCCCACGGAGCAAAACTGGTGATACTCCATATCTAACACCACGGGGTTATCGGTAAAGTTAATTACCATTTCACGTTCAAATCTAATTAAAGATTTTAACTATCGCTTTGGAGCAAAACTGGTAATACTCCATTCTCGCTCACTTTCCAAATTTGGTAATTTAAATTATCAATTCACATTTCAATCTAATTACAGATTCATTAAAACTCCTTTTACTGGGTTAAAGAACTAATGTCATTTAAAACACAGTTCACGATAAACCCACAAATCAATTCTAATTCAATTCCAATTAAATATATTAGAAATTCTGGTTATATAAAACCCATTTCAAATTCAATTTATTTATTTCAAAAAAAAAATTGATTTTAATACAAGTTCAAAACTAGTTTATTTCGATAAAAATCTATTTTTATCTTTTCAAATATGGAGTTTTTTATCCCAGTTTTTCCCAAATCATTTCTTATGATTTTACACAAATTATAGATATTTTTAATAATTTTACCAAGGCCCGTACAGTCGATTTTCACTAATGGCCATCGAACTGCACTTACAGCGACCTTTTCCAAATTTGATTTGGACATAATTCCAAATCCAACCGTTAGATTTCAAATTTCTAATATTCATTAGAAAGCTCTTTTCAATACGAACCCAACGGTTCCGGTTTCAGGAGAATCCGACGGTCGGATCTCCCGCAATATCCGTTCGAAGTTAATGGTCGAAATTCGCGAACTGCCGCGGCGCGGCGCGTTCTATTCAGGCCATTATATTATATATATAATATATATTTCATCGATTTCTATTTAAAACGAATTTTATAAATCGTTTAAATTCGTTTCAAAAACAATTTCAACTTCCTTTTCAATTTCAAATCAAAGTTAAATTTTTCTTTATAAGTTCGTTTTCAATTCATTTCAATTCAATTCAAATTCGATTTCAATTTCAGTTCAATTCGATTTGATTTCCATTTCAATTCAATTCAATTTGATTTCAATTTCTATTCAATTCAATTCGATTCAATTTCTATTCAATTTGATTCAATTTCTATTCAATTCGATTCGATTCAATTCAATTCGATTCCAATTTCTATTCAATTCAATTCGATTCAATTTGATTCAATTCAATTCGATTTCAATTTCTATTCAATTCAATTCGATTTCAATTTCTATTCAATTCGATTCAATTCGATTCGATTTCAATTTCTATTCAATTCAATTCGATTCGATTCAATTTCTATTCGATTCAATTTCAATTTGATTCAATTCGATTCGATTTCAATTTCTATTCAATTCGATTCAATTTGATTCAATTCAATTCGATTTCAATTTCTATTCAATTCAATTCGATTTTAACTTTCAATTCTATTATATTCGAACTCATATTTCAATTCTATTATATATTTTTACATCTCTTTCTAAATATTCATTTAAAAACGAATATAATCGATATCAATATCGTTCGCGTTAAAATAGCGCATTTCTAATCAACACGACTTTATATTTTTCAATAACTTCGTTATTCTATTCAACAAATGAATATTTATTCTATTCAACACATGAGTCTATATTTCTTTCACCACCTGACTAATCTCAACAAATGAGTACCATCAACACGTTAATCTTTATTTTATAATATTCTTTATTTTCTGAACTGGAATGAGACCCAATCAATTACCATATAATGTTAATTATATGGATTCCATACAACACATGTATATAATAGCAACGATAAATAATTAACCATCATCCAAAGTGCACCACACAACTGCAAAAGCATTAAATATATATATATATATATATATATATATATATATATATATAATTAACGCTTACACAGTCTGTCGACCAATCGATCGACATACAATTTAATAATTGGGATTAGTGTACGCCAAATATCATCTCAACACCCGTGTGGGGTTTCAAACAATCAAACACATATTTTATTTGTGCAGTTGGGCGATGTGTAAAATTTATCGTCCCAATCAATATCAGTCAAATGTGTGTATATGAACAAATCGTTCGATTTGTTTATAAATATATATTTCATTTTATATACACGTTAAAAATTATATTTTTAACTATATAAATATTTTTATTTCAGTCCACAACACACATTCAATTTTCACAACAACATCAATCTAACAAACAAGCCGTCCATGGTCTGTGGACGACGGATGTCGGGTGCTGCTAAGCACCGTCTGCATCCTAGTATATATATTAACTAGAAATTTGAAATAAAAGTGAGGAGTTCTCACCCAAGCTAAATCCATTCACCGCGACTCTTCTTATGTAGGAAATCTTCACTTTTTCGTCCTTTGTCACTTTCGTTGCCCGTGTTCACTACATATATAAAAATCACATATTTTATATTATCACTCCATGGATAAAAATTATATTTTTTTATCGCTCTATAGATTGTAAAGATTATATTTTTACTTTGCTCAAATATATATAAAAATCATAACTTTATAATAGCATAAAAATCGTATTTTTATTTTACTTCTCATATAATAAAAATCATAATTTTATTACTCTAATTAAATAAAAATCATATTTTCACTATCATACCTATATAAAAATCATATTTTTATACGCTAGCCATATAAATAAAAATCAAACCTTTAATTTAAAACTATATGTAGAAAGATCGAATTTTTACCAAATAAAAATCCCAACTAAAAATCTATTCTTTTCTATATTAAAAATCCAATCTCTTCATATCTAAAAAATATTATCTTTTTTATGTCGTTCAAACAAATAAAAATTTGTATTCTTACTTCGCTACATACTTGATAAAAATCAAATTTTTAGTTGTTTGCCACGCATATAAAAATCATTCCTTTGTTCGAATAAAAATCATTCCTTTGTTCGAATAAAAATCATTCTTTTGTTCGAATAAAAATCATTCTTTTGTGCTAATTTCAGTTTTAATATCATATAAGAAATATATAATTTAAAAACTTACCCCGCGCGAGAGGGGGGGGGGGCAGCAGCCGACGCTGGCGAGTGCGGAGGTAGTGAATGGCCAGTGCAGGCCATGCTTTGGCTCACGGCGGCGTTAGGGTTCAGTGGGGCCGAGGGTTCGAGCGGATTAGGGGGGTTTGACTGTCGAAGAAGAGGAGAGGGAAGAGGAGGTCAGTGGCGAGGGGGGGGGGGTTCAAGGTGGTTGGACGCGAGCGTGCGGCTTCTCGAAGTGGGTACTGTCGGTTTTAGGAGGAAGAAAGGGGGGTTTTCCCGAGCAGATGAGGAGGGAGGCGAAGGGGGGTTGCGGCTGGAGCTCGCCGTCGACGGCGGCGGGTCCCCCCCGGAGTCGCTGCTCTCCCTCTCTCTTTTTTTTTATTTTTTTCTTCTGAAAATCGATTTGGGCGTTGAACCAAGGAATGAAGGAGGGAGATTATTATATAATAATATATTTTAATATTTAATTTAACCCCAAAAAGCAACTTTTATTTCCGAATTCGAAATCAAACCCACCAACTGTCGCTCCTAGCTAATTACCACCATTCCGAACACAATGGGATATGTTTCGTAGGCCAATTCGATCGTTACGACCTGTTTTGATCAAAATTAAAATATAATTCTATATATTTTCAATTTAAACAGTCATTTCAATTTACCGGGGTCACATACGGACTTTAAAAATTTCCGAAAAATATTTCTAGCTTCGTATTGACGATACGGTCCTAACAAAACTAGTTTCGTCAAATTCTGAGACCATTTGAAAACTGGTCATTTTCCAGTCGATTAAAATCAATTGAAACTGGTCAAACGCGTTTTCCTTCGCCACGCTCACATATTAACTTCAAAATTATGAAATTTGAAACCTAGCAATAATTTGGCACTGCGGATCCAACAAAAATGGTTTCATCGAAAACCGAGGTCGTTTGCAAAATTTCCACTCTTAAGGGCCAGAATTCCATAGCGACTATTCTGAATTTTCAACTGGACGTAACTTTTGATTCCCGCTATGAATTATTTTTTTCGGGCTCGTTGGAAAGATATTCACAATTAGATTCCGTTATTTTTGGTTTCGCTAAAATCCGGTTTGTTTTGCACCCGGTACATTCATTTGAAGTTTGAAATCGAATCATCGAACTACCGCTCCTTTTTCAATCCCTTTTTATAATTATATATAATTATTTATATTCTAACGACGATCTATATAAATATACATTCAAATTCCATTCAAAATAAATTTTTCGTCGTTATTATTTAAAATAATCCATTTTAAATATTCAATATTCACTAAAATTGCCGAAATAAAAATTTTAAATTGGCTCGCATTTTCCGGGTTGTTACAATCTCCTCCACTTAAAACTTTTCGTCCCCGAAAAGGAACGAAGCTGAAAATTGTTTAATTAATCAACTCAACTTTCATTATTTTCATTATGGCATAAGTTCTTCAATTTTTCAGTTTCTAAGAACTTTTCAAATTTTTCTAAAATTTGGCTAACACCCTAAAATTTCGCCATAACCTCCCCTGCACCGGGAGCACCGGGAAAATCCCGAAATTGCCATATAGGCCCTCTGATCTCAAAAAGAAAAAGAAAAAGCCAATCGGCTCATAAAATCATCATCACCCAAACATAACAGTAAATTATGGTAAACATGTACCTATTTGTCGGGCAAACAATTTTATTTCTCCGCTCTAGCCTCCTTGCTATGACTTGTTCAATGTAAGTACATGTATATGCATGCACTTGTAATCATTTTTCAATACAGTTCACTTTTTGATTCAATTAGACCGAATGGTTAAAAATTATCAAACAAATAAACAAACAACACAACCATCAGTCAATTAGCGGATTATCTTTTCAAATTCATAATTTGATATATATACAAAAATCACATTTTTGATGCCAATTCACAACAATGTATTCTAGCTATATTTTTGGTTCTCACACCAGTGTAATGGAAATATATAGATAGCACACCTTCGAAACACGAAAATAATTACTGATGATGACGCGTCAATCATCAGAATCAGGTCCGTGCGACTAGAGTGTGATTCTATATCTATCCAGTATATTAAAACTTCGAATATACGTTCATGACGCGTATATGCAAAATCTTTATATATTGGATTGTCCAAATTCAAAATAAATAAATATTCAAATACGAATAAAATGACTTAAATTTCAAAACAAAATTGTTTTCATTTGAAAAATATACTCTTCACACTCGTTCTAGGATACTACTGATCCTATCTCTAACGAGTCATTCTAATTGGATAATACTAATCCAATATCTAATGAATTCTTTCGTTTGGTTCTAATGTGTCATGTTCTATAGCTCTGTAAACCAGAGCTCTGATACCAACTGCGAAAGGCCGTAACTTCCCCGTGAAGGAAAGCCCAGATTACCTCGAGAACACGACAAATCAGAACGGGAACAGAAGAACATTTCATTGCTTATTACAACAATTCCATCAGAATACAAGAATATACAGAGTATGAATTAATATTACACAGAAAATATCATAGATTTAAATTACATTTAAATACATCGCAGCGAAAAAACAATACAAAGCACAACTGTAACACCCCACCTCCGTTAGGGTCACTCACAAAGGGAATGCCTTAACTTTGGTGGAGCATTTTAGTAAACAGAACAGAAACTTACAAGACAGATAAAACAGTACTTGAAAATTTTTAACTTTATTACAGCGGAAACAGAAATTAATATGGTTACATCCTTTCAAATTTCAGAATTCAAGTACAAAATATTAGTCTTGTACAAAAGCCTTCAAAATGCATGGTTTAAAATCATAATCCCCATGGAATGGAAGCTATACAGAGCCAAGCCATACTTTAAGCACTTCAAGCAAAGAGAAATCCGGATCAAGCTAAAGTATTCCCTCCTTGGATAACCTGGGGGGGAAACGGAAGAAAGGAGGCGAAACAACAAGGGTCAGACAAAAAGTCTGGCAAGTCCAGTGACTTTCAGCATATGAACAGATAATAATAATATGATATGAACATAAAACTGGATGTGAGATAACTGTAACAGGTGTAACAGATATAACAGAAAAACAGAATGACATAAACTATTGTTTTACACTTCTCTGCACTAATACTAGTATAGCAGAATTAGGTGTCACCCTAATGTCTAAATTGAAGCAGGAACGGGTACAGAATACTTTAACCGAAACAGAATACTAATAATGGGCCTTTACTACCCGATCAGAAACAGACAGAAGCAGAAACAGATTAATCCCTACGGAAACAGAATGTAGAATTAGGTGTGCACTAGTAATGGGCCTTTACCACCCGAACAGACGGTACCACACAGAAACAGACAGGTGTTACCACCCAACAGAAATAGACGGTACCAACAGAAACAGACAGAACTAAGCGTACCCTAAAACCCTACCCCAAGCGATCGGCTCCCTAATACATAAATATCTTGTGTCGGCCCCACAGTAGGGTGTATCACTCCCTAAAGTGACAACCAATTGGCACAGACCTATTTACAGATGTCACGGCGTCTTACATCCTCAGAGGCAGACCGGGATCCATGCACGCACATGACCCGGTTGGAACGCACCATCAACACCCCTCGCCATTATCAGAATGAACCTCTTATAATTAGTTCAGTAAGCGTGCCCAGACCCTACTTACTGTTGGGTCAAAGTTTTGATACCAGAAAGGGTTACTGACTAATATGGGTCCCAAACAACAGATGACACAAGTAATTCCCCTCCTAACCTTGTGTCCCCAGACTAACAGATCTCAGATTAACTTGTTTACAAGTTCAGACATACAGAATTCAGATTTACTAGTTCACAGATTAAGTTAACAAGTTTTCAGACTAACAGATCAGATGTACAGATTTTTCAGATTTGTCTAACTTTGTATTGGGCCTACAGATTCATGGACGGGTTTACTACACCTATTAATCCAGTTGGTTTAACCCTATTTTCCCCCAATACGTTTTAGACGTCATTCTTATCTTAGATTTGCATTAATTAATTATTAATGCCCAGACCTCTCACATTAGGTCGCTAGCTTGTGGCCGCTGGATGGGCCGGGCGGTTCCGGGCAGACTTCTTCCACAAGCCAGACCTAACCTCGTGTCTTAAGCAGGTTATGACTAACTTCTCACATTAGAACCTATTGTTTGCGGCCATTGGATGTGCCGGGCGGTTCCGGGCAGAATTACGCCGCAAACTCATTCTAACCTCGAGTTAGATGTTTATCTTTGCGGCCAATTAATTAATAATTTACCCTTTATGCGCACGCCCAATATATATGCCAATTCAGATTATATCAATAACAGGATGATTATATCAACACAGCAGATAACAGATTTTACCAGATAACAGATTTTATATGAATTAACGGATTTAACAGATTTAGCAACTTAGCAGATTTTGGCATATAACAGGTTAGGCATTTCAACCGACAAATTTAACAGATTAGGCACTTCAATCTAATTAGCAGTCTAGGCAATAAAACAAAACTAGCAGTTTAGGCAACTTGGCAAATTAGCAGATTTAGCAAATTTAATATTTTGCCTTGCCTAATCATAAATTGGCCTAAATTCATATGCCTACATAATTGTCATGATTCACAACATATACTCCATGTTTGCATAAGCGCAGAATATGGACATAATTTGCCATATAACATATGTTCCAATTTTTGTTAAACTAGCATTTTACAGCAGATTCACATATAAATTATACCAAATATAACCATTAATTTCAATGCATGCCATATATCCAAAAATCCCTATTTAGGTGTAATCACAATAATAGATATCCTAAATAATGTAAATCTTTACACCTAAGTTTCCATATCTTCTTCTTTTTAAGTCATGAATCATTATGAAAACTATACCCAACAATCTAAATCTTTAAATCATATCTTCTAAAAAATCAGATCTTGACTTTTATATGCATTTTGTCCAAAGTCTCAAATCATATGTAATCTTACAGTGGTTCCTCTTCTTCTTTTATCACAGAATATGCATAGGTCTAAAACTAGTTTATAACATATGCTTATTTTTCTACTTAATTACAGATCTAAATAACATATGTTCATTTCTCTAATTAGTTACAGATCTAGATTACAACGTACACTATGCATACAACATATATAAATTATATGTTTACAGTCAAATTCATGCATCCAATCCCAAGTCATATGTCAATATATTTTATGCCTCAGATCTAAAGTCATATGTTCAATTAAGTCTCGTCAAATTTCGCATCATTCATTATTTATCCCAAAATTTGCGTTCATACGTTAATCTCTTATGAGATTAGGCACAGGCTCGTGGTAGCCTGGCTATAGAAACAGAAAGGAAGCAGAAAGGGATACAGAACAGTCACAGAAAAACAGATCTGACAGATATACAATCTCAGATTCGGATTTAAAAGCATATCAGAATTATAATTAATGTTTATAGCAGAAAATAACTGTACTTGCCTTGATTGGATTAAAGAAAGAACTTTAGTTGTTACAGAATTGTTGCAGAAGCTTTTATCTCAAATTTGAATTTAGGATGATGTTGATTGGCTTCTAGTTTTGATTCTAGCAGAGTAGCGACGCCATTTTTATTTTTAATTAGAAGAAGAGAGCAATGGAGGCTAGAGAATTGTGTAAGAGACTTAGGTTTAGGTTAGGGATGTATTTATAGGAGGATAGGGTGATTTAGAGCCTTCAGATCAGTCCAGAAGTCATCAGAATCGCACAGCTCGAATACACATCATCCAGCCACTCAAAAGAAGACACGTCACCTCAGAACACTCCAGAATTCAGTGCTGGATTTGTATGGGTGCACTTGGCAGGTGCGCCAGTGTATTTTTGTACTGGCGCACTTCACAAGTGCGCCAGTGTATTCTGGCCTGTTTCCGGTTTTTCTGCCTAACTTCGTTCGTCCATATCTTCTTCATACGGACTCCGATTTACGCAAATTCGGACTCTATTTCGCGTATTTTTCCGAGACGAACACAATGGCGCAACCCGTTTCCCTTATTTCTTCTCCTAAAAATTAATTATACCTTGATTTTTAACTCTTATGTTTACAGAAAATACGGGGTGTTACATTCTCCCCTCCTTAGAGGATTTCGTCCCCGAAATCTTCAAGTTAAGAAGAATGTGTCCTACCATCCAATCACCCATCTACTCAACCATCATCCACAAGCATCCATTGTCCTTAGAAAACTTCTAATGTTGTATGAACATATGCAAAAGTGTGTGTATATGTTCCTTATCTAATGCAAAGATCAGGTAGTCTACTGATTCAGTTGACCTCCTTAATGCGAATTATGTCAGTGCCATGAGTCCAACATGTATGCAATAGAATTCTAATGATATATATTATTTCTATATGAGTGCACAATTATTCACTCAAATGCAACATCCATGTGCTGAATCAACCATTTTGCATCCACAAGAATTGAAAAATGCTCACACATCCATATGCAGTATGAGAGTATTTTCGAGCCGATCTAGTGCCTAGTGTGTGTATATGCATCCACGGGCAACCACTTGCATCCACTTGCAACCATCAAACATAACATGTCTCAAACACATGTTTACACCCATTAGTTTCTACCTAAAGTTCGAAGATTCGATCGATAGGATACAGTCGAATGATGGAAGCGAGTACGGATAGAACGAAAACTTGGTTCCCATTAGACATGGGTCCTAAGTATCAGCCCCAAAGACCGAAACCAACATCAAATTGACACCTAGAGGATTACCTTCTTTAGACAATGTCAAAACTGGAAATCCTATCAAAAGTATTTAGATATTTACAGACTACTGGTACAGATCAGGTTCCCTAATGATTCTTAGGAAGCTAAGCATGATAAAATCATACCCCACGAAAACTCAAAATGTATGCGTCATACTTGACGCCTAACACAGATATCCCTCAAACCCCAATCTCAAACAGATGAGCCATAATCCTTATGGGTCTGAGTCTACAGCGGAATTCAGAAATAATACTAGTATTAAAGTGCAGAGTATCGATTACAAAATTAAAATACCAGAATCAGAAAAAGTCTTAACTCCATAATCAGATAAAGAAATTAAACCTACTATAGAAATTTTCCTATTTCTATCCTAGCCACTAGCCTCAAGAGTGTTCGCCTGGCCTCCTTGTCCTCGTCTCTTCGGGCAGTCCCTAGTGAAGTGTCCCATCTCCCCACAGTTGAAGCAAGCGCCCTTCCTTTTTCTGCAATCCTTGTTCAGATGAGTCGAGCTCCCACAAGTAAAGCACTTTTTCCCCTTCTTATCTTCAGACTTCTCATCCTTCTTTTGTGTTTCCTTTTTGGGCCCCGCTTTCTTATTCTGTGGTTCTTCCTTCTTTGTCTCTTTCGGGCCCTTGTCTTCCTCGTGCAGTAGTGCCATATCCACCAATTTCTCGTAAGTTGCTCCCATGGGTACATGGGTCATGGCTAGGCTGTGCAGTGGCTCATTCAATCCTTTAACAAAGCAGAGAGCCTTTTTATGCTGAGTGTTGACTAAATCCAATCCGAACCTAGCCAGTTGGTTGAACTGGTTGACGTATTCCTTGACCGTCATACTTCCTTGCTTAAGAGATAAGAACTTTTCCAATTGTAAACTTCGTTCAGCTTGCGAGAGGAATTTTGTCTCAAACCTTGTTCTGAAATCCATCCATGTCTCAACCGGCCTCTCGGCGTTAGTGACTTCCCACCAGTAGGAAGCTTCGTCTTTGAGCAGCCATACTGCCAACTGTACCTTCTGCCTATCGTCCACCTCGAAGATAACGAATAGATCCTAAGTTTCTTTGAGCCAATTCCTTGCTTCTACGAATGATTCAGTTCCTTTGAAATCCTTCCCACCCATGGCCCTAAAATCTCTACAGATCTTTGAGAAAGCAATTGCACGAGGAGGGGGTGGAGGAGGGGGATCATTTGCTGGACCTGCAGCGGCGGTCCTAGCCTCAAGATATTGACGAAACCAACCGGGTACATGAACACCCTCTGGTATCTCAGATGCTTCAGACATGCTGGAACGAAAAAGGAAAGGTTCAATACAAAAAGGGATGAAAGAGAGATATATGGCTCTTGGGGATCATGTTTTTCAAAATAAGCTTTATTTTTGAAAATACTTCCTTCCAAAACCTTTTTGAAAATAGTTCTCAAAAACTTTACCCAATCTGGTAACCTTCAGCTCTGATACCAAGTGTAACACCCCACCTCCGTTAAGGTCACTCACAAAGGGAATGCCTTAACTTTGGTGGTGCATTTTAGTAAACAGAACAGAAACTTACAAGACAGATAAAACAGTACTTGAAATTTTTTAACTTTATTACAGCGGAAACAGAAATTAATATGGTTACATCCTTTCAAATTTCAGAATTCAAGTACAAAATATTAGTCTTGTACAAAAGCCTTCAAAATGCATGGTTTAAAATCATAATCCCCATGGAACGGAAGCTATACAGAGCCAAGCCATACTTTAAGCACTTCAAGCAAAGAGAAATCCAGATCAAACTAAAGTATTCCCTCCTTGGATAACCTGGGGGGAAACGGAAGAAAGGAGGCGAAACAACAAGGGTCAGACAAAAAGTCTGGCAAGTCCAGTGACTTTCAGCATATGAACAGATAATAATAATATGATATGAACATAAAACTAGATGTGAGATAACTGTAACAGGTGTAACAGATATAACAGAAAAACAGAATGACATAAACTATTGTTTTACACTTCTCTGCACTAATACTAGTATAGCAGAATTAGGTGTCACCCTAATGTCTAAATTGAAGCAGGAACGGGTACAGAATACTTTAACCGAAACAGAATACTTTAACCGAAACAGAATACAAATAATGGGCCTTTACTACCCGATCAGAAACAGACAGAAGCAGAAACAGATTAATCCCTACGGAAACAGAATGTAGAATTAGGTGTACACTAGTAATGGGCCTTTACCACCCGAACAGACGGTACCACACAAAAACAGACAGGTGTTACCACCCAACAGAAACAGACGGTACCAACAGAAACAGACAGAACTAAGCGTACCCTAAAACCCTACCCCAAGCGATCGGCTCCCTAATACATAAATATCCTGTGTCGTCCCCACAGTAGGGTGTATCACTCCCTAAAGTGACAACCAATTGGCACAGACCTATTTACAGATGTCACGGCGTCTTACATCCTCAGAGGCAGACCGGGATCCATGCACGCACATGACCCGGTTGGAACGCACCATCAACACCCCTCGCCATTATCAGAATGAACCTCTTATAATTAGTTCAGTAAGCGTGCCCAGACCCTACTTACTGTTGGGTCAAAGTTTTGATACCAGAAAGGGTTACTGACTAATATGGGTCCCAAACAACAGATGACACAAGTAATTCCCCTCCTAACCTTGTGTCCCCAGACTAACAGATCTCAGATTAACTTGTTTACAAGTTCAGACATACAGAATTCAGATTTACTAGTTCACAGATTAAGTTAACAAGTTTTCAGACTAACAGATCAGATGTACAGATTTTTCAGATTTGTCTAACTTTGTATTGGGCCTACAGATTCATGGACGGGTTTACTACACCTATTAATCCAGTTGGTTTAACCCTATTTTCCCCCAATACGTTTTAGACGTCATTCTTATCTTAGATTTGCATTAATTAATTATTAATGCCCAGACCTCTCACATTAGGTCGCTAGCTTGTGGCCGCTGGATGGGCCGGGCGGTTCCGGGCAGACTTCTTCCACAAGCCAGACCTAACCTCGTGTCTTAAGCAGGTTATGACTAACTTCTCACATTAGAACCTATTGTTTGCGGCCATTGGATGTGCCGGGCGGTTCCGGGCAGAATTACGCCGCAAACTCATTCTAACCTCGAGTTAGATGTTTATCTTTGCGGCCAATTAATTAATAATTTACCCTTTATGCGCACGCCCAATATATATGCCAATTCAGATTATATCAATAACAGGATGATTATATCAACACAGCAGATAACAGATTTTACCAGATAACAGATTTTATATGAATTAACGGATTTAACAAATTTAGCAACTTAGCAGATTTTGGCATATAACAGGTTAGGCATTTCAACCGACAAATTTAACAGATTAGGCACTTCAATCTAATTAGCAGTCTAGGCAATAAAACAAAACTAGCAGTTTAGGCAACTTGGCAAATTAGCAGATTTAGCAAATTTAATATTTCTAAAGGTTCTATTTACATGCCTTGCCTAATCATAAATTGGCCTAAATTCATATGCCTACATAATTGTCATGATTCACAACATATACTCCATGTTTGCATAAGCGCAGAATATGGACATAATTTGCCATATAACATATGTTCCAATTTTTGTTAAACTAGCATTTTACAGCAGATTCACATATAAATTATACCAAATATAACCATTAATTTCAATGCATGCCATATATCCAAAAATCCCTATTTAGGTGTAATCACAATAATAGATATCCTAAATAATGTAAATCTTTACACCTAAGTTTCAATATCTTCTTCTTTTTAAGTCATGAATCATTATGAAAACTATTCCCAACAATCTAAATCTTTAAATCATATCTTCTAAAAAATCAGATCCTGACTTTTATATGCATTTTGTCCAAAGTCTCAAATCATATGTAATCTTACAGTGGTTCCTCTTCTTCTTTTATCACAGAATATGCATAGGTCTAAAACTAGTTTATAACATATGCTTATTTTTCTAATTAATTACAGATCTAAATAACATATGTTCATTTCTCTAATTAGTTACAGATCTAGATTACAACGTACACTATGCATACAACATATATAAATTATATGTTTACAGTCAAATTCATGCATCCAATGTCAAGTCATATGTCAATATATTTTATGCCTCAGATCTAAAGTCATATGTTCAATTAAGTCTCGTCAAATTTCGCATCATTCATTATTTATCCCAAAATTTGCGTTCATACGTTAATCTCTTATGAGATTAGGCACAGGCTCGTGGTAGCCTGGCTATAGAAACAGAAAGGAAGCAGAAAGGGATACAGAACAGTCACAGAAAAACAGATCTGACAGATATACAATCTCAGATTCAGATTTAAAAGCATATCAGAATTATAATTAATGTTTATAGCAGAAAATAACTGTACTTGCCTTGATTGGATTAAAGAAAGAACTTTAGTTGTTACAGAATTGTTGCAGAAGCTTTTATCTCAAATTTGAATTTAGGATGATGTTGATTGGCTTCTAGTTTTGATTCTAGCAGAGTAGCGACGCCATTTTTATTTTTAATTAGAAGAAGAGAGCAATGGAAGCTAGAGAATTGTGTAAGAGACTTAGGTTTAGGTTAGGGATGTATTTATAGGAGGATAGGGTGATTTAGAGCCTTCAGATCAGTCCAGAAGTCATCAGAATCACACAGCTCGAATACACATCATCCAGCCACTCAAAAGAAGACACGTCACCTCAGAACACTCCAGAATTCAGTGCTGGATTTGTATGGGCGCACTTGGCAGGTGCGCCAGTGTATTTTTGTACTGGCGCACTTCACAAGTGCGCCAGTGTATTCTGGCCTGTTTCCGGTTTTTCTGCCTAACTTCGTTCGTCCATATCTTCTTCATACAGACTCCGATTTACGCAAATTCGGACTCTATTTCGCGTATTTTTCCGAGACGAACACAATGGCGCAACCCGTTTCCCTTATTTCTTCTCCTAAAAATTAATTATACCTTGATTTTTAACTCTTATGTTTACAGAAAATACGGGGTGTTACAACAACTGAAAGTAATAACCGGATACAAAGCTTTCCGAGCATCGTTCCAGCTGTAAATCAGGATCCTGTGAATATAAATCTGCAAAACCAAAACTATAAGCTGCCCGTGTGGAAAATAGGGGCACCCAGAGTTTAGGTTAAAACAATAAACTCCAGGTCAGTCATGTGACTGGTGTGAGAACTAAAACAGTTATTAATCTTTGTTTTTAAAGTTAGGTAAATCAAGGGACCACACCGTATAACACGGAACGGGTTTCCTCCCAAGAATACCAGTGCATAAAACAAACAGCGCAATGCTAAATAAAGAACAATGAAGCTATTATAAGACCCAGATCCCATCACACAATGCAACGCAAGCCGGAGGATAGGGTTTTCCCTTATAATAGCCAAATAAGCTTGATACGCGAAATTTCGTCTTATATTATTACTATAAGTGAAGAAAACAACTTCAAAATAAATATATCAATCATAAACAGCATGGGTACCATATATCATGTCATCAATACTAGGCTCTACAATCAAAACCGCAAAACGTCATATTTGGAAATTGGATTTCCATCATGGTGGCTCTTGATTCGAAAGATCGATTGCGTAGTGCCATCCACAACGGCTTACGTCTCAGCTAGAGAAAACACCGTAATGCACATCCGCACTTTTGGGAAATCGAGTATCATTGCGGCTTACGTCTCGGCGAGAGAAAACACCGCTTACCCTATCCCTCTAAGCACTAAGCTCAATCTCGGTCGACCGAATCCACGACACCACTAAGGTGCCCATCCTCTAAAAAGCATACTGATCAAACCATCAGTTTACCACCATACCGGGGTGTGAGGCTCGCGAATCAACGCTATACACAAAGCCGTGCTATGTTAAAGCTGCGCTTTGATCATCATCCACCAAACTTTGCTTTTTCACAAAAGTCTGGATCACTACATCTCAACATGCCACACTATCAATCCATATCGTACCACTGATTTCTGCCAATATATAACCTCTGAGCTCGTATGTCTCAGAGAAGGGCGTTAAGCAAGAGAATAAATTCTCCGCTGCCAAACAGATATATATTTAGCAGAGATCAATGAATACAATATAAAGGAACACAATGTCAGATACACCATCCATTTACAAGTCCGTTCTAGGTCTGAACGAAACCGGAGGCACTTTCCTCGCATATCTGTCGACCTCCAAGTACGTCCGGACGGCTACTACTTTAGCCCCCTTCAAGGTAGCTACTCCCATCATGAGCATCAGTAGCACCCATCCATTCGATGTGAAGATCGTCGATCTTGCACCGTCTTCAATCTCTTTGACTCGTCGTCAAATCAGTTATTCAGACTGGGTTATACCCGGACTTTCTGAATAACTCACATATCTTAATCAACAAGTTCTATAAAACACAATATACGCCTCATTCCAATTCAGAATATTCTTTTATTCAGATATTCACACTCCTAGGGAAAGGTTCCCATTAATTTTATCAAAGATAAATTCTTTTAAATTTATTCTTTAATCTTCCTTTGGATATCATTTCAAACCATATTATGGTTTT
Source organism: Allium sativum (assembly GCA_030737875.1). Classification (NCBI taxonomy): domain Eukaryota; kingdom Viridiplantae; phylum Streptophyta; class Magnoliopsida; order Asparagales; family Amaryllidaceae; genus Allium; species Allium sativum. The sequence goes on from CM060916.1 coordinate 321,974,415, forward strand.
CCAAACTAGTCGGGATTAGCGAACCACACCGAAGTAATTATTTATTTTATTTCCCAATCCCAACCTATTTATCCCATGGAGCAAAACTGGTGATACTCCATATCTAACACAACGGGGTTATCGGTAAAGTTAATTACCATTTCACGTTCAAATCTAATTAAAGATTTTAACTATCGCTTTAGAGCAAAACTGGTAATACTCCATTCTCGCTCATTTTCATAATTTGGTAATTTAAATTATCAATTCAAATTTCAATCTAACTACGGATTCATTAAAACTCCTTTTACTGGGTTAAAGATCTAATGTCATTTAAAACACAGTTCACGATAAACCCACAAATCAATTCTAATTCAATTCCAATTAAATATATTAGAAATTCTGTGTAACACCCCACATCCTTTAGTGTCACTTACAAAGGGAATGCACTAAGTTCTGTGGAGCATTTAGGGTAAAAGATGCAGATAAATTACAAGACAGACAAAATTAAAACAGAGGAAAATAAAACTTTACTTTATTGATAAAATAGTTTGTACAACAATTGTTTTCCAATATCAGAGTATCATCTGTCTTACAAAATAAAGAAGCATAAAATAACATCTATATTCCCCAATGTAGCATAAGCCAGCCATAGCAGCAGAAAAAGAGAGTCCAAAGCACTTTGTCAAAAAGAATCTTCGAACTTGGGAAGAGTGACGGTCCAATCTAACCTGAGCTATACTATTCCCTCCCTAACTACCTAGGGGGGGGGGAGAAAAGAAGATGAAAGAAAACTTTGTCAGACATAAAGTCTGGTAAGTTCAGTTACTTCTAGCATGTGAACAAGGAAAAACAAAACGACATGAATTAACTGAATACAAGACAATACCATGATGATAGGGCCAACAAGATAGGATAAGATTAACACAAGATATGCTAAGACAAGATAAACTGGATATGCTTTAATACTTTCTCCGCTTCGCTATTAACTTGTTATTATGGTTTCTATGTCTCTGCACCACCTATCTAGTGTCCCAACTAGTAATCTGTCTAAAATGATAACGCGATCCCAATCCCAGTAATTGTGGTTGCCTTTAGGCGTACATCTATTATTTATTACCTAGATCTAATCTAGGGTTTTCTTATCGAGCGCTTCCTAGATTCGACTAGGGTTTATGCGACTTATCTAATACTTCTCAGATTCAGGGTTTATGTCACCTAGGTCCAACTAGGGATTATGCTACCTGTCGAATGGTGCCCCTAGTCTAGGACACACTACCTAGAGCGATAAGTGTTCCTAGACTTTACCTCCCAATCGTATCGTAAACGTGTTAGATATCTAGTTGCACATGTCCTCTATATGTGCGGCCTGAGTCTCGTGGCAGGGCTAATCAAGAAACACGGAACTCGGTCAGGAGCTTTAAGTTATATGCCGATGCAGATGCTAAGGTCTGTTTTTCCAGTGGCTATGGTTCCACTCGACCCCTCCCTCAACTAATGAAAGGCACACCTTGAAAAATGAGAACTATACGCAGACCCTCTATGCCCCCACTAACCTATGGCCATCCTCACCCATAACTAGATAGCAAGTATATGGTCTTTTGGAGTTCTCCGCCTTTCCACTTTACGTATCTCTACTGACTCAAGATGGTAGGTAGACGACGAGTCGCTATCACAGGGCTACTGGTCTCGCCGAATCACGCTGGTCCATCCTAGTCTTTAGGTTGCCATATATTGCAACCAAGGCATACCCTTGGTTCTTCTCACGCAGACCTTAACCTCTATGAGCCCAGGCGAATCATCTGCATTCTCATAGAGGGATACCAAGAGTACCCTTACGTCCCCTCGAAGCCTCGGGCTTCGTAACACAATTCGTTGGAGCCTTCTTTAAGATCAGATGGACGTTCGCTCCTCTTCGTGTTATACTAAGGATTACTACTTAGTTTTTCTAACTAAGGTTTACCACTTAGTTTATTGAATCGTCGTTTTCTTAACTAAGGTTTACTACTTAGCCCTTTTTAACTAAGGTTTACTACTTAGTCCTCTTTCTCGTCAAGTTGGATTGGTTAAGTGTCATTAGTCAATTCAAGTTAACTTAACCCATTCCTTTGTCATATTAAACTGGTTAAGTGTTATCAGTAGTTCATGTTGACTTAACCCTACCACAAACCAAGTTATATTGGTTAAGTATTTACTTAACCCTACCCATTCATCTTGTATTGGTTAAGTGTTCCTTTTTAACTTAACCTTGCCTATCTGTTTTAACTAACATGTTATTACGGTTAAGTGTTCCCTTAGTTAACTTAACCCTAACATTGGTTTGATTAACATGTTCTAATGGTTAAGTATTGTCCCTTCATGTTTTTAACTTAACCCTATTCATTTATCACACTCTGATGGTTAAGTGTTCAAGCTTACGTAACCCTACGGTCTAGTCCAGCTAACATATTAAATTGGCTAAGTGTATTAAATTTACTTAACCCTAACCTCTAGTCTAGTTAACATGTTAAATTGGCTAAGTGTATTAACTTTACTTATCCCCAACCTCAAGTCTAGTTAACATGTTAAATTGGCTAAGTGTATTGAATTTACTTAACCCCCACTTTTTAGTCTGGTTAACATATTAAATTGGCTAAGTGTTTTTCTTCGTTACTTAACCCCTACAAATCTTGTCTTATTACCATGTTAAGTTGGTTAAGTGTTCTAGTTAACTTAACCCTATCGTTCTAACTTAACTGTGTTAAGTTGGTTAAGTGTTCCTATGGACTTAACCCTCCCATTCTAGCTTAACTGTGTTAAGTTGGTTAAGTGTTCTTATGGACTTAACCCTCCCATTCTAGCTTAACTTTAATTGTCTTATTAAAGCACCAGCCACTCACATTAGACATGTATTGTTGTGGCTGCCTGTATGCCGGTTGGTTCCGGGCAGTCTTACGCCACAACTCAGTCTAACCTCGGTCCTTTATCGGGCTCAATGCCTTAACCTCCCACATTGGATAGGTATTGTCGTGATCACTGGACAGCCGGGCGGGTCCGGGCAGGTTTACATCACAACTCAATCCAACCTCGGGTTAAGCATGTTCGTATTGTCTAAACTTACTTTTCCCATTTAGGATAAATTCTATAAGTAAATTTTCCCTAATTTACTTATTCCATTATTACTCTTTTAATGTACATTGTCAACATTTATTATTATGGCCCATTTTCCCTATATAACATATTTATAGTTTTTGGTATGTAAATTATACCAAATTAAGTGTCACTAACCATGATTATTCTAAACATGACAATTACTCACAATTATGACTAAATTCAAAATTTGTGCTAATATACTTGTTATGCCAAATTAACTTTAATTGACCCAATTCTGATTTAACATCCTAATTTACAGTTTATGGCACGACTAGAATTATTATTCTAGTTTACCGTTTACGCCTAAAACTTAGCTTACTTGCCAATACTAAATTTAATATGTTAAATTGCATATTCCATAATTCATGTCAAAATTTCAAATTTGCGTTCTAATAAACATGCCATAATACATCTTCTAAATTATGTCAATCATAATTATGTTAATGTTCCACATTATGCCAATTTCCAAGTTTACAACCATGTTTAAGTCAAATTTATGATTTTCCCAAATCGCATTCCCATCGTTCGTGTAATCGTGATTTCATCCTAGATTATAGATAAATCTAGATTCATGGATAAAAAGGGAATGAACCAAAATGCCATGAAAAGATAGACATAATGTTTGGCAGAAGATGATAATTCACTAATCACAGATCTAACAAATTACACTGAATAAACTGATTAAAGCATCGAAGGCCTATAGATCTGATAATATTATGACATAAAAAGGGTTGAACAAATAACATAGGTTCAAGTATATGGGTAGATCTAACTTAATAGATAAATTCCCATAATCAAGATCCAAGGATAATTAAGAATAAACTGAATAGATAATCAAATTTAGATCCAATCTCACAGTCATAATCCTAGGCAATAATATCATGTTCATGAATCATAGGTAATTATCCACTATTGTCCTTGTCATAGTCATAGGCATTGGTTTATGCTCCTAGTCAAAGGCTTATGTTCAAAGTCAAAGGCTTATGTTCATAGTCAAAGGCTTATGTTCATAGTCAAAGGCTTATGGTTTCAAAGGCCACAGTTCCATAGTCATAATCTTAAGCATTGGCAATTTAGTCACAATGTGTTCTAGGCCATAATCAAGAATCAGATCCAAAGTCATAAACAAGCACAGATTCAATGAAATGATAAGGCATATTTCTTTTATTCTTTTAATTTCATGTCACAAATAGAAAAGGCGTTCAAATCTAAAAAGTAACCGACTTACATTGATTGGATCTAGAAAAGAATAGAAAGATAGCGTTGCTTGAAGTCGTTGAATCTTTACATGAATCCTAACTTGTTTTGAATCTTCTCTTGAAAGACTTGAGCATGATATCCTCGTCTTGATTTATATTTTATTTTAATTTATTTATTTAGATTTAGAGGAGGAAGAAGAAGCCATGTTCATTAAGAATTTGTGCAACATAAGGTTAGAGAAGAATGGTGCAAAGAGAAGGAGACTAGGGGGCTGTTTATATAGGATTGCAAGTTAATTTGAGCCGTCGATGAAGCCAAGGTTAATCAAAGCCATCCATTTTAAAGAGAAGCCAATTATGTTCACAATTACATTTTTAATGTACATTATTAACATTTATTATTAAATTTGTATGCACATTAGATACATCCCCCCTTTACACATTTATTATTAAATTTGTATGCACATTAGATACATCTCCCCTTTACACATTTATTATTAAATTTGTATGTTTATGACATAAATGCACATATGTACTAATATTTTCAATCTTTCTTTCCTTTAATTTGTCATAAATCAAATCAGAGAAGGCCACTTAAAAAAACAATTCTTGGCAACCAAAAATGCGCAACGTACGCCTCAGGATGCGTACATGTCATATATATATATATATATATATATGCGTAGTTATATATATATATATTTTTCCCAATTACCACTTTTCACATTAAACCACTTTTTGAATTGCGTTCACACTAGGCTATTTTAAGCCATTTCCCTAAAACAAAAATAGGGCACTGGCGGGGATCGAACTCTGCACCTCTTGTATGCAAGTCATGTGTTCCAATCAAATGAGCTACTAAGTCTTTTGCTTACAAAAGTTAGAACAATGCTAAACATTATTCTTTTCTCATTCCTCTTTTTTTTCATGTTTTGCTGCAATATTTAATTTAAGGATATCATTTTCATACGGAGCCCAATTTACGCAAAGTCGGACTCTATCTCAAGCAGAATTTCAAAACGAACGAAATGGAGTAACCCGTTTCCCTTAATTCTTCTTATAAAATTTAATTATACTTTAATTTGTGAAACTTAATGTTACAGAATTACGGGGTGTTACATTCTCCCCTTCTTAAAAGGATTTCGTCCCTGAAATCTTCAAGTTAGGAAGAATGTGTCCTACCATCCAATCACCCATCTACTCAACCATTCAATCACAGGCATTCATTGTCCTTAAAAAGATTTCTAAATGCTTTCATATTCATATGCATAGTGTGTGTATATGTCTTTATCTAATGCAAAGTCAGACGGTCTACTGATTCAGTTGACCTCCTTAATGCGAATTATGTCAGTGTCATGCGTCCAATCATGTATGCAAGCATCCCTAGCTATGTAAATACTACATGTGTGCATAGCCATTCATCCATATGCAACATCCATATGATAACATATCAAATTAAATCTGTTAAGCAAACACATATTCGTGAATGCAATATGAAAGTGACTGAGTTGTTCTAGCGCCTAGGTGTGTATATGCATTCACGAGCAACCACTTGCAACCATCAATCATAACATGTTTCAAATACATGTTTACATCCATTGGCTTCTACCTAAGGATTGATGATACGTCATAGAGGATATACCTTAAAAGCTAGAAAGTATACATAAAATTCCTAGGAAAATGAGATCAAGGATATACCCTTAAGAAAAAGGGTATAATGCTCGTGTCTAGTCTCCAGTCTTATATGTCACACCTTCTTGAGCTTCACTATACGGTACCTTATCTAATTTAACTTCATGATTGCGAAGTTTCTTCACCTCCATTTCCAAGATAAACAGATGTTAACCTTGATACTAGTGTATATACTAAGATGATTAGAGGTCTCTCATCTACTTAGCTTATCCATCATGTTACAAATCCGAGGGTCTAAAGCTAAAGGTTGCTATGTACTTTTTACCTCTCTTAAGGTCAGTCTTTCTTCCTACCTAGGGCGCCTGCCACAATTATTCATCTCCCACCTTTACCATCCTTGTGTAACATGTTTACAGTTCTCTCTAAAGCTACCTCTATCGCACAAAGAACCCTACAAAGCTTGGAAGAAAATTAGCCACAGGTGAAACTACCGCGATTATAGATGGAAGTCGGGCACTGCTTTGCCATTCGATAGGTATCGTAGTCTTATCAAGCTTACGGAACCATGCTGCGATGAGGTTACCTCCCAGAAAGCCAGGAGCCCCGAAGACTTAAGAAAGAAGGGGACAAGAATTCAAACAGATAATAGGAAGATAGTGCATATGGCTTTGGGGAATATGCCTTTAAACCAAAACTTTTCTTTTGAAAATGCTTCTTTTTAAAACTATTTTGAAAATAATTTTTCAAATCTTTTATCTGTTCCGGTAACCTCGCTCTGATACCACGTGTAACACCCCACATCCTTTAGTGTCACTCACAAAGGGAATGCACTAAGTTCTGTGGAGCATTTAGGGTAAAAGATCCAGATAAATTACAAGACAAACAAAATTAAAACAGAGGAAAATAAAACTTTACTTTATTGATAAAATAGTTTGTACAACAATTGTTTTCCAATATCAGAGTATCATCTGTCTTACAAAATAAAGAAGCATAAAATAACATCTATATTCCCCAATGTAGCATAAGCCAGCCATAGCAGCAGAAAAAGAGAGTCCAAAGCACTTTGTCAAAGAATCTTCGAACTTGGGAAGAGTGACGGTCCAATCTAACCTGAGCTATACTATTCCCTCCTTAACTACCTTGGGGGGGGGGGAGGGACGGAAGAAAAGAAGACGAAAGAAAACTGGGTCAGACATAAAGTCTGGTAAGTTCAGTTACTTCTAGCATGTGAACAAGGAAAAACAAAACGACATGAATTAACTGAATACAAGACAATACCATGATGATAGGGCCAACAAGATAGGATAAGATTAATACAAGATATGCTAAGACAAGATAAACTGGATATGCTTTAATACTTTCTCCGCTTCGCTATTAACCTGTTATTATGGTTTCTATGTCTCTGCACCACCTATCTAGTGTCCCAACTAGTAATCTGTCTAAAATGATAACGCGATCCAAATCCCAGTAATTGTGGTTGCCTTTAGGTGTACATCTATTATTTATTACCTAGATCTAATCTAGGGTTTTCTTATCGAGCGCTTCCTAGATTCGACTAGGGTTTATGCGACTTATCTAATACTTCTTGGATTCAGGGTATATGCCACCTAGGTCCAACTAGGGATTATGCTACCTGTCGAACGGTGCCCCTAGTCTAGGACACACTACCCAGAGCGATAAGTGTTCCTAGATTTTACGTCCCAATCGTATCGTAAAGGTGTTAGATATCTAGTTGCACATGTCCTCTATATGTGCGGCCCGAGTCCCATGGCAGGGCTAATCAAGAAACACGAAACTCGGTCGGGAGCTTTAAATTATCTGCCGATGCAGATGCTAAGGTCTGTTTTTCCAGTGGCTATGGTCCCACTCGACCCCTCCCTCAACTAATGAAAGGCACACCTTGAAAAATGAGAACTATACGCAGGCCCTCTATGGCCCACTAACCTATGGCCATCCTCACCCATAACTAGATAGCAAGTATATGGTCTTTTGGAGTTCTCCGCCTTTCCGCTTTACGTATCTCGACTGACTCAAGATGGTAGGTAGACGACGAGTCGCTATCACAGGGCTACTGGTCTCGCCGAATCACGCCGGTCCATCCTAGTCTTTAGGTTGCCATATATTGCAACCAAGGCATACCCTTGGTTCTTCTCACGCAGACCTTAACCTCTGTGAGCCTAGGCGGATCATCTGCATTCTCACAGAGGGATACCAAGAGTACCCTTACGTCCCCTCGAAGCCTAGGGCTTCGTAACCCAATTCGTTGGAGCCTTCTTTAAGATCAGATGGACGTTCGCTCCTCTTTGTGTTATACTAAGGATTACTACTTAGTTTTTCTAAATAAGGTTTACCACTTAGTTTATTGAATCGTCGTTTTCTTAACTAAGGTTTACTACTTAGCCCTTTTTAACTAAGGTTTACTACTTAGTCCTCTTTCTCGTCCAGTTGGATTGGTTAAGTGTCATTAGTCAATTCAAGTTAACTTAACCCATTCCTTTGTCATATTAAATTGGTTAAGTGTTATTAGTAGTTCATGTTGACTTAACCCTACCACAAACCAAGTTATATTGGTTAAGTATTTACTTAACCCTACCCATTCATCTTGTATTGGTTAAGTGTTCCTTTTTAACTTAACCTTGCCTATCTGTTTTAACTAACACGTTATAACGGTTAATTGTTCCCTTAGTTAACTTAACCCTAACATTGGTTTGATTAACATGTTCTAATGGTTAAGTATTGTCCCTTCATGTTTTTAACTTAACCCTATTCATTTATCACACTCTGATGGTTAAGTGTTCAAGCTTACTTAACCCTACGGTCTAGTCCAGCTAACATATTAAAGTGGCTAAGTGTATTAAATTTACTTAACCCCAACCTCTAGTCTAGTTAACATGTTAAATTGGCTAAGTGTATTAACTTTACTTATCCCCAATCTCTAGTCTAGTTAACATGTTAAATTGGCTAAGTGTATTGAATTTACTTAACCCCCACTTTCTAGTCTGGTTAACAAATTAAATTGGCTAAGTGTTTTTCTTAGTTACTTAACCCCTACAAATCTTGTCTTATTACCATGTTAAGTTGGTTAAGTGTTCTAGTTAACTTAACCCTATCGTTCTAACTTAACTGTGTTAAGTTAGTTAAGTGTTCCTATGGACTTAACCCTCCCATTCTAGCTTAACTGTGTTAAGCTGGTTAAGTGTTCTTATGGACTTAACCCTCCCATTCTAGCTTAACTTTAATTGTCTTATTAAAGCACCAGCCACTCACATTAGACATGTATTGTTGTGGCTGTCGGTATGCCGGTTGGTTCCGGGCAATCTTACGCCACAACTCAGTCTAACCTCGGGCCTTTATCGGGCTCAATGCCTTAACCTCCCACATTGGATAGGTATTGTCGTGATCACTGGATAGCCGGGCGGGTCCGGGCAGGTTTACATCACAACTCAATCCAACCTCGGGTTAAGCATGTTCGTATTGTCTAAATTTACTTTTCTCATTTAGGATAAATTCTATAAGTAAATTTTCCCTAATTTACTTATTCCATTATTACTCTTTTAATTTACATTGTCAACATTTATTATTATGGCCCATTTTCCCTATATATCATATTTATAGTTTTTGGTATGTAAATTATACCAAATTAAGTGTCACTAACCATGATTATTCTAAACATGACAATTACTCACAATTATGACTAAATTCAAAATTTGTGCTAATATACTTATTATGCCAAATTAACTTTAATTGACTCAATTCTGATTTAACATCCTAATTTACAGTTTATGGCAAGACTAGAATTATTATTCTAGTTTACCGTTTACGCCTAAAACTTAGCTTACTTGCCAATACTAAATTTAATATGTCAAATTACATATTCCATAATTCATGTCAAAATTTCAAATTTGCGTTCTAATAAACATGCCATAATACATGTTCTAAATTATGTCAATCATAATTATGTTAATGTTCCACATTATGCCAATTTCCAAGTTTACAACCATGTTTAAGTCAAATTCATGATTTGCCCAAATCGTATTCCTATCGTTCGTGTAATCGTGATTTCATCCTAGATTATAGATAAATCTAGATTCGTGGATAAAAAAGGAATGAACCAAAATGCCATGAAAAGATAGACATAATGACTGGCAGAAGATGATAATTCACTAATCACAGATCTAACAAATTATACTGAATATACTGATTAAAGCATCGAAGGCCTATAGATCTGATAATATAATGACATAAAAAGGGTTGAACAAATAACATAGGTTCAAGTATATGGGTAGATCTAACTTAATAGATAAATTCCCATGATCAAGATCCAAGTATAATTAAGAATAAACTGAATAGATAATCAAGTTTAGATCCAATCTCACAGTCATAATCCTAGGCAATAATATCATGTTCATGAATCATAGGTAATTATCCATTATTGTCCTTGTCATAGTCATAGGCATTGGTTTATGCTCCTAGTCAAAGGCTTATGTTCAAAGTCAAAGGCTAATGTTCATAGTCAAAGGCTTATGTTCATAGTCAAAGGCTTATGGTTTCAAAGGCCACAGTTCCATAGTCATAATCTTAAGCATTGGCAATTTAGTCACAATGTGTTCTAGGCCATAATCAAGAATCAGATCCAAAGTCATAAACAAGCATAGATTCAATGAAATGATAAGGCATATTTCTTATATTCTTTTAATTTCATGTCAAAAATAGAAAAGGCGTTCAAATTTCAAAAGTAACCGACTTACATTGATTGGATCTAGAAAAGAATAGAAAGATAGCGTTGCTTGAAGCCGTTGAATCTTTACTTGAATCCTAACTTGTTTTGAATCTTCTCTTGAAAGACTTGAGCAGGATATCCTCATCTTGATTTATATTTTATTTTAATTTATTTATTTAGATTTAGAGGAAGAAGAAGAAGCCATGTCCATCAAGAATTTGTGCAGCATAAGGTTAGAGAAGAATGGTGCAAAGAGAAGGAGACTAGGGGGCTGTTTATATAGGATTACAAGTTAATTTGAGCCGTCGATGAAGCCAAGGTTAATCAAAGCCATCCATTCTAAAGAGAAGCCAATTATGTTCACAATTACTTTCTTAATGTACATTATTAACATTTATTATTAAATTTGTATGCACATTAGATACATCCCCCCTTTACACATTTATTATTAAATTTGTATGCACATTAGATACATCTCCCCTTTACACATTTATTATTAAATTTGTATGTTTATGACATAAATGCACATATGTACTAATATGTTAAATCTTTCTTTCCTTTAATTTGTCATAAATCAAATCAGAGAAGGCCACTTAAAAAAACAATTCTTGGCAACCAAAAATGCGCAACGTACGCCTCAGGATGCGTACATGTCATATATATATATATATATATATATATATATATATATATATATGCGTATATATATATTCTTCCCAATTACCAATTTTCACATTAAACCACTTTTTGAATTGCGTTCACACTAGGCTATTTTAAGCTATTCCCCTAAAACAAAAATAGGGCGCTGGCGGGGATCAAACTCTGCACCTCTTGTATGCAAGCTACTAAGTCTTTTGCTTACAAAAGTTAGAAAAATGCTAAACATTATTCTTTTCTCATTCCTCTTTTTTTTCATGTTTTGCTGCAATATTTAATTTAAGGATATCTTTTTCATACGGAGTCCAATTTACGCAAACTCAGACTCTATCTCAAGCATAATTTCGAGACGAACTAAATGGAGTAACCCGTTTCCCTTAATTCTTCTTCTAAAATTTAATTATACTTTAATTTGTGAAACTTAATGTTACAGAATTACGGGGTGTTACATTCTGGTTATTTAAAACCCATTTCAAATTCAATTTATTTATTTCTAAAAACAAAATTGATTTTAATTCAAGTTCAAAACTAGTTTATTTTGATAAAAATCTATTTTTATCTTTTCAAATATGGATTCATCCCAGTTTTTCCCAAATCATTTCTTATGATTTTACACAAATTATAGATATTTTTAATAATTTTACTAAGGCTCGTACAGTTGATTTCCACTAATAGCCATCGAACTGCACTTACAGCGACCTTTTCCAAATTTGATTTGGACATAATTCTAAATCCAATCGTTAGATTTCAAATTACAAATATTCATTGGAAAGCTCTTTTCGATACGAACCCAACGGTTCTGGTTTCAGGAGAATCCGACGGTCGGATCTCCCGCAATATCCATTCGAAGTTAATCGTCGAAATTCGCGAACTGCCGCGGCGCGGTGCGTTCTATTCAGGCCATTATATTATATATATAATATATATTTCATCGATTTCTATTTAAAACGAATTTTATAAATTGTTTAAATTCGTTTTAAAAACAATTTCAACTTCCTTTTCAATTTCAAATCAAAGTTAAATTTTTCTTTATAAGTTCGTTTTAAATTCATTTCAATTCAATTCAAATTCGATTTCAATTTCAATCCAATTCAATTTGATTTCCATTTCAATTCAACTCAATTCGATTTCAATTTCTTTCAATTCAATTCAATTCAATTCGATTCAATTTCTATTCGATTCAATTCGATTCAATTCAATTTGATTCGATTCCAATTTCTATTCAATTCAATTCGATTCAATTTGATTCAATTCAATTCGATTCCAATTTCTATTCAATTCAATTCGATTACAATTTCTATTCAATTCAATTCGATTCAATTCAATTCGATTTCAATTTCTATTCAATTCGATTCAATTCGAATCAATTCGATTCAATTTCTATTCGATTCAATTTCAATTTGATTCAATTCAATTCGATTTCAATTTATATTCAATTCGATTCGATTCATTTTGATTCAATTCAATTCGATTTCAATTTCTATTCAATTCAATTCGATTTTAAATTTCAATTCTATTCTATTCGAATTCATATTTCAATTCTATTGTATATTTTACATCTCTTTCTAAATATTCATTTTAAAAATGAATATAATCGATATCAATATCATTCGCGTCAAAATAGCGCATCTCTAATCAACATGGCTTTATATTTTTCAATAACTTCGTTATTCTATTCAACAAATGAATATTTATTCTATTCAACACATGAATCTATATTTCTTTCACCACCTGACTAATCTCAACAAATGAGTACCGTCAACACGTTAATCTTTATTTTATAATATTCTTTATTTTCCCAACTGGAATGAGGCCCAATCAATTACCATATAATGTTAATTATATGGATTCCATATAACACATGTATATAATAGCAACGATAAATAATCAACCATCATCCAAAGTGCACCACACAACTGCATAAGCATTAAATATATATATATATATATATATATATATATATATATATATATATATATATATATAAAATTAACGCTTACACAGTCTGTCGACCAATCGATCGACATACAATTTAATAATTGGGATTAGTGTACGCCAAATATCATCCCAACACCCGTGTGGGGTTTCAAACAATCAAACACAGATTTTATTTGTGCAGTTGGGCGATGTGTAAAATTTATCGTCCCAATCAATATCAGTCAAATGTGTGTATGTAAACAAATCGTTCGATTTGTTTATAAATATATATTTCATTTTATATACACGTTAAAAATTATATTTTTAACTATATAAATATTTTTATTTCATTCCACAACACTCATTCAATTTTCACAACAACATCAATCTAACAAACAAGCCGTCCATCGTCTGTGGACGACGGGTGTCGGGTGCTGCTAAGCACCGTCTGCATCCTAGTATATATATTAACTAGAAATTTAAAATAAAAGTGAGGAGTTCTCACCCAAGCTAAATCCATTCACCGCGACTCTTCTTATGTAGGAAAACTTCACCTTTTTGTCCTTTGTCACTTTCGTTGTCCGTGTTCACTACATATATATAAATCATATATTTTATATTATCACTCCATGGATAAAAATTATATTTTTTTTATCGCTCTATACATTGTAAAGATTATATTTTTACTTTGCTCAAATATATATAAAAATCATAATTTTATACTAGCATAAAAATCGTATTTTTATTTTACTTCTCATATAATAAAAATCATATTTTTATTACTTCAATTAAATAAAAATCATATTTTCACTATCATACCTATATAAAAATCATATTTTTATACGCTAGCCATATAAATAAAAATCAAACCTTTAATTACAACTATATGTAGAAAGATCGAATTTTTACCAAATAAAAATCCCAACTAAAAATCTATTCTTTTCTATATTAAAAATCCAATCTCTTCATATCTAAAAAATATTATCTTGTTTATGTCATTCAAACAAATAAAAATTTGTATTCTTACTTCGCTACATACTTGATAAAAATCACATTTTTAGATGTTTGCCAGGCATATAAAAATCATTCCTTTGTTCGAATAAAAATCATTCCTTTGTTCGAATAAAAATCATTCTTTTGTGCTAATTTCAGTTTTAATATCATATAAGAAATATATAATTTAAAAACTTACCGCGCACGAGAGGGGGGGCAGCAGCCGACGCTGGCGGGTGCGGAGGTGGTGAATGGCCAGTGCAGGCCATGCTTTGGCTCACGTCGGCGTTAGGGTTCAGTGGGGCCGAGGGTTCGAGCGGATTAGGGGGGTTTGACTGTCGAAGAAGAGGAGAGGGAAGAGGAGGTCAGTAGCGAGGGGGGTTCAAGGTGGTCGGACGCGAGCGTGGCGCTTCTCGAAGTGGGTACTGTCGGCTTTAGGAGGAAGAAAGGGGGGTTTTCTCGACCAGATGAGAAGGGAGACGAAGAGGATCGGCGAGGGGGCGGGGGTTGCGGCTGGATCTCGCCATCGACGGCGGCGGGTTCCCCCCTCCCCCTCCCCCTCCCCCCCCCCCTTCGTTGCTCTCCCTCTCTCTTTTTTTTATTTTATTTTTCTGAAAATCAATTTGGGCGTTGACCCAAGGAATGGAGGAGGGAGATTATTATATAATAATATATTTTAATATTTAATTAACCCCAAAAAGCAACTTTTATTTTCGAATTAGAAATCAAACCCACCGACTGTCGCCCCTAGCTAATTAGCCTCATTCCGAACACAATGGGATATGTTTCGTAGGCCAATTCGATCGTTACAACCTGATTTGATCAAAATTAAAATATAATTCTATATATATTCAATTTAAACAGACATTTCAATTTACCGGTGTCACATACGGACTTTAAAAATTCCCGAAAAATATTTTCTAGCTTCGTATTGACGATACGGTCCTAAAAAAATCTGTTTCGTCAAATTCTGAGACCGTCTGAAAAATGGCCATTTTCCAGTCGATTAAAATCAACTAAAACTGGTCAAATGCGTTTTCCTTCGCCACGCTCACATATTAACTTCAAAAATTATGAAATTTGAAACCTAGAAATAATTTGGCACTGCGGATCCAACAAAAGTGGTTTCATCGAAAACCGAGGTCGTTTGCAAAATTTCCACTTTTAAGGGCCAGAATTTCATAGCGACTATTCTGAATATTCAACTGGACGTAACTTTTGATTCCCGCTATGAAAATTTGATTTTTCGGGTTCGTTGGAAAGATATTCACAATTAGATTCCATTATTTTTGGTTTTGCTAAAATCCGGTTTGTTTTGCACCCGGTACATTCATTTGAAGTTTGAAATCGAATTATCGAACTACCGCGCCCTTTTCAATTCCTTTTTATAATTATACATAATTATTTATATTCTAACGACGATCTATATAAATATACGTTCGAATTCCATTTAAAATAAATTTTTCGTCGTTATTATTTAAAATAATCCATTTTAAATATTCAAAATTCACTAAAATTGCCAAAATAAAAATTTTAAATTGGCTCGCATTTTCCAGGTTGTTACAGCATGGCAATGTATATGTGCTACAAATCAAAACAAAACTGCAGGATGCACAAGTGTGAAAACTCAAATGCATAGTTCTTTCAAATACAGCATGGTGAATCAACTCTTATTCAAGACAGTTTTTATTTCAAAGAAATTCTTTGGGAACAATTCAAATAAGAATGTTTCTTTTCCTACAATCAAGCAGTAAACAATTTTTGGCAAAAAGTTTATCTGTTTCCATAAATGGCCAAAATCAACGTGTGGTAAATCAGGCATCCTAATCATATATAGCATGATGATAAGGCAGAATGAAATTCGACAACAAATTGAAAATCACTTTCCAGTTTTATCTTTCTTAATCAGATTGCCAGAATCAAATTAGTGGAATTTCGGCAAGAACAGTTTTTGGCAAACAAATGTTAAAATAAGCAAGTGCCAGAAATGTGTAAGACAAGTTTTATTAGCAAACTTGGCAATACGTTTATCTTGCAAAACCGGGATGAAAATAGTATTCAGAAATTCAAGATTTGGCCACAAATCATATTATTTGTTTCCTGAAATGCATGTGATAATTTTTGGACAGAATTGAATTCAGTCATCACGCAAGAGATTTTAGAAGGGGCGTTTTATATCTGGAGTTTCATCGAAGGCCAAGTAAAAGACCAGATTCACAAGCAAAAAACATGCAAGCAAAAGGGGAAGTCATCCAATTAATAAGACAAGTCATACAACGAAATCAGAGTCGATTAGGGTTTTATTTTACCCTATACAACACGCATATCATCACAGGCAACTAGGGATCAAAACCACAAATCAGCTCGAGAGAAAATAGATTCAAATCAGAATTTACTTATAGTTTTCGATCACCAGAGAAAGACGACTAATCAATCGACAAAGGTGCATAGAGAACTAGAGCGTCAGAGTATTATTCAAAGCCAATTTTTGAAGTCGAATTGATTTGAGGAAAAACCCTAGCCCTAATTGATCAGTCGCCGCCATTTCTCTTTCTCATAGTAATCGAGACATGTGCACTCAAATGAAAAGTGGCCAGCCAGATTGAAGTGAAGGGAAATTTAAATTCCTTTGTTTTTTTATCTAGGGTTTTAATTGGTTTATTCTGTTGTATTTTAAATTTCTTTTGTAAACCGTCAACAGTTTCTAGAGTCTGTAGAATTCTAGGGAATCCAGTTAGGGTGTTAACTGGAAGTTTACTAGCGTCTGTAAAACTAGGGGAAATCTGATCTACGGGATTAGATCAGTTTGGGGTTTTTAGCCTAGGGTTAGAATAGGACGAGGGGTTCACGAGTTTACATGGTCTTGTGAGCGAGATCTGTTCTATCACCTAGTAGAAACCTTAGGAATGCAGCAGTACGTAGGATTTTGCCGAAGCTGGGTATCTCTGTGTGTTTTTTCCTTTCTGCTTTTTATTTCTATTGCATTCTGTGATCTGTTTATTATTTTATATCCCGTTAGTTTTTTAATTCAGCGAAAAGCTGTGATAAACCCGATTCACCCCTCCTCTAGGGTTAATATAGATCCAACAAATATTCCATGCCCACAAGCCTACATTTGTTTCATTGAAAGTACATTTATTACAAGGCAGCATAGCCTTTTGTTCCCTAATTGCCTTTCTGTTCTCATTTAAAGCTAGCATACAAATCATATTTTTCATATATTAAATATAGGATTTTGATGTCTACAGTTACTTATGGATTCTTTGAAATAAGGCAAATTCTATTCAAACACCACAAATTGCTTTACCTACACCATGGGGATTTTAAATAAAATTTCAGACTAAAATGACCTTATTAAAAAAGAATCAATATTAAAGAATGAAAATATATACAATTCTCCCTTGTTTGCATTATGTATACTCAATATAATTTCTCTTGTAAAGTTAGTATATTATAAATTAATTTATATCACTGGTTAAACTAATTTTATATTTCTTTTAAGGATTAAAATATATTCATATCGTCACAAGTAACATTTATATAAAATCAATTTTAACAGTTTTCACTTTAATTAAATATAAAATTTAAAATTTAAAACTGACTACTAAAATTAGTGTTATATAGAGTATTAGATTCTTCAATCTTTCATTCAAATCTAATCATGTTTAAATTTAACACCAAAATTTAACTAGTTTAACTTTCTAATATTTAAAAAAATAAGTTCAAATTTTCATCATCTAAAATTAAAAGTGATTTAAAAATAAAACAATAAAATAATTTAAGATACTGGTGTTTTTTTTAGTTTTAGGTAAATATATTGCAATGAATTCCCAGTTTTATGTAATTTAGTTTTAAGGTTAAAAAGAGGAAAGACGATGAAAATATAAAAGGGTAATTTTGTGAAAGACATGGTGTATGAAAAGAAATTTTTGGTGTGTGCTATTTTATTTCATTTTACGGTGTATGTTAAGTAATTATAGGTGTATGAATAGAATTTGCCTTGAAATAAAGTCGTAACCATTGAGAACAATGGTCACTAAGCCTATTTGAACAAGTATTTTCAAATTATAAATTATTCCATTTATGATATAATAAAAGTAAAATTATTATTTTATACCATTTTAAAATAAAGTTATGTACCCAATAATTTATTCAATAGCTTCTAAAAGTTAATAAATGTTTATTTAAAATTAGTTAATTTTTTGAATGAAAATAAGGCACGGGTCCCTAAAACCAAACTTTACACAAGACGGATCCTTATCTAAAGTTTCATGCAAAGCGGGTCCCTAAAACTGTAGCAATGCGATTTCCGTGATTTTTTCCTTATGTGCATAAAAAAGTTTCAAAAAATTGTAAATATTGAAAGAAGATTATCGAAAAAGAAAAAAAATAATGTAGAAATGTCTGCATTTATTGTGAAAAAGTGCAGATATATCGACATATGTTACCTCTGTATATGCATACAAGGCTTTAGTGGACATAAAACTTACAGATATGTCTACCATTTTTATGTAAAGTTGTATTTTTGTCTGCAGTTTTCTGGAAGTAAGCTATTTTTCAACTATATGCTATTTTCATATTATTTTGATGATTTTTCTACAATAATGTGATGTTGAATTATTGGTAAGGCCAACCAGTTTTTATAGTGATTTATAACATTTTTTATTATAACAAATAATAAATACAAATAAGTACAAGAGTTAGGAAAATTGCATGACTACAACATTCGGTTTTTAGAGTGGGTTGTCCATTGCAACTATCCTAGTTTATAGTATAGGAGTTAGACCATACATCTAGACTACTATAAAAACAGCTAACGCAACTAGCACCACGCAAGAAGCGGGACATATCAACAAATTAATACAAATTTTCTTTCTTCATGCAAGAAAAAAAGACCACAAACAAAATTACACAAGGCCAAAGGCCAGTTACATGAGATTACACCAATATGAGCCAAAGAATGACACAAATAGCTTGGACCAGCAAGGTAAGTATCAAAGACTTTCACATGTTGCACACAACACGGACTTTACATATGAAAAAATAATAAGATGGACACACCAATGCCCAAACGGAAATAACATTTGTATAGAAAGGAAATGAAAGACCTCATTCGCCAAACATGAAGATCATCACCGTTGTTACGAAGCAATCGCCATGGGACGAACATGGCACAGAGCTAAATCAATACAAATACCAACCCAACATAAGTAAAACTGCCTAAAACAAATCTACTACCAATCTACAATAACATCCAACAGAACCTTATAAAATACCTACCAAACCCCAACCAGTTCATCAGAAACCACCACTCCAGCAACACCCGCTAGAACCAACAACAAACAAACAACTCCTAACACAACTCGACACACTAACATTCAGCAACCCACTCACCTAGTTGAATAAAAATAGGGAAAACACCAACCAAAACCAGAAAAAGACCCAGAGCTTAAGTAAATTTTCTAACAAAAAAAAACATACCGTAGAAACTCAACAAGAAGTCGAGTATAACTTGTGCCAAATCCAAAACAACCTTAGAGAGTTAACCGAAATCGCAATTATACACAATAGAGGGGGTGGTGGCTTGCTTTTAGGGTGGAGGAGTGTGTTGTGCTTCAATGCGGTCAGCAAAATACCTAGAGATAGATTGGGTAAATGGAGAAGTCATGAAAGCTTAACCTAATTTAAGACAAAAAGAGAATTTGTAGTCGAAAGACAGCCCGCCGTGAATTATTAAACAGTAATAGGAAGCTTGAAATTGCTAAATGGATGCGCGAAGGGTAAGAACAACAGTAGATCTAGAGTTGGAGAAAAAGGGTTTAAATCGGAGTTGTACGTGCTCTCTCCTAAAAGCTCCTAGGAAAACTAGGAAAGATGAAGAGAAGAAGTTCGAAGTGGAAGAGGAATCGAAGGAGGGAGATAGAAAAAGGGCGATAAATAAAAATGAAGGGAGACCTAGCCCCCATGGATGCTAGGAGACGGGCACTTATGTGATTTTCAATTAGTTTAAACATTAAATTTGAAATTTTAAAGCATTTAACAAAAATAGTATAAAAGTATGCAATTAATGGTCATAATTGGGTTAATGTCTGCAATTTTTTGAAAAAATGCAAGTTTTCCTATGACTTTTGCTAAATCGTGAATTTTTCGGTTGTTTTTGATTCATTTTTTTTCTTACAAAAATACAAAGAAGATTATAAATTGAATTAAAAATTTGAAGTTTTGTGGTATTTTACGTTTATTTTTTATTCTTATTTTTTTTGATGATTTTCGGAAAATAAGAACTTAATATGTATATGTTTTTCGACGATGTTTTGTGTATATTAAAACTTAACAGGGACCTTAGCCTAACTATCCCATTATTTTATTTATAAGATTTAAAGACTAATGAATAATATTTAAAATATTATTTATAATTATTTAATCAAAATTGTTTAAATACTATTAAATTATATGTTAATAAGGTTTGTGTATCTTATGTATATATATTTTTAACTAACTAATGTACATACACGACGATTCACTATCTGATTTATGCGACTGCAGTGACAAGAGATTGGAGTTCTAGCCTGCAGGAACCAGAACTCTTTTGCTATATATATTTAAGAAAATGGCAGAGAAGCAAGAAGGAAGAAGTTGTAGAAAAAGAATTCTTGCTCTTCAAAACTGGAGTATGGTCCAATTTTTATAGTAGTGAGGAGATATGGTCGCGATCGTTCAAAAAATTGGTCGCCTCTACTCGAACTGCAGTGTATGTTTGAATTCAAACAGGCAGACCCCGCCGTTTAATACCTGGAGCAAGCTGCAACCAGTCGACTGGTAAGGGTATAAAACTGCAACAAGATGCCTTAATTAAAAAACATAACGGTCCGCAACGCAGCAAACCCATCGACATTTTGAGGCCCAACTGATCATGAGACCCCAAGACGCCCAAGGCCCTATCTTTTGACCATTAAATATTAATGTCTATGCCATGGTTCATGCAATTGCATCTCTCCCTTCTCCTCTTTCTTTTGATATAATATATCATGCCTTTACATATATAGAGGCAAGCCTACACACATTTCATGATGTGAGACCAAAGATTTTGCCCTTTGTGCTTTCCTTTTTCCCTTCTTTTATTTATTTCAAATTTCCTTCAACAATTAATTATTTAGAAAGAATTTTATTGTAAGAATAATATTTTGAAAAATAAATTTATAAATGATATTTATATTTTGTGTATAATAAAACTTAACAGGGACCTTAGCCGAACTATCCCATTATTTTATTTATAAGATTAAAGGCTAATTAATAATATTTAAAATATTATTTATAACTATTTAATCATTATTGTTTAAATACTATTAAATTATATGTTAATAAGGTTTGTCTGTCTTACGTATAAATATTTTTAACTAATTAATGTACAGACATGACGATTCACTATCTGATTTATGCGAATATAGTGGCAAGAGATTGGAGTTCTAGCCTGCAGGAACTAGAACTCGTTTGCTATATATATTTAAGAAAATGGTAGAGAAGCAAGAAGAAAGAAGTTGTAGAAAAAGAATTCTTGTTCTCCAAAACTGGAGTGTGGTTCAGTTTTTATAGTTGTGAGGAGATATGGCTGCGATCATTCAAAAGATTGGCCGCCACTATTCGAACTGTAGCGTCTGTTTGAATTCAGACAGGCAAACCCTACCAACCTGGAGCAAGCTGCAACTAGTCAACTGGTAAGGGTATAAAACTGCAGCAAGCTGCCTTCTTAATTCAAGAACATAATAGTTCGCAATGCAACAAACCCATCGGCATTCTGAGGTCAACTAATCATGAGACCCCAAGAGGGCCAAGGCCCTATCTTTTGACCATTAAATATTAATGTCTATGTCATCGTTCATGCTATTGCATCTCTCCCTTCTCTTCTTTCTTCTGATGTAATATATCATGCCTTTACATATATAGAGGCAAGCCTATGCACATTTCATGATGTGGGACTAAATATTTTATCCCTTTGTGCTTTCCTTTTTCCCTTATTTTATTTATTTCAAATTTCCTCCAACAATTAATTATTTAGAAAAAAAATTATTGTAAGAATAATATTTTGTAAAGAAAATTTATAAATGATATTTATATTTTTATATATAATAGTTCAGCTAGCCACATTTTGAACAATAACAGGTTTAGACCCATTTAATATGATTTGAAAATAAGGAAGTTTTCCTTTTGAATATATTTTTTTGGAAAGGTTGACTGGTTTTTTTAGTATTCCGTAACACTTTTTATTATAGCAAATAATAAATACAAGTAAGTATAGGACTTAGACAAATTGTCTAACTACCACATTTGGTTTTTAAGTGGACTTTCCACTACAACTATCTTAGCTTAAAGCACTGGAGCTAGACCATATGTCTAGACTACAATAAAAAA
Source organism: Allium sativum (assembly GCA_030737875.1). Taxonomy (NCBI): domain Eukaryota; kingdom Viridiplantae; phylum Streptophyta; class Magnoliopsida; order Asparagales; family Amaryllidaceae; genus Allium; species Allium sativum. The sequence continues at coordinate 321,997,050 of CM060916.1, forward strand.
ACATATATCTACGTAGGGAGCACAATTACATCAATCGCCAGAAGGCAAGAAAATTTCAAATGCACCACACAGGGAGCAATTACATAACATTATCCAAATTTTACTTCTTTATGCAGGAGGGTAAAACAAATGTAGAAGGGTTACATATGGCAGAAATCATTGACAAAATAGTCAGCAAACTACCAAAAAACTAATAAACAATACACCATTACATAGTCATGTAGACAAAGCTATCACATACTTCATTATCAGGAGCTTGACGTGAAGGTCATTACCTTGGCACAAACGACAGACTACATTACTAGATTTAGTTGGAACTGAAAAGAGCTGCCACAACACCAAACGTGCGTGTCACTGGTTATCACCTCCGTTGCCAGGAAAACGCCGAGGGACGAACCTCAAGCACGGCACAACCACATAAGACAAAAACCAACCCAGATCGTAATGCCCATAGTATAAGAATGCCATCCGTAATGATAACATGAAAACATAAACGAGAACCTCAGATTATCTCCTACAATATCTACAACAAAAGACTTTGCCTGCATCATCAAATAGTGGAAGCCATACCTTAAAACGCCAGAAAACCTAAGATAATTCCCATGCTGGATTATACTGTAAATAACCAAAAAAAATCACCATAGACAACCACGCTCGTCGAACTTCGAAAGTCCAACCCAGAACAAATTTAGAGCAATGAGAGTTGGACCAGCATTCGGGGAAGCTACGGTTAATGAAGGGAGGTTACGAATAGTAGAAATGAGGCATGGAGTTTGAGGAGAACTTGCGGATGGGGCTACATAGTACATTGGTACTAAAAAAAGAAGGTTCCTTAATAGATTTGAATCGGGGAAGAATTTGAGAGCGGGGTCGAAAAAGTTGATGATTCGAGATCGCTCTAAACAGCATTGAGGAAAACTAAGTGAAAACAGTGGAAGAGTAGAGAGATGATTTGGTGAACAAAGGAAATAGGGAAAGAGAAGTGGCAGCGAAAGAAGATGATGAAAATCTAGTCCCTATGTTGGATAAAAGACGAGTTGTGTTCTTATTTTGAATACACTCGTACAAGTGATACAAAAAGTTAGTAAATTTATATTTTTGCTATAATAAATTGTTATATAATTATTTAATTTATATTTTTGCTATAATAAGTTGTTATATAATTATTTCAATTAGGTAATATATAAAATACTACATAACAAGTGGGCTGATGACGAAATTGAGCTCATGACTTATTGGATCATGTCAAAGTGTCCCAACCAGTTTGGACACAGGTGTTTGTCATAATTGGTTAAATTTTATCTATATTTAAAATAATTTTACATTTAAATAAGAAAAATATAAATAAACTATCAGCGCGGTTCTCACGGTTTAACCGGTTGAACCACGAAAATCTTGGACCTTACACTATCACGGTTTAACGTACGGTTCGGTCTTCACAACTATGCTTCCAAGTACTAAAAAAATTTAATTAATAAAATAATAATTAAATGAGGTTTGGTGGTTTTCATAGGAAATTAAATTTGTGATGCTTTATTTTTTGTTTTACTTGACAGTTAATTCACCAACTATCTAATATTGAATTAAAAGAAAATTCCTATTAAGTTGGCAGTGGAATCTTTTCCATACTTAGAACTAAAGGACCAAACTTAGGAAATATCTAAGAGAAACATGGAAAATATACGGTTCAGTTATCTTCAAAGATGTTATATTGTACATACAAACTTGTGGCATTCTTAGGGAAACTGTAAGGGGAACTGTCTACTTAAACAGCTAGAAGGTGATCGAAGTTCATATATATATATATATATATATATATATATATATATATATATTGTTCGATTATTTCCAAAAAGAACCATAGTCGAGCTTACCTGAAGTATCGTTTGTGTGGTCGGCGAAGCACCATCTAAACAAGGGAGTGTATTCTTTTGAGATGACTTAAACCGTAACCACTTCATAAACCATATATATGCTTTATAGATGATAATCGAGTTTTTTTTTTTTTTGATGTTGGAATCCATGTAAGATTCCAAGACCCGTAGGGACTTGGGAATCCATGTGTGATTCTATGGAAATTCGTGAGTGATTCTAAAACCAGATAAGGTATTAGAATCCACACCGGATTCTGTGATCTATTCGAATGTTGTGCATGAGTTGAAATACCCGTTATAGCCTCATCAGCTGAAATGACTAAAACCAGAGATAAGAGATTGGCCACTAGGGTTGGCAAACCCATAGGGTGTACTCAACCCCTTTACTAGGAATACTTTTGGTTTTTAGCATGCTTGGAGTGATGCACTCAATCTTAGCAAGGCCATATATTATTTTCCTATTATACCCTGGCTAGGAGGCTATGAGTCTTCACAAGGATAACCCTGATCCTTGTGTGGGCTGGGAGAACCATTCTCGAAGCACTAAGGGGTGGTAAATCCTACATAATTAGCGAATGTTCCTTATTAGTTTCATATATTATCTTAGTATTGTTGTGATGTACACTCTTGAGAATCATAGCTACTTGATTATTTATATTTTCACCCATAGACATTATTATACTATCACCGAACTTTTTGATATAAATGTTCTATTTATCCTGAGGTAAAAACCCATCCATGTTTATGTGCATCATGGTCTTATGATACTTTTATTTAAAGATTTTTATAACATAAAAATCAAATTGAGGTATGTTTTGTCAAGCTGGTTTACTAAACTGATCCGAGTTTAATATAATGCTCCAACCAGACAAAGCATGCTTGAAAACCTAGCTTGGGTGATTTAGAGCTTCAGGAGATAAGAAGGATGCCAGGACATATTCATGTACTTTTATTATTTTCTGTTGCACTTCTTATGTTCCATTCATCAGCAATAATAAAGGCATGTTGTTACAACTTCCGAGGCTGATTTGTAGGTTAGTTGCTCTGATTGTTATATATACAAAATGTCTTTGTATTTGGTAGAAAAACATGTTTGTATTCAATTTTTTTTTTCTGCTATGAGATTTCATTCTGTCTTTATCTTCTTTTTCCCTAGCAATCTGCCTTTTCGGCAACAGGACGCTTGGTACATGGATATCATGGATGTATTGGTCAACTGTTGACTTTTGAGGTCCGGAAGGATAAGTCTTTACAGTTGGTATGAGAGCTTAAGTTGAATGAAAACCTAGTCTTTGGTGGGAATTAAGGGTAAGAGAAAGCCTAAGATGATTTTGAGTGTATATATAAGAGCATATTTTTACTACGGTACAATGATATTTTATATTGTTTGGTTTGGTTTATTAAGTTCGAATTTTGGATTTGGATCAGGATATCTAGCTAACATTGCCGATTAGCCTTTCAAAGCACTTGAACAAATCATTTGACATGATATTGTTTTAGAATTTGGTAAATAAAATAATTTTAGCAAGATTTTATATTTTGCGTGTGAAATAAAATTTTCATACACTAAGCCTTGTTATTATTGATGTGTTGTTTGTTAGGAACTGGTAGTATTCAATTATTATCATGTATTGTTTATTAGTCATGCTCACTCAGTTAGGAGCATTCGTTATTGTTTGTTAATTGAGTATTTTATCTGACCGATTTACATTTACTAATTATTATGTTTGACTAGAAGAAGTTTATAATTATCACTGCATGGGTCGGCGAAACAGTAACGGTGGGACATCAGTAACAAATAATTGATGAATTCAATTTTACAATATGACTATAAGACGTTCAACAATAATGTTGGATTAGATTTAAATTTTGAATGTAAGGAATTTAAAATTAAAATAAATAAACATATACATTAGTAAAATGTTTGAATTTAAGAAGTAGAAATTATATAAGTATTCTTTGAAAAGTGATTTATAAATAAAATGGATTTAAGTAAGTAAAGAAATTAAGAATATAAACCCCAGTGTTTTTTAAAATGGAATTTCAAAGTCGAGTATAAATTGATTATAGAGGATTTCCAAAAGCACAAAACACACTTTGGTCACTGAAAACTATTTTTGATGATGATCATAACATCATCATTGTTCATTTTCGGGTTTATAAGTGAGAAATCGCTACCATAGGAATTTATTTGGAATGCTATAGACAAGAACAAAATTTTGTCTTTGCATTCTAGAAATATCATTTGACATATTGAAAGACATACTACCCAGATGAACGGATTAGTCGTTTGATCATCCGAAAATAAAACATGCATTGATTTTTAAAGGTGAATTCAAAGTAAAAGATCTAAATAATTAAATACCGTAAACCCATGGACTATAGTAACTCCAACCCGACCCTGTAGCTTTCTCTTTCATTTTTTCATTCATTGTTTCATCATTTTCATGACCCCCCTCTATGCTATTTCAAAAACCAAATTACACAGATTTACTTAACTAAAAATTTTATACCTATATTCGTTGATATCGCGGAGAAAATCTCTACACATCTATCCCATTTGGTGAGGTGCAGCGATAGTTGATGTCAAGAGCAGTAAACTAAGGTTCGATTTTCCCTAGCCTACAATCGGATTTGGGTGATTTCAAGATCATTTTTGGTCATTTCTTCGCAGCGTGCTTCTCCAAAGCAAGTTTCATGGGATTCAGTCCCTATTTTTATCCCAACTTTGCTGGGCTTTTAGGGAGGTTTTAGTCGCTTTCTGGCCGTGGTGATCGAGTGCAATGATTTGGTTATAGGTGGATTTAATTTCGGATGGGTGTCGTGTTGATGCATTCGATTTTGGGTTTCGTCGATCGGAGTTACATATCGTTGATCTTGGTGCACACGTGTTTTGGGTTGGGTATGCACATTGCTACTTTAAATTTGGGGAAGAAGGAACTTAAGGGTAGCTTAGGTAATTTAATTAGTTAATTATTTTAAGTTGTTATATATTGATTTAAATTCATGAAACTTATGTGATTCTTTTGCGTACGAGAATAGATATGGTTGTTGTTTCTTCTTATGGACCCGTATTGACGAGCTTTAAGCTACATAGCACATTTGGGTTGATTTAGTTGAGGTAAGTGATATTGTTTCTCACTTTTACTATAGTTGTTCATATCATGTAAAACTGTGTTCTTGAACTTAAATGATTTTTTAAACGGGATTTCCAATCATATATCGATTAAAAGTGTTTTAAAAATATTTTAAGATTAGGCATCACATTTTCCCCATTTATACACTATCTGTCGGTATCGCTAGATTTAGAACATTTTGACACATATCCCAGTTTGACTGCTTTAAATAAACTTTATTCATCTCATTGATGATACCGTCGATGTTTGCATGTTGTTTTAGTCATTTATAAGAATATTGGTTGCATGGTTGCTTGTTTGCATAGTTTGGTTGTATTGTCATTTATCGGCAATCGAGGATTAGGATAGATTCGCGAAGGAGCTCAAGGATGTACATACCGACATGGAGGAAATAGATGGACTCAATGCCAAGCAGGATTTCGAGATGAACGAAGACGCTTTCACTGGACACGTATTTAATCAATTTCGGTTAAATACTTGGTCTAAATGGTCATTATCGATTACGATTTAGTGATTTATATCAACTACTATAAGTGTTGGTCATTTTGATCAACTTTGACATGGACGATGGTATTTAACCAATTCTGGTTAGATGCACAATCTTAGTGGTCATTAGAGGTTACTGTGAGTGATTGACATTGACTACTATTGCTATTGGTCATTTGACCATCTTTGACATTGATGACGATGAGTTTCAGAGGAGCAAGATAGGATGACCCGTTCTACGGCGAATTTGACGTAGGGATCTTCGAATGGATGTTGGTACGAGGCAGGATGGATGCTTCGCCAGTGGGCACAAATGAATGACTTAATCCATAGAATGAGGTAGCGAGATCTTAGGAGTGGTCTGAGGATTGTGACTCCTTGATTTTGAGGCTCGGATATGCTCGAGATGGATTGATCGGTTAGGTCGATAGTGATTCGTGGATCGGCGAGATTATGGGATTGATCGATGGATGGACCAGTGTTATTCAGTTCATGCTGAGGCGAGGCTGCGAGATAGATTCAATGTACTTTGTAGTAGGACGAGGTTGTAAGATGAATCAATGCGATGTAGTTTGTAGTGAGGTGAGATTGTAGGATGAATCAGTGTTATGCAGTTCTTGTGGGACGAGGTTACAAGATAATGGATAGATATGTACTTTGTGGTGGGAGCGAAGTTATTGGATATCAGACTCAAAGCAAGGGTATTGTGGGGGAAACACATTAAGACCGATAGGATTGTGACCCTAGGCTGGCAGGGTACGTGTTGGCGAGACATAAAGTTCAACTATCACTGGATTGGTTGGAGGGCATATTTCACCAAAATGGATCAGGGAGCTCAGATGATATAGGAGTGTCGATGATTTGTTGATAGTTTGGAGTGTTCTAGTGGACTCAAAGCAAGGGTATCATGGGGCACCCATTAGGATTAATAGAATCATGTACCCTGAGCGGCAAGCTTAGGGCGGAGAGGCATGTGTGGTAGATATGGAGTTCCACTAGAAATCGGGGTCTTATCAGTCCTTAATGGATGGTATAGGCAGTCATAATGGGTTATCAACATAGCATGTGTTTAGGAGGTGGTAACATGACTTGTTTGATGGATGCTATGGTTGCTACTATCTTATTTCTTTTAGTAGACTATCACCTCTAGGATTCTGGAGAAAGGACGGGAAGTACGTCCATAGTGGACTATAAAGATTCTTCTATCGTAGTACAGATGCCTCTTTTGTAGTTCTGAGTAGCATATATTATCTCGATTATATGTGTTGACTCTGTATATGTTGAGACATGATAAGTATGGCTTTCCATACCTATGTTCCTTATACTATTACGACTCGCGTAGTATTTTGAGAGTTGAATATCACTCAAACCAGTCTATTGTCTGACACAAGGTTTTTTTGTTTCCTCTTATTACCTTGGGTGCTTATCGACGATTTCGATAAGTAGGTGAGTGACAAGTATCATCATTGTTTAGAGCTATGGAGGTGGATTTGCAGGAGGTAACCCCTTTTCATATTATACCTATATTATTGTTATTTATTCCGTTGTACTGCACAATGGAGCCTTGACAACGTTATGTGTTATTTGCGGCCATTTATCATTATTTATTTCTTGTATAAATTCTATTGTTATGTATAATTATATGAGCATGTACTTTGATTAAGTGGTTTATATATTGATCATTGTCTCGCATGTTATATCTATTTATATATTGTCTAATGCGATGTGAGATATTCGACATGTTCTATGACTATATTCTGTGTTTTGTATATATATTTTTATTCGACATGTTCTATGACTGTATTTTGTGTTTTATTTATATAATTTTATATGTTGTGATATTAAAAAAAATCAACCCTAAAATGAATTAGATATATCGATTTTGCTGCTGTTCCATTAACCGTAAATGTTCATTTTCCATTGTATGTAAGGAACATCTTTTGTGTTAAATTCATGTTATATTTTGATCTTTTTGGCTACCTGCGAAAAAATGAACATTTTGGTACCCACTTCCTGATTAGGGTCCAAGGAATTAGATGGAAGGTGACCACACCCAAGAGGGTTTAATGGAACCTTCAAAAATAATTTTTTCATTCTTAACAACTGAATCAAAAGAATTATTGGTGTAATTTTATCTATTTTTCCAATTAACAGGAACCCAAATACATAGGTAATTTAAATTCATATTTTCTATTAATAATTTTGTACCTCTGGAAATATTATAAACATTACTACTCATAGACGCACCTGAATTTCTATAAAATTTGGATCTATAATTTAATCGAAATTTAGTACTAGTAGTAAAATTTATATTATATATAAAAGCATGTTTAACACTATTTCTATGACCAAGTTTATTATATCCTAAACCACTTCTATCATGTAAAGGTCTAGAACTAGATAAAAATTACATTTAAATCATTTTGACCTTTATTAAATTTTACAAACTCACTTGTACATTTTTCGAATTTGATTCCTAAGCCGCGGCTGACATTTTCAAAGAAATTTTGTTATTTTTCAAATCATCAGCTTCCCTGTTTAATTCGAAATTCTCCTTCTTCAATGTACTGTTCTCATTCTCGAGACAATCAATTCGAGATTCTGAATTATCTAAAGATGATTGTAATATATTATTTTGTTTTTTCAAATTACAAATCTCTTTTGAAAAAATTTCTTTTTCTTTTTCAAATATAGAATATTGATCATCGAGAAAATCTTTAAAAGCCATAAAATTATTTTTTATAGTACTATGTTTATTTTCTAAATTTAATTTTTCTTTTCTCAATTTCTCATTTTCAAGTTCAGCAGATTTCATCTTTGCTAAAATAGTGAAAATAAGTTTGGAAATCTTATCCCTTGTACTAACTAATTCATCATTGTTTTGTACTAAAATTTGTAAATCAGAAAGTACCTTTTTGTAGTTCTCACTTGTTGTAGTTCTATTTGTACCAGTCTTTTTGCTTGTTGTATTTCGACCACATCTTTTCTGGCCATTATTCTATGATTTTGTGACGATCAATAGAATTGCTTGCTCTAATACCAATTGAAAGTTGCTATGGATCGAGTAATATGGAAATGTACCAATGTAGAAGTGTATATCATAATAAATAATAATAGCAGTAGAAGAAATCAAATCCCCTGCACCCAAAATTCCCGATCCCTTTGTATCCAACCAATCAAGACCCCCTGATTTCCACCTTTTTGAAGTTAAGCCCTCTTTCTCTCTATGTCTTAATTGCTAAAAGGTGGAAATCAGGGGGTCCTAATTGGTTTGGTGTAGGGGGATAAAGGAATTTAGGTACAGAGGATTTGCTCTGGCAATAGAGAATAGAAAAGTAATAAAGTAAAATGACACCAGAGATTTTTATATTGGTTGGAGCTTTATCCTACGTCCAGTCCTAGACTCCTTATGGAATTTTGACTAAACAACAACCCTCGCTTAACCCGGAGAAATGAGTATTACAACACCCGAGCAGCATAACAGGACTGAGCAACAGAATATGATTTTACCTCAACAGCCGAAGAGAAGTTTGACGTGCCTGAGCAGCAGAACATAACTTTTACCAATACAAAAGATAATTGATTATTTGTGTTCTTAGTACCACAGATATGTCACTTTATGGTGTCCCCTTCATATAATATTCTCCTTAAGTGTATGTGTGCATGTGTATATATATTGTACATGAAGATAATGAAAGGAAAAACAATGCTTAGAATAAAAGAATTGAAGTACGGATTCAAGCAATTGTAATTAGAATGCTTAGAATATAGAGAGTTTTTACGATAGAAAATAGAAACTTAAGATTAGATAGATTTAGAAAAGAAAAGTGATTTTGATTGAATCGTATATATATAGTATTTAAAAGGTTGCAGCCATTAGCGAAGAGGTTCGATCGAAAGATAGCGCCCAAATCTCTTTGTAGAGATTTATTCCTCATCACGAATGGAAGTGCCTTTTAACAAATTTGACTGTTGGAGGAAATTCAGTCGATTAAAGTTCATAGGAAGCAAACTAGTTTTCAAATATACATATGCAGGTGTGCATGGTGAACAAAATATGTCAGGTCAGTCAACTGAACTGACACTTTTTTGTGCATCATCCATATTTATGAAATATATTTTTTTTTTCGAAAATTTACATAATATACATAATACATTTACGTAATATATATGTACTAGCTAAAATACGAGTTTGATATATATATATATATATATATATATATATATATTTATATGCTAGTTTACAATATGAGCTCTTATTATATATATATATATATATACTAGTTTAAAGTATAAGATTCAAAATATGTAGATTTAAACTACATGAGGATAGATTTTCTAAGACTCAAGACTCGATAAATAATAAGTTATGAACCAGTTTGAAGTCTTGTCTCCAATGTAGTTTAAAACAACACGCATGGCTCTTTTTTTGTTGCCGTAATCGTCGAATCTTCTTGTTGTATGATAAGCTCTTGTCTTGAATCAAAACCGTGATTCAACACACTATTGTCCTATGCATAAACAGACATGTCATATACGGTAGGAGCATTATCAACTACTTTAAAGTTGACATGATTCCCGATGCTAAAATCAAGTTGCATGTTGACTTTGTCATGCAATTAAGTTGAATTAACCAGAGACGCCAATTGTTCAGGAAAAAGAGAAGGTAGAGGAAATTGCTTTGAGACACAAGGTTGAGCCTGGTCCATATTTTTAAGAGATATCAAATATGGCAACCAAATTTGGTCAAAGAGGGTGGACTTTGCCTAGTCGATGCCATAGAATGAGCTTTTGATTTATGGTTCTTTTCCATTGGATTAAAAAGAGACTTGGATTCAAAGAGAAGAGAAAACTGGGACAATAAAACCATTTTATGAGATATGAGATGTTAAAAAGGAAAGAAGAAATCTATATAGGGTTGTCATTTTCACATAAGTAATTAAGGTACTTTTATATTTAGATATTTGTAAAATAAACGGTTACAGTCCTTTTATGTTCGCAAACTAATTCATGATTTTAAATTTTTACAACCGCGATAAATCAATTTATGTGTAACTTACCTTTGAAATTACTTTAATTGAGCATTTTTTTGGTATAAAAGTCCACTTCTACGTATCCGACTTATATATTAGCTACATTATCGCATCGAACAATGTTAAAATAAATTACCATGCTATAAAATTTAATATATGTTTCAACAACTAAATTTATTAATTATTACAAATAAAATTGTAATTGCAAGAGCTCTGGAATCAATTTTGAAGAAACAAACTTTGAAGTAACTACTTATAGAGGAGTGTTTATGGGATGAATTATGGGAAAAGTGTATTAACCACGAAATATGGACAAAATTGAATACATAACTCTCCATCCTTGGTTTGTCCCGTTGTTTCCATGATTTGATCGCCTTCACACAAATCCCCCGTTAATGGTGTCATCCAATCATCCGCACTCTTGCCATTTTATAAGGGTTAGTTCTATTCTCACAACTATTTTCTTTTTTCAAGCCTCGTTTATGTGACGATCGCCACAACTCCTGCACTTAACAAGGGAAATAATGCGCTGAAAGACATGCCAAGCAACTATGGACGATCATCAGGGTTGAATAATATATGAGGAACCTGTCGTATAACTCACAGCGCAAGGATAAAATATAATAAAACATATACAACATGCAAAATAGTGAAGCAGAATTGTGCAAAATCTTAAACTTTTTCATATCACCATGAAATATCCACACAACATTGGATAACACTATAAAAGTATGTACAAAGTGCCTCAGTACAAGCCTCTTAGAGAATACATCAACATAGTAGTAGAAAAACAACAAATAGTAGGTAATAAGAAACTAATACGTAAGCCTCTAGATCGTCATCGCTCAGCACCATCGTCCTCATCAAGATCAACTACCTGTCACCTACTACTTATTTTGCCCATCCAAAACATGGATGAACAGGCCAAGGTAATAAGAGGAAACAAAAAATCTTGAGTCAGACAATAGTCTTAATAAGCGATAAAACAACTATCTAAAATAATCGACAAAGTATATGAGAATAGGCAGATTAATCAACTAATGTACCAACATCAATAGAGAAGAACCTAAATCCATCTTCCCCACATCGGACAGCGATAGCCTTTACGGTAATCAAGTAGAAACAAATAGTACATTCATGCTAATCAGTTATCAAGCGTAGACAATTAATAATCGATGTCGATGTCTCTTAGACACAAGCCCTGAAGGCCTAAACCAACATCAGACAAACACCTAAGAGATGTTTCCTTCGACATCAAATTATCAACACAAGACGATACAAGCAAAACAATCATCATTCATGACTCTGGCTATCACTGCCAATCCTGCTTTGAAACCATCGTTAATCGTATGACCTGCTCAACATTATGTTGTCCTTCAAGGGATAATGGTAAACCCCGATTCTAGCAAAAACTCCATACTTCATCGTGACTCGATCTCTAGGCCCAACATGACTGCCCAAGGTACTCGACCAGTCAGCCGGTCTTTTAGGTGTCCCTATTATACCCGTGCATTGAGTTCGTTAGAACCTACGATAATGATAATTCCTCAGCCTCCATAACTCTAGCAGTTATCACCGACAGCTATCCATATCTCAAGCGCCCTCGAGCACCCATTATCCACAAACTCAATGTCTTTGAGTCATCTTCACATTCGTTGCATTTCATCGATCAATGTAAAACTCTTCGAACATTCCTCCTTGAATTTGCGTCCAAGTCATGACCATCGTCGACCCAAAATATGCATCGTTTTGTCGATATTACATTTCATAGCATTCCCAGCTTCTTTGCTATGAAAACTAAGCACAGCCTTTAAACTGCCTTTTACAATGTTTTGGAAATGCTACCAAATCCGTGCGTTCAAGTCTGGACCTGTACTGGCATTTGGTACTCTGGCACTCTGGCATTTAGCCAGATCCATGAACTGGTACTTGGTACTCTTGCACTTGGTACTCTAGTACTCTGGTACTTGGTACCTCGACACTCTGCCCTATCCATGCCAGACCCTTGCCCGATCCACTTTTTCATCGATTTCCTCCTTGACCGATCCACTATTTTCATGTTCCCACCTACTCTATTTTTACACCTGATCCACTCCACTTTTTTCGCCTGATCCACTGCAGAACCTTGCCAAATCCACTTTTTCACCATGTAGCCACTTGCCCGATTCATGTCTTTGACATTCCCGGATCCACTCTATTTTTGCACCCGATCCACTTCGTTTTTTTTTTTTTGCACCCGATCCACTGCAGTACCTTGCCAGATCCACTTTTTCACCGTGTGGCCACTTTCCTGATCCATGTTTTTGACGTTCCTGATCCATCACCAGAACTTGCCCGATCCAACTTCGAATCGATCCAAAACTCATGCAAAACATTCGATTTCGCCAATCAATCAAATCAAACCATTAACAAGTATTATTATAATGGTTTTTCATCATTTAAGCATAAGAAATTCACCAAATTTTTGATAAACAATAAACAAACTAAACAAATGGATCTAACTCACAACAACACATGAATGAACATAGAAATTTCCGATTTAAGTTGCTAGATTAGACCCTATGATGATTCGAATGAAAATATACATACCATGATGTATATTAAGAAGAAAACAACTAGAAATGATGAAAATAAGACCAAACAACCCATATACTCGATTGAATCCGCGTGAGAGATTCTTATCACTCACCAACACTTCAAATAAGTTTGAAATCAAAGATCTCCAATTTTGGACAGCGAAGAATGATGAAAAACGACCTTCGAATCAATCACTTTGATGCGATCTACCTTTCTTCGATGTTGATATTTGATCTTCTAATCTAGATCTACGATTTTAATGCAGGAAAGGTGTATTTGATTGAACAAGGAGGATCACAAGCTCAACCAAATAAGAGAAATAAAGAAACTAAATTATTCCCCATGTCTCTACCCCCTATTTATAGCCAATAGCCCAACCCTTAGCGGGCCTCACAAATCAGCCCACTAGTTACCAATTAGCCTGAACAAAAATAGTGTAACACTAAAATGACAATTTCTCCCAAAACCGCTGAACCAAATCTTTAATCTGACTACCCTGCAAAATCAGAAAAATCATTTCCTTTCCAATGAAATCGATCCCATCACCTGATTCGATCCCAATCAAAAGTTATTTCCTGTACAAAACTGATAGGGGAAAAATGGTCAAAAATAAAATTGGTAAAAATTATGGATATGTCTCACATCCCCATAAACAACATATCAGAATATGAGAATGATTCGACCCTCGGGTAATTAAATAAAAATATTTTGCGTTTCCATGGTGCGGAAAATGTGGGACGTTACATTCTCCCCCCTTTAGAAATTTCACCCTCAAAATTCCGAACAAACACAAGCAAGAAAAGCAATTCCGCAGGCCTATCATCCACAAGCAGCCAATTTACCATCCAAACTGGAATCTATCAAGATATTATCCATAACCTTATCCTAGCATGCAAAATGCTAACAAAATAATACAAGTTACAATAGTATAAGGTGACACGATATTAATGGGTCATACCAAAGAAGAGTTCTGGATGAATCATCTTCATTCACTCTTCTGTTTCCCATGTACAATCGTCGCCATCCTCACTCCATTGCACCTTGACTAGCTTAACTATCTTCCTCCTAAGCTGTTTTGTGTCATTCCCCACAACGCGAAGTGGCTTATGAGGTTTCGTAACTTCGGTCTCAACTTCTTGATCTTCGTATTGTTCTGGAGATACCACCACATTTGAATCATGCACACACTACCGTAGAAACGACACATGGAAAACATTATGCACACACTCGAAATCTTCTCGGGTAACTCCAATCTATATGCGAGTTTTCCAATCCGCTCGACTATCGGAAACGGTCCAACAAAACTTGAAGCTAACTTTCCTTTACTTCTGAATCGAACAACATGCTTTAACGGCGAAATCTTCATGAAAACCATATCGTCTACATCAAATTCCAAATCTTTTCGACGCTTATCGGAGTTACTTTTCTGACGATCTTGGGCTACCTTCACTCCTTGTCGAACGATCTCGATACAATCCAAGGACTTTCTAATCATCTCAGGCCCAAGTGTCAACTTATCTCCAGTCTCTAACCAACATGTTGGAGAATTACATTGTCTGCCATACAACACTTTGTATGGTGCCATCCCATTTCTCAACTGGTGGCTGTTGTTGTACGCAAACTCAACTAAATGTAGATGGTCTTCCCATGATCCTCCGAAGTCCAATACACAAGCCCTCAGGAGATCTTCCAAAACTCGGTTAACCCTCTCGGTTTGACCATCGGTTTGGGGATGATAAGCCGTACTAAAACACAACCCTGCACCCAAAGTCTCTTGCAAACTCTTCCAAAATCCACTCGTGAACAATGGATCTCGATCACTCACTATGCTTTTTGGGATACCATGGAATCGAACTATCCATTTTATATAAAGCGCAGCCAACTTCGATGCTGTCCTAATCTACTTGACAGGAATAAATCTTGCACTTATAGTCAAGTGATACACGATAACCAAAATTCCTTTGTTTCCTACCCTTGTTCTAGGTAGTCCATTGATATCTGCTCCCACTTCCACGTAGAAACTTCCAATGGCTGAAGCAACCCACTCGGCTTATTCTGTTCAGCTTTCACTAACTGACAGTTCATGCATTCGAAAATGAACTTTCCAGCATCCCTTTTCATCCCCTTCCAGTAGTAGGCACGCCTCATGTCCTGATACATCTTATTACCACTGGGATGAATCGTCAACTTTGAGTGATGACATTCCCTCAGAACCTCATCTCTCAATCCGTCGATATCAGGAACAACCACTTGTTCTTTCTTTCGAAGCCAACCCTCTCGATCGACCTCGAATTCCTTATCCTCTGGTTCTAACTTTTGGATAACCTCGATAAGCTTTGCATCACACTTTTGGCTCTCACCAATCCTTTCAATGAGAGTAGGTCTTTTTGACAAGCTTGCCAACATTTCAGGTTCCAACTCATATTGTGGTCTGAAATCAAATCCTGCCAAGTACTCGAGGTGTTTCCATTCTGAAAATATCGCTTCCAAACTTGCGTGTCTTCGAGTTAACGCATTCGCCACTGCGTTACCTTTACCATGAGTATTGGCTATACCAAAATCATATGATGCCAAAAACTATAACCACCATTGCAGCCGAAGATTCAAATCCTTTTGGGAGAAAATGTAGTTCAATGACTTGTGATGCGTAAACAACTCAAATCAAACTTCCAAGTCCCAACGGGTACTGTCTCCACATCTTCAGAGCAAACATGATCGCTGCCAACTCCAAATCATGAGTTCGATACTTCCTTTCGTGCAACTTCAGCTATCGACTCGCGTAGGTCACAAGCTTATCCTTCTGCATCATCACTACTCCAAGTCCAGTACCATATGCATCGGTGTATACAGTCATTTCTTCATTCCCACTTGGAATCATCAAAATAGGAGCACTCGTCAGTCTCTCTTTTAGGATTCCAAAAGCTTGCTCACACTTCGCATCCTATGTGAACGCTTGATTCTTCTTCGTGAATCCCATTAATGGTGCATCTATCTTGGAGAAATCCTTGACAAACGGGTGATAATGTCTCGCCAGCACAAGGAAACTCCAAACATTCGTCACATTCTTAGGTCTATCGCAGTCCTGGATTGCTGCCACCTTTGCATGGTCAACCGCTATTCCACTTCCTTAAACAACATGGCCTAAGAATCTCACTTCGCTCATCTAGAAGAGACACTTCAAAAACTTAGCTTTCAGCTAATTCTTTCACAAGATTTCCAAAACAACTCGCAACTGCGTCTTATGCTCTTCCTCATTCCGAGAGTAAGCCAGAATATCATCCACGAACACAAGCACGAATTTGTTCAACTGATCACTGAAAACCCTATTCATAGGATCTACGAAATACGCTGGTGCGTTAGTCAACACAAATGGCATCACCAACCATTTAAAGAAACCGAATGGTGTCCTAAAAGTAGTCTTCGACACACAATCCTTTGCCACCATCAATTGATGGAATCCGTTTCCCAATCCATATGGGAAAACACCTTGGCCTCGTGAAGCTGATCGAACAAGTAGTCTATCCTCGGCATTAGATACTTGTTCTTCTTGGTCACCTTATTCAACTCACGATAGTCCACACACAATCTCAAAGATCCATCAGCCTTGGTTGCAAATACAACTAGTGCACCCCATTCGGATACACTTCTCCGAATAGACCCTTTTCCCAAAAGGTCACGTACTTGCACCTATAACTATCATTGTTCCTTAGGCGCCATCTGCCTAAGAGGCATGACGACAAGTCTAGCACCTTCGACTAAATCAATTCTAAACTTAATCTCGCGATGTGGTGGCAACCCTTTGACCTTATCAAAGACATCATCAAACTTACTAACGATCGGCACCAATGACCAGTCTTCCCGTTGAATCACAAGTGAATATAAATAGCTCATGAAGACACCATCTTTGGGTTTGCATCGAATCACAATTATTCGCCCTCCACATTCCTGACTGTCACCTCCAGCTTCTCGCAATCCACTTCCACCGCATACCTCTTGAGTTAGTCCATACCCAAAATTATCCTAAACCCAGCGAAGTTCAAAACAAAGAAATCACAAACAAAGGAGCAACCTTGACTCGACAACACTAGACCATGAAAAATCATATACAAAGTGGAAGAACCCCACCAGCTGGAATAGACACAATCAATGGTCTACCGCAAATCTCAGGTTCCAAACCCAAGCGGCACACAAGCTCATGATCAACTTCTCGTTCTTCTGATAAGGAATCTCAACATACGAACGAGCATACTTGGACAAAGCTTCCAAATCAGAATAATACCCCAACACCGGTCGACCACTTTTCTTAAGCTCAACAAACCTCTTAAACAAAATAGACTTCTGAATGGTACAGATAAACTTCATCGCATACTTGACTTGGAACTGCTCCCATGAAATTTCATCTTATGGAGTCTCTAAAGTGACAGAGTTCCACTAATTCGCAAGCTTCCTCTTCTTGCATCGTCAATGCCCAAGTCTCCAAATATATGAATGCAAGTTTCAATCCACCCTTGAATCTCTACAATTGGCTCCGTCACTTTAAACGGCTTCCCTCCTAGAGTAGTGAAGTCTTTGCACAGCTTCGCGAAGTCCACAACCCTAGGCACCTGCACCTGAACCCCCACATCTACCGCAACAGTCTTTTGAGCGGATATCCTCCTCATGATCCCTGCCGCCATGGCCTCGAACATAGCTGGGTAATCTGGTATATCGATATGTCCCCCTCTAGGAACAGACTCCTCCCTAGTAGTATATCTCGAAGATTGATGACTCATTCTAAATCTAAAAACAGAATCAATAGTCCACACATGAGAAAGACTACAAATGGAGTTCAAACGCTTTTATAGTACACATTAACATATAGTATACATCCATCAGAGAACTACAAATACGTCACTCATACGTAATTACGTCTTAGAACTTTGGCCAAAATCTATTAACCAGAGCTCTAATACCAAATGTGACAACCACCCACAACTCATGCACTTAGCAAGGGAAATAATGCGCTGAAAGACGTGCCAGACAACTATGGACGATCATCAGGGTAGAATAATATATGCTGGACCTATCGTATAACTCATAACGCAAAGATAAAATATAATAGAACATATACAACAGATAATAATAGTAAAGAATAATTGAGTAGAATCTTAAACTTTTTCATATCACCATGAAATATCCATACAACGTTGGATAACACTATAAGAGTCTGTAAAAAGTGCCTCACACCAAGTTTCTCAGAGAATACTTCAACCTAGTAGCAGAAAAACAACAAATAGTAGGTAATAAGAAACTAATATGTAAACCTCCAACTCGTCATCGCTTAGCAACATCGTCCTCATCAAGATCAACTACCTATCACCTGCTACTCATTTTGCTCATCCAAAACATGGATGAACATCCCAAGGTGATAAGAGGAAAAATAAAACCTTGAGTCAGACAATAGTCTTAATGAGCGATAAAACAACTGTATAACATCATCAACAAAGTAAACGAGAATAGGCAGATTAATCAACTAATATGCACCATCAACAGAGAAGAACCTTGTAATGACGAACATTCTACGTATCAGAGGAACTTAGAATATTTATTTTACTTTCATACGAAGTCATATGGTTGTGTAACTTTGGGAAATGACTATTGGGGTCATTTCCCGCATTCACGATTTTTGCCTAATTTTAAATGACCGTTTACCCCTAGGGAATCTTGTTTCACCTATAACTTTTGACTGGTAAGGATTTTTGACCTGAAACCACTTCTATTAGTCTCAGATGATGGTTTACCTTTCCGTAGATGAAACGACCCAAACTCGCCCTTACGAGAAAGCCCAGATTGAGTTGAGAACACGACAAATCAGAATACAAACAGAAGAACATTTCATTGCTTATTACGAAAATGACATCAGAGTACAAGAATATAACAGAGTATGAATAAATATTATACATCAGAAAAATATCAGAGATTTATTAGTAGTGGAAAAATAATACATAACATAGCTGAAAGAAATACACGGATGCAGAGCTTTCTGAATATAGCTCCAGCTGTAAACCGGGATCCCATGAATATAATATCTGCAAAACCAAAACTACTAGCTGCACGTGTGGAAAATATGGGCACCCAGAGTTGAGGTTAAAACAATAAACTCCAGATCAGTCATCGGACTGGTGTGAGAACTAAAATAGTTATTTCAAACTTTACTTTAAAAATAAAGTAAATCAAGTGACCATGCCGTATAACATGGAGCGGGTTTCCTCCCAAGAATACCAGTGCATAAAACAAACAGTGTAATGCTTTTTGGAAAAAAATGAAGCTATTATAAGACTCAGGTCCCATCACACAATGCAACGCAAGCCGAAGGATAGAGTTTCCCCTTATAATAGCCAAACATGCTTAGTACTTTTAAAACAAATCATTTGATACTATTATAACTGCGGAGTGTATAAAACAACTTCAAATATAAATGTATCAATCATAGACGACATGGGTACCATATATCATGTCGCCATACTAGGCTCTACAATCAAAATTGACATGTCACGTATTGGAAATTGGATTTGCGTCATGAGTCGAGGTAAGGGATGTACTCCTCGCCGACTTCAAGACACTCTAGCAGATGCCTCAGGATCTCCCGCAGTAGACCTTTAGATCCTCCAAGGCCGGTACATACTTACGTTAGTGGATTAGTATTCCTGAACACACGTTTCCCGGTCCTATAGGACCTATCCATCGGCTCCGTGGTAACTGATATATTCGAGGCGCCTCACTATCCATCATCCACATAGGTAAAAATATAATAAATGTCTGGGCTCCATACCACGACACCACCCATAGCTAGAAGGAAACGTCGTGCAGTCTTCGGGTCCCTTGTCCCGTTTTTGACTCATACCGAGGTGTGAGGCTCGCGAATTAACGCTATACACAAAGCTATGCTATTTAAAGCCATGCTTTGATCATCAACCACAAGACTCTAATTTTCAACAAAAGCCTTGATCACTTGCATCTCAGTATGCCACACAGGCAATTCACGCCATGCAACTGATGTCTATCGATATATAACCTTTGAGCTCGTACGTCTCAAAGAAGGGTGTTAAGCAAGAGAATAAATTCTCCGTCACCAAACAGAGATATATTTAATAGAGAACAATCAACATAGAATAAAATCCAATGTCAGACACACATCCATTTACAAGTCCGTTCTGGGTCTGAACGAAACCGGAGGCACCTATTCCTCGTTCCATATGTCCAATACAGGAGAGAGGTCCTCGCATATCCGGTCGATCTCCAAGTACGTCTGGACGATCACCACTTATTACCTTGTCTTGGGTGTACAGCCCAATCAAGACATCACTAATCATCCAAACGATGTGAAGACCTTCGGTCTTCAACCACCGTCTTCCTCGTCGACTTATCGTCGAATCAGTTATTCAGAATGGGTATGAACCCAGTCTTTCCGAATAACTCATGTATATTATAAACAAATGATACACATGCACAACATACACCTCATTCCAATTCAGAATATCTTTTATTCAAATATTCATATCATTAGGGAAAGGTTCCCATTAATTTTATCAAAGATAAATTCTTTAAATTTATTCTTTAATCATCCTTTGAGTACCAATTCAAACCAAATTAAGGTTTATCCAAACTGGTCGGGATTAGCACACCTTACCGAAGTAATCATTAGTTTAATTTCTCAATCCCAACCTATTCATCCCATGGAGCAAAACTGGTAATACACCATATCTAACACCATGGTGTTATCAGTAAATTTAATTGCCATTTCACATTCAAATCTAATAAAAGATTTAATTATCGCTTGGAGCAAAACTGGTGATACTCCATTCTCGACCATTTCCCAAATCTGATAATTTAGATTACCATATCCTCATTTCGATCTAATTAAAGATTCATTAAAACTCCACTTAGTTTAAATCTTCCCAAAAATCAATATTAATGAATATTTAACTTTGGGAAATCAAACATGTCGCATCGATAATCTACACCATACCATTAATTTCTATCGATATATAACCTCTGAGCTCATACGTCTCAGAGAAGGGCGCTAAGCAAAAGAATAAATTCTCCATCACCAAACAGATATATATTTAGCAGAGATCAATAATACAATTCGAAATACAATGTTAGACATGTAATCTTGTCTTTAACTGGGTTAAAGAACTAATGTCGTTTAGAACACAGTTCATGATAAACCCAAAATCACATTCCATTAATTATGGAATCCTCACGTAAAACAGATCAATATATATAATCGATATCAATTTCTGTATCCGACTAATAATATAAATGGAATAATGACAAAGCCTTTTAAATTCCATATATGTTAATAGTCTTCCTCCACAGAAACTCACTTTGATCATTACCAAATCGAATTCCATTCCATTCTAGTTTATTTTATTAGATTGGAAAAACTTTACTTTGGAAAATTTCCATTAAATCTTAATAAAAAGATTTATAAATTCCAAATCCTATTTCACTGTAAATTGGGTTTAAGAACAAATGTCATTAAAAACACAGTTCACAATAAACCCAATTCACATTCCATCTTATTCCAATTACTAAATATAATTGGAAATTCTAATAATCTTAATTAAAAGATTTATTCTTTTCAAGCGGGGTTTAAGAACAATGTTTTTGAAGACACCATTAACGACAAAACCAAAATCCAATTCTTTTATTCAATTCCAATTAAATATTAATTAATTGGAAAATTTCACTAAATCTTCATTAAAAGATTTATTCTTTTCTCAACTGGGTTTAAGAACAGTGTTATTTAAGACACCATTCACGACAAACCCCAAAGTCCACTTTGATATTAAATATAAGGCTTTGAATAGAAATTATATCGGCTTATATTCAATATCAAGTTCTGAAACCAACACATATCGTATGAGGAATAACGATATATATTTATCTTCCAAATTCCTCCACAATACCCGTATAGTCACGGAATCTAATATCGAAATCTCCCTAAGATGATTTCTATTCAAATCCATTCCAATTTATATATTGGAAATTCTGGTTAGATAAAAACAAATTCCCTATCCAATTTATTCATTTAAAACTATTGGAATATTTTTCTGGTTAATAACTAGTTCATTTTGCTAAAGATATATTTTATCTTTTCAAATATTGATTTTTTCTTCCCAATTCTTTCCAAACCATTTATTACGATTTTACACAGATTATTAATATTTTAATAATTTTATTAAGGCCCTTTCAGTCGATTTCCATAAACGGTCATCGAACTACATTTACAATGACCTTTTCCAAATTTGATTTGGACATAATTCCAAATCCAATCGTTAGATTTCAAATCTCTTATATTCGTTGTAAAGCTCTTTTCGATACGAACCCAATGGTTCCGGTTTTAGGAGAATCCGATGGTCGGATCTCCCGTAATGTCAATTCGAAGTCAATGGTCGAAATTTGCGAACGGTCGTGGTGCGGCACGTTCTATTCAGGCCATTAAATAAATATATATATATATAATATATATATATATATATTATATATATATTTCATCGATTTCAATTTAAAACATATTTTATAAATCGTTTATAAATTCGTTTTAAAACGATTCTAACTTCATTTTCAATTTTAAATCAAAATTGAATATTGCATATCATTATAATATTTAAGTGATAATATTTTCAAAAAATACGATTTTGAAATCATTTCCTTTTCGACATTCATTATAAATTGAATAAAATAGATACAAATATCGTTCACGTTAAAATGGCGCAAATCTAATCAACACGGTTTCGCATATTTTAATATTTTCGTGTCCATCCCAGATCGGACATCAAAATCATATTTTAATTCTTTACAGAATAATATTTTAATATTCGTTATTTTAAAATAGTCTTTATTTTAAAATATCCATTCCTTCTGAATTGGAATCAGACCCAATCAATTACCGTATAATGTTAGTTATATGGATTCATACAACACATATATATAGCAACAATGATAAACAATCAACCATCATCTAGAGTGCATTACACAACTACATAAGCATTAAATATAAATAATTAACGCTTACAACAATCTGTTAACCAATCAATTGACATGCAACTAAACAATTGGGATTAGTGTACGTCAAATATCATTCCAATACCCGTGTGGGGTTTCAACCATCAAATAATAATTATTATTTGTGCACTTGGGCGATGTGTTAAAATTATCGTCCCAATCGATATTACAAAAATAGGCGAGCATAAACAAGTCGTCCGACTTGTAAATGAATGCGTAAACTTAATTTTCACTATCCAATAAATATATAAAATTTTATAACTTAGGTTATAAAATTCTATACAACGCCTAAATAATTTTATTTATCGTAGTTATAAACTAAAAATAATATTTTTAGCTAGCTATTATTTTTTTTCTAACATATTTTAGAAAATTTTGGTAGCATAACATCGCGATATTAAAACCGGGATAAGGTTTAGCCTTATCCCTCGCCTAATACTGGCTCGCGCCATACACAAACCAATTCCAATCAATTCACAATTAATCCATAACCAACTTTACAATCATAATCAAATCACGCAGAACATCCAAATAAATATATACTCAACTACCCTAAATGCCAGTTACGGTGCCATAAATGACTATTCGCGGAGTATGAAATCCATGTGTCAGTAATATTCGTACATCGTTTTCAATTATGTGATTATGCGAATTCGAGTGTTGAACTCCATATAATTCAAATCACATAATATGGTTTGTACAATAAATAGTGTCGGGGGCTTCTAAGCCCCGTCTGCATCCTAGTATATATTTTACTGTATAATAAATTAAGTGAGAAGGAGTTCTCACCTTTGGTTTCCACTCCATCATTCTTTGATTGTCAATTTTAAATCTTTCCAGAAATCCAGCATGTCTATTTTATAAATAACATACATATGTTAAAAATTATATTTCAACTAACAAACAATTTTCCTTTGTACGACCATTTTATAAATAGTATACATAAGCTAAAAATCATATTTTTATCTTTCTAAAAATATTTACATGTCGTACCCTAGTTAAAAATCATATTTTTTTAACTTACTAAAAATATTTCCTTGATACGGTAAAAATCATATTTTTACATCACTAAAAATTATATTTTTATATCACTAAAAATTATATTTTTAGACTGTTCCATATGTATAAAAAACACATTTTTATAACGCTATCATATATATCAAAATCATATTTTTATAACGCTATTATATATATATAAATTACATCTTTATTTTGCTATCTATATAATAAAAATTACATTTTTAATAAAACTATTTCATTCATAAGAATTATATTTTTAAAACAATATTATATAAATAAAAATCAGATTTTTATTAAATTGTAGCATAAAAAATATAAACAAAACACACCTTTTTTTTCTTCTTGCAAAAATTGAATTCTTGTTGAAGGAGGGCACCACAGCGGTCGTGGGTGGTCGAGAGGGGGACCAGGAGCCAGAAGTAGTCGTGGGGTGTCGCAGCAGTCGGCGTGGGGCTAATAATGGTGGTTGCGGCTGCTTTTGGGTGGAGGAAGGAGTTTAGGTGGGTTTTAAAGGGAAAAAAAGGGGGAGGAAGGAGATGGCAGCCGGAGGAGGAGGGGGCGCTCGACGACAGCGGCGGGTGGAGGGCGCGTCGATGGAGCGACGGTCTCAGGAAGGCGATGGGACTTTCAGAGAAAGGGGATTTTTTTTGACCATGGTTTGACTGAGTAAAGAGAGTTAGGTTTATACCTTATATAAATAATTTATTTAATTATTTCTTTATTCCCAAAAAGTTAGTTTTAAATTCGAATTCCGTATCAAGCACAACGACTGTCGCCCCTAGCCAAATACCCCCATTCCGAACATAATGGGATATGTATCATAAGCCAATTCGACTGTTTCGATCAGTTTTCATTAAAATTAAAATATAAATTAATATAACGTTCAAAATTGATTTCAATGTACATTTTAAATTACCGGGACTACATACTGACTCTAAAATTTGTAGAAAAATAAATCTAGCTATGTTTTGACGATACGGTCCTAATAAAACTAATTTTGTCGAATTTGGAGACCGTTTGAAAAACGGTCATTTTCAAGTCGATTAAATTCAAACTGAAATTACCAAACGCGTTTAAATTTACTACGCTCACATATTAATTCCAAAAATTATGAAAATTGGTATCTAGCAATAATTTGACATTCCAGATCCAATAAAAGTGGTTTTTTCAAAAACGGAGGTCGTTTTCAAAATGGCTATTTTAAGGGCTATATTATATAAAAATTCCATAGCGACTATTTTCAATTTTAAACTAGACATAACTTTTTATTCCCGTTATGAAATCTGGATTTTTCACATTCGTTAGAAAGATATAATTAAACAAATTCAAATATTTCTGGATTTACTAAAATCCGATTTATTTTGAATCATGTACATTCATTTGTAATTTAAAATCGAATTTTCAAACTACCGCGTCATTTCAGGCTCATTTTATAATTAAAATAAATTTATACGTTATAACTTCAATTAAAATAAATTTTTAGTCATTATTATTTAAAATAAACCATTTTAAATATTCAAAATCCGTTAAAATAGCTAAAATAAAAAATTTAAATTGGTTTTGAAAATCCGGGTTGTTACAGTAGAGTGGTCACATTAATCAAATGAACTTACCGTTTGGGAGATATGGCTGAAACAAGGTTTGGAAGGTGAAAAACTGCTTAAGTGGGCTTAATAGGGTAATTAGTGGACGAGCCCATAACCCATTTCGGGATTAGGGTTATGGGGAGGCTGAAATGAGTTAGGAAACCATCTCATTTCATTTTTCAGCCTCCACTTTCATTTCTTCAAACCTAGTAATGGCCTCCACCTTCTAAACTACCTCTTAATCACATTCGAATCCAATATTAAGCTAATCAATATCAAATCAGGGCAAATTAACATCAAATTGGAGGTAGATCTGCTATGTTGCATTGGAATTCGAACCAAATCAGAGATATTTTCAGATCTGGGATTTATTTGTGGCTAAGGTGAGTGAGTTGCACTTTTATTCACTAATTACGGCTAATTAGGAATGATTAGTGATAATTAATGAAATTATGCATCATAAAAAATCTGGAAAAATATGTACAAATTCTTAAATATTATTTTATGCCTCTGTTAGAAATTTGGGTTAATTTGGATTAAGTTTGTTAATCCTATTGTTAGATATAGTTAAACATGATCGAGGGGAAAACCATGGGTTTGGGTATGTTTGATCCATTTCAACTTGTTAAATTGTTGTTTTGGTGTTTAAGGTTGATCCTATATGTTATTACTATTGTTTGGTATGATTTGTGATTGCGTTAGAAAAGTAAGAATGGTCGAAAATGCCGTTGTATGGCGTAAATAGCTCGCTGGAAAAGTTGCACGAAATTGGTCAGACCCCTTCCCCCGATTGTGAAGCACCCCCACGAGTCGACCGGCTCATGCCCCATGTACCATGAGCGAACCAGAGCACCACGAGCTACTTCATTTCGAGGGTCATGGACTGCCAGTTACGAACCAGGATGTGCATTACGAACCGAACTATGGAGCTTGACCTCGAGCCGCCTACTCGAGCTTACCATCCCCAAACCACCTAGTGGCCACGAACTGGAGTACCAACCCTGAACCGCGAAGCTCGAGCCGAGCCGGAGTCACAACGATTGGACCATGAACCGTGCTTGAAGGCTCCACCACGAGCCGACCGTCCAAGCGAGTCACGAACCGAGCCACTGCATCACGAGTGGAGCGTTACGAGCCGACCGAAGACTCACGAACTGGAGTATGCCCATGAATCGCGAGTCACTTGTGTATCGTGAACCGAATGGAGACCGAACCGAGATGATGACCAAAACCCGAGATGCAAAGGTAGTTCAAATATGAAGTTAGAACTCAGAATCCAGATGCGAACCAATGAGCTAACTTCATGATTGGGCTTTGTTGCGGGACGTATGCAAAAGGGGTTATAGATATCTATAGCTTTGGTTCACCACCGAGAGACGGATTAGTATCTATGCATCAGTGCAATGGGGTCATTAGGTCTCCTAAGGGAAAAGTGATCATAACAAAGGATTAATGGCTATGGACCAGCGTAATGGGGTCATTAAGACTCCCAAGGGCAAGTGGTCGTAGTAAATGATTTGGTGATCAAAATGGTGGATATCGTATGCTTTACGCCCTGAGTGGGTTATGTAAGGATGATTGCTATGTTTGATATTTTCTATCACCATGACATGCTCACTTCCACCCTACACTTTATGTTGGTGTTACCTTAGAGCACTGTTCATCTTGTTGTGCTAACTCTTTGGTTGCAGGTCCAGGTTCAGGTTTGGTTATTTATACCTGTTATTGTTTTATTTAGCTGCTATCGCTCATACCAGACTTTTGTCTGACCCAGAGTTTTATGTCTCTTCTTATTACTCTGGGTGCTCCTAAACGAGCAGACTAGAGACTGTTAGGTGGTTATGCACGAGTAGCTGTCTAGAGACGAGCAGGAGGCTTCCATGTACTGTTTACATATATTCTCCATGTTTTGTTGTTGGTCACTGCTTTTGGCATTAGTGTAACTTTTCTATTTTGCTTTAGAGAAAGTATTTTGAAGTTGTAATAATGATGGTTTGGATCATAAGCTGTATTTTGGATTTCGCTACTCTGGTTGATATGATTTAGTTTTTAGCTTATGCACTGTCTCGCCTGTTTTATATCAAGTTATGTTACTATTATATTTTATTCCATGCGCTATGAGATATCCTACGGGTTCTTTGGTAATTCATCGTTCTAACCCTTTTCTTTTGACGACCGTTCCGTGCTAGTCGGGCATTAGCACAACGCATTTCGGGGATATGTAGGCTGGTGCGGTGCGGGGCGGGCCATCACACTTGGTATCAGAGCCTAGGTTGCGTAGTTTAACCTAGGGGAAGACATCAGGGAGAGATAGTATACGTATATGAGAGCGCGTATTTGTGATATTTTGGTTTTCAAAAATTATAAATATATTATTAGTATATCTAGGGATGAAGTCACACTGCACTGGCACCACTATGGAGACGGTTAATCGTTTTCTCTTTACAGATTGAACGATGAGCCGATATACGAGGAGTACAGGTTCAGGGGCCAATGATAGGAATGTCCCTGATATGAGGACAATGTTTACTACCTTCATGCGAGAGATGCTTAGGGATGCTCAGGGAGCAGTTCCTAATGCTGCTAATGGTGGTAAGGCGCCTAGGGACAATTTCGCCAAGCTTAACAAGGATTATACTAGTCTTGGTGGAAAGCCATTCCATGGAAAGGAATCGGCTACAAAGGTTCAAGATTGACTTGATAGTTGTGAGCGCATCTTCAAGGATTTGGGGATCGAGGATGTAATGAAAAGAAAGTTAGCATCACGTCATCTTCAAGAACGAGCAATGAATTGGTGGAATGCTATAAAAGCACCTACTCCCGAGGATCAAGTCACTTGGAATCAGTTTAAGACCCATTTCAGTGACAAGTTTATTCCAGCTGCTTAGAAATCAGAATTGTTCAGGAAGTTTTTGGAACTTAAGCAGAATGGTAGGGCAATCTCGAAATATATTGCTTAGTTCGATACTTTATGGAAATATGGATTATCTCTCATCGATACCGCCGATAAGAAGAACGAGAAGTTCATAACTGGCTTAGATGAGTACAAGGGGGAAAGACTTATAAACCACATTGATGAGACATTCGAGTCTATTGTGGGAAAGGCATTGAGGACTGAGAGCCTTTACCTAAGTCAAAAACCAAGGTTGCTATTATATCTGCAGAGGAGCCAAAACTGCAGGCAAGCGGTGGAGGCAAGGAAAAGTCCCAGAATAAGAGGAAGCATAACCAAACCAAGGATGGTCAGAAAAAGAAGAATAAGAAAGACGTCGAGTGCTTTAGCTGTGGTAAGAAGGGCCACTATGCCAGAGATTGTCAGGAAAAACCTGGGGAAAGGAAGTGCTTCAATTACGGCCAAGCGGGACATCACAAGGATAAATGTCCACAACCCCCCTAAAGAGAAGCAGATTGTGAAAGAATATGGCATCAATGATGTTTCTTCTTTGTCGAATGCCCCAACTGCGGCGCAGAAGGGAAAAGGTGTCATTATTCAAGGTATACTTTCTATTTATGATGTTTCTGTTCAAGTTTTGTATGATACCGGAGGTTCCCATTCCTTCATATCTAGTGACCTGGTAGATAGGTTGGAATTGGAACCCGAGCTTGTCGATAGACCTTTAGTTGTGACAAACCCAATTGGTGGTTTGACTAGCCTTAGTATGATTTGCCGTAATTTGGTCTGATCAAGTCACAGATGCATGTTTACTTGTGATTTTTTTTAAGGCTTTACTGTATTTGGCATTATTTTGGGAGGTGATTGGCTCCAAGGGTATAGGGTGGTATTGGGTACCTACCTAGTGACGATGATGATAACTTGAGTTAGGGAAGATGAGATATTATCGTTGTCATAAGTTCTAGTTGTCTCTAGGAGGCAAGCATATGTTGGACGTGCAGTGGTCTGGTTAGAACTGGGGTTGCCATTAACCCTTGACATATGACATGGGCCGTCATGCGATCAACGATAATTTCGAAGCAGGATTGGAGAGGATAGTCAGAGTCAGTTATGAGTGCTCGAATGTTTGGTTGTTTTGCTCATATCATCTCATGTAAATTGTCTGAATTCGGAGGATATGTTCCTTGGGTGCTTGTCTGATATTGGTTTAGGCCTTTGGGGCTTGTGCTTGGGGAATGTCGAGTTCGACTAGGATGGTTGGCGTGAGATATAAGTAGTTGTTGTGACTTCCATTGAATGATATCTTAGTTTACTCAAGGAGAGATGTGCAGTCCATGACATGATAAGATTATTCGATGATATGGACTGCCCCGAGTGGACTCGAAAGGGCTATGAGATGACTCGAGAAGGATGCAAGATAATGGATTGACTTGGGTGGGACACGAGTTGAATACGGACTTGTGGATAGCTCTTCTGATTGAGTGCCAATGAATCGTCGATAGTTTGGAGTGTTTAAGGAAGACTCGAAGCAGGGGTATCTGGGATGCCCATTTACCTTGGATCCGTTGGACGTGATCTAGTTATCCTTGGGGGATAAACGTGCGTTGGACGTGCGGTAGTCCGTTTGGAGCTGGGGCTTCCATTAGCCCTTGAGATTGGTTGGACCAGTCATATGGGTATCGAAGTATTCATGGCTTTAGCAGGTGATAGATAGGGTTTGTTTGATGGATGTTATGGTTGCTATGTTTATCCCTATTTTTCTTCTCTTGAGTAGACTATCACCTGTAAGATTCTGGCGATGGGGAATAAAGAGATGACGGTATACACGGATGCCTGTAGTGCCGGACTAGGTGCGATAGCTGATGCATTGAGTAGGAGACAGACCAGTTTAGATGTCATGTTTCTTGAACGGAAGCAACTGGAGTATATCACGGGATATGATTTCAGACCTAAGTGTGAATTGGATACAAAGATGTTAGCAAGTTTGAAGATCAGACCGACTTTGATTGAGCGAATTGGTTCCAGTCAGAAGGAAGATCTTAACCTATTGGAAATCATATCCAAGGTAGAGATGAGTATCAATGCTGAGGAAATGAACAAGTATGGACTTGATCAGGAAGGATGGCTTCGAAAGAATGGGAGACTAGTTGAACCCAATGTTAATGGATTGAGGGATGAAGTGCTTAGAGAGTATCATCATTCAAAACTGACTATACACCCCAGTGATAACAAAATGTAACGAGACATGAAACAAACCTACTACTGGGAAGGGATGAAGAGAGACGTTGGAAAGTTTATATCCAAGTGCATGAACTGCTAGCTAGTTAAAGCCGAGTAAAAGAAGCCTAGTGGTTTGTTACAACCGCTGGAAATTCCCAAATGGAAATGGTAATAATCCTCAATGGATTTCATTGATGGTTTACCTAGGACTAGATCGGGTCATGATAGTATTTGGATGATTGTGGATCGATTGATCAAAAGTGCAAAGTTTATACTGGTCAAGTCGAATAGAACGACAATTAAGTTAGCAGAACAGTATATGAAGTGGGTAGTGAGATTTCATGGAGTACCTAAAAGTATTGTGAGTGACCGAGGTCCATTATTTACTAGTGGGTTTTGGAAGAGCTTACAAAAGGATTTAAGGTCAGAATTACATCTCAGTACCACGTACCATCTCCAAACCGACGGCCAAACAGAGAGGGTGAATCGTGTATTAGAGGATCTCTTAAGAGATTGTATATTGGATTTTGGAGGGTCATGGGATGACCATTTACATCTGGTTGTATTCACATATAATAATAGTATGGCTCCATTTGAAGCTTTATATGGGAGACCGTGCAACTCACCATCATGTTGGTTGGAAACTGATGAGAAATTTGTGCTGGGGTCGGATGTAATAAGAGAAACTTCAGATATGATCAAGGTTATTCAACAACGAATGAAGGCTACCCAAGATAGGCAGAAGAGTTATGCTGATAAAAGACGAAGAGAATTGAAATTCTCCGTTGGCGACCTGGTATTCGTCAAGATCTCTCCATTAAAGAGTGTGATTCGTTTTGGCAGGAGAGGTAAGTTGGCACTAAGGTTTGTTGGTCCATTTCCAGTTCTCGAACAAGTTAGGAATTTAGCGTATAAAGTTGGATTACCAGACAAGGTGGCGGGAGTGCACAACATATTTCATGTTTCCCAGTTAAGGAAGTTCGTGCACAATTCTAATATAACTATTTCACCAGATCAGTTGGATGATATCGAGGTAGAATCCGAGGCAGTTGGGAGCCGTAGGACGATTCATATTGTCGGACATGATAAGAAACAACTTGGAAAGAAGACGGTGGAAATAGTCAAGGTCCAATGGGGCGATAATAGGAATGACTGTACTTGGGAAATAAAGGAGAGCGTAAGGAAGTCATATCCACAACTCTTTGCCTGGTAAGATTTTAATTGCGATATAGTCATTCCCTTGTTAGTAAACCACATGCTAGGATGGGCTTGTAGTGTTGTTATGTATGTTTGATTGTTTGTAAATGGTTGATAGGCATGTAGGGCACCATTTTTTTTTTTGAATTAAGGAATTTCAGGGGCAAAATTTCTTAAGGAGGGAGAATGTAATGACCCGCATTCTACGTATCAAAGGACCATAGAATATTTATTTTATTTTCATACAAAGTCGTATGGTCGTGTAACTTTGGGAAACGTCTATTGGGGTCATTTCCCGCATTCACGATTTTTGCCGAATTTTAAATGATCGTTTTACCCCCTAGAGAATCTTGTTTCACTTATAACTTTTGATTGGTAAGGAGTTTTGACTAAAACCACTTCTATTGGATTCAGATGATGGTTTACCTTTCCGTTGAGTGGTCAC
The DNA here is from genome assembly GCA_030737875.1 of Allium sativum. Classification (NCBI taxonomy): domain Eukaryota; kingdom Viridiplantae; phylum Streptophyta; class Magnoliopsida; order Asparagales; family Amaryllidaceae; genus Allium; species Allium sativum. Next base: position 322,029,571 of record CM060916.1, read on the forward strand.
ATTAATCAAACGGACTTACTGTTTGGGAGATATGGCTGAAACAAGGTTTGAAAGGTGAAAAACTGCTTAAACGGGCTTAATAAGGTAATTAGTAGACCGGCCCATAACCCATTTCGGGATTAGGGTTATGGGGAGGTTGAAATGAGTTAGGAAACAATCTCGTTTCATTTTCTTAACAGTCACTTTCATTTTTTCAAACCTAGTAATGGCCTCCACCTTCTAAACTACCTCCTAATCACATTATAATCCAATATTAAGCTAATCAACATCAAATTAAGGCAAATTAACATCAAATTGGAGGTAGAGCTACTATGTTGTATTGGAATTCAAACCAAATCAGAGATATTTTCAGATCTGAGATTTATTTGTGGCTAAGATGAGTGATTTGCATTTTTATTCATTAATTACGGCTAATTAGGGGTGATTAGTGATAATTAACGAAATTATGCATCATAAAAATCTGGAAAAATATGTATAAATACTTAAATATTACTTTATGCATCTGTTGGAAATTTGGGTTAATTTGGATTGAGTTTGTTAATCCTACTATTAGATATAGTTAAACATGATTAAGGGGAAAACCATGGGTTTGGGTATGTTTGATCCATTTTAACTTGTTAAATTGTTGTTTTGGTGTTTAAGGTTGATCCTATATGTTGTTACTACTGTTTGGTATGATTTGTGATTGCGTAGAAAAGTAAGAATGGTCGAAAACGCCGTTGTATGGCGTAAATAGCTCGCTGGAAAAGTTGCATGATCGTGAAGCACCCCCTTTCCCCCGATCGTGAAGCACCCCCACGAGCCGACCGGCTCGTGCCTCATGTACCACGAGCGGACAAGAGCACCACGAGCCGCTCCACTTCGAGGACCACGAGTTGCTTTATTTCGAGGGTCACAGACCGCCAGTCACGAACCGGGATGTGCATTGCAAACTGAACCATGGAGCTTTACCATGAGCCGTCTGCTCAAGATTACCATCCCCGAACCGCCTGGTGGCCACGAACCGGAGTACCAACCCCGAACCGAGAAGCTCGAGCTGAATCGGAGTCACGACGCTTGGACCACGAACCATACTTGAAGGCTCCACCACGAGCCGACCGTCCAAGCGAGCCATGAACCGAGCCACTGCATCACGAGCCGACCGAAGACTCATGAACCAGAGTATGCCAATGAACCGCGAGCCTCTTGTGTATGGTGAACCGAATGGAGACCGAACCAAGATGTTGAAAAAACCCCGAGATGCAAAGGTAGTTCAAATAAGAAGTTAGAACTCGGGATCCAGATGGGAACCAACGAGCTAACATCATGATTGGGCTTTGATGCGAGACATGTTCAAAAGGGGTTATAGATATTTATAGCTTTGGTTCACCATTGAGAGGCGGATTAGTGGCTATAGATCAGCGCAATGGAGTCATTTGGACTCCTAAGGTGAAAGCAATTGCAGCAAAGGATTAGTGGCTATGGACCAACGCAATGTGGTCATTAAGACTCCCGAGGTCAAGTGGTCGTAGCAAAGAATTTGGTGATCAAAGTGGTGGATATCGTATGCTTTACACACCGAGTGAGTGATGTGAGGATGATTGCAATGTTTGATATTTTCTATCACCATGACATGCTCACTTCCACCCTACACTTTATGTTAGTGTTACCTTAGAGTACTGCACATCTTGTTGTGCTAGCTCTTTGGTTGCAGGTCCAGGTATGGTTATTTGTACCTGTTATTGTTTTATTTAGCTGCTATCGCTCATACCAAACTTTTGTCTGACCCAGTGTTTTATGTCTCTTCTTATTACTCTGGGTGCTCCTAAACGAGCAGACTAGAGACATGTTAGGTGGTTATGCACGAGTAGTTGTCCGGAGAGAAGCAGGAGGCTTCCACGTGCTATTTACATATATTCTCTCTGTGTTGTTGCTGGTCACTGCTTTGGGCATTAGTAGTGTTATGATTTACGCACCGAGTGAGTGATGTGAGGATGATTGCAATGTTTGATATTTTCTATCACTATGACATGCACACTTCCACCCTACACTTTATGTTAGTGTTACCTTAGAGTACTACACATCTTGTTGTGCTATCTCTTTGGTTGTAGGTCCAGGTTCAGGTATGGTTATTTATACCTGTTATTATTTTATTTAGCTGTTATTGCTCATACCAGACTTTTGTCTGACCCTGAGTTTTATGTCTCTTCTTATTACTCTGGGTGCTCCTAAGCGAGCAGACTAGAGGCAGGTTAGGTGGTTATGCACGAGTAGCTGTCTGGAGATGAGCAGGAGGCTTCCACGTGCTATTTACATATATTCTCCCTGTGTTGTTGCTGGTCACTGTTTTGGGCATTAGTAGTGTACCTTTTCTATTTTGCTTTAGAGACAGTATTTTGAAGTTGTAATAATGATGGTTTGAATCATAAACTGTATTTTGGATTCCGCTGCTTTGATGGATATGGTTTAGTTTTCAGCTTATGCACTGTCTCGCCTGTTTTATATCAAGGTATGTTACTATTATATTTTATTCCATGCGCTGTGAGATATACTACAGGTTCTTTGGTGATTCATTGTTCCAATCATTTTCTTTTGACGACCGTTCCATGCTAGTCGGGCATTAGCATAGTGCATTTCGGGGAAATGTAGGCTGGTGTGGGGCAGGCCGTCACAAACTCAAAACCGTCTTCCCCACATCGGACCGTGATAGCCTTTATAATAATCAAGTAGAAACAAACAATATTTTCATGTCAATCAGTTATCAAGCGTAGACAATTCTAATCGATGTCGAGATCTCCCAAGCACAAGCCCTGAAGGCCTAAACCAACATCAGCCAAGCACCCAAGAGATGTTTCCTTCGACGTCGAATAATCTACATAAGATGATACAAACAAAAAAATCATCATCCATGACTCTGGTTATCACCGTCAATCCTGCTTTGAAACCATCGTTAATTGTATGACCGACTCAACATCATGTTATCCGTCAAGGGCTAATGGTAAACCCCTATTATACCTCTGCTTTGAGTCCGCTAGAACCTACGACAACGATAATTCCTCGGCCTTTATAACTCTAGTAGTCATCGCCGATGACTATCCATAGCTCAAGCGCCTTCTCGAGCACCATTATCCATAAACTCAATGTCTTTGTGTCATCTTCACATTCATTGCATTTCATCAATCAACGAACTTTTTAAAACTCTTTGAACATTCCTTCTTGAATTTGTGTTGAAGTCATAACAATCGTCGACTCAAAATATGCATCATTTGGTCGATATTACATTTCATAGCATTTCCATCTTCTTCGCTATGAAAAACTAAGCACAACTTTAAACTTCCTTTTACAGCGTTTTGGAAACGCTACAAAATCCATGCGTTCAAGTCTGGACCTGCACTGGCACTTGGTACGTTGGCACTGTGGCATTTAGCCCAATCCATGAACTGGTACTTGGTACTCTTGCACTTGGTACTCTGGCACTTGGTACTCTGCAACTCAGCCCGTTCCACGCCAGACCCTTGCCCGATCCACTTTTTCATCGATTGGCCCCTTGGCCGATCCACTATTTTCATGTGCCCGACCTACTCTATTTTTACGCCCGATCCACTGCAGAATCTTGTCAGATCCACTTTTTCACCGTGTAACTACTTGCCCGATCCATGTTTTTGACATGCCCGATCCACTCTATTTTTACGCCCGATCCACTCCATTTTTTTTCCGCCCGATCCACTGCAGAACCTTGCAAGATCCACTTTTTCGTCGTGTGGCCACTTGCCCGATCCACCCTATTTTTACGTCCAGTCCACTTCATTTTTATGCCCGATCCATCACCAGAACTCGCCCGATCCAACTTCGAATCGATCCAAAACTCGTGCAAAACATTCAATTTCTCATACTTTTCTTTTTGAAGTTCAGGTTGTGGTATGTAGTGGCAGTGCCATACATCAACGAATAAAAGGGTTGCCTTATGTGAGCTAATATTTTTCCTTGTTTTGTTTCCATTTCCCTTGACTTTGGAGAACAAAAGTTATCATTTAGAGGTTAAATATACATTGATAACACATCATTTGCTCGAGTTCTAGCTTCTGTTGAAATTACCACACACAGGCTTCCACTAATTGCGAACTTCCCTATATTCTAATTTGTTTTGAATCATTTGCAGGTAACAAGGTCTCTTTCATGGTTTATCTTGCTCCAACGTAAGGATCACTCCTTTTTTATGTGCGCTTTCGTTTTCAATTTTATTTATCTTCCAATATCTAATGCATACATCTTAAATTTTATAGTCCAACATTATACCCCATATACATGAAGAAGTCGCCCGAAGGATTTCAGTCACTTCCTTATGTCGTTGCTCTATTCAGCGCCATTCTATGGATATAATACACATTCACCAAGACCAATGAGTACCTTCTCATCGCCAACACTTTTAGATGTTTTGTCGAAATGATTTACATAGTTATGTTTCTCGCCTACGCCCCAAAAAAGCTAAGGTACGTTAACTAATCTACATATTGGATATCACCCTTCAAAAGTTTATGAAGTTCAAAATTCTAAATTATCATCTTGGTAACCTCTAGGTGCAAACCGCAAAAGTATTCATGCTCCTGAACGTGGGGATGTTCTCTTTATTTGTTCTATCAGATTATTCCAAATTGTATTTCTTAAATTACGTTCAACTTTGACTTTGTTTCTTTATGATTCTCAATTTGTCCGAACTAGGTTGTTGTACAAATCTCACTTGATATGAATTGGATTGTTGCACAAATCTCGTTCGATCTAGAATATTGTTGTACAAACCTCGGTTGGATCGAGCATGGTTTCTACATAAACATTGCACCTCTGAAGCTTACATACGTGATTTTTTCTAAAAAAATCGTGATTTGTTGTGGCTTGAAGAAAGACAGACTTGAAACTGAAAATAGAAAAAGTTAGGGGTTATGAGTAGAGGAAATAGGCATTGAAATAGAATAAGTCTTTGGCAAATTCTATTTAAACACAGAAAAATTGTGACTTTTCCCTTGTTTTGACAAAAAAAATCGAGGATAAAAATACACTTTTTATTTCAATTTAAAATAATGTGTTTTTTTTACAGGTTTTTCCCTTTTTTTAAGGGGATTTTAACTACATGGACAAATTGATTGAAAATTTTAACCACAATAACAAGAGATTAAATATTTATTCAAAAGAATAAAACGTAATCCAAATTTATTTAAAAGGACAAAACAAAGGACAAATTTTTTAATTTTTTTCCTTTTGATTTTAGGTATTAGTTTTGTATGTCTGTAGGTATCAGTTTGCTCTCTGCAGCAAACAGGTAGCAGTTTTGTGTGTCTGAAGGTATCAGTTTTTAGTCTACAACTTATAGGAAGTAGTTTTGTATACTTGTAGGTATCAGTTTACATTTAATGGTTTTTTTTAATGGAGGATGGAAAAATTGTCAGAAGAGAGGAGATGAACTGTTTGGTAATGTGATGAGATTGTAGATACATTTGAGGTTTTTATGTTTAACCGTTGATGTCTAATGAGATTGCAAAGAGATGTTGTTTAAGGATGTATAGTGGTGGTTTTTGGTGGGCTGTTCATGTATACGAGGATGCGGAGATTAAGTTTGGGGCCAAGTCATGCTTGCAGCTCTAACTCTAGGTTGTTATTTACAATGAATTATATTATCTCAGCTCGATTGATTCTATTATATTTTTTCTCATCTGAAGAATTGCTATATACTCTAATTTTTTTTGCACTTATATCAATCAACATCTCATTTATTTACAAGTTGTAGGCTAAAAACTGATACCTTCAGACACACAAAACTGCTACCTATTAGCTCAGGGACAGAGCCAAGATTGTTTTGTGACCAAGGATAAGTAAAAGAGATTAAAAAATAATTAAAATAATACCAAATTTTGTAACAAGTAGTTTTTAATTATGTATTAGCGAAAGCTTACAAAAACATAAGGTACTCATGTATACCTTTCATGCCTGATTTAGATATATACAAAAAAAATAGATATGGTAATGTAGACAAGTTGGACTATGTGCTCTTACATGAGTTGAAATCACAAACTACTGAATTCAGATCAAGAGTCGCATTTTATGAAGTCGTTTCAACACCAATAGCGATAATAAAAAAATTTGTGTTATATTTAAGTTTTTCAATACCAATTTTGACTCACATCAAGATAAAAGTAATACATTGAACCAATCGATTAAATTTGAATAGAATTATAAAAAAGATCAATGAGCAAACTTGGGTATCAAATGATTACAGTATGATAGATAGTTTGAAGCTTGCAACTATTTTATGAACCTAGGATAAGGCACCAATGATTAAAAGAACTAAAAAACATTAAAAAAAAACAATAAATTTACCTGTTCTTTAGTCCCTAAATGGAGCAACCTCTTTTTCGTTTATTGGTGCTTGGTCAAAAGAGATCTTTTGTGTAATTCAATGTTATGGAATAGCCTTATTGGATTTCAAGGATGTAATTTTTTTGGGGTACTAGGTTGAATAATACATATTGCTTTTTGTATTTTGAAAAATGCACCCGGGCAATAGCCTAGGTAGCTATATGCATAGCTTCATCCCTGTATTAGCTGCAGAAAGTAAACTGATACCTAGAGACATAAAAAACTGATACCAAAAATCTGAAGAAAAAAAAATCGTTTTTTCCTTAAAAAAAAATTCTTATTTTTTAAAAAAAGTCTTTTGTTTTGTCATTTTGAATAAATTTGGCTATGTTTTGTCCTGTTGAATAAATTTTTAGTCTCTTGTCCTTGTGGTTAAAATTTTCAAACAATTTGCCCTTCACAATATTTTCCTGTTTTTTTAAGGGATTGTTATTGACACTCCAATTTATGTTAAGGGGGGGGCAAATTTTAAGGACATTCCACTTTTTTTAAATTGTTAAGGAGAGGTCAATGTAGGTAGACAATTTTTTTAAATTCTTACACTTTTACCCTTGCTTTTAAAACTTACGCACCGTAAAATCATCAAACGCTTAAATCAAAAACCCTTAAATTGTTTAACTGCATGTAACGTCGGGGAATAGTTGATATTAGATGCATACGATTTAATAAACTGAAATTAGATCTTAACTCTAACAACATGTATATAGGATTTAACAAACTAAAATTAGATTTTACCATCTCATCACTCTGATCAACTCTAACATAACGCTCACTATCTTGTGTCACTATCATATTGTTTTCTTTTTCGATCATGTTTTTTTGTTAGAGTTTGGTTTCTCCACAACTAATGGTGTTGATTAACCATTAAAAATTAGATTAATGAACAGAAGAGTGAAATTAAGCCTAAATGGATAATAAAGTTAATCTTTATTTGTCAAGGGGATACTTCCCTCGTTGGACTCTCCTTAACAATTTTTTTTTTGAAAAAAATTGTCTTCCGCTTAACAATTTTTGGAGTTTCAATAACAATGTCTTTTCTTAATAGTATGGTGCTAAGGGCACCCCAATTTACTCTTCTTATTACCGCTACTAAAAAATATCACAAGAATTATCATTACACTCTTCTTAATACCTCACCTAGAAGATAGGGGATACCACACCACCATTACCTTATTTCCATCTCGTATTTTATTCGTTTCTCTTTCATTTCATTCTAAACCCCTAGTTCTTCAATCGATCGATCAACGATAAATTGTTTGATTTCGCAACAATACCGAGAAAGAAGAAAGCTGTAGATACATCGTTGTCTCAACCCCAGTCAATTCAATCAAGTAAGCTTAAGACTTCAAATGGTAAAAATTTGAATTTTCTCGCGAGAAAGATGAAGTAGACAATGACTGTTATTGATTAGGGTTTTCAGATTAGGACTGACTACGTGATTAGTTAGACAAATACTGGTTGAGTGAGAGATCATGATGAAAAGCATGCATTTTATTTTTTAATTGCATCACACTTTTAGTATTTACGCCATTTTTTAATCCAAAGTAAACTCGGTAATTTTCTAAGTAAAACTTGTCAAAGCCTTTATTCAAGCCCCATAATCTATTCTCCCTCTTGCCTTTTTGTTCCCGCTTCAGCAGAACCCTGATTTTGCTGTTCGATTTATGCCGTTGGTTTTCCTGTCATTTTCTTTACTGTTGCTTATAAATTCGAATCCAAAACAAAGTCCATCAATGTTTAAGGTTCCCTCTTTCATGGATCCGAAAACAGGGTTCATCAGAGTTTTAAGAGGAAGCAACGTGAGTTCTATTTTCTCATTCTTTTGCTTCATAATTGATTATTATGTTCTAATTTAAAGGATGCTGCTTTGCTTGTGAAGCTTATAAATGTAACGTATTTAAGCTGTTTTGTTGGTTAATGAACTGCTTATTTTATCCAGATTGACGTATTTGATTGAATTACACATACATACACTGATACACACGTTATATATGTAATATGTATAGAAACATGTGTATGTATGTGCCTATGTGTGTCTCTCTCTATATTATATGTGTGCGTGTGTGTTGTGCGTACATTATAAGAAAACAATTTTGTGTGGCATTTTAGCATCCTATGTATCTGACATTGTTTCCTTATCATACTGCAGTTTCACAAGCATACATAATGACAAATAAATAAACAAAGCTAGACGGACAAATTGTGAGGTTATAAAATTTCATATGTCCAAATCAGTGCCGTCACTTGTTGTGCATTATCAAAATATCAACATCGCGCGCGCGTGCTTGTGTAATGCATGGTAATACACTAAAACGTTTCTTATTTTAAAGGTGTGGCCAAAATGGAGTACGGCGTCTCATTACAGAACCATTCAAGCTAACCACATCATCAAATGTATTTGGCTGTAAAATCATTATAAAAAGCTTACAGATAAATGATAGCTAACACTTTGTCCATTAATGCATGTTTCTCAATTGCAATTCCCATGCGTATATTGTAACTGTAACACGAAAAGAGAGGGACATTAGTCTATAGATGGCCAATTCAGTTCAAAAGTACTATGTCAACTGTCTGTTTATGAGGAAAATTTCAACTAAAATATATTGTTGTGTTTCAATTCAAACTAGTTTGAACCTTTATAAATATCGGTGTACATAGATTATCTACTCAATTATAGAGTTGTGCCGTGGAAAAGTTGATAAATATGTCTTTAATGGATGCACCACATTTTAGGCCACCTGGCTAAAGCAGAAACCATTTAATCATTGAGAACTGAAACATAAGGTGAAGTATATTAATTTCTAGAGAATTTTTCTTTTTGTAGCTTATCTGATGACACATACACAAAATGTGGAGGAAATTGCATCCTCTCTTGTTATTATGGAACTGGTCATAAACTTTGTCGAGTTGACCATGCCTTTTACTGTGCCACATGGCTTATTGGACTATTAATCATGAGTTGGGGACATGTTTATGTTTTTTATGTGTGCAAATACACGTCCAAAAGACTGCAAATATGCATCTTGTAGAAAATTACATGGTTGAATAACTTTTGATACACAAAATGCTCATATGTTATTCAAACTTTTAAATAATGTCCACAGGCAAGTTAGTATCTTGACCACTGTGGCTAAAGCTAGAGCTCTTTAGTGGGTACTTTTAGTTATATAACCAGAATTATTGAGGTGTAAACATATCCAAAACTTTAATTATATGGTAATGTAGATGTGCCTACTTTTGCGTCAGCAATTTTATACTTTGATTGTCTCAGTATCTTAAATTATTAGTTTAATTTAAGCCTGTTTTTCTTTTCTTACATATATATTTGTATTAATTGTCAGTTCCTTCGTTTTGCATTAACATTAACTGCAACTGCAATTATTACATACAATGCTGATATTGGAATCTGCAACATTGGAAATCAGATTCTTCAAAAATCTATATAAGCCAGCTTGGCCTGCATATTATGTGTATGCTTGGCAAACTTTAATTTAATTTTTCCTTGTACTATCATCTAGTACATCTCAATATTTTGATGTGAATTTCTGTTTCTCTCTTGATTCTTGTATATTAGACCGTATACCAATCGTACAACGGATATATGTGGTGATTTTTTTTTATTTTTTTTTTGGTTTGTTTGTAGATTTTGTTACATTGTTGTATTATGTATGTATTAATGGTTGTCTTAGAAGCGCAAACTTTTGGTTCGACTGCGAACTTCCAAACATGCTCTTACGTATCTTCACTTTATATATATTACTTAAAAATATGATCTAACAACTAAACATATTTACAAATTCAAGCTGCAATTCTACATATATTAAGTTATTAACAAATCTTAATAACAAATAGACATTTTTCACATTATCATTCTTTATTAATTAACAACACAAATAAAAATAAAAGCTAACAAAAAAAAATATTGCATCTTAGAAATAAAAATTTAAACTAATTACCCATGATTTAAACAAATATATAACTAAATATTCGCTCAAATTATTTTGTCTTGAATGTATTAAACATGTACAGTTTCTAAAATATAATTCATGCAAAGTGTGTGTTATGATCATGCACGAAGCGCGTATCGTAACGTCCTTTATATATATATATATATATATATATATATATATATATATATATATATATATATAGGCGCACACACAAAAAAAAGACCCAAAATAGAAGATACAAAATCCGAACCGTTGGATTATTTTGTCTTTATGTGGGGTTGAATTCTAGTCATAGTTATGATAAAGGAAAGAATGATTTTTTTACATATTTCTTTTTGTTGCATGGCTCTTAAACCAATCATCTCACAATAATTCACGTCTCATACATAATAGGACACATCTGCATCAGAACATATAGTTTAGTTTTATCATGCATTAAGCATATAAATTACTTAACTTTTAATTATTTCTTCTAGATGTGATTGCAAGGAGTTTCCAACATGGAATATGGCACTGCGCTCAACTACTAAGCTGATACACCTGTCAAATATAAAAGAGTTCATGGAATCATGAACTTCACTCAATGTTGATTGATGTGAGGGTATTTCACAACAATTTGTAACAATGTATCTTACCCACCATGTCATTTGTTTTCTCAGTCCTCTAACTTTTTCATAAACATGCATTTGCTTATGTATTCTTTATTCTCTTTATCAGTACATATTATATAAGCAAATACTTGTGCGTGATTACGATTATTATGTCAATCAATGCTATAGTATGAACAAGATTTTGTTAGAACTTCAAATGCGTTTGTTGAATGCCTTACTTGAATAAGACGTGACCAACAAATATTACAAGAAGTAAGCTCTTGTGTTGCATGTGATACAACAAATTCTATCCATCCTTCTATATATTAATATATAAGTGGATATCACTGAAAAAATCATCATGTGTAATTTAACTCACATGTGCAAAGTGGATGTCATTGGAAGCTCATCATGTGCCTTTAAATGGTTTAACAATCCTCAATTCTGTTTTAATATAGAAAGACATTGCATTTTTAAAGTTCAGTTCTTACTTATAACAATTTCATATGATATAATCAAATCATATTGCAACTGAATTGAGTATGAAATAAAGAGATCAAAATGCACGTGGGTATTATTTGTGCAGTTTGTAGAGACAGAGATGAAGGATCATACCATATGTAAAAGATTTTACACCTGTTAGGTCCAGGCACAATAATAGAAAGAATGCCATTGAAATCCAGGAGATTCAAAATTTGCATGCAAAACCCGTATCATGGTTATATATATATATATATATATATATATATATATATATATATATATATATGTATATATATATACACATATAGTGTATATATATATACATATATATATATACATATATACATATATATATATACATATACATATATACATATATATATAGTGTGTGTGTGTGTGTGTGCGTGTGTGTGGAGTAAGTGACTTGATTTTGGTAAACTAACTGAACATGTTTATCTACCACATTACCATACTCATGTCTGTAAATCCATATTTGGATGGATAATGGTAAAATCTACTGTTAATTACCTAGAATATGCTTAATTATTTTGAGTTTTATAAAATGTTTTAGCGGAGCATACCATATTTAACTTATTCCAGTGTCATGAAGTGCATATTCTATTAATTTATTTAGATGCATGGTATAATCCATATAATACTACACTGCAGCTTAAAAAGCCAATGCGCATCAAGAGTATTGAACTTTAACGTTCACCAAATTTCGATTTCTGTGTTATTAACGTTTGATGTTTCCCACTAATTGTATAAGATATTCTTACTTGTTAGATTGTCAGATTGAAAGAACTAGAGTCGTAACACCAAATAAAACTAAAAAAAATTTAAAAAATATATTTTATACCTGAAAACAATAAAGTACTTATGTCCGGTGGCATTATTGGTGATGGTGCTTTTAAGTGGCATCATCTCCTGCACAAACCATTTTTAAGAGAGAAAAATTTAGGCTTTTTCTAACAAGATAAGATATTTGATTTGTCACCAATAATTAAGAATTACATGGTCCACTCAAAAGAAAGTAGCAGGATACTTTCTTTTCCTATCCTTTTGCTGTTTAGAACATTTTGAGTATTACAAAGTTTGGTTATAATACATGCACGTATCACATATGGTGTGAATTATTTTCATGTATATTTCACATATCATGATTCAACATTAAAGTATTTGGGATGCCCACTAAACATAAATGTACATCCGAACTGACACTCCATTCATAACTTCAATAGGGGTGGAAAAAAAAGCTGATAAATGCGTGAATTATCGTTTTTCTTTTGGGAATATTTGTAAAACATCCTCTTTTAAGTTTCAAAACACAAACCCGTTCTCCTCCAAAGCATATTATGAAGGGGAAAAACTCATATTTTTATGTTTTGGGTGCAAATATTTGAAGTTTCCATGCTGCAAACATTTCCACTTTTCAAAAAATAAAAAAATGATTTGATAACAGAAACGAGCGGTTTAAATTTGAATTTAATTCCAAATATACTATAGTTTTTTTCCAAAATAAAAAATAGGGGTGTAATTTAAAACAAGTTTTTGGAAAAGGTTTCCATGTATCAAATCTGAAACTAAGGGGCGGGTCCAAATGTCCACTTTTCTTTTCTTGATCAATGTGTCATATGTGATATTTAACTCGGAAAACTGTCGTCATTTTTTTTTTCATACCACAGACTACCATTATGTTTCTGAAACTGAATATATAAATATTTACTGTTATTCTATGTTGTACTTATGTTCTTGTGTGTACATAGAAAGCTAGCTTAAGAAATTAATAGTAATAATATGATAATCAGTCTGTCTGGATTATGTTGCTGTCGGACTGAAGGTAGGACAATATTTCATTGATGAGCAGTGCCTAATATTTCCAACTGCATACATATGTGACTTCTTGATTATGAAAAATTATCTCAAAACATGTAGGAAAGAGATATAAATACTGATTTGTCCGCGGATATGCTGACAACACGATAACTAGGTGGACCCTTAAATTTTCATAGCTTGCTAAATTTGATAAAAATGTCCAAATTTTCATATAAGAAATAAAGTTATGCAACAAGGGCTCTTCAACTACTTTATTTGATAGGAGTTACCACTCCATTTTCTCATTGCTGGCTTTTGCATTTTCATATCGCATTATTGCAAGTTGTTAATATCAACTGCAATCTTTTGGATAAAAAGAAAGGAAATGAGTGTGGAAGGAGCACAAAACATAATAATAAGATTTCTATATATATCTTTCAATGGATAAGATCAAGTGGTAGATTTCATGGTACCTTCTTATATAATGCTCTATTATTAGAAAATTGTAACTCAATGGGCTTTAAAAATATGTACAAGGTTAACTGTTCTGAGCACTGCTAGCGAACTTGTCATGGATAAAAGTGGTAAAAATATATACAATAAATGTATAATGTACAATTTTGCCATTGTTAATCTGTACCACACAGTTATATTTTGTTTCATAAAACTAGTACATTATGAAGTGTACAGCATAGTTGTTGGACGCAAAATACGGATACAATATTAACGTATTTTTGAGGATTGTGTTAACACTTAACATGTTCATCGAGATTAATTTATTGCATAAAAAACGAGAATTTACTACACAAAAGGCATATATTGTAACATTCAAATACAGATTTACCCTTATATTAGAATTAATTGTTGGCATTTAACAAGGGTAAATGAAGTAACAATAAATCCCTAACGTATGTGAATTGCTTAACTTGTTGATGCCTGCGAATAGCTTCAAATACATGCGAAGATGGCATCTCAGATGTATTTGCAATTTAGTAGTTTATTTCCTCTTTCCCAAATGTGTACGGTATAAAATTTTATGTTGTTGGAGGAACAAATATGAACAAACAAGTGCCCCATCACATGAGTTGGGCAGAGATATATGGTGCAAACTGTCATAGATCAGGTTTGGATAATGGAGTTAGTCTTAGTTATGATGATCAATTAATTGATATGTGTTTATACTTTTCGTTTGGGAACATTACAGCTTCAAAAATAAAGTCGAATGGCAATTTTGCAGATACTTTCAGTGTATTTACCTCGCACAATACATGCAAATTAAATAGTTGGTGCACATCAAGGTTTTCAAAATAAGATTCAAATCGTAAATCGTAAAGTTCAAACTTCAAATTGAAACGGAATTTAAATCGTAAATCATAGATTCAAAAATTCCATATTTTAAAGATTTGCACCTATTTTGAAATTTATTTTGATGTTTGAACTTCTATGGCTAAATCTAAAACGTACTTTCCTCTTGTTTCGATTTTATTTTGTTCCGAAATGACCATAATTAGGATTGTAGATTCAAATAAGTATACCAAATATATCAATTTGGAATATTGATTTTTCTAATACTCGGTATTAGCTGGATTTGAATCGGAATATAATTCCAATCGTAACGGGAGATATTCAATTCGAAATGGGATTCAAATCGTAGGATTCTAAGATTTTTGACTACGATGGTGCAGATATTGAACCTCTCTCCATGATTCTGTTATTATGTTCACACTTTGTGATCAAACTAACTGCCAAGAAATTGAGTGGACTTTGTGGGACTATATTCAATATGCTTATGCCCACCATATGGTGGACTCTTTTATTTTTATACAAATATAGTATTGTATCCTGCAGTATCTGAATCAGGATATTTCTAATTTTTAATCCTGTACTTTGGGGCAAATTGACATCCTTCTTGTTTCCTTTTGATAGGTGATTAGCTACCCTCGCCATCCTCACTTAGTGAATACCCAAAGTTTGTTATTATCTACATCTCGATTAAGTCCTAAATGTGGGAACGATTACTTAGCTTGATTACTACGCTATTCATTTACCTCAGGCCAACAAGCATATTTTTTCTGCATAAACTAGCTTGAGTACGTATTTCTATATGATGCAACAATTACTTAGTACCATGCTTTTCTTTTAACTCAAGTCAGTCAATAAATCTTTTCTACGAACACTGGCTCGAGTATCTGTATATGTGGCAACAATTACTTAGCTTAATAACATCGTTTTGATTTACCTCAAGTCCGCCACTACCCCTTTTCTTTTTGGTTAAACTAGTGAATCGACATGCATAATGGTGTAAATGTAAATAACTCACCATACATGATTCTAATGTACATCACTTATATTGTATTGAAATGTAAGTAATAACCAGTGTAGTGCAAATAGCTCATTGGAAGGTTGAGTGTTCGATTAAAAGTTGTAATAACATAAAGTCGATAGAGTAATGAAAACTAAAGGGTTATTTTGGCATTTCAAAAAACACTGTTGAACCTTATACAGTTAAGCCCCTTTATTTCTTAGACTAAGCATCTCTGAACCAGTAATGAATGATGATCTATAAAGAAACCCTCTAATTAATCTTCCAACTTGTCGAGATTCTATTTCCCCCATTTTCCCTAGTTTGACGAAACATACACAGTGTAGTAAGACAGTTGACAAGTTGATTTTTAAAATCCTACACTTACAAGTGTACCCTAACCGCAGTTGATAAAATTTTGCTACGTGTAGTCATGCCCAACGAGCAATTTGTATTGAAAAATAAAGTTTGTATAAATTTATTTCAGATGGTAAAATAGGTCAGACAACATGAGAGTGCAGCCTGATACAGTGCTAGGTTCTTACTTACAAATATGATCTTTTTTTAGCTGTATCACATTTTCATACTTTTGCATTATCCAACTCTAGTATATGGACTTTACCTGCACAGTCATTACAATTTTCTTGGTTGTTAGATTAGATGTTAATGCAAGATTCCAGGATCACTGGCGTGTCCATTTGAGCTTAAAGATAAAAGTTTCATTGCTGTAAAGTTTTATTGCAACTTGCAACTTTGCTATACATTTTGCAGGACAGTTTGTATATATCCCTGATTTGTGAAAATGACTCAGGTGCATTATGTTAGGTTCTGGATTATTCTGTATGGAATATTCTAGGTTGATTTTGAAAATTTAGGGTAATCATCATTGGTTCTATTAACAATGTTATTCAGTAATTTGCCCCACGGTTCAAAATTCCAGTAAAATTTTGGTGGTGAATTCCGTTCTGGTTCCGATCATAATCGGAATGGTGTTTGGTCAAAATTTCGGTTTCGGTCAAAATTCCAGATTTTCTCCTCAAATATTAAAAAGTAGTAAAAAAATTGAAGGAAAAATTAAACATACAAAAAATATAGAAAGAAAACTAATTCAGCAATACAATAAACAAATGAACAGGCATAAAAGCTGTTATATATATATATATATATATATATATATATATATATATATATATATATATATATATATATATATATGAGAAAGTCTATTTAGACACAAAACCTTGACACAACTGGTGACACAATTGATTTGCAACGTTGGATCACCTCATGAATTCCGCTCCTCCATATAAAGACAAAATGATCCAATGGTCGAGGTTTTGTGTTTTGTGTTTAATTTTGTGTCCTCCAAATAGCTGCCCCTACGTGTGTGTGTGTGTGTATATGTATATATATGTGTGTATATATATGTATATATATATATTTCAAACTTGATCGAAAATTTGAAATCTCAAGTGGATGAAACAAAACCTTTAATCATTTTTTTTCCTATACAGCATGTATATGGAATGTAAAAATTATACTATAAATTTACGGTAGCATTAGATATTTACTAGTGTATTTAATGATTTATATAGAAAAATGTACTAGAATTCAAAAACTGTAATTAAAGCTGAACGTACAAAATATTCAAAATGGGACTGGAAATTTTAAAATTACCAATGATCGGAATGAAAAACGAAAAACAGAATACTGAACCTTGGTTTGCACTTGTTTTCGTTTAGGCGGTTGACAGCCATTTTTTAATCTACCATTTCGTTTAGTGGCCAACTATAAGGTGATGAAGAATCCTCTAGTTTATTTCTCTTTAGAAATATAGAACATGGTAAGATGGATAAAACTGTTAGGCAAATTGACATGTTTTCTTTCTAGCTTAATTTATAAGGAAAGGTACTGCATCTTTCTAAACAAGGTGGAAAAGAAGCAGTTAAATGGAAATGACAAAAGGCTAAGAACGAATATACCCAGCATTTTTCCCTATCTGAACTATATAATTCACGAGAATCTTTTAAGTAGCAAAAATAAGAGATTTAGATTTTCAACCACAAGTCCACTGTCTTTGCTTTACTTTAATCCATTGATTGTCAACTGGTAACAATGTGCCACTCCTGGCCATAACCAAACTTTGTGAGGATCATTACATAAATAGCTAAGCTTATTTAAAGAAATTTGTTATACTGTTAAGCGTAAAACATCTAGACATTCATCATGTCGCTAAGTCTACTTATGTTGCTTATAGGAGGTTATAGCTTATTCGGTGCAATTACCATAAGAGTAGATGTCAACAATTTATCCCTGTAGCCAGTAAAATTCATATAGTGATGCTCCATTAGAATGCAACTTCTATGTATTAATAAGGTGTTCTTGTCTTGTTTTGAATCAGGTAATCTATATTAGACTTCGGTATAACTTTATGTATTAATCATGGATGTTAGGCCGTAACAATTTATGGGTTTTAAGATTCCACAATTCGAAATTTGTCTCCATATTGTGAAATGGTTTAAAATTTTGAGTTATTATTGTTCGTGTACAATGCAAGCATATAATATAATATGGTAATTTGCTTTAAAAATTTGTATATTTTACATTACAAAAACACTAGAGCGCAAGCTTATAGACTTCAGTATAACATTGCATATGTAAACACAACATACATATTAATGTTTTACATACACCATAGTTTTTATCTATAACTATTTACTGGGGAGTTTGATCGTGTTTTGTAAATAATTATAAGACTTAGGTTAAATGAAAATAAAGATTTCTTAGGTATTGTTGTCAAGCTTAAAACACTTACTGACTACGACGTAAAATAAAACTTATTGCAGCAATGAGATGCATATGCTTAAAACTCTGCTGAATCACAAGTAATTAACAAATATCTACACAAAAACATATATGTATTGCTTGTGTGCGAGAAAGATATGTTCAATAGGAAGTAAAGAAAAAACATATACATGTATATGCTTGTGTGTGTGTGTATCTGTGGGTTGTTCAGTGGAAAGTAAAGAAACAAAACTATGAGTGGGTGGTTATGTTTTATGTAGCATGCATTTTTTTCATGAAAATAATAACATTTACAAACAAAATTTAGAAACAACCAAAGGCTTCTACAAAATGAGTGTTTAAAAAGTGTAGGTCACATGAAAGAAACACAATATCCTTGGTAACATACGAGAATACCTATGTTTCACTTGACATAAATAAATATTCGGAAGAGTTGATTCAAAACTTGAATTGTTGAGCCAGTATAACTAATATATTGGTTTGTCTTGATATGACGTCAAACCCATTAGTCATCCATACAAATCGATTAAAAGAACGCTTAATTATTATTCCAAATAATTTTTTTAAAATTTCCAGTTCAGTAAAAACACAAAAAATGTACGTGTTTTTATTATTAATGGTGTTGGGGTTATCCAGCCAAATTCCACTTATTATTTTCTCCACTCTCTCTCTCTCTACCTCATCTTAAACTCCTATATAAGTAGTGTTTCTCAGTGCCAAATATCATGCAACTCAAAACTTGAATTTCATTTGAGGGTGGAAGAGAAGTTATAGCTTATAAGTTCCTTATTTCCTTCTTTTAAAAAGTACAAGGCACTTTGTTCTTTAATTTGAGCTCTTGAAATTTCTGAAGTTCAGTTTTTGTTTGTTGAAGAAATGGCAGGATTGTCTTTAGATCACCCTTGGGCTTTTGCCTTTGGTCTACTAGGTAGTCTATTTATATACAATTATTATGCATTATAGCATAGAAGCTTCAACGTATTCTATCTTTTTGTTTGTTTCTGTGTTTTTGAATATCATCGTGATACAAAACTACATGAATTTATCATCCATCTTTTCCGCTTTTGTAGTATTTTTACAAAAATGATTTTATCAAAGCAGATAACTTTTTTGTATACTAAAAAAAACTTGATTCGAAACACTCACCATGTGTATGTCTGAGATGTTTTTATACACAGATATACTAGCCATGGATCGTCATCCAAAAAAGGGAAATTGAAAGGCAAAAGAATAGCAATAGTAATTCATTGTCATAGGACATCCCACTGGCTAGTAGCACTTGTGTTGTATAAATGAAAGTCACTCTACCCAATTTACTTTTCTTTTTGAAGTTCAGGTTGTGGTATGTAGTGGCTGTGCCATACATTAACGAATAAAAGGGTTGCCTTATGTGAGCTAATCTTTTTCCTTGTTTTGTTTCCATTTCACTTGACTTTGGAGAACAAAAGTTATCATTTTTGAGGTTAAATATACATTGATAACACATCATTTGCTCGAGTTCTAGCTTCTGTTGAATTTACCACACACAGGCTTACACTAATTGCGAACTGCCCTATATTCTAATTTGTTTTGAATCATTTGTAGGTAACGTGGTCTCTTTCATGGTTTATCTTGCTCCAACGTAAGGATCACTCCTTTTTTCATGTACGCTTTCGTTTACAATTTTATTTATCTTCCAATATCTAATGCATACACCTCAAATTTTACAGTCCAACATTTTACCGCATATACAAGAAGAAGTCGACCGAAGGATTTCAGTCACTTCCTTATGTCGTTGCTCTATTCAGTGCCATGCTATGGATATACTACGCATTCATCAAGACCAATGAGTACCTTCTCATCACTATCAACACTTTCGGATGTTTCGTCGAAATGATTTACATAGTCATGTTTCTCGCCTACGCCCCCAAAAAAGCCAAGGTACGTTAACTAATCTACATATTGGATATCACCCTTCAAAAATTTATGAAGGTCAAAATTCTAAATTATCATCTTGGTAACCTCTAGGTGCAAACCGCAAAAGTATTCATGCTCCTGAACGTGGGGATATTCTCTTTAATTGTTCTATCGACTCTTCTCCTTGCCAAGGGCGCAAGCCGCCAAAAACTACTAGGATGGATTTGCGTTAGCTTTGCAGTCAGCGTCTTCGCTGCACCCTTAAGCATAATTGTATGAACATACCACTTTTATCTTGATATGCATATCTACTTCATAATATGATGTAAATACTGGGACCTAATTTTCATCTATATATGCAGAGGCTAGTCATTAAGACAAAGAGCGTCGAGTTCATGCCATTCGGCTTGTCATTTTTCCTCACGTTGAGCGCCATCATATGGTTCTCTTATGGTTTTCTCATCAAAGACATCTATGTCGCGGTAATTCCCTTAATTTACTTGGAGCATATCAAATTTTGTTTAATATTGATTTTGGGGAATTACTCGATTGAGGTCTATCACAATATGTTACTAAATGAATTTACATGATGAAATGAGTAGATTCCAAATATACTAGGATTCAGCTTCGGAGTGGTTCAGATGATCCTGTACATAATCTACAGGGATGTGAAGGTACTCAAAGATGAGCTCAAGTTACCAGAGCAAATGGTTGATGCCTCAAAGATGAGTGAAGCTGGGGTCGAAGAAATTGCAATGGAGGAGAAGAAAGCAGCAAATGGAGTTGAAATGTGCTAATGACGTGATCTGAAAGAAGATGCGTTTTGAGGGTTTTTAGTAGTTAAGCAATATGTATAGGTAAGTGTTTGCCTAAATGAAGATGGTTTTTAGGAGTATGGAGGTGTTAAGCAATTTATACCTCTCCTCTTAATAATCTTATTCTCTCGTTTGTGATTTATGTTAGTCTGTATTTAGTTAGTTTGCTTTGTTATTAAATGAAATCATGTATTATTTGCCTCTTTCTGGAGTCATTTTCAAGTTTTTCTGAAGTTCATTGTCTGTTTTGTTGGGTGGCTTTCATATCATAAAATTTCTGATAAGGCTTTAGAGATGAATGAAATTCTTAATTCTATTTTATTGTTAAACAGTCTAACCGTGCTCTGCTTACTGCACAACCATGCTTTGCTCGCTGTTATGAATTATTATAATTAATCTAAATCTTGTTAAAAATAAGAAACTAAATATCAATTTTTAAATAATGAAATACATATCTAGCTTACTTTTTGTTTAATTTATGGTTATGGATTATCACTTATCATTTAGTATTTCCTTTCGAAATGCGAATTACTCATTTATTATGTCCCATGGGCCTAAGTGATGGAACACAGAAATGATGCCCAATAAGTGACCATAAATATTGTGTTAAGAGTCATTCCTATTTGCACCACAATGCACATTTTTTTGGTTACCCATTTTAAGTTTGTTTCACATTTTACTCTTTTGTGTGAGCATTAAAATCTTTTACGTTCATTATTTGACTGACATTTTTACCACCATGTGCGGATTGACTGAGGGAAAAATATTGATGGAATAATAATAATAATAATAATAATAATAATAAATTTAGTTGTTAACAAAGTGGATAAATACATTTTGATGTTTGTAGGTGAAAAGTATATCCATGCAAGAATGATGCTCAATACGTAATTTGGGGATGAGTGTTTGATTTCGTTTGATTTATCTGATGACGGGAATAATTAAACTAAACTAAAATCAATCAAAATGCAAATCAAACCAAGTAGATTAAGTTTAGTTGGTTATTCAATTTAACTAAATTAAAAATGATTTGCATGTTATGTTTAGAGTATTCAACTATTCATCGCAATTTGAAATAAAACCTAAAAATAAGATTCAAGCATTCGTATTTAGCATTCTTATGCTTTCTAATAGTAATCTTTACACATATAATATTTATAATTTATTCAGTTCACTAAACTATTCTAAAAAATTATTATAACATTAGTGATTTTGAAAATGCAATGAAACTTCAGTCAATTTGATTAACCAATAATCAGACTAATTTTTTTATGGGACAATTATAACCCAATCTAATTTCAAAACCACATTTGTCTGATCAAAATAAATTGGCCTGGTTGGTTAATTTGGTTTGACCAAAAATTGCTTAGCCATATAAGTAACCTACTATAAATATTGTATTGGTTAATATCACTCTTACCTGTAGCTCAATATACATATTTTGCTACCCATTTAAATTTTGTTCCGCATTTTACTCACACAACTCAATATGCATATTTTGTTACTCATTTAAAAATTTATTCTGCATTTTTACTCAGGAGAGCTTGCACGACCGAAGATATTGTCAAAATAATTATGAATTAACTTTATTCTCCATTGAAAAGAAAATGTATGAAGAGTGAAAAACACTACATTTATCGTCTTGCAGATAGGTAGGTACAAAACCGATGAATGTTGAAAGCTTTCATGCTATATAATAGATGATTTAGAAAAGGGAATTTTTAGGATTTATTAAAAATAATTTTTTTGTACTTTCACTATAATGTTCCGCTTATCTTTGTTTTTTAAGGAAAGATCTTTTGTTGAACTCATCTCTTTTGGTGAAAGAATGGGATATGTACTTATTCTGTTAAAACGGAGACTTACTTCTCGCGTTATATGCTTAAGCAAAGTAAAATTAATGAGATCCCCATGAAAGGCCTATACTGTCGGATGATGGTAGCTTATTTTCAGCATTTTCAATCTTTATCGGATTTCACAGTAATTCACTTAAGTGTTTTCAATATTCTTGGATTTTTCCATATATGCCTCTCGGCTATTGCTCTTTCTATCAGTCTATAATCAAAGGAATTCCTTGGACTTCTCAATCAACCTCTTCAGTCATCTTGAATTTCTTTCGATGTCACTAAATTTCTCTACATATGCCCTTCGTTTATTGCTCTTTCTACCAAATTTATACCCGATGGTGTTTATTGGACTTCTGAATTGGTCTTCGTTCTTCTTTAATTTCCTTTGGTACTCGTGTAGTTCTCTATATGCCCTCCAGTCATTGTTTTTCTTCCAAGTTTATATTGGGGGTGCTACTTAATCGGTCTTCGATATTCTTGGATTTTCTTTGGTATTTTGGGATTTATTTATGCATTTCCTATGACAAATTTTCTTTCAGCCAAGTTTATAACTTGGGGGCATTTATTTGATTTTTATCACGCGACCTTCAAGTTTTTTGAACTTCTTATTTTACAAAGAACAAGCTTTGGCTTGTCTAATTCACTTTTTTTCCTATGTTTTGTTAGCCATGGGCTTTGTTTCATGCAGATATTTTATAGATTTCTTATAAAATGAGAGCGTATATCTTATCACAATCCATACAACGAAAATGGCAAAGCCCGAGAGGCTTCCAAAAAGAAAATGTTCGAATAATAGCACTTCCTAGAGAAACTACCCTATAGAATAGTTTTGGAAAAAAACCAAAATATAATTTCTCCGCTAAAGGTATACTTCTTCAAAAGAGAACTCCATTTTTTGTTTCAGTGCAACATGGTAGTGAAATACGCGTTACTTCACTACAACCTACAACATTGTTAATACAAACTATTTCAAAGAAATTCCTTCCGTAAGTGGGTGTATTTCACTAATTCAAATATTTTCGTAAGTATTTCATGGCCCTACCTCTTTTTATCTGTAATAAATTTGACTAGGTGTCCTCAATGAATGGAGGGTTGAATTTTGAAGGGGTCCATTCCTCCACATATCTCCGTAGTGATGCGCTGTTGGCAACACTTTTACCACCATCTGTGAGAGAAGTGAAATTGTATAATGAATTATATATTAATAATATGGCTATATAAACTAAGTATTTACTAGTTAACTAGCAAAGCATTGCATATATAAAAGAACGAACGAATTTATACTGGTTCAGAGAGCTACTCCAACGTCCAATCCCTAAACATTTCTTAGAAATTTAATTAACAAGGTCGACATTTAACCCAAAGGAAGACGTATATTATAACTTGATTGAGCTTCCGAATATGACTCATGCCTGAAGATTTCCAACATTACTTTGAATACAAATGCTGAAATGTCTAAATTTTTGTGCTCTTGGATAACACGAATGAGTCAATGAAGCATACCTTTTAATAAGCGCATTGAGATGATAACTTGAATGTGTTGATTTAGGAAGTAAAAGAATTGAATGCTTTGTGAATCATAAGTGTATAAAGAGTAGAAAAAAAAATAGAAATTGTAAGTAAAGAGGGCCGGTAAATTTTACTCTATTTATAGTTGTGAAAGTTCTAGCTGAAGGGTTACAACCATTAAAATGGCTGCAACTTCTAGGGAAGAAGACAACTATTCATAATTCGAATTACCGTGAAGAGACACTTCTTCTCATACAGTTCAGCTGCTTGATGTTAAAATTCAAATGGCTGAAAATATATAGACCAAGGTAGAAATAAATCTGTTCAAAAGTAAATATTTCAGACGGTTGAAAATAAATTTCAAAAGAACGGAATACACTTTTTAAGAGTATTTTTGTTTCAACATGTTTACTTTTAAATTGGCATTGAAAATTTTTATTTCCTTAGAAAAATTAAAACATTATTTTTTTGAAAGAAATTTTTCAAAGCCTTGTATGCGTGTTTGAAATGTATGAATATTTGAAATCTTTATATAGGAGATTGTGCAAATATACCTAATTTAACGGATATACAACTAACACTATTTTTTATTCAATATTCGACCATGGTTTGAAAGTTGATCGTCTTGCCTCCTTGTGTATATTCCTACAAATATAATAGTAGTATAAATATATGAAATGCATTGTTATCTCATTTAAACTTAAAAGTTGGAGATGTGCATTTTCCCCTATTTTTGATGATGAAAAATATACATTTTATATGTGTATGTATGCAATTAGGACTCCGCCTTCTGAGATGGCCTAAAAGGCAGATTGGTGTGGTGGGTAGCCAAGTTTCCTAGCTATACTCAAGGTAGTTTTTTTTAAATATTAGACTCCTCATATTAATATGACTATATATTATATTGCTTCTCTAGTTTTTGTTGAAAATACTATATTAGCGTTTTGATGATAATAACTATATATCAATACTGCTTACGTGTTTGTTAAGTGACATCAAGGCCACTAAAGCAGAATATGAATTGCTTTCCAACTGTGCTACACAACAATTTGAAGGTGATCAAAAAGAATATATCATTACTTCTAAAAAGAAGCACAAAGAAAGAAAAAAAATGCCATAGTTGAAAAGTATAATGAGGTAAGGATGAGATTGAAAGTTATGCAAGCACAAGCGACATGTAAGGTGAAAAATCACATTGATCAAAAATTGGAATTTATGCAAGCATAAAGGCAAGAAAGGTAGAAAATCACATAGAGCATAAATAAGCAAAAGTAGCAAGTGACAATCAAACCTAAGATCGCATGGGAAGGAATGCAAGGCCAAACCAATGTTACACACCACTTTGTTGTAAGTTTGCTAGCGTAGTAAATTACAGAGCTAATGAAATAAAGATGTTGAAAAATGTTGAGTGATGGGACTCAAACTCTGATCAACCTAGAAGAACGCACAAGCCTCTATCAGTACGTTACCCATTGTACTAGTGATTTGTTTACTAACAACTAGAAATAATTGTTATTAAAAAAATGGTAAAGGTGACCATCCAACCATCTCTTTCAAGCGTTGCAAAGATCCAGTGGACGCATCTTTCCCGAACTAAACTGCTAAAGGGTTACTCTTGTTCACATGCATCTTTTTACTCCTATATAACCCTTCAACTATACAAAAAATATACACATAATTCCGCTCTCTTAAATAATTCTCATATTACTTCCAAACGCTTCAATTTTCAAATTCATCTTGAAAGATAATTTAGACCAATGCTCTTTCACTTCATAATATTTAACTCTTCTCTTAATTCATTCCTAGCCTTTGTACATTCATTCGACATCTTTTGAAGGCTGTAAAACTTGTACTCCACTGCGATGAGTCAATGCATTAAAGATAAAATATATAGTTAATTATTTGTTTGCAAAAGATTATATTAAAGTCCAATTACGAGTCTTCAGGCAGTAAGTGTTGAAGTTTGTTCAGATGGAGTTTGTGCAGTTAATACCCAGTTGTTACCCGTTATAACCTCATTATATTCCTTTGTGGATTATTATGACTAGCTTTACCCAAATAGTCTGTAATATAGCCTTTCCGCTTTATGCCCTGCTATATTTCGCTTTCTCTATGTTTCCCCCTATTTTCAATGTATTACGCTATTCCCGCTATATCTTCGATGAAAGAAATAAACTAAAAAAATGATGTTTATACATTATAAACATTATGAAATTAGGATTTTCAATTGAATTTTTTAAATATATTTTTAAGAACAAAAATACTAATATTCTGTTAAATTTAATTAAGTTAAATAGCAGTTTACATTTATTTACAGATATTTGCACACACACACACACACACACACACACATATATATATATATATATATATATATATATATATAAAACTAAGAATGTACTAATTATAGTTTAGTCGAGTGTTAGTTTTTTATTTAATTATCATTTATATATTCGTCAAAATATTAGTAATGGGTTATATGTTCTATTTTAGAGTCATCCTCTATATCCTTCTATTTCCTCATTTTATTCTCACTGTGATTTTTTGGACCTCCGTCGCAATGAATATGCCAAGCATTTTAACTGCACAGGATGGAGTTTATAAACCTGTTCCTCTAGTGAAGTGAGGGTACTAATAGTGAAATACCGATATGATCTTTAGGATTGGACGTAGATAGGAAGTTCGAACCAGTATGAATCAACTATGTGATTGTGATATACACGTAAATGTGTATGTTTTATCTGCTTATTTATCTTATTTTCTCTTTAAAATAATTGATACAATGTATTTATAGTAGTTTTTCAGATTATTTGAAATGAATGGATTGATGCACTTAATTCTTGAAACGCTTGAAGAATTGGTGCAAGAAGAGTGTTAATTTTTAGAGCTGGATTAAAACATGAAGACGTGAAGAAATATTATTGTTCAACCACCTTCTACCGCACATTTTAAAGTCAAGATTCAATGCCTTTTAATAAAGATCGCTTGTCTCAGATGTTATGGAGTTCTTATTCATGCCCAAAACGATTGAAGTTGATGTCGTTTGATGCCCGCAAGCTATTTTTCCATGACATTTGCTTGCCCATTCACTTGCGTTTACATTGGTCTAGTTGTTATTTGGGCAAACCCATTTGTCCTACATCTTATATTCGGCCACTTTGTCTTGGTCAAGGAAGCTATAAATACACTGTATCTCATTCATTTAGAATGGTCTTAAGTTTTATTCTGTAATTCTGCTCTTGGAATAAAACTATTATTCCCCTTCTCTTTTGTTTTAGTTTTGTTTTATTTATGTTTGTTATTTTATTTTTCGCATTTTATCATTTAGCTATGTCTAGCTAATCCCCTTTAATTAGGGGGTGATGACGCTTATAGATTGGATTCAATATGAATCACATAACCAAAAGATGAGGACTTTATACTTATAGATCTGGATCTGAACCAAGAGTTAGATCTGAACCTTTATATTCTGTGTCGTTTAAGAGCTATGCTTCTTCACAGGGTATATTCATGTTCGATCTAATGCTTATCAGATTTAGATCTAATTTTTAGGGTTTCAGAAATAAAGTAGTCAATCTGTTCTGATAGCCTATGGTTGTTTAAGAGCTTAGCTCCTGCATAGGTTATGCTTGTCGTTATTCACATGTTTTTTTTAAATACTTAATTATCGTTGATTTAGGTTTGTGACAAAAACATGAGCTAGATCTATATTTATTTATTTGGCTATTGATGAGTATTAATCCAATTTATGTCATTACTCCCTAATTGCTTTCATTTATTATAAAAAACTTTCTTTTTATTTATTTTCTGTTATTTTCAAATAATCAAAATTTCGGAATAACTTAATTGGATTTATTAGTAAAATAATTTTGGTCCCAGAGTTCGACACCCTTTACAACAACTCTTTTTGTTTAGGAAAGCCGAACGAATTAAATAGTTGTTTTCAATTGTTTAATTTGTTCACAAACGGATTGTTACGACCAACTATACACCACTGGTGCCCATAACCAAAAATTTACGCTATACAAGCACCCGATTGATGGATCAGTGTAAAATGACTGTTAAGAGAAAGGAAAAGTATAAAAGAAGAAAAAAGAGAAAGAAAAGAAGGGAATATAAGAGAAGGAAGAGAACATAACATAAACACAATCGCAGAAACTGTCGTATATCTCACAATGCATTCGATAACATATAATAATAACAACCTCAGATATAAAATATGCGAGAGGGTAATAAGTATATAAACCATAGAATCAGAGTATATAGGCTCATACAATTATGCGAAACTGTTTAATAGAGTTTATACAAGATAAATAAACTCAAACCGATAAACAATCTCAGTAAGAATACATAATATTGTCAAGCCCCCATAGTATATCACAGCGGAATAAATAATAAGGATACAAGAATAAACATGTAAAATGCTGACTCCTGTTAATCCACCTACACAACTCCAGATATTATTCATACATGTCACCTAGTCTGATCATCAACATCGTCAATGAGCACCCAAGGTAATAAGAGGAAAATAAAATCTTGGGTCAGACAATAGTATGGTGTGAGCGATAAATAAATCTCAAAATACTGTAAAAGTCGTAATAGTATACATGGTACGGAGGATATGGAGAATCATACATGTCTGACCCCTGCATTCACAGGGTTAGCACATAACAATCGACATATGCTACACTGTGTTAAACATCATATTAAGTGGGTGTGGTAGATGTTTAAGTACTAAATGATGATAAATAAATAAATATCCATGGCATCCATCATCCATCCTTACATTCGCTCACTCAGTGCGTTGGATATACGGTAATGCCTCCAATCCTTGGTACCCGAATCTATGCCACACAGTCAGCCAGGAACTAAGTTGCACCAATTGGTACAACCCAGGTTGAGGACCCCGCACTAGGTCCAAGTGTGTGTCACTAGTTTCCTCACATCCATAGACAATCTCCTCGCACTAAGATAAAAGTACCTGCACTAGTCCAAAATGAACCACACACCCACCATCCCTTCTTCCTGAGTACCTATCGAATATGTGTATCGATAATCCCTTCGCACACGCAATCCGTAACAGAGTCTATCATGATACTACGACTCCTCTTTAGTAGTTCCCTTTCGATCAGTCATCCTTACTCTACATGTCGAAATATTGCTATCCATCGTCAAATAACGAACCATTGCATCGAAGCGCTACAACATTGCCTTACACAGGAACCACTGATCAAAGAGCCATCATATTGAAACTACATTCGAATGAACTATCATATCCTGCTCCTCGAAATCGCACCATCATCTATGTCAAATTAGATAAAGTTGCCTACAACAACAGTAATCCATATCGACCACTTTATGGTGATCGATAACGATTACTCGGATCACCTATTTAACCAAAGTTGGTTAAATACACATTTAAGGAAAAACATCTGGCATCCGACATAAAATATAGCTCGTCCTAAGTCCATACTTCATCTTCAAATAGATTATCAAGCCCCAGTGTTGCTCCATCTTCAAATATGACGCCAAACTCCAATGCTGCTCCATCATCGAATCCAACTATACGCTCCAAAGCTCCTTCGAGAATTTATCTCGTCCATTCGAGTCTACCGTCCTTGTGCATTCTATCAATATGCAATGATATATGAATTTGATTGATAATTACCCCCAAACTCTAGTGAACAAAATATTTCCTAATACTAGATTGCCTACGAACGACGTTCTAAGCTAAACTAAGCAAACAATTCAACCATGCAACCAATAGTCCTATAAATTCGTAAACTAGAATAAAAATATCATAGTAGCAATAATAAATGAAATAGAACATATGTAAAGCAATCAAAGTGAAAAATGTGTCCAAATAACCTATATCTAATACTCTGGTCAAAATAGCACATAATGGCATGTAAAAAGGTATATAGCGCATAATAGCGTGCAAATAGGTAAAAATGTGACAATAAAGTTAACTCTACGTAAATCACTATTTAATCTTTTTATTTATTATTTACCAGGTTCAACTATCCTAAAATGTTACGTTTTATAATTGGAAATCGGTTTATATCATCAAAACTATACTACAAGAACTAATACAACCCAGTGAGAGACAATATCACTCACCTCAGCCAAATCAGTCCAAACAAACTTTATAGTGTAGAGCTCGTCAATACAAGTCCAATGGAAGAAATAGCGTCCAAATCTGACCTCGTATGAGAAAGTTATACATGATATTATTTTGATGGATTTTTAGATGAATTATTTACATAAACCAACTAATTACCTTCATAATCCTGTCCTCTTCTTCTCTAAATAAATGGCCATTCCCTATACAAATAAAACCCACTTGCTTGGTATTCTCTCTCCTCAATATCCCTTTGGTTTCTCGATGAAACTTGAAGCTATCTTCACCTATGTGTCTATCTACGTATGCTCCTCGTTCCTACATTCTCAAAACCAAGTCCTCATGGCCGTAGGAAATCGCGACTTGGACATGTATGTGACCCAAGCAGAAGTCGTAGTGCTCTTTCCTTGACTGAGTTTGATGAAACTTAGTTCATACGTGCCATTCTTCAGCCGATTCCAAATCCAATCTCGCTTGTGTCTCTCATCATCCAAATTGATAGGGAACCTAAAACCTAGTACGCCATTGACATGTGGTCGGTCCCAGGAATGTAACCGCATTTCCCCATACTTACACGGGTTTGAAAAGATTTTCGCCACGAGTGTAAAGAGCTTTGTTTTGTAACTTATCATCGAGTAGCGATAGAGATCTTGATTTCTGAAGATGAAAATGTATGAGGCCATGGAGAATATCACAACAACGGAATAGTGAAAAATAGAGAGGTGAAGAGAAACAGATCATGTCTAATAAGTCACTGTAGCATGTGGGTTGAGTCCTTAATATTATATTCATAACGAGGCCTAAAACTTGCGAACTCCAATTGGCACGTGCCGTCTGCCGTCCTATATGTAAAAACGCCTTCTGAAAGCAATGAGATAAGTCTCGAGATCTAAATCGACCGTATATGGAAGTTAGTCTTTAAAACTCGAATTATACAATGTTAGTTTTTTAATAGAAATCATCACACGTTTTATTTACGCAGATCGAATGGTACGTCTAATCGCTATGAAACTTAACGGCATGTAAAAACTTACTACTATGATTCCAAAATTATAAGTTCCTTCGTAGTCTGGCACTATGCCTCCAAAACGACAATTTACACGTATTTCGAGACCGTTTTATCCACCAATTGGTCCAAACTCGAAATGTAGTGATCTACATACGTATTCCTCATGTAATGAATAATTCAGACTCAGTGGAACTGGTCCTAAGTGCAAATTCGATTGTTTGTGAAAAATCTCATTTTGGAACCATCAACCGAATAATTAATGATCAGTATTTAAATAAAACATTTAAGTATATCGAGTAGTGACGTCGCATCCTTTCCCCATCATCGATGAAGCACTCGACGGAACAAAAACGACGATCTGTATATTTCTCCATGATTCGTTGCGGCTAAGCAGGACAATCTTCTATACTGGGCGTAAGCTCGAACACTTCAAACTTCCTCGATCGACTCCTCCAAACCATCATTCTCTCGGAATGAAACAAACCACCCTCTGATTCGATCCCATAACCCAAACACAAACTCCATACTTGGAGTGACAAAGAAGAGAATAAATTGTATTTTGATAGCACCTCAAATTCAGTCACACTCTCCAACACAGACATAATGCATAAACCGCGAGCTCTCATCAATTCTAAGAAGTCAATACAAAACCTCTTCGAATGAACTAGTGTTGAGCGAATCGGTTTTGAGAACTTGTAAGGATAACGACTCTCGATCAATTCAAGCTCAACCTTGGAGCCTCTAAGGAGTAAACTCCCAATTCATACAACATCCAACTCCAAGTCATCAAAGAAATACTATAAGAGCCCAAACAGATCTAGCCCCGCAATAGTCGATTCTGTTTCAAGGAACCGTACGCCACATGGACACATAAGTATCCACACAACGCGATATAGTTGACTTGACTCAATTGAGTGCCGTAAATAATTTGAGATATTAAGGCATCTCAGGTATTGGATCGTACCATTTATTGAAAGCAAAAACTATAATCGAGGCTAGAAGTCCCGATTTTGCTCGAATCTCAATTCCAGCGGCGGAGTAACTAGATGTATTCCTTGTTTACTAGATCATCTCGAATAAGTGGTTAGGACGAATAGTTGTTGACAGAGAAAAATATTCCAATGTAACTCATGTGCAAAAAAGCCTATACTATATATAGTACTAATATATAGATTTGAAAATCAATACATACAAATATGTACTCTCTCATATGTATTAACCCTTGAATTCAGTATTGCTTGGGTTAAACAATGCAACCTAAGCTTTAATACCAAATGTGATGACCCACTATGCACCATCAGTGCTCATAACAAAAAATTTGCATTATACAAGCACCTGATTGATGTAAAGAGATTGTTAAGAGAAAGGAATAGTATAAAAGAAAAGAAAAGAGAAAGAAAAGAAGGGAATATAAATGAAGAGAAGGAAGAGAACATAACATAAACACATTCATAGAACTCGTCATATACCTTACAACACATCAGATAACATATAATAATAACAACTTGAGATATAAAACAAGAGTAACAATAATAACTATAAAAACCAAAGAATCTTAGTATATAAGCCCATATAGTTATATGAAACAACAATAGAGTTTATACAAGATAAATAAATCCAAACTGATAAACTATCTCAACAAGAATACATACTGTTAAGGCTCCATAGTGGATTAAACAATAAGAATACAAGTATAAAAATGTCATATCCTGCTAATCCGCCTGCGTAGCTCCAGATAATACTTAAATCTATCACCTGGCCTGCTCATCAGCATCGTCGATAAGCACCCAAGGTAATAAAAGGGAAAGTAAACCTTGGGTCAGACAATATTATGGTGTGAGCAGGGAAAGTAAACCTTGGGTCAGACAATATTCTGGTGTGAGCAATAAAAAAATCTCATGGTACTGTAAAAGTCGTATATATGGCAAATATGGTATAGAGAATCATACATGTCTTACCCGTGCATCCACTGAATTAGCACGTAACAATCGACACATGCTACGCAATGATAAACATAATATAAAGAGGGTGTGATAGATGTCTAATTACTAAATGATGATAAATAAGTAAACATCCATCGCGTCTATTTATCCTCACATTCGCTCACTCAGTGCATTGAATATACGATAACGCCTCCGTTCCTTAGTACCGAAAACCACTCAGTTGGCTAGGAACTAAGTTGCACCAATTGATACAACCAGGGTGTAACAACCCAAAAATCTGGGCCAATTAAAATTTTTTATTTTGGCAATTTTAGCAAATTTTGATTATTTAAAATGAATTATTTTAAATAAAAATGAAGAGATATTTATTTTGAATAGAATTCGAACGTATATATTATATACGTCATCGTTAGAATATAAATAATAATATATAATTGTAAAAGGAATTGAAAATGGCGCGGTAGTTCGATAATTCGATTTCAAACTTCAAATGAATGTACAAGATTCAAAATAAACCGGATTTTGGCGAAACCAAAAATAATAGAATCTATTTGAGAATATCTTTCCAACGAATCCGAAAAATCGAAATTTCATAGCAGGAATCAAAAGATATGTCCAATTGAAAATTCTGAATAGTCGCTATGGAATTCAGGCCCTTAAAAATGGAAATTTTGCGAACGACCTCGGATTTCGACGAAACCACTTTTGTTGGATCCGCGATGTCAAGTTATTGCTAGATTCCAAATTTCATAATTTTTCGAATCAATATGTGAGCGTGGCAAAGGAAAACGCGTTTGACCAGTTTTAGTTGATTTTAATCGACTCGAAAATGACCATTTTTCAAACGGTCTCAGAATTCGACGAAATTAGTTTTGTTAGGACCGTATCGTCAATACGAAGCTAGAAAATATTTTTCTGGAATTTTTCGAGTTAGTATGTGTCCCCAGTAAATTGAAATGCGTGTTCAAATTCAATATATAGAGTTATATGTTGATTTTGACAAAAACTGATCGAAACAGTCGAATCAGCTTACGATACATATCCCATTGTGTTCGGAATGGGGGTAATTAGCTATGGGCGACAGGCGGTGGGTCTCGTTTTGAGTTCGAAAATAAAAGTTGCTTTTTGAAATCAATAAATAATTAAATATATATATTTTCATATAAACCCCCCTTTCACCACTTCAGTCTCGATCCCGACTAAATAAATAAAAAAAGGGAGAAAAGAAGGGCGACGAAGCCCCGTCGACGTTGGTCGTCGCATCGCCCAGGCGGTGGCCGCGCCACCGCACAGTCCTCCCCCTCCCCTTCTTCTTCTCCACTCCTTCCTCCCTCCTCTGATCGAAACTCGCGCGCCCCTGAAGCCCTAGCCCCAAAAAGCCGCGCCACCAACCGGATCCGCCTCCTCCGGCAGTCGCGCCCCCGAGTCCCTCTCTCCTCCGCAGCTCCTCTTTCCCGCCTCCTCTTTCACTCCCTTTCGCCCCCTTCTTCATTTCAACAACAGTGTCAAGGCCCCTGAAACCACCTCGAGACGCTGGTGCTACTCCCCCTCTGGCCGTGGAGCCTCCGATAACCCAAAACAGTGAGTGTACATTTTATTTTTCATTTTTACTTAAGGAAATCGGTTTTTAAGTTATAAAAATTAGCTTTTATATATACATAAAAATTGGTTTTTATTTGTTTGTATGGTAATAGAAAAGTTAGATTTTTATAAATAAAGATACGATTTTTATAAGTAGAGAATATAAAAAGGGAGGGTTTTATACATGTAGCGAATAAAAATATAATTTTTATCTTATAGAAATACTAAATATATTATCTTTATGTGGTAGAGATAATGAAAATATAATTTTTATATAATATAGACAATAAAAATTCGATCTTTATAATATAGAAAGGTTAAAAATATAATTTTTATCAATATAGTAGCAATGTAAAAATAGAATTTTTATCTATATAGTAGCGGTGTAAAAATAGAATTTTTATCCATATGGAGTAAATATAAAAATATGATTTTTGTATACATAGGAACAATATAAAAATGTGATTTTTATATATGTAGTGGCTACGAGCAACGAAAGAAACAAAAGGCAAGAACGACGAAGATTTCTATAAATGAAGTGTCGTGGAGTTGGGATAGCTATCAGTGAGAACTTCTCACCTTTTAATTTTGTTTTCTAGTTTATGATATATACTAGGATGCAGACGGTGTTTAGTAGCACCCGACACCCGTCGTCCACAGACCATGGACGGCTTGTTTGTTTGATTGATTTTGATGTGTAGTTCATTGTGTGATGTGAAATGAAATAAAATATTTATATAGAAAAAAAATATTGTATAGTTAAAAATGGAATTTTTAACGTGTATATGAAATGAAATAAATAAATATAAACAAATCGGACGATTGGTTTATATACACACATTTGATTGATATTGATTGGGACGATAAATTTTACACATCGCCCAACTGCACAAATAAAAATCAGTGTTTGTTGATTTGAAACCCCATACGGGTATTGGGATAAAATACGGCATACACTAATCCCAATAATTAGTTGTATGTCGATCAATTGATTGACAGGCTGTTATAAGCGTTATATATTTATATTTGATGCTTATACAGTGTAGTGCACTTTGGATGATGGTTGATTATTTATCGTTGCTATTATATACATGTGTTGTATGGAATCCATATAGTTAACGCTATATGGTAATTGATTGGGCCTCATTCCAATTTAGAAAATAAAGAACATTATAAAATAAAGGTTCATGTGTTGACCGTTCTCATCCGTTGAGATTAGTCATGTGTTGAACGAAATATTTTAATAATAAAATTTACATCTTTATCATTATAAAATAAAGGTTCATGTGTTGACCGTACTCATCCGTTGAGATTAGTCATGTGTTGAACGAAATATTTTAACAATAAAATTTACATCTTTATCATTATAAAATAAAGGTTCATGTGTTGACAGTACTCATCCGTTGAGATTAGTCATGTGTTGAACGAAATATTTTAACCGTAAAATTTACATCTTTATTAGATATAAAATTAGAAACTAACTGGAAAATAGATAAGATGAGTGGTCTGTTGGATGTTAATCTGATGTTGGTTTCGGCCTTCGGGGTTAATATTCAGGGAATCATTCTTTTACTAGTTTACGGTTGGAGTCTGATTTGAAATCAAACGATAGATACCATAATTTTTATAAAATATATTGAATAACAAAAATAGTCACACGTGGACGTACTCATTCGTTGAGATTAGTCATGTATTGACAAAAATATAGATTCATGTGTTGAATAGAATAAATATTCATTTGTTGAATAGAATAACGAATTTATTGAAAAATATAAAGCCGTGTTGATTAGAGATACGCTATTTTGACGCGAACGATATTTATATCGATTATATTAGTTTTATAATGAATATTGAAAAGAGATTTAAAAAAAACGAATTCGAATTGAATTGAATATAAAACGAATTCGAATTGAATTGAATATAAAAACGAATTCGAATTAAATTGAATATAAAAATGAATTCGAATTGAATTGAATATAAAACGAATTCGAATTGAATTGAATATAAAACGAATTCGAATTGAATTGAATATAAAACGAATTCGAATTGTATTGAATATAAAACAAATTCGAATTGAATTGAATATAAAATGAATTCGAATTGAATTGAAAACGAATTGAGATAGAATAAAAATCGATTTGAAATGAATTCAAATTGAATTGAAATTTGAATTGAATTGAAATGAATTGAAATGAATTTTAAAACGAATTTTTAAGGAAAAATTCAATTTTGATTTGAATTGGAAATGGAAGTTGAAATGTTTTTGAAACGAATTTAAAACTATTTATAAAATTCGTTTTAAATAGAAATCGACGAAATATATATATTATATATAATGGCCTGAATAGAACGCGCCGCGCCGCGGCAGTTCATAAATTTCGACCATTGACTTCAAACGGACATTAGGGGAGATCCGACCGTTGGATTGTCCTAAAACCGGAGCCATTGGGTTCGTATCGAAAAGTGCTTTCTAACTAATATTAGAAATTTGAAATCTAACGGTTGGATTTGGAGATACGTCCAAATCAAATTTGGAAAAGGTCGTTGTAAGTGCAGTTCGATGACCGTTGATGGAAATCGACTGTACGGGCCTTGATAAAATTATTAAAAATAGTAATAATTTTTGTAAAATCATAAGAAATGATTTGGGAAAATTGGGAGGAAAAACTACATATTTGAAAAGATAAAAATAGATTTTTATCGAAATGAACTAGTTTTGAACTAAAATTAAACCCATTTATTTTTAAATAAATAAATTGGATTTGAAATGGGTTTTAAATAGAATTGATTTGTGGGTTTATCGTGAATGGTGATTTAAATAACACTAGTTCTTTAACCCGATAATAAATAGAATGTGATATCAATTTATCGTGAACTGTGTTTTAAATGACATTAGTTCTTTACCCAGTAAAAGGAGTTTTAATGAATCTGCAATTAGATTGAAATGTGAATTGATAATCTAAATTATCAAATTGGAAAATGAGCGAGAATGGAGTATCACCAGTTTTGCTCCAAAGCGATTATTAAATCTTTAATTAGATTTGAACGTGAAATGGTAATTAATTTTACCGATAACACCGTGCTGTTAGATATGGAGTATTACCAGTTTTGCTTCATGGGATGAATAGGTTGGGATTGGGAAATAAAATAAATAATTACTCCGGTGTGGTTCGCTAATCTCGGCTAGTTTGGAAAACCATACTTTGGTTTGAAATGACATCCAAAGGAAGATTAAAGGATAAATTCAAAGAATTTATCTTGGATAAAATTAATGGGAACCTTTCTTTAAGAATATGAAATTTAGAAACTAGCTGTAGGTTAGCTAAGAAGAATGGTTTCCTGGGTATTGATCTGATGTTGGTTTCGGCCCTCGGGGTTAATATTTGGGAAATTGTTCTCTTGTTGATTTACGGTTAGTGACTAATGAATTGGAATGAGGCGTATGTTGTGTTTGTGTAACATTTGTTTATAATATACGCGGGTTGTTCGGAAAGGCCGGGTTTATACCCATTCTGAATAACCGATTCGACGATAAGTCGAAGATGAAGACGGTGGTTGAAGACCGGAAGTCTTCACATCGTTTGGGTGATTACTGATGATCTTGATTGGGCTGTACACCCAAGATGAGGGAATCAGTTGGTGGTCATCCAGACGTACTTGGAGATCGATGGATATGCGAGGAAAGTGCCTCCGGTTTCGTTCAGACCCAGAACGGACTTGTAAATGGATTGTGTGTCTGACATTGGACTTTATTCTGTGTTGATTGATCTCTATTAAATATACATCTGTTTGGCGGAGGAGAATTTATTCTCTTGCTTAACACCCTTCTCTGAGACGTACGAGCTCAGAGGTTGTATATCGATGGACATCATTCGCATGACATGAATTGCCTGTGTGGCACGCTGAGTGGCACGGATCAAGGCTTCTGTTGAAAAGCAAAGTCTTGTGGTTGATGATCAAAGCATGGCCTTTGGGGCGTAGCTTTGTGTATAACGTGAATTCGCGAGCCTCACACCTCGGTATGAGTCAAAAACGGGATAAGGACTACAGGGAGAGCACGGCGTTTCTTTCTAGCTTTGGTGGTGTCAGTGACTTACCAGCCCTGACATTTATATATTTTTTACCTATGTGGTTGTTGGATGAGGCGCCTCGATATTAGGTCTGTAAGGACCGGGAAACGTGTGTTCAGGAATAATTAATCCTCAAACGTAAGAGAGGACCGACCCTGAAGCATCCAGGGGTTGCCCAGAGTGTGTAGCCCTGTGACAATTGCTAGAGTGTCTCGAAAGCGGAGAGGAGCTTGCCCCTTGCCTCGACTCATGATGGAAATCCAATTTCCAATACGTGTATTTCGGTTTTATTTGTAGAGCCTAGTATGGCGACATGATATATGGTACCCATGCCGTCTATGATTGATATTTATGATTGAAATTGTTTTGACACTATACACTTATCATAGTATCAAATGACTTGTTTTTAAACGTATCAAGCATGTTTGGCTGTTATAAGGTAAAACCCTTTCCTCCAGCTTGCGTTGCATTGTGTGATGGGACCTGGGTCTTATAATAGCTTCATTTTTCGAAAAAGCATTGCGCCGTTTATTCTATGCACTGGTATTCTTGGGAGGAAACCCGTTCCGTGTTATACGGCGTGGTCCCTTGAATTACTCTCTTTTAAAGTAAAGTTTTAAATAACTGTTTTAGTTCTCACACCAGTCACATGACTGACCTGGAGTTTGTTGTTTTAACCTAAACTCTGGGTGCCCTTATTTTCGACACGGGCAGCTAGTAGTTTTGGTTTTGCAGATTTATATTCACATGATCCTGGTTTACAGCTGGAATGATATCCGGAAAGCTCTGTATCCGTATATCACCTTCGGTTGTGCTTTGTATTATTTTTCCGCTGCTATGTAATTTATTGTAATATCTGATATTTGTCGAATGTATTTTATTCATTCATACTCTGTATATTCTTGTATTATGATGGAATTGTTGTAAATAACAATGAAATGTTCTTCCGTCTACGTTCTGTTGTGGTTTGTTCTCAAGGTATCCGCTCTTTCCTTCACGGGGAAGTTCGGGTTGCTTCATTTGGTATCAGAGTGTGACGACCCCATTTCCCGTATAGACGGAGACAAGGGTAATCTTTGGAATATAACACAGAAACAGATAATAGCAGAACAGAAATAAATAAATACACCAGATCATGTACAATAGAATGCACTGGATATATGCAGGATCATACTTAGTACAAATACAGTTCAACTATACATAAATGTCTACAGCGGAAATAAACATAATGTACAATAGGAGCTGAACAACATAAAAAGAGATAAATAATAGAATCCATCTTCAGCTCCAGCTATCCAGAAAGAGCCTACTAAACCTGAATACAAGGCTGCCCGTGTAGAAAAAGGGGCACCCGAGTTTGAAAGTGAAACAAACTACGAATCAGTCATGGACTGGTATGAGAAATCTACTCAACACATTGATAATATGGCTAATCACAGGACCACGCCACTTTCGTGGAACGGGTTTACTCCATTGGATTGCCAGTGCTTTAAAAACAAATCTTTCTTTTAAACATCGCAATGCTTTTTATGAAAATGAAGCCATTATAAGACTCAGTTCCCATCACACAATGCAACGCAAACCGGAGGATAGAGTTTTACCTTATAATGGCCAAAATATGCTTGATACGAATAAAACAAAAGCATTTGATATTACTACTAGTGTTTATATTTTTCACAAACAATTTCAAATCATAACTATCAATCATAGACGACATGAGCATCCCATGCCACTATGTCGCCAAATATAGGTATACAATCAAAACCGCACAGTCACGTATTTGGAAATTGGATTTCTGTCATGAACCAAGGCAAAAGATAGTCCTTACCGAATTCGAGACAATCTAGCCCATGTCTCAGGAACAGCCGCAACTGCCTCCTGGATCGTCAGGGCCGGTCCACCGATGTGGATTATTATGCCTGAACACTACGTCTCCCCGCCCTATGGGGCGTAAACGAGCCAACGAATGGCTCCATCGGTCCCGGATCGACCGATTTATCCGAGGCGCCTCACTATCCATCAACCACATAAGTAAAATGTCAGGACGTGTAAAAACACCGACACAACTCCTAGCTAGAAAGAGACACAGGCCCTCCCTGATGTCCTCTCCCGTTTCTGGTTCATACCGGGGTGTGAGGCTCGCGAATTCGCGTTATACACAAAGCTACGCCACACTGGCGGTGCTTTGATCATCAATCACAAGACTTTGCTTTTCAACAGAAGCCCTGTTCACTACATCTTAGCATGCCACAAAGGCAATCCACATCACGCAACTGATGGTTATCAATCGAACAGAATGAATTTCAATGTCAGACACGCAGTCCATTTGCAAGTCCATTCTGGGTCTGAACGAAACCGGAGGCACTAAATACCTCGCATATTCATCGATTCCCATGTATGTCTAGACGATCACCACTAATTATCCATATTTCGGGATGCCTCCCAATCAGGACCTCAGTGACCATCCAAACGAGGTGAAGATCGGTCTTCAACCCTCGTCTTCATCTTCGACTTCTTATCGTCGATTCAGTTATTCAGAATGGGATAAACCCGGTCTTTCTGAGCAACTCGCATATATAATAAACAAGTGCAACACTAACATACATACACAACATTTCAATTTATTAGTCACTAACCGTCAATCAGTAAGAGAACGATTTCCCAAATATTAACCCCGAAGGCCGAAACCAACATCAGATCAACACCCAGGAAACCATTCGACTTAGCCAACCTTCAATTAATTTCTAAATTTCACATCCATATTGTTTATAATATTTTATAACGATTTATCGCTATTTTTATTTATTTTTAAATAGCCAATTTATTCAAAACGACGCTTCGGGCCATAACGCGGCCGTGGCACTGTTTTTCTTCAGATTTGATTTACACATATCTGAAAATCTAACCGTTGGATCTTCACAAAATTTACATCATTAGAAAGATCTTTTCAAAACGAATCCAACGGTTCCAGTTTCGGGAAGTTCCGACGGTCGGATCTCCCGGTATAATCGTTTGAAGTTTCGATTCCAAAATACGAACTGCAGCATCGTTGTTCGATTAAATATAATTATATATATATATATATATATTTATAAATATAATCGATTCTAGCGTTGTTTTTCTTCAGATTTGAATTAAACATTCCAGACAATCCAACCGTTGGATTTTTACAAAGTAGGTGCCGTTGGAAGGATATTTCCACAGCGAACCCAACGGTTGCGATTTCAGGAAAATCCGATGCTCGGATCTCCCGGTATAATCGTTTGAAATCACGGTTTCAAAATACGAATTGCAGCGTCGTTATTCGATATATTTTAATTCCATTTATATATATATATATATCGATTCTTCGATTTCAAAGCTATATTCTTTTCATACATTTGATAAAAATGATATTTTTATCTAACTGTCTTCTATTTCAACACTTCACTATATTTAACAATTCATGTATATAATAAAAATGTGATTTTTATTGTAAAACAATTCATTTCAAAACACTATTATTTTATATAGTTTATATAGGTAATAAAAATAGGATTTTTATTATGAAACAATTTCTTTTAAAATAAGATTATTTTATATAGTTCATATAGATGATAAAAATATGATTTTTATTATAAAACAATTTATTTCAAAATATGAAATTCAACACATGAATTTCAATTCAACGAATGAATTTCGACTCAACACATGAAGGTTTTCTATAGTTTATATATATCGATAGAAATGTGATTTTTATATTTAAAACACGAATACCATTCAACACATGAATTTCAATTCAACGAATGAATATCGATTCAACACACGAAGGTTTTCTATAGTTTATATATATCGATAAAAATGTGATTTTTATATTTAAAACACGAATACCATTCAACACATGAATTTCAATTCAACGAATGAATATCGACTCAACACATGAATGTTTTCTATAGTTTCTATTGTAGGATCGATAATAACCCTAGAGGGGGGGTGAATAGGGTTTTTAACAATAAATTTAAACTAAACACAGTAATAAAGAAATGCAGTAAAAATAAAATCACACACGGATATACCCAGCTTCGGCAAACTGTGCCTACTGCTGCCTTTCTAAGATTTTTACTAGGAGATACAAACAGATCCCGCTTACAATCCTATGTAAACTCGCAACTCCTGCTCCTGTTTATCCCTAAGCACAAAATCCTAGACTAGTCTGTATACCCTAGACTAGATTTTCTCAGATTACACTTCAATATTCTGTGCTTCCTAGTTTTACAATAAAACTAGAAAAGAAAAATTAAAAAAAAAAATTAAAAAAAAAAACTTTAAAGGAAATAGGAAGAGGAGTTAAAAGTGGGGGTCATCCCCTTTGTCACTCAAGTTCACTTGGCCGGCCCATTTGTAAACCCTTAACACAATATCCCGATTGCTTTGAGAAAACTGAAATGGCGGCGCCTCCAAAAACTAGGGTTTCAAGCTTCTTCTTCCAAACCGTGGTTTCTGGAATTTGGTGAAATTGTTCCTCTGATGGCTTGAATATTTGTCTTGCTCT
Organism: Allium sativum; assembly: GCA_030737875.1. Lineage (NCBI taxonomy): Eukaryota > Viridiplantae > Streptophyta > Magnoliopsida > Asparagales > Amaryllidaceae > Allium > Allium sativum. The sequence continues at coordinate 322,073,225 of CM060916.1, forward strand.
TGGTCACCTCGATTTGGAACTTGCGATCAAAAAGTGAGTTTTTTTTTTTTAACTCTTGCAATCTAGGGTTTCGGATTTCTTCTGTGTGATTTTTGATTATATTATGTCGATGATGAAGTAGTGTGAATTTATAGGGGTTTTTCAACCCTATCCTCTGATTTCACCTTTAAGTCTTGCTCGATTTTGATTGTGGAATATTCGATTTTAATTCTAAAAAATTTGTCCAGATTTAAACCGAATTCAAAAAACTTCTTGTTTTTGCTCCAATGTTTTTCTGCAGTCTCGAAGATTTTATCCTGATTTGATGCTGACTCGTCTTGATTAAAACCTTCCTTATTTCTGTGAAACCGATTTCAAGGATTTTCAAGTCAAAAAAAAAAAATTCCCTTTTTGACACACTCTTTAAAAAAAAGATCAATTTACAGACTTTTCTGATTTTTCATTCACACACACTCATCTCGAATTGATTGTGCAGATTTGCAGCTTGTATACCATGATTGATCACCTGAAAATATGCACATATATATTTTTGCCTTGGATGAAGTTTCTGATTGAATCAAAACAGGAAATAAATCGAAACAGAATTGATTTCTGCTAAAACAGTTCTCTTCGAAATGAGTTGCTTATTTTCTGGAAAAACATTTAAACTTTGCTAAAGAATATTCACTGATATGTTTTTGAAACTTGCCAAATATTCTTTCCATGCATTTGTTTCTCTTTGAAATTGAATTTGAGATTTTCTGGAAATACTTTATTTGTTTCTGCTCAGTAGATCATATGTGCACAGCCATGAACTTGTACCCATTTGAATTTGTGAATACATGCTATACATGTACCATATCAGTTCGGCATGTATTACACTTGAGCCATATACATTTGTGCTTGAACCTAACTTCCCTGAAATACTGCATTTACAAAGTTTCTGTCTGCGTGCATAAAGTCTGACTGTTTTTGAATGTTGACTATGATACTTGAAAAATGTACACTTGTATTTGTGCATCCATGGTATCATGCTGATTAGTTTCTGAATTTTGAATTTGTTGTTACCACCATGTGCTCGACCCTTGCACCATTCATTTGGTTTTCCTTTTTCATACTTGTTGCACTCATGGTTGTGTCATCTTGCTAAGAGCTCGACCATAGTTAACAATGTTGGCGCACCATGATTCACTCGACCATTTTTCACTTGAATCATGTATGTTTGTCCTGAGCTTTGCTGTCTTCTTGATGCACTTTATACTTGTGCATGCATGATGCTGTTACCATGTATTTGCTGTCATGCATTCCATGTTGGCTCGACTGCTTGGGTCCACTATGTCTTGGCTTTGTACTTGAACCATCATTTTGCATTTGGTCTTTTGATCTTGTACTTGCACTTGTTACAGTCTGTTTGCACTTGTGTTGATCTGTTCTGATCTGCCACCTTATTTGAGCACACCACATTGCCATGATCACCATGTTGTGTTTTGATCTGTTTGCTGAAGCACTGCCTTGTTTTTGCTGATTTCTGATGTATACCCTTTTTTTTTTTTTTTTTTTTTGATTTTTATCTTGTCTTTTGATTCTGAAAAAAAAAAAAAAAAACAAACAGCAGTCAAACTGTACTGAGTTGAGGCTGGTCAGAATCAGTTGGTTCTGATCAGCAAACCAGTATGGTTTTGATGTGGCTGTTCAAGTCTGAAATATGATGAGAAAAACACACAGAAAGCTGAGACAAAAAAAATTGAATCAATCACACAGAGAATCAGTTTTGTCAAAAGTATTTGTTTTAGTTCCAGTGTACTGTGTATTTTTTCTTTCTTTTGTGACAGGTTACAGGATGATGCTTTGGGCAGCTAAGGTGTTCTCAACAAGAATAATCCAGCTAGAAATGAGAAAAAAAATGAAGCGCTTGTAAAAAAAAATTGTATGTACTGAAATTACTTGTAAAGTGATTTGTAAAGTCTTGTGTGTAAATGAATTGTAAAATAAATAATATTATTGGAAATAAAATTTATTTGATTTGTTTTTCTATATTCTGTGTAAATTCTGTGTTATTTTATTTTCCAATAATACTAGATATTCCACAATCAAACACTCCAGTAACAAAAATCTATTTGTTATCATCAAACAAAAATATTAGTATCAACAAACTCCCCCTTTTGATGATGACAAACAGACTTAAGATTTTTGTGAATAACGAGATGTGTTTGAACAAGGGCTCCCCCTACATTTGAGCTCCCCCTATCAGTTGTAAACAGACATGAGTAAAGAAATTGAAAATAACAAAAAAAATTAAACACTTAGCATTAATGGCAAAATAAAATCTATAGATGTCTGTAAACAACACAAAATCTTAACTTCTTCTCCCCCTTTGTAATCATCAAAAAAAATAACAATTCTGGACATCTGTAAAGAGTATGGACTGTACTTAGTAATCAAGTCATTTGACGGTATCAGATTCAAACACTCCGAATAATCAAACAAAAGGATTAGAATAATCTGTAAAAGAAGAACACATTTCACAAGACAGAAAGTGGAACGATGGAATATTAAATATATATCAGGTTTTTTTTTTTTTTTTTTTTTTTTTGAATATATTTCAATAGCAAACTAACCACGCATGACCAAAACTTGGATTTTTAAATGGAATTAGTTGCAACATGAAAAAGATTTCAATACTATACTGACCACGCATAACCAGATCTTGGATTTTTAAATGGAATCAGTGATAGCATGAAAAATAAGTATTCTCATAACCGTGCATGACCAGAGCTTGGATTTTTAAATGAGATTAGAGAAATACTTATTATTATTATTATTTTTTTATTTGTGTATATTTAAATCCCCTTGATATATATAAAATAATGATGATTGATAGAAGGATGATAGAGACAGAAGATGAAAGTGAACAAAAAGTTCCTCAATTACTCATATTATAAAGCATATTTGATCGTATCAGAGCTACAAATTTTCAAACATCTCATATTCTGAAAACTTACACAGTCACAAATTTATCATAAATGTCCAAAAAACAAACTGGTCTTTTCTTGATGATTTGAAGCATGGATTATTTGTCAGAAAGATAATTGCCAACAGAGCATCTTAAGAGAAAATTTATCCAAAAATGCTAAAAGATTAATTTATTTCTATAATTCCCAAATCCAAACGTAATCTGCAAAATCTGTCTTCAGGAAGAGGTTTTGTAAAAATATCAGCAAGTTGAGATTCGGTTGGAATAAATTCTATACAAATATCTTCACAAGCAATATGATCTCTAAGAAAGTGGTGTCTTACATCAATGTGTTTCGTGCGTGAGTGATGTACTGGATTATTTGATAAGTCAATTGCACTCTTACTGTCACATTTTAAAGGAACCCGTTTATAACAAAGTCCAAAATCAGATAAAGTCTGCATCATCCATAAAATCTGTGCACAACAACTTCCTAAAGCAATATATTCAGCCTCAGTGGTGGATAAGGCAACACAGTTTTGTTTTCTACTTGACCACGACACAAGTGAATGACTTAGCATGAAACATGTCCCACTAGTACTTTTTCTATCAGTGAGTGAACCAGCATAATCAGCATCAGTAAACCCAACTAAATTAAAGTTATCACAAGAAGGATACCATAATCCCAAATTTGGTGTGTGTAACAAATATCTTAGAATCCGTTTTGTGGCTTTTAGATGAGATTCTTTAGGATTTGATTGAAAACGAGCACACAAACAAACAGAAAACATAATATCGGGTCTAGAAGCAGAAAGATAAAGAAGTGAACCGATAATACCGCGATATTTCTTTTGATCCACAGCAACACCTTTTTCATCTTTGTCAAGTTTGGTTGTTGGACTCATCGGTGTTTTCATTGGCTTTGCATCTTGAACTCCAAATCTCTTTAACAACTCCATAACGTACTTCGTTTGAGAGATAAAGATCCCTTTGCTACTTTGTCTGATTTGGAAACCAAGGAAGAATTTCAGCTCTCCAACCAAACTCATCTCAAATTTGCCCTGCATAACTTTTTCAAATTTTTCACACAAGACATCATTAGTAGCACCGTATATGATATCATCAACATAAATTTGGACAATTAAAAAATCATCACCATCATGAGATAAAAACAAGGTTGTATCAGCACTTCCCTTTTTAAAGCCATTTTCCAAGAGATATGTACACAGACAGTCATACCAAGCTCGAGGAGCTTGCTTAAGGCCATACAATGCTTTTTCCAGTTTGTATACATGATTTGGATAATCGTGACTCTCAAAACCAGGGGGTTGTTCAACATACACTTCTTCTTTCAGTTCTCCATTCAGAAAAGCACTCTTCACATCCATTTGCTTTAATTTGAACCCCTTAAAGCACGCAAAACTTAACAAAATTCTGATTGCTTCAAGCCTAGCAACTGGGGCAAAAGTTTCATCAAAGTCAACACCTTCGATTTGATTGTATCCCTTAGCAACCAACCTAGCTTTGTTTCTTGTTACGTTTCCAGATTCGTCAAGCTTATTTTTGAATACCCATTTTGTTCCTACAACTGGGTAGTCTTTTGGTCTGGGTACCAAGTTCCAGACTCTGTTTCTCTCAAACTGGTTAAGTTCCTCCTGCATAGCTAACAACCAAAATTCATCATTAAGAGCAACATCATAAGAACTTGGTTCTATTTCAGATACAAAGGCATTATGAATACAAAGGGTACAAACTTCCCTATTGAGAGAGGATCGTGTACGAACACCAGCAGTTGGACTTCCAATTACCAAATCTGGAGGATGACTTGGCTTGAATTTTAGTCTTTCAATATCTGTTGCTACTTCAATGGCTTTTTCATTGTTTGTCTCAACATCATTGTTTTCTTGTTCAATTTCTTGTGCACCAGCATCATCTTTATCATCTTCAGGTATCGTATCCAAATCTGATTCATTGAACTTGACATTGACGGTTTCCACGATTGTTCTTGACTGTTTATTGAAGATTCTGTAAGCCTTACTTCTTGATGAATAACCCATGAAGATTCCATCAACCGTTTTTGACTCAAATTTCCCAAGCTGTTCACCTGTGTTCAAAATATAACAAGGACATCCAAACACTCTAAAATATGAAATGTTAGGCTTTTTGTTTGACCACAGTTCATATGACGTTTTATTAAGTATTGGTCTAATCATAACTCTGTTCATTACATAGCACGAAGTATTAACTGCCTCAGCCCAGAAAGTTTGAGGCAATTGATATTCACATAACATAGATCTAGCCATTTCTTGTAATGTACGATTTTTCCTTTCAACCACCCCATTCTGTTGAGGTGTTCGAGGAGCGGAAAATTCATGTTTGAAACCATTTTCTTCACAAAGATTTTCAAAGTCTAAGTTTTCAAATTCACCTCCATGATCACTTCTTAAAGTTTTAATTGAAACCCCTTTTTCATTTTGGACAAGTTTTGAAAACTTTAAAAAATAATCAAAAGCTTCAGACTTTTTGGCTAGAAAGTAAACCCATGTAAACCTAGAGTAATCATCAACCAATACATAGCAATAACGTTTACCATTTAAACTAGCAGTATCAGTAGGTCCAAACAAGTCCATATGAATCAATTCAAGCACTCGTGAAGTGCTAACAACATTTTTTGGACGGAAAGATGAACGACTAAGTTTTCCCATGGTACAAGCTTTACATACTTTGTTATTTTTGAAATTCTGATGTGGTAAACCCCTGACAAGTTCATTTGTTTTTAGTCTTTCAAGAAGACCCATACTTGCATGTGCCAATCTTCTGTGCCATAGGATTGCCTCCTCTTCTGTTGCTACCAAACACCTAGATACTGTTACATCATCGAATGAGAGAGTATAGACATTTCCTTTTCTTTTCCCTGTAAACACAACCTTTCCAGAGGAGATCTCAATGATTTTGCAACTATTACTATCAAACACAACATTCATTCCTTTATCACAAAGCTGACTGATGGAGATAAGATTGTGAAAAAGATTATCAACATATAAAACATCAGTTAAGGCAAAGATACTGTTACCTACTTTTCCCTTACCAATAATTTTACATTTGCTGTTATCACCTAACGTCACATTCCCACCTTTATGTTTTTCCAGGCTAAGGAACAGTCTTTTATCACCCGTCATATGTCTGGAGCAACCTGAATCCAAGTACCATTTTTGTTGCTCCTTAGCCCGCCAACATACCTACACAAACAAAGAAGAAGATGACCTAGAGCAACTTCTAGGCCTAATCATATCAGTAGTAGAAGAATGATAGTCATAAGATTCTTTTGGAATCCAAATTTGATTTTTCTTTGTGTTCCAATCTTTGTGATAATTGTGTGCCAAGTGTTTAGGGACCCATACCTTTTTGAACTTCTGAATTTTACTGCTAAACTTGCAATTTTCATGACTGTGACCAATCACCCCACATTTTACACATTTGGGAAGAATACCTTTACCTTTAGCATTGTCACTTCCAGTTATTTCCTGTATCTTCCCAAAACCTAGTCCTTTTCTATTATTCCCAACCAATTGGTTTCCAAGTAACATTTTAAAAGATGTTTGACCGATTGAGAATTTGTTCAATGTGATTTCTAGATCTTGGACTCTTGTTTTTAAGATTGTGTTCTCATTCACAAGTGAAGTGCATCGTTCAATGTAGTTCTTTCTTTTAGTGTCATCTTCAACTTTTAGAGTCAAGTTTTCTTTTTCAAGATTCTCAATGGTGCTCTTGAGTGTTAAAATTTCTAGATTCACATCTTTACACATTTCACAATCTAGGTTATTGGTTTTTGAAGCATTTTTAATCTCAGATTCCAACTTCTTATTATTGTGAACAAGGTTGAAGTTTTCCGCTTTTAGTTTCTCTGCGTCTGATTCTAACGTGTCAATAATTTCAGAAAGATGTTTACACATTAAAACCAGATCGTCATAACTGTATACCTCAGTGGTTTCCTCGTCAGTATCTTCTAGGTCTGATTTTGCCATGAAGCACAAATTGCTTTCCTCCTCACTGCTGTCTGAATCTTCTTCTCCTTCCTCGTCATCCCAAGTCACGGCAAAAGCTTTCTTTTTCTTCTTGTTTCTTTGGAGAAGTGGACAATTTGGTTTTATGTGTCCAGGCTTTTGACAGTTGTAGCAGAGTGGTTCGTCTTCTGAATTGTTGCTCTTTGGCTTATTTCTTCGAGGTTTGAATTTTCTCCACTTCGTGAGTTGTCTGACTGCCATGGCAAGTTGTTCAATGGGATCTTCGCTATCGCTAGTGACAGTGTTGGACAAAGCTATTGACTTCTTTTTCAGATCTGAGTTGTTGCGATCTTCTCTTGCTTTCAGCTCCATTTCATATGTCATCAGATTTCCGATAAGCTCTTCCATGCTCAGCTTGCTCAGATCTTTGGATTCTTGAATGGCTGTGACTTTTGCTTCAAAGTTCATGGGCAGAACACGCAGAATCTTTCTCACAAGCTCCACTTCTGTATAGACCTTCCCAAGGGCTCTGGCATTGTAAACTAGTACGGAGAAGCGACCATACATGTCCTTGATGCTCTCGTCCTTCTGCATGTTGAAGTTTTCATATTCATTACTGAACATGGCAAGATGGGATTCTTTAACCTGAGACGTTCCTTCGTGTGTGACTTCCAGAGTATGCCAAATTTCCTGGGCTATATTACAATGAGAAATTCTGTTATATTCTGTTTTATCAAGAGCACAAATCAGAGCATTCATAGCTTTAGAATCTATAGAGTATAGTTTCTTATCATTTGCATCCCACCTATTTTTTGGTTTAGGTGTTACAATACCATTAACAGTTTCAGTCGGAGGTGTATATCCAGTTTCAATGATATCCCAGACATCATAATCAACAGACACTAGATAAATTTTCATCCTAGCTTTCCAATATGCGTAATCACTACCATTGAACATGGGTGGTCTAGCAATAGATTGACCTTCAGAAAAAGCATTGTTCATTGAAGTCATGATTCTAGGGTTCAAACACCTGCTCTGATACCAATTGTAGGATCGATAATAACCCTAGAGGGGGGGTGAATAGGGTTTTTAACAATAAATTTAAACTAAACACAGTAATAAAGAAATGCAGTAAAAATAAAATCACACACGGATATACCCAGCTTCGGCAAACTGTGCCTACTGCTGCCTTTCTAAGATTTTTACTAGGAGATACAAACAGATCCCGCTTACAATCCTATGTAAACTCGCAACTCCTGCTCCTGTTTATCCCTAAGCACAAAATCCTAGACTAGTCTGTATACCCTAGACTAGATTTTCTCAGATTACACTTCAATATTCTGTGCTTCCTAGTTTTACAATAAAACTAGAAAAGAAAAATTAAAAAAAAAAATTAAAAAAAAAAAACTTTAAAGGAAATAGGAAGAGGAGTTAAAAGTGGGGGTCATCCCCTTTGTCACTCAAGTTCACTTGGCCGGCCCATTTGTAAACCCTTAACACAATATCCCGATTGCTTTGAGAAAACTGAAATGGCGGCGCCTCCAAAAACTAGGGTTTCAAGCTTCTTCTTCCAAACCGTGGTTTCTGGAATTTGGTGAAATTGTTCCTCTGATGGCTTGAATATTTGTCTTGCTCTTGGTCACCTCGATTTGGAACTTGCGATCAAAAAGTGAGTTTTTTTTTTTTTTTTAACTCTTGCAATCTAGGGTTTCGGATTTCTTCTGTGTGATTTTTGATTATATTATGTCGATGATGAAGTAGTGTGAATTTATAGGGGTTTTTCAACCCTATCCTCTGATTTCACCTTTAAGTCTTGCTCGATTTTGATTGTGGAATATTCGATTTTAATTCTAAAAAATTTGTCCAGATTTAAACCGAATTCAAAAAACTTCTTGTTTTTGCTCCAATGTTTTTCTGCAGTCTCGAAGATTTTATCCTGATTTGATGCTGACTCGTCTTGATTAAAACCTTCCTTATTTCTGTGAAACCGATTTCAAGGATTTTCAAGTCAAAAAAAAAATTCCCTTTTTGACACACTCTTTAAAAAAAAGATCAATTTACAGACTTTTCTGATTTTTCATTCACACACACTCATCTCGAATTGATTGTGCAGATTTGCAGCTTGTATACCATGATTGATCACCTGAAAATATGCACATATATATTTTTGCCTTGGATGAAGTTTCTGATTGAATCAAAACAGGAAATAAATCGAAACAGAATTGATTTCTGCTAAAACAGTTCTCTTCGAAATGAGTTGCTTATTTTCTGGAAAAACATTTAAACTTTGCTAAAGAATATTCACTGATATGTTTTTGAAACTTGCCAAATATTCTTTCCATGCATTTGTTTCTCTTTGAAATTGAATTTGAGATTTTCTGGAAATACTTTATTTGTTTCTGCTCAGTAGATCATATGTGCACAGCCATGAACTTGTACCCATTTGAATTTGTGAATACATGCTATACATGTACCATATCAGTTCGGCATGTATTACACTTGAGCCATATACATTTGTGCTTGAACCTAACTTCCCTGAAATACTGCATTTACAAAGTTTCTGTCTGCGTGCATAAAGTCTGACTGTTTTTGAATGTTGACTATGATACTTGAAAAATGTACACTTGTATTTGTGCATCCATGGTATCATGCTGATTAGTTTCTGAATTTTGAATTTGTTGTTACCACCATGTGCTCGACCCTTGCACCATTCATTTGGTTTTCCTTTTTCATACTTGTTGCACTCATGGTTGTGTCATCTTGCTAAGAGCTCGACCATAGTTAACAATGTTGGCGCACCATGATTCACTCGACCATTTTTCACTTGAATCATGTATGTTTGTCCTGAGCTTTGCTGTCTTCTTGATGCACTTTATACTTGTGCATGCATGATGCTGTTACCATGTATTTGCTGTCATGCATTCCATGTTGGCTCGACTGCTTGGGTCCACTATGTCTTGGCTTTGTACTTGAACCATCATTTTGCATTTGGTCTTTTGATCTTGTACTTGCACTTGTTACAGTCTGTTTGCACTTGTGTTGATCTGTTCTGATCTGCCACCTTATTTGAGCACACCACATTGCCATGATCACCATGTTGTGTTTTGATCTGTTTGCTGAAGCACTGCCTTGTTTTTGCTGATTTCTGATGTATACCCCCTTTTTTTTTTGATTTTTATCTTGTCTTTTGATTCTGAAAAAAAAAAAAACAAACAGCAGTCAAACTGTACTGAGTTGAGGCTGGTCAGAATCAGTTGGTTCTGATCAGCAAACCAGTATGGTTTTGATGTGGCTGTTCAAGTCTGAAATATGATGAGAAAAACACACAGAAAGCTGAGACAAAAAAAATTGAATCAATCACACAGAGAATCAGTTTTGTCAAAAGTATTTGTTTTAGTTCCAGTGTACTGTGTATTTTTTCTTTCTTTTGTGACAAGTTACAGGATGATGCTTTGGGCAGCTAAGGTGTTCTCAACAAGAATAATCCAGCTAGAAATGAGAAAAAAAATGAAGCGCTTGTAAAAAAAAATTGTATGTACTGAAATTACTTGTAAAGTGATTTGTAAAGTCTTGTGTGTAAATGAATTGTAAAATAAATAATATTATTGGAAATAAAATTTATTTGATTTGTTTTTCTATATTCTGTGTAAATTCTGTGTTATTTTATTTTCCAATAATACTAGATATTCCACAATCAAACACTCCAGTAACAAAAATCTATTTGTTATCATCAAACAAAAATATTAGTATCAACATCTATATATAGATAAAAATGTGATTTTTATATTTAAAACACGAATACCATTCAACACATGAATTTCAATTCAACTAATGAATATCGATCCAACACATGAAGGTTTTCTATAGTTTCTATAAAAGAATGTGATTTTTATATTTAAAACACGAATACCATTCAACACATGAATTTCAATTCAACGAATGAATATCGACTCAACACATGAAGGTTTTCTATTCAACGAATAAATATAGTTTCAACAAATGAAAATAATTCAAACACATGAATATTATTCAAAATTTCGGCAGCAAAACGGCATGGTAGTTAAAACCGGGACTGTCCCTAGTACGGCTCCTCGCTCTACCTTAAAACCTCGCGGTTTTTTGACAATGGGGAATCATGCATCTAGTTCGCACGCAGGCGGCATGTATATTTATTTTATTTCCACAAACTAATCCTATGTGGTTTCAACCAAATATTTCTCAACCACAAATGGGTATTTTTCAACCACAATCAATCAATATCAACCACAAACAATTCCAATCAACCATTCGCTATCAATCAAATTTTCACACCAATCACAACCAATAAATATCGTCCATGGTTTGTGGACGAGAACGTATATATATATATATATATATTTATATATATCAATTCACTTCTATTTCAACACATATATAATTTTTAACAACGCATATATAACTTATACATCGAACGTACAACTTATACAACGCTTATACAAGAGGTGTACAACGCTTATACAAGAGGTGTACAACGCTTATATAACTCATACATCAATCATATAATTTATACATCGTCGTTTTCCATATCGTTTATAAATTAGAAATCTCACATTGGGTTCCACTCCACCAAAAATAGCAGAAGGCTCAGAAAAATATGTGGTCTCTTCTAGAAGGTAGAAGACGTCCACACGAGTCCACTGTCTCTTGTTTCACTGAATTTCGATAACACAGCAAAAAGATATGATTTTTCAAAGTTTTGCAATGGTTTAAAGGTGTTAAAACTGTTGAAAATAATTTCAGCCGTACCTTCAATAAAACGTTCAAAACTAGGTTTGAATTTTTCGATCAATCCGTGCAATGGTTCCACGATCGGGTTTCACGAGGTCGAAGGTCTTCGAATGGCGCGCCAGGTGGTGGGGACCGCGTCAGGTGCGATGGCGGCAGGTGGTGGCAGCGGGGCTTCGAACGGCACGACTTTGGAGCTTCGATTCTCGACGGATACAACTCGATGGAGGGCGCCACCTATATGGATTTGAAGCTGGAAGAGAGCTCTTCAAAATCCCCAACAGGAGCAGGGTCTAATTCTTCGTGTGGAGGGAGAAATCAGAGGAGGAAGAAATGAAGAGGAAGCCGCCGTCGATCTGTAGGGTTACGGGTTTTTCGATTATTTTATTTTATTTAATTTATGAAAGAAATAATTCTATTGGCCGATGGGTTTTAAAGGGGCTTTCTGACATGACCACCAATCTAAACCCAACAACTGTTGTCCCTAGCGTTTTACCCCCATTCCGAACACAATGGGATATGTTTCGTAGGCCCATTCGACTGTTTCAGTCAGTTCTCCTTCAAATTAAAATATAGAATATTCAATATTTGATTTGAACGTACATTTCAATTTGCCAGGACCACAAACTGATTCGAAAAATTCCAAAAAAATAAATCTAGCTATGTTTTGATGATACGGTCCCAACAAAACTAGTTTCGTCGAATTCTGAGATCGTTTGCAAAAAAGCCCATTTCTGGTCGATCCAATTTAACTATAATTGACCAAAACACGTTTTCCTTTGCCACGCTCACATACTAGCTTCAAAAATTATGAAATTTGAAACCTAGCAATAAATTCACATCCCGGATCCAACGAAAGTGGTTTCGACGAATTCCGAGGTCGTATGCAAAATGGCCATTTTCACGGGCTATATAAATTCTATAGCGACCTGTCTGAAAATTCATTTGGCCATAACTTTTGCATTCCGCTATGAAACTTCGATTTTTCAGATTCGTTAGAAAGGTATTCACAAACAGATTTAAATATTTTTGGTTTCACTCAAATCCGTTTTGTTTTGCACCCGGCACAGCCCGACAAAGTTTGAATTAAAATTTTGAAACTACAGCGCCATTTCATGCCTTGTTTATAATTAGAATTAATTATATTCGTTTTCAAACGTCGATTCAAACTCAGTTTTCATTGCTATTATTTAAAATATTTATTTAAAATATTTAAAATCCATTATTTTAGCCAATTTAAAAATTTTAAATTGGTTCAGATTTTCTGGGTCGTTACACAGAGCTTTGGTTTATAGAGCTCGAGAACAAGACACATTAGAACCATACGAAAGAATTCATCAGATATTGGATTAGTAATATCCAATTAGAATGACTCGTTAGAGATAGGATCAGTAGTATCCTAGAACGAGTGTGAAGAGTATATTTTTCAAATGAAAACAATTTTGTTTTGAAAATTTAAACCATTTGATACGTATTTGAATATTTTATTTGTATTGAATTTGGACAATCCAATATATAAAGATTTTGCATATACGCGTCATGAACGTATATTCGAGGTTTTAATATACTGGATAGATATAGAATTACACTCTAGTCGCTCGGAGATGATTTTGATGATGGAGCTTCATCACCAATATTTATGTTCGTGTTTCGAAGGTGTGACTTCTATATATTTCCATTAGGCTGGTGCGAGAACCAAAACTTATATAGATAGGTTTATTATTGTGATTTGGCATCAAAACATGATTTTTTGTATATATATCAAAATTATGAATTTGAAACTCTAATTCACTAATTGATTGATGTTTGTTTAGTTGTTTGATAATTTTGAACCATTATGCCAAATTGAATCAAATATTGAATTGTGTTGAAAATTAGTCGCATTTGCTTGCATATACATGTACTTACGTTGAACAGGTCATAGCAAGGAGGCCATAGCAGAGAATAAAATTTGTTTGCCCGACAAATAGGTACATGTTTATCATAATTTACTGTTTTGTTTGGGTGATGATGATTTTATGAGCCGATTGGCTTTTTCTTTTTCTTTTTGAGATCAGAGGGCCTGTATGGCAATTTCGGGATTTTCCCGTTGCTCCCGGTGCAGGGGAGGTTATGGCGAAATTTTTTGAAAATTTAGGGTGTTAGCCAAATTTTTGAAGAAATTGAAAATTCTCAGAAACTGAAAAGCTGGGGAATGGAAGGCAGATCGAACGTAGAGTTGATTAATCAAACCACTTTCGAATTTGTTCCTTTTCGGGGACGAAAAGTTTTAAGTGGGGGAGATTGTAACAACCCAAAAATTTGGGGCAGTTTAAAATTTTTATTTTGGCAATTTTAGCGAATTTTGATTATTTAAAATGAATTATTTTAAATACAAATGAAGAGATATTTATTTTGAATAGAATTCGAACGTATATATTATATACGTCGTCGTTAGAATATAATTAATTATATATAATTGTAAAAGGAATTGAAAATGGCGCGGTAGTTCGATAATTCGATTTCAAACTTCAAATGAATGTACAGGATTCAAAATAAACCAGATTTTGGCGAAACCAAAAATAATAGGATCTATTTGAGAATATCTTTCCAACGAATCCGAAAAATCGAAATTTCATAGTGGGAATCAAAAGAAATGTCCAGTTGAAAATTCTGAATAGTCGCTATGGAATTCAGGCCCTTAAAAATGGAAATTTTGCAAACGACCTCGGATTTCGATGAAACCACTTTTGTTGGATCCGCGATGTCAAGTTATTGCTAGATTCCAAATTTCATAATTTTTCGAATCAATATGTGAGCGTGGAAAAGGAAAACGCGTTTGACCAGTTTTAGTTGATTTTAATCGACTGGAAAATAGCCATTTTTCAAACGGTCTCAGAATTCGACGAAATTAGTTTTGTTAGGACCGTATCGTCAATACGAAGCTAGAAAATATTTTTATGGAATTTTTCGAGTTAGTATGTGTCCCCAGTAAATTGAAATGCGTGTTCAAATTCAATATATATAGTTGTATGTTGATTTTGACAAAAACTGATCGAAACTGTCGAATCAGCTTACGATACATGTAACACCCCACACCTGCTACGGTCACTCACTAAGGGAATGCCATAACATTGGTGGAGTATTTTAAGTGAATATAGAACAGAAAAATTACAACAAGACAGATATAAGTAATACTTGAAAATTTAAATCATCATTTCATTTCAGCGGAAAGTAAAACATGTTTGGTTACATCACAAAACCATAACAAGAGTCAAGTACATAATATCCATCTTGATAAAATAGAAGTACATAATCTCACTACATAGACAATAGCCATAATAGAAAAGATAAACCGAGCTTTACTTCTACGGCCCAAGCCCCAAAAGATAGATATAGCAGTCTGGTCCAAGCCCATTAGTGCTAGGCCCACTCTGATAACCTGAGGGTTGGAAAAAGATAAACAACAACGGGGTCAGACATAAGTCTGAGTGAGTCCTATAACCCTAACAATACAATCATTAAAGTAATTAGGGTATGATATAAACAAGATACGGTACCTCTGGGGATAATGACTACACTAAGTAGCCCACAAAACACAGGATGTGCTACGATAATCGAAACAACGTATTTATCCACCCAAGGATAATTACTAGCTTACACCACCCCAGACCTACCCACCCAAGGGTAATTCCTACACTGCACCACACCAGTTCTACCCACCAAGAGTAATTCCTACTTAAAGGTTGATCCCATCTAAAGTCTTAGAAAATATAACTAGTAATCTCTGGTACTTCTAGCTGACCACGTAGGTGCCGTCTGCCCCTACATCCATTAGGTGTATAACTGACCACGTAGGTGCCGTCTGCCCCTACATCCACTAGGTGTACCTAGTAATCTTACCCAGTAGTTTCGTGTACCCCTACACAGGTGCCGTCTGCCCCTATCTTTACTAGGTGTACCCACTACTCCCCATCGATCGGCTCCCTACCGTAGATACCCGTGCTGGTCCCACGATTGGGGTGTATCATTCCCCTAAAGTGGCTACCAGATAATATCACGGTGCACGGCTTTATATCTACACGATGCAACAACGACTTACCAACCAGCCCGGGCCCACACACGCATATGAAACCCGTTGGTCCCGCGTTGCCACCGCTAACCCGTTTTGGCCTCTTATAGTCAAGCCCAATATGCGTGTCCCGTCACTCGACTTGAGTCGAGCCCACAAAGATACGTTTGGGATATTGGTTGAAATGGGCCCCCACAAGCTACTACTTAAGCTTGTCGTTTAATCTAGTGCATCCCACTTAACCCCTTTTTATAATCATGCCCCCTTACATGTTAAGGTTTGGTTAAGTCATCAATCATATTTCAATTGCCACTAAGGGCACCCACTAGATTTCCACATGCCACCCAAAGCACTTACTTGATTCCCACATGCCACCCAAGGCACTTACTTAACCCTTTAATCATGTTTAATTACATGTTCCACTTTGGTTAAGTATTCTAATCATATTGCCACCCAAGGCAACCCACTAGTTTCCTCATGCCACCCGAGGCACCCCCATTAGTTACTACATGCCACCCAAGGCACCCACTTAACCCTCATGTCCCACTACATGCTAATTTGGTTAAGTGTTTCTTAATTAATTAAGACCGTGATCCTCCTAAAGACCTCTCACATTAGACTATCTTTTATGACCGCTGGTTAAGCCGGTTGGGTCCGGGCAGCCTTACGTCATAACCGAGTCTAACCTCGTGTCTTTACGTTAATCACGTATTTAGTTTGTGACTAAGACCTCTCACATTGGGCCAATCATTTGTAGCCACTGGATGGCCGGTCGGTTCCGGGCAGACTTCCGCTACAAAAGGGTCCAACCTCGTGTCTTAGTTGATTAATTACGCCTAATTAATCACCCCCACAATTAATTATCCCTAATTAATTACACATTTTTCATAACATGGGTAGACCTAACTCAATAGGTAAATTCCCATGGGGTAGACCTAACTCAATAGGTAAATTCCCACTTATGTTAATTTATTTTTATGGTATGCTTAATCATACCCAATCATACTTTTATTAACATATTTACCAACCCCATCGTTCCCCACGTAAATCGTTCTCATTTCATGACATAAATAAGGGGAAGATCATCACAAATATTATGGGTTTAACATACAACTTTGTCATGGGTTAAGAGGATGTCAACTTGCATATATGAACATATATTAACCCAACTACATATAACCCAAACTTGCATATTATCATACACATGATTTGCATAACATATGACATATGAGTTTGCATATTATCATACACATATCTTGCATAACATGTTGAACTTGCATATAAGCATTCTCATAACTTGCATAACATGTTAAACATGCATTTAAGCATACACATAACTCGCATAAGCATTCATATACTTGCATAAGCATTCACATACTTGCATGAGCATTCACATACTTGCATGAACATGCATAACTTGCATATCACATTAAACTTGCATTTAAGCATATACATAACTTGCATAGCATCATGCACATAACTTGCATAATCTCATACACATAACTTGCATAACACCATTCACATAACTTGCATATGAACTTGCATCTTAAAGGAGGGTAAACATGCATAACATATAAGGGTATCATCTTGCATATGTATGCATCATATTTAAAAGGGTAAACTTGCATGTTATGATTTATGCATAATACCAAACACTTAGCATGCATAAAACCACTTACTTATCATGCATGAAATCAACTACTTATTATGCATAAACCCACCACTTAACTTGCATAAACCCCAAACACTTATCATGCATAAAACCCAATACTTAGTATGTATACAATCAAATACTTAGCATGCATAACGTCAAATACTTTAACATGCATAACACCAACTACTTAGCATGCATAAAATCACATGCATAACTTGCATATCATGTTACATATAACTTGCATATATTCTCGCATATAGTTTGCATAACATGTCACATATGCATAAATGTTTAACATGGTGTTTTGCATCATAAAACATGGCCTTAAACTTGCATTTAACATAAAACTTGCAAATCACATATCATACAAATTTGCATAAATACATTTATCCACAAACATAGCCATGTCTTATCACATCCTACCATAATCAATTTAACAATTGATTATTAAAGCCATAGAAACTCACCAAAACCAAGATTAGCAAACTTATGAAGTGGAATTAGTGGCTTTAATTGAAGAAGATGTTGATTAGCTTGCAACTCTCTTCATTGATTTGTAGGGGCCATGCTCACATTTCATTTTGCCATAGTTTAGTTACAAAACCTAATTATGAATGAATTAGGATAGGGTTAGGGTCTTATTTATAGGATTAGGTTGCATTTTAGACCCTTAGATTAACCCTAGATTGGTTTAGACCCGTCAGATCCCAGAAGCTTCCAGAGCCAGCCCTCCAAGCCAGCCCAAGAACCTAAACTGGTGCACCCAGTTTCACTGGGCGTCGCCCCCCTGTCGACAGGCAAGTCGACAGGGCAGTCGACACCCCTGTCGACAGCCCTGTCGACAGCGCTGTCGACATGGCTAGGGCGGGAATTTCTCCCGCCTGACCCGCTGCTTCTATTTCAAATTCTGTATTTTAATTTTTAAATCTGTTTTTATCTTTGAATTTTCTGAAAACTTCTTTGGGCCATAACCGGGCCATACGGACTCCGATTCTCGAAAACTCGGACTCTATTTCACGTATTTTTCCGAGACAAACGAAATGACGCAGCCCGTTACCCCCAATTCCCACACCTGAGATTATTTATCCTATAATTAGTGAATTTTAGTATTAACTAAAATTCGGGGTGTTACATTCTCCCCTCCTTAAAGGATTTCGTCCCCGAAATCTCTAAGCTAAGGAGAATGCATATCCTACCATCCAAACAACCATCTACTCAAACCATCAACCACGGGCATCCATTGTCCTTAAAACAATTTCTAATGATGTATGAGCATTTGCAAAAAGTGTGTGTATATGTTCCCTATCTAACGTATGAACATATGCAAACCATGATAGTGCCATGCATCCATTATGTATGCGAGAGAACCCTATCGACACATACAATATCTACATGAGTGCACAATCATTCACCAAAATGCATCATCCATGTGATAACACAACCATTATACATCCATAAATATATTTTCCTACACACAATTTTATGCAATATGCAATATGAAGTGACTGAGCCGATCTAGTGCCTAGAGTGTGTGTATATGCATCCACGAGCAACCACTAGCAAACACTTGCATCCACTTGCATCCATCAACCATAACATGTCTCAAACACATGTTTCAACCATAGGTTTACCCTATCTAAAGGTCAAAGGTACTAACGAGAGGACATACTAAGAATAAGATAAGCACAAGATATGCGATGAAGGAGAAGCAAAAGGACATACCCTCCGAAAGAAAAGGGTACTTCGAACGCATCTTCGCTTCCGTCTCCCTGGTAGCGTCACTCTCTTCATCTCCCCTTTGTACTTTGATTAGTTGAACCTCTCTGTTTCTCAACTTCCAAATCTCTGACCCAAGGATGCAAGTAGGAGCTCGTCGAATCGTCGCATCACGCTCTACTTCCACTTCTCTAAGCAGGCTCGGCTCTACCGCCTCTGCGGTCTCATGTAGGAACTTCCTCAAATGTAACACATGGAATATATCATGTACACCACTAAGCCTGTCGGGCAACTCCACTCTATATGACATCTGTCCAATCCTTTCCTTAATAGGAAACGGTCCAACAAACCTTGGTACTCACTTCCCAACAGATCCAAAGTGAACCACATTCCGTAACGGAGATATCTTAATAAAAAGCATGTCCTAATATCAAACTCAAGCTCTGTTCTCCTCTTGTCCGCATAAGATTTCTGTTTATCTTGCGTCGCTTTCATCCTTCTTTGAATCAAATCAATCTTTTCCCGAAGTCTTTCTAACCTTATCGGCCCAAGCAAGATCTCATCCGTAGATTCCTACCAACGTGTAGGTGATCGACAAGGCCTTCCATAAAGAGCTTCGAAAGGTGCCATACCAATACTGGACTGAAAGTTGTTATTATATGCGAACTCCACCAATGGAAGATGCTCTTCCCATGTACCTCAAAATCTAAGATACAAAGCCTCAAAAGGTCTTCTAGGACATGATTCACCCTCTCGGTCTGGCCGTCCGTCTGAGGATGATATGCGGTACTCAAATACAACTGAGTCCCTACCGCCTCTTGCAAACTCTTCCAGCACTCGCTAGTGAAGATAGGATCTCGATCACTTACTATGCTAGAGGGTACCCCATGTAATCGAACTATCTCTCGAAGATATACTGAAGCTAGCCATGGAGCAGTCCTCTTGCTCTTCACAGGTATGAAATGGGTGCTCTTAGTAAGTCTATCTACCACCATCCAAATTCCTGTATTACCCTTCCTCGACCTGGGTAACCCGTCAATAAAATCCATCGAGATGCTATCCCACTTCCATTGCGGAACCTCCAATGGGTGAAGCAACCCACCTGGTTTTCTTTGCTCCGCCTTCACTTGCTGGCACACCAAACATCGAGCGACATACTCGGCCACATCTTTCTTCATACCGGCCCAGAAGAAAACCCTCTTCATGTCTTGGTACATCTTATCCCCACCGGGATGAATGGTCATCCTAGAACGGTGTGCGTCATCAAGAATAGCCTTCCTCAAACCCTCGTCTTGCGGTACACAAAGTCTACCGTCTCTACGCAAACACCCCTATCGTCTAGGGTGTTCCTACTCAAATGGCTGGACGACTTCCCCCCTTATGAGCTTCTCTACCAACTCAACCAACTGTGGGTCGTCCCTCTGTGCTCTTCCAATCCGCCCCAAAAGAGTAGGTCTAACCTCCAAGGAGGCTAGCAAACCGGGTACAAAGTCAACGGAAGGTCTAAAGTCAAACTTAGAAATAAACTCTAAGCTCCGTCGTTCAACGAACAATGAACTCAAGGACAACCTTTTTCTACTTAAGGCGTCCGCTACCATGTTACCCTTACTCATAGGATGCTAAGGATCCCATCCACTTTTGCTGTCCTAAGACTATGCGCTCGAAGAGTCTCCAACACTTCCCTAAGATGTAGGGCATGCTCTTCTCCACCAGGATATCATCCAAAATCATCACAACCGTCTCCCACGCAGACCACCCTAGTCGAATTCGGCATCCCCCAAATGCAAGCCCCAAAGGCCTAAACCAATATCAGACAAACACCCAAGGGATACCTCCTTCGAATTTAGACGACCTACGTGAGATGATACTAATAAAAATGGCTAAATAATTAAGCCCTTGACCAATTCTGGATGTTCTCGCCAGTCTCGCTCCAAAACCGTCGTTTATCCTATACTGGCTCTGCTCAGCCTATTGAGCACATACGAAAACTTATTTCGTTCCTAGAAAAGACCAAAATGTCATCCATAAAGACCATCACAACTTATTTAGGTACTCCTTGTACACCCTTCTCATCAAATTAACAAAATATGCAGGGCGTATGTCAAACCAAATGGCATCACCAGCCACTCATAAAAAAAACATCCGGAGTCCTAAAGGTAGTCTTTTCTATGCCATCCTCATCCACTCTCAACTGATGAACTTCCGTGGCTGAGTCCTACTACAAAAATACTGAGGCGCCAGCCAACTGATCAAAGAGATCATCAATCCTTGGCAATGGGTGTCTATTCTTCTTTGTGAGTTTCTTTAGTTCTCTTTAGCCTACACAAAGTATGAGGGACCCATCCGCCTTCATAACAAAAACTACTGGAGCGCCCCACTCCGATATACTTCGTCTTATGAACCCCTTCTCAAGCAAATTGCCTACTTACTTATGGAGTTCCCTCCTCCCATGAGGAGCCACGTGGCACCCTGGCCAAGGTACTGGTTTAGCCTTACCTACCAGATATATTTGGAAGTCAATTTCCCGTTCCGGAGGTAAGCCCTTCACCTCCTTATACACATCCGGGTATTCCCGGACCGCTCTAACAGATCACAAATTCTAGACCGACGTGTCAAGCGATTCTAGATAACTTAGCATAACAGATTCTATGGGATTACAAAAGATCTCGAGAGTGTTACCCAAGCGGGTCATAAGCCTAACAACTCTCCCTTCAAAATCAAGAACGACACCTTTACTGGATAACCAGTCCATGCCCAAAACTAGCCCATAGCCCGTGAAGCCCAACAAGCATCACATCTAAACTCAACGCTAAGTATAGAAACTTTCAAACCCAAACACATCATGGAGCCCAATTGGGTTTGAAACAACTAAGGGATCATCTACCAAACTGGTGTCTAAGTGCAGTGACTCAACTAACAATGATGAGATAAACGAACTCGATGCGTCAGAATCAAATAAAGTTCGAATTGGATGATAAAGAAATCCAACCTCCAATCTAGACGGTCTTATCCCCATCTGGTACCCTAGTCGTGAGGGAATACAACTACCCTCCAGAAGATTCCATACCTTGCCCTTGCTTCTTTGGACAATCCTAATAAGGTGTCCTATTCCTCTCAAAAGGATAACCACTTGCCTTCTTCTTCCCTATTCCCCACTCGTAACTTCCCACCAATGAGGTTTCATCCTTCATTAACCAAACAACTATTTGAGCCTTCCTCCCATCGTCTATCCAATAGATACCTACCAGTCCTCCTTCTTGAACCAACTTCTAATCCGACTAACGTCTAAGTCCCTTGAAGTGGTTTTCCATCCTTATCTATCTTAGAAAGATCATCTATACGCGGAGGGGAAACTCAAAACGAGAGAAAGGAAGAGATTCAAAATGGAGAATTCAAAAGATATAAATATGGCTATTGGGATTATGCTTTTCTTTCAAAAACTTTTCTCTTAAAAGACATGTTTTTGAAAATACTCCTTTCCAAAAATATTCTTAGAAAATAGTTTTTCTAAAAAATTTATCTGTTCCGGTAACCTTAAGCTCTGATACCACGTGTAACACCCCACACCTGCTACGGTCACTCACTAAGGGAATGCCATAACATTGGTGGAGTATTTTAAGTGAATATAGAACAGAAAAATTACAACAAGACAGATATAAGTAATACTTGAAAATTTAAATCATCATTTCATTTCAGCGGAAAGTAAAACATGTTTGGTTACATCACAAAACCATAACAAGAGTCAAGTACATAATATCCATCTTGATAAAATAGAAGTACATAATCTCACTACATAGACAATAGCCATAATAGAAAAGATAAACCGAGCTTTACTTCTACGGCCCAAGCCCCAAAAGATAGATATAGCAGTCTGGTCCAAGCCCATTAGTGCTAGGCCCACTCTGATAACCTGAGGGTTGGAAAAAGATAAACAACAACGGGGTCAGACATAAGTCTGATTGAGTCCTATAACCCTAACAATACAATCATTAAAGTAATTAGGGTATGATATAAACAAGATACGGTACCTCTGGGGATAATGACTACACTAAGTAGCCCACAAAACACAGGATGTGCTACGATAATCGAAACAACGTATTTATCCACCCAAGGATAATTACTAGCTTACACCACCCCAGACCTACCCACCCAAGGGTAATTCCTACACTGCACCACACCAGTTCTACCCACCAAGAGTAATTCCTACTTAAAGGTTGATCCCATCTAAAGTCTTAGAAAATATAACTAGTAATCTCTGGTACTTCTAGCTGACCACGTAGGTGCCGTCTGCCCCTACATCCATTAGGTGTATAACTGACCACGTAGGTGCCGTCTGCCCCTACATCCACTAGGTGTACCTAGTAATCTTACCCAGTAGTTTCGTGTACCCCTACACAGGTGCCGTCTGCCCCTATCTTTACTAGGTGTACCCACTACTCCCCATCGATCGGCTCCCTACCGTAGATACCCGTGCTGGTCCCACGATTGGGGTGTATCATTCCCCTAAAGTGGCTACCAGATAATATCACGGTGCACGACTTTATATCTACACGATGCAACAACGACTTACCAACCAGCCCGGGCCCACACACGCATATGAAACCCGTTGGTCCCGCGTTGCCACCGCTAACCCGTTTTGGCCTCTTATAGTCAAGCCCAATATGCGTGTCCCGTCACTCGACTTGAGTCGAGCCCACAAAGATACGTTTGGGATATTGGTTGAAATGGGCCCCCACAAGCTACTACTTAAGCTTGTCGTTTAATCTAGTGCATCCCACTTAACCCCTTTTTATAATCATGCCCCCTTACATGTTAAGGTTTGGTTAAGTCATCAATCATATTTCAATTGCCACTAAGGCCACCCACTAGATTTCCACATGCCACCCAAAGCACTTACTTGATTCCCACATGCCACCCAAGGCACTTACTTAACCCTTTAATCATGTTTAATTACATGTTCCACTTTGGTTAAGTATTCTAATCATATTGCCACCCAAGGCAACCCACTAGTTTCCTCATGCCACCCGAGGCACCCCCACTAGTTACTACATGCCACCCAAGGCACCCACTTAACCCTCATGTCCCACTACATGCTAATTTGGTTAAGTGTTTCTTAATTAATTAAGACCGTGATCCTCCTAAAGACCTCTCACATTAGACTATCTTTTATGACCGCTGGTTAAGCCGGTTGGGTCCGGGCAGCCTTACGTCATAACCGAGTCTAACCTCGTGTCTTTACGTTAATCACGTATTTAGTTTGTGACTAAGACCTCTCACATTGGGCCAATCATTTGTAGCCGCTGGATGGCCGGTCGGTTCCGGGCAGACTTCCGCTACAAAAGGGTCCAACCTCGTGTCTTAGTTGATTAATTACGCCTAATTAATCACCCCCACAATTAATTATCCCTAATTAATTACACATTTTTCATAACATGGGTAGACCTAACTCAATAGGTAAATTCCCATGGGGTAGACCTAACTCAATAGGTAAATTCCCACTTATGTTAATTTATTTTTATGGTATGCTTAATCATACCCAATCATACTTTTATTAACATATTTACCAACCCCATCGTTCCCTACGTAAATCGTTCTCATTTCATGACATAAATAAGGGGAAGATCATCACAAATATTATGGGTTTAGCATACAACTTTGTCATGGGTTAAGAGGATGTCAACTTGCATATATGAACATATATTAACCCAACTACATATAACCCAAACTTGCATATTATCATACACATGATTTGCATAACATATGACATATGAGTTTGCATATTATCATACACATATCTTGCATAACATGTTGAACTTGCATATAAGCATTCTCATAACTTGCATAACATGTTAAACATGCATTTAAGCATACACATAACTCGCATAAGCATTCATATACTTGCATAAGCATTCACATACTTGCATGAGCATTCACATACTTGCATGAACATGCATAACTTGCATATCACATTAAACTTGCATTTAAGCATATACATAACTTGCATAGCATCATGCACATAACTTGCATAATCTCATACACATAACTTGCATAACACCATTCACATAACTTGCATATGAACTTGCATCTTAAAGGAGGGTAAACATGCATAACATATAAGGGTATCATCTTGCATATGTATGCATCATATTTAAAAGGGTAAACTTGCATGTTATGATTTATGCATAATACCAAACACTTAGCATGCATAAAACCACTTACTTATCATGCATGAAATCAACTACTTATTATGCATAAACCCACCACTTAACTTGCATAAACCCCAAACACTTATCATGCATAAAACCCAATACTTAGTATGTATACAATCAAATACTTAGCATGCATAACGTCAAATACTTTAACATGCATAACACCAACTACTTAGCATGCATAAAATCACATGCATAACTTGCATATCATGTTACATATAACTTGCATATATTCTCGCATATAGTTTGCATAACATGTCACATATGCATAAATGTTTAACATGGTGTTTTGCATCATAAAACATGGCCTTAAACTTGCATTTAACATAAAACTTGCAAATCACATATCATACAAATTTGCATAAATACATTTATCCACAAACATAGCCATGTCTTATCACATCCTACCATAATCAATTTAACAATTGATTATTAAAGCCATAGAAACTCACCAAAACCAAGATTAGCAAACTTATGAAGTGGAATTAGTGGCTTTAATTGAAGAAGATGTTGATTAGCTTGCAACTCTCTTCATTGATTTGTAGGGGCCATGCTCACATTTCATTTTGCCATAGTTTAGTTACAAAACCTAATTATGAATGAATTAGGATAGGGTTAGGGTCTTATTTATAGGATTAGGTTGCATTTTAGACCCTTAGATTAACCCTAGATTGGTTTAGACCCGTCAGATCCCAGAAGCTTCCAGAGCCAGCCCTCCAAGCCAGCCCAAGAACCTAAACTGGTGCACCCAGTTTCACTGGGCGTCGCCCCCCTGTCGACAGGCAAGTCGACAGGGCAGTCGACACCCCTGTCGACAGCCCTGTCGACAACGCTGTCGACATGGCTAGGGCGGGAATTTCTCCCGCCTGACCCGCTGCTTCTATTTCAAATTCTGTATTTTAATTTTTAAATCTGTTTTTATCTTTGAATTTTCTGAAAACTTCTTTGGGCCATAACCGGGCCATACGGACTCCGATTCTCGAAAACTCGGACTCTATTTCGCGTATTTTTCCGAGACGAACGAAATGACGCAGCCCGTTACCCCCAATTCCCACACCTGAGATTATTTATCCTATAATTAGTGAATTTTAGTATTAACTAAAATTTGGGGTGTTACAATACATATCCCATTGTGTTCGAAATGGGGGTAATTAGCTATGGACGGCAGGTCGTGGGTCTTGTTTTGAGTTCGAAAATAAAAGTTGCTTTCTGAAATCAATAAATAATTATATATATATATATTTTCATATAAACCCCCCTTTCACCACTTCAGTCTCGATCCCGACTAAATAAAAAAAAAAGGGAGAAAAGAGGGGCGACGGAGCCCCGTCGACATTGGTCGTCGCATCGCCCAGGCAGTGGCCGCGCCACCGCTCAGTCCTCCCCCTCCCCTTCTTCTTCTCCACTCCTTCCTCCCTCCTCTGATCGAAACTCGCGCGCCCCTGAAGCCCTAGCCCCAAAAAGTCGCGCCACCAACCGGATCCGCCTCCTCCGGCAGTCGCGCCCCCGAGCCCCTCTCTCCTCCGCAGCTCCTCTTTCCCGCCTCCTCTTTCACTCCCTTTCGCCCCCTTCTTCATTTCAACAACAGTGTCAAGGCCCCTGAAACCACCTCGAGACGCTGGTGCTACTCCCCCTCTGGCTGTGGAGCCTCCGACAACCCAAAACAGTGAGTGTACATTTTATTTTTCATTTTTACTTAAGGAAATCAGTTTTTAAGTTATAAAAATTAGCTTTTATATATACATAAAAATTAGTTTTTATTTGTTTTTATGGTAATAGAAAAGTTAGATTTTGATAAATAAATTATGATTTTTATAAAGTAGAGAATATAAAAAGGACGGGTTTTATACATGTAGCGAATAAAAATATAATTTTTATCTTATGGAAAGACTAAAAATATTATCTTTATGTGGTAGAGATAATGAAAATATAATTTTTATATAATATAGATAATAAAAATTCGATCTTTATAATATAGAAAGGTTAAAAATATAATTTTTATCTATATAGTAGCGATGTAAAAATAGAATTTTTATCTATATAGTAGCGGTGTAAAAATAGAATTTTTATCCATATGGAGTAAATATAAAAATATGATTTTTATATACATAGCAACAATATAAAAATGTGATTTTTATATATGTAGTGGCTACGGGCAACGAAAGTGACAAAAGGCGAGAACGACGAAGATTTCTATAAATGAAGTGTCATGGAGTTGGGATAGCTATCGGTGAGAACTTCTCACCTTTTAATTTTGTTTTCTAGTTTATGATATATACTAGGATGCAGACGGTGTTTAGTAGCACCCGACACCCGTCGTCCACAGACCATGGACGACTTGTTTATTTGATTGATTTTGATGTGTAGTTCATTGTGTGATGTGAAATGAAATAAAATATTTATATAGAAAATAAATATTGTATAGTTAAAAATGGAATTTTTAACGTGTATATGAAATGAAATAAATAAATATAAACAAATCGGACGATTGGTTTATATACACACATTTGACTGATATTGATTGGGACGATAAATTTTACACATCGCCCAACTGCACAAATAAAAATCAGTGTTTGTTGATTTGAAACCCCACACGGGTATTGGGATAAAATACGGCATACACTAATCCCAATAATTAGTTGTATGTCGATCAATTAATTGACAGGCTGTTATAAGCGTCATATATTTATATTTGATGCTTATACAGTGTAGTACACTTTGGATGATGGTTGATTATTTATCGTTGCTATTATATACATGTGTTGTATGGAATCCATATAGTTAACGCTATATGGTAATTGATTGGGCCTCATTCCAATTTAGAAAATAAAGAACATTATAAAATAAAGGTTCATGTGTTGACCGTACTCATCCGTTGAGATTAGTCATGTGTTGAACGAAATATTTTAACAATAAAATTTACATCTTTATCATTATAAAATAAAGGTTCATGTGTTGACCGTACTCATCCGTTGAGATTAGTCATGTGTTGAACGAAATATTTTAACAATAAAATTTACATCTTTATCATTACAAAATAAAGGTTCATGTGTTGACCGTACTCATCCGTTGAGATTAGTCATGTGTTGAACGAAATATTTTAACAATAAAATTTACATCTTTATTAGATATAAAATTAGAAACTAACTGGAAAATAGATAAGATGAGTGGTCTCCTGGATGTTAATCTGATGTTGGTTTCGGCCTTCGGGGTTAATATTCAGAGAATCATTCTTTTACTAGTTTACGGTTGGAGTCTGATTTGAAATCAAACGATAGATACCATAATTTTTATAAAATATATTGAATAACAAAAATAGTCACACGTGGACAGTACTCATTCGTTGAGATTAGTCATGTGTTGACAAAAATATAGATTCATGTGTTGAATAGAATAAATATTCATTTGTTGAATAGAATAACGAATTTATTGAAAAATATAAAGCCGTGTTGATTAGAGATGCGCTATTTTGACGCGAACGATATTTATATCGATTATATTCGTTTTATAATGAATATTGAAAAGAGATTAAAAAAACGAATTCGAATTGAATTGAATATAAAACGAATTCGAATTGAATTGAATATAAAACGAATTCGAATTGAATATAAAATGAATTCGAATTGAATATAAAACGAATTCGAATTGAATTGAATATAAAAACGAATTCGAATTGAATATAAAAACGAATTCGAATTGAATTGAATATAAAACGAATTCGAATTGAATTGAATATAAAAACGAATTCGAATTGAATTGAATATAAAACGAATTCGAATTGAATTGAATATAAAACGAATTCGAATTGAATTGAATATAAAACGAATTCGAATTGAAAATGAATTGAGATAGAATAAAAATCTATTTGAAATGAATTCAAATTGAATTCAAATTGAATTCAAATTGAATTGAAATTTGAATTGAATTGAAATGAATTTATAAGGAAAAATTCAATTTTGATTTGAATTGGAAATGGAAGTTGAAATGTTTTTGAAACGAATTTAAAACTATTTATAAAATTCGTTTTAAATAGAAATTGGTGAAATACATATAATATATATATATATATATATATATTATATATATATAATGGCCTGAATAGAACGCGCCGCGCCGCTGTAGTTCGTAAATTTCGACCATTGACTTCTAACGGACATTACGGGAGATCCGACCGTCGGATTCTCCTAAAACTAGAACCGTTGGGTTCGTATCGAAAAGAGCTTTCTAACGAATATTAGAAATTTGAAATCTAACGGTTGGATTTGGAGATACATCCAAATCAAATTTGGAAAAGGTCGTTGTAAGTGCAGTTCGATAACCGTTGATGGAAATCAACTGTACGGGCCTTGATAAAATTATTAAAAATAGTAATAATTTGTGTAAAATCATAAGAAATGATTCGGGAAAATTGGGATGAAAAACTCCATATTTGAAAAGATAAAAATAGATTTTATTGAAATGAACTAGTTTTGAACTAAAATTAAACCCATTTATTTTTAAATAAATAAATTGGATTTGAAATGGGTTTTAAATAGAATTGATTTGTGGGTTTATCGTGAACGGTGTTTTAAATAACACTAGTTCTTTAACCCGATAATAAATAGAATGTGATTTGGGTTTATCGTGAACTGTGTTTTAAATGACATTAGTTCTTTAACCCAGTAAAAGGAGTTTTAATGAATCTGCAATTAGATTGAAATGTTAATTGATAATCTAAATTATCAAATTGGAAAATGAGCAAGAATGGAGTATCACCAGTTTTGCTCCAAAGCGATAATTAAATCTTTAATTAGATTTGAACGTGAAATGGTAATTAATTTTACCGATAACACCGTGGTGTTAGATATGGAGTATTACCAGTTTTGCTTCATGGGATGAATAGGTTGGGATTGGGAAATAAAATAAATAATTACTCCGGTGTGGTTCGCTAATCTCGGCTAGTTTGGAAAACCATAATTTGGTTTGAAATGACATCCAAAGGAAGATTAAAGGATAAATTCAAAGAATTTATCTTAGATAAAATTAATGGGAACCTTTCCCTAAGAATATGAAGTTTAGAAACTAGCTGTAGGTTAGCTAAGAAGAATGGTTTCCTGGGTATTGATCTGATGTTGGTTTCGGCCCTCGGGGTTAATATTTGGGAAATTGTTCTCTTGTTGATTTACGGTTAGTGACTAATGAATTGGAATGAGGCGTATGTTGTGTTTGTGTAACATTTGTTTATAATATACGCGGGTTGTTCGGAAAGGCCGGGTTTATACCCATTCTGAATAACCGATTCGACGATAAGTCGAAGATGAAGATGGTGGTTGAAGACCGGAAGTCTTCACATCGTTTGGGTGATTACTGATGATCTTGATTGGGCTGTACACCCAAGATGAGGGAATCAGTTGGTGGTCGTCCAGACGTACTTGGAGATCGATGGATATGTGAGGAAAGTGCCTCCGGTTTCGTTCAGACCCAGAATGGACTTGTAAATGGATTGTGTGTCTGACATTGGACTTTATTTTGTGTTGATTGATCTCTATTAAATATACATCTGTTTGGCGGCGGAGAATTTATTCTCTTGCTTAACGACCTTCCCTGAGACGTACGAGCTCAGAGGTTGTATATCGATGGACATCAGTCGCATGGCATGAATCGCCTGTGTGGCACGCTGAGTGGCATGGATCAAGGCTTCTGTTGAAAAGCAAAGTCTTGTGGTTGATGATCAAAGCACGGCCTTTGGGGCGTAGCTTTGTGTATAACGTGAACTCGCGAGCCTCTCACCTCGGTATGAGTCAAAAACGGGATAAGGACTACAGGGAGAGCACGACGTTTCTTTCTAGCTTTGGTGGTGTCAGTAACTTACCAGCCCTGACATTTATATACTTTTCACCTATGTGGTTGTTGGATGAGGCGCCTCGATATTAGGTCTGTAAGGACCGGGAAACGTGTGTTCAGGAATAATTAATCCTCAAACGTAAGAGAGGACCGGCCCTGAAGCATCCAGGGGTTGCCCAGAGTGCGTAGCCCTGAGACATTTGCTAGAGTGTCTCGAAAGCGGAGAGGAGCTTGCCCCTTGCCTCGACTCATGACGGAAATCCAATTTCCAATACGTGTATTTCGGTTTTATTTGTAGAGCCTAGTATGGTGACATGATATATGGTACCCATGCCGTCTATGATTGATATTTATGATTGAAATTGTTTTGACACTATACACTTATTATAGTATCAAATGACTTGTTTTTAAGCGTATCAAGCATGTTTGGCTGTTATAAGGTAAAACCCTATCCTCCGGCTTGCGTTGCATTGTGTGATGGGACCTGGGTCTTATAATAGCTTCATTTTTCGAAAAAGCATTGCGCCGTTTATTCTATGCACTTGTATTCTTGGGAGGTAACCCGTTCCGTGTTATACGGCGTGGTCCCTTGAATTACTCTCTTTTAAAGTAAAGTTTTAAATAACTGTTTTAGTTCTCACACCAGTCACATGACTAACCTGGAGTTTATTGTTTTAACCTAAACTCTGGGTGCCTTATTTTCGACACGGCAGCTAGTAGTTTTGGTTTTGCAGATTTATATTCACAGGATACTGGTTTACAGCTGGAATGATATCCGGAAAGCTCTATATCCGTATATCACCTTCGGTTGTGCTTTGTTTTATTTTTCCGCTGCTATGTAATTTATTGTAATCTCTGATATTTATCGAATGTATTTTATTCATTCATACTCTGTATATTCTTGTATTCTGATGGAATTGTTGTAAATAAATATGAAATGTTCTTCCGTCTGCGTTCTTTTGTGGGTTGTTCTCAAGGTATCCGCTCTTTCCTTCACGGGGAAGTTCGGGTCGCTTCACAGGGTGAGGACCCCGCACTAGGTCCACGTGTGTGTCAATGGTTTCATCGCATCTAGAAATAATCTCCCCACACTAAGAGAAAAGACCCTGCACTAGGAGATTTACATCTTCGCTGGTCCAAATGAACCATGCACCCACCATCCCTTCTTCTCGAGTACACGTCGAACCTACGATCGATAATCTCTTCATATATGCAATTTGTAGCGAAGTCTATACTGGGACTACTACCACGAATCATATTTAGTAGTTCCCTTTCGATCCACTATCTTTACTCTACATCCCGAAATATCGCTATCTATGGTCAAATAACGAACCACACAAAGCACCACATCATTGCCTCATGCAAAAACGACTGATCGAAGAGCCATCATATCAAAAACACCTTCGAATTAACTATCATATCCTTCTCCTCGAAATTTCACCATCATACATGTCGAATTTGTCAAAGCGACCAATAGCAATAGTAATCGATATGGACTAGTTCATGGTAATCAATAACGATAACTCAGATCACCTATTTAATAAAAGTTGGTTAAATATGCATATAGGGAAAATTGTCTGGCATTCTTCGTGAAATCCAGCTCAACACCAAGTCCATATTTCATCTTCAGATTGGTCACCAAGCTCTAATGTCGCTTCGTCTTCAAATCTGTCACCAAGCTCCAATGTGGCTCCATCGTCGAGTCCAACTATGCGCTTTGAAGCTCCTTCAAGAATTTATCCCATTCTTTCAAGTACCATCCTTGTGCGTTCAATTAATATACACCAACATGAGCATTTGATCGATAAACACCTCAAACTCTAGCAACAAAATATTTCCTAATACTATATCACCTACGAACGTCGTTTTAAGCTAAATTAAGCATACAATCAACCATGCAACAAATAACTATACAAATTCCTAAAATAGCATACAAATATCCATAATAGTAATAATAAATAAAATAGAACCTATCTATATCAATCAAAGTGAAATAAGTGTCCAAATAATTTGTATTTAATAATGTGGTTAAAATAACGCACAATGGCGCATAAATGGGTAAATAGCACGTAATTGTGCGTGAATAGGTAAAAATGTGACAATAAAGTTAAATCTACTTAAATCACTATTTAATCTTTTTATTTATTATTTACCAGGTTTAACTATCCTAAATATTGCATTTTATAATTAGAAATCAGTTTAAATCGTCAAAACTATATTATACGAACTAGTACAATCTAGTGAGAGACAATATCACTCACGTCATCCAAATCAGTCTAAACAAACTTTAAAGCGTAGAACTTGTCAATACAAGTCCAATGAAAGAAACAACGTTCGAATCTGTCCTCGCATGAGAAAGTTATACATGATATAAGTTTGATGGATTATTAGATGAATTAATTAATTGCATAAACCAAGTTCATTAACTAGCTAATTACCTTCATAATCCTATCCTCTTCTTCTCCAAATAAATGGTCGTCCCCTGTACAAATAAAACTTACTTTCTTGGTATTCTCTCTGTCCTCGACGTCTCTTCGGTTTCTCAATGAAATTCGAAGCCGTCTTCGCCTATGCCTATGTATATGTGCGCTCCTCGTCCCTGCATCATCAAAATTAAGTCCGCGTGGTCCTAAGAAATCATGACATGGACATGTATGCAACCCAAAAAAAGTCGCGATGCTCTTTGCTTGACTGAGTTTGATGAAACTTGGCTTATACATGCCATTCCTTACCCCAATTGCAAATCCAAACTTGCTTGGGTCTCTCCGTATTTAGATCGATAGGAAACCCAAAACCTAGTTCGTTATTGACATGAGGCCGACCCTTGGAGTGTAACCGCACTTCCCAAAACTCACACGGGTTTGAAGAGATTTTTAGATTTTCACCAAAAGTGTAAAGAGCTTTTTCTTGGAATTTATCATCGAGTAATGGTAGAGATCTTGCCTTTTCAAGATGAAAATGTTGTAGGAGGCGATGGCATTCACGACAATGGAATAGTGAAAAATAGAGGGGTGAGGTTAATGGATTGGGTCCAATAAGTCACTGTAGCATGTGGGTTGAGTCCTTCTTTATATTATACTCACAAACGAGGCCTAAAACTCGCGAACTCCAATCGACACGTGGCATCTGCCATCATCTATGTAAAAATTTCTTCTGAAAATAATGGACTAGTCTCGAGATCTATATCGACCGTTTGTGGAAGTTGGCCTTTAAACCTCAAATTATACAATGTTAGTTTCTTACAGAAATTGACACACATTTTATTTATGTACAATCGAACAGTACGTCCAATTGCTACGAAACTTGACGACGTGCAATAACATACTACTATGATTCCAAAAATGTATTTTTCATCATAATTCAACGTTGTACCTCCAAAAAACAATTTACTTGTATTTCGAGGTCGTTATGACAACTAATTGGTTCGAACTCGAAATATAGTGATCCATATACTTATTTGTCGTGTAAGAATAATTCAGACTCGATGGAACTGGTCCTAAGTCCAGATTCAATCATTTGTGAAAATTTCATTTTGCAACCATCAAGGGAATAATTAACGATTAGTATTTAAATAAATCATTTAAATACCCAATCGTTAAAATATAGCTCGTTACGGTGATCTACTTTATTATTTCCTTTACATTTACATTTCTTACTAGTATTAGTAGTGGTTGATCCCATGCATTGTGTTTGAATAAGTTAGTATCGGAGTTTTGAATTTTATCGATCTTCATAGCATCATATAGCAATGGCCAGAAAAAGATTTAGTTGGAAAAAGGTAAGCAGAATCTCATCAAAGACACGGTTGAAGATTACAAAAAGGTAAATTCTGATTAAAAAATTTCAATATAAAATAATGATGAATTAATTAATCGAACCGATAAAATTTTACAACTTAATTTTATTTTTCCAAAGAAGATGAAATCTATTGAACTTCAAAATGAGACATTGAAAAATGAGAAACTGAATTTAGTAATCAATTTGGTGTTTTGAAAAATAATATTATAGATCTTAAAGATTTTATAAATTAACAAAACCCTATATTTGTAAAGGGAAAAGGAATTTTTCCAAAGAAAAAAATCTATGATTTGAAAAGACAAAATGTTTTATTAAGATCTTCTTTAGATAAACTGGAATCATAGAATTTTCTTCTCAAATACGGAATCATGCGTAAAAAACAAGAATTCTGAATTACATAAGGAAATTAAAATTTTGAAAAACAACATTTTTTTTTGAAAATAAAAATTGAGAATTCAAAACTAATTCTGAAAAATGTAAAAATGGATTCACGAAATTCAATAGAGAGAAAAATTATTTATATCTATTTCTGGGCATTTGCGTTGTACAAGTAGTTCAGAATGTAATAAAATGGATTGTACAGATATTATATGCTTTTATATATAGAAAAAGGTTAATGTTAGGACTAGATTTCGAGTAAAATATAAACCAACTTTCTATAGAAAATCAAGTTCTTCCATAAGCTATAATATTTCTACTATTCATAGGCATACAAAACGAGAAATTATTAAGCTTTAGTTCTCGTTAGTTGAAAAAAAAGAAAAAATACATTGATTATTATTGTAATACAGTAACTACTAATGAAAATTTTATTTCGAAGGCTTAATCAAACCCTTTGGGTATGGTTGACTTCAATCTAACTATCTAGACCCTAACATAGGAAGTGAGTACCAAGATGTGTAATTTATTTTTTGCAGGTACTTGAGAAAGTAAAATTTTGAGATGTACTCTGAATAACAAAT
Source organism: Allium sativum (assembly GCA_030737875.1). NCBI lineage: Eukaryota > Viridiplantae > Streptophyta > Magnoliopsida > Asparagales > Amaryllidaceae > Allium > Allium sativum. The sequence continues at coordinate 322,109,138 of CM060916.1, forward strand.
ATTCCACAAATATGGTAGGGAACAAAAGGACTTACATAAAAAAGAATAGTAACAAATTTGACAACTATTTTTTATAACATATCTTAAGATTAGTATTTTTAATTTTTTAAAATATCATAATATTATATATATGCAATAAAATTGTTGTGTTTGAAGTTGATATGTGATCCAAAACCATTGATTATTTTCACCCTTTTTGCGATGAAAAAAGGGGAGAAATTTGAGTACATTAACAGGGAAAATATACGAATTTAGGAGCAAATATAAAGGGAGAGTATTATAATATTTTAACAAATTAAGCAGTTGCCATCATAAAAAAGGGAAGAATTTTGAAAACACAATATTAGTGTTTTAATGATAATAACTATTTGAAAATGCTGCTAACATTTTTGCTAATTGATACTAGAATCATTAAAAGGGAATAATAATTGCTTAATAATCACATTGCACAACAATTTGGACGCAATCAAAAAGAATATATCATTGCTGCAAAGAAGAAGGGCAAAGAAAGAAAAAAAATAGTTGAAAAATATAATGAGATACATATGAGATTGGAACTTAAGCAAGCACAAAACAAATGTAAGGTGAAATTTCACATTGAGCAAAAATTGAAATTTTTGCAAGCACAAAGGCATGGAAGGTAGAAAATCATGTTGAGCATAAAATAAAACACGATATTTATCACAACCTGCCTTTTTGACCCTTAAAAGTCGACTTTAATAAATTATGTATTCACTTGATCAATCAAGTGTCGGAAAGATAGATTAGTAGGGTAAAAGTAAGAAGATACAAAATAGAATCTCACAATGGAATGAAAATCTATAATTTAACAATACTTTTATAGAAATAAAGACTGTAATTTTAATACATATATCAGAGAATTAATCTATAAATCAATATGGACAATAATAACAACCTATTCTTAAAATGATGAAAAATACAACTAATAGACACAACAAAAAATGAATAAAGAAATACACAAGAATACACCTTGACTCTTTATCTTCTCTCCTGAAGCTTCAAAGAAAACCAAATCCAATCTAGCCTGAAAATATACTCAGTTTGGCCCAGATATTATAATAAAATAACATTTGGATCAGTCAAATAAACTAGCATGAGAAAAATGCAAATCACGAATAATTTAATCTTTAACTTATAAATCTTTGGGATCAGAGGTATCCCGTAAGACAACGCAGCACATAAACATGGACAAGATTTTACCTTTCAATATGTAACACCCTGCATTTTTAATTAAAGGTAATAAAATGAGAATAACTTAATTAAATATTCAGAATTAAGTAGAATCAACATAACCATTGTGTTCGTCTCGGAATTCTAGTTCAGATAGACCCCAAGTTTGCGTAAAACGGATAACATATGAAGAAGTTATTAGCATTAAAAGTTTGTATACATATAAAAAGCTTATATATAAATAAATATATCCAGAAAATCAAATCATACAACACGAGAAATAGACCCGTTAGGGTAGGGGTCGACCCACCCTGTCGTCTTCTCCTCACTGAGCTTTGTCCCGAATGTCGCCTTTTCTTGTCTGGTAAGCTGTTTTCTCTCTCATTGAGCTTTGCATTCTTCGCCTTGCTCGGTGGCTTTGTTTTGGGATTCGATGTATTCAGCCATTGGGCAGTTTGTGTTGTTACAAATTGTGGAGCTTTTGTTTTAGTGTACTCCATCCTGACGTCTTCTTCATTGCAGACTGAGGTCTATCTGGCCATGTGTCATGGGTTTATTCTCTTGAAGCTTGGCTCCTTTTGTTTTGGCTTTGGAGGGCTTGTTGTCGGTTGTGGCCAAGTTCTGTTGGGTTGGGAGTATGAAGTTCAGTGGATCTGGTTCTTGCTGATCTCTGTGGTTCTTTGGTGGCTCTGTGGTGATGGTGCTTTGCTTTTGGTTGGAGGCGGGCTGTTGTCTTGTTTGTGTTTAGTCATGTTTGGTCTGTTTTTTGTTGTTCGTATCTGTTTTTGTAGCATTCGTTGGTTGGTTGTGTTATAGTATTTGTAGTCTTTTCTGCAAATCTGTTTTTGTAAGCCTTTGGAGTATGGCTTGTTTCTCCATTTTGTAATATATTTTGTTCTTGACTTAAAAAAAAAAGGGTAGGGGTTGGCCCACCCCAGTTCTGGGTAGATTCTTTGATGAATCTGGACTGTTTTCTGGCTATATTCATTGCTGACTCAACGCTACGTGTGCAAGAAGACCTAAAATAGGCTAGCAGAGCCAAGCCTAAATCTCATATTTTCCGAGAGGCTTCCAAAGCTCTGCCAATCTTCTTCCTCCTCAAATCTCTTCAGAAAAATAGAATAATTAGTCTAAGGAAATTCAGATTCAAGATTAGAGGAAAAGAATGTATATATGCAAATGGGTGTTCAAAAATCTAGTCGAAGTGAGTTAAATTCTAGGATCTAGTCAATTTAAATTTCTCTTCTTTCCTTCCTTTTCTTTTAGTTCGAGAATTGTGAATCCTTGGTTATATTGGTTCTAGATTTAGTTGGGGGGAGCCATGGAATGCTAGGTTTGGACCAGATTCATGAATTGGAAAGCTATTAGGTGAGTGGATTTAAGTTATGCCTTTTTAATAATGGTATATTTATAGTTTGGCATTCCCCGTTTATACATATATAACAGAAACGATTAATTTGCTGAAAAGTATAAATCTGCTGAAATGTAGACTTGTTGAAATATATAAACCTGCTGAAATGTAAATCTGCTTAAATGTATAAACCTGTTAAAATATGTGGAAACGACTACTGTTGTATACGTACATGTTCTAATAACTTGTTAATTGGATACTGTAAGTTAAGTTACAGTGAAATAGGGATAACTACATGTTAATCTGTGGCATATTATGTACTTGAACCCTTAACTATAAAAATTAGGATAATTATATGTTAATTTGTTAGATTGGAATAATTACATGTTATTCTTTTAAAATGAAGTTATTTACATGTTAGGAAGAACATGCGACATGGTGATCAGTTAAAATGGACTTAATATGATATCAAGTATGACATGTAAAAATATATTACAGTAAAATTTGGAAGAATGGATATGCCTAAGTTTACAGTAAATAGAAAATTGTAACCGCACATAGCCATGAGGTTAAATTCAACTTGTGGTAGAAGTCGGCGCGGAACCACCAGGCAAATTCAGCATCCACAAGTTGTTAATTTAATGTGAGGGGTCTAGTACGTAAATATACATGTAACGGTGCTAAGACATGAGATTAAGGCAACTTGTGGTAGAAGTCTGGCCGGAACCGCCCGACAAATCCAGCATCCACAAGTGGTCGGCTTAATGTAAGGGGTCTGGTGCATAAAGATATATATGAACATGTACATATAACATGATAGAAATAAATGGCATTAATTGTAATTAATGGAAATGAATGAATGCTATAACAGTAAAAGAAATGGAATGAACGGGGAATGAAAATAACTTATTATAATTAATTACATAAATAAGAATGTTATATAATAGGTAGGCTTGTCCTAGGGACAAGTGGGAATTATAACATAAGTTATAATAAATGAAGAAGAAACTTATTAGTAAACCTTAGTTAAGAGTACCATGTTAATAAGTAAAGAGTAAGATGAAATTATGATTAAATAAGAAAGAATGAGGCAAACTTATGGAATGAAATAAGTTATATTTAATCATATATAATAAGTGACATGTTAACAGAAAACATGTGGACTAAGATAAAATATACTTAATTATGTATTGAGTAGAACATGCTATTGTATCTATGAAATCAGATAATGAATTACATGGTAGTAATATAAAGAGATTGTAAATTATAGATGTTGGATTACAATCTAGAGAATAACATGTTATGGGCTTATTAATAAACTTAAATGGATTAAGTTTTATATCTGAAATTAATAAGCAAGAGGAACTTGGTAACTCTAATAAGAAGTCAATGTGAATGGAAAAAACCAAGTTAACTGGAAATCTGACGAGGCAGAGCAAGTGCGTAATTAAATGTTTAGACATAGGGTCTAATAACACATCAACCTGAAGCGCTTGGAGCAGTCCGTACGTCTGAAGGTGAATAACCCAACGGGGTAGATCATCGTGGTGTCATGGGTCACGAGGGGAGCGCACGTCCATCTGATTATTCTGCCTGTTGTTCTGTTGATATTCTGCTGGTTCCGAAGGACTGGAAGGAGAAGCACGTGGCTTCCTGGGACATGGAGGGTACTCCTGGTAGTCCTCTGTGCGGTGACAACATTCAGACTGTGCTTGCAGAGGCTAGGTCTGCGCGTTTCTACCCGGTGAGTATACCTTGATTACCATGTGGGCAATCAGAAGGCTGTAGGGTGGCATAGGTGATTCGACGATCTGGTTGCCTTGTGACTAAGCTGGGTTACGACCATTTTTATCGAGTTACTGGAGGGTCTAACCATCTGTTTGATAGCAAGTCATCGGGTACCAACCATTGACAGTCAGCGTGATACATAATGCGTGATGCAGAAAGACGGAGAGCTAAACCAAAATACCATAGACCTTTTTGCTATCAAAGCTATGGGTGAGGGACATGCCAATTAGGTTTTGTTGTGTTTTCTAGGGCCAGGTCACTAGCTCTCAATTTTGTTCGTCTTTCACTAGTTGAGGGAGGGGTCGGGTGGGATCATAGCCACTAAAAATGCAGACCTTAGCATATGTGTTAATAGATATATGAAAAGCTCCCGACCGAGTTTCGTATTTCTGATACATCCCTGTTATGGGACTCGATGCACAATATATATGTGCGGATACATGCATACCACTTCCGGATGGTGTATCATAAAGGTTACGACATCGAGTACGATTGACGATACGTATGTGAAAAAGTTTAGATACATGCATATCCGATGTGGGTGGTTTATCGTAGACTCTAGGGCGCTACTCTGTGATGGAATCTGATTTTATCAAAGGTGGCAGTCCATACATTTACGTAGCATGGCGATGAAGATCTATATGGAACATAGCGTAGTTATATAGAGATCCGTACGTCACTCCAGCGTAGGAAGAGGGACTGTGTATATTTCTGTGGCGTTACAGCGGAGACCATGCAAGTGGGGTGCTATGGGGTGTGCCTTAATATTGGGGGTATCTATATATATACCGTGTTAGGTTAATCCACTGGGAAGTAGATGGGTACGACATGTGTGTAAGCCTTAAGTGCTATTAACCCAAGTAAACTAATAAATAAGAAAATGTAACTGAACGGTATATGTAGGGTTATCCAAAATGTGTAGTTTAAATCCAATCACCAGAACTTGTGTTCTGACCCCCTCCTTATAACATACCCGTAGGTTAGATTTGTGGTAAAGATATGATAGCTTTGGATACTGGTTAGGCAGTGCTATTATCTGGGTAAGGCTATATTTTGATCATATTATATTTTATCCATTCCGCTATGAGATATCTTTTGAGCTCTGATATATTTATGTCTCTTTCTTTTTTGTAGGATACCAGAAAAATCAACACGAGTTTCGATAGGTTAGAATTTTGAAAAAAAAATCGGTCTGTCGGAATTCGGGTTGTTACATTTGGTATCAGAGCTTAGGTTTATGATTCCTATATAGATAATGAGTGAACGTATTTGTATTTTTAAAATATAAATATTATATATTTACCTATATCCATGGAGGAACCCACTAAATAGGAAAAGCACGATATGGTAAAAGCTGGGAAATCTGTTTTGTACACTAAAGTAATAAACATGGAAATGTGAGACCCCTAGGTAATTTAAGTGGGATGTGTGCAATATACTCTGCATAAAAGAAAGGTTAATCCTATGTGTTAGTATTCCAGGATAGTGGATTTGGAAGTAAAACCTTATAGGTTGGAAAGGGTTAAATAGAGAAAAATGGATTAGGAATATATGTGGTTGAGAGAATTGACTTTGTGGGAGTGTCTAGAAAAGCCTAGGTAAGTTGGAAACCCACTTTGAGTATATCTGCATTGTTAACATTTAGGAATTTGAAATTGTAAAAGCTTTTGGAAGATGGTTTATGGTATTTTCAAGTTTTAATCTTAAAAGTTACAGTTTTAAAAATATGTAAAGAGCATATTTGAAAAAGTACATATTGAGTTTTGAAGTAAAATGGGGTATATTTTGGAAATAGTGATTTCTTGTGAATTTTTTTCTAAAATAAATTCTCTCAGTAAAAGTTGCGTATCGTGGAGCATGTATATCTCGCTAGTTTTTAAGTTATATGGTATGAGAAAGTGTTGCATTTCATTGAAAACTAGAATTCTCGATAAAGAAAGTTTTGAAATCTCTATTCTTTTGACAATAATTTTTATAGTTGTTTTAACAAGTAAATTTTGTTGGGTGGACAAAATAAAAAATAAAGAATAGAATATATGTTTGCACCTTGTAGTAAGTAACTGAACTGACATTGTAAGAAAGAGAAGTTGTAAACATGAATGAGAAATAGTTGTCCTTGTCTACTCCAGTTTTTGTGATTTGAATTTTTTTTTGATGATTTGCATTTTTATGAGATGACATATTTTTATGGTTTGGCAAAAGAAAGTTTTCATGAGGAAAAATGAAGTTTTGATACTTTTAACTTTTGGAAGAAAAATGAAATGAAAAGGCCAAACCATGTTTTAAAAAGTATGTAGTAGGCAAGGATTAGTGCATAGGGAAGACGGGAAATTTTTTTGAGGCTATGGAGTAAATAGCAAGAATTATCTTAGAATAATGTTAAGTCCCCGTAGAATGCGTAAACATTGAAAAGCCTAGTCTGTTGCTTAAAAATTTCTGTTAGTACACAACAAGGACTAGTGGTGACTACTGGACAGTAGAGGGAAAGTAAGTGTTTACATCTTGTTGTTTGAATTTTTCTGTCCGCGGGGGACATAGTCCTGAGATTCTTGGCCCTCAATAGTAGTTGTGTAGAATGTCTGTTTCCTGTTTTAGTTTAAGGACTAGAAGACTTATTTGAAACTAAACTTAAATCAGAGGATAAAGTTAAATAAACTAAGAAAAGAGTGGTGGCACAACTAAAAAGGAAATGACAAATTCAGTAAAGCAACAAACACGACAGTTAAAGAAAGATGGAAAACTCTGGGAAAAGGCGAATAAGAATTTTTTTTTCAAGATAAGTTGAAAGAGAAAATCTGTAACAAAGAAAATTTTCTTATGTGGGCTGTGCTTGGATAGAAAAATAGGGAATCCTTATAAATAGTTTCATAAAATCCAAGTACGGCTAGAAAAAGGTCAAAAAAAAGAAAACCGAAAGATGTGAAATTTTCCATTTTCTACCTTTTCGTAACATAATAAATCGAATTTAGAAAATTAGGTTTTTCTGAAATTCGAAAAATAAAGTTGCTTGGTAGGGTTTTGGATGTGAAAATTGGATGAACTACGCACTTGTTCAGTAAGAGTGTGGGAAAATTGGGATGAAAAAATATTTCGATTTTCGAATATTGCATTCATATAGAAATTGCCAGTATATTTAGGATGCGTGCATCATGTTTTTAATAGATTTTTGAAAATTTTGCATACATATAGGAGGTACCGCTTAGGCATTCATTTCATTTATGTATTATTATGTTGAATTACACTTTGTACTAGTACACAAATGGTTGGAAAAATTTGATGCACATATGATAGTTGTGATTTATGCGAGGAATTACTGAATTTTACTCTTATCAAATTTCGGGGATGAAATTTCGTAAGGGTGGGAGAATGTAACGCCCTATATTTTTAATTAAAGATAATAAAATGGAAAAAACTTAATTAAATATTCAAAATTAAGCGGAACCGGCATCACCGTTGCGTTCATCTCGGAATTCTAGTTCAGACAAACCCTAAGTTTGCGTAAGACGGATAAAGTATGAAGAAGTTATGAGCATTAGAAGTTTGTATACATATAACAAGCTTATATGAAAATAAATATATCCAGAAAATCAAATTATACAATGCGGAAAATAGACCCGTTAGGGGTCGACCCATGGGTCGACCCACTAAGGGTTTATCGACCCTAGGGTCGACCCACTCCAGATCTAGGCAAATTCTTTAATGAATCTGGATTTTTTTCTAGCTATATTCGTTGCTGACTCTGCGTTGCATGTGCAAGAACACTTATGAATAGGCTAGCAGAGCCTAGCCTAAATTTCATGTTTTCTAAGAGGCTGCCTAAGCTCTGCCATTCTTCTTCCTCCTCAAATCTCTTCAGAAAAATAGAATTATTAGTCTAAGGAAATTCTGATTCAAGATCTGGAGGAAAAGAATGTATATATGCAAATGGGTGTTCAGAACTTTAATCGAAGTGAGGTAAATTCTTGGATCTAGTCAATTTAATTTTCTCTTCTTTCCTCCCTTTTCTTTTAGTTTGAGAATTGTGCATCCTTGGTTATGTAGGTTCTAGATTCAATTAGGGGATCCATGGAATTCTAAGTCTAGACCAGATTCATGAATTGGAAAGCTATTAGTGAGTGGACTTGAGTTATGCCTTTTTGATAATGGTATATTTATCGTTTGGCATTCCCCGTCAATATGTATATTAAATATGTTGAAATGATTAATTTGCTAAAATGTATAAATCCGCTGAAATGTAGACCTGCTGAAATATATATAAACCTGCTGAAATGTAAATCTGCTGAAATGTATAAACCTGTTAAAATATGTGGAAACGACTACTGTTGTATACATACGTGTTATAATAACTTGTTAATTGGATAGTGTAAGTTAAATTACAGTGAAATTGGGATAATTACATGTTAATCTATGGCATATTATGTACTTGAACCCTTAACTGTAAGAATTAGGATAATTACATGTTAATTTGTTAGATTGTAATAATTACGTGTTATTCTTTTAAAATCGAGTTAATTACATGTTAGGAAGAACATGCGACATGGTAATCAGTTAAAATGGACTTACTAAGTATGACATGTAAAAATAGATTACAGTAAAATTTGGAAGAATGGATATGGCAAAGTTTACAGTAAATAGAAAATTGTGACCGCAGTTAGACACAAGGTTAAACTCAACATGTGGTAGAAGTCTGCCCGGAACTGCCCGACAAATCCAATATCCACAAGTTGTTAATTTGATGTGAGGGGTCTAGTGCATAAATATATATGTAATGGTGCTAAGACATGAGGTTAAGTCCAACTTGTGGTAGAAGTCTGCCTGGAACCGCCCGACAAATCCAGCATCCACAAGTAGTTGGCTTAATGTGAGGGGTCTGGTGCATAAAGATACATATGAACATGTTCATATAACAAGATAGAAATAAATAGCATTAATTGTAATTAATGGAAATGAATGAAAGCTACAACGGCAAAAGAAATGGAATTAACGAGGAAAGATAATAACCGATTATAATTAATTACATTAATAAGAATGTTATATAATAGGTAGGCTTGTCCTAGGGACAAGTGGGAATTATAACATGAGTTATAGTAAATGAAGAAGAATCCTGAACAAACTTAATAAATAAAGAGTAAGATGAAATTATGATTAAATAATAAAGAATGAGGCAAACTTATGGAATGAAATAGGTTATATTTAATCATATATAATAAGTGACATATTAACAGAAAACATGTGGACTAAGATAAAATATACTTAATTATGTATTGAGTAGAACATGCTGTTGTAACTATGAAATCAGACAATGAATTACATGGTAATAATATAAAGAGATTGTAGATTACAGATCTTGGATTACAATCTAGAGAATAACATGTTATAATGGGATTATTAATAAACTTAAATGGATTAAGTTATATATCTGAAATTAATAATCAAGAGGAACTTGGTAACTCGAATAAGAAGTCAATGTGAATGGAAATTACCAAGTTAACTGGAAATCTGACGAGGTAGAGCAAGCACGTAATTAAATGTTTAGACATAGGGTCTAATAACACATCAACCTGAAGCACTTGGACCAGTCTGTATGTCTGAAGATGAATAACCTAACAGGGTAGATCATCATGGTGTCACGGTCATGAGGGGAGCGCACGTCCATCTGATTATTCTGCCTGTTCCGCCTGTTGTTCTGCTGATATTCTGCTGGCTCCGAAGGAGTGCAAGGGGAAGCATGTGGCTTCCTAGGACATGGAGGGTACTCCTGGTAGTCCTTTGTGTGGTGACAGTGTTCAGACTGCGCTCGCAGAGGCTAGGTCTGCGTGTTTCTACCCGGTGAGTATACCTTGATTGCCTCGTTAGTGAGCAATCAGAAGGCTGTAGGGTGGTATAGGTGATTCGACGATCCGGTTGCCTTGTTACTAGGCTAGGTTATGACCATTTTTATCGAGTTACTGATGGTTCTAACCTTCTGTTTGATAGCAAGTCGTCGGGTACCAGCCATCGACAGTCAGCGTGATACGTGATGCGTGATGTGGAAAGACGGAGAGCTAAACCAGAAGCAATAGACCTTTTGCTATCAAGGCTATAGGTGAGGGACATGCCAATTAGGATTTGTTGTTTTCTCTAGGGCCAGGTCACTAGCTCTCAATTTTGTTCATCTTTCACTAGTTGAGGGAGGGGTCGGGTGGGACCATAACTACTGAAAATGCAGACCTTTGAATCTGTGTTTACAGATATCTGAAAAGCTCCCGACCGAGTTCCGTGTTTCTAATACAGCCCTGTTACGGGACTCGGTGCACTGTAGATATGTGAGGATACATGCATATCACTTCTGGGTGGTGTATCATAAAGGTTACGGCATCGAGTACGATTGACGATACGTATGTGAAAAAAGTCTAGATACATGCATATCCGCTCTGGGTGATTTATCGTAGACTCTAGGGCACTACTCTGTGAAGGAATCTAATTTGACCGAAGGTGGCAGTCCGTACGCTTACGTAGCATGGAGATGGCAGATCTATGCAGAACGTAGCATTGTTATATAGAGATCCGTACGTCGCTTCGGCATAGGATAAGGGACTGCGTATATTTTTTTGGCGTTACGGCGGAGACCTTGCGAGTGGAGTACTATGGCGTCTACCTTAATATTAGGGGTAGCTACATATATACTATGTTAAGTTAATCCACTGGGAAGTAGATGGGTACGACGTGTGTGTAAGATTTGAGTGTTGTTAACCAAAGTAACCTAATAAAAAAAAAAAATGTAATTGAACAATCTATGTAGGGTTATCCAAAATGTGTAGTTTAAATCCAATCACCAGAACTTGTGTTCTGCCCCCCTCCTCATAACATACTCGCAGGTTAGATTTGTGGCAGAGATGTGATAGCTTTAGATATTGGTTAGGCAGTATTATTATCTGGGTAAGGCTATATTTTGATCATATTATATTTTATCCATTTCACTGCGAGATATCTTCTGAGCTCTGATATATTTTATATCTCTGTCTTTTCTGTAGGATACCAGACAAACCAACATGAGTTTCGATTGATTAGAATTTTGAAAAAAAATCCGGTCTGTTGAAATTCGGGTTGTTACACAATAGACAAACCACTTTTATTATAAATTTAGTGATACTATAATAATGTTTAGAATCCACAAATAAATATATTAAAATGGAAAAAATTCTTGCATCTCATGTTTCAACATAATAATATACAATCAAGTTCGAAGGTTTGTATTGGATAATGTATTCTAACTGTGAAAGGGTAAGGGTCAACCCACTGAATCCATACAACTCAAGATCAAAAGTACGAGAGGCTGTGTTAGTTTTCATCTCAACTACGTAGAATCGACAACATCCCTTACTGGATATCACCGAATATGATCACCCTTGTTAATAAACAACCATTGGGGGCCTAAAACATACAAAGGACCTTAAATATGGGATGATCGTATCCTAATGGCAGCGACCCACACAACCATGTCGCATGTCCATGCTTTAGTCATTTACTAGATGATGAGGCTAAAGGTTACGTTTACCTTGGAGAACAACAAAATATCTTAGAATGTTAACTTTGCCTTAAAAGGAGACATATAGTGCCAACACTCATCCATGCTAGTTCGTTTCAGGATTGAATGAAAACAAATAACACTATTCTCAATTATCTCCGTGATTATTTCAAATTCGAAATGCTTCAGCCGTATCAAAGTGGTCAACTAGGTCTGACCTTGGCCTTTTCGAAACAACAATCAAATTTTGCACCCAAATTTGATAGTCCACTATTTAACTATCAAATATATAAACAACAATCATCCAAATATTTAAATTTCGCATAATAATCACCAAGCCTCTTTAAAATGAATTTTAATTTATAAAATCTCATTTTAGAATATTTATTTAAAATATTTGTATATTTATATCACTAACCTAAGCATATTTACAAAACATTATATTTTCATTGCTTAGAAAATATATTCATAACTTATGTTATGAAAAAGTATATTTAGCAAGCATTCCTGTTTCCAAATAATATTTAAAGGATCAAACAAAGTTATTTAGAAAGAAGCAGGTATAGGAATAGATCCAAACATGATTTCTTCAGTGTTAAGTGCGGAATAAATGTCTTTGCCACCATATTTAAGATGATCGATTTAAGAAAAATCAAATATCAGTTTTGATAAATATTTTTATAAAATATCTACTAAAAAAGAAATTCATACCTGTTAAGCCCTTTAAGTAAACCCTTTATATATAAAAAAGCAATTTATATTTAAAATATTTTACTTTACTGATTTATTGCTCTCAATATATAATTAAGTTAGGATTTATTTTTTAAAACGAGTTAAAACAAAAATTTATTAATATTAGGTAACAAAAGCACTTTAAAATAATACATAAGTAAAATATATTACTTATTTTAAAACATCCTTAATTGATGATTAATAATCTTTAACCTATCATAAATAAACGATTATATTTTTAGCAATGCCAGCTAGTTTTATTTATGCCATACCACTATGTATAGATATATAGAGAAAACAATTGTTTTATACATGCAAAGAACAACTAAATTAGGTATATATCGTTAGGCCACTTAAATGAAAAAAAATAGGTGTGCAACAAAAGCACCAGCACAACAAAACACATATCATCCCAACTAGGGGGTGGCTTACCCATAAGGCAACGAGTAGGAATATCATTCCTCAATGGAAGAGGAGCCATGACCATCAACCAGTGGAATCGCATGGAGAACAAGATCAAAAAATAAAGAACCAAGACCCGGAGCATAGTTAAAGTTCTCACTAGAAAATATAAAGGATCTGTCCCATGAAGGAACATCTAGAATCCAATGGTCTTAGATACTCATGTGACCATCTAGTCCAACTGAAAATTCAACATCCACGACCATGTAGTGTAATTGTGACGACCATCATACACCACCAGTGTTCAAATAGCCAAAATTTGCCTTCACAAGCATTTGATCTATGTAAAGCGATTATCAAGAAAGAAACAACAGAAAAGAAGTGAAAAAGGAAAGAAAAGAAGGGAATAAAAGAGAAGAAAAAGAGCAGAAAATAAAATACAATCACAAAGCCCGTCGTATATCTCATAATGCATTAGTAGTATATAATAGTCAATCAGGTGAGATAATAATAACTATATAAACCATATAATCAGAATATACATGCTCATGTAGTTATACAGAACAGTAATAGAGTTTATACATGAGATATATAACCCAACCGATAAACTATCTCTAACAAGAATGCATAACACTATCTATGCTCCATAGTGTCACACAATGGATTAAACAATTAGAATACAAGTATAAATATGTAAAATGTCGCCTCCTGCCAATCCAATTATGCAGCTCCAAATAATACATGCACCTATCCCCTTGCCTGCACATCAGCATCATCGATGAGCAGCCAATGCAGTAAGAGGGAAATAAAACCTTAGGTCGAACAATAGTATGTTGTGAGCGATAACAAATCTCAAAGTACTGCAAAAGTCGTAATAATATATGTGATACAGAGGGTACAGATAATCATACATGTCCTACCCCTGCATCCACAGAGTTTGCATATAACAATCGATATATACTATACTGTGATGAACATAATGTAAAGAGGGTGTGACAGATGCCTAAGTACTAAAGGACGGTAAATAAGTGAACATCCATAACATCCATCTTCACATTCACTCACCTAATAGTTGAGCATACGATACTCGATACTTTTGCTACCAAATCCATCACTGGCAGTTCCTACATAGCCGGATTTACCAGACTATCTCTACATCCTACTGCAAAAGACTATACCAGATAGCCCTACCCAGTCCGTACTACAATGGGCACTTGGGTCTAAGCCAATCAGTCCACAATTCAATTGGTGCTGATTCATCTATGTGCCCCTCCATCAAAGTTATACCAGAAAAGTGAGCATCAGTAACTCCTTTGCATACGTTCTCTATAGTAGAATCTACTCAAGACTGTTCGTAAGGCTCGTCTATGAAGTCAATCGACAAGTGGGTTATTCCCAGCGAACAACACTGCCGTGATACCACGTCGATTTCCCTCCAAGTCATAACAACTATATGTCATCCTATCTTCATATGATAATCATTTCAATACGATCCAATGCCTATCTCAAAGAAAAACATCTATTCCGGTAGTCCCATCTCCGTCATAGAATTATCATCATCGAATAAAGAATTACCGCATAGAAGCACTGCATCCTTGCCCCTTGCCGAAGCCACTTATCTAAGAGCCATTATGTAGAAGTCACCATCGAACGAAACATCTTCTCCTAATCCTTGAAATCGCACCGTCGTCGATGTCGAATTAGCCAAACTGGCCAATAGCAATCGTAATTGATATCGACCACTTCATAGTAATCGATAACAACTACTCGGACGACATGTTTAACCAAAATTGATTAAATACGCATCTAGGGAAAATGTCCGGCATTTGTCATGAAATCCGGCTCATCGCCACCACCAAGCTCCAATGTCGCTTCCTCTTCAAATTTGTTCCCAAGCTCCAAAACTACTCCATCGTTCGAACCCAACCATGCACTCTGAAGTTCATTCGAAAATTATCTCATACGTTTGATTCTGTTATTATTATGCACTCAGTCAGTGTGCATCAACATGTGTGTTTGATCAGTAAGCACCAAACTCTTACAAATGACATTTCCTGATAACATATTGCTTTGAAATGACGTTTTAAGACAAACTATGCAAATAATTTAACCATGCAACCCATTATTATACAAATCCCTACATAACGTACGATCATCCATAATAGCATAAATAGAACTTATATATATCAATCAAAGTAAAATGAGTGTCCAAATAACCTAAATTTAACAGTATGGTCAAAATAGAGCATAATAGAGCGTAAACAAATAAATAGCGCATAAATAGGTAGAACATGATAGTCATCGTTAAAACTACTTAAATTATATTTTAATCTTTTTATTTATTGTATACTAAGTTCAACTATCCTAAATATTACGTTTTATAATTAGAAATCAGTTTAAAACGTCACACTTATACGAATAGATGCAGTATAGTGAGAGAAAATATTATTTACCTCGATCAAATTAGACCAAATCCGATGTCAAAACATAGAGCTCACCAATAGGAGTGCAACTGAAGAAACAACATCCAAATCCGACCTCGTACTCAAAAGTTACCCATGTATAAGTTTGACAATTAAATAATTAAATCAACTTACTTAGGTAATTTATTAAACTAATTACCTATTAATCCTTCTTCCCCTTATCTATTTACCATAGTACTCAATGCAATCTACAAGAAAAGAAAAAACCCACCACTTACACAAATTCTCTCTTTGATTCTGCTCTTGTTTCTCAATGATTTTGCGAATTGATTTCACCTACAATCTTATCTTCGTGTGCTCTCCTATCCGGTATCACCCAAGCTAAACTCGCACCACCGCATCAAAATACATTCATCATGCTGCCCCCTGCTTCATTATAGATGTGATCTCCACTATAGGCTCAGAACCAAAACCGAGGTCGTGAGGATGAGCTCCTCATGAATAGAAGAACAATGGTGCTTTCCGTTTCACCTCTCTGGCTTCTAGCATCTTCCACGTTGAACTCTAGATTTGAAGACGTAAGAGGCCATTCTCAGTATTGCTGCAGTAATTGAGTTTAGAGAGAAGAGTGAACAACGTTGGGTCTAATTAAATTGCTTGTTTTGGATAATTACATTAACTAATTCACAAATAATGCTCGGAAACCCATGAACTCCAATCGAGACGTACTGCATATCGTTATTTATGTAAAAAGACCTTTTTAAAACAATGGAACTTGTTTCGAGGCAATTCGGTTGTATATAGAAGTTAGCATTTAAAACTCGATTACACAATTATAGTTTTGTTTTTACAGAAATTGACACGTGTATTATTTACACACGATCAAACGGTACATCTAATCCCTACGAAACTTGATGGAGTGCAACTTCTCATTACTACGATTTCAAAAATATAAGTTTCATCGTACACTGTGTCCTGAAATTACTATTTTATGCATCTCTCAACATTGTTTTGATCACTAATTGTTCCAAACTTGAAATATAGCAAAACATATATTTATTCTCGATGTAACGAACATTACAGACTCAATGGAACCGGTCCTAAATCCTGATTCAATTATTTGTGAAGAAATACCTTTTGGAACCATCACTCAATTAATTAACAATCAATATTTATA
This sequence comes from Allium sativum, assembly GCA_030737875.1. Lineage (NCBI taxonomy): Eukaryota > Viridiplantae > Streptophyta > Magnoliopsida > Asparagales > Amaryllidaceae > Allium > Allium sativum. The sequence continues at coordinate 322,125,709 of CM060916.1, forward strand.
TAAAAATTTTAAATATCCAATCGTTAAAATATGGATCGTTACATTCTCCATTTCTTAAAGGATTTCATTTCAGAAATCTTCCAGTACTGAACAGCACAACCCACACACGCAAACAAGTGATAATACAGAAGAAATAATCACTTATTACTCTTAGTAACAACCACTGAAGTGATGGGATTAATGTAGCTAATACAAACACCTAATTATATACTTATTTTTCAAATGAGAAGATATTAGAAAATAAAGAGACAACTCACTAGTCGGAAGACAATTCAACTCAGCATTACATATTGAATTTCCTTTCAAATTTGGCAAGATTCACGGAAAATTTTGATAGCATCTCCTTTGCGCAGTTCGATCTGAGAAAATTACAACTCACCAAATATGGTTCAGCCTAACAAAAGAAAACAAAAGCCCAAAGTGGCTATCCATACGTATGACATAAAATCACCAAAATGCACCAAACAACAACCATAACCTACATCTATTACATACCTTTTCTAACGTAAGCTTAACATTTAGATGCAAATAAAAGCGAATTAGCATCCAAACAAATCAAACCATGTTTCTATGTACTTAGGCATGTATTCAACAAAAAGAATTGGAAACAATAGTAGAAATAACAAAAAGGGAAATAAGCATGTTAAATAAATTGAATTTATCTAACATGAGCATGTCAATTTATGTGTGGAATTTGTCTCAAATAAATGGATGATTCAACAATACAACAGTTCTGTATGCCTACCAACCATGTGAGCATCAATATTCATGTCCAACAACAATAATCAAGCTCGCATGGAAAAATAATAGCAATCATCAGAAATAACATCCGTACTTTTTTTTAACAAAAATAAAAAATACATATAACAAAAAGGGAGAATCTAGCCATTCTCCAATGGCTCATAAAAACATATCTGTAGAAAGCTACAGGATCTGTACAAACAAATTTACCAAACAGATCGTCAAACCAAACAGGCCGACAAGAGCAACATAAGCAAAATAAGGTACATAAATACAGACGAATCCAAAAAGAAGTAGTCCACCAGCCAAACCAAAACCGATGCGAAGGGGTATGGCGACTGGCAAGTCAAGGAATCCACTCAATTTGTCCAAGAGACAAGGGCCATGAATCCTGGCAAAGGTCGAGCTACTCCAAAGGCCAAAAATGCTACCAACCCAAACCGCCTGAAAGCTCCAAGAACAAGAAAGCTAATCCACAGCTAGTAGATCCATAAACCATCGATCCTAAAAAAAATATGTAAATTCATGCCCTGCAGTACTAGCAAACAACATCAGCGTGTAAGGGGGGAGGTGAGGAAAACGTAGCAGCATGGATCCTGCTAGCCTGAAAAAGAAGGTTCAACCAATCCTTGCACGAGGGGTTGTTGGTACGGATGAAACATCAAAGATACCAACCATCCGCTCGAAATGGGAACTAATAACACCTCTAAACGTGTCTTCCATGAAACGCAAGGAACACATCATTCCTTACCCTTCGGATGATGGGGGGAAGGTCCGTAGGCACCCCATCAAAAATTGCCTTATTCCGCGAGCACCAAATATGCCAACAGATAAGGTAAGAGATTAACCGGAAAAGGATTGACCAAAGTGATTTAACTGAGATTCCATCCCACCAGCCTCTCAGTAAACTAGCGAAAGAAGACGTATTACATCGAAGACCAACCAAGTTCCTGAAGTAATTCCAAACTGCTTTGGCAGAGAAGCTAAAGAAAAACAAGTGAGCTATGTATTCCGTGTCACCAGACCCACATCACCTACAATAAGACAAAATTGGGATTCCAGTCCTCTAGAGGTTCTCGTCTATCGACAACCTGTTATGTAGGGTCAGCCACATAAACAAAGAAACCTTCGGAGGAATACAAACATCCCAGATGAAGGAAAAGAGATGGAGATGTGGAGCTGGCGACCTCGCCGAGTTCATGCCGCCTTAATTGAGAAGGGAGTGTCGTCCTATCCGGATCCACCACTATGAGAATCCGAAAAGGTCTTGTCAAACTAGATTTGTTTCCATGTCTCACTAGCGTATGACGGGACATCGGAAAAGTTCACAGCCTAAAGTCTGCGGTGCTTAACATGAAAGAACGATGCCCATAAGGAGTCATTCGTGTCAAACCTAGCCCACATCTTGCTAGAAAAGGCTATACAGGTATCCGTTGGATTTTTGAGGCCTAAACCCCCTTCATTTTGGGGACGACAGATGGTGACCCAAGAAATCCGGTGATGACGATTAGCATTGTCCTTTGTACCCTAGAGAAAAGACGACGCCAAGGAACGGTAAGAGTGGTAGAAAGAAGAGGTATGAGTCATAGCAGCAAAGACATGTGATCCTATAAAGTCAAGCACAAACTTTATGAGAACCGGTCTTCTTTCCTGAGAAAGAATTGTCGCATTCCACTTGGTGATCTTTCCCCTGGCTTTATCGGTCAAGGGGTTGAAAATAGCGTTGTGCTTCTGACCTCTTAAAGTACAATAACGTTGATCTTTCCCAAGAAATTAGGATTTTATAATACTTTTTAACACCTATTCATCACTGGCTTTGAGCATCGAAAACCAAGTAACAAACCCTAAAAGCATATAGAAAAAATCATTTCAAACTTACAGGTCTCGATCGCCAGGAGCTCCAATGCTGATCAACAGCATTAGAGAACCTACTTCCGGATTTATTGATATCGCGATTTGAAGAAAGGGAAAGAAAAACCATAAGTTTAAAAGACGACCGACATTCTTGTTGAAAGAACTTGGCAAAAGAATAAACAAGGGCCGACTATTCTTTTTAATCTAGAAAGGGGGTTTCCTTATTTTTAATTGTATTGTTTTTTACTTTTGAAATCGTCGAACTGTTTTCTAGTTTTTCTATAAAAACTAGATTTTTTGTTACAGGGTTTGTAACGGGGAAAAAAAATCAGATTTTGGGATTAAAATCGTTACAGGGTTTTGAGCAAAGAATTAGTGCAACTAGAGCTATATTGTGAGGCCTTTTGTGTAGCGCCTAGTAGAAACTTGGGGATAAGTTTTGAGCGTAGGGTTTGGACATTTAGGCTAGGAATTGTCACAAGTTTACAAGTATTGTAAGCGTTGCAATAGTTGACTAATATCTAGTAGAAACCTTAGGGAATGCAGCAGTAGGCAGGGTTTGCGGAAGCTGGGTAAAATCTCTGTGTTATTTATTTTCTGCATTTATTTTATCTACTATAATCTGTTTTGTGATCTGTTTTAATATCTTGAATTATTTTAATAAACCCTATTCATGCCCCCTCTAGGGTTAATCTAGATCCAACAATTGGTATTATAGCTAACTTTAGAGATGATGTTCCCTAGTTGTTTGTATAGCGAGGTCAGTCCAGAGATATTCCAATTTTTTTCAATGGGACAAATTTTTTAATTTGGAAACCCAAAATCGAAATCTATTTAAAATCTGTTAATTTTGAATATTGGGATATTATTGAAAATTTGGGAGATATGCTGGATAAGAAAAATAAAGTTGTCAATGCTCGTGTTATGCATATTCTGTATCCTTATCTTAGTAATAATCAGCTTAAACTTATCTCACATTGATTGACTGCGCAGGATAATTGGAAAACTTTCGACAAGTTGTATGGAATAGACAACAACTGCTTAAAAATCCAGAATGTCAACTCAGATTCAGATCCATGCTTGAAAGGAGAAACAGATGAAAATTCAAGTAGATCAGACGATGGAGATTCAACGGACAATGAGACTGAAAGTTTCTCATATGAAGATTTAGTTTTTATGTGTGTCGATCTAACTAAATATGTTGATAAACTCCAACTAAAAAACAAATCTCTGAAATCTAAAAATCATGAGTTGACAAGCAAAATTAACTGTTTGTAATAAAACTTTCAAATGTAATGAAATTTGAAAATTCTGGTTGTAAAAATTGTCTGAAATTAAAAACTGAGCTCATTCATTTCAATAAAAATATTCAAAAACTTGAGAATGAAATGCTGATCTAAAAAGAGAACGAGATCGAGTTATTAAGTTCGAACAATCTTCTATAAAAGGAATTTGAAAATTTTAAGACTACCATAAATTCCAAACATGACATTGCTGAAAAAGAAGCTTATTGAAAACTGATTTGATTTTGAAAGAGTCAGAAAATGAAATTGTAAAATTCAAGAGTTTTGAAAAACTTGAGTTTGAAAAGCAAAAACATTTTGGATTTGAAACCTCTAAGTCTCAAGCCAAAATCAAATTACTTGAATCTGAAAATTGATTTTGAAACAACGTGATACTAAAAGAAAGATCACTAATAATTATTGTACAAATTTAATTAAAGAAAACGGTGATCTTAAATCCAAAATTCAACGATTAGTATCAACTTTGGAAAAATTCTCTAATGGGAAAAAATCGTTAAATATGTTGTTGCAAAATCAAGTTTCTATTGGAAATAAATATGGTATTGGCTTTGAGAAAATTAATGGTTTTGAAAATCATAATTCAAATGATTTTATAAATCCTTCAAACTGCTTTGAAAATAATCGATTTGAAAACTTGAATTATAATCATTTCAAAGGATTTTTGAATCGCGATTGTAAGGTGAATCTATTCTATAACAATCTTTTTAAACAATCTTGGATCCCAAATGGAAATAAAATGATTTTGACCAAATTCAAACAGATTTACGTTCATAAGGGTACAAAGGTAAATTCTTATGGATTGTTATACAAGCAGTTTTGGGTACCAAAACGTAAGAATACAATTGAGAACGGTTTTACAAATTCTGTTAGACCACTCTATCCTATAAATTGTTAGGTATCAGAGGAGGCTGAGTTGCTGTTTTGCAAAAGAGAAACTGAATTCAAACTGCTTCATATCATTGAATCATTCACAGTTCCTTAGCCAAGTCTTTTGTGTTAGAGATTCATTTTCTTACATCAAATTCTGGTATGATCTCTAAACTCATCTCTGTTAATATTCTTTGTTTTTTATCTCTCCTTCTACCCCTTCTGTTTTTTTTATTATTTGAGTTGTCACTGCCATTTTTTTTTTGAGCTTTCTTACTTCAAATTGCAGAATTCATTATTTTCTAGAAATTCACTTTATTTGAAATAAAACTCTAATGTTTTAATCATTTCCAGATCCTGAATTCAAAATTGTAAATCTCTGCAATTGTTTTGAAGTTTATTTTTTTTAATTCATAACAGTGCTGAAGCATTTCTGTTATATCTTCAACACTATTATTTTTGAATTTTAAAATTTTGAAGATCTGAAAAATTAATGAAATTTCACACACTTCTGCTGTTTTGAGTTTCTTCTAATTCATTTTGGAAAAAGCTCGAAAATTTGTACTCATTACAGCACACTGCTATTTTTCAGTTGTGATAATTTCATTGATTTTTGGATTGGCTTGATTATTTCTGAACTGAAATTTTTGTGACTTGAATCATTATTTACATCTTGAATTTCATTATTATTCATGATCATCTATCCTAGATATTTGTTTGTTGAAATCATTTGAAATTCTTTTATATTTTGAATCTCACACACTTAGATTTTATATTAATAAACCTGTGTGATTGATCCATTGTATCTCAAAATTTACATCGATTCAAGTGATTTTAAATAAATTATCTTTTTTTTTGGATCATGAATATCTCTCATGCTTGATGTAAATATTCTGAAATTTCTCTTGTGCTTGTCAGAAATAATTGTGAAAAATTCTTTGAAAATGTTATATCGGAACTCACTGTTATTTCATGATCATTTGATTTGAATATTTGCTTGTTTTAAATCACTTGAAATTATTAATTAGTGAATCTCACACATATCTTGAATTTTAAATTTATAATATGGTGTGATCGATTCATTGAATCTTGAGATTTTCATATTCCTTCAAATGATTTAAAATAAACTTTGCTTTTTAATCTTGGGTCATGAATCATCTTATGTGACTGTTCGAAATATTTGTAAAAAATTCTCTTGAAAAGTTTGCCTTGAATTTGTTTGTCTTGCTGCTCTGATAAAAAGGAATTTTGAAAATGCTTTAATGAATGCTTGTTTTTTGGTAAAAATTATTTGTCGCTCTGTCAGATGTAATTAATTATTTGGGATTTGTAGTTTTCTGTGTGGAGTGGCAGAACATAAAATCAGTCTCTGAGATACCTTTGTAACAACCAGGGTAGTATTAAAATCCCATTAGCAGAGACAACAAGTGGTATCAGAAGTGTACTCTTTTACTCGTCTATTTTTTGGTTTTTTCCGATCTTCATCTTGCATAGTTTTCACAAGTTTTTTTCTTGTATAAATCTTTTAAATCCCTCTTGTAATTGATTTTTGAATCTTAAAATCATTTATTGATTATTTATTTAGAAATTAAAACAATAAACGAATTGAGCTGTATTTAGAACTCATCAAAATTATTATCAGATTATTGAAATTGTGATGAGTTGTGACTATAGTATATTTCACAACAAGAGGATAATTTATTTAATTTTTCATGATGATTGAACATCTATTATAATATCTTTGAATTGGGGCTAATTTCAGGACCATCTTCTATTTCTATCATCACTCTGTCATCCATCATGATTTTATATTAATGTGGAGAGTTAAATATTTTTTTAAAATGTGACTATATTATTTTTCAGAATTAGTGATAATTGAAAATTTTCAAGAATTCTGGTATAGTTGAGCATATTTCATAATATAATTAATTTAGAAATTTATTTCACAAACCATTTCTGTATCTACCATATTTCTATCATCTATACCGGTTTTATATACTAAGGAGAATTTTCTTTTGGAACAAAAAATAATAAAAATTAATATTCATAAGTTTTCTCTAACCTTATTTAAAAATCCATGCTCTGGTCATGCATGGTTAAGAGATTACTTATATTTAAGATGCAACCGACCTAATTTAAAATCCAAGATCTAGTTATTCGTGGTCTGTGTGTTCTTAAATAAAAAGAAATAATTTGCTAAATAATTTTTTTTATATGAAATCCTCCTTGGTGTGTAAAAATCAGCCTATCGATCCATTTTCCATCTTGTGAAATGTGTTAATATTTTGTGAAATATTATGATTTGTTGATTGATAGCTATTGGGATTTGAGATTATTTGATTGTGTCACTTAAATTGAATTTATAATTTTAGTCCAAATCCATACTATTTTTAAGCCCAATTTTTATAATTTTTTTTTTTTTTGAAAATAACTAGAATCAATATTTTTTAACTCTCTCCATTTATATAAATTTTATCATAAATCCGTCATTCTACAACGTGAAATTTGCCACTAGTTCTTAGAATATTATGATTTTTATTTGATTGATTGAGATTTATGATGATTATTCTCTATCTTAAGCTGATATTATATTTATTGGTCATTTTTTAATTTCTATATCCTTTTGATGATAACAAAAAGGGGAGAATGTGTTAAGATTTTGATTTATGAGTGAATATTTTATACATATTTTAATATTGAAAATTCATTCTGTTCACTCATGTGCATTTATAGGGGATTTTCCGTTGTAGGGGAGCATTCAAATAGGAGGAGTTCAATACTTCACTGTTAAACACATTTATTAGGCTCAAAATCTTTTATTTGTATGCCATCGTCAAAAGGGGGAGATTGTTGTATATAACGTTGTTGTATATAACAATTATATGATTTTTATTTGATGATAACAACCAAATATATATTATTATAAATGTGTTTGTTATTGTACTATTATACTACATCATAGACAGGAATATAATATTTATATTAAATAGAATACGACAGTACACGAATTCAAATATTCCAACGGCATTTATTGAAATATAACATTTCTACAGTACAATCATTCAACTCCACTATTTGTACAACTCATTTACATACAATTCACATTCAATACAATGCTCCTCACTACAGATTCACTACGTCACTTAGTTATACAAACACATGAATATACATACACTCACATACAGCTACACTCATACACTGACACTATGTTACTTATCTTCTGTCTTCTGTCTTCTGTCAGTCAGCATAGTCAGTCCAGTCCTTTGCTTACCTGTCACAGAAATACACACACACTCATAGTATCTGGAACAAAAATAATTTTAAATTATAACAGATATAATTTTTATTTCAAAAATTTGTTTGCCTCAGAATTTTGGTTTGTTTCTCATCAATTTTCATGACTTGATCTGATTTATATATCCATCCATCTGTGTCTAGACAACTTGTGGTATTCACAGTGATACACTATAAATACCATAAGGCAGACTGTATATTTCTAGTGCTCACAGACCAGCCTCAACACACTACACCGGTTTGCTGATCAGAACCAACATCAATGTTAGCTAATTCTGAACAGCCACAATACAGTTATAGCATTATGTTGATAATATATTCATGTATGACATTTTGAAGAGCCACACATATATACAAGTAGCAATGGCGATCACAAAAGGTCGAGACCAAGTTCATGGAGTCAAGCTAGGATTCTTTTTAATGAAACAGTCACAAATAACACATGCATAAGTCACGGTGCACTGCCAAATACATGGACAGAGCAAGTGGAATATGTACACGGAAAAGGCAGTAATATTCATGATAATACAAGTGCACTAATCCGGGTCGATCAATGCATACATGAAGAAGACAGGAAACGTATAACTGCACATCTCTTTATATGCACAAAGCAAGTTTACAAGTGGACATACAAATGCACACAAACAATGGAACTAGTCAAAATCAAGTTCAAAGGACATGTCTGCATGGCACATTACAAACAGGCATACACAATGCAAATAGCATGAAAAAACATGGCAGACTCAAGCAAGGCTAGACAATAGCCAATAAGAGCATGGTGCAACAAGTAGAAGTGCATATATCAACATGACAAAGCAATGATTAACATATACAAGCCTGAGGTCGAGCCATGTACAAGGAAGGCTTAAAGCAATGTAAAAAATGGTTCAAGTACTCAAAACAGTGGGGCAGTACCTTAAAAAACAGTCATGCACAATACACAGTAGTTTTTCAAGTATAGCATATATACAAGGAGCAGTGAACATACAAGGTATAATACTACATAATGTAACAACCCGAATTTTAATAACGTGTTAAAACCATAAATCAAGGTAGAATTAATTTTTAAAATAAGAATCAAGGGAAACGGGGTACGCCATTGCGTTCGTCCCGGAATTCTGGTTGAGATAGAGTCCGAGTTTGCGTAAAACGGATGTCGTATGAAGAAGATATGGACGAACGAAGTTAGGCAGAAAAACCAGAAACCGGCCAGAATGCACTGGCGCACTTGGGAAGTGCGCCAGAACAAAATTGCACTGGCGCACTTGGGAAGTGCGCCCATGCAATTTTGCATTGGCGCACTTGGCAGGTGCGCCCAGGGCTGGCCTGGTCGGGTTCTGGTCGAATTTCTGAGCTCTGCTGTGTCACTAAGGCTAACTTGTCACTTTCTGATTGGCTTCTCTTGAGATGGATGGCCTTGATTAACTCTAGCTTCATCGACAGCTCTAATTAGTTTGAAACCCTATATAAACAGCCTCCTAGCCTCATTCTCTTTACACCATTCTTCTCTAACCTTATGCTGCTCAAACTCTTGATGATCATGGCTTCTTCTTCTTCCTCTAAATTAAATTAAATTAAATTAAATCGTGAAGATTATTTCTTGAAGACTACGGCTGGGAATTTCTTATTGGGAATTTGCTTCTACAATCAAAGCAAGATTCAGCGATTCAACAATTCAACGACTAATTTCTAGACTTGACTTCTGCATCTAAATTTCTTAGACCACGATCTATAAGTTCCAGTTACTTTTAGATAAAAACTATAAATCTAATATGTGCATGGTATAATTTGGAAGTGATTTATGTATGATTCATATCTATTCTTGGTTTCTTCTTGGATCTTGACTATTGGGAATATTGCCTACAACGTTGAAACTATTATTAATGACATAAGACTATGACTATGACTGTGGACATAAGATTTTGCCTATGCCTATGACTATGATGGTGAACATAAGACTATGCCTATGACTATGATGGTGAACATGAGACTGCCTATGACTATGAACAATATGACTATGCCTATGACTATGACGGTGAACATAAGACTGCCTATGACTATGAACAATAAGACTATTGCCTATGACTATGACAATTGTGGTTAATCACCTATGATTCATTGCCTAGGATTATGACTATGAAATTGGATCTAAGATTTATTTTCTATTCAAACATATTTTCTTTATTTGTCCTTGGATCTTGATTTTGGGGATTTTTCTAATTAAGTTAGATCTATCTGTGTTCTTGAATCTAGATTATTATAATTCAAACCTTTTCATGTTCATAATGTTATGCCTGCAATGTTTTAATCAATTTATTCAGTTAGGTCATGCCTTGGAAATAAATTGATAATAGAGCAATGTTTATTATGTTGATCTATGCCTGTGGTTCTATTCTATCATCATGTTGAATTGGGAATTAATGAATAGCTCTATTGATATGTATAGGAACTTGAAGTATAACCTGTTATGATAAGTTGTGTAGTTTATCATGGTATGTAAGTCTTAGGTTGTAAAATCATATCACATATGTGACCAAATGTTAGATCTACATGTTTATGTGTATATGTTAAACCTATGTCATATTTCAAGTTCACACTTATTCAGATGCTCGTGATTGATTTGCAAGTTCACATATATGTAAGTTGATTTATTCTATATTGCAAATTCACATATATGTATGTTGGTTCAGTCTACGCTACAAGATCACACCTATGATATACATGTTGATTATTTTGTAAGTTCATACCTATGATGTTCATATTGACTATGCCGAAAATGCCAAGTTTACACCTATGTCATGTTTATGTTAATGAATTGCTTTATGCCAATTTTGTGTACGTTGAATTAGGCTAAGTTTTTAGCCTAATATTATATGTCAATAATCATGCGGACGAGAAATTAGGCTAAGATTGTTAGCCTAATATTTAACCGGGGTAACGTTGGGAAAATTTGGTAATCATAGGAAGCTTGGCATGAAACTTGCCTTGAAACTTGACAAGAACTTGATATGAAACTTTCCTTGAAAACTTGACACGAACTTGACATAAAAACTTGAACATGGACATGACACTAGAATGAACTTGAAAATGGCCAACTCGAGGTTGGGTTGAGTTTGCAGTGTAATTCTGCCCAGAACCGCCCGACAAATCCAATTACTGCAAACAATAGGAACCAATGTGGGTAGTTGGTCATATCGCACTTGAAAACCCGAGGTCAGACTGAGTTGTGGTGTAATTCTGCCCTGAACCGCCCGACATATCCAGTGACCACAACAACAGGTCTGATGTGAGAGGTTGGGGTGCATTAATGAATTAATGCCACATGATAGGGTTAAGCCATGAACATGTAAGATAACATTTAACCAACTTGATACATGATTCGTAGGTGGGTTAAGTCACGAACTTGAATGACAACACTTAACCAACTTGACATGCTAGACTGATAGGGGTTAAGTCACGAATTTAAATGACAACACTTAACCTATTGGACGGAAACCCTAGTTACGCGGTCTGTTTCAGCAGTAACCCACTAGATGTATCATGGTACCCTGGGACTAGGCAGGGTGGGGCACGATTAATGGGCTGATGGTAAGCGACCAGAACGACGGCTGTGTTGGTGCGCCAGTGTAGGTTCAGGCGGGCTATGGTCGTGCACGTGGTCTGGAGATGAAAAAGCAGGCATTGGGCATCAGTATGTTTATTTGTGCATTCTTGATTCGTGTCGATGGTTGGCACCATAGGGCTTGATACATCCTATGGTGGACCTAGCACAGGTGACTACATTCGTGATAGGGCCGTATGACACAGACACATGACGAGCTAGAACTTGTAAGGAGCCGATCGACTAGTGGATCGTTTAGTTGGACCTAGAAATGGGTCATTTCATGATATTGGGCCAAGGAATCATTTCATGATTAATATATAAGACATGGGTTTGGGATTCTAGTACAGTTGATGCAGCGAACCTTGAATACGTGATGCTATACTTGATTTATACTTGATTTATCATGTTATCTTAGTCTATCTTTCCAATCTTGACAGCATCCTTATGTTTACTTTCAGTTTATACATGTCATGTTATCTTTATCTGTTTTTATGCTGAAAGTCACTTGGACTTACCAGTCTTTATGACTGACCCGTTTTCTTTCGCCTCTTTTTCTTCCGTTTCCTCCCCACCCAGGTTCTCAGGGATGAAACTCTAGCACTTAGCTTGGATTTCGCTTGCTTTTGATTCAGCTCATGTACGGTTTGATCTTGGGCTATGCTATGGCTGCATTTTCTGCTATCTTTGGGGAATTAAGCTACTTTTGATGTTTTAAGTTTATGCTTCTTTATTTATGCAAGACAAAATTTGTTGTGATGGAAAATAACGATCTTGGCTATTTGATGTAAAAGGTTTTGACTCTTCTTGAAAGTAATAAAATTTATCTTTTGATTCTTCCGTTGTTTTATCTATGTTCTGTCTTGTAATATTTCTGTGTTTGTTTACCTCGATAACGCTCCTCCAAAACTAGTGCATTCCCTTTGTGAGTGACCCTAGCGGAGGTGGGGTGTTACATTTGGTATCAGAGCAGAAGGTTACCAGACTGGGCAAAAGTTTTTAAAAACCTTCTAAAACTATTTTCAAAACCGTTTACAAAGAAGCATTTTTCAAGAAAAGTCTTGTTTTTTTAAAGACTATTCCCCAAAAGCCATTAGCACTATCCTTTGTTTTCTTATTTGAATCTCTTTTCCTTTCTTTTCTCCATCTGTAGTCGCAGTAGTTTTTACCTACGGCTAATCTTCTTTCTAGCTTCGTAGAGGGTTTTCCGTATGATGGAGATAGTTTCCGTGAGGCTTTTTAACATGTTACATAGGAAAGGTATGAGTGATAAGTTAAGGCGGATGAGTCTCAGAACGAGAAGAAAGACTTCTAGAAGGGAGGCGAGAACAACGACAACAATAATAACAAGTCACGTGATAAGAGGAAAAGCAACTTCTGTAGTATTGAGGGGAATATAGTCCAGGATTGTAGAAAGAAGAAGATGAAGATGGGAGCATGCTTTCAGTGTGGTGATACTGGACATATCAACAAGGACTGCCCTAAGAAGCAAGGGCAAGCCCCGCAAGCAGGACCTTCTAGGGGTACATCTTTAACTTCTTCTCCTTGATGCTTTGTTTTATCTTGCTTATCTTCTCAATCCTATCTTGAGAACCTTAGGTAGAACCCTTTTGGATGTAAACATGTGATTGAAACATGTTATGGTTGATGTTTGCAAATGGTTGCAAGTGGTCGCAAGTGGTTGCTCGTGGTTGCATAACACACATTAGGCACTAGATCGGCTCAGACACATTTTCATATTGCATATGCATGAGTGTTTATACTTGTTTATGGATGAAATTGAATGTGTTATCATATGGATGCTGCATATGGATGGATGTTTGTGCACACATATAGTGTTTATGTGACTAGGACTATTTGCATACATGCTGGATTCATGACACTAAACATATTTTGCATTAAGAGGATTAATCAGGCCTGATCATTTGCATTATATAAGGAACATATACACACACATTTTGCATATATTCATATAGCAATAGAAATCTTTTAAGGACAATGGTTTCTTGTGGATGATGGTTGATTGGATGATAGGATGCATTCTTCCTAACTTTAAGATTTCGGGGACGAAATCCTTTAAGGAGGGGAGAATGTAACAACCCGAATTTTAATAACGTGTTAAAATCATAAATCAAGGCAGAATTAATTTTTAAAATAAGAATCAAGGGAAACGGGGTACGCCATTGCGTTCGTCCCGGAATTCTGGTTGAGATAGAGTCCGAGTTTGCATAAAACGGATGTCGTATGAAGAAGATATGGACGAACGAAGTTAGGCAGAAAAACCAGAAACCGGCTAGAATGCACTGGCACACTTGGGAAGTGCGCCAGAAAAAAATTGCACTAGCGCACTTGGGAAGTGCGCCCATGCAATTTTGCATTGGCGCACTTGGAAGGTGCACCCAGGCCGAGCAGCAGGCCTGCATAACTTTCTGGTTTGACCCTGGCTGGCCTGGTCGGGTTCTGGTCGAATTTCTGAGCTCTGCTGTGTCACTAGGGCTAACTTGTCACTTTCTGATTGGCTTCACTTGAGATGGATGGCCTTGATTAACTCTAGCTTCATCGATGGCTCTAATTAGTTTGAAACCCTATATAAACAACCTCCTAGCCTCATTCTCTTTACACCATTCTTCTCTAACCTTATGCTGCTCAAACTCTTGATGATCATGGCTTCTTCTTCTTCCTCTAAATTAAATTAAAATAAAATAAATCGTGAAGATTATTTCTTGAAGACTACGGCTAGGAATTTCTTATTGGGGATTTGCTTCTACAATCAAAGCAAGATTCAGCGATTCAACAATTCAACGACTAATTTCTAGACTTGACATCTGCATCTAAATTTCTTAGACCACGATATGTAAGTTCCAGTTACTTTTAGATAAAAACTATAAATTTAATATGTGCATGGTATAATTTGGAAGTGATTTATGTATGATTCATATCTATTTTTGGTTTCTTCTTGGATCTTGACTATTGGGAATATTGCCTACGACGTTGAAACTATTGTTAATGACATAAGACTATGACTATGCCTATGACTGTGGACATAAGATTTTGCATATGCCTATGACTATGACGGTGAACATAAGACTATGCCTATGACTATGACGGTGAACATGAGACTGCCTATGACTATGAACAATATGACTATGCCTATGACTATGACAGTGAACATAAGACTGCCTATGACTATGAACAATAAGACTATTGCCTATGACTATGACAAGGACAATTATTGTTAATCACATATGATTCATTGCCTAGGATTATGACTACGAAATTGGATCTAAGCTTGATTTTCTATTCAGACATATTTTCCTTATTTGTCCTTGGATCTTGATTTTGGGGATTTTTCTAATTAAGTTAGATCTATCTGTGTTCTTGAATCTGGATTATTATAATTCAAACCTTTTCATGTTCATAATGTTATGCCTGCAATGTTTTAATCAATTTATCCAGTTAGGTCATGCCTTGGAAATAAATTGATAATAGAGCAATGTTTATTATGTTGATCTATGCCTGTGGTTCTATTCTATCATCATGTTGAATTGGGAATTAATGAATAACTCTATTCATATGTATAGGAACTTGAAGTATAACATGTTATGATAAGTTGTGTAGTTTATCATGTTATGCAAGTTTTAGGTTGTAAAATCATATCACATATGTGACCAAATGTTTGATCTACATTTTTATGTGTATATGTTAAACCTATGTCATATTTCAAGTTCACACTTATTCATATGCTCGTGATTGATTTGCAAGTACACATATATGTAAGTTGATTTAGTCTATATTGCAAATTCACATATATGTATGTTGGTTCAGTCTACGCTACAAGATCACACCTATGATATTCGTGTTGATTATTTTGTAAGTTCATACCTGTGATGTTCGTATTGACTATGTCGAAAATGCCAAGTTTACACCTATGTCATGTTTATATTAATGAATTGCTTTATGCCAATTTTGTGTACGTTGAATTAGGCTAAGTTTTTAGCCAAATATTATATGTCAAAAATCATGCGGACGAGAAATTAGGCTAAGATTGTTAGCCTAATATTTAGACGGGGTAACGTTGGGAAAAATTGGTAATCATAGGAAGCTTGGCATGAAACTTGCCTTGAAACTTTACAAGAACTTGACATGAAACTTGCCTTGAAAACTTGACATGAACTTGACATGAAAACTTGAACATGGACATGACACTTGAATGAACTTGAAAATGGCCAACTCGAGGTTGGGTTGAGTTTGCAGTGTAATTCTGCCCGGAATCGACCGACAAATCCACTTACTGCAAACAATAGGATCCAATGTGGGTAGTTGGTCATATCGCACTTGAAAACCCGAGGTCAGACTGAGTTATGGTGTAATTCTGCCCGGAACCGCCCGACATATCCAGTGACCACAACAACAGGTCTGATGTGAGAGGTTGGGGTGCATTAATGAATTAATGCCACATGATAGGGTTAAGTCATGAACATGTAAGACAACACTTAACCAACTTGATACATGATTCATAGGTAGGTTAAGTCACGAACTTGAATGACAACACTTAACCAACTTAACATGCTAGACTGATAGGGGTTAAGTCACGAATTTAAATGACAACACTTAACCTATTGGACGGAAACCCTAGTTACGCGGTCCGTTTCAGCAGTAACCCATAGATATATCATGATACCCTGGGACTAGGCAGGGTGTGGCACGATTACTGGGCTGATTGTAAGCGACCAGAACGACGGCTGAGTTGGTGCGCCAGTGTAGGTTCAGGCGGGCTATGGTCGTGCACGTGGTCCGGAGTTGAAAAAGTAGGCATTGGGCATCAGTATGTTTATTTGTGCATTTTTGATTCGTGTCGGTGGTTGGCACCATAGGGCTTGATACACCCTATGGTGGACCTAGCACAGGTGACTACATTCGTGATAGGGCTGTATGACACAGACACATGACGAGCTAGAACTTGTAGGGAGTCGATCGACTAGTAGATCGTTTCGTTGGACCTAGAAATGGGTCATTTCATGATATTGGGCCAAGGAATCATTTCATGATTAATATATAAGACATGGGTTTGGGATTCTAGTACAATTGATGCAGCGAACCTTGAATATGTGATGCTATACTTGATTTATACTTGATTTATCATGTTATCTTAGTCTATCTTGCCAATCTTGACAACATCCTTATGTTTACTTTCAGTTTATACATGTCATGTTATCTTTATCTGTTTTTTTGCTGAAAGTCACTTGGACTTACCAGTCTTTATGACTGACCCATTTTCTTTCGCCTCTTTTTCTTCCGTTCCCCCCCCCCCAGGTTCTCAGGTAGGAAACTCTAGCACTTAACTTGGATTTCGCTTGCTTTTGATTCAGCTCATGTACGGTTTGATCTTGGGCTATGCTATGGCTGCATTTTCTGCTACCTTTGGGGAATTAAGCTACTTTTGATGTTTTAAGTTTATGCTTCTTTATTTATGCAAGACAGAATTTGTTGTGATGGAAAATAATGATCTTGGCTATTTGATGTAAAAGGTTTTGACTCTTCTTGAAAGTAATAAAATTTATCTTTTGATTCTTCCGCTGTTTTATCTATGTTCTGTCTTGTAATGTTTCTGTGTTTGTTTACCTCTATAATGCTCCTCCAAAACTAGTGCATTCCCTTTGTGAGTGACCCTAGCGGAGGTGGGGTGTTACACATAAGGTAGCAGAAATAAAGAATTAAAAATGCCAAGCTCAAAACAGTTCAGTGAAGATCAGTATTCCCGTGTAACATGAAAGAAAAACATTTCTTTTCTTTCTATTTTAACTGAGTGGAATAAATAGAAAATGGTTCATGTTCAAAATAGAGTGTTCAATAGTGAAGTGGTGCATAAATGTGTCTGCATGAGGAAATACACGAAGCTTCAATCTCAAATGCTTTTCTGGAAAGTTATTTTTGTTTAGCAAGAAAGTTTTTTATTTCTAGAAATGCATAGTGAAGCAAATCAGATATACATATTTGGCAATCATTACTTTTGGAAAATCAGTTTTACAATTTAAAACTTTCCAGATTTCATTCAAGGACTTATTTTGGCAAGAAGTTTTTCAAATGTTTCTAGAAATTATGCAAGAATAAATTGGCAAAGAAAAGGATGATTCAGTTTTAAGATAGCTAGAAAATTCATAAATGGACAATGGTTTTTTGGAAATTCTTTTCAGCAAATAATCAATGGACAAAGCATTTGTGGGCAAGAAATCATAATTTTGTTTCGAGAAATTCGATTACACATTCACGTCAGTTTTCAATCAAAGCATTAGGAGAAAAACACAAATAATTTTAGGCAAAAAACAATTCAAATGTTTCCACAATTAAACCATTGCCGTGGCAAATAATACAACAAATCGAGGGAGCAATTTAAATCATCAAATTCATTGAAGACCAAGAACAAGTCCAGGTTCATCAATTCAAGTTCACACAAGTGCCAAGTCAATCAAAGCCGAACAATAAAACAGGAATCAAGAAAAATCAGAGCAAATCATACAAGGAAATCAGAGAGTAAATTAGGATTTTGTAATCTTTTTTAACACCTATTCATCACTGGATTTGAGCATCAAAAACCAAGCAACAAACCCTAAAAGCATATCAAAGAAATCATTTCAAACTTACAGGTTTCGATTGCCAGGAGCTCAAATCGCTGATCAACAACATCACCAGCATCAAAGCATAAGAGAACCTCCTTCCAGAATTATTGATATCGCAATTGAAGAAAGGGAAAGCAAAACCCTAAGTTTAAGAGGTGACCAATATTCTTGTTGAAAGAACTTGGCAAAAGAATAAACAAGGGTCGGCTATTCTTTTTAATTTAGAAAAGAGGTTTTCTTATTTTTGATTGTATTGTTTTTTACTTTTGAAATCGTCGAACTATTTTCTAGTTTTTCTAAAAAACTAGGTTTTTTGTTACAGGATTTGTAATGGGGGAAAAAAATCCGATTATAGGGTTAAAATCAGCACAGGGTTTTGAGCGTAGAATTAAGGCAACTAGAGCGAGATTATGAGGCCATTTGTGTAGCACCTAGTAGAAACTTGGGGATAAGTTTTGAGCGTAGGGTTAAGACTTTTAGGCTAGGAACTGTCATAAGTTTACAAGCGTTGTAAGCGTTGTAATAGTTGACTAATATCTAGTAGAAACCTTGGTGAATGCAGCAGTAGGCAGGGTTTGCCGAAGCTGGGTAAAATCTCTGTGTTATTTATTTTCTGCATTTATTTTATCTTCCATTTATTTTATCTGCTGCAATATGTTCTGTGATTTGTTTTAATATCTCGAATTATTTTAATAAACCTTATTCACCCCCTCTAGGGTTAATCTAGATCCAACATGCATAAGATGATCGGGTGAAAATCTGTACATGTGAAAGGATTTTCGCACTTAGAGATAAGGACCAAGTTGGTGGAAGTCCACTCCTGAGGAAAACCTTCACCGGAAAAGTAATACCGAATAGTTAGGCAGAAATCCGACTGGATGATCGACCAAACACTTCGAAAGAAAACCCCATTAAAGCCATCAGGCCCACAAGCACTATCCTTATTAAGAGAGAAAACACAAGCGTGTATCTCTTCTGAAGGAGCAACGAAAAGGTCCATATTCTCTGAAGGAAGAATCAGCGAGGTAATGAAGGCTAGAGATGTCGGGTCAGAAACCGAAACCGAAGGAGAGCAAACGAACGTTTGAAAGTGATAAAGGATGGTCTCCCTGACTTCCCCCGGAGTGGAAACCACCGAGAGATCAAGACGATGGATCTGAAGAACCATAAGAAGTCTATTCTTCTTACGAATGGTAGAACGGAAAAACTTGAAGTTCGAATCACCATCGACAACCCACATGATCCTCGCCTTCTGACAAAGATAATCGTTCTCGACACGGAGTTCCGACAAAAAGGCTGGGCCAAAGCTTAAACCTCCTAGTTTGTCGCAGAGGTATCTTCTTCCAAAGACGCTTCTATAAGGACAAGACTCTCTTTGTCCGCTTTGACACGGTCGAAAATATTCTTGAAAACTTGCAGATTCAAGTCTTGAAGCAAGCCTTGAGACGATTAAGCTTATGAGAAAACTAAACAGAAGGTGAGCCAACTGCAGGAGAGCTCCATGAGTCTTCCACAACCTGATGGAATGAGTGATGAGATCTCCACATACTTTGGAACCTAAAAGAGGAAGGACCAGATTGACTATGGGGAGTATAACAGAGAAGCGTACGAGCATGGTCTGAGCTTGTCCTATGCAGATGAGAAACAAAGAATGAGAACGGAAGGTTGAACCAACTTTCCGAGCTAAAACTCTGTCAAGCCTAGAAAGAGTCTGATTCGGCCCATCTTGGTTATTACACCAAGTGAAAGCTGAACCAATGAACGAGACTTCGGAAAGACCCGAACAGACAATGAAGGAATTGAAATCCATTACTGCCGTTGGCAAATGACATTTCCTCCCCGCATTTCAGCTTGGCAGGCAACTACATTGATGTCGCCTCCCAAAACCGAGACCGAATAACCCAATATGGCCAAGGCGAGGATATCGGACCAAACACCCAAGCGCTCAATCCTGTCGCACTTAGTTTAGACAGCGGAGAACTGATAGGAAGTGGAAAAGGATGGAATCAAATAGGCTACCGAAAGTAGATGATCATAGTCGAAAACGGGATGAACGACAATGTCTTTGGACCAAAGAATCCAAGTATTGTCTGACATATTGGCTAAAGCACAACCAAATTCCAAGGACAATATTGATTTGGTGATCTCCTCCGTCCCCATCATAGGTCCTTGGAGTGCCACCAAATGGATAGAGTGCTTCTTAACAATGCGCTTGAGTCTAGCCTCGGGCGCATCATTGTTTATACCACAAGCGTTCCAGTAAGGGAAATTCTCCTTCTAGAAAACCAAAAGCACAACTAGAGAAAGAAGAAGGGAAAAAAAGGAAAAAGAAACCACATACCAAAAGACTCAGATAAGATATAACATGTGTCGAGTAGACTAACGATCTTATGAGACGCCACTATAGAGCGTGTGCGAATGGTAAGGGGAGTACGACAGGCCGATCAGTGCCTATAACACGTGGAGCGAGTAGTCGAGCAGGTGGATAACTCACACCGCCCGGATGTCTCCAAAGAAACTAGATGACCCTTAACAGGACTATCAGATTGAGAAGGGCACGAATTCATAGTAAGTCGATATAGCCAATCATTAATGATCGCTATCTCGGCCTTCCTAACAAGGGGAGATGAATCTGAAGCAGAAGAAACATGATCACTAGACACCACTGAACAAGAAGAGACAGGGGAACACAACGGGACAGAAGACACTGAAACACCAGGAAGAAAAAATGGAACAACCAGGATAGGAAGGAAAGAATAAATAGAAGAGAATGGGGGGTTGCTCTTCGGAGTCAACACCAATTGCTATATGAACTTTACCCTTGTCGAGCTGTCATGAGTTTGACTGCCCCACCTAAAAGGTAAAGTTCTCAAGCCCAACCACCAGCATCATGTATTAGTTAAAGTCAAAGAAGGGAGGTTACCTCCCTGTAAACCGTATAGAGGATCGTAAAAGAATCCTCTATACATCTACAAAGAGGCCACCCATCCCTAGAAGACAGCAACCAATACAACTTCCAACAACCCCCCCCCCCAAAAAAAACCTAAAGGCAGAAATAAACCACTCGAATCACTAGCGACACAAATATGACCTTGCAGTGATTCAATGAAATGGTAAACCCAATACCGAGCACTAACCCCTATGCTCGTCAATACCTGCATAGTACACAGCCTCAAACACTTTAATATCATGCGCTATCCGAATAAAGTCAACCTGGTCCGGCCACCCAAAAAAAGACAACAAAAAAAGCCAAGGCGATGGAATACACACAATAGCTGTTGGCCAAGTCCAACAACCAAAGACCAACAGGTCTGGCCATAAGAAATCTTAGCCCAGATAATATGAGAGCCAAGGAAAACGTATAGCAATAGAGAGATTCAAGCAACTAAGGAGAAGTATCAAAAATAGGAGGGGATAAAGTTGCAAACCCCTCAGAAAAACTATCCCATCAAGCAAAACACACACATGACCTATCTTCCCATTATCCATACAAGGAGAATCGGAGACAGGGAGAACATTGCTGCGAGTGTCAAGGCTCATAGCATCACGAACAACATTATCCAACAAACAACAACGTAGAACAAGATCCCAAGATAAATCAAAAAAGCAGGGAAAAATAGAGGAAAGCCGAACCTGATAATAAGGTAGATGAGTCAATTCCCCCACACACAGGCAATCTAACTGATAAACCAACCCATAAGAACTCCACATTCCGATCAGTCAACAGAGAAAAATCCTGCATCTTTAAGCTGGAAACATCCGCAACTGAACAAGAAACCAACTTCTTACCTCCCACCAGACCGTCCAGTCTGTCACCGCCATTTCTGTCCAGTGATGGTAATGACTCCGATGAAGAGGGACAAATAGTCATGCTCTCTTAGAAACATGTATCACCTTCAACCACAGTAAAAGTGTTGAACAAATCGATCAGAGGAGGGGACTGCCTACAAGCAACTAAACAAACAACTGGTTCAGAAACATCAGCTGAGGAAAATGAATGAGTGGGTGGTTATACAGTAGCACCGAGATTCTTATGATGTCGAGAAGACCTTCGTCAACGATAAGATTTAGGCTGCTGCACACAAACAATTTCTCTAATCCCCTCCCTACTACGATCACACGATAAAGCGGGGTGGTCAAGTCCCCTTCACCAACCGCAGTAGCGAAGATCATCTTCCCAAAGCCTAGACCAAAAATACCACCACAAAGTAAGGAGACGACTACAAAACCATGGACAACCGAACACCGCGAGTCGCTCGAGCACCTAAAGATCAACCAAGGAACAAATTGGGTGGGTAAATTCCTCTTTGCTCGATTGACTTCAGGGCAACACGACATGCCCACAACATCCAAAACAGGAGAACATCGAAGACTTACACGAGGGGAAAGCCTAGCTACCAGGTCACCGAAAAATAGAGGAGACAGTTCCAAAAAGCACCCATCGACGACCAAGAACCTATATCTCGTCAACTCAACAAACGAGCTCAACGAGTACAGGCGGATCTTAATCGACTTGGAGCCAGTACAAATCAGCGAGAGCAAAGGAGCCGCTATGGCCAAAATCGTATCAGCAATCGAGGCGAAAGGTGGACGTGGCATCAGAAAAGAGCCTTGCAACACAAATTCACCCCCTTGAAAATATGAAACCATAGTCTAACAATTTAGGGCAAGCCGCAATTAGAAGAAAAAACCACGAGGACACAAGCTAAAGAGAGGTAAGCAGTTTAGCAGAATTAGAATCGAGCAATACAAAGAAAAAATATAGAAGAGAGACACGAATTAGAAATTTCGCAATTTCAGGGAGGGGCTTCCATTAATTAGACCGTTGGGAGGAGTGTTGTGATAATATCCATACTTATCCTAGCATGCAGGATATAAATCCAACTAATATGACACAATATTAAATTCAATCTATATATGACTTGACAATTTGGTTACCGTTTCGAAATATAGAATTTCTCATCAATGACTTGGGTTTGATTCGAGTGCTATCACATTATTCCCAACCGCATGGAAACCTATCGATGAAACATCGACGATCATTCCCGCATCCACTTGTGAATGTCAAATAGTTTTAGAGAACTATTCGATTCATCCCATTCAATGATAAACAACTGATGTTGCATTCGTCATATAATGAATGCGCAACTAACTCCTTCTATTGATGCCGAGAACAAACAATTCCTCTTCCATGTAGAACCAACCACCGTTGTTGAGTTCGTACTACCTTACTTTGAGTTATGGAGTCATAACCAGTAATAAAAACAAGAGACATTCACTAAAGGGACATCGCCTTTGAGTAGTATATCTCAACATAACCAACTGCCCATCCCATATGCACATATGTAAAACATAAGGTCATATGAGGCTTGGGATTTCTAACCGTCGCTATTAACAATGGTCAAAATCTCTCATGGAGAAGAAAAAAACCTAGTGGAGCAACATCACTAGATGACTCTAGCTCCTTCACTAATAAATAGTGCCTCCTATACTCTGAAGTGAACTCTATCACCATTGACTCTAAATCAGGAGTCGAAATATGCTTCGTGTGCGGTTTTGATTATCGACTTAAATGTGACAGCCCTCTATTCGGAAACACACTGCGATTAAACCATCCATAAAACCAAGTAAGTACTACCAGCCTCTCATTCCTACTCAAAAAGAGTAATTGAAGCGCTCATGGGTCAACTTCAACTTCCAAACCATCGAGACTCTCATAGGACTAACAATGACATTCTACTTACGACGACATGACCCAAGCATTTCACTTTTCTATTCGAAAAGTGAAGCTCCAATAAGCCAACCAACAATTGGTGTTCTCTCAACACCTAAATAACCACCAACAATTGTGCCTTATGCTCTCTTTTCATCTATGGAAAGATGAAATACAATCAAGTAGCACAAACACAGCCCATTCAAGTGACATCTCTGAACATGGTCCAAGAAATCAACAAAATATGCCAACTCATTGGTTAACCCAAGGGGCACAACCTGCCAATCAAAATTGAAGCAACATATGAGACTTGTAATTGCCACATGCTAAATAACTTCCTACTATAATCTCCTTAAGATTTCCAATCAAAGATTCTTCATAACTAGATCAATATGGTAGTCTACTCAAACAGGTGGCAATCTGGTTACTCCATCGAACATTCCCAGATACTCTCAAGCTACAAGCTCAGATGGTGACTCATCAACAGAGAACCGTCTCAGCCCACTATCGTCCAATCATAAGTGACTCGCCTATTAAAGATCTGAATCTCAACCCAATATCATCCTATCATAAGTGACTCATCTACTAAATATCTATGTCTCAGCCCACTATAGCTAAATCAAAGATGACTCGCTACCAAAGAGCATGTCTTACCCCACTATCAATCACTAAGAACTTTTCACTACCACTGATATTATGTATCATCCCAACAAGTATATCACGAGACCTAAATATTAAGTCCAGTTAAGTTCAACAATCAACAACAAGAAAATAAATTAATAAACACGCAATCATGATTTGATGAGATTAAATTTTGATGAACCATGTATACTGCCAAGAATAGACTTTAGATATCGTTACTCTCCCTTACTTGGAAGCCCGAGACTAAATTCTCTAGATGCTTAAGTCATCCACGGAATTTAATTTTCAGCGACCAAGAGCAGGATGTTACACAAATACGTATAATCTAACTGAGCCTTCAACATGGTAAGTCACAAATGAGAAAGAAATCTGTTATCATGGGTCTCAACTTCGTTCCATCCATCAAACCGCAAAATCGGGTAAAAGATGAAAGCTCGACGTCAAAGTAAAACACGTATAAAACACCATCGGTGGAAAACATATATTGATGGTGATGTCATTTTCCCTTCTGTATTTTGGGAGCACTCGATGAAACATAACGATAATTCATACATATGTCTCCATGATTTTCCCTAATAGCTCAAGGAAACATTATATAATGGGCAAAAACTCAAATATCGTGAGCTTCCTCGATCGACTTCTCCAACTCATCATTTCCTCGGAATGAAATCAATCACCTTTCTAGTTGATCTCTCAACCCAACCACAAACTCAAGACTTTGGAGTGGCAATAAAAAGAAACTGTACTTCGGATGCACATTGGACTCACTCACATACTCCGACACGGACATGTTGCACAAATCGACATAACACTGCGAATGTCGTGGAAGTGATCCGTGAACTGATCTCCAGCAAATCAATTTTGAGAACCTGAAACGATAAAGATTCTCGATCAATTTAGGCTCAACCTTGGATTCCCTTAGGGGTAAACTCCTAATTCATTCAACTTCCAAATCCAAGTCATCATTGAAATCCTTACGAGAACCTAAACATCTCTCATGCCGCAGCAGAACTATCGACTCTGTCTCAACGAACAGTTTCCTGCATGGACACATAATTGTCCACCCTACACGGCATAGTCGACTCACTAAACTTCAACGCCATAACTAATTAGAGATATTAGAGAATCCAAAATAATGGTTCGTACCATTACTAGAAACATAGAATGTAAATCAAGATTAGTAGTTCTCGATTCTGCCTGATTTCAACTCCAGAGATGGAGTTATAGGTAATATTTCTCGCTCGTTAGATTGCCCCAAATGAGTGGTTAGAACAATCAACAACTAGTAGATAAAACTATTTCAATGTCACTCATATGAAAAATAACATATGTTACATATATTATTAATATATAGATTTGAAAACCAAATTATATACAAACACATACTCTCTCATAAAAATTAGTTCTCGAATTTGATACTTCTTAGGTTAAGCAATGCAACCTCGCTTTGATACCAAATATGATGAATGCCATGCATATTGGTACTCATATAACCAAATTTAAGTTGTACAAGCCCCCATCAATGCAAAGTAGTTGTTAAGAGAAATAAAGAGTTGATAAGAAGTGAAAAGGGAAAGAAAAGAAGGAAATAAAAGAGAGGAGAAAGGAGAGAATATAAAATACAATCATAGAACCTGACGTATATCTCATAGCGCATCAGGTAATATATAATAATCAATCATAAATATTAAATAGATGAGATAACAGTAACTATATAAACCATATAACCAGAGTGTACAAGTTAATACAGCTATACAAAACAATAGTATAGTTTATACATGAGATAAATAAACATATCTGATAAATTGTCTCTAATAAGAATACATAACACAAACAAGGCTCCACAGTGTCCTAAAGCAGAATAAACAATAAGGATACAAGTACAAATATGTAAAGCATCACCTCCTGCTGATCTACCTGCATAGCTTCGAATAATACCTGCACTTATCATCTGGCTTGCTTATCAACATTGTCGATGAGCACCTAAGGTAATAAGAAGAAAATATAATGTTGAGCTTGACAGTAGCCTGACGTGAGAGATAACAAATCACAAAATACTATAAAAGTCGTAATTGTAAATATGACATAGAGGTATGGAGAATCATACCTATCATACCCCTGCACCTACAGAATTTGTGCTTAACAATAGATATATGCTAGACTATGATAAACATAATTTAATCAAGGTATGATAGATGTCTAAGTACTAAATGATGATAAATAAGTAAACATCCATAGCATCCATAATCCATCCTCACATTCACTCATTCGGTGCGTTGAATATACGATCTTAATACTTTGGTCACCAAATCCATCGAAGTATTGGAAGACCCTATTGCAATGGGTTCTATTAGACTATCACTACGTCTTACTGCAAAGGAGTATAACCGATAACCCTACCTCGTCCATACTATAATTGGCACCGAGGTCTAGGCCAATTGGTATATACTACGACTGTCACCAATTCATCTTTGTGTAGTGAGCACCAATAACTCCTTTTCACATGTTCTCCACAGCAGAATCCATCTTAATAATTTCCATAAGACACCTCTCTGAAGTCGATCGACAAGTGGGCTACCCTTGGCGAACAACACTGTCTTGAGACCTCATCGACTTCCCTTTAAGTCGTAACAACTACATGTCATCCTATCCTTATATGACAGTCATCTCAATATGACACATTGTCGCATTTTCTGCACCTAGAGAAAAAATATCTGTCGTGGCACCCTTGACTCCATCATTGAATCCCCAATGTCAAATGACAGATTACTGCATAGAAGTAACACATCCATGCCTCCTGTCGAAGCCACTGGTCGAAGAGCCATCATGTCAAAATCACCATTGAATGAACCATCATGTCCTACTCCTCGAAATCGCACTGTTGTTGACGCCAAATTGGCCAGTTGCAATTGTAATCGAATCGACCACTTCATAGTAATCAGTAATGACTACTCGGGTCATCTATTTAATCGAAACAAGTTAAATATGCATCCAGGGAAAATGTCAGGCATTTACTGCGAAATCCAGCTTATCACTAAGTCCATCCTTCATATTTAAATTCGATACCAAGCTCTAGTATCGCTCCATCTTTAAATTTGTTGCCAAGTTCCAAAAATACTGCATCGTCGAATCCAACTATGTGCTCTGAAGCTCCTTCCAGAATTTATCTCATTCTTTCGAGTCTATCATCCTTGTGCGCTCAACTAATATACAACAATGATTAATACATAAAAGTGTTTATCTTTAAGCTCCTATCTTATCTTTATTGTATATAAATAAATATTACTATGGTTATTTTTGTTTTTTATTATAGATTGTCAATAAAAGTCTCCTCTATCTCAATCAAAGAGCAATTACCTAGGAAAGTGTTACTTTTCATAATAATAAAAAATTCAATCACAAAAAATGTTGTAGTTCACTGGTAAAGGCCTAGAAATATGGACAGATGTTATGAGTTCGATCCCTACCAAAGCCTTATTTTTTGGAAGAAAGAAAAACCAAATACTAACACCTTTCTATGGATACATGGATCAAATCATTCATATTTAAGAAGATTTGATAGGACTTTATTACCATATATATGAAGATTTCAAATCTTTTTTGGCATAACTGTTCGGTTTTTAAAGTGATCGCAAACACTTATTATTAGAATAAATAATAATTATAATATTATAGGAGGCTGACAGTTGATCAACCTACTGAAGATTTGGTTTTTAACGTGGACTATCCACCATAAATGTTTTTAAAGAGGAACTACCACTGCTAATAATCTAGCTTATAGTACAGGGGATAATTACAATGATTAGACAACTACTATGTACCCACGTAGGGACACAAATTACATGAACACAATACCATTTCCTAGTTACTAAGAAAAATAAAGTTACAAAATCCAGCATAAACACCATGCCTGGAGGAAGATACACACTTAACAAGTAAAGGAAAGACTTCAAGTATGCACCAGTCCAAGGCAACACATTGCCAAAGGACGATTGCAGTAGTAAAAGCCGAAGTTCAACACCACTACCTAAAGCAAGTCAAGGGAACTGCATGCTAGCCCTAAACACAATTGACATGGAATAACATAACCAAAAAAAGAACCTGGAACCATAACATAGAAATCTAACACCTCGCAGTGACTTGCACGACACCACCAGCCTAGGCTACAACACAACAAAGACACCATCACATGTCCTAAATGTCCAAGAATAAAATCAATATAACCACAACGCAAACCACCAAAAACTCCAAGACAAACTACCGCTAACAAGTCAAAACGTACAAGATGATTCCAAGAAATTCATTGTATATCATACTCCATAAAGTGGACCAACATAATCCCTTCTCAGCTTTAGATTATACCAGGCATCCTCAATTGTCCTTAACCGAGCATGATAAACACTGCCTCTCCTTAACAAACTTGATCAAATAAGAGAACATATCTCAGCAAATCCCAACGTAAAAGAAGGATAAGTCGGGAATCAACTTCATTATCCGCAACAGTAAAAACCAGTGGGAAATCCATGTATATTTCAACAATTTCACACCTGACAAGTCGACACACTGCCTGGTTCCATATAGATCCATAAGAAAATCCTGCATTAGAAGCACCATCAAACCCTTAACACCCAACTCCTATTGACTATGGTCAGACATAACAGGACAAAAAAATCGCTAGGCAATATGGTGTATAATCGCCTGGATACCTTGCTACATAAGTGAAGACACAGGAAGAAGTTGTTTGGAAGGGAAGACGCGAAGCTAAAAAATAAAGGCAGCAAAATGGAAACATAGAGATCTAGAAAGGGACACCACGTCAGAGCATGAAATTGACGGCTGTAGCTTGGTATGGTTCGAGGGAGTGGGAATGGAGACGGGTCGTGAAAATAAAGGGGAGTTGAAGGAAGAGGTGCTTAGATCTAAAATCCGTATCTAGTATGAGGAAGTGGCGAAAACACCCACGCAGGAAAAAGATAAGCATATGGAAGAGGAGAGGCGAAAGTAGGCGTTGAGTAGAATCAAGGAAAAGGAGATGACAAAGGTGAATGCGAAGAAGTTGAAGAAGGGAAAGCGATTTTTGCTTATTTCCCATTAGCGGGGGCTGCCCCAAAACCATTGCATAACGCCTAACCATTTCAAACCTTAGAAGAGTCTAATCATTGATTTTAATCTTCCACATGTCAATAATCAAAAGAGGGAATCCCCAAGGATAATCTCAAGTCCATCATCATATTTCTTTACTTGTAAAGAAAGTATATTCAAAATATTTTTCTAGGCCTATTTTTTGCATGGAGAGGAGATTACATCTCCTATAAATACACATGATTTCCGTTATAAACCTTGTACCTTTTTCTGTACTGTTTCTCTTCTTCTCCATTAGAATAAAGTTGTGTTCTTTTTATTTTGTTTTATTTCTGCATTTTCTACGGAAATTTGTGTTGTCTATTTGATTAGATTTGATAGAGCACAAATTGATATTTCATTATTTTTCTTATTAGCGATTGATGTCTGATTAGATTCAATGGTCATTCTAATTTTTACTTTCTGTTTGTTTATTTATTTCAATAGTTTTTATTTCCAGTGTTCTGTTTTGTTTTCCTTAGTTAATTGTTGAATTTAATATAGATCCAATTAAATTTGAATTTGTACTGAAGTCAATAGTAGTTTTACTTGCTTTTCTCTAGTTTTTTTTAATGATAATTGCAATTAAATTGTTGGTTCAATTAGATTTCTTCTAAACTAAATTGCAATTTCAAGTTTTATTTCAAATCAGCTCCTTAAACATTATCTAAATTGCCCACGAAATTAGTAAATACTATAATTTAATTTTCCTCCCTGTGATTCAGTCAACATACTACACACCTGTGTACTTGCAATAATTTATAACAATTTTGCACTTTTCTAGTTTATAGAAAAGTGTCAAACAAGTTTTTGGCGCCATTGCCAGGGATGTAACAATTGAATTTTATTGTTTATTTAATTTTCGATTTGTGTTAGTTTTTTTTATTGTTGTTCTTGGTGGAAAAAAAATTCTTGTTTAGTTGATTTGGTATTACAAGTTGATACTACAATCTCTAAAACAAGAGAAAAAACTTTCAAATTTTCTTTGATTTCTTTCCACCTTTTTGATTCCTTCCCTGTTTTTGCATTTACTTTTTCTTACAAGTTTAAAAAAAAAACTCCTTTTTGTTTTTTCCTCTTTCTTTTCTCTTCTATTGCTTGTATTAAATCTACAACAAATTCTTCATCTTATGCCTCAACAGACGGTGACTTCTACAAACCTCCTAGCCACAACCAACCTACATCATCCATTCACAATTTCTTCTTCCTATCAAAAACCAAGTTTCTGTTTCCACAATATACATTAATCACCATTGTCTACACCAGTTTCCATCAGCCATTCAAAACCCGGTCTCTACCCCACCACAACTCCAAAAACCACCCAAAACTATTTTTACATCACTGGCAACAACTTTTGCCTCCTATCATAGCCAAGCAACTTTTGTCATCAAAATTCACCCATAAAAAAATCGAAACCCGTCAATTGCGTGACTTCAACCACTACTCAACATGAAAATTCATCACCACCTCTTCGAAACTGCAATCTCCGGCCTAACCTTACACAATAAATTCGAAAATCTGACCACACCAAAACCCTTGCCTCTCCCCAAAATCAAAGACGCAAAACATAGCCAAACCATTCACAAAGCACAACCAAACCATTCCATAGATCATCGCTACAAGACTCAAAGATCTGATTCGAAAATGCATAAATGTGGAGTCTGAATATTTGCTGTTGGAGTTTATTTAAGTTGACAGATTTGAAACTTGAGATTCATTTCAGATCCTGGTTCATCTATTTGATTTGCGTTTATTTATTACTGGAGTTTGGAGTTTTTAAGAAAAAAATACAAGTTCTCGTTCTTTGTTTTAGTTTGATTGTGTTTATGTAAGAGTATTTGTCTGGCTGTGTTTTGATAAGTAAGGTAGGGTATAGATCCAAACTATTTCATGCGACGATTATGAGGGCCCGAGCGGGTATTCTTTAGTTTACTGGAAGTGCTTATGACGAGCTATTCAAACTATGCTCATCCGAGACAAGCCTGCTCAGCCAATTCTTTATTCTATATATTTATTTCTCTATTTAGTAAGTGACCATATTTTGGTGTTTTCCTATTTTCAATTGTGAACCCTTTTGTGTAATTTTTGGGCTCCTTTTCTTTTGTTTTTTCCTTTGGAAGTAGAAAATAACCTTAAAGTGAAAGAGATAGATCAAAAGAAAAAAAACAAAGTAGGCAAGGATTCAGAGGTCAAGCAATTTGCAAACAATTGATTTGAATAGCTATCACTACTCAGCTGCTCTGGATGGACTGCCATGCCCCAAAGTAAAATTTTCTAAACTCTACAGTTGATGCTTAAAAAATAGAAATTGCTTGTAACTTTTTTTTGCATGTGTCGCGGTTTGCTTATACAAATTTTATTTTATTTTTGCAGTTATTATTATATGATTGTTGTGTTAGCTGAAATTTCTAAATCAATTTGGTTAGGAGTGAATTTTGATAACTAAAGTCATCACTTTTTCAACTTTAAAATTTAATTAGACATTGGCTTTAGGATCGAAATACGAGCTCATAGGAGAAAATAGTTATAATTGAAAAGCTATGCTTTGTGAACTTAACAATCTATAATAATTAGATCGCAAATATATAGCTGTTTAGTTTATCGAACTATTAGCAAAAGAGGTTGCATACTACCCGTAAAACATTGACCGTATTACTTAGTATTTCTGCTATATGTGAACATCCATAAGACCCTCTTTCCCTTTCTAATTGATATTGTCATCTAATAGAGCACAACTTAGTATATTATACTATTTTAAAGTTAGAACCACTTCTAAATAGCTTTTCAAACTGAGTTTGAGCCACCATCATTCTCTTAGAAGGTCTCAAAGAAAACAAAAAATTTCAGATGGGATGGATCATAATCGAATAAATCAAAATTTTAT
This sequence comes from Allium sativum, assembly GCA_030737875.1. Taxonomy (NCBI): domain Eukaryota; kingdom Viridiplantae; phylum Streptophyta; class Magnoliopsida; order Asparagales; family Amaryllidaceae; genus Allium; species Allium sativum. Next base: position 322,158,347 of record CM060916.1, read on the forward strand.
AAATCAAAACCTGGTAGAGGTTAGATCGTTATCTCTTCGAGGTCGATATTAACCAACAAGGATTGTTCAATCTTCTGTCATAGTATTTCCACTAGCTAAAGGAAATAATTTTGAGCTTAAACATTTTTTTATTCAAAGGGCACCAAAATTCACCGGTTTTGGAAAGCTTATGAATTTCTAAGTGAACCTGAATTGTAAGCATCCACAACTCGAATGTAACAACTATCTGATGAATCAATCAAGCTAAGGCTAATTCCATTTGCATTATTTAAAAGTGCTAAAAGTGTGTAAATTCTCTTCCAAAATATCCAGTATGAAGTTGGGATGAATTGTCATTGTATTTTTGAATTTTTTTTCCAATTTCATAATACTTTAAAAACTAGAACTGAAATAAATCAATTCTATCAAAATAAAGGGGAAACTTTTTCAAAATACTTATAGAGTTTCAACCAATTGTTATATGGTTGCCATCATTATGCAATCCCAAAACACCATTTATGTCAAATTGCATATAAAGGGTTAAACTATCAAACTTGGACGTAACTAGAGACAATGTATGGAGGAGAATTTATATCTAAATTGGTTGGTGAAACTTGGCAATTCTTAGAGGATTATTCTGAAAAGGACATGCAATAAGAGTCAATTCGTGTTTCCATCTGTGCTTTTACTAGAGGAGTGCATGTCTTGGTTCCAATTCATATTCCTTTAGAAACTCACACTCCTCAAATCGGAGAAGCACCACCTCACCCTCAAGACTAAGTCAATGTCATAGCTCAAAATAGTCCTTACTCATCCATGTATAACCCTAATTGGAGAAATCATCTAAATTTCTCGTGGTTTAATCTCGATAATGATGCGAATCCATCTCGCGTGATACGAATTCTAACTATCAAGTTCCATTTTCTATTCCTCAAACTTTCCAAGTTTTACATCAATCCAAGCCTTTAAGTCAACAATATAGGCATTTTAACTTTCAATCATCAACTCAATCTCCTCCATCTTCTCAAACTTCACAAGAAATTGTTCGATTAGAGAAATGAATGAACAATAGGGATGCTAAAATAGAACAAATGATGAATATGATGAAGGAAATAATAAAAAGTAATGAGAAAGGAAAGCTTCCTTGTCAACCTGAGGTGAATGCAAAATATAGTTCTTGTAGTGGGAATTCTTGTTAGGACGAACACTGTAATCCGGTCAACGTTGTCATCACCCTTAAGTCCAAAAAACAATTGATTGTTGGCATTCCCGAAAATCCTTTGATTTTCACTCTAATTCAAAAAATTGACACCCATTCACTGGCTACTAATGTTAATCCTTCTGAATCTTCCAAATCGTCTTCTTCATTAAATATTGGCAATCCAAACATCTCTTCTTTTACTGCCAGCAACCTGGAAAATATCTCTTCCTTTAATATTGGCAATCCAACATATCGTCTTCTATACCTCTACCTCCTTCACTTCCATTGTCGACACCATCTTCTCCGAACGATAAAATCACCGAAAGAGTCTATAAACCAGTGCTCCTTATCTTTATAAACTAAACAATAAGAAGAAGGATGTAAATATTGGAAAAAAAATCCTTGAAATTTTTAAACAAATTCACATGAATATTCTACTATTTGACACCATCAAACAAAATCCTCAATATGCCTAGTGTCCCAAAGAGCTATGCACTCGAAAATGAGCCATTAGTGTTCTTATAACTACCTTATTGACTGCGAATATTAGCTCTATTTTCTCATATCCTTCGCCAATCAAGTATAAGGACCCTAGTTTCCCTACAATCGGTTGCAAAATAGGTAACACCTACATTATTCATGCCCTACTTAATCTTGATACAAGTGTTAATCTTCTTCCCTGCACTATGTACTATCAACTAGGACTAAGGGAATTGAAATCCAGGAACATCACAATTTAACTGGCCGATCGATCTGTTAAAAAGCTATTAAATACAACTAAAGAAATTTTGATCCAAATTGAACAATTTTATTTCCCCGTGGGTTTCATAGTCCTAGAAACCAACCCTACTCTGAATTCCAATAGTCAGATTCTATTGATATTAGGTTGCCCTTCTTAGCTACCTAAAATGCTATCATAAACTATAGGATCCACCAACTTTGTCTACCTTTTGGGTGCCTAACCATTGAATTGAGTATCTTTGATCATAAAAGTCAACCCAAAGATTCTGAAATAGGAGAGAAGGACATGTTAGAAACAGTTGTAGATGACACGTCAGATTTATCTCTTCTAGAAGTCTCTCTTACCTAAATAGAAATATCCACTATGTCATTTGAAAAACCATTTGAAGATGAACTTAAATGGCGAAAATGAATTTATGGAATGCCTCAAAGATACTCTTTGTAAACCCCGTAATTTTAAATATTTAAAATTAGTAAACTAAGGAATAATTAATTATTAAAAGAAGAATTAAGTGAAACAGGTGGGCCATTGCGTTCATCTCAGAATTCCACTTGAGATAGAATCCGAGTTTGTGTAAAACGTACAGTATGAAAAAGTTATTGAGGTTGGAAGTTTGTATACATAAATAAAATAAAATCAATTTATATTCAAAAATATTCAAAACGGCGGAAGCAGAAGGCAAAACGCGGAACCGGCCACATTTGGGGTGTCGACCCGAGCCCCGCTGGGTCGACACCAGTGTCGACCCAGACATTTTGAGGTCGACACCGAGGTCGACATAGGTGTCGACCCCCCTTGTAGGGGTCGACTTCGTCGTCCAGATCTGGGCAGTGACGATTTTTGATGTGCTGGATGGACCTGATGGCTTCTATGGTGATCTAAAGGCTATAAAACACTCTCTACACCTATAAATTAGTGCCAGACCTAACCCTAATTCATAACAATTCCTTATGACACCTCTATGCTGCTAAACTCTCAATTCTCTTAGCCGCCGCCTCTAAAATCCTGAATCATATTAGAAGTTCTTCATCAACAATCAACTTTGAAGATAAATCGACATCAAAAATTAGAGTTTCTGCAACAACAACGATTTGATTATCTTTTCTAAATCCTGGCAAGGTAAGTTCATGTTATTTTCAGATTTGAACACCTGATTGTAATCTTGACATGTAATAAAATGAATCAAAGTCTATGCCTGATTGCAAGATAATCTTTTTAGATTTATTCCTATCCTTCTATTGAATCTATGTCTTTACATGCCTTAGAGGTTATTTTCATTGATTAAATCAGGCCTATCTTTGTTGTACATCAGGCATATAATCCTTTTTGGTTCATGATGTTATTATTATGCCTGCGATATTGATTGTATCAGTTTATTCAAGAATCTGTCTTTATTGGATCTAAATTTCCTGTATTAGGTCTGATGTTACGTGCCTATTTTTATGCCTATTCTTATTTTATGCTCCTTCTCTCTCTTCCCCCTATTTCCTTTTTCTTTTATGAACCTAGGTTACCTTCGAACCTAGGCTGAAATCTCGAAATATGAACGATTAGAATACGGGGAAAATTTGGGTATAACCTATTTTGGGTAAATATTGGGCATAATGTAATTGGTGAAATAATTGGGCATAACATATTCGGTGAAATTGTTGGGCATAACTTGTAATTGATATTGGGGCATTATTATCATTATAACTGCAAGTTTGGGTTAATTGACATGTAAAGCAAGTTTTGGGCGTAAACTGTATACTAGAATATTTAATCCAGATTGGGCATAAACTATTGGTTGGGACGCCAAGCATAACGTATATTGTGATTTTGGAGCGTGACTATTATTGTAAATATGTGAAGATTGGGTGTAGCCTATTTTGATTAAAAACTTGTAATTGAATTTGTTGGGCATAACTTGAGAATTGAAACATGACTAGTTTTGTGAAATTGGGATAATTAGCATATAAAATCTAGGCTTGGACATGTACGGTAAATATGTAAATTTGCTAAAAGATGAAAAGGCCTAACCCAAGGTTAGATTGAGTTGCGGTGTAAAACTGCTCAGAACCGCTCGGCACATCCAGTAACCGCAACAACAAAGATCTAATGCGAGAGGTTAGCGCATTTAGCCCAAAGCCCGAGGTTAGAATGAGTTTGCGGTAGAAGTCTACCCGGAACCGCCCGGCACATCCAGCAACCGCAAAAAACAGTTCTAATGTGAGAGGTTAAGGCATTAATGAATGAATTAATGCTAATAAACAACACATGATGAATGGGTAAGGTTAAGTTGGTAAGAAACACTTAACCAATATAACATGACTAATGTGTATGGTTAAGTTAATAAGAAACACTTAACCAATATAGCATGATGAACGAGTGGGGTTAAGTTAATAAGAAACACTTAACCAATATAACATGACGAATGGGTAGGGATAAGTTAATAAGAAACACTTAACCAATATAGCATGATGAACGAGTGGGGTTAAGTTAATAAGAAACACTTAACCAATATAACATGATGAATGGGTAGGGTTAAGTTAATAGGAAACACTTAGCCAATATAACATAATGAACGAGTGGGGTTAAGTTAATAAGAAACACTTAACCAATATAACATGATGAATGGGTAGGGTTAAGTTAATGGGAAACACTTAACCAATATAACATAATGAATGAACAGGGTTAAGATAATAGGAAACACTTAACCAATACAACATGGTGTGTGGATGGGTTAAGTTAACATAAATGGACAACACTTAATCAATATTACATGAACAAAGTGGATAGGGTTAAGGCAAGCTTAACCAATAATACATATTGACTTGATAAGTGGGAGGGTTAAGTAAACCTTGGGTAGGTGGGTAATATTAGTATATATAGGCCCACAAACTTAACCGTTAAATAAACATGTTTGAATCAGTGGGAGGGTCAAGTACATCTCGTGTAGGTGGGTAATATTTGTATATATAGGCCCACAAACTTAACCAGTAGGAAACCCTAGTAACGGGGACCCATTTCAGCAGTAACCCACATAGATGTATCATGGTACCCTGAACTAGGCAGGGTGGGGCACGATTACTGGCTGATTATAAGCGGTCAAAGTAGCGACAGGTGGTGCAGCAGTGCAGGTTCCGACGGAATCACGGGCGTGCACGAATTCCGGAGTGGAAGAATTACCCACTGGGCATCAGTAGATATAAAGCTATGCATCTTGATCATCTCGGGTTGCCACCTTAGGGCTTGATATACCCTACGGTGGGACCAACACAGGTATCTACAAGCAGAGGGCCAAGCGACACAAACTAGAACTAGATCGATACGAGTAGGAGTTGATCGGTTAAGGTAGTAAGGATACATCTAACATCTTCATGGCAATTAGGCTGATTGAGGTAAGATCCTCATACTAGATGTACACCTGAAGGCTACCACAATTGCGGGATTTGGATCACCTTATTATATAACACAGGATACTAGTTGGGACACTAGTAGGGAATACGAATCATATTATCATTTTATACATATTACTAGTTGGGACACTAGTTAGGTGGTGCAGAGATATAGAAATCAGAATAACAGGGTAGTAGCGAAGCTAGGAAAGAGTAGAAGCGGATTCAGTTTATCTTGCCTTATCATATCTTATGCTAATCTTATGTTATCCTTGTTATCATGGTATTGTCTTATATTCAGTTTATTCATGTCATGTTACTTTTACCTGTTTACATACTGAAAGTCCCTGGACTTACCAGACTTTATGTCTGACCCGTTTTCTTTTGTCTTCTTTTCTTCCATTCCCCCCCAGATAGTCAGGGAGGGAATAGCTCAGCTTAGTTTGGACTGTTTCTCTTTCCAAGCTTGGAGATTCTGTGATGTATGGCTTGGAACCTCTTATATTTGGCAATGGCTATGGTTGCACTTTATTTTGGGGACTTATGCTACTTTGCTATGTTTTATGCTTCTTATATACTTGGAAGTTTTTGAATCAAGACAGAAGTTTTATGTAATACTTTTAGTATGATTGAGTTAATTGTTGTAAAAGCTTGACCGAACCACGTTGCTTATAAAATGACTTTATTTTCTGCTGCTTTATTTGTCTGTCTTGTAATTTATCTGCATCTTTTACCTATAATGCTTCACTGAAGTTAATGCATTCCCTTTGTGAGTGACATTAATGAACGTAGGGTGTTACATTCTTAGTTCCATTTCTTTAAAAGAAATTGTGGTTAAACACTTAAGTGTATGGGATTATGATAATCTTCATTTCAATGGTATAAATCATTAGTACGACAAAATTTTCACAGAACATTCATCATCATCATCATATATTTCACTTTGCATATGGCCTGCATTTACATACAGCTGTCAAACTGCATTTTATTTTACAAATAATTTTGCATCTTATTCATCTTTGGTTATTATCTTTCATATTTAGGAAACGTATATACAATGTGGACGTTGTTTTGACCAAGTTGTTTGTGGGAGGGGGGAGGGGGCTGCATTGCATTTCTTATTTTTTTTTTCTTTATTTTTTTTCATTTTCTAGTAGTATTATGGTATGTATGTTATTATGTATTTTGGGAAGTGATATTATGTATTATGGATTATGTATCCAAACATCTCTATTACGATACGTATTATGTATTTTGCTGTTGTCATTGTGTTGTGCTTGATTATATTATATTTCATACTATGTAACTTGGGAACTTTTCTTGTACCATTGCTTTAAACTTATACTAAGCACGAATGGTAAGTTGAGAAGTTTTAAATTCTCGTGCCGGTGTTCATTCAAAGGAATGTGTACAACATTTATCCTATCGAGTCTCATTCTTCGTGCTTTCCAACAGTAATTTAGATGGGACCATCGTGCATATTAGGTCGAGTAACATACCTTTTTTTAAAACACAACTCATTTTAGATTGGTACATCGAAGTAAGTTAACAATTTTTAGTCAGTTAATGGTAATTTTTCCTCAACTAAGATTGAATAAGAAATATAATGAAAATTTGAATTATGAGCGATAATAGTGTAACTAGTAGATAAGGAGTGTAACGACCCGTATTTTTACGGTATATAAATAATTTATTTAATTATTTAAATAATGGTTTGGTTATTTAAAAAGACCAGAATTAAATAATATTGAATATTTAATTTATATAAATAATATAATAATATATTTAATTTCTGAAATATCAGAAATAGTGGAATTCACAATATGGTGTGAATTGGATCATCTGTGATATTTAATTCAGTTTAGAATTGAATTAGAATAACGAATATATTTTTTGAACGACAGTTTGAACGTATAATTATATTATAATTAAAATCGAGCTCGAAATGGCGCGGCAGTTCGCTATTTGGCGATTTGAACTTCAACTGAATATACAGGGTCCATTTTAAATCTGATTTTTGTGAAACAAGAAATGTATGGAGCTGGTGAAGTATATTTTTCTAGTAGAAGAGAAAAATCAGGATTTCGTCGTGTGGATTTTAGTTATGTCCAAATCAAATTTTTGAAAAGTAGCTATGGAATTCCTTTATAAATTATAACTATTTATTTATATTATAAAAGGATTTTTTTTATATAAATCGAATATCGATATAACTGGGAATTTTGAAATATTAAGTTATAAATCCAATTGGAGTTGTATGATATTCTTTTGTGAATATATACGATAATTTTCATTTTTAAATATTTAATTTAATTATTTTTAAAAACATTTATATATTTAAATGGTCTATTTAGAGCTTTAAAAAAAGCCTGTTTTTCAAATGAAATCCAAATTCGATGAAACCAATTTTGCTGGATTCGTAATGTCAAATTATTGTTAGATTTCAATTTTTGTGATTTTTGAAGTCAGTATGTGGCCGTGCGGAATTTTAATGGGAAAAACAGTCAGTATTTTGACGGTTAAAAATACGCTGTGTGGGCAAACGAAGTCGGAATTCGACGAAACTAGTTTCGTTGGATCCGCAATGTCAAACTGTAGCTGTATGTCCAGTTTCGTGATTTTTGGGTATCGTATGTGATCATAGGAATTTTAGAGGAAGAATACAAACAGCGATTGCTTAAAATAAAATAGAATAATCGAATAAAAAATAATATGACCTACCTATAAATAGCTTAACATCCTTCTAACCCTAAGAAAAATCTTCCTCAGTCAAAACACCTCAAATGCGCCGTCATCTTTCTTTTACAGTAAAACCTTCCCTTTGGAAAATCAAAAGAAAATCAAATAAATTCAAATCAAACTCCATAAAATCTAAATATATATAGATTCGAAATCGTGGTGGGTTGCTCTTCGATTTGGGGTATGCTTTGTAAAGATCGACGTCTGTTTTCTCGGGGGCGAAATCATACAGCATGAGTTCTATGGTCCTAGGGTTGGGATTTTGTTCGAATTTAGAGCATTAATCCTCGAAGTCGAGTTCGGATTTGTAATCAGAGGATTAAATAGATTTGGTTTTTATTTTTGAGGAATTTTTAAAAATAAAAGATGTCGATTTTGTTTCCTGTTGCGTGGGAGAACCTATGGGGTCGCGATGGGATTGTGAGGCGCGGGTTGGTAGTGATGAGATGGAAGGGGGTGCGTAGAGAAGGAGGGGTATGGTTTTACTTTGGATTTTCATTGAGAACCGATGTTGAAATGGGAGTAAGAAGAGGGAGAAAATGCTAAGTTTGAGGAGCAGTAGTTTCGAAGGTCATGGTGGAAGAAGAAGCTTTCCACGGTTGGGCTTTTAACGTATTGACGGGCTGAAATCAATCGGTAAACCCCAAGTTCAAATTTATATAAGTTAATTAAATCAAGTTAATGTATTTAATTGTTAACATGATATCTTGAACATACGTGATCAGTTTTACGAACGGTTGGTTCAGTTGGGGTCGTATGAATGAGAGCTACAATATGGAACCGGTTTGAAATGGATTCGAGCTTGTTACAAGTTATGACGAAATAAATTGTCCGTCTGAATCAAGCGATGGTTATCATCGTTAACTATGATCGTCCAATGTGAGTAAAGCTCACTAACTCTTCTTAGTTATATTTTTATAACGTATTTTTATAACTGATAAATAATGGTTGTTTGCTGTGTGTTTGCTGTTTGGTTGAACTGCTAGTCAGTTGATTGAAAATATAGATAACGATATAGATAAAAATCGTTAATCAAATATTGATTCTGTTTAGCAGAATACTTCATAGTGAAATGAAATTGATGTTAATTTTATTGTTTAACATATGTGGATGCAGGGAAATAGGTAGGAGGAATCCAACTGGGTTCATCAACATTTATTTTACTGTTTTTCATATATTATGTTATATGATGTGATATGAAATCTGTTATTAATTGCGTATGTTGGAATGATACCGATCATTGTTTTATGGTACGTTAAATACCATAAGGAATATTAGAATGTTAAAAAGGAAATTTTCAATGTTATATTGAAAAAGAAATATTTATAAAATCAAAAGATTTTATAAAAAGAAAATATTTATTTAGAAAATAAATAGATTAAAAAGGAATATTTATTTGTTAATCAAATAGATAGAATTGAAGGGAAATATTTGTAAAACATTTACAAATAGAACTGAAAAAGAAATATTTGTGAACCATTTACAAATAGAATTGAAAAGGGATATTTATTTGAAAAATAAATAGAATAGAAGGAAGAAATATTTGTAAAACAAATAAAAAAGGAAATAGTTAGATTATAAAAGGAATTACTTATAACATCGATGGAATTTATATTAAAAGAAAATATTTTATAAATAAATAGAATTATGACAAAGGGATTTATTTTGTAAATAAATAGAATATAAAAGGAAATACTTGAAAAGTGACTAGAATTGTATAAAAGGAGAATTTTACATTTGAAAGTTTTAGACCCGTGCTTCGCACACGGGTATAACATTATATGGATTTAAAGCAAAGATTTTAAATAGAATCTATTCTAACCAATAGATTGAGAAGATTAATTTATAAATAATACTTTATAAATTAAATAAAAATATTTATCTTTTGATAAATGAAATATATAAGTCGAACTTATATAGAGAAGTAGAATTGGGTTTTAACACCGATATTTTGTGGAATATGAATTCGGCATTTGTAAAGGGATATTTAAATGAGATTTTAAGTATTAGAAGTTAAAAGGAGATTTTGTACAAATAATTCTATAAATAGAAATATAAATAGAAATTGAAAATGAGATATTGTTGTTAAATATGAAATCAAACTGAATAGATTATATAAAGAAACATTATTCACATTCGATGTGAATAATGAAAATAAGCAAAGAGTTTGTAAATAAAAACATGTGTAAAGGAAATTGGGTTTTGAAACAGGAATTCAAACCGTAATGAAATTCTGAATGGTTAAGAAATATAGAACTTGTTTAAAAATGAAAGAAGTGTTGTGATTTATAAACAAAGTTTACAAATGAACTAAAATATAATTGTCAGTGGATAATTGAGATGGCAAATTCAACAGTGAATGTAAAATGGGAAATTCGGAGTTGTTTTAAAAAGGGAACGATGAAATCCATTTTGATATTCGAAATGTAAAAAGGATTAAATAAAACCCGTAGAGATAAGATAATCGAATATAAGTTATTCAAAGAAGATCGTTAATCGAAAAAAAGTTACTCGAAGAAGAGAGATAATCGAATATAGGTTATTTGAGAGAAAGGTTATCCAATGTAGTTATTCGGAAGAATTATCCAATATAGTTTATTAGAAGAGAGATAATCGAATATAGTTATTCGAGAGGAGTTATCGAGTAGAGATTATTCGAGAGGGAATTGTAAGTTTAAATTCGATCATATCGAATTTGGGGAATTACTATATACTTTCCGTTTTCAAATCAAGATTATTTATTTATAAATTAGTTGTTGGGTTAATTATTCAAATTAATAAATAAAAGTTATATTTAAGTTATTATATTTCAAAGGCAGGGAATTATAACACTATTATTAAAATCAAATGATTTCTGTAAAAGAAGTGGATTCGTAAATAGAATCCGAGAGTTCGTAAGGAAGTTGTTAAAGATTTAAAAGGTGAACTTTGTCTATTTCAAAGTTAGAAATGTTGTTTAGTTAAGGTCTGAGAGGTGATTATACCCCAACTTGATTGACTTTGTTTTTAACTAAGGAATGGTTAAGGTTCGATAGTGAAGGTTAATTAAGTAAATTTAGTTAATGAGTGTAATGGATTAAATTGGCTTAGTGATGTTTTATTTAAACATCTGTTTAATTCAAATGAATATATTTTGGAAACATTTTCCAAATATAATCAGAGATATTTTCTAATCATAGAAAATAAAAAGTTGATGAGAAAGAATACTAGAATGACAGTGATACGTGAAACAGAGATGGAAATGTTTTCCAATGATTGATGACGTATATTTCCTAAATTTAGAAAATAAGAAATGTTGAGTATATAGAAATGGGAAATGAATAAATAAATGATTAATTTAATTAAAAGAGATAAATGTTGATTGATGATTGATCGATCGAATTTCTATCTAGAAATAAGATCGTTGGTTGTACACCTATTTTTCTTTGATAGTTAAATCACCGACTATCGAAGTTTTTGATCATTTTTCCGTCGTCAATACGGAGAGACCGGAATCAGATTCATTATTTGAAAACCACTCTGTATGGACGTTAGCGTTGCGATCAAATATGATGAAGGTAATTGAAGACAGAGTTATGCAAGGGCTATCCTGTTTACAGAATAGTGCCTTCGGTTTGTCCAGTCCCAGGACAAACGTGAATGGACGAATGTCTGACAGAGTATATCTAAAGGATCACGTAAGTTGATCTCTTCAATGGTACTTACGTTTGATGGCGGAGGAATTCGTTTCTCTTAGCTTTATACCCGTGGTATTTTTTGGGAAATCATTGTGTGATTTGGCGGCTATGATGATGTGGCTTTCAAAGCGAAGTGTGGTCAGATGTTCCAAAAGATACGTTTTGACCTCAAGCCTCATCAGCTGGGAAATGACAGAAATCGGGAAGGCAGCATGGCTAGGTGGGTCGCTCCCATTAGGCTGTATATCACCTATCTAGAGAAAATCCAATTTATTCTATCTATTTTCGATGCTGTCCATTTTCGGGAAACAATGGGTAGCTCCCAACCATTGGTGATATATATTCGATACACTCAAGAGAAATAAGTGGTCAGTCATGTGTGGGCCGGGTTGCAAGACGTTCTTGTTGAACCAGTGTATTCGCCTCTAGAGATACACTATCGGCAGGTGGTCCCATACCTTGTCATAGTCGGAATCCAATCTCCAATAAGTGCCTGCGGTTTTGTTTGTATACTATGTATGTGGAATGTGAGATGCAAGCGTTCTGCTAGATTGTTAATTACATGTGATTAAACATTATCATAATATCAGAAAAGTATTGATTTTGAAAGTGTTTTGGGTTATTGTAAGGTAAAAACCGTCTGTGTTTATGTGTGGATCGGTCTTACGATTATCTTTTCCTTTAAAAAGGATTTTGAAAAGTTAAACCAAATAATTTGAGTTTACTCACACCAGTCCCATGACTGACCCATAGTTTATTTTTTTTTGTTTTCCTTAAACTCTTGGGTGCCCAAATTTGTACTGGAAGTCAAGTAGTTCAGGTCTTTACAGATATACTTGGAGGAGCTTGAAGCAGGTGGCTTAAGGATTATATAGCTATTTCTATTCCCGCTGTGTGTAAGTGTTGTACTCTGATAGTGTTATTGTATATATACACTGTTTTATTTCTTAGTTCTGTAGTTTATTATATTTTACTCGTTCCGCTGTGTGATTTGGGTTACTCTGATTTTGTGTTGTAGCGATCTTCTTCTTCTTCTATTCTAATTTTCTATCTTATCTATTCTCACCCTTTAACTTCTTTCTATTAATGATCAAGTATTTCCGATATCTAAATAGTCATCATGGTAGTTTTGTGTTGATTTTTGGAGTCGAAATCCCAGTTCGTTACAAGGAGATTCTTAAGTGATGGTCATATGGTCTATTCTAAGTTGTAATCTTTGTTTAATGAATGGAGGACTTATGGTATATATGTTGGATTTTCGAGTCTTTAAAAGTAAGTTGTGTTAAACTAAATTTTCATAACTATTTCTTCTTCTTTTGTTCAATAATAATAGTATTCCAAAGGTATCCAAAATTGCTAGAAAATCAAACATTGGTGTGAAAACTTGCCAAGTTCTTTTCCAACACTCACGTAAGCCATCGAGGTAGTGCATGGGTGTTATACCTTGTTCACATTTTATGAGTTGGATACATAAGGATTACCGATAACTTGTTGATATAATCAGCATTCGGTCTGCATAATCCACCAAGCTCTTTTCCAACACTCACGTAATCCCACGAGGCATTGCATAGGTGGACAACCTTGATTTTTCATGTTAGGTGTGTGTAATTAATTATAAATTTTTATTTTTATAGAGGGAGAATAAGCAATTGATGTCTAAGCACTTCTTGACCTTATTGACTTAACTAGTCATAAACAATGAAATATAATACCATAAACAATTATAAGCAAACTAAGAATTCATTTCACGGCCGCACTATGTTATCAATTGAACAAACTGTCCAAACGAGAATTTAACATATGAAAACTTGAATTATAATGAAAATTTGTTACGAGTTGAGGAAAAAAAAAATCTAGTGATTGATTTTGAATTGCATGTTGCTATATTGCAAGTTTTCTAAAACAATTTGGGTTTTCATTTGCACACGTCTATTGCATTCATGTAGCTGCATTAGAACCATAACATACTGCATTTGGATTTTGTGGGTAGTGTCCACTGAAAACCCTCACGGTACAACATTGGTCCTACTAGGGACACCTAGAGGTTTAATAGCTTGTTGCATACGCTCAATGCAATCATGATTCCTATGAAATTGTGACCTATCTAGTTTAGCTTTTCATGTTTTTATTCGAGGACAAGTAAAAGATATGTGTAGGGGTATTCAATTAATGCATAAAAGCGTTTATCTTTACACTCATATCTTATCTTTATTGTATATAAATAAATATTACTTTAGGTATTTTGAGTGTTTTTACATATTGTCAATAAAATTATACTTTATCTCAATCAAAGATCAATTGCATAGGAAATGTAACTTTTCGGAATAAAAAATATCAATCACAAAAGAGGTTGTAGTTCACTGGCAAAGGCCCAGAAATATGGACAGAGTGTGATGAGTTCGATCCATACCAAAGCTTAATTTAAAGGGGAGCTGGATATTACACACTTGTGTATGGATACTGGGATCAAATCGTTCATATTTAAGAAGATTCGATAGGACTTTATTACCATATAGATGAAGATTTCAAATTTTAGAAGTGCCTAATCATTGATTTCAATATGCCACATGCCAATAATAAAAAAGGGAATCTACAAGGAAGACATAAAGTCCATCATCATATTTCTTTTACCTGTAAAGAAAGTATATTCAAAAGATTTTTCTAAGATCATATATTCGCATAGAGAGGAGATTACATCCCCTATAAATACATGTGATATCCACTGTAAACCTTGTACCTTTTTTTGTACCATTTCTCTTCTTTTCCATCAATTTGTGTTGTTTATTCGATTAGATTTGAAAGAAGACAAATTGCTATTTCATTATTTTTCTTATTAGTGATTGACCGTTTGATTATATTCAACAATAATCCTAATTTTTACTTTTTGTTTGTTTATTTTTTTCTATAGTTTTTATTTCCACTATTTTGTTTTCTTTAGTTAATTATTGAATTTAATGTAGATGTGATTAGATTTGAATATGTATTGAATTCAGTAGTAGTTTTACTTGCTTTTCCCTAGTTTTTTTTATTGATAATTGCAGTTTAGTTGTCGGTTCAATTAGATTTGATCTAATCTAAATTGCAATTTCAATTCTTATTTCGAATCAACTCCTCATACTTTGTCTAACTCACCCACGAAATTATATAAATAATATAATTTTTCTCCTTGTATTCAAACTGCATACTACACACATGTGCACTTGCAGCAATTTATAATAAATTTGTGCTTTTCTAATATATAGATAAGTGTCAAAAAAGTTTATAGAAAATTTTATCTAACTTTTGAGTCTGTCATCTTGTGCGTTCAATCAATCTACACCAGCATGTGCGTTTGATCGATAAGTACCAAATTCTTACGAATGAGATTTCTTAATAATAGATAACCTAAGAACCGCATTTTAAGCTAAACTAAGCAAACAATTTAACCGTGCAACTAATAGTCATACAAATTCATAAACTAACATGCAAGCATCCATAATAGCAGTAATAAATTAAATAGAACCTATCTATATCAATCAAAGTGAAATGAGTGTCCAGATAGCCTAAATCTACCAGTATGGTCAAAAGAGCGCATAATAGCGCATAACCAAGTAAATAGCGTGTTTTAGTGCATAAATAGGTAAATGAGAGTCGTGGTTAAAATTATTTTAATCTTTTTATTTATAATCTATTAGGTTCAACTAGCCTAAACATTATGTTTTATAATTAGAAATCGATTTAAAACATCAGATTTATAATATACAAACAAATGCTGTTTAGTGAGAGAAAATATCGACCATATCATCCTAAACAAGTGCGAAAAAGTAGAGCTTGCCAATATGAGTCCAAACAAAAAAGGGCAACCAAATCGATCTCGTATGCAAAATATATGCAATATATAAGTTTGATAATTATTTAAATAATTCAATCAACTTAACTTGGTAATTAGGTTAACTAATTACCTTTTAGTCCTTCTCTTCCCCTTTTCTAATTACCCTTATACACAATGCATGATATAGGAAAAGAAAAAACCACCACTTACATAACTTCTCTTTTCAAATCCAGTTATGTTTCTTAATGATTTTGCAAACCGATTTCACTGATGTAACACCCCATAATTTTCAAGAAAATTATAATAATAAACTGAAGAATACTTAAATAATGTTAGGAGTTAATAAAACGGACAGCGCCACTGTGTTCGTCTTGGAATTCTGCTTAAGATAGACTTGGAGTTTGCGTAAAACGGACATCGTATGAAGAAGATATTAAGGTTTAAAGTTTATATACATATAAGCCATTTAAATATAAATAAATCAAATCCAGAAATCAAAATCACGAATAGGAAAAGGGAGGGAAATTGTGCCGTTAGGGGTCGACCCTATCCCTTAAGGGTGTCGACCCATGGGTCGACCCCTCCACGGAGGTGTCGACCCCAATGTCGACCCCGGGGACGACCCCACCGAGATCCAGGCAGATTAAACCCCTGCAACTGGATACATTTCTAAGTGAGATTCGTTGAACTTAGGCTATAAATTGGACCTCATTCTCATTGTTTTATTCACCAAAAATAATGGAGACAACAAGGTGCTCCCCCAACTCATATTAAAATAAGCCTATTCTTCTACAACAACAAGTTATACGTATTCAAGAATCTCTACTACAACACCTATAGTCAATTCTCTGTTTTTTAGATCCAGTCATGGTGAGTCTATGTTATTTTTAGATATAATCATGTAAAAAGTAATCCGGACATGATTATAAGTTGGATCTAAATCAGTGCATGTCAATAACTTGAATCATAACTAATCAGATCTGTTATTACTTGTTCACCTAATCTGCTGATTAGTTCTCATATGACTATTCCTGATAAGCCTGTTCGGTTATCATGCCTAATTTTGTAATCATATGCCCGTTCTGCCATTATGTCTATTTCTGTCACCGTATGCCTATTCGGTTAGTATGCTTATTTCAGACATATTATGCATGTTATGTTATTATGCTTATTCTTATTCTCTTCTCTCCCTCCTTCCCTTTTTATTTTTATAGCTAGGATACCTTCGAGCCTAGGCCTACCGCTGAATTATGCGAACGTACGAAATAGGGAATGGTTGGGGATGATAAATTTATATTAAAATATGATTGGGATTTGGGCATAATTTATACCTTGATCTAAAACTTTAATTTGGGTCATAACTTGTATTGTGAATCTAACTGGGATTTGGGGCATAATCTTGGATAAACATGAAAATGGGTTAACAATGAACATG
Organism: Allium sativum; assembly: GCA_030737875.1. Classification (NCBI taxonomy): domain Eukaryota; kingdom Viridiplantae; phylum Streptophyta; class Magnoliopsida; order Asparagales; family Amaryllidaceae; genus Allium; species Allium sativum. Next base: position 322,175,308 of record CM060916.1, read on the forward strand.
CCTAGATTTACAATAATAAGAAACTGTAACTGTACTTAGACACGAGGTTAAATTACACTTGTGATAGAAGTCTGCTCGGAACCGCCCGGCAAATCCATCGTCCACACAAGTCGTCAATCTAATGTGAAGAGTCGAGTGCATAAATGTACACGTAATGGTACTAAGACATGTGGTTAAGTCCGACTTGTGGTAGAAGTCTGCCCGAAACCGGCCGACATGTCCAACATCCACAAGTAGCAGACTTAATGTGAGTGGTCTAGTCCATTAATAAGCCATAGCTGGATAACTTGTTAACCTGAATACTTAACCTATTTGAATCCGTGAGGGGTTACATGAACCTGTTAAATTGATTAGGGTTAAGTAAACTTGCTTGAATCAGTGGGGGTTAAGTTAATCTTGTTAAATCAATGAGGGGCGGGTTATATAAATACACCCCCCGATAAACTTAACCTATTTTACATGTGAGGGTTATGCAACCTTGTTAAACTATTAGGCATAACCTATTAAAATCCTAGTATTGGGGATGCATGCCTAGGAGGGAAGGTTGTATCATCTGTTGTGTGGGACTCGTTTCAGTCAGTAACCCATATAGGTATCAAACGAGTACTCCGAACTAGGTCGGGATCGGGGCAAGCTTACTGTGCTGATTATAAAAGGTCACTTGAGTGAGGGTGTTGACGGCGCATTCCATCGGAGTCATGTGCGTGCATGATTCCGCTTGCTAGGGAATATAAGATGCTATGACATCAGTAGATATAGCTGTGCATCTTGAAAATAATGGGGTTGCCACTGTGGTACATCCTACTATGGGGCCAGCACAGGAATCTATGGGATAGGGAGCCGATCTATTGGGGGTAGTAATTAGGGTACATCTAGTCTTGCTTGTTGGGATCCTGTTATTCTTGTTGGGCGTAATACCTGTCATTCCTGTTGGGCTACCTGTTATTCTTACTGGGGTAAAACCAATTACTAGAAGTACGCCTAAGTCTACCATTTTGTTCTAGTTGGGATCATCTTGTTCTTGTTATGCTAGTATTGGTGCAGAGAAAAGCATTTAAGAAGCGCAATATATTCCGTTATGTTTATCCTGCTCAGTCTGTTATACCTGTTTTATGATATTGTTATCTCTCTCATCCAGTTTATATGCCTACCATGATGTTTTTACTTATTTATATGCTAAAACTAACTGGACTCGCCAGACTTTATGTCTGACCCTTTTTTTACACTTCTCTCTCTTCCGTTTCGCCCTAGTTCCCAGGGTGGAAATACTCGGGCTTGATTTGGATTCTCTCTTTCATTCTACTTGAAGTTGCATAGATGTACCACTTTGATTTCCTATCCTCTCTGATATGGCTATATTTATGGGGAACTATGCTTCTTTTATTACTATACTCTGGTGATTTTAGTACAAGACAGAAGTTTTAAGTTGATGAAATGGTTATTTTGTATTTCAGACTTATGATGTAACTATGTTTTGGACCACGATGTTTTCTGTTAATAAAATATTAAATTCCGCTGTTATTTTATATCTATCTTGTAATGTTTCTATTTCCGTTTACCTATAATGCATCATGAAATATAATGCATTTTGATAAAGAGTGACATTAATGAACGTGTGGTGTCAAATTTGATATCAGAGTTGAAGGTTACCAGATTGGATAAAAGATTTTTAAAATTATTTTCAAAAAGGTGTTAAAAGAAAGCATTATCAAAAGAAAACTCTGTTTTGAAAACATAATCCCCAAAGCCATACAAAATATCTTTCGATTCTCTGCTTGAATCCTTTTTCTTTTCTAATTCAGCATGTCTGGGGAACCGATTCTTCCCGAGGGCGTTACGATACTGGCCAGGTTCCATATGTATTTTAAGGCTATGGCGCCTGCCGGAGTCCAAGCAGATGCCCCTTCCCTAGCTGCAGCCATTGTTGCTCCTCCTCTCCCTTCGCGAGCAGATAATTTCTCCTAGATATGTAAGGACTTCTGTGCTATGGGAGGGAAGCCATTCCGAGGAACTGAGACTTTTGTAGAAGTAAGGAATTGGCTCAAAGAGACGGAGAATTTATTTGGGTTTTTTGAGGTTAATGACCGTAGGAAGATTCAGTTGGTTGTTTGGCAGCTGAAAGATGAGGTTTCATTCTGGTGGGAAGTGATGCAAGCAGAGCGTCCAGTTGAGACTTAGGATGATTTCCGACATAGATTTGAAATGAAGTTTCTTTCTCAAGCCGAGCAAAGTATATGCAAATGGAAAGGTTTTTGGCACTTAAGCAAGGGGCCATGTCTATTAAAGAGTATGTTAATAAATTCAATCAATTGGCCAGGTTTGGTTCAGAGTTAGTGAATACCCTACATAAGAAAGCTTTGAGGTTTGCTAGAGGATTGAATGAACCCCTTCATGGGTTGGCTACATCCCATATTCCGATAGGAGCAACTTTTAAGAAACCCATCAAATCACAAATTGATTTCCCTAAAAATACCATAGGTATAAGCTAAGAGAAATGAATTCCTCCGCCACTAACGTAAATAAATTTGAAACGATCAACTGATGCGATCTACTAGATATACTCTGTCAGACATTCATCCATTCAAGTTGTCCTGGGGCTAGACAACCCGAAGGCATTATTCTGTAAATCCATCTTAGGCAATTTCTACCTAGGATTTACTGAACAGCCCTTGCATAACTCCGCCTTCAATTATCTTCATCATATTTGATTTGCAACGCTAATGCCATAAGGAGTGGTTTTCAGATAATATATATGATCCCGGTCTCTCCGTATTGACAATGGAAATGGTCAAAATCTTTGATAGTCGGTGATTTAACTATCAAAGGAAAACATGTGTACACACAATGGTCGTATTCCCAAATGGAAATCTTACCGATCAATCATCATTTCATTTCCCAATTTCCCATTTATCATTTCCATATATTCATGAATTCCTTATTTTCTAATTTAAAAAATATACGTTATTAATTTTGGAAGACGTTTCCATTTCTAATTCACGCATCAATATTTTCCCACCTCTATCAGTCTCTAACTGTAAACTACTAAGAGAACAACTTCCCAAGTATAAACCCCGAAGGCCGAAACCAACATCAGATCGATACCCAGAAAGCCATTCAACTCAACTAATTTCCAATCAGTTTCTAATTTCAGTAAATCCATTTAAATTCCTAATTCAAACCCCAAATTCCTTTATAACATTTTATTTGCAAAATATTTACTTTAATCTATTTTTCACATAGAATGCGAATAATATTTCTTTATATAATCAAAACAGTTTGATTTCGTATTTAAAAACAATATCTCGAACCCAAATTTTATTTACATTTTTATTTGTAGAATTATTCATACAAATCTCCTTTTTATTTCTAACACTTAAATCTCATTTATAATTCCCTTCATATAATTCTATTTATTCTATATAAACCTTTTATAAAATTCTATTTATTCTATATAAATCGTTTTATATAATTCTATTTATTGTATATAAATCCTTTTATATAATTCTATTCATTTTATATAAATCCTTTTATAAAATTCTATTCATTTTATATAAATCCTTTTATATAATTCCATTCATTTTATATAAATCCTTTTATATAATTCTATTCATTTTATATAAATATGTCATTTTCAATATTCACTTTGAAAATTTCCCTTTTACATTCCAGTATCTCATATGGTATTTAAAATACCAAATAACATGACTAGTGTCATCATAATCAATCACATATTATATATCACATAATATATCACAATATATGGAAATAAACAGTATTTTAAATATTGAGGAATCCAGTTGGATCCCTCCAACCTGTTTCCCTACATCCACATATGTTAAACAATATAAATAACATCGATTTCATTTCAATATGAAATATTTTGATAAACAGAATCAATATTTGATTAACGATTTATATATATCATTATCTATAATTTCAACCAGTAATCATAAATTCAACCAAACAACAATACACAGCAATCAACCATCATTTATCAATTCTAAATTATATTTATGAAAATATATACTGTACAGAGTTAGTGAGATTTACTCACATTGGACGATCATCGTTAAATAACGATAACTGTCGGTTGATTCAGACAGACAATTTATTTCGCTATAAATTGTAATGAGCTCCAATTCACTCCCAGTCAGTTCCATTGTGTATCGCTCGTCTATACGATCCCAACGGATCTTGTTTTGTTGAATTCCGATAAAGTATGATCAAGATATGAGAATGTTAAGTTAACACACTATTTTATTTTATAATTGGGCTTAATTAAATTAAACTTATGGGCTTTACTCATTCGATCAGGCCCAACCCGCACCAACTACTTCGTGACCTTCTTAACGCCGCTCCTTACTCCTCTCCTTCCCTGTTACTGCTTCCTGATCGAACAATACAAACCCCGTCGCTCCTCCACCATTTTCGTACTTCCTCCAATCCGTTCTATCCCAGCCTATCACGATTTCAAAAACCAATGGCACCATCATCAATCTCTTCAACCCCTCTTTCACTCCATCCCCAAAATTAAGAACTCGAGCTCCGTTTCCTTGTCGCGTTGAACAACCCTCGTCGCTATGTACAGTGAAATAGCGACACAAACTTCAATCGAACAGACCCAAAAACATGTTGTGGGTTCTAATTCTCCGCTAAGCTCAGCAACGACCTTGAATTCGAGTGTCAATGCTCCGAATCCACGGTTTCGCAAACCCTAGTACCACTGCCATTTAGTTGAACTCCAAAATCTTTGTCACACCATATAAGAAGGGTATGGAATTAAAGAGAAACCCCTACGAATTGCAGAAATGTTTGAGTTGTGATTTATAGAAATTTATCGGATTTGATTTGGATTTTTAACTCATGTTTTCCACTATTTATTTTTACTGGAGGATAAGGCGCCTTGTTTTAACTAGAGAAAAATAAAAATTAGGGTTAGAGGAAGTAAACGGGTATTTATATGATAGTTTATATTTTTATATTCGATTATAATATTTATGTATAATCAACCGCTATTTGTTTTGCTGTTTAAAAATTCGTGTGACCACATACAACATCCAAAAATATGAAAATGGGCATGCAGCTAGAGTTTGACATTACGGACCCAATGAAACTTGTTTCATCGAATTCCGACTCCGTTTGCTCACACAACATATTTTTAACCGTCAAAATACTGATTCTTTTTCGCATTAAAAATCCGTACGACCAAACTCCAAAAATCACGAAAATTGAAATGTAACAAAAATTAGATATTCCGGATCCAACAAAATTAGTTTCAACAAAAACGGAGCTCGTTTGCAAAACTGGCTATTTTTAAACCTCTAAATAACCCATTTAAATATTAATATGTTTATAAATAATTAAATTAAATATTTATACATAAATATTATCTTATATATTGGTAATAGAGTATTATATAGCTCCAAAATAAATACATCAGGATTTATAACTCGATATTTCAAAATTCCCAATTATGTCGATATTCGATTTATATTTAAAATCCTTTTGTAATATAAATAAATCGTTATAAATTATAAAGGAATTCCATAATAACTATTTTAAAATTTTATTTGGACATAGCTCAAAATCTACACAAGAAAATCTCGATTTTTCTCTTCCATTAGAAAAGTATCATTCAACAGATTCGAACGTTTCTTGTTTCACAGAAATCCAACTTAAAACGGATTCTATACATTCATTTAAAGTTCGAATCGCCAAATTACGAACTGCTGTGCCATTTCGAGCTCGATTATAATTATAATATAATAATCTATATGTTCAAATGACATTTTTAAATAGCATTGTTATTATAGTTAAATTCTAAAATGAATTAAATATTATAAATAATCCAATTCACACAATATTGTAAATTCTACTATTTTCGACTATTTCAGAAATTAAATATATTATTCTATTATTTAATTTAATTAAATATTCAATATTATTTAATTAAACGACCGTTTAAACCTCTAAATCACTATTTAAATAATTAAATTAATTAATTGTTATATCGTAAAAATATGGGTTGCTACAACTTTGGTTTGATTCTAGGGATGGATTGGCTAGCCGTGTATAGTGCCATTCTAGATTATGAGAGGAGGGTCGCTAGACTTTTGACTTGCCATGAGAGGACCCTTGAGATTTCTTGTGACCCTAAAGGGTCTGTCATGCTTAGTTTTCTAGAGTCGCTTGATGCATCGATCAATGATCTACGATCTGTACCAGTAGTCTGTGAGTATCCTGATGTTTTTAAGGAGGTTCGGTGTTTACCTTCGAGGCGCGAGATTGATTTCCGTATATACTTGGTGGACAATGCAATTCTAGTTGCATTGCCTATGCAACATATGGCTTCGAGCGAAAGGAGAGAGCTCAGCAAGCAAGCAGGGGAGCTACTTGAGAAAGGATTTATTAGGCGAAGCATATCTGAATGGGGTGCTCCAGTAGTATTCGCCACTAAGGCAAATGGTTCGCTTCTCTTATGCATGGATTACAGGGAGTTGAATAAGCTCACTAAGAAAAATAGGCACCCACTTCCAAGGATAGATGATCTATTTGACTAGCTTGTTGGTGCATCTGTTTTCTGCCAGTTAGACTTGGCCACGGGGTTTCATCAGTTAAGGGTGGCTGAGGACAGTATAGACAAGTCCGCCTTTAGAACTCTAGATGGTTTCTTCGAGTGGCTCGTCATGCCTTTTGGGTTGACGAATGCATCTGCCTATTTTGTGGATCTCATGAGTAGGGTGTTTCGGGAGTTTCTAAATAAGTTTATCGTGGTCTTTGTTGATGACAACTTGATTTTCTCGAAGAACGAAGAAGAGCATGCCCTAAATTTAAGAGAGGTTTTGAAAACTCTCAGAGTGCATCAGCTAAAGGAAAAATTCTCCTAATGTCATTTTTGGAGAAAAGAAGTGATATTTCTAAGGCATGTGGTCTTTAAGGATGGGATAGCAGTAGATCCCGCGAAAGTAGTTGCAGTTTCAAGATTAGCAGATTCCAAAGAATGCAATGGAGGTGAGGAGTTTTCTTGGTTAAGCGGGCTATCATAGGAAGTTCATTAGGGACGTCACAAAGATATCGTCCCTACTCACCAGAGTGATGAAGAATAATCTTACATTTTCTTGGGGTATAGACTTTAAGGATGCTTTCCAGCGATTGAAGAGGACTTTGACAACAGCCCGAGTCTTGACTTTGCCTGGTGGGAAAGTGACACTACACCAAAAAGATCAATTTGAAACGGTAATAATATATTGCTAAAAATTTTAGAAACACTTTACAAGTGTTGTAGATTAGTATGTTGCAAATTTTTGCAACACTTAAAAAGTATTTCAGATTGAAAAATTGAAACACTCAAAAAGCATTTCAAATTGACAAACCGCAACACTCAAAAAGTGTTTCAAATTGACCATCTGAAACATCTGAGGAAGCGTTTCAAATTAATAAATTGAAACACTTACGAAGCATTTCAAATCGGTAAATTGTAACGCTAACGAAGTGTTTCAAATAAATAATTAGAAACACTCATAAAGCATTTCAGATTATTGAACTACAACAATTAATAAGTGTTTCAAATTGATAATCTATTAAATTCATCCAATGTTTCAAACAACAATTAATATGTGTTTCAAATTGATAATCTATTAAATCCATCCGATGTTTCAGACTGACAATCTATAGAGCTGATTGTAAGATACAAATATACAATTCAAAACAATTTTGCAAATTTGTCCACCTCATATTAAAAATATATCTAAATAAATATATAAACAACAAATCAATGTGTGCATGTGTGTACACACACAACACATATACATACATTCCATTGAACAATGTTAAAATATGAATAATCATCGTACAACTTTATTTCAAAATTACATCAAAAACTAGTTTATCACCATTTCCGAAAAGTCACCACAATAGTAATTATATCATGTTAAAGACTAGAAAATTAATCTATCAACCATTCAATGCAAATCTATCCAGAATGACAGCTGATCGCTCACACAGCTGAATATTTTTTCAATTGCCACTGTTGGACTTCCAACTGACTACGAGAGCATGTTGAATATATCTCTCACATGTAAATGTTGGTCAGTTACATTCCTGGTCCTTGAATTAACGCTGCTTTGTCAAGAACTATTCCTGCATTTTACATCACTATGACATCGAAGTAGTCTTTAGACATTCAAAGTGAACAATTTGTCACTACAAAATGCAACCATGGATATTTCCTATGAACAAAAGCTATAAAATTCATGAGAAAAAGCTAAACACAATTTGAAACTACCTCCAAATTGGGACTAGCCCGGTTATGTTCATGTTGAAGTTTTAATCATACACGATATTAGATAAGCAAAGGTACTTTGTATTGTAATGGAAGGTTAAATTAATCACTATGTTCTATTTTTTGTATTGTTTAGAATTAGTTATATAATAGACTCATTTAATGTACAGAATGTCAGAAATTATTTTAGGAGATTAAGTATTCATCCAGTTACCTTCACAAATTGACATTGTGTTTTTTAATTCGTGATGTGACATAATGCATAGAAGACATAACTAGAGTTCTACGTCATAAACAATCGCACACGATTAGTATATCATAATTACATTCAATGACTTTTAGAGCAGAAAATGATCGCAAATAAAATTAAAATAAAAGCAATAGTCACTAAGCCGCTAGAAAACTGAAGGAGAAGCGCAGAATGCAAATCATTCTTATATCATAAGTAAAAAAACATACACGCTTAATTTTAGCACATTCCTATTTAAAATTTGGAGGAACTTTTTATAATTCATCTCAAAATTTTATTGCAATGGAAGTGGCATATATTGTCCAGTCCGTAACATAACTACTAACCACACACAACCACATGACCGCAAAAACCATTTGTTCATGCAAATGTCTTCCTGTTATCTGGCCACTTGCACAGATTATACAAAAAACAAAATAGTGAAAGTCTAACCCATTCACTGAGAAATCTGTTTTAAATAGGAAGAGTTGATTTAGAGCTAAAATAATAAGAATAATATAAGGGTTTTTTCCTTTATTTACTCGGAAGAAACATGTGATAACAATTCAAATATCAATGATATACGCTTTTACATAGCATAAATTACCTGACCCATAAAAACAATGCAGCCAAGTGGGACTAACATTCCCAAGAAAAACGTGACAACAATTTAAATATCAATGGCATATGGCAGGTTTTCTAACGAGCTCAGAACCTTACCGTAAAAAAAATTAAGCGATAGATTCAAGGTTATTTTATGTAGGTTGTATATTTTGGAATTTCTCTAGTCAAGCTATTGGAAGATAATCTGACCAGATCAAACTAAGCATTCTAGATTTGATGATCACAGTAGAAAAAAAATTTACAACTATTTCACTCTGTAAGATTTTTCACTAACCTGCCATGTTAGTAAGAAGTTAATGAGTTCAGTTATATAATATGTGATGACAACAATTAAACTTAAAGCTTTAAAATTACCAAGTCATGCACAACGAGAAGCAACAGTTGTCAAGTAAGTGCATGGTATTCCCCAAAAAGCTATAGAACTGGGTAGTATTAGTAAACTTTAATGAACTGGGCAGTATCAAATGATTATTGGAAATGATATGATTCAGATTTGATTTTATGTTTATATTAATCCAGTTTTCACTATTGCACACATAAAATTGAAATCCGGATTTAATTGTGATCAATTGAACTATTGATCCACATAATAGCTCTTTACATTGCATATGCAAAATGTTGAATAATTGTGTATTAGGAGCCCAAAAGAGACAGGAAAAAAAATGCAGGAGTAAAGGTAAACAAACCTGAAGAAATGGCGACCACGACAAAATGATAAGTCATAATGCAAGGAATCCAGTTACTCCCTCTGAAGAAACCAACCAAAATTGACGAACAAATTGGCTCCTGCACAAATTGTAAATTGATACATTCATTTGTTTAACAGACTACTATTGTTATTTCTTTATTTTTAGAGGAAAAAAGTAGAAAAAGGATTTAAGGAAACTTGATTCAATGGATATTACCAAATATGCATGTTGAAACAGCAAAGAGTACCTATACGATTTAATGAACTCCTCGAATGTTTCATTTTGGTCCAAATCAAGGTTGTTTTCCAAATCTTCAAAATACCTACATAACTGCACAATTGTTTTTAACTAAAATGAGTAAACATGAAGTTATAGAAAATAAGTTTAATACCCCATGTAAAGAACCTACTCGCAATAAATCTTACAAAGAAAATAGTTAATATCAATGATAACTTTTTTTAGATACAAACTCCATTTGATATATCAAGTATACTATGCTTGGTCATATATAAAGATCTATAATTGCTAAATTTGAATGCCTGTTCGTCCTTTGACATAATTAAACGATTTATATATACCTTTGGTGTGGTCTCCGATCTAAACAAGAAAATGATCAATCATGTGCTGAATAACATCGGCTCCTTCTGAATACAAAGAAGGATATATGACTTGGATGACACAGTGTGCAACAAATTTCTGCAAATTACTAGTATGGAAATGCTAACATCCACTTTTCCCAAGATATTCTAGATAGTACTTTTAGTAGTTCCTCTTCCATTACATCAGAATTAACACTAAGTTTTGTTGACTCAGCATTACGTTCACAGTTCTCTACATTCACACCTTTCGAATATTCTTCATGTACCACATGAGGATACTCCAATATCAAGAAAGAGGACATGCCCATCTATGAATACTTGAAAATTGTTAATGAACTCTCTCGCTTTGGTCACGAACTGATTCAGAACCAGTCAAGAAGAATGTAAGGTTCATAGAGGGTCTCCAGAGAAGGTATAGAAGCAGAGTGACAGCTTATGTCAGACTCTCATTTGCTGGAATGGTAGAGACGACTTGTCATTATAAGAACATTGATAAAATAAATGCTTTGGAAGATAAGGAGGTATATTTTGGCAAGAAAAGAAAGTTTGCAAATAAGAAGCCAAAAGCAAGCAAGAGTGAAGAGAAGCCCAAGGATGAATGATCGAAAGGATTTACATGTTACAACTATCACAAACTAGGACATCTGATAAAGGATTGTAAAGCTCCCAAGAGGTCGAGGAAATCGATCGCAGAAACAAAATGCTATAATTGCCACAAAAAGGGGCACATAAAGCCATACTTCCCACTATTGAAGAAGACTGAGTTAGCTTACGTTTATAATGTGACAGATACGCCAACAACTTATGCTGCCGGGGGAGGCCTGATGTTTTGGAAGGTACACTTACTGTTAGAGATATTATTTTTAAAATATTATTTGATATGAGCATGCCACGAATTTTTATTTCAAGTAGCATGGTTAAGATATCGAATCTAAAACTTAGATATCTTGAAGAACCCATTAGTATTAATAATCAAAAAGGAGGTTCCCTTGATCTTTGTTTATATTGTAGAGTGTCAGTCACTTATTCCCTTTATCGATTTTCCTTCAATCTGATTATCATGGACTTTACCGAATTTGATAATATACTTGGGTTGGATTGGTTGACCAAGTATGGAGCTAAAGTTAAGTGTGCAGATAGAATTGTAAGAGCTAAAACCAAGTTTGGAAATTTTATAACCATACCATGTGAAGTTCTAGATTTGGACAGTAAAGAATATTGGTCTGCTCTTGATATTTCTCTCACTTCTATAGAAAATATCCCAGCTGTTAAGGATTATGCAGATGCGTTTGAAGAAGTTGATAGCCTTCCTCTGCGAAGAGAGAACGACTTCAAATTTGATATAGTTCTGAATGCAAAGCCAGTTGTGCATCCAATTTGGAGAACGACGTTGAAGGAGAAGGAATAATTGAGCAATCAAACTCTACAAATTTTATGGAAAGGTTTAATCAGGCCTAGTTTCTCAAGTTAGGAAGCAGCAGTGGTGTTCATTCCGAAGTCAGACAGTACCCTTAGATTAGGTGTAGATTACCGAGACCTCAACAAGCAAACTCTCAAGAATAAGTACCCACTTCCACGTATAGATGATTAGTTGGATTGTTTGAATGGAGCGCGTGTATTCTCGAAGATGAACCTAGCTACAGGTTTTCATCAATTAAGATTGCAGAAGAGTGCGCTCCTTTGATAACTTTCAGGGGTCCAGATTTATTTTATTAATGGTCAGTAATGCCTTTTGGATTGCGCAACACATCCGCCTATTTCATAGATTTGATGAATAAGGTTTTTCGAGAAATGTTAAACAAGGTTGTGCAGGTCTTTGTTGATGATATTCTGATCTTTTCGAAGATAGTAGAAGAGCACACAAGACACTTGGAACCAGTCTTGGAGATTCCGAGAAAGAATATATTGAAGGCCAAGTTTTCCAAATGCTAGTTCTGGAAAAAAGAAGTACAATTCCTTGGACCTGTGGTATCGAAGGAAGTAATCTTGACAGATCCGAGTAAGATTGTTGTCATTCAGGATTGGAAGCAACCAAGGACTCCCATGGAAGTTAGAAATTTTCTTTGATTGGCAAGTTATTATCGAAAGTTCGTGAAGGATTTTTCCAAGTTGTCCAGTCCTTTGACAAAATTGACTAAGAAGCATGACAAGATTAATTGGACGTCATACTATGAAGCAGCTTTCCAAGAACTGAAAGTAAGATTAACTACTGCCCCAGTGTTGACGATTATATATGGTAATCAAGATTTGACTGTCTATAATGATGCTTCTAGTGAAGGAGTTGTGCAGTATTGATGCAAAGAGGCAAAGTGATTGCTTATGAAAGTCGGTAGTTAAAGCCGCATGAGAAAAGATAAGCCACTCATGATTTAGAGTTATTAGTTGTGGTATTTTCCTTAAAGATTTGGAGGCACTACCTGTTGGGTAAGAAGTATGAGCTGTATATAAATCATAAATATTTGAAGTATTTATTCTCCCAGAAGGATTTGAATATGAGATAACAACATTGGTTGGAGTTTTTGGTGGTTTACAATCTGGATATTCCTTATACTCTAGGAAAGGAAAATGTTGTAGCAGACACACCGAGTAGAAAGAATGCAATTATTGCTAATCTGATTATTACACCTTCATTGATAGAGAATTTCTGTCTTATAGAAAGATGAACAGTTTATTCAGAAAATTAGCAAAAGAATTCAGGATGGTGAAGTCTCGAACTTCCAGATCGATAGTAAAAGAGTTCTGAGATTAAAAGGATGGATTTATGTCCCAAATATTCTAGAACTCAGAAGAGAAGTCCTAGATAAGTGTCATAATTATAAGCTTAGTATTCATCCAAGAGTACAGAAGACATATCGAGACTTGAAGCCCATGTTTTGGTGGAAATCTTGAAAAGTGATATCTCGATATATATTAGTAGGTGTCTAACTTACCAACAAGTTAAGAGTGATCAACAAAAGCTCGCCGGATTGCTACAACCGTTAGAGATTCTGGAATAGAAGTGGGACCAGATATTGATGGATTTCATTGATGGTCTGCCTAGAACTAAGAAGGGTAACAAAAGTATTAGGGTTATTGTAGATCGTTTGACGAAGAGTGACCATTTTCATCCAGTTAGAGAAAATATAATATCATAGAGCCTTGCGCAATAATATGTTAAGGAAGTTGTTCGATTGCATAAAGTACCCAGCAATATTGTCAGTGATTGAGATCCAATCTTTACTAATAAGTTCTGGGAGGCATTTCAATCAGAGTCGGGGATGAAGTTGAATCTTAGCACTGCTTACCACCCCCAAACAGATGGTCAGACTGAAAGGGTTAATCGAATTTTGGAAGATCTGTTGCGAGCTTGTATCCTTGATTTTGGAGGATCATGGCAATATCATTTGCACCTTGTAGAGTTCTCGTATAACAACAACTTCCAAGCTAGTTTGAAAATGTCATCGTTTGAGGCATTACATGATCGACCTTGTAGATCTCCTGCATATTGGATTGAGCCCGGTAATCGACTTGTATTAGGTCGAGATATGATCCGCGAAGCCGCTAATAAAGTGGACTTTATTAAGAAGCGATTACAAGAAGCACAAAGCCGAAAGAAAAGTTACACAGATTCTAGAAGAAGAGAGTTAGAATTTACCATTGGCAATCAAGTGTATTTGAAAGTTTCTCTGCTAAGGGGAGTGATTTGATTGGGGAAAACGGGAAAGTTTTCACCCAAGTATATTGGTTCATTCTCGATATTATAAAATATTGGAACAATAACTTTCAAGGTTTAGTTGTTAGATTGGTTGTCCGGAGTACATGATGTATTTCATGGTTCTCAGCTCCAGAAGTGTATGCATGATCCTAACTTGATCGTTGAGGAAGCGACACAAGAGGATTTGGAAATCACTCCGAGCCTAGCGGTTCGTAGAGAGCCTCTAAAGATAATTAGCCAATAAACAAGAGTACTGAGAAATAAAATGGTGAACTTAGTTAAAGTGCAGTGGAGCGGAGATCCTAGAGACTGTACTTGAGAAACAGACGATAGCATTAAACTGGCTTATCTCAGGTGTAGAGTAAATATCTCTGAGTAGCTCTTCTGAGAGGTAAACTTATGTTTATTTTATCATATCTATTTCAGCTTTACTTTCATCTAATTTCGCAGACGAAATTATTTTAAGTGGAGGAGACTGTAACAAGTCGGAATTTTGAAAACAAATTGAAAATTAATTTTAATTTGATTTTATATGAATTTACGGTCAAATTTGAAAATTCCATGATTTGACACTATTTTGATAGCTTTACAAAGGAGCATTATTGAGACGGTCTCGGATTTCGACGAAACCATTTTTATCGGGTCTGTAGCATCAAAGAATGGTAGGATTCCAAATTTCATAGTTTTCGGAATTAGTATGTGAGCATACGAGAATTAAACGCGTACCGGGACAACTTGTCGAAATTAAGTGGAAACACGATCAAAAAATAAAATGGAGTGTCAAACAAACTCGGAATTGGACGAAAAGAGATCTGTTGGATCCAGAATTACATTTTATACTAAGGTGCAAATTTTCCAATAAAAAAGGAATAGTTGTTTGATCACACAATCAAAAGAACCGAAGCTAAACAAAAACATGTTCAGCGTTGAAATTAAAATATAAGCCTAAAAGCACCATTTGAGGTGTCATCGATCTGCATGGCGTAAGTGTTTTTCTTCTCCCCCTCCATCCTTGCGACACCTCAACTATCTGTGAGGTTATACATTTATCAAAAACCCCTCCTACTTTCTTTCTTCTCCTTTCTTTCTTCCTTCCATTTTTCTCTTAACTCCACCTCTCTACCCCTTAAGCTTTAATGGTCATACCCTTTGCTTACACCACCACCTGACCATCGGCTCCCCGCCTCCACCATCCCCTCAACGTGCGCCATCTCCATCTACCCATCCTCCTTGGCCGAACTCCTCTTTAATCTTCTAGAATCCAACTTTTCACCTCTTTTTTTCACAAAACCCCTTCAAAAATCCCTCCTTTCCTCCTCCTACCACCCCATACCCCCATGCAAGGGCCCATAAACCCCACATCATCCTTGATCCCACCCTACCATGGACCCCACCTTATATATGTACCCCCGGACCCATTAACCCCCCTCTGGTTGCTTTAAACGTCCAAATTTGTGAGTATAAGTCTGTTCGTGAAGCATGGGAACCCAGTAGTTGTCAGATCTAATGCCGTAAGTCGTCGACAAGTTCCGTACGATCTATAGGAGTGTTAAAGCTTTGTGTGCGTGCCGAATCCCTTCGTATAAAGTTTGGCGGAGTGGAAACCGAAGATAAGAAACTAAAACTCATGCAAAAAGGGTAAAATAGAATTAACTGCTAATTGTTTACTGACAATGTTTAATAATGGTTAATAGTGATCATATAAGTTTGAGGTTATTTTATATGCGGAGTATTATGATAAAAATATGATTTTTATATCATATATGTGAAATCCCTTGAGTATAATCCACTTGAATCATATACAACATCGATAGGAAATTGGTTGAACCTTAAATGGTTTGGTTGAGTAATTTATTAATTACTGTTGATTGTTTGAGTAGCAAACCCCACATGGGTTTGGGGATGACAAACCAAGTGTGTAGATAAGTCGCATGGATTGTGATGTAAGCACCACACTGATATTAGAATAATAATTTTACACATCTGCCAAGTGCGTAGATAATAATCGCTTGTGTGTGATTGTGACGAAAACCCCACATGGGTATTGGGATGATAATGAGCACTAATCCCAAATGTGTAGTTTGTGAATTTGTTGATTGATAGGACCGTATAAGCATTATTTATTTTAGGCTTATATGGTGTAGTGCACTTTGTGTGAGAACTGAATATTGTTTGATGGTAGACTGAGTGTTATAATATACACTGTTGGAAAATGAACAATAAAAGAGGTTATTGATTCATCGGTTAAGTATCCATCAAGAAAATGGATTTTTAATGAATATTTATATAATATAATAATAGGCTGAAAATCCAAGTTTATATTTGACGTTCGATTTTGGATGGGCGAGAAGATTTTAAAGTATAGATAAATTTATGTAACTATAACGAGTTGTTTTAATTAATTTTCATATACTTATAGCCTATCAAAGTTTTGATTTTGAATTGAATAGTAGTCGAGAAAAGTGAAGTTCGGTTAGGCTGCCTAGAAAGTGTGTTAAAAGAAGTTTCTTTTCAAAAATTTCTTGTTTATTTTTATAACGAATGTCAAGAAAGTTTAGAACGAAAACATTGAAGTTTGAAAAAAATAATATTATTTAAATCATTATAATATTATTATAATATCATAATATGGAAATAAATGATTTTAAATTTGGAAAAATTAAAATATAGCTTTGGAAAATTATTATATACATTATATATAATAGATAAAACGTTTTGAAATGATTCGACGTGAGGATTGAAATCTAATGGTTAGATTTTGAGAAATGCTCAAATCAAATTTACAATGGATTTTAAACCGATTTTACATGTTTTAAATGATAAAAGTGGTTAAGTGGAATTTGGCGGTTTTCTGTTTAAAGCTAATATATTAGATTTTGAGAGATATCTGAAGTTAAGAATTTGTAAATTGAATAGAATTATTAATTAAACATTTTTATAAGGTTATGAAATGATTTTTTTAAAGTTAAATGACTTAACCAAATTTGAGAATAAGATTTTAAATTTTATGAAAAGAAACTAATTAAAGGAGACTTAATTGGTGAGTCAATAATTCGATAAAGATTTGATTTGATTCGTTTTGGCAAGAATTATTCAAAAAGACCAAGTTTAACCAATTTTGAATAATTGTATGACAATTAAAAGTTGAAGATATTGAAGACGGTGCAAGACAAGAAATTTTCACATCGAATGGATTGCTGCTGATACCCTGGATATGGGTAGCTCCCTTGAAGGGGTTATAGCGGCAGTGGTCCGGTCGTACTTGATTATTGTCCAGATGTGCAAGGGTCTCTCTTGTATTGGACTTTTGGGATAAGGAATAAGGTGCCTTCGATTTCGTTCGGACCCAGAATGAACTTGTATGGATGTATGTTTGACATGGTATTCTATTATGTATTAATTGATCTATACTAAGTACATATATTTGTTTGATGGCAGATAATTTATTCTTTTAGCTTAACACCCTTCTCTAAGACGTACAAGCTTAGAGGTCATATATTGGTAGACATCAGTTGTATGGTATGGAATGAATGTGCGACATGCCAAGTGCTGCTGGCAGCTATGCAGTTAAAGCCCCGAAAAATCCCCGCTGTAGCTTGTAGCTCTTTTCAACCTCTATGCTATTTTGATTTAGCGCTGATGAACCATAGATCCGCTTTTAGCCCGCTATTTCTTGCTGCATCCGCTAAATTAAGACTTTTTAGCATCCGATTTACCAATGTCAATATACAAAGCTTGATTTGACTAGTTCTCTTTTAAAAAAATCAATAAAGTTTGTGCAAAGAGCTAATTTAAAGGAATAAATGTCCAATATGTTATAAAAATCTATTATAATTATCAAATCTAGTGTGCGTAACCGTGATATTCTTTTGTTTTGTTATATAAGATTAATTAAAGTTAGTTTCTTCTACAATATAATGTGAGAATGATAATTAATTAATTTTTAATACTTGGTTTCACATCCATACCTTTTTGCGCATCTACATAGCCCCGCTATTTCCCCGCTACACCTTTTTGCACCTCTGTCGCTATAGAATCGCTAAGGGCTTTAACTGCCAAGGCTGGCAGATAGATCAAATCTTTTGTTGAAAAGAAGAGCTTTGTGGTTCATTAATTCGCGAGCTTCACACCTTGGTATAAGTCAAAAACGGGATAAAGGACTGCAGGGAGGACATATATTTCTTCTAGCTAGAAGTGTTGCCATGGTATGAAGCCCAGTCAATTTACTTATGTGAATGTTGGAATCGAGGACCCTCAGATGTGGTTGCACAAGTCCATGGTGGTCAATGTCATGATTAGGAGGTCTAATAGGACTAGGAAACATATTGTCCAAGTAGTGTCTAATCCACGGGAATATGCGGATCGACCCTGGTGCTCCAAAGAGATGTTTTTTTTCCCTGGTAAATTTTGCTAGAGATGTTTCGAAGTTCAGATTGAGGAAGATCATTTGCCTTGGCTCATGACGGAAACCCAGTTTCCAATATGTGACTTTACGGTTTTAGTTGTATACCTATGGTGACATAATAGGATGGGGTATTATGTCGTCTAAGATTGATACATTTATTTTCGAAATTGTTTTTAAATTAGGCGCTAATAATAATATCAATTAATTTTCTCGTAGCAGGCATGTTTGCCCATTATAAGGTAAAACTCTATCCTCCGGCTTGCGCTTGCATTGCGTGATAGGACCTGAGTCTTATAATGGCTTCATTTTTCAAAAAGTATTACGTGATTTTATGCACTGGCATTTGTGTGGAGTAAACCCATTCCGTGTTATACGGCATGGTCCCGTGATATGATTTATTTTAAAATAAGTTAAGTTAACTATAGGGTTTCTCATACCAGTCCCATGACTGAATCATAATTGGTTTTTCCCTTGCAAACTTAGGTGCCCATAATTTTTACACGGATAGCCGAGTGATCAGGTATTTAGCTTGCTTTCTTTTAGATGTGTACAGGAGCTGTGGATGCTGTTTTGGACTTAGAGATGAAGCTTAGACTTTGATGTGTCTTTTAATCTTTTTCAAGACTCTTTTATGTTAATTATTTTTTATTCCGCTATGTAATATTTGCTCTCTGAAATTTGCTATGTATAATTATGATCCTGCATTGTTGTAAACTCTGATATTATCCTTTGATGTCAATTCATGTACATTATTATTTGTTGTTATGCTATGTTCTATGACCTACTGTTGCGTTTAATGTGTTATATTCTAACAACTATCATTTCTGCCTGGGATCGGGGGTTTGAGTCGTCACATAAAATTTCAAGTTTATTTTGCAGTTTTACTCTTTTGCTTCTGAAAAGTGACTTAACTCAAACATGTTCAGTCTAATCAAAACTGGTTTAATTTATTACTTCTCAAATTTTATATTCTAAACTTCCATTTCAATATTTTATTTTTGGTTTACAAACTACCTACCCGCAAATTTCTAAAAATTTGAGTTTGCATATCATAAAACCTATAATATGAAATCTTCATTAGGAAACTATATTTTAATAGATTCGATGTATTCATATTTCATATAATTTCAACTTATATTACATCTATATATTAATTTGAACTTCCAATCAGAAAATTATGAACTACAGCCACACGATGAGCTCGCTTTAATTATATTTAATTAATATATTCAAACTTTGTTACATTAATAAATTTTAAACATATCCTCTTACGTTTTCATATAAACTTAGCTAAGTTTCAAATTCAGTATGGAAATATCTACTATCCAAATTCTTCGTACATTCCATTTCCTTTAAAAATAAACCTATGAAATTTCATTCCAAGTGAAATGCACAATCAAACAACTGTAATATGTATTATACATGCATCCATCTCATAATTTAGTTAAAAACTTCAAATTTTAATATTTAGATTTTATTTCAAAATTATACATTATAAATTCAAACTTATATTCGTTTTCATCCAAAAAATTACCCATGGTAGCAAATTCTTAATTTGAAACTCGAAAATAGATGTCAATGATGCTGTAGTCATGAACAAAATTACTTTCCAGCAGCGGAAGTAGGATTAGTAATTTACAGATCTTTAAAATCCATTTACAGGGAGAGAACTAGGGTTAATTTCTTCATTCTAAACATTAAGCTAGGCATTTGTGATTCTCCAGTTCAACCTAAAACCCTATTTCTCCATATTTTTTCCTACAAATTCATCATAGATTGTGTCTAGAAGATATATCAATATCAAGGAAAACTAGATCACATTAACTTACATCAAACTCAGGGATTATCGGTGCCGTCCTAATCTGATCTCATCAGATTTACATTGAATCAAAGCTTAGGTGAGTGGTAAATATCTCTTACACAGAAACTACGGATTGTATGTGTAAATTAAGATTATATTCATATGATATATGTTAAAATCACCTTAGATCTGATCATATATGTTTAGTCTATATTTATAAACCATAGAAAAATCTAACGCGATAATATTAACTGGATAATTGTTAGATTAATCATGATATGCATGTGTCAAGATCTAAATAATGTTAGATCTATCTTAATTTTGCTCATATATGCAAATATCATCCTAAATCGATCCGTGTAAGTTTATTTCAAATCTAAGTAAGTTTGTATGCCCCAAACTAACCTATTAAACCGAAGATTCATTCGTTAATCATGATTTAGGTATGTTTAGATCTTCAATTTTAATTGATTGATTGTTAAATTGTGTTTTGATGATTTGGGTTTGTTTGTATGATCAAGTATTGTTGTATTGTCTTTTGATTTGTTTGAAGTGATTACATTGCTTGAGTTGTTGTTTTCTTGCTGTAGATCTTAGGATTGAAGAACAGAGCAAATCGGAGATTTAGATGATCGAATTCAGACAAAACTTGGCGGATTCACTCTGGAAGACAAGGATTGGAGCACAAAAAATTTCGTACCAAAATACACTAAGTGTATGGATCGGCATCGACCCATCATGGTTCAGCACAGATCCATAGCCAATGGTCGGATGGCTTTGAATTTTTGTGAGGAGCATCGCGATGATAAATCGAAGCTACTAATGAATTTTCATGTCATTCGGGATTGATTTGGATAGATCGAAACCTAATTACTCGAGATATGGATAGGCCGACCGAAGTTTCTGTTGGAAAGTCAAAATACTAGGAAAATGGATTGGAAGGATATGCTTGAGACAAGGATGGCCAGAGGCCCAGCTACTTAGCCGAAATTGGCTAAGTAGATGGGTCAACACAAACCCATGATGGGTCGGCACCGACCCATATGGGGAAGCTTGATGCACTTGATTTTTAGGGAGTTTGATTTTAGTGGTTTCTGGAGGTTGATGGTAAAGTTTGGATGGAAATGGACTTCAGATGATTGATGTGCAACTCAAAGATGGGTGGTGCTTCGATTGTGAAATCATGTTGGAGTTGTCGGAGCCGAATTGATGTAATACTGGTTGTGATGCGATATACGATCTAATATGATGATGGATTGACAGAATGGGAGTCAATCATGGATGATAGTGAAACGGTTTGAGAAATGAATTGAGTCTCCGGAATGAAAGGCTTGACTGATTTAAAGTGCCAAGGAATCGTTGGTTATCGAAGTATTCTATCGGACTCAAAGCAGGGGTATCGTAGGGACGCATATTAGGATCAAATTCGGTTGATCATGTACCCGGGCGGTCATGATGGGTCTAGTTATCGAGAATGGAAAAGACAAACATACAAATCACGATGGCGTATGGTAGTTTGACTAGGACCAGGGTTTTCCATTAGCCATTTTTATCGATGAAATGCAAATTCGATAATCAATGGGTTCGAGGCGGTAGTCGATGATAGCTAGGGTATTGGATGTTATGGTTGATTATGTGACTTATTCTCTCTTTTCTCTGGGTAGGCTATCACCGTAGGTCATAGAAGAGAAGAAGAATTGGGGTAGTCCTCTCCTATTTCTTATATGACATGCGATGGATGGTTTGTCACATGTTAGCTTGATGGTTGCTGGGCAGATCATATGGTTGATCCTCCTATACTCATATTATCCTGTGTAACTGTTGTTAGCAATTTTACCGCTTACTAAGACTGTTGTATGACTCAAGGTTTTATGTTTCCCTCTTACTACCTTGGGTTGCTCATCAATGTTTATTGGTGAGCATACTAGGATAGCAGCTAGCCGGTTTGGATGTGACGCTGATGCTGTGTGAAAGCAAGCTGGAGGCTTACGTATTATATGTTATCTACTATATTACTAGTGCTTTTCTACTTCCTATGTTTGTTGAGAGACTTTTGGGTGTAGTGAGGATGCTGTATACATAGATTCATGTATGGAAATGTATTGTACACGAGATTTTGTAGATTCATGGAAATTTGATTCTCTATTCAATTGAGCTTCATTACTATGTTATGTTGTATATTTTATTATCATACATTATCCATGCACCATGAGTTATAGATAGGTTCCATTTCGAGTTATTATTCCTTGATGATCATCTATATTAGCCTGGCACGTCATACGATGCACCTTTTCATTATTCAGTGGAGGGGGTATAAGGCGGTCGTCATAATATGAGTGGTTATGATCTCTTATAGGATTATATTGGAATATATGTTATAATTAGTAGATTTCATCATCTACGCATTAAATTTACCATAAAATTTGATTAGATCTGATACTTGCAAATCTAGAAATGTTCTGAATAATCTAATTATGTGATATAATAATTAATATATTAGATCCAATGCAATTAGTGAGTAACTAACCATGTTTAATGCTATATCTATAATTAATTTGATTGATTATTGTTTGTATGCAATCAAATGACTATGTATGATTGTACTGAATTGAATTTGCTGCTTGAATAGTTGAATTGTTTTGTTTGCTTGCTATAATAGATTTTTGTATTAGTTTTATGCATGTTTTAGGATTTAGATAGATGATCAAAGCGTTTTGGGAGCATTCAAAACTCTAGGGGTGTTTTTCAAAACCACAAGTTAAATGAAGGTAGTATGTTTGAATCTATGGATTTACTTCGAAGTTAGGAGTTTGGCTCCAAGCCAAGGACTTTCTTCTAACATGGGAAGAGAGTTCAAAGCCAACAATTTGTTTTGGGGTTAGTGAGTCAGTCCAGAAGTCTATATGAGATATTTTCAAAGTGCTTTGAGTCAAAGAAAATAGATATATGTAATAATGTCGAAATAGGTTCAATATTTCAAAGTAGTGTGATTTGGAGCAAGATGGTGTGCATTGAATCAACTCGATGATTCGAAGTAAGGAAGCGCTTCGAAGTAGAGAGGAGTGATTTGAAGCAAGGCGATTTGAAACAGAGTGATTCAAAGCTACTTCAAGTTGGTACTCCGATTTGAATAATGAAGTTTGCGCTGTGCAAAGCAAAGAAACTTTAGATTGATGTGAAGCGAAGTAGCTTCAGATCCCTGTGAAGTGGAGGACTTCAAATCGATGGGAAGCGAAGTGACTTTGGATCAACGTAAAGAAAAGTGCATGTGGGATGACTTTCGAATTTAAGCAAATTTTTAAGTGACGCAAACCTTCGAAGCAAAGCAAATCTATGTACAAATCAAATGAATGAGTAATGTGCTTCATAAAGTGCTTAGAAACTTGAAGCAACGTGTCCGAAGTGAAGTAAGCTTTGATCGAAGCAAAGTGGATTGTTCAGGGCTAGAGAATGTTTTGTGATCATGGCATGATGAGCCCTTTAGTGTTATGCTGGAGGCTTTGCTCGTCGATTGTATCTACATGGTAGAAATGGCAAACAAATATTGTGACTCTTTGGTTGGAAACTTGGATGGCTGTAAGTTCGGAGGAATGTGATAGGCAGCTCAGGACATAACCGAGTTGCAGGATAATTGGCTAGTTTGGGGAAGACAACCTAAGGTCGAGTGGTGGATAGATCTTGTGATAGGGAATGAAAAGGAATCATTGATAACTTGGAAAGTTCTACTTGTTAACTGAAAATTAGGGTACTATAGGGATGCACTTTGGGATTGGTAATGATAGCCGTCAACCCTGGATTGTGGTGTCTAATGTTAGTATGGCAACGTGCTTGACATATAAAGAATCATAAGAATCGAAGTCTAACTAGAACCGAGGTTTTCCATTAGCCTTTAGCATAAACGAGGATAGTCGTACTGTTTTCCAATGTATTCAAGCTTTAGAGGGTGATAGCAAGGTTTTTTCGTTGGATGTTTTAAATGCTCTTTCTCTTTCTCTGAGTAGATGTAACACCCTGCATTTTAATTAAATAATAAAATAATTTTTTATAATTTTTTCAGAATTTTGTCATGGAACTAGCGTAGTTGCGTTCATTGTGATTTTCTAATCAATGTAGACCCATGGTTTGCAGAAAACAGATTTAAAACGAAGAAAATATCTTTAAATGAAGTTTTAGAACTTAAAAAGAGGATATAAAAGGAACACAAATAAGAACAATAGCTACCAATATTTTTAGTATTGTGAACAAAAGCTAAATTAGGTGAGTTGGTAAGGCACGCGCTTCCCAAGGTGGAGGTCAGGAGTTCGATTCCCACCAACGTCATGTGTTTAATTTTAAAGGGACGGCTACAAAGATGCATGATCTTAGAGGAAAAAATATATGTACATATAAGAAAAATATAATAAGTGAGTATATATATGTACATATGTATGTGTGTGTATATGAATATGAAATCCAAAAGTAACCTACAATCAATCAAAACGAGTAGGAATTAAATGTCGACGTAACCTCGTTTGAATTTTAAAAAGAAATGAAGTTATGCGTAAATAGATACACATAAATTCAAAAACCAAAATTAAAGTGTAATTTAAGGGCAGTAAGTAATAAACATAGAATGAATGAAAAATATGCAAGAGAATAGCTACGATTGAAATTTGGATATATATTAAAATGGAAGGAATCAATGAATTGATAATGTTGATAATAACGTTTATTGCACATCTATTAACAGATAAAGGTTTGCAAAATTATGTGCATATATATGCGCATTCAGTTAAATTTAAAATGTTGAATATACCTTATAAATGGAAGAAATTAATCGGTGTTAACCCTCTTTTTGGCAAGAGTCTCAACGAGCAATGTCCAAACGCGCAGTCAAATACAAAGCCGCATTTCAGGAAGCCCAATAGCCAATAATGGGTCCAAAACAGTCACACATCGGTCCACGTCCAGATTCAACAAATAACAGCACATTCTGGAAGAATAGGCCTCCCAGTCGACCGAGTTTATCGGAGTGAGTCGACCGATTATTTCGGGCTTGCGTGGAAATCTTCTACAGAGCCCGTCCACCTAATATCCCGACTTCTAAGGAGATAAAGGCGGTCAACCGTATGCAGACAAAGCTCTACTTTTGATATACCTTTTCATGGATGCCACATCAGCCACAACTTCCGAGGATACTATTTATGAACAGTGGAGTTAGTCTTCTAGCCGCAACTCGAGCCAATGGATTGACTCCACGTGTCCGGGCCTTCCCGAAATGGCCGGACCATTTCACAACAGCCCAAGCTGCATTTTCCACCTATAAATACCTCCAAGCTTAAAGAAAAAAGGGGAGACTTCTTTTGACCAGATGGCTTCTATAAGCTTTTCATTTCTACTCTTCTCCAGAATCTCAATCTCTCAAAAGGAAGAAAGGAAGATAATCATTTTCTTTCTTTTCTTCAAATACAAAAACATGGTACTTGTAATCAAAAGAAAAGGAAATGATATATAAAGTGGACGTAGGCATAGCCTTTGCCGAACCAGTATAAAAATTCTGTGTGTGCTCCCCGTTCTTTTACCCTTTTCACTGCATTTTTTCTCTTTAGTCGTGTGTTGATCACGCGATTGGGGGTTGATCGTCACTAGTGACCAACTTTTGACGTCAACACTTTGGCGCGCTAGGAAGGGGGTAGCGCACCGACATCGCCATCGAGCTCCTGCTTATCTCAGGTCATGGCGAACAAATGAAAGAAAGATGCAACATCCTCTCGTCCCACAAACTCTGATGCAGCTGATATCGATGCTGCAGAAGCAAGCAACGAAGTTTCCTCTCATGACGACATGTCTCAATTCCTTACCCGGGGCGACATGGATAAAATCATGGTCGAACTCAGAGACTATATGACATCTCAGGATAGAGTCCTCGAATGACAGCAGCAGTTGATGGATCACCTTCTCGGTCGATTGGAAATGGGACCGAATGCTTCAACATCAATTCCTCCGCAAACCGATACTGGGGCAGCAGCTGACCTTCAGCTTATGCGAAATCAGGCCACTGATCCGGCTACACCTTTATTTCATCCTGGTTTGGTCCCACCAACCGATCGATCCCAGCCTGGAATATCGCTTCCAGCGACCAGCATCGCTGCGGCCATAGAACCTCAGGAGGCGGGCGATCAAGATCTAGATCGTCTGACAAATATACCTCCACTCTCTGGAATATCTCGACATATTGAATCGGTCGAGCTCCCCCCTCTCTATCAGAATCAATTCCATTCCCTTTACAACCCGGAGTCTTACCACAAACCAATCTAACCACTCTTTCCCTTCAGCAAAGAGCTGGTACAACCTTCCCTTCGAACAAGGGAAGCCACCCTACTATGCCGGTCCTCACCGTAGCGAAAGAAAACGCTACCGTAGACCCTCGTAATCTCGCTTCAAACGGGGGAAACCCTGGCCTCCGAACATCACGTGCTATGTTGGATCAGCCTAGACCCTTTGCTACGGGTATGGCTCGACCCACAACTCATCAGGTTCCAGAGGGGCCATTCTGCCTAGAACCACCCGCCAGATCTCACCTTCCCTCACGCCTTCACTCAGATCTCGGAGGTCGAGTCTAGACAATGGCCACACTTCCGAGCATGCTTCTGCCGGATCCTCGTGCAGAACCTTCTCAAGAGGCAGAGTTAAGTTCATGGCAACGAATCCTCGGAGACGGGAGTCAGATCGCAAGCATCATCTGACGCTTTACTTGGGGCAATTCTTCGCAGCAAGACATAGACAATGTCAACCACAGCCCCTTCACTAGAGAAATCAGAAATTCTCGAAATCCTCCAGACTTTAGGTTCCCAACCATCGAGCCATACAACAGTCGCACTGACCCGACCATTCATCTCATGCAATACATGCGACATATGGAAGTACTTGGTGCATCAACCAGTTTCATGGCTAAGTGCTTTCCTCTCTTTCTCACAGATATAGCCAGTATGTGGTTTCGACAGCTAATAACAGAATCAATCAGTAGTTGGAATACTCTGGTCACCCGCTTCATCGAGCAGTTTCGAGTGCATATCTCTCGATCGAAAAGTGTCATGTTTTTATCTACCATCAAACAACGATCCGGAGAGACGCTAAGATCCTTCCTCGAAAGGTTCAACGCAGGTGTAGCATCTGTCGATCGGCCCGAGCCATCGATGGTGTTGATGGCAGCCATCGCAGGAGTCCAGAAGAGATCAGAATTCTCGAAATCCTTAACCATGGATCCCCCCAAATACATAGATGATTTTTACTCCGAGGCTGAGAGATTCCTCCAACAAGAGGATGCCAGCCTTGAAATGGAGAGCCTTGAAGTTTTAGTAGCCAAACAACAAGGTCCACTTAATGGCAATGGCCAGAATAAAGGAAGAGGAAAGGTCCCGGAAAAGGGTGAACGTGATGTCCGACCTCGAAATGAAAACAAGTACGATCTGCACACCGAGCTCAATTCCTCCTTGCTCGGTATCTATATCAATATGCGCGAGTCCTTCCCCACTCCAAGGCCACCTCGATGAGAACCGACCCAGATGGAACTTAATTCTGGCAAGCATTGTATATTCCACAGCATAGCTGGAAATATTACAAATGATTGTCGACATCTACGTGATCTCATCGAGGACGAGTCAAAAAAGGGGAACTCGCTGAATATGTCAAAGATCGCGCCCCGGCCATGCCGCCGCGACCTTCTGCCCAAGCTCCTCAGGTTAGTCCGCGAGCTCCTAGAAATGGAAAGGACCCTGAGACTAGCACTCGCGAAATTATCATTAATTAGATTCTTTATCTTTTCTTTCGATGTATTTCTTTCAATAACAAGGACGCCTTGATGCTCTATAATCAATTGTTGTCCCCGTAGAATTTCTTTGTAATAGTTGCTTAGCAGTTATGAACTTTACTTTTTGCAAAAGTAGATCGTGTTGTAAAATTTCTAAGCTGAGCAAGGTTAATGCTCGCCCCCTATTCTATGTGGTTAGCGCAAAAGCCCACCACCACTTCAAACACCTACTCCTTCAAGTGAGTGAGGTCACATTATCTTAAACACGAGTGTGTATTACGCTTTCTTTACACCACGAGCGTGCATAGCTCGTTAAACTAACTAACCTAACATGAGTCGAGCATGAGAAACACTTGCCCTAAGCCGAGTATGATTAATACTCGCCCTTAAGCCGAACTAGATTGGCGTTCTCCACTAAGCCGAGCATGATTTATGCTCGCCACTAAGCCGAGCATGGTTTATGCTCGCCACCAAGCTGAGCATGGTTTACGCTTGCCACCAAGCCGAGCATGGTTTATGGTCGCCACCCTCTAAAGCCAAGTGGAATAAAATGCTTGACCCGTCACCCTTCTGCAAATGAGAATGGTTTGTTTTGTATTTGCAG
Source organism: Allium sativum (assembly GCA_030737875.1). Taxonomy (NCBI): domain Eukaryota; kingdom Viridiplantae; phylum Streptophyta; class Magnoliopsida; order Asparagales; family Amaryllidaceae; genus Allium; species Allium sativum. The sequence goes on from CM060916.1 coordinate 322,204,023, forward strand.
GAACCAATTCTTATGGCAATCGTCATCTCGGCCTTAATACGATTCCCGATGGTTGTCGGTTTTCTGGTCTTAAAACGACATCGGACCGTCGGTTTTCTGGCCTTAATATGGTCCGGCACGACCATAGCAGCTCGAGTGTTTGTACTTCGGTCCAGATTTCAGAACACATCTCCCTCTGTCGATGAAGACGCATTCTGAGGGGCAAAGTGTTAACCCTCTTTTTGGCAAGAGTCTCAACGAGCAAAGTCCAAACACGCAGTCAAATACAAAGCCGCATTTCAGGAAGCCCAACAACCAATAATGGGTCCAAAACAGTCAGACATCGGTCCACGTCCAGATTCAACAAATAACAGCTCATTCCGGAAGAATAGGCCTCCCAGTCGATTGAGTTTATCGGAGTGAGTCGACCGATTATTTCGAGCCAGCGTGGAAATCTTCTACAGAGCCAGTCCACTAATATCCCGACTTCCAAGGAGATAAAGGCAGTCAACCGTACGCGGACAAAGCTCTACTTTTGATATACCTCTTCATGGATGCCACGTCAGCCACAACTTCCGAGGATACTATTTATGAACAGTGGAGTTAGTCTTCCAGCCGCAACTCGAGCCAATGGATTGACTCCACGTGTCCGGGCCTTCCCGAAATGGCCGGACCATTTCACAACAGCCCAAGCTGCATTTTCCACCTATAAATACCTCCAAGCTTAAAGAAAAAAGGGGAGACTTCTTTTGACCAGATGGCTTCTATAAGCTTTTCATTTCTACTCTTCTCCATAATCTCAATCTCTCAAAAGGAAGAAAGGAAGATAATCATTTTCTTTCTTTTCTTCAAATACAAAAACATGGTACTTGTAATCAAAAGAAAAGGAAATGATATATAAAGTGGACGTAGGCATAGCCTTTGCCGAACCAGTATAAAAATTCTGTGTGTGCTCCCCGTTCTTTTACCCTTTTCACTGCATTTTTTCTCTTTAGTCGTGTGTTGATCACGCGATTGGGGGTTGATCGTCACTAGTGACCAACTTTTGCCGTCAACAATTGGCATTAAGGAAATTTAGTAAAAAAAAAAGAACACTACAGTTAACGTTAAACAAATAATTTGTTTAAGGCAAAATAAACGTTCATGACCCAATGCTGGGTAAAATGACGTTGTTTAAGCGACTTAGACAGCTCATATTTTATTATATTCAATCCGATGAACACTACGCCCTAAACGGCCTAATGCAACAGAAAAAAAATGTTGGCATAGGTCTTTGGCAACATTTTTAGGGTGATGCAATTTTCACTGTTGCTGTAGACTGAAAGGTAACATTTTGACTTTCTATGGCAACATAACAAAAATTGTTACAATAGAACCCTATTTAGGTCTATAGCAACACCCTTAGGTGTCTGTAGCAACATTCCAAAAATGTTGCTATAGATATTAATTTTATTTATATATCTTGTGGGGCCTACAATGTGGGCCCTATTAGGCCCTCGACCCAATCTAATCTCATCCCTACGGCAACACCTTATATGACTATTTCAACATTATTTCAGCAACATTTATAACCAGATGGCAACACTATATTAAAGCTACTGCAACACAACACCGAAGAGACATTAAAAGGCACAATATCACATAAATACTTGCATAATACACAGTACACATCACAATTTGTACAGTGCTTATAACTTGCATAAACATCATAATACACAGTACACATTAGAATTCATATCAACAACTACAGTCAGATTTTCATAAATGAAACTAAGAATTATTGCCTCTAGTCAAATTTTCATTGTTACTTGTTATGGTTGTGGAAATTAGTTCCTCTAGATTCAACTCCGGGTTCGCATCGCATATTTTTTAAGCACCCAAGCTAAATTCTCTTACACCTTTTGATTTACCTTGGATTCCAGCTTTGCTTCTAATTTTTCGACAAGTCTTTGCCTTAAGTCCTTTATATAAGCATTTGTTAGATCCTCAGCTGATTGTTTTGTACATTTTTGCATGCCTCCCTATAAGCAAAGGACAACCATGTGATCTTCTATTCGAAATTACTGTTTCAACAATATTTCCTCCTTCTCTAGTGGCCATTGCCCTTTGAAGTAAGTCCTACAAAATAAAGCCATGTCAAATTTACCCTATAGTAAATGCAGAGAATGCAGCAAATGGTTACGTATTGAGTGAAAGCACCAAATGCTTACATATGGAGAGAATGCAACAAATTACCCTACAGTAAATGCTTACATACCATATAGTAAATATTTTACGATAGAAAAAAAAGATTTAAGAGCAGCATGTTGCGATTAGAATGTTACATGTATAATCAAGCTATGGCTGTACATGCCTATCTCGATGTCAAGTGCATAAATGTCATGAAAACAGTTTTAAGTGACACAAATGTCACAAGTGCATGCACAAAGCAAAAGTGCACAAGGTTACTGGTGTGAAACTTAAGTTTAACAAGTGTTTCAATAAAGTTCATACAACTCTTCATGGGGGCTTGCTTTCTAATTATTTTATGAAACGTGCAATACTGTTGGCATTTTAGCCAGTTTCCTACGTCACTAGCAAACGAAATGTCCTGCATATTTCATTCCACTGCTTGACCTTCACATAACAAGATTGGAGTGTTAATATTTGATAAATACAAAATACAGTCGTTATGTGCTTCAAATAGTGGCACTCAGCAACCACCATCAATATGCCCAAGCAGACTTAATTTTTATTTTAATCTATGATAGGGAAGCATTCATTATATAAAGAAAAGAAAGATACCCGTATTTGGTTTTATCATACATAGGGAATAAAATTGCGTATTTATTTTAATATTGCTCGTTGACAAGTTGACACATCTCTACAATGAAATCCATACTGTAACATATAGCATGCAAAATAAAACATACAGTTCATCTACTTAACTTTAGCTGGTCCGACTCAAAAAAATTTGTTTGCTCTTATTTATTTTACAACTTAATATCCATCAAATTAACAAGTGTTCACATAGCGAAGAGCCAAACTCAAGTTCAACAAAGCACACATGAGCAAACATGCATATGAGCAAGACATGAACAATGGGCAACATGTACAAAAAAGAACAAAATTATTACATAACAAAATTATTACTTACAAGTTTATACTTCATAACTTGAGGACTAGACACGTACTCACATCCATATGTTCTCTTACAACTTTTAAGAAACATTGTTGCATCGGATGGTGTCTCCTGATACAAGTTCAACATATAGTTTAGCATACACTCTTTTCAGTCATAAAACATCTAGGCTAACTACTTCGTGTCAATAGCTACCACGCTATCTCATCTAGAAAACTGTAATTAATAAACAAATGTAAATTATCACATACCATCTTATGTCAAAGCTAGGCAAACGACTTTGAACCAGCAGTGTGTGTGTCTTGATACGACTTACGATTTTTAGTATTTTTCTTAGCTCTTTTCAAAAAAGAACAAAAAATAAACTACTCGTTTATCTCACAAAAAACAAAATACTCATTTATGTTGCGAAATAAATAATATGCACGTATACCTGAATCTCCTCATCTGCCCAATACCTCAAAAGCACTTTAAAGTCCTCCAGTGGGATGTTGTCCGGCTTGTTTTCTATCCTCTCCTCATCGGTCTCATAAGCTTTATAATAAGTTGTTTTTATGCGACTCTGGTACCCCCTCCAACAGTCACGAATAGACTTCAACACCCAGTTTTCACATTCATTGGGAATAATGTATCGTTGCTTAAATATAAATCAATGATTAAAAGGAATAAATAAATCATAATTCAGCTACATTATAGCTAATAGATCAATATTACTTATTGAAGTAAAATTCAGCTACATTATAGTTAATAATAGATTACCAGAACATAATTTCATAGAGTTTGCTTCAACTTTTCAGGAACATCCAACCAAGATTTATTTGTAAGTGGCACATCCCTTTTCAATGTTCCTAAAAATTTGCTCAATTAATATATTACTTTATCATCATCTGAAACAGGTTGGAACCACTCGTTCATCCGAATTACAATTCTTTTGTCATACGCCCTTATATGAACATTAAACATCTTTGTTTGACCTCTAAGTCTTCTAGGAACTTCATCTTTAATTAAAATGAAAAGTCCCGTCAAATAATAACATAAATCATAATGTAAATTCGGTACTTAAATATTTTTCCTACTGTAATATTAAATATTATTATCACATCAATTCAGTAGTTGTTTCAACTTCTTCATTATCAATGTCTGCCAAGACATTCTCTACCACATCCTTATTTGTCATACCACTTGCACTAGATTTAGCAGCAATTTTCTATTGTCGTTTCCGCAGTGCCAAATAATCAGTCATTGTTCCTAGTCCTTCAACATACTTCTCACTTGTACTTACTAACAGGTTTGGGCTTGGGCTTCGGGTTCTAAACATTTCCTTTTCCTTACCACTGATTGAACAAGTTTGTGGTCTACTAACAGGCTTGGGCTTCTCAACTTTTTGAGTTCTCTAAATTGTATATATACTAGGAAATAAGATTCGATTTTATAGCTATTATCTTCAAAAGCATAAAAAATAAGATATGTAGCAATCACACACCTTTCATGGACTTTGTGTAGTATATCTTCACTGTGCTCCTCATGGTCCAGATTATATTCCTCACTAGCCACATCCTTTAGCATCTTTTTCTAATCTTTTTTTGTGTGCATTTGTCAGTTTAGCTGAAATTGCAACACACATAGAGAAGCGAGAAGTTCATTGTTCCTTATCAAATTCTCATCTCTCTGTACTTTATAGTCCTTTAGAGATGGTGGAGGTTGTACACGAACATTATGCATGTATATAATAAACAGGAAAATTATAGTAAGTATGCTGCAAGAGTGGTACAAAATACTCAAATTACAATAATATTATCATAATTAGAATTCTTCGAGCCTGCTTGCCATTTTCATTCATATCTTCATCTTCCCCTAGTTGAATACGTGATTCCAACTTCTTCTTAACACGTGATGAGTTCAGATTTGTTAAGGAACGCGGAATGCAGATCTTAAGGCAAGACAAACACTAGAGGGGGTGAATTATGTTTTCAAGGAATATAAGAAAATCTAAAACTTATATGATCTACTATATAAATTACAAAAAACAGAGATGATCACAGACATAGATTCAAACACAAACACAGAAATGAAAAAAATAAAATCCAGAAAAGGAAAGAACACACCAGACTTTATACAGATTCAGATTGCTCCCACGTATAGTCCCACACAACGCTGGATCATGCAGAGTTTTATTACTATATCAACATACAATACAACACCCTTGATCTCACGGCTATGAGGTTACCACCGTTCCCACCACCTTTGGTTTCCCCAGCTACAAGGTTAACACCGTTTCCTTCCATGATTTCATGGCTACAAGGAACACAACATTTCTGGGCTATCCCAAAACAATCCCAAATAATTACAACAGCCCTATAACTCTTCAATAGCACTTCGATTCGAAGAGTAATGGGTAGAGAGTGAGAAGAGAAGAAGTTTTATATAACTAGACTTGAAATCGGCAGAGTATAAGTGTAGAAATCATAAAAATATGAAATAATAATGGAGGAATGAAAAGGGATGAAGATGGAGAAGAAGAATAACTAAAATTCGAAATCAACTCCTATTTATAAGATTTGAATGGTTGCAACACTTCTGGAACGTTATAAATAGTGAAAAGACACTTCCTTTGAATTCTAAAATTGTGACGGTTGTATGTCGACATAGGCATAATTTTATGTTGACATACTTACCTTATTTTTGAATTTTTAATCATTTTTAAAGCATTCAAACCAATATATATTCTTGAAATTTCTGAAACAAAACTACTTGTTTAAACATTATTTTTCAAGTATAAAAACATAAGAAAATATTATTTAAACATATGATTAAAAACTTAATATATATGTGATATAAAAACTATTTATAATATAATTATAAACATATATAATTACTGTAACACCCTGTAATTCTGTAACACTAAGATTCACAAATCAAGGCAGAACTAAATTTTAAAATCAAAATCAAGGGAAAAGGGCTGCGCCATTGCATTCGTCTCGGAATTTTGCATAAGATAGAGTCCGTGTTTGCGTTAATCAGACTCCGTATGAAGGAGTTATGGTCTTCAGATGTTTCAGAATTCGATTTAAATTTCGAACAGGTCAGAAAACGAGTTCAAAATTCAAAATCGGACCCAGATTGGGCTGGGTGGGAATTTTCCCGCCCAAGACCTAGGTCGACTGGGTAGTCGACCTGGGGGTCGACCTCCCCTGCTTTTTCCAGATCTGCAGTCTGGTTCGTTCTTCTGTATCCGGACGCAATTCTGACCAGATTCGTTGACTTCTACACTAAATAAACAGCCCTAGTCTCCTTTTCTATTCACAATTCTTTTCTATCCTTATGCTGCCTCTGAGAAAATGTATAAATAAATAAAATAATATATAAAATAAATCAAGACGAGGAAATGCTGCTCAAGACTTTCAAGAAGAAGATTCGTATCAAGATTAAAGCTTCAAGATAAGAATCAAAGGCCAACTCAAACGGTTTCGAGCAACGTCGCACGAATCATAGCAATGCCATCTTTCTATTCTAAAAACCGATCAATGTAAGTCGGTTACTTTTTAGATTTGAACGTTTTCTCTTTTCGTGACATGAAATTAAAGGAATAAAAGAATATGCCAAATCTCTCTCTATTCGAATCAGTGCTTATATCTTTGGACCTAATTAAGAACTGTTATGATTCGATGACCAATTAGGCATTGCCTATGACTATGAACATTGCCTATGACTATGAACATTGCCTATGACTGTGACTGTGACTATGAGGATTATTTACTTGACCATGAACACAAGCCTATGCCTTTGATTAGGAAACATAAACTATTGCCTATGACATAACAAGAACAACTGTGATTCATGACTAGGAAAGTGTTGCTTAAATTTTGTGACTATGAAATCGGGTCTAAACCTGATTGTCTATTCTGTCTATTCTTGGTTTTCTTTGGTTTTAGATCTTGGGAATTTACCTATCAAGTTAGGTCTACCCGTGCTCTTGAACCTACATCGTTATTCAACCCTTTTTATGTCATAAAATTTTCAGACCTATAGGCCTTTGATGTTTTAGATCAATTTCAGTGAAATTCGTTAGGTCTGTAATTAGTAAATTATCATTTTATGCCTGTTATTATGTCTATCTTTTTCATAGCATCTTTGGTTCATTCCCTATTTTCTACGAATCTAGATTTATCTACAATCTAGATTGAATCACGATTATACGAACGGTGGGAATACGATTTGGGCAAAATATAAAATTTACTAAAACGTAGTTTTTAACTTGGAAATTGGCATAAATTGGGAACATGTATTATGGCATGTTCATAGAAATGCAAATTGGATAAATTTGATATGAATTATAGGATGTGTAATTTGAATCTAGTATTGACTTGTAAATCTAGCATTTACATGAATTGTGAACTAGAATAATAAGTCTAGTTTGACATGAACTAGAATGTTAAATCAGAATTGAATTAGCTAATTTGGCATGATAAGTATATCGGCATAAATTTGAAATTGGCCATAATTGGGAGTAATTGTCAGGTTTAGCAAAATCATGGTTACTGACACTTGATTTGGTATAGTTTACATACCAAAAAGCATAAATATGATATAGAGGGGAAAATGGGCCATAAGAATAAAGGTCGACAATTTACATTAAAAGAGTAATTATGAAATAAGTAAATTAGGCATAATTTACTTATAGAGTTTGTCCAAAATGAGGAAATGTAAATTTAGACAAATTAAAGGTTTCTTAACGACATCTCTTTTAATAATACACCAGAAAGTTCTAGGGTGACAGAGAGGATAGTGTCTAGGCTTGGGTTTGGAAAATACAAGTTTCCTGCTCTCCCTGGCTATCCCTAACTGATCCGAAAATCGGGATAGTTACTTTCAAAACCTGATTTGAAAATTAATCAAAACCCTTGGAACTTAGAAAACACGAATATGCCTAACCCGAGGTTAGACTGAGTTGCGATGTAAACCTGCCCGGAACCAACCGGCACATCCAGTAATCGCAACAATATCTGTCTAATGTGAGTGGTAGCGGCTTTAATTTATTTAGTTAAAGCTAGAACAAGAATGGTAGGGTTAAGTTAACTAAGACACTTAGCCAATTCAACATGATAACCAGACCGGTGGGTGGGGTTAGGTTCATACAGACACTTAACACAGTTAAGCTAGAATTGGAGGGTTAAGTCCATATGAACACTTAACCAACTTAATATGGTTAAGCTAGAATGGGAGGGCTAAGTCCATAGGGACACTTAACCAACTTAACATGGTAACAATACAAGATTTGTAGGGGTTAAGTAACTAAGAAAACACTTAGCCAAATTAACATGTTAACTAGACTAGAAGGTGGGGTTAAGTAAAGTTAATACACTTAGCCAAATTAACATGTTAACTAGACTAGAGGTTGGGGTTAAGTAAAACTTAATACACTTAGCCAATTTGATATGTTAGCTGGGCTTGACCGTAGGGTTAAGTAAACTTGAACACTTAACCATCATATTGTGATAAAGGAATAGGGTTAAGTCTAAAACATGAAGGGATAATACTTAACCATTAATAACATGTTAGTTAAGACAGACGGGCAAGGTTAAGTTAAAAAGGAACACTTAACCAATACAGGGTGAATGGGTAGGGTTAAGTAATAAGAAATACTTAACCAATATAACTTGGTTTGTGGTAGGGTTAAGTCGACATGAATTACTGATAACACTTAACCAGTTTAACAGGATAAATGAAGAGGGTTAAGTTAGCTTGAATTGACTAATGACACTTAACCAATCCAAATTGACGGGAGAGAGAACTAAGAAGTAAACCTTAGTTAAAAGGAGCTAAGTAGTAAATCTTAGTTAAGAAAACAACGATTCTGGAAACTAAGTGGTAAACCTTAGTTGGCAAAATTAAGTAGTAATTCTTAGTATGACACGGGAAGGAGCGAACGTCCGTCTGATTAAAACGAAGGCTCCAACGAATTGGGTTACGAAGCCCGAGGCTTCGAGGGGACGTAAGGGTACTCTTGGTATCCCTCTGTGAGGCTGCAGATGATCTTCCCGGGCTCACAGAGGTTAAGTTCTGCGATAGAAGAACCAAGGGTATGCCTTGGTTGCAAAATATGGCAACCTAAAGACTAGGATGGACCAGCGTGATTCTGTGAGAAACCGGTAGCCCTGTGATAGCAACTCGTCGTCTACCATCCATCTTCAGTCAATCGAGATACGTGAAGCGGAAAGGCAGAGAACTCCAAAAGACCATATACTTGCTATCTAGTTATGGTTGCAGATGGCCATAGGACAGTGGGGCATAGGGGGGCCTGCGTATAGTTCTCATTTTTTAAGGTGTGCCTTTCATTAGTTGAGGGAGGGGTCGAGTGGGACCATAGCCACTGGAATAAAAGCAGACCTTAGCATCTGCATCGGCAGATATCTGAAAGCTCCCGACCAAGTTCTGTGTTTCTTGATTTGCTCTGCCACAGGACTCGGGCCGCACATTACAGGACATGTGCATCTAGACAAGCGATAACGATTCGCGATACATGCGTGGGAAGTCTAGGAATGTATACCACTCTAGGTAGTGTGTTCTAGACTTGGGGGCATCGTTCGACAGGTAGCATAATCCCTAGTTGGACTAGGTGGCATAAATCCTGAATCCGAGAAGCGTTCAGCAGATAGCGTAAACTCTAGTTGAATCTAGAAAGCACTTGATAGAAAACCCTAGATTGGATCTAGGTAATAAATAATAAATGTATGCCTGAAGGCAATGGAAACTACAGGGATTGGGATCACGTTATCGTTACCAGTTGGGACACTAGTTAGGTGGTGCAGAGATACAGAAACCAGTATAGCAAGGAAATAGCGAAGCGGTGAAAGTATTAGAGCATATCCAGTTTATCTTAGCTTAGCATATCTTGTGATTATCTTGTCTAATCTTGCTGACCCTATCATCATGGTATTATCTTGTATTCAGTTAATTCATGTCATTTTGTTTTTCCATGTTCACATGCTAGAAGTTACTGAACTTACTCAGGCTTTATGTCTGACTCTGTTTTTCTTTCGTCTTCTTTTCTTCCGTTCCCCCCCCCCCAGGTAGTAAAGGAGGGAATAGTATAGCTCAGGTTAAGTTGGACTATCACTCTTCCCCAGCTTGAAGATTTGTCGAAGTTTTGCTTGGATTCTCTTTACAGATGCTATGGCTGGCTCTTACTAAAAATTAGGGAATATAAATGTTGTTCTATGCTTCTTTATTTTGTGAGACGGATGATACTATGATATTGTAAAGAAATCATTGTACAAACTATTTTATCAATAAAGCAAAGTTTTATTTTCCGCTGTTTAATTTCTGTCTGTCTTGTAATTTATCTGCATCTTTTACCCTAAATGCTCCACAGAACTTAGTGCATTCCCTTTGTGAGTGACACTAACGGATGTGGGGTGTTACAATTACAAACATATATATATAGGAATTTATAAAGAGATATTTATAATCTATATATAAATGAAAGGTTATACGAAGAATCAAATATAAACTTAGTAAAATATACTTAATAAAACTATAAAAATAAGAATACTTATAAATTAGGAAATATATTTGAAACCATAATTTTGAAATTCTTTAGCCAAAATTTAATAATATAAATAAATACTCTAAAGTGTAAAATCATATGAAATCATATGTATATTGTAACAAACTGACTTTCCCATACCCTTTGTGTAATAACCCGGAAAATCGGAACCAATTTAAAATTTTCATTTTGGCAATTTTAATGAATTTTGAATATTTAAATGATTTATTTTGAATAATAACAACTAGAAATTTATTTTGAATAGAATTAGAATGTATAAATTTATTTAAATCGAAGTTAGAATATAAATATTTATTTTAATTATAAAAGGAATTGAAAATGGCGCGGTAGTTTGAAAATTCAATTTCAAATTTCAAATGAATGTATAGGATCCAAAATAAACCGGATTTTAGTAAGCCAAAAATATTTGAACTTGTTTGAAAATCTTTCCAACGAATGCGAAAAATCTAGATTTCATAACGGGAATAAAATGTTATGTCCAATTGAAAATTCAGAATAGTCATTATGGAATTTATATAATAAATAGCTCATAAAAATAGAGATTTTGCAAATGACCTCCTTTTTTACCAGACCACTTTTGTTGAATCTAGAATGTCAAATTATTGCTTGACTCCAATTTTCATAATTTTTTGAATAAATATGTGAGCATGGCGGATTTAAACGTGTTTGGTCAATTCAGTTTGAATTTAATCGACTGGAAAATGACCGTTTTTCAAACAGTCTCCAAATTTAATGAAATTAGTTTTGTTAGGACCGTATCATCAAAACATAGCTAGATTTATTTTTCTGTAATTTTTGGAGTCAGTATATGGCCCTGGTAAATTAAAATGTGCATTTAATTTAAAATATATTGATTTACATGTTAAATTTAACGGAAACTGATCGTAATAGTCAAATTGGCTTACAGAACATATCCCATTGTGTTCAGAATGGAGGTATTTGGCTAGAGGCGATAGTCGTTGGGTTTGATTTGGAGTTCCGAGCGATTAACAACTATAGAGGGAATTAAATGTTAATTTAAATATATATATAGTCAAAGAAGAAAAAAACGGTCAAACCCTCATAATCCTCTTCCATGGTCAACCCTACCATTTACAGCCGACATCAACGAATCGAAGGCCATGGCCTTCCCAATTTTAACCCCAGATTTCTCTCAGTCCTCCCATCAAATTAAGAAATTAATAAAGGGAAAATAGGAGTGCTTCCTCAGCTCTTTAATCCTATACCAAGAAGATCAATTTTCGATTTGTGTTTTGTGCGAGATAGGGCTTCAAAGTTGCTCCGTTTACTGGCATTTTCTAATCACCCAGGGCCATCAAGTTCGACGTCGAGCCAGAAGGAGGAGACTATTGCAATGGGCGACAGTGTGGTGTAAGTCGGTCGATCTCTGGCGGCCTCGGTTGGCGTGCGTGGGTGAATTCTAGGAAGGAGCACGGGTTCGATTGGCAACAGGAAGGAGACATGGTTAGTGAACCCTAATGATTGATTAACAAGTGATTAGTGTAAATAAAGAGGAAAAAAACATTGTTTCAAAAATATAAAATTCATTGTTTAAAAATATAAAATTCATTGTTTTAAAAATATAAATTCGTTGTTTTAAAAATTTAAAATTCATTTTTTTTAAAATATGAAATTAATTGTTTTAAAAATATAAAGCGTTATAAAAATGTAATTTTTTTTATAAAAATAGCATTGTTTTAAAATAAAAATCTCGTTTTTTTAAATATAAATTGCATGGTTTTAAATTTTAAAATGAAAATGCATTGTTATGAAAATGTAATTTGTATATGTATAGCAGTGAAGGAGTAAAATGTGATTTTTATTATAAAGTAGTTTTAAAATAAAAATATGATTTTTAATTTATATATAGCATTAATTATAAAAATATAAATAGCATGATTTTTTAAAAGAAATAACACAATATAAAAATGTGATTTTAAACAAACTGCGTGAAACAGATTGCGATGGAACCTACTGGGAGCGAACAAAATCCAAATCGTCCCATAAAGATTGACGGAGTGGAAACCAAAGGTGAGAACTCCTTCTCACTCTATTTATTTTGCAGTTAAATATATACTACGTTGCAGAAGGGGCTTAGTAGCTCCTGACACCGTCGTCCACAGACCATGGATGACTTTTTTGATTGTATTGTGTGGTGGACATTGATTGTGATTGTATTGTAAAATGGAAAATAAAATATTCATGTGATGAATAAAATATTTGAATAATAAAAATATCATTTTTATTGTGTATATGAATTGTATAAAATATTCATATGTTGAGATAAATATTTTATCGTTAAAAATATAATTTTTAACGGTTATATGAATGAATAAGATATATAAATTATTCATGTATGGAATAAAATATTTGAACAATAAAAATTATCATTTTTATTGAATGAATAGAATATATAAAATATTCGTTTATGGAATAAAATATTTGAATAGTAAAAGTATAATTTTTATTGAATATATGGACCATATAAAATGGTCGTGTGTTGAAAATAAATATTCATATACAAATCGGATGATTTGTTTATGTACACCCATTTGACTGATATTGATTGGGACGATATATTTTACACATCGCCCAACTGCACAAATAATATTCAATATTTGTTGTTTGAAATCCCACATGGGTATTGGGATGATATTTGACGTACACTAATGAGAATTGTTTAGTTGTATGTCAATCGATGGGTTGATAGACTGTTGTAAGCGTTATTTATTTATATTTAACGCTTATGCAGTTGTGTAATGTACTTTGGATGATGGTTGACCGTGTTTGATTGTTGTTGTGTCCATATGTGTATGAAATCCATATAATTAAAATTATATGGTAGTTGACTGTGTCTGATTCCAATTCCGAAAGAATGAATATTTTAAATTAAAGAATATTTTAAAATGACGAATAATGAATATTTTAAAATAACTAATATTTTAAAATAATATTCAGTAATGGATCAAAATATGTTTTTGATGTCCGATTTCGGATGGACATGAAAATATTGAAATTTATGAAGCCATGTTGATTAGATATGCGCCATTTGGTCGCGAATGATATTTATGTCAATTTTATTCATTTTGATAATGAATATCAAAAATGAAATGATTTCGAATAAAATATTTTGAAAATATTATCATTTAAATATTACAATGATAGGGAATATTCAATTTTGATTTAAAAATTGAAAATGAAGTTGAAATCGTTTTAAAATGTATTTATAAACGATTTATAAAATACATTTTAAATGGAAATTGATGAAATATATATATAATATCTATATTATATATATTTAATGGCCTGAGTAGAACGCGCCGCGCCGGGACCGTTCGTGAATTTCGACCATTGACTTCGAATTGACATTAGGGAGATCCGACCATCGGATTCTCCTAAAACATGAACCGTTGGGTTCATATCGAAAAGAGCTTTCGAAGGATATAAGAGATTTGAAATTTAATGGTTGGATTTGGAATTATGTCCAAATCAAATTTGGAAAAGGTCGTTGTAGGTGCAGATCGGTGGCCATTATTGGAAACCTACTGTACGGGCCTTGATAAAATTATTAAAAATATTAATAATTAGTGTAAAATCATAATAAATGATTTGGAAAGAATTAGGATGAAAAAATCCTCATTTTTGAAGATAAAAATAAATTTTTGCCAAAAAGAACTAGTTATTAACTGGATTTGAAATCCAATAATTTTTAAATAAAATAAATTGGATTGAGAACAGGTTTTAATATAATCAGAATTTCCAATATATGAATTGAGTGGATTTGAATGGAAATCACCTTCGGAATATTTTGATGTTTGATTTCGTGATTATACAGATATTGTTATGGAAATTTGAAAGATATATTATATCGTTATTTCCAATACGATATTTGTGGGTTTCAGAGTTTGATATTGAATATAAGCCAATATAATTTCTATTCAGAGCCTTGTATTTAATATCAAATGGGATTTTGGGTTTGTCGTGAATGGTGTCTTTATTAACACTGTTCTGCAACCCAGTTGAGAAAAGAATAAATCTTTAATTTAAGATTTAGTGAACTTTTCCAATTATTTAATATTTAACTGGAATTGAATAAAAGAATTAGATTTTTTGGTTTATAGTGAACAATATTTCAAATGACATTTTTTTAACCTGATTAACCGTGAAATGTAATTTGAAATTTATAAATCTTTTTATTAATATTTAATAGGAATTTTCCAACGTAAAGTTTTCTAATTTAATATAAATAAATTGTGAGTGAATGGAATTCGATTTGGTAATAATCGAAGTGAGTTGCTGTGGAGGAAGACTGTTAATATATATGGAATTTAAAAGGCTTTGTCGTTATTCCATTTATATTATTAGTCGAATACAGGAATTAACATCGATTATATATTGATCTATTTTTCCGTGAAGATTCCATAATTAATGGAATATGATTTTGGGTTTATCGTGAACTGTGTTTTAAATGACATTGGTTCTTTAACTCAGCTAATGGAAAGATTACATGTCTAACATTGTATTTCAAACTGTATGGTTGATCTCTACTAAATATATATCTGTTTGGTGGTGAAGAATGTATTCTCTTTCTTAACACCCTTCTCAAAGATCTACGAGCTTAGAGGTTATATATTGGCAGAAATCAATAGTACGGTATAGATTGTTGATGCCGCATGCTTGTGTTTCCAGAGTTAAATAATCATTAATATTGATTTTTTGGTAGATTAAAACTAAGTGGAGTTTTAATGAATCTTTAATTAGATTGAAAAGAGAATGTGATAATTTAAATTATCAAATTCGGTAAATGATTGAGAATGGAGTAGCACCAGTTTTACTCTAAGCGGTAGTTAAATCTTTAATTAGATTTGAACGTGAAATGGTAATTAAATTTATCAATAACACCGTGGTGTTAGATATGGAGTATTACCAGTTTTGCTACATGGGATGAATAGGTCGAGATTGGGAAATTAAACAAATGATTACATCGATATGGCTTGTTAATCCCGACTAGTTGGATAAACCTTAGTTTGGTTTGAAAAGAAATCCAAAAGAAGATTAAAGAATAAATTTAAAGAATTTATCTTTGATAAAATTAACGGGAATTCTTCCCAAAGAGAAAGAATATTTGAATAAAAGAATATTCTGGATTGGAATGAGGCATATGTTGTGTTTTTATAGCACTTGTTTATAAAATACATGCTAGTTATTCGGAAAGACCGGGTTTATCCCATTCTGAATAATTGATACGACGATAAGTCGATGATGAAGGCGGTGGTTGAAGACCGGATATCTTCACATCGTTTGGATAATTACTGATGTCTTGATTGGGATGTACACCCAAGATAAGGTAATAAGTGGTGATCGTCTAGACGTACTTGGAGATCGACCGGATATGGGAGGGCCTCTCTCCTATATTGGACACATGGGACGAGGAATAAGGTGCCTCCGGTTTCGTTCAAACCCAGAACGGACTTGTAAATGGATGTGTGTCAGACATTGGATTTTATTCTATTTTGATTGATTTCTATTAAATATATATCTGTTTGGTGATGGAGAATTTATTCTCTTGCTTAACACCCTTCCCTAAGACGTACGAGCTTAGAGGTTATATATCAATAAATATCAGTCGCATGGCGTGAATTGTCAGTGTGGCGTGCTGAGATGCAAAGGATCAAGGCTTTTTGTTGAAAAGCAGAGCCTTGTGGTTGATGATCAAAGCACGACTTTAAATAGCATAGCTTTATGTAGCGTTAGTTCGCGATCCTCGCAACCATATGTGAACCAAAAACGGGATAGTGACTACATGGAAATGGACATATGTTAGTTCTAGCTACGAGTAACGTCATGGTATGAAGCCTAGACAGCTTACTCATGTGGATATTGCACACTATTATTACTTGATTGGAGATGAGGTACCTCGGAGATATCAGCTCATCCGGGCTGATGGATATTATATCGGCCACTACGGAACCTATGGATATGATCGACATACTAACCAATTTAGAGGTTCGATAGAACCAGCTAACATATAGTTTATGGTATAACTAATCATCGACGGATGACCGGCCATGAAGATCCTAGGGGTTAACTGCAGGGGATCCTGAGGCACGTGCTAGTGTGTCTCAAAATCGGTGAGGATAATCCCTTGCCTCGGTTCATAGATGGAAACCCAATTTCCAATACGTGATACTCGGTTTTAGTTGTAAATATATATATGGCGATGTAATATAATGGTATCTATGCCGCCTATGATTGATACATTTATATTTGAAGTTGATTTCTTCACTTATAGTAATAATAAAAGATGAAATTTCGCGTATCAAGCATATTTGGCTATTATAAGGGAAAACTCTATCCTCGACTGCGTTCATTGTGTGATGGGACCTGAGTCTTAAAATAGCGTCATTTTTCTCTTTAGCATTGCGCTGCTATTTTTATGCACTGGTATTCACGGGGGATAAACCTGTTCCGTGTTATACGGCGTGGTCCCATGATTTACTTGACTTTAAAATCAAGCTAATAACTGTTTTAGTGCTCACATCAGTGACATGACTGACCTTGAGTTTATTGTTTTAATCTAAACTCTGGGTGCCCTATTTTCCATACGGGCAGCTAGTAGTTTGGTTTTGCAGATATTATATTCACAGGATTCTGGTTCACAGCTGGAGCTATATTCGGAACTCTCTGTATCCGTGTATTTCGTACAGTTGTGTTATGTATTAATTTTCCGTTGCTATGTAATGTATTTTAATCTCTGATATTTTCTAATATGTAATATTTATTCATACTCTGTTATATTCTTGTACGCTGATGTAAATTGTTATAATAGCAATGAAATGTTCTGTCGTTTGTGTTCTGATTTGTCGTGTTCTCAACTCAATCCGGGCGTTCCTTTGCGGGAAAGTTTGGGTTGTTACATTTTGGTATCAGAGCTTTGATTTCCAGAGCTCGAAAACAAGGCACATTAAAACCAAACGAAAGAATTCATCAGAGATTGGATTAGTAATATTCAATGAGAATGACTCGTTAAAGATGGGATCGGAAGTATCCTAGAATGAGTTGGAAGAGTGTTATTTTTAAAATAAAGATGAAAACAAATTTTGATTTGAAAATTAAATCCAATTATACGTATTTGAATATATTATTTTAAATTGATGTCGAGTATATGAAGATTTTGAATATACGCCTAGCTATCATGTATTCGAAGCCTCAAATATACTGGATAAATATAGAATCACACTCTAGTCGCCCAGGGATGATTCTATTGATGACTGTACAGCATAAGTAGTTTATTTTCGAGTTTCGAAGTGGGATATCTATATATTTCCAATTGACTGGTGCGAGAACCAAAATTATATAGGGGTTATTATTGTGATTTGGCATTAAAAACATGAATTTGTGTATGTATATCAAAGTTATGAATTTGAAAATTTGATTAACCAATTGATTGTTGGTTATGTTGTTTGATATTTAGTTTAACCAATAAAAATATTGGAATGGTAATTAATTAAAACAAATATAAGAATGTATGGTAAATTTAGCCAAATCGAATCAAAATTGTGAACTGAATTGAAATTTGATTGAAATTGCATACATGCACATATATTTGTTTGAACAGGTCATAGCAGGGGAGCTAAGCAGAGGAATAAAATTGTATGCCCGACAAATAAGTATATGTTTACTAATTTATTGGGTTTGGATGATTTTATGAGCCGCTTGGCTTTTTCTTTTTCTTTTTGGATGAGAGGGCCCTGCGTGGCTAGTTGAGATTTTAAATATCTCCCCATACAAAGGAGGTTATGGCGAAATATTACAAAAATTAAGGGTGTTAACAAATTTTTTGAAGATTTGGAAAATTCTTATAAATAGAAAAATTGAAGAATGAAAGCCAAACTGAAAGTTGAGTTGGTTAGTTAAACAACTTTCAGCTCCGTTCCTTCTCGAGGATGAAAATATTTTAAATGGGGGAGATTGTAACAACCCGGAAAATCGGAACCAATTTAAAATTTTTATTTTGGCAATTTTAATGAATTTTTGATATTTAAAATGATTTATTTTAAATAATAACAACTAGAAATTTATTTTGAATAAAATTAGTATGTATAAATTTATTTTAATCAAAGTTAGAATATAAATATTTTTTTAATTATAAAAGGAATTGAAAATGGCGCGGTAGTTTGAAAATTCGATTTCAAATTTCAAATGAATGTACATGATTCAAAATAAACCGGATTTTAGTAAAACCAGAAATATTTGAATATGTTTGAAAATATCTTTGTAATGAATGTGAAAAATCCAAATTTCATAACGGGAATAAAAAGTTATGTCCAGTTGAAAACTTAGAATAGTCTCTATGGAATTTATATAATAAATAACCCTTAAAAATAGAGATTTCGAAAACGACCTCCATTTTCGATGAGACCACTTTTGTTGGATCCGGAATGTCAAATTATTGCTTGATTCCAAATTTCATAATTTTTGGAATCAATATGTGAGCATGGCGGGTTTAAACGTGTTTGGTCAATTCAGTTTGAATTTAATCGACTGGAAAATGACCGTTTTTCAAACGGTCTCCAAATTCGACGAAATTAGTTTTGTTAGGACCGTATCGTCGAAACATAGTTAGATTTATTTTTCTGGAATTTTTGGAGTCAGTATATGGCCCTAGTAAATTAAAATGTGCGTTTGAATTTAAAATATATTGATTTATATGTTGAATTTAATGGAAACTGATCGTAACAGTAGAATTGGCTTACAGAACATATCCCGTTGTATTTGGAATGGGGTATTTAGCTAGGAGCGACAGTCGTTGAGTTTGATTTGGAGTTCCAAGCGATTAACAACTAAAGAGGGAAGTTAATATTAATTTAAATATATATATATATATATATATATATATATATGGTCAAAGAAGAAAAAACGGTCAAACCCTCATAATCCCCTTCCGTGGTCAACCCTATCGTTTACAGTCGACATCAACGAATCGAAGGCCATGGCCTTCCCAATTTCAACCCTAGATTTCTCTCAATCCTCCCATCAATTCAAGAAACTAATATAGGGAAAATAGTAGTGCTTCCGCAACTCTTTAATCCTATACCAAGAAGATCGATTTGTATTTTATGCGAGATTGGGCTTCAAAGTTGCTCCGTTCGCTGGCATTTTCTGACCACCCAGGGCCAGCGAGTTCGACGTCGAGCTAGGAGGACGAGGCTCTTGCAATGGGCGACAGTGTGGTGTAGGTCGATTGGTCTCTGGAAGCCTCAGTTGGCGTGCGTGGGTGAATTCCTTGAAGGAGCACGGGTTCAATGGCAACAGGAAGGAGACAGGGTTAGTGAACCCTAATGATTGATTAACAAGTGATTAGTGTAAATAAAGAGAAAAAACATTGTTTTAAAAATATAAAATTCATTGTTTTAAAAATATAAAATTCATTGTTTTAAAATTTTAAAATCCATTGTTTCAATAATATAAAATTCATAGTTTTAAAAATATAAAGCGTTATAAAAATGTAATTTTTTAAAATAAAAATAGCATTGTTTTAAAGTAAAAATCACATTGTTTTAAAATAAAAATCGCATTGTTTTTAAAATATAAATTGCATGGTTTTAAATTTTAAAATGAAAATGCATTGTTATGAAAATGTAATTTGCATATGTATAGCAGTGAAGGAGTAAAATGTGATTTTTATTACAAAATAGTTTTAAATTAAAAATATGATTTTTAATTTATATATTGCATTAATTTCAAAAATATAAATAGCATGATTTTTTAAAAGAAATAACATAGTATAAAAATGTGATTTTAATACAAACTACGTGAAACAGATTGCGATGGAACCGACTAGTAGCGAACAAAATCCAAATTGTCCCGTAAAGATTGACGAAGTGGAAACCAAAGGTGAGAACTCCTTCTCACTCTATTTATTTTGTAGTTAAATATAAACTAGGTTACAGACGGGGCTTAGTAGCTCCTGACATCGTCGTCCACAGACCATGGATGACTTTTTTGATTGTATTGTGTGGTGGATATTGATTGTGATTGTATTGTGAAATGGAAAATAAAATATTCATGTGATGAATAAAATATTTGAATAATAAAAATCTCATTTTTATTGTATATATGAACTGTATAAAATATTCATATGTTGAGATAAATATTTTATCGTTAAAAATATAATTTTTTATGGGTATATGAATGAATAAAATATATAAAATATTCATGTATGGAATAAAATATTTGAACAATAAAAATTATCATTTCTATTGAATGAATATAATATATAAAATATTCATGTATGGAATAAAATATTTGAGCAATAGAAGTATAATTTTTATCGAATATATGAACCATATAAAATGGTCATGTTTTGAAAATAAATATTCATATACAAATCGGACGATTTGTTTATGTACACCCATTTGAGTGATATAGATTGGGACGACATATTTTACACATCGCCAAACTGCACAAATAATATTCAATATTTGTTGGTTGAAACCATACATAGGTATTGGGATGATATTTGATGTACACTAATCCCAATTGTTTAGTTGTATGTCAATCGATGGGTTGACAAACTGTTGTAAGCGTTAATTATTTATATTTGACGCTTATGCAGTTGTGTAATGCACTCTGGATGATGGTTGACCGTGTTTGATTATTGTTGTGTCCATGTATGTATGAAATCCATATATATGGTAGTTGACTGTGTCTGATTCCAATTCAAAAAGAACGAAGAGTTTAAATTAAAGAATATTTTAAAATGATGAATAATGAATATTTCAAAATAACTAATATTTTAAAATAATATTCAGTAATGGATCAAAATATGATTTTGATGTTTTATTTCGGATGGACACGAAAATATTGAAATTTATGAAGCCGTGTTGATTAGATATGCGCCATTTGGACGCGAACGATATTTATATCGGTTTTACTCATTTTTATAATGAATATCGAAAAGGAAATGATTTCAAATAAAATATTTAGAATATATTATCATTTAAATATTACAATTACAAGGAATATTCAATTTTGACTTAAAAATTGAAAATGAAGTTAATATCATTTCAAAACGAATTTATAAAATACGATTTAAATGGAAATCGACAAAATATATATAATATGTATATATATTTTATATTTAATGGCCTGAATAGAGTGCACCGCGCCGCGACCATTCGCGAATTTCGACCATTGATTCGAATTGACATTACGGGAGATCCGACTGTTGGATTCTCCTATAACCAGAACCGTTGGGTTCACATCGAAAAGAGCTTTCCAATGGATATAAGAGATTTGCAGTCTAATGACTGGATTTGGAATTATGTCCAAATCAAATTTGGAAAAGGTCGTTGTAGGTGCAGTTCAGTGGCCGTTATTGGAAACCGCTGTATTGGCCTTGATAAAATTATTAAAAATATTAATAATTTGTGTAAAATCATAATAAATGATTTGGAAAGAATTAGGATGAAAAATTCCTCATTTGTGAAGATAAAAATATATTTTTGTCAAAAAGAACTAGTTATTAACTAGATTTGAAATCCAATAATTTTTAAATAAAATAAATTGGATTGAGAACAGGTTTTAATATAATCAGAATTTCCAATATATGAATTGGAGTGGATTTGAATGGAAATCACCTTCAGAATATTTCAATGTTGGATTTCGTGATTATACAGATATTGTTATGGAAATTTGGATGATATATTATATCATTATTTCCAATACGATATTTGTTGGTTTCAGAATTTGATATTGAATATAAGCCGTTATAATTTCTACTCAGAGCCTTGTATTTAATATCAAATGGGATTTTGGGTTTGTCATGAATGGTGTCTTTATTAACACTATTCTCCAACCCAGTCGAGAAAAGAATAAATCTTTAATTTAAGATTTAGTGAAGTTGTCCAATTAATTAATATTTAACTGGAATTGAATAAAAGAATTGGATTTTTGGGTTTATAGTGAACAATGTTTTGAACGACATTTGTTCTTTAAGCCGATAAACCATGAAATGTACTTTGGAATTTATAAATCTTTTTATTAAGATTTGACAGGAATTTTTAAAAAGTAAAGTTTTCCAATTTAATATAAATAAATTGGGATTGAATGGAATTCGATTTGGTAATAATCGAAGTGAGCTGCTGTAGAGGAAGACTGTGAATATATATGGAAATTAAAAGGCTTTGTCGTTATTCCATTTATATTATTAGTCAGATACGGGAATTGACATTGATTATATATTGATCCGTTTTTCCATGAAGATTCCATAATTAATGGAATATGATTTTGGTTTTATTGTGAACTATGTTTTAAATGACATTGGTCCTTTAACCTAGTTAAAGGCAGGATTACATGTCTAACATTATATTTCAAACAGTATGGTTGATCTTTGCTAAATATATATCTGTTTTGTGGCGGAGAATTTATTCTCTTGCTTAACACCCTTCTCTAAGACATACAGGCTTAGAGGTTAAATATCGGCAGAAATCAATACAACGGTATAGATTGTCGATGTGACATGTTTGTGTTTCCAAAGTTAAATAATCATTAAAATTGATTTTTGGGAATAATAAAACTAAGTGGAGTTTTAATGAATCTTTAATTAGATTGAAAAGATAATGTGATAATTTAAATTATCAAATGTAACAACCCGAATTTCCGTACTCTTTGAGTTGACTAATTTCACCATACATCCGACCCAAATTGCACAGAAATACGAATCATTATTAGAAAGAAGTTAGAGGATGAGGAATAGAAAGAAAGAAGTATTAAAATAGAAGAAAGCGAAGAACACAAGTCACACAGCGAAACGAATAAAATATATTATATAACATAACCTTTGAAATACAAATCAATAACTGTATATATATACCATCATCAGAGCACAACAGTTATTCCTGGAATAGTTATAAACACCAGTTTCTAGATACAACATAGTACACAGCGGAAATTTGATAGTCTATAGCTAACTGGTGAAGCCTCCTGCTTCCCGCTCTTCCAAATGAATCTGAAAAATCCTGACTACTTGACTGCCCGTACAAATTTGGGCACCCAAGAGTTTAAGGAAAACAAAACAAAATAGACTCTAGGTCAGTCATGGAACTGGTGTGAGTAAACTCCATCCATTTGTTTAACTTTTAAAAATCCTTTCGAAAGAAAAGATAATCATAAGACCGATCCACACATAAACACGGATGGTTTTTACCTTACGGTAACCCAAAACATTTTGATATCAAAATCTGGTGATATTATGATAGTGTCTAAATCAAATAAATAGAATCTAGCGGAACGCTTGCATCTCACGCTCTATATATAATATAAAATCAAAAACTATAGAGCGTTTATTGGAGATTGGATTTCCAACATGGCAAGGTATGGAACCACCTTCCGATCAGTGTACTCTAGAGAGGATACACTGGGGTTCAACAAGAATGTCTTGCAACCCGGCCCACACATGACCGACCACACATTTCGCTTGAGTGTATCGAATGTATATCACCAACGATTGGGATCAGCAACCGCTTCCCGAAAGGGACAGCATCGATAGATTAAAGAAGAAAAACGAAATTTCTCTAGATAAGTGATTATACATCCTAACCCACCTAGCCATGTTGCCTTCCCAATTTTTGTAAATTCCCGGTTGTGAGGCTTGAGGTTTGAATTATCTTCCAGAACATCTGGCCACCATTCACTTTGAATACCACATCGTCAGATCCATCGGAAATCACTAATTGATTCCCACAAAAATACTCAGATTGTTAGGCTAAAGAATTTTCCCTTCTTTGCCACCAACTTCATACGTTTGAAGGAATCAACACACGTAATCCATTTGGAAATACTCTGTCAGACACTCGTCCTTACAAGTTGTCCTGGGTCTGGACAAACCGAAAGCACCATTCTATTAATCCATCTTGGGCAATTTCTACCTAGGATTAATAGAACAGCCCTTGCATTTTACTTTGTTTTCAATTATCTTCAGCATAAGTTGATTCATAACGCATATACCAATACAGAGTGGTTTTCAGATATTCAATCTGATCCCAGTCTCTCCATGCTGATAACGGAGGTATAAAATAAACCAGAACTTTGATAGTCGATGATTTAACTATCAAAGAAACATCCATACAATCAACGGTCCTGCTTCAAATTGGAAATCCTACCGATCAAGCATCAAACAACACAGGGCCCTTTTAAAATTAATTTCTTATTAAATTATCATTTCCAATTTCCGTTTCCCATCTTTCATATTCTTTCAAAGCTCTATTTTCTCCCTCGATCCCTGGAAAAACATTCTTAATGTTCCAATTTCTTTATTCGAGAAAATATCTCTTTTTCCAGTTAGAAAACATTTATAAATATTCACGAATCCTCAATTTCTATAATCAGAAAATTTATCGTATTAATGTCAGAAAATATTTCCAAATTCCCTTTCTTAGTTCCTCGTTGACCAGTTCATTTCCTCTTCTATGCATAGAAAATATCTCTCATTTTATTTGGGAAAAGCATTTCAAAATCCTTTAAATTAACGCGATGTTATAATACATCGTTATTATAACTCAAACCATTAACTATTTATTAACTAACCATGTTGCTAACCAATCTTCACTGTCGAACCTTAACCATTTCTCCATCAATCATGAAGTCAATCAAGTTAGGGTATAATTACCTCTCATTCCTTAACTGAACAACATTCTCGACTTTGAAATAGTCAAAGCTCACAACTTCAAACAAAACCTCGCTTACGTGAATCTCGGATTCAAGCTAAGAATCCACCTCTTTTACGAAAAAACATTGATTATAGCAGTAGCGTTATAATCACTGTTTCCAATTATTTGATTTATAAAACCTTTATTTTACCGAAAGCTTTACAACCGCTGTTTAGATTTATAACGCATTTAGTATAACAGTAACGTTATACTCGCTGTTTAGATTTACAAAGCATATATTATACCAACAGAGCTATAATCGCTGTTTAGATTTACCAAACATATATTATAACCACATCGCTATAATCACTGTTTAGATTTACCAGACATATATTATAATAACAACGCTATAATCGCTATTTAGATTTACCAAATATATATTATAATAACAGCGCTATAATCGCTGTTTCCAAATATTTGATTTATAAAACATAACTTTTAATAACAGCGTTACAATCGCTTGTCTAGAATTTTAGAGCCTTTATTTTAACAACAACGTTAAAACCGCTATTAAGATTTACAAAACATTTATTATAACGGCAGCATTAAAATCTCTGTTTATAAATGATTGGTTTATAAAGATATAACTTGTACTTATTAATTTCATTCATAAGTAATAATTAAATAATTAAATAATTAAATTTGAGTCAAAACGGAAAGTAAAAAAATAACTATTTCCCTAAACTTGATATAACTGAATTCCAATAAATAACTTTCTCTCGAATAATCTATATTCGATTTATATTCCGAACTTCAGAATTTATCTACCATTTCAGGTTGATTCAAATTCTAAATTTACTTTTGAATATGTCCTTTTCAAATTCTTGCCCAATTCCTTTATAACCATTTTGATTTACCAAAATGTTAATACAATTTATTTTATATTCCAATGCTGGAATAAAACTCATCGTTTTATTTTAAAACGATGATCCATTTCACTTTCTCATTCACATTCCAATTTGGATTCATATTTCAAATCCAGATTTCCTCTATAGATATTTTATTTGCCAATATTTACTTTAAACCATTTTTTACTTTAATTCTAAATATATTTCCTTTATATACCATCATTTGGTTTTATTCTTATAAATATACTTTTAAACTCAAATTTCTATTTAAAACTTCTATTCAGAAATTTTCAAACAATATACTTTTATTCCAATAATTTAAAATCTCGTTTATGATTTACTTTGAAATTTGCTAAGTTAAAATCTCATCTCAAATATTGCTTTCAAATTTGATTTTCATTTTTCTTCCATATAAATTCAAAATTTGAATTTATATTTCAATTTATCCAATGTTACATTATTCATTTAATTTATAAACACTTTTAAATTCAACCCCTTGTTTTAATAAATAAGTTTCTACTTTTTAACTCTCTTCGAAAATTACACTTTAATTTTTTGAAAAATATATTTCCTTTTAAATCTCAAATTCAGTTCCTATATTTCAGAATATTTTACGGTATTTGAATCCAAAATTTATAGGGCCGGTGACAACAAAAATCAATCATAGAATACATATCGCATCATATGACACAAATATATGAAAACAATAATATAAATGTTGAGGAACCCAGTTGGGCCCCTCCAACCTATTTCCCTGCATCCACAGATGTCAATCAACATTTAGTTCACATAAATATGAGATATCATAGTAAACAGAACAAATTCAGTATAACTATATCAACCAGTTTTATCAAACATTCATCCAAACAAACATCACACAGTATGAAGTAAATTTTAAGCTCATATAAACGAGGTAGAGTTAGTGAGTTTACTCACCTTGGTTTGCAATTGATGATTCTGCTAGGCGTTTGATTTTATCATGAAATTCCAATAACTCTGTTCTCAGTCATAGTAGTTCTACAGTGTGGATTTCTTCGTTGCCATCCTAACTTGACCGGTTCCGTGTAATTCAGTTTCCATATGAGTCAGTGATACATTTTGTAAGCTATTAATTAATAAATTGTTTTAATTAATTTAAACTATATAATTATCCTTAGTTAATCATCCAATTACCACGTCATTAGGCACATCAACCTTCCTCCTTTTCCAGTTTTGTTTCCAAACTAGCCTAACTCCAATTTTTTTTTTTTTTGTACCACAATTGAATGTACCAAACTAACTCCTTTAATTTCACACCACTAACACTATTATTTACCTCATCTTAAACCTTCACATTCCATCAGAAATCTGTCATGCGAACTCCTCCTTCCTGTACATGAACTTCTCATCCCCACCATACTTGATTCATCAAATAACAAAATGAACCTGAACTCCATTCTTAACTTACCCCCAAAACTTTTCTACTGTCATCAAAAATATCACACCCTATACCTCCAAGCAGAAAGGTCCAAACTTTAACCTATCAATGTAAAAAGAGATCGTCTTCTGACTTCCAAACATTAAACTGCCGTAGCTCTTGCCAGGAACTACCGGAGAGTCAAACCCCCACCACCGCGACTCTGCCTTGGTCCCTCCCCCGTCGCCTGTGACCCCAGTCTCCAACACTATCTACGTCTCCCCATAAACACAGTTGATTGGAAAACCCAACAACCCCTAAATCTTCGGCCATAGATCATCGATCGACGCCCCACCGCCACCATTGGCTTTGCTTCCACCCCTTCAACATTCGCCGCGACCCTGGCCTCGAGCGATGGTCTAACGAACTCCAAAACTCAAAAACTTGCGATAGTTAATGGTACATAAGCTCACCAATTTTTTTATTTAGGACGTGCGCCTCCCTGCCCGGAGTAGCTCGCCGCCACTTATACACCTCAACGACGATCTTATAACCTCCAACTGAAGCCCGTTTAATTCAGAAATTCTGAGCTGTTCACGACAGTGTCGCTCCTTACAAACTTCCCATAAGAACAAAGCTCTGATGTTGATGAATTCGAAAAGCATGGTTCTCTTTGGATTTTAGGACTTGTTTTTATTTTATTATTTTTATTTTGGTGGATGCTTTTGTTTTCGTTTGTCTGTAGATGGAAAAGAAGGGGATTAAGAATTTAAAGAAGAAAAGCTTGGAGAGCACTGATGTACTAGCTTGGAGAACATGGTTGGTTACAAATGGCTTGGCTTGCACGACTTATAAAATGTGAAAAGCACGCTGTTCTGAATGAAGCTTTCTGAGTAAAGTAGGATATATTTACTCATTTGGGGTTAATGCGCTACTGACTCCGCGGTACTGATTACAAAGAATTTTCGTTGTCTAAAATTACATTCACGTCCGAGCCGTTACGGACAGAAGTAAGGATGCGATCGTGTCCAGTGAGGTGTCATGATCCCAAAAATATAATAATATCGGTAGGTTAACTTCTATTGTGAAACCCCAAAATATTGATATAGGGTGCAAAATACTCTAAGTAAAAAGTTGTGTATTTAATTAATTAAAAATCACAGTAAAATTCTAAAAATTAAATTATAATTACGCCTTAAAAGAATCTTGTCCAAATTCGAATCCAATATTTAATTATATTAAATAAACCGTTATGGCTTATACACGACTCCACAGCGACTTTCTGAAAATTTGAATTGGACATAACTTTTTTTTCTCGCTATGAAATCAGGATTTTTCACATTCGTTGGAAAGATAGTTTCAAACAGATTCAAATATTTCTTGTTTCGCTAAAATCCGATTTATTTTGAATCCTGCACATTCATTTGAAATTTCAAATCGAATATTCAAACTACCGCGCCATTTTAAACTCGTTTTAAATTATATTATAAATTATACGTTTAAATATCATTTTATTAAATAAATTCCTTATAAATCCTTATATAAAATTCTAATAAAACATTTAAAACAAATTTAAATATTTAGACTTCAATGGCAAAAAATCCGGGTCGTTACATTCCTTCCCCCTTAAAATAATCTCGTCCTCGAAATTGCTAAGGTTGGAAAAAATGCTACATTCCCAATTAACTAGGTCCAAAATTCCTTTTTGTTCAATTCTTAACTTCAGTTTAACTGGACCAATTTTTTTTAATTAAAATATTAATTTATTCTTACTAACGAAAATTTCCAAAAATTCTTAAAATTTTCTAACACTTTAAATTCTGAAAAATTTCGGCAACATCTCCTTTGCACGGCTCCATCGATACAACCACAACTCGCCTTTCTAGGCCTTCTCCAATCCAAAAGAAAATCAAAAAGCCAAGTGGCTTGCCCCATAGGCTCTTAAAACCATCAAACCCAAGTAATATTGTAAATAAGTACCTTTTTGTCGGGCATAATTCCATCTCTTGCCTTTGCATTCATTCAGTATCTGCTCGGTATACATATATCCATCTCCAGTTGGTTTCAAATAAATCCATCTTCCAGTTGTCTTTACTCTCTAATCATTTTCTGATTAGTTCACTTCCATTCTATCAATTCAAATCTGATCTTTACTTCGGGAATCAAACCACTTATTCAGTTTGAGTTTCAATTTTCATTCACAATTTAACTCTATATAACAATATCCAATATATTTTCATTTGGCTTATTCATAAGTCGAATTCATATTAATATTTTGAATCTCAACATTTTCCTTATTTAATTTCATTCGGAATTATTTCTAATCTAATTTCATTAATCTTAACTTCAATTTTAATTCATTTAATACATTTTTACCATTTCTATCTATTCAACTTGTATAAGTTAAATTTTAATTTCAGAATCCAAATTCTCGGGTTTTATTTCAATTAAGTTTGAAATCATATATATTTATGTACATATATTTATAATCGACTCAATTCAAAACATTTGAATATCTAAAACAACTTTATTTTCCTCAAACAATTTCCATTAATAAACCTATTATGGTAGCAATCCGTCACTCAGGAACTTGAAAATGAATATCGATAATGTCGTGATCCGTTATCAGAATTATTTTCTCACCACTGAAGTGATTTCAGTGCTTAATCCCTTTAAAAATTCATTTAAAAACCATTCTTGTTCAAAAAATCCTTCAAAGTAACGTTATATTATTAAAAAAATACTTCAAAAAATATTTCTAAACATTTGGGATTCAAATTCTCAAATTCTGGTTTGAATTTAATTTCAGTTCATCTTATTTACGTATATTTTCCATATACAAGTTATATTTGGTTATATATACAATTTCAATATTTTATAATTCCATTTGATTGTAATAATAATCAACACATCTTTATACTATAATTCAGAAATCATTCCTTTTATATCAGAATAATTTTTTTTAAGCAAAATTATTTCATTTACCCATTTTTAAAACAATATTATGTCGAATTGTTCTGTTCGAGGGTTTAGAAACACATATCGATACAGTTGTACATCCTGTATCGACCAGAATTTATAAACCACTCAACAAATCAATCAACAGAATATAAAACAATTTTATATCAAATCTACAAATACGCGCTCGTATTTATACACTCAAACTCAATCTAGGGTATCACTAACCCCATCTCTATTGAGTTACGCCACAAAGCCGAGGTTACAACTCAACCTTCAGCTCAGATACCAACTGTAACGACCCGAATTTCCGTACTCTTTGAGTTGACTAATTTCACCATACGTCCAACCCAAATTGCACAAAAATACGAAGCATTATTAGAAAGAAGTTAGAGGATGAGGAATAGAAAGAAAGAAGTATTAGAATAGAAGAAGGCGAAGAACACAAGTCACACAGCGGAACGAATAAAATATATCATATAACATAACATTTGAAATACAAATCAATAACTATATATATATACACCATCATCAGAGCACAACAGTTATTCCTGGAATAGTTATAAACACCTGTTTCCAAATACAACATAGTACACATCGGAAATATGATAGTCTATAGCTAATTGGTGAAGCCTCCTACTTCCAGCTCTTCCAAGTGAATCTGAAAAATCCTGACTACTTGACTGCCCATACAAATTTTGGCACCCAAGAGTTTAGGGAAAACAAAACAAAACAAAATAAACTCTGGGCCATTCATGGGACTGGTGTGAGTAAACTTCATTCATTTGTTTAACTTTTATAAATCCTTTCGAAAGAAAAGATAATCGTAAGACCGATCCACACATAAACATGGATGGTTTTTACCTTACGATAACCCAAAACATTTTGATATCAAAATCTGGTGATATTATGATAGTGTCTAAATCAAATAAATAGAATCTAGCGGAATGCTTGCATCTCACGCTCTATATATAATATAAAATCAAAAACTGCAGAGCGCTTATTGGAGATTGGATTTCCAACATGACAAGGTATGGAACCACCTTCCGATCAGTGTACTTTAGAGAGGATACACTGGGGTTCAACAAGAACGTCTTGCAACCCGGCCCACATATGACCGACCACTCATTTCGCTTGAGTGTATCGAATGTATATCACCAACGATTGGGATCAACAACCGTTTCCCGAAAGGGACAGCATCGATAGATTAAAGAAGAAAATGAAATTTCTCTAAATAAGTGATTGTACATCCTAATGGGAGCGATCCACCTAGCCATGCTGCCTGCCCGATTTTTGTCAATTTCCGGTTGTGAGGCTTGAGGTTTGAATTATCTTCCAGAACATCTAGCCACCATTCACTTTGAATGCCACATCGTCAGATCCATCGGAAATCACTAATTGATTCCCACAAAAATACTCAGATTGTTAGGCTAAAGAAGTTTCCCTTCTTTGCCACTAACTTCGTACGTTTGAAGAAATCAACATACGTAATCCCTTTGGAAATGCTCTGTCAGACACTCATCCTTACAAGTTGTCTTGGGTCTGGACAAACCGAAAGCACCGTTCTATTAATCCATCTTGGGCAATTTCTACCTAGAGTTAATAGAATAACCCTTGCATTTTACTCCGTCTTCAATTATCTTCAGCATAAGTTGATTCATAACGCATATAGCAATACAGAGTGGTTTTCAGATATTCAATCTGATCTCGGTCTCTCCATACTGATAACGGAGGTATAAAATAAATCAGAACTTTGATAGTCAGTGATTTAACTATCAAAGAAACATCCATACAATCAACGGTCCTACTTCCAATTGGAAATCCTACCGATCAAGCATCAAACAACACGGGGCCCTTTTAAAATTAATTTCTTATTAAATTATCATTTCCAATTTCCATTTCCCATCATTCGTATTCTTTCAAAGCTCTATTTTCTCCCTCGATTCCTGGAAAAACATTCTTAATATTCCAATTTCTTTATTCGAGATAATATCTCTTTTTCGGTTAGAAAACATTTATAAATATTCATGAATCCTCAATTTCTACAATTAGAAAATATATCGTATTAATATATGAAAATATTTCCAAATTCCCTTTCTTAGTTCCTCGTTGACCAATTCATTTCCTCTTCTATGCGTAGAAAATATCTCTCATTTTATTTGGGAAAAACATTTCAAAATCCTTTAAATTAACGCGATGTTATAATACATCGTTATTATAACTCAAACCATTAACCACTTATTAACTAACCATGTTGCTAACCAATCTTCACTATCGAACCTTAACCATTTTTCCATCAATCATGAAGTCAATCAAGTTGGGGTATAATTACCTCTCATTCCTTAACTGAACAACATTCTCGACTTTGAAATAGTCAAAGCTCACAACTTCAAACAAAACCTCGCTTACGCGACTCTCGGATTCAATCTAAGAATCCACCTCTTTTACGGAAAAACATTGATTATAACAGTAGCGTTATAATCAATGTTTCCAATTATTTGATTTATAAAACCATTATTTTACCGAAAGCTTTACAACCGCTGTTTATATTTATAATACATTTAGTATAACAGTAACGTTATAATCGCTGTTTAGATTTACAAAGCATATATTATACTAACAGCGCTATAATCGCTGTTTAGATTTACCAAACATATATTATAACAACAGCGCTATAATCGCTATTTAGATTTACCAAACATATATTATAATAACAGTGCTATAATCTCTGTTTAGATTTAACAAACATATATTATAATAACAACGCTATAATTGCTGTTTCCAAATATTTGATTTATAAAACATAACTTTTAATAACAGCGTTACAATCGCTTGTCTAGAATTTTAGAACCTTTATTTTAACAACATCGTTAAAACCACTATTAAGATTTACAAAACATTTGTTATAACGGCAGCGTTAAAATCTCTGTTTATAAATAATTGATTTATAAAGATATAACTTGTACTTATTAATTTCATTCATAAGTAATAATTAAATAATTAAATTTGAGTCAAAACGGAAAGTAAAAAAATAACTATTTCCCTAAACTTGATATAACTGAATTCCAATAAATAACTTTCTCTCGAATAATCTATATTCGATTTATATTCCGAACTTCGGAATTTATCTACCATTTCAAGTTGATTCAAATTCTAAATTTACTTTTGAATATGTCCTTTTCAAATTATTGCCTAATTCCTTTATAACCATTTTGATTTACCAAAACGTTATTACAATTTATTTTATATTCCAATGCTGGAATAAAACTCATCGTTTTATTTTAAAACGATGATACATTTCCCTTTCTCATTCACATTCCAATTTGGATTCATATTTCTAATCCAAATTTCCTCTATAGATATTTTATTTGCCAATATTTACTTTAAACCATTGTTTACTTTAATTCTGAATATATTTCCTTTATATACCATTATTTGGTTTTGTTCTTATAAATATACCTTTAAACTCAAATTTCTATTTAAAACTTCTATTTAGAATTTTTCAAACAATATACTTTTATTCCAATAATTTAAAATCTCGTTTATGATTTACTTTGAAATTTGCTAAGTTAAAATCTCATCTCAAATATTGCTTTCAAATTTGTTTTTCATTTTTCTTCCATATAAATTCAAAATTTGAATTTATATTTCAATTTATCCAATGTTACATTATTCATTTAATTTATAAACACGTTTAAATTCAACCCCTTGTTTTAATAAATAAGTTTCTACTTTTTATCTCTCTTCGAAAATTACACTTTAATTTTTGGAAAAATATATTTCCTTTTAAATCTCAAATTCAGTTCCTATATTTCAGAATATTTTACGGTATTTAAATACCAAAATTTTAGGGCCAGTGACAACAAAAATCAATCATAGAATACATATCACATCATATGACGCAAATATTTGAAAACAATAATATAAATGTTGAGGAACCCAGTTGGGCCCCTCCAACCTGTTTCCCTGCATCCACAAATGTCAATCAACATTTATTTCACATAAATATGAGATATCATAGTAAACAGAACAAATTCAGTATAACTATATCAACCAGTTTTTATCAACCATTCATCGAAACAACCATCACACAGTATGGAATAAATTTAAAACTCGTTTATATAAAAATATAAATGAGGTAGAGTTAGTGAGTTTACTCACCTTGGTTTGCAGTTGACGATTCTGCTAGGCGTTTGATTTTATCACGAAATTCAAATAACTATGTTCTCAGTCACAGTAGTTCTACAGTGTGGATTTCTTCGTTGCCATCCTAACGTGACCGATTCCATGTAATTCTGTTTCCATATGAGTCAGTGTTACATTTTGTAAGCTATTAATTAATAAATTGTTTTAATTAATTTAAACTGTATAGTTTTCCTTAGTTAATTATCCAATTACCACGTCATTGGGCACATCAACCTTCCTTCTTTTCCAGTTTTGTTTCCAAACCAGTCTACCTCCAGTTTTTTTTTTTTTTTTTTTTTTTGTACTGCAATGGAATGTACCATACTAACTACTTTAATTTCACACCACTAACACTATTATTATTTACCTCATCTTAAACCTTCACATTCCATCAGAAATCTGTCATGCGAACTCCTCCTTCCTGTACATGAACTTCTCATCCCCACCATACTTGATTCATTCAACAACAAAAATCAACCTGAACTCCCTTCTTAACTTGCCACCAAAACTTTTCTACTGTCATCAAAAATATCACACCCTGTACCTCCAAGCAGAAAGGCCCAAACTTTAACCTATCAATGTAAAAAGAGATCATCTTCTGACTTCCAAACATTAAACTACCGCAGCTCTCGCCATGGACTACCGGAGAGTCGAACCCCCACCACCGCGACTCCGCCTTGGTCCCCCCCCCCCTTCGCCTGTGACCCTGGTCTCCAACACCGCCTGCGTCACCCCATAAACACAGTTGAACGGAAAACCCAACAACCCCAAAATCTCCGGCCATAGATCATCGATCGACGCCCACCGCCACCACTGGCTTTGCTTCCACCCCCTCAACATTCGCCGCGACCCTGGCCTCGAGCGTTGGTCTGACGAACTCCAGAACTCAAAAACTTGCGACAGTTAATGGTACAAAAGATCACCAAATTTTTTGCCAGGACGTGTGCCTCCTTGCCCGGAGCAGCTCGCTGCCACTTGTACACCTTGACGACGATCTTATAACCTCCAACTGAAGCCCGTTTACTTCAGAAATTCTGAGCTGTTCACGACAGTGTCGCTCCTTACAAACTTCCCATAAGAACGAAGCTCTGATGTTGATGAATTCGAAACACATGGTTCTCTTTGGATTTTAGGATTTGTTTTTGTTTTATTATTTTTATTTTGGTGGATGCTTTTGTTTTCGTTTGTCTGTAGATGGAAAAGAACGGGGATAGAGTATTTAAAGAAGAAAAGCTTGGAGAGCACGGATGTACTAGCTTGGAGAACACGGTTGGTTACAAATGGCTTGGCGTGCACGGCTTATAAAACGTGAAAAGCACGCTGCTCTGAATGAAGCTTTCTAAGTAAAATAGGATATATTTACCCATTTGGGGTTAATGCGCTACTGATTCTATGGTACTGATTACAAATAATTTTCGTTGTCTAAAATTACGTTCATTTCCGAGCCGTTACGGACAGAAGTAAGGATGCGATCGTATCCAGCGAGGTGTCACGATCCCAGAAATATAATAATATCGGTAGGTTAACTTCTATTGTGAAACCCCAAAATATTGATATGGGGTGCAAAATACTCCAAGTAAAAAGTTGTGTATTTAATTAATTAAAAATTACAGTAAAATTCTAAAAATTAAATTATAATTACACCTTAAAAGAATCTTGTCCAAATTCGAATCCAATATTTAATTATATTTAATAAACCGTTATGGCTTATACACGACTCCACAGCGACTTTCTGAAAATTTGAATTGGACATAACTTTTTATTCCCGCTATGAAATCTAGATTTTTCACATTCGTTGGAAAGATATTTTCAAACAGATTCAAATATTTCTTGTTTCGCTAAAATCCGATTTATTTTGAATCCTGTACATTTATTTGAAATTTGAAATCGAATATTCAAACTACCGCGCCATTTTAAACTCGTTTTAAATTATATTATAAATTATACGTTTAAATATCGTTTTATTAAATAAATTCCTTATAAATCCTTATATAAAATTCAAATAAAACATTTAAAACAAATTTAAATATTTAGACTTCAATGGCCAAAAATCCGGGTCATTACATCAAATTCGGGAAATGATCGAGAATGGAGTAGCACCAGGTTTACTCCAAGCGATAGTTAAATCTTTAATTAGATTTGAATGTGAAATGGTAATTAAATTTACCGATAACACCATGGTGTTAGATATGGACTATTACCAGTTTTTCTCCATGGGATGAATAGGTCGGGATTGGGAAATTAAACAAATGATTACATCGATATAGCTCATTAATCCCAACTAGTTGGATAAACCTTAATTTGGTTTGAAATGATATCCAAATAAGAGTAAAGAATAAGTTTAAAGAATTTATTTTTGATAAAATTAATGGGAACTTTTCCCAAAAAGAAAGAATATTTGAATAAAAGAATATTCTGGATTGGAATGAGGTGTATGTTGTTTTTTATAGCACTTGTTTATAAAATACGCGAGTTATTCAAAAAGACCAGGTTAATCCCATTCTGAATAATTGATACGACGATAAGTCGATGATGAAGACGGTGGTTGAAGACCGGACATCTTCACATCGTTTGGATGATTACTGATGTCTTGATTGGGCTGTACACCCAAGACAAGGTAATAAGTGGTGATCGTCCAGACGTACTTGGAGATCGACTGGATATGCGAGGCCCTCTCTCCTGTATTGGACATATGGGACGAGGAATAAGGTGCCTCCGGTTTCGTTCAGACCTAGAACGGACTTGTAAATGGATGTGTGTTTGACATTGGATTTTGTTCTGTGTTGATTGATTTCTATTAAATATATATCTGTTTGGTGGCGGAGAATTTATTCTCTTTCTTAACACACTTCTCTAAGACGTACGAGCTTAGAGGTTATATATCGATAGATATCAGTCGCATGGCGTGAATTGTCAGTGTTTGTCAGTGTGGTATGCTGAGATGCAAAGGATCAAGGCTTTTTTGTTGAAAAGCAGAGCCTTGTGGTTGATGATTGAAGCACGACTTTAAATAGCATAGCTTTGTGAAGCATTAATTCGGGAGCCTTGCACCCAGGTGTGAACCGAAACGGGATAGTGACTGCATGGAAATGGACATATGTTAGTTCTAGCTACAAGTAACATCATGTTATGGAACCCAGACTGCTTACTCATGTGGATGTTCACTACACCACAAAGCCTATTTTGTCACTCCCCCATCCTCTAAATTTGATACGGTATATAACCATATCAAATTAGAGAGGGCTCTAAGCCGTGCCTTTCTATTTAGATAAGGCTTAGAGCTTAATTTGAATTTGGCCCAAATTTTGACCGTATCAAACTTAGGAATAAATTTTTTGGCAACGCAGACTTGCTCCCCCCTTTTTTTCATTTCCCTCTCACGCATTATTTCCCCCTTTTTTTTTTCTAATTTCCCTCAACCGTGCCCTCTATCCAATTGCGATCGAAAAAAGTTGGAAATAGAAAAAATTCCTGCTTTCAGTTTTACAAATCTGGTAATTACTTATTTGATTCGATGGTTATTTGTTTCCATACCAAGTTTTAGGGTTACATCGTTAGTGTTTAGTAAATCGTTATGGATTTCATGGATTTGATGTTTTAGGGTTACAAATCTGGTAAATACTTATTTGTTCGATGATTATTTCTTTCAAACTGCATCAAACTAGTTCTTGTGTTAGGGTTACCAAGTTGATTCCCATACCAAGTTTTAGGATTTCACGGATTTTATGCATACTTGTTATTTATTAACATGTAATCTGCGGATTTCATGGATTTTATGCGTACTTGTTATTTGTTAACATGTAATCTGCGGATTTGATTGGCTTTATGTGTAGGAGAAATTTATTTAATTCAAGGGAAAATCTCATTGTGTTTAATTGAACGATTATATTTTTACTAAAAAATATGTGAATATGGTTTCATACTTAGGGGAAGAGCATGGCCTACAGAAGGTTTTGCAGACTCTTCGAGCGACTTATGCCTGTCATGAGCTTCATGGCTCAGTTGAAACTGAGCGTAAGGCTCAATTTCGCTGAGCGTGAGGCTCAGCGAAACTGAGCCTCGGTGAAACTGAGCTTTACGGCTCAGTTGAAACTGAGCTTTACAGCTCAGTTGAAATTGAGCCGTAATGCTCAGCTGAAACTGAGCCTTACGGATCAGTTTCACTGAGCGTTAAGTTCAGCGAAACTGAGTCGTCTGAATAAATGTTTTATGATTACACTATATAGTTAAAGTTGGACTGTATGACAAGCACTCACACACTTTTGATATTACGTGCTTCTGGTGATATCATAAATGTGATTTTCCTTCTATGGTGTTTCAGTCGTTTAACAAAATGTATAAATATGTCTACCTTAGACTATTATAGTATCAACAGGAAACAAATTGAATTTAGATTACATGTTTGGTGTCTGAATATGGGTTTGTTACTTGCAGGTATTAGAGCTTCAGAATAATCTAGCTTTTGCGAGGGACAAAAAAGTTGAATTGAGATACATTTGACCTGTAATAGTAAGTTCATTTGAGTTGATATCATTATCTCCTTTAATAGTAAGTTGATATCATTATCATTTTTCGAAATCCATTTTTTTCATGGATCTCACATTCACAGGTATAAACTGCAAAACGTAAATTAATTTTATTTTCAGTGTCAAAATTAGTCGTCATAAACGAGATATCTTTATTCACTTAACAGTCATAAGATTTTGCAAAAGGCGAGTAGTTCAATTTTATATTTCCAGTGCATCTTAATTTCTTTTATTCGTCATCTGCAATATTAAAATCAATTGATTTCTTTTCCCAAGTCGTTAAACTCCCTGTTTGTTGATTTTTTTTAAATCACCTGTAGATTGTCCTGTTGATAATCGATCAATTGCAAAAAAATTAAGATCTAAATGTGCTTCAGTGGAGTAATTTTCATGAAATATGAGATGCATTTTTGTGTTATTTTCCTGCAGCTTGAGTTCGTGTGTTGTTTACAATTTTCAAATGTGTTTTTAAATTTTTTTTTTTTTTTTTGGGTGGGAGGATCCTTGGCATTCTGAACATTGATATTATTTTTTTCCCAATACTGAAGTTATTTGTTTTCATGTTTGTATTGGTGCATGTCCTTATAACCTGAGAATTGAAATGAACGTAATGTTTCAATGTTTGTACTGGTACATGCTTTTACATTTCTTTTCATGTTTTCATGAAGTACCTTTTTTTACTCTTAACAATGAAGTACATGACCTTGTATCCTAAGAATTGAAATGCACGTAATGAATGAGGTAAGGAAAAGTTTTTTTACAAATTTTGTTGCCCTGATTATTTAAAATATACAACCCAACTTATTGTTTGAAAGTTCACAGAATCTTGAAATATATTTGAATAAAATAATTAGAGCAAGGTATGTATTAGTACATGGTTTTAATTTATAGCTAACTTAATACATTGTTTGTTCGGCACCAGCATTTATATGACCATTTGCTGACACTTCACTACCCTGGACTACATCTGTCCATATGAAAATTTGACTATACTAACATATGTGTTACCAAAATTTTAGGACTTTGTTGTAACTTCATCTTTTCATCTTTCCATTTGCCTGTTTTAGGGGGTTGGGCACAGTATACTTGTGGCTACTTAGTTTGATAGTGTGCTTCTTAAACCGGTTGTGGATTCTTCTAGTATCGGGGATAATGAGTTTCATGACAAATTAATGGATGTTGGTGATAGATTAAGGTCTTCCATTGACTATGATATTATGTATTCAGATGGGTGGCAGTTTAAACATTTGATGTTAGTTGTTTTTTAAAGATATATAAGGCTAGGTTCTGCAAATGTAGTTAAGGCAAACTTGAAGTTTCATTAACAAGAAACGTATAAAGGCCACATGTGAAAGAACAGAAAAGACTGTTCTCCAAACTAATGGGACAAAATGGCCCCATCAATTTTGCTTTAAGTTGGGTCAAAATCAATTGGTTGATTAAATAAAAAGAAAAAGATAAATTATTTTGATGCAAAATATTTGTGATACCGTCTGGATGCAGTCCATAATTTATAAATTTTATTTTTCTATATACAAGAACCAACCATTATGTATAACGATCGAGTCAATGAGTATTAAAATTATTGTTGAGTGGCTGAATATATTCAGTAAGTTTGCAATCCAGCTTAGATAAAATAAATGTGTATATATCATTTTTCCTACTGCAGAAAATGGCAAAACTATCATATATATCATTTTTCCTACTGCAGAAAATGGCAAAACTATCGTATATATATCTTTTTCCTCATTTTTGGTTTTTATTTATTTATTTTACCTAATTCTTCTTACTGAAATTGATTTGTATATTATGTTCCTTCATTTCATTTAAGCGGTTGCGTATTTCTTTTTCTCAGACATTTGAACTAATCTGGTTCAATTAGGCGTTATGGGAAGAGATGAGAATCAAATGAGATGTATAAATGTGAATACTGCGACTTGGAATTCCTTCAACATTCTAGAAATTTCATAGTTTTTATTGTCCATTTAAGAAATCTTACTCTAGTTTCCACCTTTTTAAAAAAATCATTTTGGCAGAAGTTGCAGTTTGTTTACTAGAGTTGGTACCATCAACTGTGTATTGAATTTGTTGAATTAAGTCTGGCTATTAGATATTGTGTCATTTGGTTTTGTTAGTCTGGAAGAAGATTATTCGTATGTTGATATAATAAGTACTATATACTAGAAGGATGCGTGGATCTACAAACAAATGGGATGAGAGATTCTTTTGCTTTACTATTTTTATTTACATTTGTTAAACCAAACATGTCATTTCTAATCTTATCTGCTTAACCGTACTGTTGTGGAAAAAAAAATATTGGTATGTTGCTCAAACCTGTTTTAGCAAGAAAAAATATCTACAAGTTTATAGCACTAAACATGTATTTGTCCGGTTTTTGTGATTGGCTTTGTATAATATCTTTGCAAGCTTTAGCAATCAATACTTAAGATAAATTTTTACATTTAAATTAAATAAAACTTAAACCTTTCACTGTGGAATGACATCAATTTTGCTTTCAGTTTGATTATAATTTAGACATACACTCCTGTGGGAGCAAATTAGATGTCATTTTTTCCAAACATGTAACTAATTTTTCATCAAAATTCATAATTAAGAAAAAAGATTAAGGAAGACTTTTTTTAGTATTATACGACTTAACGGTCGGTTTTTTTCCCACCGTTGTGCGGTAATACAGTATTTTAGAATGCTAATTATTAAATATCTTAGTTATTAAATATCTTAGTTTATGTGTGCATACATCCTAGGGTAGCCATGCATGTTCAATCAAAGGCTATACATGATCTATAAACAAAGAAATTAGGATTCTATAATATTACATTTACATTTTCTTGTGTCAAATAGGCTGACATTTCTTGTTTATTTTTGAACAAATAATAATGGACACATGAGGTTACTGAAGTACACCACTTTGTTTCTTCTCTTATTAGAGGTAATAGATACTTGCTGAACACCTCTTGGTATAGTTGAGAAACCTATCCATGCCATTTAGTTTGTGATAGAGATGGTTTATCTTAGTCTTGATTTTGGTTATTTTGTATAATGTACTCACTCTAGTGTGAATACAATGAGAGGATTTTGATATGGGCTGAACTGTTTTGATTATAACTTGTAAACCGTTGATCCGATTCCGATACGTTTACACATTCCGGAAAGCTTAGAATATAAAGTACAACTTTCATTTGAAGTGTTGCATGAAATTTTATTGTTTGCTGGTCCAAAACCGCGCTTTGGAAGCGCTGACCTGCATTTGCATAATTGAAAAAAAAAAATCTGAGCTGAAACCATTGTGGTCGTAACTTTTGATTGGTTTGTCCGAATTTGACGATCTTATGCATTCCGGAAAGCTTAGGACTTAAGCTACAACTTTTATTTTAAGTATTTCGTGAAATTTTGTCATTTACTAGGCTAAAAACGCACATTTACATGGCAGGCCTGAAATGAAATTTGTGCATATTGTTAAACGAAAATGTATTATTTCTTGTTTTCTAAGACAAGGCACTGTTCGAAATTTTACATTGCTTTGATAACAAAGGATCGGTTTGGTATGAGGAAGAATACCATCTCTCATTTAATCATAGCTTTCCACTCAAAACTGTTGCTTTCTAATATTAGATTTCTAATATTCGATAACAAAGGATCGGTTTGGTATGAGGAAGCATCATGTATATTAGATTTCTAATATGTATGTATGTGTGTGTGTGTGTGTACACACGCACATGTGTGTACTATCCAGGGTATTGCATATTCGATAACAAAGGATCGGTTTATCTTGATTCACTTATACATTGCTTGCATTGCTTATTTCAGGTATTGCATTTCTTATTCCAGTGGCGTTACCGAAGCAATTCTTGTTTCAGAGCTATTTCAGGTATGGTTTCGCTCTTATAAAATTTAGTTGCTTAAATTTTGTTTTCTCGACATTTTTCTTCATCCTTTTTTGGCCTTGAGGTATGTTTTTATGTTTTGTTAGTTATATGAGAGGTAGTTGCAATTATACTCGATCACTCAAGTTAGTTATATGAGATGTAGTTGCAATTAAACCAATGGGCTGATGGATGGTTTTCTTGTATACTTTTGGTGCAGTGGAAATTTGCATTCATGTCAATTGGT
Source organism: Allium sativum (assembly GCA_030737875.1). Classification (NCBI taxonomy): domain Eukaryota; kingdom Viridiplantae; phylum Streptophyta; class Magnoliopsida; order Asparagales; family Amaryllidaceae; genus Allium; species Allium sativum. The sequence continues at coordinate 322,247,445 of CM060916.1, forward strand.
CGTCCTGATTATCTTTAGGATTCGGATATTCTATCTATTCGGTTTCAGGTACCTTTCTACCCTTGTTTTTCATGAAGCTTGTTTATGTTGATCTATGAATGCGTATATACCCACATACATATGAATTATATTAGCAATAACATGGATGTTGTTGAGTTTAATGGTTGAAAACTATTAATGTTCCTTGGATGATGTTATGTCTGGAAATGAACACTCTGTTCTTCCGAACTTTACACATCAATAATACCTCACCTATCATCAACCCGGAACTTGTACATAAAAAATCTAATATCATGTCTTTTGAATAAACACATCATATTGCTATATTTGTCTCTTCTTTCTGAGATAAGAAAAAAGTTTCAGTATCCGGTCATTCAAAAAGGAGTAAACAACAAACATATACTCGAGTGAACTGCACATATTATAAGACTTATACAATTGTCAATTTAATTTACCCTTCTAAATTCTTTTATCAAAAGATTTTGAATTACCGACCATTTCTAGCACTAGATTTGTTTGTACTACTACCAGCAAACATATTACATAATTCATAACAATGGATGATCAGCCAATTCTTAGGTTCATGCAAATTTTATAACCTGTAGTTTTTGAAACCTAATTAATAATTTAATGATAGTATTTCATATTTATGTAAAACCAAAGAATAGATCATAAAATCATAATTGAATTTTCATATGTCTGGAAGGCAACAGTGAAATGAATGCCCATTAATTTACTTTCTTTCATAGTTATATACAAAGCGCAACAGTTTTAACTCTATGTTTCAATCTTAAATGTTGACCTTTCTAAGAATTTTAGACATAGTATAATCAATCAAGTTAAGTTTAATACAATCTTTTTTGTAACTTTTTCTTACATTCCTAATTCACATGATGATATAGGCTCAGTTTCACTGAGCGTAAGGCTCAGCGAAACTGAGTCGTAATGCTCAGCTAAAACTGAGCCTTTCGGCTCAGCGAAACTGAGCCGTAATGCTCAGTTGAAACTGAGCTTTACGGCTCAGTTGAAACTGAGCGTAAGGCTCAGTTTCGCTGAGCCTTAAGGCTCAGCTGAAACTGAGCCGTAATGCTCAGTTGAAACTGAGCCTTTCGGCTCAGTGAAACTGAGCCGTAAGGCTCAGGTGAAACTGAGCGTTACGGCTCAGTTGAAACCGAGCGTAAGGCTATAGGCCTTGAAGTTGTAGAGGGAAAGAGTCTTAAAGACGTTCAATGTTGAAATGATAAGTTGATAATAACAAAAACCCCAATCTCCTATTGATAACGTCCTATTGATCACTCAAGTTAGTTATATGAGAGGTAGTTGCAATTAAACTCGATCACTCAAGTTAGTTATATGAGATGTAGTTGCAATTAAACCAATGGGCTGATGGATGGTTTTCTTGTATACTTTTGGTGCAGTGGAAATTTGCATTCGTGTCACTTGGCCGTCCTGATTATCTTCAGGATTCGGATATTCTATCTATTCGGTTTCAGGTACCTTTCTACCCCTGTTTTTCATGAAGCTTGTTTATGTTGATCTATGACTGCGTATATACCCACATACATATGAATTATATTAGCAATAACATGGATGTTGTTGAGTTTAATGGTTGAAAACTATTAATGTTCCTTGGATGATGTTATGTCTGGAAATGAACACTCTGTTCTTCCGAACTTTACACATCAACAATACCTCACCTGTCATATCAACCCGGAACTTGAGTTTAAGAATTATCATGTCTTAGGATAAAATTGCGAAAATGAAGGAAAAGATCACCGATAGTGATGAAGAAAAATTGACAGTGGATGATGATATTTTATCACAAGTGTTTGGTAAGGATACGAAGGGTAGGAGCCGCGGTGTTGGGACCGTCATACCAATGACTAATGTTAAGGCTTGTGCTATTGCACATAAACGATTCAAATATGTTAGTCAAGACAATGATGACTTGAAAACGAGGGTGGGAAGTTTGGAGGGTACAATGGGAAATATGGCGGGGCGAATGGAGCTTTTGATTCAAATTGTGGGAGACATCGCTGCTTCTAAAGGAACCTTCACACCGTTAGATCCCCCTGATGGAGCACGCAACATACAACTAGGTTCTTCTAAAGTTGTTGCTTCTCAAGAAACAACCAATGTTTCGAACAATCAAAAATGTGAAATTCTCAACTCTGATCTAAACATAGTAGCAATAGGTATTTATTACCAACTTTTTATTATTAGTTGATTTCGATGCAGTTATTTTGTTGGATAGATGTAGACAACTTTATTGCAACAGGTACTGTATGTCGAGATTCTACATCGTTCAGAATTCATGGGAAATATGTACCATCTACACATGAAAAATTGGTTTTGGACGATATACTGTTGCCGGATGAGAAAACCACCAAAATAAATCGTCAATTTGCAGAGACCTTTGATGAAGTCGGAGTATGTGGGTTTATGTGTCATCCGAAGAACCTATTTCGATATCTTTAGACATTGGAGCAGGTATATATAATTTTACACTATTTTATCTTGTCAAGTCAAAAGAGTTATACATAATTTTAGTACAACATTCCCTTTGACTTTAACTATTTTATCTTGCATGACCAACTATAATTCAAGAATCGTCCAACGTAGTCTTCTTTCGGGTATTGCATGTCTTATTCCAGTGGCGTTACCGAAGCAATTCTTCTTTCAGAGCTATTTCAGGTATGGTTTCGCTCTTATAAAATTAAGTTGCTTACACTACAACAAAAATTGCTTTCAACAGCAATCAAGAACAGCGTTAACTGCTTATTGCAGTTGCTGAACCTTCCGTGAATTGGAAATCCAAAGTTAAAAACAATGATAGCGCACGAAAACGCGGAGGTCTTCATGTGGTAAATTTATATGGTAAAATTATAAAGATCATCCCTCCAGAATTTCGTTGTCGCTCCCTCCAGAATTTCGTTGACACGTGAAATTAGTTTCCGCCTTTTCCCCAAAACAGAAACCCTAAATCACTTGCGACTTCAAATTGTAATTGTTTCTGGCTGCAAATATTGTTTCCTCTCTAAATTGTTGCTTTCTCTTCTCTGCAAATCCTTTAAAAGTCTCCTCTCTATCACAACCACTACTCACAAAGAAGCTCACTGTGACTACTTGACTATGCATTTGTCTGAGAGATATTATTCATTAAGTCAGCTAATAGCTTCACTTGGAACTCAACACCGTCGTACTGGCCACCCTATACTCTTCGAGCTGTCATTGGTAAGCATAGAACTAGAAATTTTGGACTGGAATTAAAATTTTCAATTTTGATTGAATTTTGAATTCGAACTTTGATCTCTTCATTCAATTTTTGATTGTAATAATTTATTGCACTTATAGTTTGAACTTATCAATCACTTCCACCATATATTGCTGATTTTGATGGCGCTGAGATGAGCATGTATGTCCCTCCATCATGTGAAACTCGGGCAGAAGTATTGGAGCTGGTGATGGTACCAAAGCGCACTGTCACAGCTCAGGCAAATAAGCCTGTTATGGGTATTATGCAGAATATGCCCTTGGGATATGGTAAGATGACCAAAAGAGATATCTTTATTGAAAAGGTATTCATGGTCTAAAAGTCACTTAAATAGGACGCATTGTAATTGGTAAGAAATATTTTTAATAATATTTGATTTGTGGTAGGATATATTTATGAATGTCTTGACGTGGTGGGAGACTTTGATTATAAAGTACCAGCTCCAGCCATTCTTAATCCTAACCCCTCTGGATTGGAAAGCAAGTCTTCAGCCTTATTATCCTAAAGCAGATAAATCTTGTAAAAAGTTCAGGATGGCATGTGGACACAAAGATATGGCATATCACTCCAGGTGATACTGTCGTTATAATAGAAAAAGGAGAACTATTGTCTGGAACATTATGCAAGAAAGCAGTTGGAATAGGATGTGGTATCTTATTCATATAGCATGGTATGTGTGAGATACGCATGAATGTTATTTCAATTGGTTATGTTTGATTCATGATATATATTTTTAAACACTTTAGTTTATGCAATTCATAATCATCAAAATTATAAGGTTATTGCGAGTCATTTTAGGACATACAGATTTAGTTGTTAGCAGGGAAATAAAATCCTGAACTACATTGCAATGCTTTCATTGTAATGATTAATTATATATTTAAATTGCAGATTTGCAAAGATCAACTTGAAGCAGAGGTGTGGTTTGCACACCTTAATGCATTAGTACCTTCAAGACTACACAAACTTCCAAGAGCAGATGGAAGTGATAGATTATCATGCTCTAGCGTATGTTTCTGAACTTACCTTTGGTTTAATTTTGCCATATGTAGATAAGACTTTTATGCAAACTGATTAGCTCCTTTTTCATTGAAATTTCTAACAAGTTTGTGGCCAAGTATAGATTCTCAAATATATATATATCTCTCAAATGAATGAGTTTCAACAATTATGTCTAGGAGAACTTAATGATTCTATTGCAAATAACTTTGCTAACAATTTTGTATTTCATGAATAGTCCTGTAGTCTTCTTCTTTATTTGAATTGTTAATTTTCAAAATCAGGGCGATAGACATGCAGCCGGTTTCTTGTTGAATTTTTCTAGAGAAACGATGGTTGAGTAGCTTCTAATATCATATGTTTTAGGTTTATCCAGTAGCACTGGAAGAATTTGGAATTCAGCCATCCAAACCTGGAATGGAGTCTTTATGGGTGGACCAGATTGCTTCTTTGATCTAATGTTCGGTCATCCCGGCTTCCAACATGTCTCTTCCATCCTGATTGATCAGGGCGCTACAGTTTAATTGAGGTAAGTTAGCAGCATAGCGTCCATTATATAAATTAGAGAAGTGATTGATTCCCCACTTTATTTGTGTAATTTTTTCCTAAGTATTCAGGCGAACTTTGATTCTAGAAAGAATAAGTTCACACTGCTTATCACTGCATATCTCCAATGTTTTCAGTACCATTTTGTTGCCAAATTGCTCTATCATCATTTCCTAAAATTCTTGCTACATTGCTTACTAGGCTTTCCATGTTCCAGTATGTTTGATAATCCCATGTATCTTTACAGTTAAGTCACTTAACTATCTAATTCTATGTTTGCAATTCACACTAACTACCACTGTGCATCACATAATATATTGGTTTCCATCAATTTCTTTGGATGTTTTTTCCTTCATATTCTGTTTTCCCATAAATATTCGACGAATGTACAAGTCATTACTGCTAATTATTTGTGTGGACAATCTTGATGCTACAAGGAAAATAGGTTTTAAGGGCATAAAAATACATTATTTGAAGGCTTACTGCAGTTGTTTTAAATAGTTTAACGCAAATATAACATTTTCCAATACTACGCATGAAAACAAATTTTATGCCTATTTTTCTAATGAATAGGTATTCTAGTTTCTTTTCCTGTTAAATAATAGGAGTACGACGTATGTTTAGTACTCCTTGTATTCCGTCCATGCAATTACAAGCTGGTAATATAGCTGTGTAAAAAAGAATTCTTGTGTTCTCTTAAGCATTTACCAAGTTATATTCCATTTTATGTTATTTTGAGTTACTTGACATATTCTTTTCCTCACATGGTACTGAATTATACTTTTGATAAGTATTATTTGTGATTGCCTTAGTGTCTTTCAACGTTTTAAAGATACTATTTTTCGTCATTCAGAAAATCATGAGTAAGCACCCCTCACCCAATATTTCATATGAATGAAGTTGCAAAAGGGTGTGAGGTTAAATTCACTTTAGTTTTAAGTATATCAACGAAGAAGTTTCTATAAATTCAACAGGACATTTTCTTGATGGATGTAATGTGCAAAAATGATGAGAAGACGTTAAATTTCATTTTGATGTATATTGATTTTCTATTTGTTATTTTCTCTTTCAGATTTTTTTGATCCATACGTACTGCCTAAATGAATGCAGCAACATATTGTGCTGCTTGTTTATTAGCGTATATCAAAACTTAACTATGTGAATTTCTACTATAACTTTCAGCTGGATTGACCCTGAAGGAAAGTTTGTAATGGTATTTATGAATCAAGAATGATTCAAACAGTATAGGTGTTGCAAATTATAAAACTAGATTCACAAAGTACTAGAAACAGAAAAGAAATTCATGGAACATAGGCCAATACGTAATGAACAAAACAATGAAAATAGACACAATTGCATCACTTGTAATGAACAAAATTAACATTCAAACGTTGAATTATTAAAATTGCTTGTGAAAAACCATCACCTTAAGCTACTACCTGAAAGTACTCAAGTAAACACAATCTCCGTACTTAGTTTTTCTTCTTCTTATTTTTTCATTGCGTCGTGCCGATGCTAACGGTGTACCTTTCTTAGGCCTTCTTCATCTTCTGTTATCGATGTAATTTAGTAATCAATATTCAGTTTCGAAAATTTGGTAATTATTTTCTTTAGGATTTCAGTTGGCTTGTAGATTATTACATGAATGCCAAAATTAAAAGGTAGTGTTTTTACTACATTGATATACACGTTGTTGCTAAAAAATATGAGAAATAGGCAAAGCAAGTTATGAAAAATATATGCTACAGGTATAATACACCAGGTTGGCAGTACTTCAATTTTCTCTCTCGGAGGTTTCTGATCAACAATGGATTCTCACTGTCATATGATTTTTATTTCAGTTTTCATGGGAGCTAACATCAAAATTAGAATGGAGAAAAAGGTTTGTAGTTGGTGTAGCGGTTCGTGCCTATTTGAAATCCTTGATGTCTGAAGTTCCACCATGAGATCCTAAAGCTCCCCTCAGGTAACTTATGTTCCTTTCTTTCTTTGGTATTCCATACAAATTCCTTTACCTAGGTGAATAACTAATCATGCTTAAAGCCTCAATGTCTGCTTGTTCACGGAAATCGTTGTGCAGTTCAAATTCAGGCTCTTGTAATATTATTTACTAATATTTCATTACTCGGGAATTTTGATGAACTATTTTAAATTATACCCCTCTTTCAAGATTATCTATAAAGAGGGCGTTTTACATATCTTCCCTTATGATTATCTATAATTTTTTATCATCTTGCCTCTTTCAAGATTAAATGGCTTTGGGATTTATTTAAAACTTACAATGTCAATGACCATTTCATATTTTCAACTGCAGTTGCATCTGTGAAATACAATGTTGCGTGTAATCTATCTTTGATGATCATGTATTTCTTTTGCTTATTAGCTCATGCAGTATCAGTTTCTTGTTCCATGAAACTTTTGTGGAAATGATTATGATGGGTTTATGATTTTTTGATAAAAATATATGCAGGATTCCAATTATTGACAAATACAAAGACATGAGAACAGTTGTGATGGGAAAGACTGAGCATTCGTGAAGGCGATAACATGATGGTCATGCCTAATGAAGTAATTTTTTTTCCGCTATGCAGCTAAAATTTAGTATAATATTTTCTTCCCTAACTATAATTGTCTCTGTATTTGTTAAAATCTATTATTTTAGTGATGAAAATGTATATCCACAACAATTAAGGTATAATTAAATATTGTGCTGAACCTTTTTTTCCCTTCCGTTGCTCCACTAAAATTAATGTCAGACACTTTAGTTACTGTAATAGATATGGAGATATGAAAGTAAATGTACTATTCCTTTGCTCCACTAAAATCAGTCATTTAGATCTTTACAGTTTAGTGTTTTCTTATGTTTATTTCCGAAATTACCAAGTGTGATGTTAAATACATGTTTCCAATAATATATGTCATTTTACCTTTATCTGGTCAAGCAACCAAACAAATATCATTATCTTATTAGACGGGCTATGCTTGGCATACGTTGCGATGAGAACAAAGTGAGACGTGCTGGGCCAGGGATTGATGATGAGGATATATTGTCTGGCTTTGCTCTTTCTAGCCTTGGTAAGAGGTCATCATTGACATTTTCAATTTTTTGTGCTTATTTTATTTTGAGATGATGCACAGTTAAATCTGGTTTATTGCATAGTAATTGATTTCAGTAGGAATTTTGATATTTTAGCTGGTCTGGCTCCTCCTGATTTCAACCTGAAACATGCATTAAAAAAGGAAAGATAAAAAGATAAAAAAGAAAGAAGTTTTAAAATTGGAATAGATAAATGAAACTGTTGCTTCTACTGTAAATCTATCATGAGAACAACTTATATGTGCTTTTATCGGCTCCTTTCCGTAATAACGAAGTCATGAAAATAAATCCAAAAATTATCTAGAGAACCTTTGATTTTGAATAAGCAATCGGTGACCAAAGTTGATGTCTCTTTAACTTTCCAAAATCAATTTAAGGGAAGAATACTACAGTAATAGAAGAGGGAAAAATAGATGTCAACGGAAAAACTAGTTGCCCTCGATGAAGGAAACACAGATTGGAATTTAGGGACTATTCTATCTGGTTATGTTGTGATGTTTGGTTTAGGCAGTTTTGTTATTATAATTATGTAATTATTGATATAGCTGTTATGGTAATGATGAATTTAGCATTACCATAACATTACCAATCAATTGGTAATTAAGTAAGCTATATCGGCATGCCAATTTTGCTGGTATGATAATAGTGAATTTATCGCTGCTAACGGTAAAGAAATGTCTTAAGTGCATCACCATAACAAATTCGATTCTACAAATATCACCTAAGTTATTTTTTCATCAAGTTTTATAAAAATTATTCAGTTTAAGATTTATCAAATCTAATAACATTGGAACTGTCAAGGTATTCTCTATTGCAAGCATGTCCATTTTTAAACTACCAAAATGTAGTTTACAGTCCACCAAGTTTGACCAGTTTCATCTTTTCTAATTGGTTACAGGTGCAACAGGAAAAACAAATAAAAGATGGTGTTAGGCTATTGGCCAAGGGTGCTATTCAGGTTCGATGGCCAGTTCATATCAAGTAAGTTCATGATTAGCGAAAATGTTTGGATCTTTAGATTCTATAGTGGTTGCTTGCACTGTAAAAATATACATGAACACCCACCCAAACATATTAGTGTATGTAGATTATAACCTTCTTTTCTAAGGTCGACTGTAGATAGGAAAATGAGTTTTAAGTCTTTCATTCACGGGAGAAAACTCACATTTTGTTAAGTATACATATGATTTGTGGCAACACAGCTTATTGTATATGTTTGTTAGGTTGCAGTTCCTCTAGGAATCATGTAACTATCTGATTTGTATACTGTTGCACATGAAGCATGTAACCTCCCTATGGACATTAAATTATTAATGCTGATAGCGAAATTCTGCTTTTAGAGGAAAACAGGTTGAGTAAAGCTGTTAACTTTATACTCTAAAGCTACTGAACTGAATTAGATAATTCAACTCATTACTGCTGCATTAAATTATTAATTATTTCCTTTTCATTTCTTTGCGGACATTATGCAGTGGTGCTAATGGTGCACTGCACCACGGTAATGGTGCACCTGTGCACCGTTGTAGTTGTGCAAATACACCACTGTGGTGCATTTGCACCACAAGAGTGGTTCACCTGTGCAGCATTACTTTGGTGCAGTGCACCATTAGCACCACTGCATAATGTCCGACGATGACAACGACAATTAAAAGAAATCATTATTGTTTTGCTAATAGATAATTAATAATGAGAACTGATTGAGCTTATACTATACCAGCTTACTTCTGTCCATGTTTCTTTCATTACATTGAGACTGCCCAATCCTGCAATGTTGAAGCTCTAGTGGACTTGAAACATTAAAGAGACGAACAATGGAGCAATTTGTAGTGTGGACTAAAAGGAAGCAATAAACGACATGCTTAAGCGGTATGTACCAGAACCAAAGGTTGAAGGGATAAATGTGTATGTTTTTAATATGCATCATAAATAGGTTTGTTTTCATAAGTTTGTCTAATGTTCTATGACGTTTGTTTATGAATTTATGTAAATTTTGTCTACGGATATTGTATTCATATTACTTTATGAAAATGATGATTAATGATTATATTTTCATATGGTAGTTTCTAGTTTGATACGATGTTATGTATATTGTTTAGTTGAAACAAGATGAAATGAGTGCAGATTATTGATATAAATGTTGCAATAGAACGTGACAATGGTAGTGTAGAAATATCAGGAACTAACAACAGCGTTTATATAATGCTGTTAGTTCCATGAAAAGACAAAATATATTCACTATAACAGCATATGAAAAACGTTGTGAAATATTAGTAACAGCGTTTATAATCCGCTGTTGAAAATGAATGCTACACACACTTGAAAACCACTAACAGCACATTATAACCGCTGTGCATAAAGTATTAACAGCTTTTAAAAAACGCTGTATAAAGTATTAACAGCTCATAAAAAACGTTGTGAAACACAATTTTTAACAGCGTTTATTTTCCGCTCTTAAAAAAAAGGACCTACGACAGCATGTCATTATACAGCGTTTACACTAACGCTGTTATAACTTTTAACAGCGTTTTTAAAACGCTGTTAAAAGCCTCTTTTGTTGTAGTGTTAAATTTTGTTTTCTCGACATTTTTCTTCATCCTTTTTTGGCCTTGAGGTATTTTTTTTTGTAAGTTATATGAGAGGTAGTATCTAGTAGTAGGAATTCAACATTGTATCCCAATCAGATTCTCAAAAATGCACGGGTATTTGGATGCAGTAGTCATCTTCACCGTATCCTACTTTATTTTTGGCGCTTGCACTCATCCATATACATATAATATGTATATTTTGCCTGGACTAACAATTAGCGCAACAGATTGCATATCCATAAACAAATGTTCGAATTGCTGCATCCTTAAACTCCTACTCGTTGACAACATGGCAGCCTCCACACCTTTCTTTACCGCCTCCTGCCTACTTCATGGAATCCGCACAAACTTCCTTGCACACACTTGTAAACCCCCTTACACACACACGGCAGCCCCCACAAACTCTCATGCATTACTCCACCAAATTGTCACAAGCCACTTCGACTCCATACCACACAAACATCCCTCATTAGACATTAGGCATTCACTGTATATTATATTGCAGCTAGTTAAATTTATGCAGTCCAGCATGGACAACTAAACCTATAATGTGAATTTATGGTAGCTTTATGACATGCATAGCAATATTTGGCTAGCAAAATTTAGGCAGTCCATTCTAGAGGCTCTTTTAAGTAGAAAGGCCTTTTACTGCATTCTTAGCCAGTAGTATTGAGGTGTACAAATGTCAGGCTTATCATTTTTAAGAATTGTTTAGTTTTGTGTGTTTTAAATATCTCAAAGTATTTTTGCTTAGATTCTTTCAATTCATATTTGAAAGTACTTCTATAAAAGTAATCTCAAAATATTATTTGCTTTGTAATCTCTCGCAAGGCTGCTTGATGTTAAATTCAATGTTTAATTGTGAGTGTTTTGAGTAATTCGTTTGAAGTCATGTTTATGTTAACTGAGTTTTAGATAAAATATTGGTAGCAAAAAGAAAAAAATATCAACAAATTTGAAAAAAAAAATCTGGAAAAGGGTTGAAAGAACTTCAAAAAATTCTGAATAAGTTTGAGACATTGCCTCTTTTTGAAACTTTCAAGCAACTGGAAAAGGAAGCTTTGTTAATAAAAGCCTCTGCATTGACAACATCATCATCCTCAAGATAAGGACAAGTAATTTAGTCACACTTGGACAGTTTATATGTTTCATCAAGCATCCTTATTCCTGATTCTAAGTTGATCCCACTTAACATCTGGGCTGCCTTGGACCATTATTGCTCAGACTCATAAAATTTTGCAAGTTTGTCCCATATAATTAAAACCTGCTCTTCAAAAGAAACAACCCGAGGTTGAATCTGAGTTAATGAATGGTGAGCAATCTCCTTCTGAAAACTAACTTCAAAAAATAATCTGGAAAAGGGTTGAAAGAACTTCAAAAAATTCTGAATAAGTTTGAGACATTGCCTCTTTTTGAAACTTTCAAGCAACTGGAAAAAAAAAGTGATCATGTTGGAAATTTGATATTGTTATTATGTAGTAGTGATCATATAAAATGCAGTAGTGAATAAGCATATGAATGTCATTTTCTTGCATCAGGTCCTTTAATTGTATGTTGACATTCTTTAATCATTTTGTAGGTATTGTTGTTATGCATGACATTCTTTAATCAAGAGACCTGCTGCCATTTTTTTTGTTTACTGCACCTACTGAGAAATTTACTCAATGCCTACTAAACCAATGTTTGTTATTTTAATTTCTTTTCAGGCTTTGGAACAAGCATGAGTTGTATGAGCTCGACAACTGCAGTTTTGTTGTCTTTTTTTTTTTTAGAGGAAGAACTGTGAACATTATGCTTTGTATATATTGTGTTATGTATTAACTGAAGTTATGAATTATGTATTAATCGAATTATTCTTAGCGTATCTCTTCTTTATATACTGTTATATGAGTGTTAGTGTATCTTCTTTATTGTGTGTGTGTGTGTATATATATATATATCAATGGGCGCAGTGATTTTGTAAATTGCATATATGATATACCGATTTTGATACGGTTAAAAGCCGTATCTAATTCATTGTTATCATTGTAGGAGTGAGGCATTAAGCACGGTTTTGAGCCGTATCAGTATACTATTTTAATACGATTATAAACCGTATCAAATTTCTCAACTGATAAAGATTAAAACTGTATCCATCTAAAAATTGAAAGTGCCAGCATACAAATTTGACACGGTTTTAAGCCGTATCAATTGAGAAATTTGATACGGTTCTGAACCTTATCAAATTAGCAATTTGATACGGCTTAAAACCGTATCAAATATCTCATTTGATACGGTTTTAAGCCGTATCAAATTGCTAATTTGGTATGGTTCAGAACCGTATCAAATTTCTCAACTGATACGGCTTAAAACCGTATCAAATAAACAGAGACGCCATTTTTTGATATGGCTTAAAACCGTATCAAATCGATTTTGATACGGCCGTTAACACTGCCAAATTGGCATTTTTGGTGTAGTGGTTGCATACTATTATTACTTGATTGGAGATGAGGTACCTCGGAGATATCGGCTCATCTGGGCTGATGGATATTATATCGGTCACTACGGGACTGATGGATATGGCCGACATACTGACTGTTTTAGAGGTTCGATAGAACCGGCTAACATATAGTTTATGGTATAATTAATCATCAACGGATGATTGGCCATGAAGATCCTAGGGGTTCACTGCAGGGGATCCTGACGCACTTGCTAGCGTGTCTCGAAATCAGTGAGGATAATCCCTTGCCTCGGTTCATAGATGGAAACCCAATTTCAAATACGTGATATTCGGTTTTAGTTGTAAATATATATGGCAACGTAATATAGTGGTACATACGCCTATGATTAATACATTTATATTTGAAGTTGATTTCTTCATTTATAGTAATAATAAAAGATGAAATTTCGCGTATCAAACATATTTGGCTATTATAAGGGAAAACTCTATCCTTGACTGCGTTCATTGTGTGATGGGACCTGAGTCTTACAATAGCTTCATTTTTCTCTTTAGCATTGTGCTGTTATTTTTATGCACTGGTATTCACTGGGGATAAACCCGTTCCGTGTTATACAGCGTGGTCCCATGATTTATCTGACTTTAAAATCAAGCTAATAACTGTTTTATTTCTCACACCAGTGACTTGATTGAACTGGAGTTTATTGTTTTAACCTAAACTCTGGGTGCCCTATTTTCCACACAGGCAGTTAGTAGTTTGGTTTTGCAGATATTATATTCACATGATCTAATTCACAGCTGGAGCTATATTCGGAACGCTCTGTATCCGTGTATTTTGTACAGTTGTGTTATGTATTATTTTTCAGCTGCTAAGTAATGTTGTTTAATCTCTGATATTTTCCAATGTGTAATATTTATTCATACTCTGTTATATTCTTGTACACTGATGTAAATTGTTGTAATAGCAATGAAATGTTCTGCCGTTTGTGTTCTGATTTGTCGTGTTCTCAACTCAATCCGGGCTTTCCTTTACGGGGAAGCTTGGGTTGTTACATTTGAGTTGACAATCACAAGTCACGTCCAACCCAAATTGTACAGAAATGCAGATAGTTATTAGAAACATATTAGAGGGTGAGATAAGAAAGAAAGAAATATTAGAATAGAAGAAGAAGAACAACACCACACAGATTCTCACATCGCAGCAGAACAAAATATAATATAGAAATATCTTTATTGAGAGCTTTAAATTAAACATACAGTCAATAGAGGGCATCACACATATGGACAGTTATAATAACCAGTCCTCATATACAACATACAGCGGAACAATATATTATATAATATCATACGTCTGAACACATCCAGCTCATCTCTGAACTTCACAGCATCTGATAACTTGGACATGTACACCTCGGTCTAACCAGCATTACAAACACGGGGTCAGTCTGGTGAATCGGAGTGAGAAAAACGCACTAAGTTTTAAGGCATTACACAACCTGATTTAACATTAAAATCCTTTCAAAAGAAAAGGATAATCGTAAGACCAAATCCACACATAAATACGGACTGTTTTTACCATACAATAACCCAAAACATTTTTGAAATCAATATCTTTTCTTATAATATAATAGTATCTAAATACAAATAAATATCAATCTAGCAGAACACTTGCATCTTATGCTTTACATATATAGTATATAATCAAAACCGCGAGCTCTTATTGGTGAATGGATTTCCTGGCAAGGTATGGGGCCACCTTTCCAACAATGTACCTCTGGAGATGAATACATTAGGGTTCAACAAGAACATCTTGCAACCAAGACTAAACATACCCTCCGTTCGTAGCTCGGGTGGTTCATGAGTTGGGAGATGGGGATCTAAGCACTGTGTGCAGGCAGGTTCGAATCCCGCTGTGAACCACTTAAGGGGCTAGGACGTTACGCATACGTGTGCGACGACTAAACAAAAGCGGGGTAGACACATGGTGTGACATTTACTTAAGTGAGTATCAATGTATACTGTGATCTTAAGGTTCCCCATGATATCAAAAAAAAAAACCAAGGCTAAACATGACCGGCCCCTCACTTCGCTTGAGAGTATCGAATATATCATTACCGCGGTTGGGGGCCAGCCAACCGAATCGATAGCATACATGCATAAATAAAAAGGAACAACCGAAGGAATTTGAATTCTCCAGATCAGATAATGATATACCATTTTGATGGGTGCGACCCACATAGCCATGCGACCTACCCCATTTTATACCATTTCCCGGTTGATGAGGTTAGAAGTTAAGTCCACTTTTAATGCCACATTGTCAGATCCGCCAGATATCACTAATTGATGTCCACAAAAATACCTTAGGTATGAAGCTAAGAGAACGACCATTCTCCACCATCAACTTGGTATGTTTGAAGAAATCTATATACTTACCCCTTTGGAAATACTCTGTCAGACACTCATCCATACAAGTCATCCAGGAACAGGATGAATCGAAGGCACCCTCCTACCACATCCTATATAGGTATCACCCCAAGGATCAGTAGCGAGTAGTCCTTGTAATCCGATGATTTCAACCACGACAAAACCATAGTATATCTCTAGGGATTAGCTAGAGAAAGTAAGTGATTCTTCCGTTTTATGAAGATCCACGGCCTCCAGCTTGATTAACATCCTTCACGTATTCGTATTTATTAGACGGAATGGTTTTCAAATATAAATTCGATCCCGGTCTTTCCGTACCAACAATCGTATGGGTAAAATTTGATAGTCGGTTATTTAACTATCAAATAAACAAAAATGAAATGGATCTATTGGTTGAGTACACAGCGTCACTTGGCCTTTTTAACTAAAAATAGTTAATGAATGGAAACTTCTAAATCTTTCAACACAGTATTCACTTCTAATTTTATATACAAATATTCTCAAACCATTTCTTTTTAATACTTAGTAAAATATCTGATATCATATCAACTTTCCCATTTAATTATCATTTCAAATCATTCGCTACGACATTTCTTATTATCCTAAATTGGGAAATCGATTCGACTCTTATCATTCGTGAAACAAATGTTACGATATCTCCTTTTTGTTTTGTTATTTGAGTACCATAATCGTCACTTATCCTTTTAGAATAATGCATTCTAAATCTCGTGTCTTTGTTTTGAAAACATCGTTATATTTCACAAAATCTTCTTTTATTATTTCTTTCGTATAGAAATATCATTTTCATATCTCAAGCCCTTATTAAATTCCGATATATGTATATTCCCAACTTCTTCAAATAACGTTACATTATTAAACCACAAAATAATTCACTTTAATTATTTCCATCATTACAACTAATATCATCCTCCGATAATCCTGAAGTCGCTCAAGTAGGGGTATTTTAATTACCTCTCAGACCTTGATCAACAACGTTCTTATCTTAAGATAAATACGAGCTGTAATTCAAAAACCCATAATCATTCTAATACCGACCAATACCACTTCACTATTTTATTAAAAATACGGTTTTATACAACTTCCTTACTGTAATGACCCGGTATTTACACGTATCACTGACACAGATACTAAATTGATCGTAAGTATGTATTTTCAAATACGATTCAAAATCCATACTTTGAAATTCCAGAACATGTTCACTTGTGAATAATAGCATTTACATCACAGCATTTACCAAAAACCATTTTTACACATTTATGTGTGATAGCATGTATTCGATAGCGTTTGTTTAAATTGAATTTATACATGTTTGAATAATAACACTTATACATAGCAAAATTTAAAACGCCATTTTTAGTTCATATGTTTTGGTTATTTTCCAAAGGATTTGAAATTACGGTTTTTTGAAAACCTTTAACCCTTGGAATTAAAACATGCCAAAAACCCATTTTAGTTATCAATCCAAGTTCAAAAACAAAGTTTAAGTTCACATGTACATTCACACCAAAAACATGAAAACACCATTTTCTTTTGCAAGCTTGGTTCATGAACAAAGATTCAAGGGATAACACCTACCCTAGCAATAAACTAGTAAAGAGAGAATCTAGTAAAATATTTGTCACATGGCAAATCTATTTAGATCTAATAATTTCAGTTTTAAAGTATTCCTCTTTTCTTTCAAAATTTTCTGAAATTGACATCTTTCTTTTGCATTTTCAAAAACATGTTTGTATTGTCATAAAACATGTGCCTTAGATCTTGCAAAATCTTGCATATATATCAAGAATCTCACCCTACACTAGATAAGTTTTAAAACATAGATCACTCAAGATTTTTCATGTCAATTCCATCACATGGCCGAGATTTTTCTTGTACCAAAACTTTTAAATTTTATAAAGCCTTGGAAGGCAAGTAAAAGTTTTAAATAAATTCTTGTTAAATCATGTTGTCATGTGTTGAGATATGTTTTAAAAACGAAGGCAAGTATGAATATGTATGGTACAAAAAGGAGGGTGCCATATTCATTGAAACCAAGAAAAAGGTTTGGCACATGTAGCATTTAAGGGGATGGTTCATAGAGAGGCCAATGGGGGAAAGAGGGTAGCATGTGCAAGAGGACTTCAGTTAGAGATTTGCTGATCTAAGCCATGTGTTTTGGGATATTGGTTCTTGGATTTTGAGAGAGAAAATGATTTTAAAATGTATCTTTCATGTGTCAAAACAAAATGTGAAATAGATTTCACTCTTTTCTCCAAAACCAGAAATTTAATGCACCATATTTTAATGATTTTCTCCACCTATAAATAGACATAAGCATCCATGCATTTCCTACACAACAACAAAGCTTTCAAGTAAAACCAGTAGAGGAAAACAGTGGGCTTCTAAACAACAAAGGATAGTAAATTTTTACCAGAAATTCTTTACTGTTTTCTTTCAGTTTTGAACTGAAAATAAATCTGGTTTGTGTTGATCTGGTGAAAGTGGTATTCTTACTTGAGTTACCTGTTTGTTTTGCTCAAACATTTGTTGTTGTGGCACTTAAGATTTGAATAGCAATTACTTAGAAATGGTATCATGCTAGGATCCTGTTTTTCCTTCCTGTTTGAATTATGCACCAAAAATTCGATCTGGTAATCTATGTTAGGAACATAAGTATAATGTTGTACTGTTTTTAAAAACCATTTCAGTAGCCTAACATGGTTTAGAAAGATCAAAATCAGTTTTAAATATACACAATATACAAAAACAGAAGACACAGTATGTACATTTCAACTCTCTGTT
Organism: Allium sativum; assembly: GCA_030737875.1. Taxonomy (NCBI): domain Eukaryota; kingdom Viridiplantae; phylum Streptophyta; class Magnoliopsida; order Asparagales; family Amaryllidaceae; genus Allium; species Allium sativum. The sequence continues at coordinate 322,265,609 of CM060916.1, forward strand.
TAATGAAATTTTCAAAATTGATATTAAACCAAACTAAATACATGAATGCATTCCTGGTGGTGGATGATGATTTTTAAAGGAAATTTCATAATTTTTAAATTCCTTTATTAATGGGAAGTCGAGATGATCAGAATTGGCAAAATGTCCAATTTGCGATCATCTAGATCGTCAAAGGCCACATAATCGAAGTGGAAGCTTCATCTGGGTTCAGGCAAACGGGGGAAGATGCTAACTAAATTTTTAAATGAATTGATTTAGAGAAATCGGAGGAAATACGGTTTAAGTGGGTGGATGGGTTCAGTTTGTGTTCATGGAAACTACTCTTCGCCTGAGTGGTTATGGAGGTGCGGTCAGTGGGGAAAGGAACATCAAGGCGTGGCGATGACGTGGCAGGGTGGTGGCGGTGGCACGTGGGCCAGGCAAGGCACGACAGACCATTTCTTCGATGACACTGTTTGCTGGAAAAATGGGTGGCACGGTGTTTTTTAGCTAGGGACATAATGGAGGGTGATGGGCCATGGCGTCATGATCAGGGTCGGAGGGTTGACTGGCGTCGTAGGTCGTTGGCAGGTGTAAGTGTCGTGGGCGACTGTGCACGTGCACATGCCTGGTAGGATAAAGGGGAGATGGACGCTGTGTTTTTCTCGTGATCAAGCTAAAAATCACGATAGTAGGAAGTGGTACTTTGGTTTTTTCTTGAACGTGGTACTTTGTAAAAACTGCAAGAAATCAGGCCAGGTTCACGGCTTTTGGACATGGCATTAGGGTGTAGTTGGTACTTGGGTTGGCTCGTGAGAAAATATGTTGATCGGGCTAGAAAATCCTAGTAAATTTAAAGTGGTACTTTAAAGTTTGGTATTTTAGTACGACTCTAACTTTAAGTTTTAAACTAAAATCCAAGTTTTAAAAAATAAATTATAATTTAAATTATAATGGAAATGAATAATTAAAATAAAATTAACATTTTATTTAAATCTGCCAAGTCGTAAAAATGACATTTTTATTTCAAACTGACAGGTCGGAAAAAGAAAGTGAATCAGGTAAATTTCGTCAGAAGTTGAATATGAAATATAGAAGTGTAATTAAATTTTAGTTATAAATTTAGTTTATAAATTAGATTAAAATTTGATTTCTATTAAAATATTTAAATTTTATATAAACAAAAATGAAAGAAAACTGTGTGCAAAGCATACGATAAAATTTTGTCGGTTTAAAAACTATAATCTGAATTTCCTGTCAAGAAAAGAAAAAAACAAGTGGTTATATACTCTTCTGTATTATGTAAAATAAAGACTATATTTTTATTTAAATAAACAAAAAGAAATTTTATTTAAATTGGCATGTAAAAAGGAGAAGTAGATCAAGTAGAAGTAATTAAAAAGAGAAGTTTGACGATAACATTATAAAGTGTAAAAGCAGTAAAATAAATTAAATTTTAAATTTATTTATTTGTGAATAATCAGAGTTAGAAGTAGTTATAAATAAATTTCCAAAGAATAAATGCAAGTAAATTTTTTTATTTGACGAATAAAATGGAAAGAAAGACCGTGTGTGGCGCGCACACTGAAATTGTCCATTTGTACGAGATGATCAAAATATCCAGATGTAAGCAACATGATCATATACTATTTGGTTTAACTATAATTATATATGTAAATTGATTTTAGTCATGTTAGATTAATAATTTAAAAAGAAATATATTCATTAATCTTTTCAAAGAGACCGGATTAACATTCCACTTTGAATTGATTATACGTTGCGTGTCAGAGATTTTTAAATTTGAGACGGCGATATACAAGGGCTATTTTTAAATAGTACTTCGGTTTGTCCAATTCCAGGACAACTTGTATGGACGGTTGTCTGACAAAGTAATTCTAACTGATCACGTACGTTGATCTCTTCAAACGTATTTGTATGGTGGCAGAGGAATTCGTTTCTCTCGCTGTATACCTATATTATTTTTTTGGGAAGTCAATTAGTGATTGGCGAGATTTGACGATGTGGCATTTAAAGGAAATAAACCGTGATGATAAAATGGTTAGCGCAGTGTCCCGCCTTTTTAACCGCTTTAAACCAGTAATTAAACCAGTTTAAAACGTCTAAATTGACGGATCGTTATTTAGCTTACGGAGTTTAAATGCAGAATCAACACAGAAACAGAATAGAGAATAACACAGCACTGAACAACAAAATAACTTTTATATAATTATCAGAATTTTTGATGCAAATATTTTTCTATACAGAGAGATAGAAATACAGTTTGAAATACAAGGAAATATAGTTACTGGGTTAAAACTTCAGAGTGCGCCTACTTCAAAACCCCAGCTTCGCCAATCTTCGAATATTAAGCTGAAAGCTTTATATCTGAAATGCTCGGGTCTGACCCGAGCGTTCCATGCAAAAACATAAAACACCGAGTCAGGATTGATCATTTGTTCAAGTAAATTAATTTCAATGTAAACTGAAATAGTTAATCTTAACATCGAATATATCGTATGCAAATTGTCCAGTACACAGGTGTAGAATCTACTCACTAACACATATAATATCTATGCATATCAGTTTTTATTTCACGGACAAATGGTCACCGAAGCCTTGCACGTACAAACGTATATAGCTACACATGTGCACTGCCCTAGCAACCTGCAACCACCCATCTATAAGTGTAACTTTGTCTGATGTTCAAATGGAAGTTTCAAACACGCAAAAGGTTGTTGTTGCCCTACTCAAATTTAAAGTCTGAAAGTATTTTCAGAGTTGACTTAGTTGCATGCTTTAACTGAATGACGGTTTACGCAGCACAAACAACAAGTGCAAAGAAAACATTAAGTGTGCGCAAATACGAAATCAAAACCAGCAACAAGAATGACGTGGCTATCAAGCCAACCGAGTGAAACAGAAGGAGGAAATGTCGAAAATTTAGGTAAAATATAAGTAGACAGTATTTTAATACAAACAGGCAAAGTGTATAAAAATATATATGTATCCAGGTATCCAGGTTTATTCACATGTGACTCAAATAATACAGGGTTCAAGTCAGGCCTTAATACATCATTTATTCATTGTTACAGGTAAAGTACTGAATTGAAACTCATAGATACAAATGGACAAAATCAGATTAGGCTATGAATCTGAACACATTCTTGAAGTCAAAATAATGTATGTGTGCAGTATATGCCATGCATGGGCCATTTGGAAACAAGTATATACCAATGATGTGTTTTAGGAACCTGAAAAAAACTTACATTGAAAGCTAACTCTTCAATATTTGAAACTGATCACTTAGGAATAATATTGAGAGACTAAGATGAAAAGTTGTAGACAAGTAAAACAGAGATAACTCAGAAACCACAATCCCTTATAAAGTAATATGTTATATGTGCTTTATTGGAGCACTCTATTAATAAACTAACTACTGAGAACCTTAAATCCTTGGAGTACTCTATTGCATGTGCTTTAATTACTGATAATTTGTCAAACTAATGAGTAAAATAACTGAACTTTAGACAAAGTCTGTCGATGCATCACTCATCATGGTATTCCATTACCAAAAATGAGTTGTAGAGTAGATCATTAAAGGACATAAGAAGAGTTGTAATATATTATCTGGCCACTTAGATAAAAATAAAAATAAAATGGCAAACTACTCGTATGCATATACATAACAATGTGAGTCCATACGTATTGTTGTGCTTCATAGCACGATTGATCACATTAACATGTTCATTTCTCGTTATGCGGGATTTTCGGGGTTACAGGATGTCAAACAGAAAATGACAACAAGGTACTAAAGAGTGAGAAATAGAAACAAAACATATATTTGTGAAACCTAAGAGTTATTAATAGACATAAACATACACTAAAATTAAATAATTGTTAATCTTGAACAGGAAAACAAAAAGTAACTTTTGCATAGAACATCATATACGCTTCATATCTTTCACTTCACAAATTTTCAGTTGATCAAACTGTTCTGTATACATGTTAGATGATGATTTAACTTGTTATTTACTTTACAAGTTACACAGTAAAAAAAAATTACTGTCAAAGTGTCAAATTCCTTATAAATAGTAAATGAAAACATATTAGAAAATACATGGGTTTATTTTACAGTTTCAGATCATAGAAAATCCATGAAAAACATGTTATAATAAAGTCATTATTTTAGATTTTCAGTATCTGTAATACCATGGTGTATGTAATCTATGGGTATAAATATGTTAGCTCAGTTTTACCAATACATCTCAAATGAAAATGCGATAGGGATGATAACAGACACCAATAAGTGTGAATCTATCCAATAATCACATAGAAACCCAACTGGTTCTAAAAATTTAAAACTTGTAAAGAACAAAACATGTATAATATCTAAATTAGGCCAAGCTACTAACATAGGGAATGCAGACTATTTTAGAAGACGCGAATACCACAAATAAACATGTCGGAAATACTCTAGTTGACTTAAATTAAATTAGTTACATCCCTTTAAACATAGATGTATATAAACTCAACAATGTAATACTATCAGTCAAGCCAGCGGCATGAAAAATATATAAGCTGCAACAAACTTCCTTTAGACATACAAGGGATATTTATAATACCATGTAATCCAGATTTTGTTGTGTTAAGAGCTACTGCAAAAGCAGGCACATACAAATCTTCACTTACTAAAAGTTCAAGGCTAATGCAGGGTAGCAAAACTACTCTATGGCAAATTCAATTTCAGTTTACAAACACAAAAATGCTAATGCTTTTATTTCAGCTTTTAAAACAATTTCAGCTTTTAAACTATCAAACAGGAAATACAATTTTCTATTTCTAAGTTCTAGCAAGCAAATCTTATGGTCCAACGGCACAATCAAGTACTACAAACAGAATTGAAAAAAGACCGTTATTCAAGGGAAATGTTCAAGGCACAGTCAAAGCCAACGCATGAATGCACACAAGGCCAGTAAATTGATCTGTCATAACAGTAAATGCCAAACCCACTCTTAGATGAAGTTTCTAGTGAACCTTAACAAGACCGCAAACATGTAGTAAAATAATCCAACCCAAGAAACATATCACATAGACAATCTAATTAACTATTTTGTTTAGAATAATTACCGAATTAACGAACTTGAATCAAATAATTAATCGTGAGTGAGGTGCTCACCTTAAATCCATAGAGGAAAGGCGCAGATAACAACTTGGGGTTAATGGCTCGGGCGATGATGTGCCGCAGTTGACCAGAAGTGGCTCAGCTCATTGGATCAGTTACGGCGACTCAATCAACCCTAAAGGTGCAGCGGCGGCTTCGAGTGAAGGGTTCGATTTTGCAGACTTCACGATAGTTGAGTGTTGACGGAGGTGGCCGATTTGGGTGCTATTTAGATGGAAAGGGAAAGGAACAAATCTGTGGTGATAATTCGAATCATGGCTAGACGGTTGAAGGAACGAAGGCGGAGAAGGAAAATTGAAGAAGGCAAATTGATTTTTGGCAGAGAAGAACTTCGGCCATTAAAAATAGAAAAAGGGAGTAATTTTGTTGTCTGAAGAAATGGAGAAAAATCCTCAATTTATATGAACAACGAGGTGTTGTGTCCAAGTAACCGTGGGAGCCAAGGCAAAGAATAATAACTTGCATGTCTTAACTAGGGACGGTAATATTCGGGAAGGCAGCATACATGGGATATTTTATTTGTTTGTACCAAAAAATTTCTAATCTTACCGCAAATATCACAGAACGTTCAATATTCGCACCGACAATGCAAATCTCCAAGGACAACAAAAATTATATGTATTTCTTCGTCTTCGCGTTCTAAATCCGATTAAATTGTCTCGGTTGTAATTTGATTACGTTTGTATACAACGTATTATATATTTAAAATTTATTTATCGTCAACAACGTTTAAACTCAATCGTTCATATCTTTCCCAATTGTATTCCGAATCCAATTTAAGTACTCAACAAAATTCAATTCATTCGACAATAAATATTTGATTTCCGCCAACCATTCTGAATTAAATATTAAATTCAATTCATACCCAAATGATATATTTGATTTAAAAATTTTAACCCCAATATCAATATAAAATTGATTATTAATAGTTAAATCTTTAATTAATTCCTTAATTAGTTTTCGAAATTTCTGGGACGTTACAGTAAGTCTAGCCTCAAGCTTCACACCCAGGAAATGATAAAAAAATCGGGCAGGAAGCATGGCTATGTGGGTCGCTCCCATTAGGGTGTATTGTCACCATCTAGAGAATATTCATATTTGTTACTTCTTTCGCTTCCGTATCTCCCGGGAACGGTTATGTTGCTAGCAACCGTGGGTGACAATATATTTGATACACTCAAGAGAAATGAGTGGTTGGTGATGTGTGGGCCGGGTTGCAAGACGTTCTTGTTGAACCCGGTGTATTCGTCTCTAGAGATACACTATCGGAAGGTGGTCCCATACCTTGTCATAGTTGGAAATCCAATTTCCATAAGCGCCAAACAGTTTTTATTTGTATACTATATCGGAGAATGTGAGATGCAAGCATTCTTCTAGATTTTAATTTATTTGTGAAACAAAAAAACATTACGATAATATCTTATTTCAAGTATACAAATGTTTTGATCTCATAAGGTAAAAAACCGTTCCATATTCACGGCGTGGTCTTATGAGATATGTTTATTTCTTTAATCTGTTTTAAACTGTTTACTCATACCAGTCCCCTGACTGACCCGGAGTTTATTTTTTTTGTGTTTTCCTTAAACTCTAGGGTATTCATAACTTTTGTTACGAATAGACAAGCGAATCAGGATTGGATAAAACTTGGAAAGATGGAATGGAACTTTCTGTGCGCTGGTCCACTTATCTTATCTGCTGTATTATTATAAGTCTGCCAGTTTGGTCATCTATGATATGTATAATTAAAGTTATACTATGAATGACTTGTATCACTAGATTCAGTATGCTCTGATGTAATATGTACTACTGTGTAATATTATAAAGTATTATCTTTTGAAAAAGTTCCGTTGTGAGATTCTGATGTTTTTTTTGTGATTTTATCTTCTATCCTTTTCTTATTCTTATTAATGACACGACTTCCGATGTATTCGAAAGTTGGGTCGTTACAGTTGGTATCAGAGCTTAGGTTACTGATTACCTAGGCTTTGGGTGAGTGTGAGAGAGCGTATTTTTGAAAATTTAAAATAAATCAACTTGGATGATATACCTAAGTTAGTTATATCCAATCAAGTTTGGATTGATGACCTATTATATTTAGGTCATTAAAATGAGTAACCGAGGATGAAGAGGTCGAGTTAGTGGAACTTCCACTACTACTGGTTGTAATACTGAATCCCAGGATCAAGGAGAGATCGTGGAGGAAGTTTGTAACACCCCACCTCCGTTAAGGTCACTCACAAAGGGAATGCCTTAACTTTGGTGGAGCATTTTAGTAAACAGAACATAAACTTACAGGACAGATAAAACAGTACTTGAAAATTTTATAACTTTATTACAACAGAAACCGAAATGAGCTTGGTTACATCCTTTCAAATCACAATATCAGAATTCAAGTACAAAATATCAGTCTTGTACAAAACCTTCAGAATGCATAGTTTAAAATCATAATCCCCACAGAAGAAGACAAGCCATACTTTAAGCACTTCAAGCAGAAGAAATCTGGATCAAGCTAGAGTATTCCCTTCTACAAAACCTGGGGGGGAACGGAAGAAAGGAGGCGAAACAACAAGGGTCAGACAAAAGTCTGGCAAGTCCAGTGATTTTCAGTTATGAACAGATAATAATAACATGACATGAAGAATAAAACTGGATGAGAGATAACTGTAACAGGTGTAGCAAATATAACAGAAGAACAGAATGATATAAGCTATTGCTTTACACTTCTCTGCACTAATACTAGTATAACAGAATTAGGTGTCTCCTAATGCATAAACTGAAACAGAAATGGGTACAGAATAATTTCCACGCTAGTAATGGGCCTTTACCACCCGATCAGAAACAGACAGAACCAGAATGCAGATAATGGGCCTTTACCACCTGATCAGAAACAGAAACAGATTAACCCCTACGGAAACAGAATGTAGCATTAGGTGTACACTAGTAATTGGGCCTTTACCACCCAAACAGACGGTACCACGCAGAAACAGACAGGTGTTGCCACCCAACAGAAACAGACGGTACCAACAGAAACAGACAGAACTTAGTGTACCCTAAAACCCTACCCCAAGCGATCGGCTCCCTAATACATAAATACCCCGTGTCGGCCCCATAGTAGGGTGTATCACTCCCTAAAGTGACAACCAATTGGCACAGACCTATTTACAGATGTCACGGCATCTTACATCCTCAGAGGCAGACCGGGATCCATGCACGCACATGACCCGGTTGGAACACACCATCAACACCCCTCGCCATTATCAGAATGAACCGCTTATAATCAGTTCAGTAAGCGTGCCCGGACCCTACCTACTGTTGGGTCAAAGTTTTGATACCAGAAAGGGTTACTGACTAATATGGGTCCCAAACAACAGATGACACAAGTAATTCCCCTCCTAACCTTGTGTCCCCAGACTAACAGATTTCAGATTAACTTGTTTACAAGTTTCAGACATACAGAGTTTAGATCAACTAGTTCACAGATTAACAGACTTACAGATTTATTGGTTACAGATTAACCGGTTACAGATTGTCTAACTTTGTATTGGGCCTACAGATTCACGAAACGGGTTTATCAGATTCATTGGTCCAATTGGTTTAGCCTTACCTACCCAACACATTTTAGACATCATATTTATCTCAGATTTTCATTAATTAAATATTAATGCCCAGACATCTCACATTAGACTAACAGTTTGCGGCTACTGGTTAGGCCGGTTGGTTCCGGGCAGATTTCTGTCGCAAACTGAGTCTAACCTCGGGTTTCAAGCACGTTATGACTAACTTCTCACATTAGAACCTATTGTTTGCGGCCACTGGATGTGCCGGGCGGTTCTGGGCAGAATTACGCCGCAAACTCATTCTAACCTCGAGTTAGCCATGTTTATCTTTACGGCCAATTAATTAATAATTTACCATTTATGCCCACGCCTAATATACATGTCAATTATTCATAGCTAATTCAGATTATGTCAAATCAGACTGAATATATCAACTTAACAGACATAGCAGATAACAGATTTAGGCAACTTAACGGATTCAGCAGATTAAGCAAACTAGCAGATTTAGCAGATAATAGATTAGGCATCTCAATAGGTTTAGTTTAGCAGATTTGGCATTTTCAACAGACTTAGCAGATGACAGATTTGGCAGATGAACAGATCTAGCAGACTAGGCAGTAGAGCAGAACTAGCAGATTAAGCAATATAACAGAACTAGCAGATTGGCAATATAACAGAACTAGCAGATTAAGCAAATATAGCAGAACTAGCAAATTAGGCAAATATAACAGATTTAATCATTCCTTAAAGTTTCACAAACATATCTTGCCTAATTATAAATCTTGCCTAAGTTCACATGCATAAATAATAGTTATGATTCACAATATGATCATATACCCCATGTTTGCATTAAATTTACATAGCACAGATTATGGTCACAATTTACCATATATCATATGTTTCAATTTTTATTAAACTTGCATAGTATAGAAGATCCATATATAAATTATACCAAATATAGCCATCGATTACTATGCATGTCATATAACCCAAAGATCCCTTACTTAGTTGTTTATTTACATTAATAGATATCCTACTTTAATGTAAATCTCTATACCTAAGCTATATTCTCTTTATCTCAAGTCATATGTTCAATACAGTCTATATTTATGTCCAATTATATGTCCTCAAATCATATGTTCAATACCCCTTTATGTTATAAATATAACTTGTCCAATCGTATGTCTCAGATTTATGTTCTAGCTACAGTCCATGTTCTTTCCTCAAATCAGTCACCTATTGGTCATGCCCAATTTATGCATCATCGTTTTACTGTCCCAAACATTTTAGCGTATATTAATCTCTTATGAGATTGGCTCAGGCTCGGGGTAACCTGGCTATAGAACAGAAAGCAGAAAGAAATACAGAATAAGGTAGATCAGAACATATATAATCTCAGATTCAGATTTACAATTCATGTCATAATCAGAATTAACGTTTATATCGGAAAATAACTGTACTTGCCTTGGTTGGATTAAAGAAAGAACTTTAATTTGTTGTAGAATCATTGCAGAAGCTTTAATCTCTAGTTTGAATTGAGTTGCTTAGGTTGATGTTGATTAGCTTCTAGTTTTGATTCCAGCAGTGTAGCGACGCCATTTTTATTTAGAACAGAGGCAGAGAAGAAGCAGAATAGAATTGTGTGTAGAGAAGGCTAGGTTTGGGGCTGTTTAAATAGGAGAATAGGAGTGTTTAGAGCCATCAGATCGGTCCAGAAGTCATCTGGTTCGTCAAAAAGGGGTAAAAATCGTCATAGGCCTGATCTGCAAAAATGTGCCCAGGTCGACCCCCAAGTCGACTGCGCAGTCGACCTGGTCAGGAGGGGGGGGGGGTCGACTACCCAGTCGACCTGGGTTTGGGCGGGAAATTTCCCGCCCAACCTGCTTCTGGGTTTGAATTCGAATTTTGAATTTGAATTTCAAGCTGTTTTCAATTCTGAAATTTCCTGAAACTTCGGAGGGTCATATCTCCTTCATACGGACTCCGATTCTCGCAAACTCGGACTTGTTTTCATGCAGAATTCCGAGACTAACACAATGGCGCAACCCATTTTCCTTGATTCTTATTTTATATTTTAATTATCCTCAGATTTGTTACTTATATGTTCACAGAAAATACGGGGTGTTACAAAGTTGCACCAGTTCAGCAAGACAAAAGCTTTGCAATTATTTGTAAAAAATATACAACTCTAGAAGGAAAAGTTTTCAAAGGGACAAAATCTTTCATTGAAGTCCAAGCATGGTTGAGGTCCTGTGAAAGGATTTTCAAAGGACTGAAATTGAATGATGAGCAGAAACATCTCTTAGCTTCGTGGCAACTTCAAGAAGCTGCTGCTATTTGGTGGGATGCTCAGACCACAAATGTTCCTAAGGAAGATTTCACTTGGGAAAAATTCAAAGAAGCTTTCGAAGCACAATTTCTTCCTGCTGCAGGAAAGACTAGAATGTATCGGGATTTCATCGATCTCAAGCAAGGGAACATGAAAATATCCGAATATGAGAACAAGTTCAATTCACTTTCTTGTTTTGGGCCAGAACTGATCAATAACCCACTCAAGAAGAATGAAATGTTCATAGCAGGGTTGAAGGATAGCCTACAAGTTCAAATGATTGGGCATCTCAAGATTCCATTTGTCGATCTGGTGGATATAGCAGTTCGTTATGAGGCACTAGAGGGACAGAAGCCAGTTGCAAAACAGCAGACAGGAGAAACCAGTGGCGAGAATTCCAACAAAAGGAAATTTAATCCGAACTGAAACAACAAGGGAATACCAAAGAGGGGGGAGAAAGCCAAAGAGCGTTATAAAGATACGCAATGCCATAACTGCAAGGAGAAGGGACACATTGCTAGGTTTTGTACAAAGCCAGCAACGGAAAAGCCACAGCAAACTCAGCAACCGGAGCAACCTCAACCAAAGGGAACAAGTGATGCTATTCCCCAAAAGTTTTCATGCTACCATTGTCATCAGCCGGGCACTTGGTTAAAGACTGTCCACTGAGAAAAGCACAGCAACCAAAGGTCTATGCTTTGATGGATGAGTCATCAATTCTTGAGAATGTGAAAGTGGAAGGAGCTTTAGAAGGTACTTTAACCAGGGCCAGCCTTAAGAGGAATTAAATATGGTTGGATTAAACTTGAATAATATCCAATCATATTGATACCAGAAATCGAGTTAGAATTTTGAATTGAATTAAAATTTGGATTTCCTGAAATTAAGGCTGGACTTAAGTGTTAAATGAATATGAACTCAGGGAATGTGAACTGGTCGATTTGTGAAATTAAATCAAACGAGTGAGTCCTGAAATGAGATAATTAACTAAGTGATTGAAGATTGTGGGTAATACTTAACGGAGTTAAGAAAATTGACCGATGGGTTAGAAAGGGAATTTGGACAAATATTTTTTGTTATGAATAGGAATTGCCGATGTGTGTTAAATATTTATTGATGTGAGTCGATAACTCTAATCTACTGTTTACAAATTTCGGGGACGAAATTTTTGTAAAGGGGTAGATTGTAATGACCCGGTATTTACACCTATCACTGACACAGATATTAATTGATCGTAAGTATTTATTTTCAAATACAAATTAAAATCCAGACTTTGAAATTCCAGAACATGTTCACTTGTGAATAATAGCATTTACATCACAGCATTTACCAAAAACCATTTTTACACATTTATGTGTGATAGCACGTATTCGATAGCATTTGTTTAAATTGATTTTATACATGTTTGAATAATAACAGTTATACATAGCAAAATTTAAAATGCCATTTTTATTTCATATGTTTTGTTTATTTTCCAAAGGATTTTGAATTTGGGTTTTTTGAAAACCTTTAACCCTTGGAATTAAAACATGCCAAAAAACCCATTTTTGTTATCAATGCAAGTTCAAAAACAAAGTTTAAGTTTACATGTACATTCACACCAAAAACATGAAAACACCATTTTCTTTTGCAAGCTTGGTTCATGAACAAAGATTCAAGGGATAACACCTACCCTAGCAATAAACTAGTAAAGAGAGAATCTAATAAAATATTTGTCACATGGCAAATCTATCTAGATCTAATAATTTCAGTTTTAAAATCTTCCTCTTTTCTTTCAAAATTTTCTGAAATTGACATCTTTCTTTTGCATTTTCAAAAACATGTTTGTATTGTCATAAAACATGTGCCTTAGATCTTACAAAATCTTGCATATATATATATACATATATATATATATATATATATATACATATATATATATATATATACATATATATATATACATATATATATATATATATACATATATATATATACATATATATATATATATACATATATATATATCAAGAATCTCACCTACACTAGATAAGTTCTAAAACATAGATCACTCAAAATTTTTCATGTCAATTCCATCACATGGCCGAGATTTTTCTTGTACCAAAACTTTCAGATTTTATAAATGGTTGGAAGGCAAGTAAAAGTTTTAAATAAATTCTTGTTAAATCATGTTGTCATGTGTGGAGATATGTTTTAAAAACCAAGGCAAGACTGAATATGTATGGTACAAAAAGGAGGGTGCCATATTCATTGAAACAAGGAAAAAGATTTGGCACATGCAGCATTTAAGGGGATGGTTCATAGAGAGGCCAATGGGGGAAAGAGGGTGGCATGTGCAAGTGGACTTCAGTTTGAGATTTACTGATCTAAGCCATGTGTTTTGGGATATTGGTGCTTGGATTTTGAGAGAGAAAAGGATTTTAAAATGTATCTTTCATGTGTCAAAACAAAATCTGAAATAGATTTTTCTCTTTTCTCCAAAAACAGAAATTTAATGCACCATATTTTAATGATTTTCTCCACCTATAAATAGACATAAGCATCCATACATTCCCTACACAACAACAAAGCTTTCAAGTAAAATCAGCAAAGGAAAACAGTGAGCTACTAAACAACAAAGGTGAGTAAATTTTTACCAGAAATTCTTTACTGTTTTCTTTCTGTTTTGAAATGAAAATAAATCTGGTTTGTGTTGATCTGGTGAAAGTGGTATTCTTACTTGAGTTACCTGTTTGTTTTTCTCAAACATTTGTTGTTGTGGCACTTAATTTGAATAGCAATTACTTAGAAATGCTATCATGCTAGGATCCTGTTTTTCTTTCTTGTTTGAATTATGCACCACAAATTCGATCTGGTAATCTATGTTAGGAACATAAGTATAATGTTGTACTGTTTTTAAAAACCATTTCAGTAGCCTAACATGGTTTAGAAAGATCAAAATCAGTCTTAAATATAACAATATACAAAAACCAGAAGACACAGTATGTACATTTTAACTCTCTATTTAATGAAATTTTCAAAATTGATATTACACCAAACAATATACATGAATGCATTCCTGGTGGTGGATGATGATTTTTAAAGGCAATTTCATAATTTTTGAAGTCCTATATTAATGGGGAAGTCGAGATGATCAAAATTAGCAAAATGTCCAACTTCCGACCATCTATATCGTCATAGGCTACGGCATCGAAGTGGAAGCTTCGTTTGGGTTCAGGAAAACGGGGAAAGATTCTTACTAAATTTTTAAATGAATTGATTTAGAGAAATCGGAGGAAATAGGGTTTAAGTGGGTGGATGGGTTCGGTTTGTGTTCATGGAAACTGCTCTTCGCCTGAGTGGTTATGGAGGTGCGGTCGAGGAGGGGAAGGAACGTAAGGGCATGGCGATGACGTGGCAGGGTGGTGGCGGTGGCATGTGGGCCAGGCGAGGCACGGCGGACTATTTCTTCGATGAAACTGTTTGCTGGAAAAATGGGTGGCACGGTGTTTTTGAGCTAGGGAAATGATAGAGGGTGATGGGCCATGGCGTCGTGATCAGGGTCGGAGGGTTGACTGGCATCGCCAGTCGTTGGCAGGTGGAACTGTCGTGGGCGACTATGCACGTGCATAGGCCTGGTAGGATAAAGGGGAGATGGACGCTGTGTTTTTCTCGTGATCAAGCTAAAAATCACGATAGCAGGAAGTGGTACTTTGGTTTTTGCTTGAACGTGGTACTTTGTAAAAACTGCAGGAAATCAGGCCAGGTTCACGGCTTTTGGACATGGCATTAGGGTGTAGTTGGTACTTGGGTTGGCTCATGAGAAAATCGGGCTAGCAAATCCTAGTAAATTTAAAGTGGTACTTTAAAGTTTGGTATTTTAGTATGACTCTAAACTTTAAGTTTTAAACTAAAAATCCAAGTTTTAAAAAATAAATTATAATTTAAATTATAATGGAAATGAATATTTGAAATAAAAATAACATTCTATTTAAATCTACCAAGTCGTAGAAATGACATTTTTATTTCAAACTGACAGTTCGGAAAAAGAAAGTGAATCAGGTAAATTTCGTCAGAAGTTGAATATGAAATATAGAAGTGTAATTAAATTTTAGTTATAAATTTAGTTTATAAATTGGATTAAAATTTGTTTTCTATTAAAAGATTTAAATTTTATATAAACAAAAATGAAAGAAAACTGTGTGCAAAACATACGATAAAATGTTGCCGGTTTAAAAACTGTAGTCTGAATTTCCTATCAAGAAAAGGAAAAAAAACAAATGGTTATATACTATTCTGTATTATGTAAAATAAAGACTATATTTTTATTTAAATAAATTAAGAGAAATGTTATTTAAATTGGCATGTGAAAAGGAGAAGTAGATCAAGTAGATGTAATTAAAAAGAGAAGTTTGATGATAACATTATAAAGTGTAAAAGCAGTAAAATAAATTAAATTTTAAATTTATTTATTTGTGAATAATCATAGTTAGAGGTTGTTGCAAATAAATTTCCAAAGAATAAATGCAAGTATATTTTTATTTGACGAATAAAATGGAAAGAAAGACCGTGTGCGGCGCGCACACTGAAATTGTCCATTTGTACGAGATGATCAAAATATCCAGATGTAAGCAAGATGATCATATACTATTTGGTTTAACTGCAATTATATATGTAAATTGATTTTAATCATGTTAGATTAATAATTTAAAATGAAATAGATTCATTAATCATTTCAAAGAGACCGGATTAACATTCCACTTTGAATTGATTATACGTTGCGCGTTAGAAATTTTTAAATTTGAGACGACGATATACAAGGGCTATTTTTAAATAGTACCTTCGGTTTGTCCAATCCTAGGACAACTTGTATGGATGATTGTCTGACAAAGTAATTCTAACTGATCACGTACGTTGATCTCTTCAAACTTATTTATATGGTGGCAAAGGAATTCATTTCTGTCGTTGTATACCTATAATATATTTTTGGGGAATTCAATTAGTGATTGGCGAGATTTGACAATGTGGCATTTAAAGGAAATAAACTGTGATGATAAAAAAGGTAAGTCTAGCCTCAAGCTTCACACCCAGGAAATGATAAAAAAATCGGGCAGGCAGCATGACTATGTGGGTCGCTCCCATTAGGGTGTATTGTCACCATCTAGAGAATATTCATATTTGTTACTTCTTTCTCTTCTGTATCTCCCGGGAACGGTTATGTTGCTAGCAACCGTGGGTGACAATATATTCGATACACTCAAGAGAAATGAGTGGTCGGTCATGTCTGTGCCGGGTTGCAAGACGTTCTTGTTGAACCCAGTGTATTCGTCTCTAGAGATACACTATCGGAAGGTGGTCCCATACCTTATCATAGTTGGAAATCCAATTTCCATAAGCGCCAAACGGTTTTTATTTGTATACTATATAGGAGAATGTGAGGTGCAAGCATTCTTCTAGATTTTAATTTATTTGTGAAACAAATTAACATTATGATAATATCTGATTTCAAGTATACAAATGTTTTGATCTCATAAGGTAAAAACCCAATGGCGTGGTCTTATAAGATATGTTTATTTCTTTAATCTGTTTTAAACTGTTTACTCATACCAGTCCCCTGACTGACCCAGAGTTTATTTTTCTGTGTTTTCCTTAAACTCTTGGGTATTCATAACATTTGTTATGAATAGACAAGCGAATCAGGATTGGATAAAACTTGGAAAGCTGGAATGGAACTTTCTGTGTGCTGGTCCACTTATCTTATCAGCCGTATTATTATAAGTCTGCCAGTTTGGTCATTTATGATATGTATAATTAAAGTTGTACTATGAATGGCTTGTATCACTAGATTCAGTATGCTCTGATGTAATATGTACCGCTGTGTAATATTATAAAGTATTATCTTTTGAAACAGTTCCGCTGTGAGATTCTGATGTTTTTTATGTGATTTTATCTTCTATCTTTTTCTTATTCTTATTAATGACACGACTTCCAATGTGTTCGAAAGTTGGGTCGTTACACTTACTTTTGAAATCTCTCTTCCAAATCTACTATTATTACTAAATTCATTGGTTTAATAAATGATACATAAACATCAACCTTTAAACTTTTACTTCTTTAAACTATTTATTTTATAATCTAGGTTCTTATTACAAATTGTATTACCAAAACTTTCAACAAATTCAATTTCAATAATACATTTACCTAAACCTTTTAATTATCTTCTTTGGGAAAAACCTTATTTCCAGTCCCATCCATTTCACTTAACGCCATCATTTGGTAATGTTAATTTAAAATTAACGCTTTAATTTCACATCTCTCATTATAGACTTGTTTATACCACCTTGGTTTATTATAAAATCGTTTTTCATCTCGATTCCTTTTACTTAATTCAAACAGTTAATTTAAGCTTATCGCATTCGCTTAAAATCACTTTAAAAGTTCATTCTCCAAATGCGGTTTGTATATGAACCATTCATAGGCTTCCTTAGAAATTCAATTATATTTCATTACCAGTTCGATTACTTAAATGAACTTCATTTAAGAAATATCTCCTCAATTTATTATAATTTACTTTATCGTTAACTGGAATAAATGTTAAATTTCCCTTTTAAAAATCTTGTTAAGTTAAACATCATTCACTAAATTCTCCATTAGATTAATCGGCATAAACTAATTTAATTTAATAATCAATTTCCGTTAAGTCAGCTTGGTCAATTTTAAAACATGATTAACTCGTTAATCAACTCTAACTCGTCTTTTTATTCAAATTAATAAATAATATTATTAATTTAAATTATCCCTTTTACTTCGATTATTGTTAATTAAATAATAATATAATCCCATTTTAATTATTACTTAAAACAATTAATCCCAATTATTAATCATTACATTAATCCTTGCTCACCTGCTTATCCGTCTTATTAATATAAGAATTTGTTTAAAAATAATAATTTAACAGTTTAGATGAGACACGTGCTTCGCACACGGTATATTTTTGGTACAACAATGGTATTTGTGTTAAAACAATCAATATATGTGTGTGCTTCGCACACGGTATATTTTTGATACAAAAATGGTATTTGTGGTTAAAACAATCAATATATGCGTGTGCTTCGCACATGGTATATTTTTCTTTTTATAAACTACATTTAAAAGAATATATTTAAAAATCTATATTCAGTTATAAAATAAATTTTATAATTTCGTTTTTAACGATTCACCTAACGGTAAATCAACCTTTATAAAATGATTATAATTTAGGCCATCTGCTATCAATTTCTCAACCAATATTTCTCATTGGTTAATATCAAGGGTTCAACAGTAATCAATAATCAATCCATCATCCAATCAGGTTATTAAACAGTACATGTGATATAACATGAAAATAAATAATAAATTTGAGGAATCCGGCTGGATTCCCCCAACCTGTTCTTCCCTGTATTTAGTATGACATGAATAATAAACATAAATAATTAATTCAACTAGTAATGGTCAACTAACAACCATTCAAGCATCCAATTCAATTTTAAACGTTTATATTATTATAAACGTACTTAACGATGTAAGTTACCATCATTGGAAATAATCGTTAAAAATAACGATTTGGTTTGATTTAATTAAACGAACATTTAATTTAAATCAATTATATAAAAATATTCAGTGTATATGCAAACAATCATCCAGTCATTCAACCAATAGCAAACACAACACACAAATATAAACCCGAATTATATAGAATATAAGTGGGATAACTGAGTGAGTTTAACTCACCTTAATTTCCATTTGATGAGATAATTATACCAAATTTATCAGTATTAGAGGCATTATATTAAAGGCAAAATATGCTGACTGCCTCTAATATTATTTGATTAGGGGCAAATACAATATTGGTCATTAATGAAAGCAATTAAGGCAAATTTATCTGTCCTTATTATATCTCTTTTTACACGTCATCCAGGTGCTCTGTGTATTTATCACGTTCCCAGGTACTTTCCCTTTTTTTCCCAATTAAAGAAAAAACGCTTTCCCTTTCGTTCTACATCACCAAACCCTAACTTTTAAAATTAAACGATGAAAATGATTTATGGCGTTTACGATAGGTGGATCACACTGGCGCTGCTCATTGGCGTATGTTTCCCGTTAACATGATCATTGAATACTAACTGCTGGAAAGACGCTATTTTTCTGGATCTGAACCTGAAATACTAAATGAATACAAAAGCTGGTAGAAATCAAGGTATACAACTTTTTCTACTTATTTTTGTTTTATTAGTTGAAGCATTTTAGGCACTCCAGTGAGTTTTGGTATGTTGGATTTTTTTTCGTCAATTTCGATGTGTTTGGTAGCAGCATTTTTGCAGAACAAACGATATCCTGATCTATTCTATATTCATAAAATTTAAAATATGACCTTTCCTAATCTGTATTCTTGTAATTTTGTAAATTAAATTCTGAGTTTACAAATTTTGGGTGATTTTAAAACATTAAATCCTTAATCTTTATTATTTTTCTCGACCAACTATGTAGAGTCTTCTGTGAATAAAATTAAAAGGACAAATTTTCCAATGGGGCTAGTTTTCTAAACAATTTCGCATTTAAGGCTGATTTGCAAACTTATTACCAAACAGAGCTAGTTTTGGCCCAATCAGCAGCCACGTCACCGATTTTGTAACCGCTAGAATTAGACGCAACTCGTAGTTGCGCCTTCTTCTTTTTTTTACATTTTTTTTATTGGACACAACTTTGAGTTGCTCCTATATACCTGGCAATGTTTACAAGGTAGCAGCCTTGTTTTTTTTATCTATTATATGGGCACAACTCAAAGTTGCGCCCATATAACTTGCAAAAATTAAAAGGCTGCTAGCCTTTGTTTTTTTCTTCATTATTATATATGGGAGCAATTTTGAGTTGCGCTTTTTTTTTTTTTTAAATATGGGAAGCAACTATGAGTTGCGCCCAGACGAGGCGGTTACACTTTTGCTGACTGTGCACAAACCAGCCCTGTTTGGTAATAAGTTTAAAAATCAGTCCTAAACGCGAAATTGTTTCGAAAACAAGCTCTGAAAGAAAATTTGCCCAAATTAAAATTATGGTATGTAGTTCCTAACACCTTAAAATATAGACATAGATCTGTAGTATCCTTAACAGCGCATTGTAATTATTGTATGCTACATTAAGTAACTGCAAATTAATCTTGGCCTTCAAATTAGATGTTTGCATTCCTTCTTTTTTCTTGTTTAAAGGTAAGATAATTTGTGATTTCAACTCTGAAACATTGCAGATAAGTAAGTTACTTTAAACTACTTTCGTATTCGGCTTGTAGTTTCTTATTACTCGGCCTTTAATTTTTTTTATTCTCTTTTGATTTTTTCTTTATTGGATTTGTTCTCATATTTCCCAGATTAAACTATGAGGAACCTCTTGATTTGTAAGTGTTTAATTCCCTAAAGAAGCAAAAAGCTTATTAATTATTTTGGCAATGGTTGTTGAAGAAAATCCAAAATTCTTAGACTTATCTTCTTTAAAAACATTCATTATTTACCATTTTTAGCCTTTCGATGTATGATATAGTCTTTAAAACTTGTAAATACAATCTTCAAAACTTGTATTGCGATTTGTGAAGCCTTTGGGATTTACTTACTGGTTTATCATTGATGCTAATGAAGGTAACGTTTTGGCTGAAAATTAGCTTTCATTTTTTCAGGATTTTTGCATTTATTTTTGTTTATGCACTTTTTTGTATTAGGTTGGTATATGAAAATGTGTCACTTACTTACATGGTCAACTAGCTTAATAGGGATGTTGGAAAGGTTAGTATAACTCATTTGTGCTTTTTTTTAATCATGCTTTTTTATTATTATTGTTAGTTAGAAGAATTTATTTAATTTGAAGGTCGTCACATATAAATATATCATGACTATTTACAGTCCTAATGCAATTGCTATTATGTTGACAATAAGAATAGAATGCAAAGTTTGATTACAATTTGTATTGGTGAACATCCAAATTGACAATGTTTTCGTCATGTTACTATAAACCTCAAGATATTTAAATTTTTTGTTGCTATATATAAAATAAATAATTTACAATATTTTTACATCATCATATTATACTAATGTTCGGCAGTGATGCGTATTGTGGGTAATTAATCAGGATGCTTCTTTGTCGTATCCTTAATTAAGGTTTTAGACATAAGCTTTTTAGCAATAATATAGCTCCGCTTGGTATGTTCTCAAACATGTCTGAAGCTAATATTTGTCAAATGTTCGCGATTGTCTAAATGGTCCTAGTTCACTAAGTTTTCTAGCTTTTCTTGTAGTCATATAGTTCAACCTCCACTTCAAATTTCCTATGTTTTCTGTTAAGTACTTCATGTTGAAAATAATTTATTTATTCTAATGAGAATAGCAATATTTATCACAATTAATTTTCTTTGTATATTTAACAAAATGTAGTGGCATGCTCACCTCATTGTATGTTCAGTTGATATTTGTCCTTCTTTCAATCTTTAACTATTAATTTGCTAGATCATTTTTTAATTTAAAGGGAATTGAAATTGCTTATAAACTACTTAAGAAGAGAAACTTATTGCTTACACTATTGACATCAGGTCATAATGATTGATCACCAGTTAAAAGTCTATAATGAAATCATATTTCTGCATTATATCCAATGCTACATAACGATTTACTTGGTTTTATTGCGCATGTTAATGACCTAAGAGTTGGACACACCTTCATGCTATGTCAAACTGTCAGGCTCCAACTACGATATAATAATTAAGCCATTGTCCCAAATAATATACTTTAGTGCTTTCATGCCCGTAAATTATTTTACTTTTCTATGCAATTTTTTCATTTTTGTAGGGATAATCTCAATTGATGTTGTAATGAACCTATCCTTAGTAAACTTAATGGACTAAGTGATAAATTTTATGTTGACATCAATATGTCTACTCTCATTTTCACGTAATTAGAATGATTCAATACACAACCATGTATGGATATCATTCGTTTATAAATTATAACAAATTTAAAATTTATACACTATTTGAGATACACTGTTAATTCATCTTTTTTTGTGCAATGCCTAATTAACCATAGAAAATTAGAGAGAGATCAAGGTAGGTGATATTAATGACCACTAATTAAAATGTCACATGTTTTTAATGTTTTAGTCACTTAGTGCGTTTTTTTTGTTCCTAATAACATGTTTAACGTTATAAAAGAAATTTTCCTTTATATTATGGGTTTATTTTCATCATAATTGCTTTGGATGTTGGGCAAAATGGACAATAAGTTTTCCTTAGCTGATTTATGCAGGAGTCTTATAATAGATTGAATGTGGTCAATTTACTTTTCACAAAGTTTAGTCATTTTATTTAGAGTTGATAATATATAATTTTATATCTAGGAAAACCCAGAATTAATCTACAGTGTGTAAAATGCTCCAGATGCTTCTTCAATGTATTTACAACTATTTTACAGTGCGGAAAATGATCATGATGCTTCTTCAACATTTTCCCCTTTCCATTTTAGAATTAATTAATCAATATTGTACATTTTATATCTTGATACATTGTCAGTTTGTGAATAAAAAATTTAGGACGGACAACAATATTTGAGAGTGGCTTGACTGGACATTATGCAAAACATCCTTGGACCCCAGTCCCTGATTATAATGGATCATACTGCATGACTTACACGAAAAAGGGCATAGTGACCAATTTGATATCTGGATCAATCCATTAAGGTAATCATAAATTAGTGCACTTTTGATTTCTTTATTACGTATATGACTTGGTTAGTTTATACTATAATTTACTGTTTCTATTTCACATAAAGATCAATCAGTTAAGTTCTCATTGCATTGATTACTATCTTGCTAAATACTGAAAGTAGACTGAAATTTTAACAGTTAATAATACTCCTGGAGAAAAAACAAATTTTTGTTGGGTGAAGTTCCAAGATTATACGGTATAGTAAAATGGTTATAGAGGTATCATTAGTCTTGATGCACGGAATGTGTTCAACTGACTTCGGTTTATGCTTTGTCAAATAATTTTCATTTTGAATTTAAACAAGCTCAAATAGAAAATATTATTTGGATGAGCTATAGGATTTTTAGTTGTACATCAGGTGCATTTATTGGTATGTAAACAGCCTTAGCCAAGGAATTCCAATAAATATTTCTTGTCAAAGTTTCGATTCACGGTTAAATTATTTGTTTTGTTGACAATTATTTTGTCTTCTAACTGAATCATGTCTAAAAATTTCCAGCTTGTCCTCAAATTTGCTTAATAGTTATTTCGTTTTATAGTCATAACTGATCTTTTATATAAAATCAAATGAAAATAATGAATGTTGTCTTGTATGTTTACATATGGTTATTGAAGAAATACAAAGGTGTTGTTCAAAGTTGGCATTATCTTTATCTTCATTCCAAATGCATTGTGTGTCTCCATCTTAATTTATGTGTGGCACATAGTTAATAGCACGCCTAATTTCATTCATGTTTGCTGAAGTTTCTCATTAAGTTTTGTTACACTCAGCTTGATGTATATAATCAACTCTAATCATTACAAATCTAATGATCATTTTCCGGTAGCTATCACTGCTGGAGGATGGATCTGGTTGATTTAGGATGATGCTATCCTTGATTTTGCTCAGCAATTTAACTCCATCCATTGAAGCCATAATGTCAAGGCTACCACAAGACTTTAGGTATGCAATAATTTTGCAAATGGTATTTCGATTTTGATTTTATATTTTCTATTCATTTGCAGTTTCTTCATATTTCCCACGTGACTGCTATTTCAGTTGATAATTTCACTCTCTCCTACCTTTAAAGACAATGGTTTATTTAAAGATGTTCCTGATAGATTGATTTTCTATTAACGTTAACTCTTTAACTGAAAGATTCAACGTCGTTACCCTGTAGCAACATATTTTTTTAAATTTACTACATGAAACTTGAAGGTAACGATAAGTTTCATGTATATGGTAAATAATCAAGTAAAACCTGCTTCGCATGTACACAAACGCGGGTTCGATACAACTAGAATTTTTCCATTTGATAATCACAATAATATATAAATTATTAATTTTAATTCTTCAATTTATGAATGCTATTGTGATCATGTAGCTGAGTATTCATGTAGGTTTATGGAAAATAATTATTATATATATATATATAAATCCGTGTGCGCGCGCTTCAGTTCGTTTGTATATGATAGGGATGACCGTTAAATCAGAGGCTTGTTGATCCAAATCAACCAAAACTGCTGAGATTAGAAACTAATCAATACCCAATGGGTCATGGATTGAATATAGTTTTCCTAAAATATCGTAAGGGCCTTAAAAGGTTTGTAGTATGCGTTAGATATGTAAGAATCTGTAAAAAATTATTACCTTGGTAACTTGCTTGAAATAATCAGTTGAAAATTTATGCATATGATTGGAACTAATGAATTGTTGATAATTAAGATTTTGTTGGATATAGCAAATGGCATGACAGAAAATGGGGCATATATTATTTTCGGAGAAATTAAAAGAGATTTTTATCAAGAAAAAAAATGATGGTGGTGGGAAGTACAACCGAATATAAATGCATACAAAAATGTATATGACTAAGTATAAAAGAAGGGCAAAGAAATTTATATTGCCAAACTAACTACATTTACTTTTTCGGTCAGTTTGAAAATAGTTATCAAAGTATATTTCAGAGTTTTAGTAATTGAGGATCTTTAATTGGTTCACTAATTTCAATGTTTTAATTAGGAACCATGAAAGAACGATGGTAGTTTTGTGAATGATACGCGTTTTTGAAACTTGATTTTATGTCTTAGTTTGTAGCGATACTTTGCAACTGCACCCCTTCATCTCATTGTGGTCGACCAATTCTATTTTTTGTGCCACTAGTTGCTCTAAAAGGTTATTATGTTTATAGAACAAGGATAATTGTATTTAACAATCACCTTTGTTTGGCAAAGATAGAGGATGGTTCTCATGTTAGATTGCCTCTTGCCAGCCCTTTTGACAATTTCATGCGAGTAGCCGGTTGCTGAATGCCATAACCAAAATCATCAACTTGTAAATTAAATTATCTGTAGTTTAATCATCTGGTGCAGTTTAGTTTCTGGGTTCATTGTATCTAAAATTTGTATGTTTAAATACTTACTGCCGATGTAGTGTAATTATGCGTTTGCTATTTGTTTTGCTCCTTACTACCTTATTCTAAATGGCTGCCTTGGCAGGTAAGCTGTGGTGGGGATGCTTTTTAACTACAATTAGTATGAATTTTCAGGTAAGTATTTGATGAGTTGATTTTTGTAGTTGTGATTTAGAACTGGAAAGCGAAACATTTTGTGAGCATGCATGTATGCAGGCACTGATGTGTGTCCTGTAGTTTTGAGGAAAAAAGGATAATTGTTTTTATCCATTTTGTTATAGAATTTGCTTTCCAGTAGACAATGTAGAATATGATTTGTTGTCTTTAAACAATTAGTATCATGAATGTTTTATTCTCTAGTTGCTTCATAAATGTGCACATGCAAGGTCTAGTACTATACGGTAATCAATACTTAAGGAAATAATTAAACGCTTATTCAATATCTATGCATACATTTTGAGTTTTGATTTGCTTCTAACTGGAATATCAAAATTTATTTTTGCTGTGTTGTGCAAACGTAGTGAAACGGTAGAGTAAAAGCAATAATAGAAACCATTAATAGTTTTCCAGTACCATCCATTAACGTGTTATTTCCTTTTAAATTTACAGTTGATGCAACTGATTAAGGTGGGATCGAAAGAGTTGATGCTTTGGACTGGAGTGGGATTTTGATTCAATGTGAAAGTGTATCCCATGAAGTTACCAGACATCCCAAAGAGAAACCACAAGGATAATAGTAATGAATATGATTTATAGTAGCTTGCATAGATATGTGTCTAAATGGTATAATCTGTTGATTTACTTTTATGTAACATTGATTATGTTAATGATTTGATTATTTTTTTGTTTTTGTTAGATGTTTCATTTGCTCATAATTTATACATGCTATATGATTGAACGTATGTGCTTCATCTATTATATGATGTGATAAAATGGTTGTCTGAGTTTGTTTGTTTGTTTTTTTTAAAATAATATATTTGATGTTAAGGGCGATAGTTGGTGCCCTGAACGTTTTTTAACAGGCTCTTTCTACATGGCATGTACACAGCAGTAGGGGCAAATTAATGGTTAGATTTGCCTTTATTTATTAATAGGGACTTTGCATTCAGAGGCAATTCCTAAATTGCCTCTCATTCTTTTAAGGGCTGAATAGCTTCTTTTTTTGCCTTTAATTTAAGTAATAGAGGCATATCTATTTGTCTTTAATATTCTAAATTTTGGTAGTATAATAGCTGCTTTCAGCTTCGTCCGTCCAAACTCCAAAATGTAATGCTTCTTATTATGATTTCAATGCTTCGAATTTGGTTTAGTTCTGTTAATCGTATGAGTTCTAATTTATTATTATGTTATATACTATTTAATAAAATGGTATATGCTTAATAATAATTTAAATTAGTATAAGTTATTTTAACTTAAATGGGCCATGTTATGCATTTGTTTTAAATAACAAACGCTATTTTTAATCTACTATAGTAAGGATCACGCACCTCTTGTCTGTTCCTCCCTACTCCAATGTTTCTCCTCTTTCCCACGTACTTCCCCTTCCCAAAATCCCATTCTTCCTTCCAGTTTCGTGTTTTGCCTTCTTCTTCTTCTTCCTTTTTTTTTTTTTTTTTTAGTTGGCCTAAATCCTTGCGAGCCCAAGTCCCCAAACCCAACTCGCATGCTCCAGGGGGTTCATCTTTCCCATTTGCATTTGCTGAAGGTCTCCATCGTGCATTTTTTTAATACAACTACTGTTGCTTCTCCCAATACTCCTTTCTGCAGGCACATTCCTTCCATCTTCACTTCATCTGCCTCCTGTCCACCACGTACTTGCATTTCCCAAACCACCGAGCTAACCACTACAGACTGTGGCGGATACAGGATTATATAGATGGTGTGTCACCAAACAGTTGTACACTTTTTTGACATTTTTTGTGATATATTGCAAAGTCTTTTGTTTGAATGGTCATGTATATGCACGTAAAATTCAGTCTAAAAAAGCCGTACGATCACATTTTGAGAAACAATAATTCAAAGAGGACTTAAATAAAAAGGCGATGGGATTTTGCCGAATAGAAAAAAAGTAGGCTCTGACCATACAAGAGATATTGGTGGGACCACTGTTTCTGGTTTCTATGGCAGTAACTGACAAAAGGCGGTCCAACTTCCCATCTATTGTTGCACGTCATTGCAAATAGACTGTAAAATATTGTGAAATCATCTTTTCTATAACTTTGTAGAAAATATTGGTGTGTCACTTGACACAGCATGCACCAATGTACATCCGCCATTGACTACAGTTGTCTTCCATCCTCATGTTGCTGTGTTTATCATTTTATCTTCCTGAAGCTACAGCATGCACAAAGACTCACACCACCCAACCACCGAACGTCCCTTGCCACCACCGGTATGAACCCCATCACTATCACCTACCGCTTCGGCCTCCCGCTCCCCAAACTCCAAGTCGACCCACCACAGCTTTGTCTTCAACCATGCAACGCAGGTAGGTCTGTCAAATGGGTCGGGTCGGGTCATAATGGGTTGAATTAAAATTAACCCAACCTATTTTATGACCCAACCCCTTTAAGTTATTTATTAAAAGAAAATCATAACCCAACCCATTTCTTAACAGGGTCAACCCAATTAACCCAATTAAAAAATCATGCATTAATTTTTTTTTACAAAAACAAGCTGTTCCAACCATAAACAAGTTGTGTCAATAGACAGACAGTACATTACATATAACGAAAAGTTTATCAACTATTCAAAACTACAGCAAATAATAACATAAGGAAGTGTTAAATCTTATATATATGCATCCAAAACAGAAACGAGTATATATTTAGAACTTAAACTATACAAGTAAGCCTCCATTCATACAAATAAAACATATTTCAAACATAATCTTCAAAGTCAGTATGCTGCATCTTTGTAAGCTCCACTAAAATGGTCTCTTTTTACAACCTACACAGAACAAAAAATTGAAATGAGCAAGTTATAAAACATATGTTTAATTGTACAGTATGCTAATTAAAAACCAATGCAAATAAGTTTCCACTGTTGTTTTTGTGATTTCTGTCATCATCAACATTTAACATAAATTAGAAACGGATAATATATTTCTTCATCTACATTTATTGCATTGGTATATTCCTAATTTGTTTCAGGAGATAATGACATTAAGAAAGAAAGGAAACAAGAATCAAACATGAATACCTGCAGTCAAAATCTCTCAGAAAAATTACTTTATAGAAATTTGTCATAGAACTAACTGTCTGATAATAAAAGAGATAATGGGATGAACCATTTGTAAAATTTGAATAGGTCCATTTTTGGCTACTTCGTTGTTTTAATCTGTATAGCCACCAAAAACTAAATGATCACTCACAGCCCTTTTGTACATTGGGTAAATTAAACACTGACGGCTAAGAAGAGTTCATACTTCCTCGGTTTGCATTTCGGTGCCGGTAACCTTTCTTGCCAAATCAAAATATACAATATTTTTTTTTGCTAGCTTTAACTGTAGTGTACTACTACTTCTTATGACATTTATTTTTCATATATATCATTCGGCCTGGGAATGTCAAACCAAAGCAAATCTTATACATTTAACTCATGTTATTTGGCAATTTTAGCGAATTTTGAATATTTAAAATGAATTATTTTAAATATAATCAACGAGAAATTTATTTTGAATAGAATTCGACGTATATATTATACGCGTCGTCGTTAGAATATAAATATTTATATATAATTATAAATAGAATTGAAAATGGCGCGGTAGTTCGATAATTCGATTTCAAACTTCAATTGAATGTACCGGGTGCAAAACAATCCGGATTTTAGTGAAACCAAAAACATTAGGATCTAATTGATGATATCTTTCCAACGAATCCGAAAAATAGAAATTTCGTAGCGGGAATCAAAAGATATGTCCAGTTGAAAATTCTGAATAGTCGCTATAGAATTCAGGCCCTTAAAAATGAGAATTTTGCAAACGACCTCGGATTTCGACGAAACCACTTTTGTTGGGTCCGCAGTGTCAAATTATGACTAGGTTTCAAATTTCATAATTTTTCGAATCAATATGTGAGCGTGGCAAATGGCAACGCGTTTGACCAGTTTCAGTTGATTTTAATCGATTGGAAAATGGCCATTTTTCTAACTGTCTCAGAATTCGACGAAACTAGTTTTGTTAGGACCGTATCGTCAATACGAAGCTAGAAAATATTTTTTAGGAATTTATAGAGTTAGTATGTGACCCCGGTAAATTGAAATGTACGTTTAAAATTTAAAATAATGATTTAAATGTAAATTTAACGGAAACTGATTGTAACGTTCGAATCAACCTACGATACATATCCCATTGTGTTCGGAATGGGGGTAATACGCTATAGACGACAGGCGGTGGACCTCGTTTAGAGGTCGTATGTAAAAGTCAACTTTTTGAAAATAAAATAATAATAAAATTAATTAATTAAATCTCCCTCCTCCCCTTATCTTCTTCAAGTTGGGTCCCCCCCTTCATAATTCGATTCAATCGATCAGAGAAAAAAAAAGAAAAAAAAGAAAAACGAAGGGAGGGAGGCGCTCCTCCCAGCAGCGCCGCCGCGCCCCCCGGCGCGCCGCCGCCAGGGCGTGGCCCCCTCTTCTTCCACCTCCCCTTCTCCTCCTCTAACCTCTCCATCCCCGCCCAAGCATGAAACCCCCACGCGCGCCACCCTGCTGGACCGCCAGCCACCCTCCACCACCCTCCGACCAACTCGCAGGCCCCCCATCTGACCTCGCGCTCCTCCTCCCCTCTTCTGTCCCAGGCCGCAAGCCCCCCCCCCCCAACCAACCCGACGCGACGAAACCCCCCCCCCCTCTTCCTTTGATCATCGTGAGTATTTCCTTTCCTTTCTTCCCTTTTTCTGATTTTGATTCTAGGCGAGAAAAAAACTAGGGTTTAGCCAATAAAAGATTTGATTTTTATCTATTTAAAGGTTATATTTTTATTTATAAAAATACGGTTTTTATATAGGGTAATGATTCATAAAGATTCGATTTTTATTCATTTGAAAACCATAAAAATATGATTTTTATATATTGAACATCGAAGTAAAAATATGATTTTTATATATTGAACATCGAAGTAAAATATGATTTTTATATATTGAACATCGAAGTAAAAATATGATTTTTATATATTGAACATCGAAGTAAAAATATGTTTTTTAAACTGAAAGTGAACAAATAAAAATGTGATTTTTATATATGTAGTGGCTACGGGCAACGAAGATGCGATAACGATGAAGATTTCTATAAAAGAAGTGTCGTGAAGTTGGATAGCTATCTGTGAGAACTTCTCACTCTAAATTCTCTTTATCTAGTTATATATATATATATATATATATATATATATATATATATATACTAGGATGCAGACGGTGTTTAGTAGCACCCGACACCCGTCATCCACAGACCATGGATGGCTTGTTTGTTAAATTGTTTGGTTGAGTAGTTGGTTAGTTTATTTGGTTTGAATTGAATTGTTTGGTGAAATGAATGGATTTGATTGATGTGTGAATGGCGTGGGCCTTCACTAGACCGGGGATAAGGCTAGGCCTTGTCCCGTTTCTACTATCGTGCCCTTATGCCGCCGAAATTTTCTAAAAATAAGTTAGAAAAATAGAAATATCATTTTATTTAAAGAATGAACTGAATAGAAATTCATGTGTTAAAATAAAATATTTTATCGTTAAAAATATAATTTTTAACGTGAAAGTGAATAAATGAATATTTATAAACAAATCGGCCGATTTGTTTATATACACTGATTTGACTGATATTGATTGGGTCGATAAATTTTACACGTCGCCTAATTGCACAACTAAAATCTGTGTTTGATTGTTTGAAACCCCACACGGGTGTTGGGATGAAATTTGAAGTTCACTCATCCTGATTGATTAAATATGTCGATCGATCGATTGACGGGCTGTTATAAGCGTCAGATATCAATATTTGATGCTTATACAGTGTAGTGCACTTTGGTTGATGGTTGATTATTTTTCAATGCTATTATATACGTGTGATGTATGAAAATCCGTATAATTAACATTATATGGTGATTGATTGGACCTCATTCCAATCGGGAAAATAATGAATGTTATAAAAGAAAATTTATGTGTTGAATATAAAAATAGTCATGTGTTGACGATGTTCATGTGTTGAAAATATTCGTGTGTTGAGTAAAATATTTTAAATAATAAAAATTACATCTTTATCATATTTACAATTAGAGTCTACTTCACGGTGGAGTCTAATTAAAATCAAACGATAGATACCATAGTTTTATAAAATATTTTACATAACAAAAATAGTCGTGTGCTGAAAGAAATATAGATTCATGTGTTGAATAGAATAAATATTCATTTGTTGAATAGAATAACGAATTTATTGAAAAATATAAAGCCGTGTGGATTAGAGGTGCGCTATTTTGACGTGAACGATATTTATATCGATTTTATTCGTTTTATTATGAATATTGAAAAGTGATTTCAAAATTTAATATTTTGAAATGAAATTCAAATTAAATTAGATTAAAAATTCAAATTGAAATTTTATTGAATCAATTTGAAATAAATTCGAATTGAATTAAATAGAAGGTAAATTCAAATTGAATTGAATTGAAACGAATTTGAATTTGAATTGAATTGAAACGAATTTGAATTCGAATTAAATAAAATTGAAATGAATTCGAATTGAATTGAAATCAAATCGATTTGAAATTGAATATAGTGTTGAAATGGTTTTGAAAACGAATTTAAAACGATTTATAAAATACGTTTTAAAAAGGAAATCGATGAAATATATATAATATATATATATTATATATATAATGGCCTGAATAGAACGCGCCGCGCCGCGGCAGTTCGTGAATTTCGACCATTGACTTCGAATTGACGCTGCGGGAGATCCGACCGTCGGATTCTCCTAAAACCGGAACCGTTGGGTTCGTATCGAAAAGAGCTTTCCAATGAATATTATAAATTTGAAATCTAACGGTTGGATCTGGAATTATGTCAAAATCATATTTGAAAAAGGTCGCTGTAAGTGCAGTTCGATGGCCGTTGATGGAAATCGACTGTACGGGCCTTGATAAAATTATTAAAAATATCTATAATTTGTGTAAAATCGTAAGAAATGATTTGAGAAAAATTGGGCTGAAGAATTCCACATTTGAAAGGATAAAAATAGATTTTTATCGAAATGAACTAGTTTTGAACTGGAATTAAAATCAATTTATTTTTAAGATAAATAAATTGAATTTGAAAGTGATTTTAAAAATAATCAATATTCCCAATATGTGAATTGGACTGGAGCTGAATCGAAATTATCTTCGGGATATTTCGATGTTGGATTTCGTGACTATACAGATATTGTTATGGGAATTTGAAAGATATATTTTATATCGTTATTTCCAATACGATATTTGTTGGTTTCAGAATTTGAAATTGAATATAAGCCGGTATATTTTCTATTCAGAGCCTTGTAATTAATATCAGATGTGATTTGGGTTTATCGTGAATCGTGTTTTAGATGACATTGGTTCTTTAACCCAGTTAAAGGCAAGATGTTAATTTTTGAAAAGATTAAAACTAAGTGGAGTTTTAATGAATCTTTAATTAAAAATGTGAATTGATAATTTAAATTATCAAATTTGAAAGGTGATCGAGAATGGAGTACCACCAGTTTTGCTCCAAAGCGATAGTTAAATCTTTAATTAGATTGGAATGTGAAATGGTAATTAATTTTACCGATAACACCGTGGTGTTAGATGTGGAGTATTACCAGTTTTCTCCAAGGGATATATAGGTTGGGATTGGGAAATAAAACAAATAATTACTTCGGTGTGGTTCGCTAATCCCGACTAGTTAGAAATGATATCCATAGGAGGATTAAAGAATAAATTTAGAAGAATTTATCTTGGATAAAATTAATGGGAACCTTTCCCTAAGAATGTGATTTTGTGAATAAAAGAATATTCTGAATTGGAATGAGGCGTTCGTTGTGTTTGTGTAACATTCGTTTATTATATACGTGGGTTATTCAGAAAGGCCGGGTGTTAGCCTACTTTGTGAACTAGGCAACACAAAGTCAAGAAACCAAACATTGAATGATATTTTTAATTATAAGACTTCGGTTCGGATTGGAGGAAAACACTACAATTCAGGTTGATAGCTGCAGTTGTTCGGATCGGATAGGGTCCTCTGTTCGGATCGGGTTAGAGCAGCATATTGGTTCGGATCAGATAGAGTTCTCTGTTCGGATCGGTGATCTCTTACTGGATAGATTGGTAAGGCATATCCAATCGGATCGGAAGGCAACTAAATCTCGAATGGATCGGAAAGCCATCTGCTTGCCACAACACTGGAGCGGAGCGGAATAGGTCAGAGAAAGAGAGGCGCCCAAACCAATCCGGTTCGGATCGGGTATCCCGATCCGAACCCCTTACCTGCACGTCTCCGACCCGCACCCATGATCCATGTTAATCTCCTGTAAAATCGCCTGGAGAACCGGACCGGCTATGACTAATTCCTACCCCTAACGTCCTCCCTTTTGATGCGTTGTCAACCTGATAGTTCATCCGAACCCGAAGAGAGTGCGATGGATGACACGTGGCCCGACCCGGATCAGGTCTCAAGCAAATTCACACCTATAAATACCCCATCTGGAGACAAAGAGAAGGATCTTTTTTCGGCACTTAGAGAATTCAATCACCTCCATCATCCGAACTCCATTACTCCCAGAGAATCCAAACCACCTTTCATTTCTTGTTGTAGTCAATTGAGTGAACAAAAGTGAGTTGTGAGTGAATATTACATTGTATTTGCAACTGAATTATTGAATATAGTGAAAAATAAGTGGACGTAGGCATTTGTTCGCCGAACCACTATAAATCCTGCGTGTTCATTTTTATTTTTATCTCATTTTATCTTGTTTCAAATCAATTTGGGTGTTAGAACCACTTTTGGGTCTAACATTTTGGTGCTTTCACTGAGAATCCTCATCTAAGTTCTTTATTTTCCGGGATCTCTTTCTACTTTTTGGACCGTTGAGTTCAAAGAAGTGAATCCTTAAGTTTCTCCGCTTTCTTACATTCGTTGAAGTAATTGTCAAAGACTCATGGCCAAAGGAAAAGGCAAGGAAGTTCAGTCTTTTCGAGGAAATGGAGCTGGCGAAGATCAGCAAAACGCTATTGTAACAAGGTCTCGGGGGCAGAGTTCAGCAGCAGGAAGAATCAATGCAGGAAATCCGAGCCGCCAGCAGGGGGAGAGCTCCGATCCGATCCGGGTAGGAGACTCTGAAGCAGTGCATTCCCCCAATTTGAACCGACCTGAACTGCCCGCTGCGCTCCGATCCGACCTGGCACCCCAGCTCCGATCCGACCCGACCTCTTACCTCCGACCCGACCCGATGCTTGGTGAAGCTGGAACCTCTACTCGAGTCCCTACGAATGCTCCAATTCCAGCTGCCAGGGTTGGAGATCAGGTCAATCCATCTGCGCCCATCACTCAAGGAGATTTTTCGCGCTTGCTTGACATGCTTGAGAGCACAAGGGAAGCTATGAGAGTTCATGAGCGCACTAATCTCATGATGCAGGAAAATATGAGGCTCATGAGTCGGGAGATCAATGAGCTCCGTCAACAGAGAACTCCATCACCGGTTCGTCACACACCCGTAGATCAATCTTCATCTTCCGAGGAAGAGAGGCCCCGTGAACGGAGGCCACTCGAACGACCTCAGAATGTGGAGCAGCTGACATTTGGATCTTTGGGATCTCGCGAGGATATCGCACGAGCATTAGGAAACGATGACCCCGCTCGGGGGCAAAGACTCCAGTCCCCTCTTCCCGAGATCGACCGGGAACACAGGGAACGGAATCGAGCAGAGGCAGCTCGAAGAAGAAGGGCATCTCCTGGGCAAGAGCCCAGAAGGAATTCGGATACTAGGGCCAGGGAACCTGAGCAGCCCCTAACTAGTGCTGATGTACAGGCAATGGTTCGCCGAATTATGTCCGAGAGCCGGAATTATACAAATGAAGACTATGGCATTGAGCGAAGCCATACTCCGTTCACCGACGATATCCTCGACTTCCAGTTTCCCCGACGCTTTAACTTGCCACAGATGGACAAGTACAACGGAAGGACTGATCCGGGACAGCATTTAATGCGGTACTCATGGCTCATGAATGCCGCTGCTGCCCCTGATGAAGTGAAGTGCAAAGCATTCCCAATCTACCTAGAAGATGTGGCATTGTTCTGGTTTACCCGACTTCCTCCTCGTTCGATTTCCAATTACAAAGAACTAAGCGAGCGTTTCATGAACCAGTTCCGGCTACATGCCCGAAAGTCCAAGAGTGTAATCGAATTATGGAGAATCAAACAGGCGCCAAGAGAATCTTTAAGGGCATATCTTGATCGTTTTAACCAAGCTGTAACTGAGGTCAGTGACCCGCATGAGCCCACTATTCTGATGGCATTGAAGGAAGGAGTTGATCCTGAATCTGAGTTTGGAGACTACCTTTCTGGGAAGACACCCCCCACAAGGGCGATATTCTACGAAAAAGCCGATATTTATCTAAGACGAGAGGAGGCCAGGGCAAACCGAAAGAGAAAGTCTGAGACAGCTTCAAAGGAGAATGTGCAGAGTAATATTGCCGTGAAGCAGTCTGGGGAAAGTTCTGGCAAGGTTGAAGTAAATGTAGGAAACAAGGGTGGAAATAGCAATACTGGAAATGGGGGAAACAACAACAACCGTAATTCGAACGGTAACAGAAGAAACAGAAATAGGGGAAGTGACCCTAACAAAAGGCCCCGATTCCAGAACTACGAGAACTATACACCATTGAATGACACCCTGGAAAATATTTACCTGGATACGTACAATGTGTTGCAGTACAAAAGACCGCCACCTCGTGATTCGACTGAGAAAGAAATGGCGACAGGGAAATTTTGCTTGTTTCACGGAACACATGGACATTCGACCAATGAATGTCGGCATTTGAGGGATGTAATTGAAAAGCTGCTGCGTGAAGGAAAGTTGGATGAGTACAAGGTTGCCCCGAGGGACAGGGGGCAAGGAGAGCAGGCTCCAAAACAGATCCTACCTGCTCCTAAGCCTACCGCGCAACAGAAA
Source organism: Allium sativum (assembly GCA_030737875.1). Lineage (NCBI taxonomy): Eukaryota > Viridiplantae > Streptophyta > Magnoliopsida > Asparagales > Amaryllidaceae > Allium > Allium sativum. The sequence continues at coordinate 322,301,970 of CM060916.1, forward strand.
GGTAAAGGGGTTGTCATCAACTCCATAGTAGGCGGACCTCACCCGACAATCTGAAGTTTTAGGTCAATGGACCAATATGTGAATGCTGCCAAGCATCTAGATGTGAATGAAGGTGACGATTTGAAAGATGTCACCCCCATAAAACAACAAAAAACCATGTTCGACGACGTGGTATTTCGCAGCCGAGACAACACGGGGATACAATCTCCCACCAATGATCCGTTGGTTATTACTACCACCATTGGGCCGTCCTTGGTCCATAAGGTATTAGTAGACAACGGAAGTTCCGTTAATATTTTGTTCAAGAAGTCATTTGATCAGATGAAGCTTGAGCCCGAAGATCTGAAACCTTGTGAAGGATGGATTAGAGGCTTCAACGGAGCGACGACAGCTCCCATGGGATATATAGAGTTGCCCGTGACCCTAGGGCAAGGAGAACGTAGAAGAGTGCGAATGCTTCAGTTCGTAGTATTGGACGTAGATTCGCCATATAACGCATTTTTAGGGAGACCTGCCCTCGCTGAATTTAGAGTTTGTATCGCCCCTTGGTGCTTGTTACTAAAGTTCCCAACCGAAGCCGGGACTGGAGTAATAAGAGGGGATCAGGTTTCTGGACGGGCCTGCTATGTGGCCGAACTGAAGATGTTGATGAAAGGAGTTAATGCTGAGAGTAAGGATGCCTCATCTCCCTCAAAGGGGGACTCGGCATAGCAATTAGAGAGATTGAACCCGAGGGAGTTGCCCAAAGGAACGCCTGAAGACCTGGATCCTAGAAAAGACGAGGAACCAGAGGCTAGGAATGCAACTCCTAATGAAGCGACTGTGGAAATTCCCATTGATAAAGCTGATCCGACGAAAGTTTTGAAGATTGGTTCTCAATTGGATCCACGTCGTGCAGAAGAACTGACGGACTTCTTGAAGGCAAACTTAGATGTATTCGCCTGGACCCATGCTGACATGTGTGGGATATCACCTTCTATTATCAGTCACAAATTGAATGTAAATCCGAAGCATCCGCCTGTGAAGCAAAAGAGACGCATGCTGGGCCCAGAGAGGTCGGCTGCTCTCAAAGAGGAAGTAGAGAAATTGAAGCAAAATGGATTTATTCGAGATTCGACTTATCCCGACTGGATATCGAATCCCGTCTTGGTAAAGAAGCCAAACGGAAAGTGGCGGACTTGTATTGACTTTTCAGATTTAAATAAAGCTTGCCCAAAAGATAGTTTCCCACTTCCCAGGATTGACCAGCTTGTAGACTCGACAGCAGATCATGAACTTCTTTCTTTCATGGACGCATACTCTGGATACAACCAAATTCCTATGCATGTACCAGACCAAGAGCATACGAGTTTCATTACGAATTTGGGGCTATATTGTTATGTTGTAATGCCATTCGGGTTTAAAAACGCTGGAGCTACTTATCAGCGCTTGGTAAATAGAATGTTTTATAATCAAATAGGAAAAACTATGGAAGTTTATGTGGATGATATGCTTGTTAAATCAAAGCAGTCTTCCAGCCATACGCAAGATTTAGCGGAAATGTTTGGTATCTTGCGAAAATACCGTATGAAATTGAATCCTTTAAAATGTTCATTTGGAGTGGCGTCGGGAAAGTTTCTTGGCTTCATTGTGAGTTCCCGAGGAATTGAAATCAACCCTAGCCAGATAGCAGCGATTAGAAACATCGAAGAACCGAGGAGAATTAAAGACGTCCAAAGTCTGGCAGGGAAGGTAGCGGCGTTGAGTAGATTCATCTCCAAAGCCACAGATAAGTGTGTTCCGTTTTTTGATTTGATAAAAAGGGGAAAGAAGAACTTCCAGTGGACTCCCGATTGTGTTGAGGCCTTTCAAAATTTGTTAGAGCTGTTAGAGAAACCGCCAATTTTATCAAAGCCCGTAGATCACGAAGAATTATTTGTTTATCTAGCAGTCTCGGCTCACGCTGTCAGCACAGCCCTGGTTCGAGAAGAAGACAAAGTACAAAGGCCAGTGTACTATGTGAGTAAGAAATTAGCAGCGGCAGAGCGCAACTACCCAAAGATTGAGAAGCTTGCTTACAGCCTCCTGATCGCGTCCCGAAAACTTCGTCACTACTTCCAAGCCCATCCAATAACCATATACACCGACCAGCCGTTAAGACAGGTGTTGCAGAGACCCGAAGCATCGGGAAGGTTGATCAAATGGAACATAGAACTAAGCCAGTTTGATTTGAATTTTCGACCACGAAAGTCAATCAGGGGGCAAGCTCTAGCAGACTTTATTGCGGAGTTCACCATTCCAGAGGAAGAAATAATCAATGACCGAGTGGTCAAATCCGAGGATAAGCTAGAGATGAATCCGTGGAAATTATATACAGATGGAGCTAAAAATGACCGAAGGTCCGGAGCTGGAATTGTCTTAGTCACTCCCGAGGGACGGTCGTTATATTACGCCCTGCGATTAGAATTTTCGGCAACTAACAATGACTCTGAGTATGAAGCCCTGATTGCCGGGCTGAAACTTGCTAAAGACCTCGGAGTAAAAATGATGGACATATTTTGTGACTCTAAGATTGTTGTTTGTCAAGTGCGAGAGGAATTCGCGGCTCGAGGACCTCGACTTATCACCTACCTCAAGAAAGTGAAAGAGCTATTGAATAGCTTAGAGCGGTACAACATAACGCATATTCCCAGAGTTGAAAACCAGAAAGCGGATAGACTGGCAAAACTGGCTAGTTCTGACAATCCAGAAGGGGCTGAGGTAATTCCAATTGAAACGTTGGAGTCGCCAAGCTTTGAGTCAATGGAAATTGAATTCGCTCTTGAAGCGGAACCAGAGAAGGAGTCATGGATGACTCCAATTAAGAATTTCCTTAAGAATGGGACACTCCCATCGAAGAAGAGTGAGAAAAGAGCTGTAGTTCGCAAAGCAACCAGATATGTTATACAAGACGATACTCTCTATAGACAAGGATTTTCTATGCCCCTGTTACGATGTATCGCACACGACGACATCAAGCGTGTACTAAGAGAAGTGCACGAAGGTGAGTGTGGAGATCATACAGGAGGTCAAACTTTAGCAAAGAAAATATTGCGGTACGGATACTTCTGGCCTACGATCAACAAAGATGCGGCTGATTATTCACGACGCTGCGATAAGTGCCAGAGATTCGCCAAAATCCCCAGGGCACCGTCAACCCAGCTTAAATCGATGGTGAGTCCTTGGCCATTTGCCACATGGGGAATTGATATCATTGGAGTTTTACCGATTGCTAAAGGAGGAGCTAAGTATGCCATAGTAGCCGTGGATTATTTCACAAAGTGGGTGGAAGCTGAGCCCTTGACTAAGATCACCACAAGAAAGGTGATAAGTTTTGTGGTCAGAAATATTATATGCCGATTCGGGATCCCAAGGACGATTGTTACTGACAACGGGACCCAATTTGATAGCTCTGAATTCAGAAATTTTTGCCAGAAATATAAGATAGACAAACGATATACTGCAGTTGCCTATCCACAATCGAATGGGCAAGTAGAGGCAGTAAACAAAGTTATAAAATCCATCCTCAAGAAACGGTTGGAGCGTGCAAAGGCAAGATGGGTTGACGAATTGCCCCTAGCTTTGTGGGCATATCGAACAACATTTAAAACGGCTACCGGTCATACCCCTTTCTCTCTCTCCTTTGGCTCAGAAGCAGTAATTCCAGTTGAACTGGAAGTTCCTTCCCACAGGGTGACGTATTATGACCCGATGACGAATCGGGCACTTTTACTTGAGTCTCTTGATGAAGTCGAAGAGAAAAGGGACGAAGCAGACTTGCGTGCAGCAAGACATCGGCGTCAGATGGCACGCTATTATGACAAAAAAGTTCGCCTCAGAACTTTTGAACCAGGAGATTTGGTGCTAAAGAGAGTTTTTCCATCCCTTCCTCACCTCGGCCCAAAATGGGAAGGACCCTTTGTCATCCAACGGAAACTTGAAAAAGGAACCTTCAAGTTAACGACCGTAGATGGCGAAGAAGTTCCTCGAGCATGGAATGCCCAACACTTAATGCGATATTTGGATTAGAAATGCTATATTTTTTGTTATTTTTACTGTGAATTCTGTAACAAGACATGCCTTGCCTTGGGAAAATCTGATGATATGAATAAAGGACTATAAAGTGGACGTAGGCTACGACTTAGCTGAACCACTATAAAAATATTGTGTGTTATTTACTTTTATGCATTTACATTCATTAGTTGTTCTGTTGTGATTATAAAATACAGGATAACTCAGAGCCTAAAAAAGGTTGAAAACAGTTTGGACATAAAAAGAAGCACAATGATTATTTTTGCAATAAGACGTAAAAGAATGAGAAAACGATATTCTAACTCTAACTCTCCAGAGAAAGAGAGAGAGTATAAAAGCGTCTCAGACTGAGCGCTGAAAAAGAAATTCTATTCTTAACTCTAACTCTCCAGAGAAAGAGAGAGAGTATAAAAGCGCCTCAGACTGAGCGCTGAAAAAGAAATTCTATTCTTAACTCTAACTCTCCAGAGAAAGAGAGAGAGTATAAAAGCGTCTCCGACTGAGCGCTGAAAAAAAGATTCTACTCCGAACTCTAACTTTCCAGAGAGAAAGAGAGTATAAAGGCGTCTCCGACTGAGCGCCGAGAAAGAAGTCTTTCCCCGTTGAACGACCGGGGAATAAACAAATGACTGAACTCGAACTCTAACTCTCAAGAGAAAGAGGGAGAGTATAAAAAATGCCAGAAAAAACGACAGGTACTGACGACACAGGAAGTGCTATCCAGTCAGAGAATTGGGAGCATTCAGATTGCATGGTTAAGCATTGAATAACTTATGGAAATTGACGGGGGACACATATGCATACACATATTTCCCCCCTTCACAACTTCGTTTCATAACTATAGACATGCATTTTTACATAAGTGCAGAACTATTAACAAATAAACATTGCAAAAAGTGAATTATTTTTATTTACAAATGAATGAATTTGTACAGGGAAATAACTAAAGAAGAAAGTGCAGGAGCTGCTTTTGTAGCAGCAGTTATTGGTTCACAAAAATGCTAAAAAGATACAGGGGAACCCACTATTTGGGTTTGGAATGAGCCTTCGATTTCTTGGCAGCTTTTTCCGCATCCTTTGCTACCTTCTCGGCTTCAGTCAAGATTCGTTTCGATTTCTTTTTTCCTGAAGATGCGGTACTGGAGCCAGTAGACTTCTTCCCGGAGGGCGGGACACTGGAATCAAGAGAAGATTTTTTAGCAAGTTCTTCGGTAATAGATCTAGTTGAGAGCTTAACAACTAACCTTGAACCTGCATCCACAACTGCGAGGGGCTTGAGGACCTCAGGGTCTAGTTCTTCAGCTTTTAATTGCAAGCGCTTGTCTTGATCGGCCTTCATGGCCGCCAAGGTAACGTCATCGGCGCTTTTCGACTCCCCAGTTATTGTAACCTCCGGTTCCTCATCATGCCCCTCGTCTCCTCCGTCGTCTTTTAAAGCTGCGATCATTTCTTCATCATGGGGAGTGGTGACCTTAGTTGGTTCATTTCCTTCTCCCAAGTCTATAGAAGCAGCCTTGTCTTCCCCTTTTTTGGCCCCATCTGCGGGCTTTGTCCCAGCGGTAGCTCCTGGAGCTACATCTGTCTTTGCGGATGATTCAACACCTACAGAATGAGAAACATCGGTTATCAACTCAGGCGAAAGCAAAGGGTTTCTCATCGAACGTTCAATCACGTAGCCAAAGGTAGTAGTAGCCTTGGCAAATTGAGGAGAAAAGATAGGAATACCTTCTGAAGACTTTTCAGCGGGGGTGACTACTACCTCTGGAGTTATTTCAGGAATGGGAGATAGCAAAGTTGTCCGGGAAATTCCCGGGTTTTCGGGATCATACCCTTCTACTTCGGGAGTTGTAGGAGCAGAAGACGAGGAGCCAGCTTCGGGAATGGTCTTCTGTTTAGACTTCCGCCTCTCTTCTTCCATGGCCTCAACAATTAGGCGGCGCCCTTCAGCTAGGCGCTCCGGTTCATCGTCTCTCAAGTATTTCTCCATCAGCTTATCTTCATCAAGGGAATCGACCTTAAGTTCTTCTTTTTCCCACTCAACGATTTGATTCCATACTTGAACCAGAGTGGATGGATAGTCCTCGATCCAAGAAATGTTTCGACGACGAATAATATGTGCGAAGAATTCAATCATTAATTCGCCGAAACTTTGAATCTCAACCTCCGCCTCAGATAATTGCTTGCGGGCTTCCTCCGCAGATTTAATGGCACATTCCACATTGCCCTCGGCCAGAGCAGCCCTGTTTTCTGCCTCCAACAGCTTCGAAGCCAAGTCAGCATTCTTCTTTTCTAATTCAGCACTCCTTTTTGCTAACTCGGCGTTTTTCCGTTCAAGCTCGGCATAAGCAAGGTGTGTTTTAGCGGCTTCTGATTTGGCCTCGTCAGCTTGCTTTTTTAGTTCAGAGCGCTCCTGAGTATGGGACTCAAGCAAGTCATGATAACGCTTTTGCATGTCCTCAAACTGTTGTTTGAAATTAGAAGCGTTCTTTTGAGCGACAGCTAGTTGGGCTTGAGTGTCTTCTAAGTCTTTTCCTAAGGTTTTTAAGGCCTTAGCATCCTCCTCCGCGGTCTTTTGCATTGAGTTAGCATTTGTCATTAGAGTGCGGATGATTCTAGAAAGATTGCGTGAATACTTGAACATCTCGGAATATTGTTTTTCTACCAAATCAATTTTTGCCTTGGCCTCATCTGCCCAATTAGAAGAAATAGGTTCAAGGGTAGGTAGAAAGGTCAGAGTCTCGAAGTAGTGCTCAGGAAATTGCTCCTTTAAATATGCCAGTTTTACTGCAGTTCCCGCATCTGGTGGAGGAGGAGCGAGGATTGTTAATTCGGTGTCCCTTCCTGAAGAAGACTCTGTAGAACCCTTGTCTGTCCTAGGTCGTTTGGTAGCAGGGACTTTTTGCTTACCTCGAGACCCGGTTTCCTTTGGAGGAGTTTTCTCTCTACTCCGTTTTTCATGGGAGGAAGTGGAATCCTTAGATGGTGGTCTATCCTCCTCCCTACGACCTTGATAGCTCTTGTATTTCTCCTGTTCCGGTCGAACTGGTGAGCGGGAGCGTGAGGGCCGAGATCGATAGGGATCATAAGGTCTTCTCTCCTCCCTACCACGGTCATCCCGGCGATCGTACTCGGCATCCTGAGGAGGATTGGACATGCTGCGACGAAGCTTTCTTATATCATAATAGGATCGAGACATTGTACCTGCACGGTAAAATAAACGAAGTTTAGAATCAATGGATTCATGGAGAAAGAAGTGCAATGAATACTAATGCTGTGGTGTAAAGTGCATCCTAAGTAGTGTGTGTGCCCCCAACCAACCTGAGTCTGAAGCTAGACTGGTGCGGGTAGGCTCTTTGGCCTTAGCGGGAGTAGTTTCTTCAGAAGAGGTGAAGACTAAAGGGTCCTTCCTGAAATCCTCTGAAGTATATATAGTCTCAGGTAAGGGGAGATCCCCCAAACCCTGAAATATGTGCTCGTCAGTGCTAGGAACATCCCCTTCGGAAGCGCGAAGTGGCGACTCTTGGGAAGATTTTGACTTGTCTGGAGAAGTAGTTTCCTCGGGGGCGATATACCCTTCACGATGTTTTTCGGCCAGATTAGCCAGTTCATCATCTTGTGTGGAGGAGGGAGAAGGTGAAGTTTGAAGAGGAGCTGTAGGAATTCCCGAGCCTTCTCCTATCTCTGGAACTGTTTCCACTGGAGGAATGTATGCATAAGGGACCGTCCCATGACCGATGCTACGGAAAACGGATAGCAGCCCGTGAAAATGAAGGTATTCATCTTTAAGGACCTCGTCGATAGTCAGGAATTTTTGATCGCCGTTAAGAAGATGGTGCATCCGAACAAAGAACACCTGATCTGATATCTGTTTGGGATTGTCGACTGCAAATAAAAAGGAAAACAGGTCAGGGTGATGATTCAAGTGTATAGAGTCCGGGTTCAGAAGATCAACGCCTTACTTGATTTTGTCCATCTCCTGGCGCATCCAGACTGTTGCTTTATATAGAACCATTCTAGTCTGGAATCTCCAGCTTTACTGCTAAATGGTGCAGAGATTATCTTTCTCTTTGGGACTGATTCAAAGTAGCAGAAGGATGGAGTCTCTCGAGTCCGATGCTTAAAATTATAAAAGAAATGAACGTCATCGAATGTAAGCTCTAGGCCTAGGATTTCACGATATGCTATGTACAAAGTGTGCAGATAGGCATATGAATTGGGATGCAACTGCATGGGGGCAATCCGCATTTGTCTTAAGAAATCAACGATGAAAGGCGAGAACGGAGGAATGGCGCCGACCATGCACATCAATCGAGTGACCGTCATATATCCTTCTGGAGGGTTGTGGGGACGGTCAGAGCGTGAGGGCACTAGGGTGTCCCTTTTCATTATTCCATACTTCAAGCAAATTCGAACAAGTCGGTCGTTGTCGATTGTCGATTCTACAGAATCTGGAGGTGACTCCAATATAATGGCTGAGTCAAATTCATCGGGTGCTCGATTGTCACCAATCCCTCCTTCCTCCTCAAAGCCCAGGGAAACTTCATTCTCTGAAGACGCATCGTCGCTTTCCCGATGACCAACTCCGTAATCCGGACCTTCACTGTCCCATTCCGGATCGGACGAAGAAGATATATCCTCAAGAGTGATTTTGCTAGAAGTTTCCTGAGCTTCTTTCCTCTCAGCTAGACGGGAAGAGCGTCTGGGCCTCATTGTCATGGAACTATTGAAGAAGCAATAGCACGGATTAGAGTAAATTATCCCGTGCCCCCCTTTGTGTATGTGTGTGAACTAAAGTGTGTGCAGCAAACGTGGGAAATGCAAAATAAAAGTACAGCAATGTAAGACGAAGCTTTGAAGAGAAAGTGATAGTCAAAGTTGTTCTTAATTCTCGTTTATGTTCACAAGGCACTATCCTAACTGTCCGCGAAGTTATCGTCTAGAGTAAATGTTAGTTGAATTAGTTGGGTAGTCTTTATGTGCCAAGTTTGATACGTTCGGTTCGGTTCGGATATGCATATAATAGTTGGCTCAATACAAATACAGATATAGGGTCGGTTCGGATGCTTCATTAAAGCAAGGTCAGTTCAAGACAAGGGAAACGATGGGTTCGGAAGCAGGACTGATTTGATCGGATCGGGTGACCTGATCCGAACAGAACCAGCATCACTTAACCAGTCCATTTATTTCAACCTCTTATCCCATTCTCTTCTCCGACCCGAACCGACATTTTCCTTCCTTCCCGTCTTTCTAAAGTATGCAACCCGAACCGATCCCCTTTCCTTCTCCTTCCTTTTTGCTCCTTCGTCTTCTACCCGAACCAACTCCAATTTGTCATCACGCTCTTCATCTTCTTCCTCTTTCCCCCCTACTCACAAACAAATCCGTTCTATCACCAAAGCTACCGTTAAGGACAAATATTTGCCCTCTCCAGCCTCGCAACGCCTCGAAGTGATGGCGGATCCACCAGTAACGACGTGGAGTTCAAGCAAAGCCCCGTGGCTAAACCATCCCAATCAACCACGAATTGAAATCGAGAACAGTTACAACGAAGTTATTCGAGATTAAAAAAGCTACCTATATGTTCGATTTGAGAAATCTACAAGGAACGGTTTCATAATATTGGAGTTTTTGAAGTTTTCAATACTGGGTTTGGAAGCGGCGGTGGAAAAGAAGAAGAAAAGAAAGAAGATGGTGGAGAATTTATATAAGGGGTAATGTTGACTCCTCGTATTCCTATTCTTTCTCACCCGCTCGGACCGGAGTGAAGGCCCAGTAGCACAACTCTGCCTGAAGGCCCAATGTCCAAGAACCAAATCCACGAAAGCGCTTCGGATCGGAATCCGAACCGAGCAAATTTCACACATTAATTTAGCATCCGACTCGAATTGAAGAGAAGAAGGATAAAGGAAGAGCATACCTGCAAGAAGCATTATATGTCGAGAAAAATTCCCAAATTTGCTCAGAAATGAAGAAAATGTGCTCGAGTCGGACACCGAACCGAATAGAAATCTGTGCATTCCTCCTAACTGTTCTGATTCAAGGACTAGCATTTAAACGACATCAAAGCACGCTTCGTACAACAGAAGCATCCTTTGAGGGGGCAAAATGTTAGCCTACTTTGTGAACTAGGCAACACAAAGTCAAGAAACCAAACATTGAATGATATTTTTAATTATAAGACTTCGGTTCGGATTGGAGGAAAACACTACAATTCAGGTTGATAGCTGCAGTTGTTCGGATCGGATAGGGTCCTCTGTTCGGATCGGGTTAGAGCAGCATATTGGTTCGGATCAGATAGAGTTCTCTGTTCGGATCGGTGATCTCTTACTGGATAGATTGGTAAGGCATATCCAATCGGATCGGAAGGCAACTAAATCTCGAATGGATCAGAAAGCCATCTGCTTGCCACAACACTGGAGCGGAGCGGAATAGGTCAGAGAAAGAGAGGCGCCCAAACCAATCCGGTTCGGATCGGGTATCCCGATCCGAACCCCTTACCTGCACGTCTCCGACCCGCACCCATGATCCATGTTAATCTCCTGTAAAATCGCCTGGAGAACCGGACCGGCTATGACTAATTCCTACCCCTAACGTCCTCCCTTTTGATGCGTTGTCAACCTGATAGTTCATCCGAACCCGAAGAGAGTGCGATGGATGACACGTGGCCCGACCCGGATCAGGTCTCAAGCAAATTCACACCTATAAATACCCCATCTGGAGACAAAGAGAAGGATCTTTTTTCGGCACTTAGAGAATTCAATCACCTCCATCATCCGAACTCCATTACTCCCAGAGAATCCAAACCACCTTTCATTTCTTGTTGTAGTCAATTGAGTGAACAAAAGTGAGTTGTGAGTGAATATTACATTGTATTTGCAACTGAATTATTAAATATAGTGAAAAATAAGTGGACGTAGGCATTTGTTCGCCGAACCACTATAAATCCTGCGTGTTCATTTTTATTTTTATCTCATTTTATCTTGTTTCAAATCAATTTGGGTGTTAGAACCACTTTTGGGTCTAACACCGGGTTTATACCCATTCTGAATGACCGATTCGATGAGATGTCGAAGATGAAGACGGTGGTTGAAGACCGGAAGTCTTCACATCGTTTGGGTGATTACTGATGATCTTGATTGGGCGGTACACCCAAGATGAGGGAATCAGTTGGTGATCTTCCAGACGTACTTGGAGATGGATGGATATGCGAGGAAAGTGCCTCCGGTTTCGTTCAGACCCAGAACGAACTTGTAAATGGATTGTGTGTCTGACATTGGATTTTATTCTGTGTTGATTGATCTCTATTAAATATACATCTGTTTGGCGGTGAAGAATTTATTCTCTTGCTTAACGCCCTTCTCTGAGACGTACGAGCTCAGAGGTTGTATATCAATGGACATCAGTCGCACGGGGTGAATTGCCAATGTGGCACGTGTAAGTGGCAATTGATCAGGGCTTCTGTTGAAAAGCAAAGTCTTGTGGTTGATGATCAAAGCACGGCCTGTGTGGCGTAGCTTTGTGTATAACGTGAATTCGCGAGCCTCACACCTCGGTATGAGTCAAAAACGGGATAGTGACTACAGGGAGAGCACGGCGTTTCTTTCTAGCTAGGGTGGTGTCAGTGACCTACCAGCCCTGACATTTATATACTTTTCACCTGTGTGGTAGTTGGATACGAGGCGCCTCGGATATAGGTCTGTAAGGACCGGGAAACGTGAGTTCAGGAATAACTAATCCTCAAAAGTAAGAGAGGACCAGCCCTGAAGATCCAAGGATCAGAGTGGGGTCCTGGGACATTTGCTAGAGTGTCTCGAACGCGGAGAGGAGCTTGCCCCTTGCCTCGGCTCATGACGGAAATCCAATTTCCAATACATGATAGTGCGGTTTTATTTGTAGAACCTAGTATGGCGACATAGTGGTATGGGTCATTCATGCCGCCTATGATTGATATTTATGATTGAAATTGTTTTGACACTATACACTTATAGTAATATCAAAATAATGTGTTTTAAACGTATCAAGCATACTTTGGCTGTTATAAGGTAAAAACCCTATCCTACGGCTTGCGTTGCATTGTGTGATGGGACCTGGGTCTTATAACAGCTTCATTTTTCTTTATTTAGCATTGCGCTGTTTGTTCTATGCACTGGTATTCTTGGGAGGAAACCCGTTCCGTGTTATACGGCGTGGTCCCTTGATTTACCAAACTTTAAAACCAATATTAATAACTGTTTTAGTTCTCACACCAGTCAACCTAAACTCTGGGTGCCCCTATTTTCCACACGGGCAGCTAGTAGTTTTGGTTTTGCAGATTTATATTCACAGGGTCCTGATTAACAGCTGGAACGATGCTCGGAAAGCTCTGTATCCGTGTATCACTTTCAGTTGTATTTTGTATATTTTTCCGCTGCTGTGTAATTTATTGTAATCTCTTATATTTATCGAATGTAATTTATTCATTTATACTCTGTATATTCTTGTATCTGATGGAATTGTTGTAATAACAATGAAATGTTCTTCTGTTTGCGTTCTAATTTGTCCTGTCCTCAATTCTATCCGTGCTTTCCTTCACGGGGAAGTTCGGGTCGTCTCAGTTTGGTATCAGAGCTTTGGTTTACAGAGCTCGAGAACAAGACACATTAGAACCCTACGAAAGAATTCATCAGATATTGGATTAGTAATATCCAATTAGAATTACTCGTTAGAGATAGGATCAGTAGTATCCTAGAACGAGTGTGAAGAGTATATTTTTCAAATGAAAACAATTTTGTTTTAAAATTTAAATCGTTTTATACGTATTTGAATAATTTATTTATTTTGAATTTGGACAATCGAGTATATAAAGATTTCGCGTATACGCGTCATGAACGTATAGTCGAAGTTTTAATATACTGGGTAGATATAGAATCACATTCTAGATATCCGGGGATGATTCTGATGATGGTGCATCATCATCAGTATTCATAATCGAGTTTCGAAGGTGTGATTTCTATATATTTCCATTAGACTGGTGTGAGAACCAAAACTAATATAGATAGATTCATTGTTGTGATTTGGCATCAAAAACATGATTTTTTGAATATATATCAAAATTATGAATTTGAAATTCTAATCCACTAATTGATTGATGTTTGTGTTGCTTGTTTATTTGTTTGATAATTTTGAACCATTATGCCTAATTGAACCGAATATTGAATTGTATTGAAAATTGGTCGCATTTGCTTGCATATACAAGTACTTACATTGAACAGGTCATAGCAAGGAGGCTAGAGCCGAAGAATAAAATTTGTTTGCCCGACAAATAGGTACATGTTTACCATAATTTACTGTTTTGTTTGGGTGATGATGATTTTATGAGCCTATTGGCTAGCCGCTTGGCTTTTTCTTTTTCTTTTTGAGATCAGAAGGCCTGTATGGCAATTTCGGGATTTTCCCGTGGCTCCCGGTGCAGGGGAGGTTATGGCGAAATTTTTCGAAAATTTAGGGTGTTAGCCAAATTTTTGAAAATTTGAAAATTCTCAGAAACTGAAAAGTTGGAGAATGAAAGCCAGATCGAACGTAGAGTTGATTAATCAAACCACTTTCGACTTTATTCCTTTTCGGGGACGAAAAGTTTTAAGTGGGGGAGATTGTAACAACCCGAAAATCTGGGCCAGTTTAAATTTTTTATTTTGGCAATTTTAGCGAATTTTGAATATTTAAAATGAATTATTTTAAATATAATCAACGAGAAATTTATTTTGAATAGAATTCGACGTATATATTATACGCGTCGTCGTTACAATATAAATATTTATATATAATTATAAATAGAATTGAAAATGGCGCGGTAGTTCGATAATTCGATTTCAAACTTCAATTGAATGTACCGGGTGCAAAACAATCCGGATTTTAGTGAAACCAAAAACATTAGGATCTAATTGATGATATCTTTCCAACGAATCCGAAAAATCGAAATTTCATAGCGGGAATCAAAAGATATGTCCAGTTGAAAATTCTGAATAGTCGCTATAGAATTCAGGCCCTTAAAAATGGGAATTTTGCAAACGACCTCGGATTTCGACGAAACCACTTTTGTTGGGTCCGCAGTGTCAAATTATGGCTAGGTTTCAAATTTCATAATTTTTCGAATCAATATGTGAGTGTGGCAAATGGAAACGCGTTTGACCAGTTTCAATTGATTTTAATCGATTGGAAAATGACCATTTTTCTAACGGTCTCAGAATTCGACGAAACTAGTTTTGTTAGGACCGTATCGTCAATACGAAGCTAGAAAATATTTTTCAGGAATTTATAGAGTTAGTATGTGACCCCGGTAAATTGAAATGTACGTTTAAAATTTAAAATAATGATTTAAATGTAAATTTAATGGAAACTGATTGTAACGTTCGAATCAACCTACGATACATATCCCATTGTGTTCGGAATGGGGGTAATACGCTATGGACGACAGGCGGTGGACCTCGTTTAGAGGTCGTATGCAAAAGTCAACTTTTTGAAAATAAAATAATAAAAAAATTAATTAATTAAATCTCCCTCTTCCCCTTATCTTCTTCAGGTTCCCCCCCCTTCATAATTCGATTCAATCGATCAGAGAAAAAAAGAAGAAAAAAAAGAGAAACGAAGGGAGGGAGGCGCTCCTCCCAGCAGCGCCGCCGCGCCCCCCTGGCGTGCCGCCGCCAGGGCGTGGCCCCCTCTTCCTCCACCTCCCCTTCTCCTCCTCGAACCTCTCCATCCCCGCCCAAGCACGAAACCCCCACGCGCGCCACCCTGCTGGACCGCCAGCCACCCTCCACCACCCTCCGACCAATTCGCAGGCCCCCCATCTGACCTCGCGCTCCTCCTCCCCTCTTCTGTCCCAGGCCGCAAGCCCCCCCCCCCCAACCAACCCGACACGACGAACCCCCCCCTCTTCCTTTGATCATCGTGAGTATTTCCTTTCCTTTCTTCCCTTTTTCTGATTTTGATTCTAAGCGAGAAAAAAACTAGGGTTTAGCCAATAAAAGATTTGATTTTTATCTATTTAAAGGTTATATTTTTATTTATAAAAATACGGTTTTTATATAGGGTAATGATTCATAAAGATTCGATTTTTATTCATTTGAAAACCATAAAAATATGATTTTTATATATTGAACATCGAAGTAAAAGTATGATTTTTATATATTGAACATCGAAGTAAAAGTATGATTTTTATATATTGAACATCGAAGTAAAAATATGATTTTTATATATTGAACATCGAAGTAAAAATATGATTTTTATATATTGAACATCGAAGTAAAAATATGATTTTTATATATTGAACATCGAAGTAAAAATATGATTTTTAAACTGAAAGTGAACAAATAAAAATGTGATTTTTATATATGTAGTGGCTACGAGCAACGAAGATGCGATAACGATGAAGATTTTTATAAAAGAAGTGTCGTGAAGTTGGATAGCTATCTGTGAGAACTTCTCACTCTAAATTCTCTTTTTCTAGTTATATATATATATATACTAGGATGCAGACGGTGTTTAGTAGCACCCGACACCCGTCATCCACAGACCATGGATGGCTTGTTTGTTAAATTGTTTGGTTGAGTAGTTGGTTAGTTTATTTGGTTTGAATTGAATTGTTTGGTGAAATGAATGGATTTGATTGATGTGTGAATGGCGTGGGCCTTCACTAGACCGGGGATAAGGCTAGGCCTTGTCCCGTTTCTAGTATCGTGCCGTTATGCCGCTGAAATTTTCTAAAAATAAGTTAGAAAAATGGAAATATCATTTTATTTAAAGAATGAACTGAATAGAAATTCATGTGTTAATATAAAATATTTTATCGTTAAAAATATAATTTTTAACGTGAAAGTGAATAAATGAATATTTATAAACAAATCGGCTGATTTGTTTATATACACTGATTTGACTGATATTGATTGGGTCGATAAATTTTACACGTCGCCCAATTGCACAACTAAAATCTGTGTTTGATTGTTTGAAACCCCACACGGGTGTTGGGATGAAATTTGAAGTTCACTCATCCTGATTGATTAAATATGTCGATCGATCGATTGACGGGCTGTTATAAGCGTCAGATATCTATATTTGATGCTTATACAGTGTAGTGCACTTTGGTTGATGGTTGATTATTTTTCAATGCTACTATATACGTGTGATGTATGAAAATCCATATAATTAACATTATATGGTGATTGATTGGACCTCATTCCAATCGGGAAAATAATGAATGTTATAAAAGAAAATTTATGTGTTGAATATAAAAATAGTCATGTGTTGACGATGTTCATGTGTTGAAAATATTCGTGTGTTGAGTAAAATATTTTAAATAATAAAAATTACATCTTTATCATATTAACAATTAGAGTATACTTCACGGTGGAGTCTAATTAAAATCAAACGATAGATACCATAGTTTTATAAAATATTTTACATAACAAAAATAGTCGTGTGCTGAAAGAAATATAGATTCATGTGTTGAATAGAATAAATATTCATTTGTTGAATAGAATAATGAATTTATTGAAAAATATAAAGCCGTGTGGATTAGAGGTGCGCTATTTTGACGTGAACGATATTTATATCGATTTTATTCGTTTTATTATGAATATTGAAAAGTGATTTCAAAATTTAATATTTTGAAATGAAATTCAAATTAAATTAGATTAAAAATTCAAATTGAAATTTTATTGAATCAATTTGAAATAAATTCGAATTGAATTAAATAGAAGGTAAATTCAAATTGAATTGAATTGAAACGAATTTGAATTTGAATTGAATTGAAACGAATTTGAATTCGAATTAAATAAAATTGAAATGAATTCGAATTGAATTGAAATCAAATCGATTTGAAATTGAATATAGTGTTGAAATGGTTTTGAAAACGAATTTAAAACGATTTATAAAATACGTTTTAAAAAGGAAATCGACGAAATATATATAATATATATATATATATATATATATATATATATATATATACTATACAATGGCCTGAATAGAACGCGCCGCGCCGCGGCAGTTCGTGAATTTCGACCATTGACTTCGAATTGACGCTGCGGGAGATCCAACCGTCGGATTCTCCTAAAACCGGAACCGTTGGGTTTGTATCGAAAAGAGCTTTCCAATGAATATTATAAATTTGAAATCTAATGGTTGGATCTGGAATTATGTCAAAATCAAATTTGATAAAGGTCGCTGTAAGTGCAGTTCGATGGCCGTTGATGGAAATCGACTGTACGGGCCTTGATAAAATTATTAAAAATATCTATAATTCGTGTGAAATCGTAAGAAATGATTTGAGAAAAATTGGGCTGAAGAATTCCACATTTGAAAGGATAAAAATAGATTTTTATCGAAATGAACTAGTTTTGAACTGGAATTAAAATCAATTTATTTTTAAGATAAATAAATTGAATTTGAAAGTGATTTTAAAAATAATCAATATTCCCAATATGTGAATTGGACTGGAGCTGAATCGAAATTATCTTCGGGATATTTCGATGTTGGATTTCGTGACTATACAGATATTGTTATGGGAATTTGAAAGATATATTTTATATCGTTATTTCCAATACGATATTTGTTGGTTTCAGAATTTGATATTGAATATAAGCCGGTATATTTTCTATTCAGAGCCTTGTAATTAATATCAGATGTGATTTGGGTTTATCGTGAATCGTGTTTTAGATGACATTGGTTCTTTAACCCAGTTAAAGGCAAGATGTTGATTTTTGAAAAGATTAAAACTAAGTGGAGTTTTAATGAATCTTTAATTAGATTAAAAATGTGAATTGATAATTTAAATTATCAAATTTGAAAGGTGATCGAGAATGGAGTACCACCAGTTTTGCTCCAAAGCGATAGTTAAATCTTTAATTAGATTGGAACGTGAAATTGTAATTAATTTTACCGATAACACCATGGTGTTAGATGTGGAGTATTACCAGTTTTCTCCATGGGATATATAGGTTGGGATTGGGAAATAAAACAAATAATTACTTCGGTGTGGTTCGCTAATCCCGACTAGTTAGAAATGATATCCATAGGAGGATTAAAGAATAAATTTAGAAGAATTTGTCTTGGATAAAATTAATGGGAACCTTTCCCTAAGAATGTGATTTTGTGAATAAAAGAATATTCTGAATTGGAATGAGGCGTTCGTTGTGTTTGTGTAACATTCGTTTATTATATACGTGGGGTATTCAGAAAGGCCGGGTTTATACCCATTCTGAATGATCGATTCGATGAGATGTCGAAGATGAAGACGGTGGTTGAAGACCGGAAGTCTTCACATCGTTTGGGTGATTACTGATGATCTTGATTGGGCGGTACACCCAAGATGAGGGAATCAGTTGGTGATCTTCCAGACGTACTTGGAGATGGACGGATATGCGAGGAAAGTGCCTCCGGTTTCGTTCAGACCCAGAACGAACTTGTAAATGGATTGTGTGTCTGACATTGGATTTTATTCTGTGTTGATTGATCTCTATTAAATATACATTTGTTTGGTGGCGGAGAATTTATTCTCTTGCTTAACGCCCTTCTCTGAGGCGTACGAGCTCAAAGGTTGTATATCAATGGACATCAGTCGCACGGGGTGAATTGCCAATGTGGCACGCGTAAGTGGAAACTAATCAGGGCTTCTGTTGAAAAGCAAAGTCTTGTGGTTGATGATCAAAGCACGGCCTGTGTGGCGTAGCTTTGTGTATAACGTGAATTCGCGAGCCTCACACCTCGGTATGAGTCAAAAACGGGATAGTGACTGCAGGGAGAGCACGACGTTTCTTTCTAGCTAGGGTGGTGTCAGTGACCTACCAGCCCTGACATTTATATACTTTTCACCTGTGTGGTAGTTGGATACGAGGCGCCTCGGATATAGGTCTGTAAGGACCGGGAAACGTGTGTTCAGGAATAACTAATCCTCAAAAGTAAGAGAGGACCGGCCCTGAAGATCCAAGGATCAGAGTGGGGTCCTGGGACATTTGCTAGAGTGTCTCAAACGCGGAGAGGAGCTTGCCCCTTGCCTCGGCTCATGACGGAAATCGAATTTCCAATACGTGATAGTGCGGTTTTATTTGTAGAACCTAGTATGGAGACATAGTGGTATGGGTCATTCATGCCGCCTATGATTGATATTTATGATTGAAATTGTTTTGACACTATACACTTATAGTAATATCAAAATAATGTGTTTTAAACGTATCAAGCATGCTTTGGCTGTTATAAGGTAAAAACCCTATCCTCCGGCTTGCGCTGCATTGTGTGATGGGACCTGGGTCTTATAACAGCTTCATTTTTCTTTATTTAGCATTGCGCTGTTTGTTCTATGCACTGGTATTCTTGGGAGGAAACCCGTTCCGTGTTATACGGCGTGGTCCCTTGATTTACCAAACTTTAAAACCAATATTAATAACTGTTTTAGTTCTCACACCAGTCACATGACTGACCTGGAGTTTATTGTTTTAACCTAAACTCTGGGTGCCCCTATTTTCCACACGGGCAGCTAGTAGTTTTGGTTTTGCAGATTTATATTCACAGGGTCCTGATTAACAGCTGGAACGATGCTCGGAAAGCTCTGTATCCGTGTATCACTTTCAGTTGTATTTTGTATATTTTTCCGCTGCTGTGTAATTTATTGTAATCTCTGATATTTATCGAATGTAATTTATTCATTTATACTCTGTATATTCTTGTATCTGATGGAATTGTTGTAATAACAATGAAATGTTCTTCTGTTTGCGTTCTAATTTGTCCTGTCCTCAATTCTATCCGTGCTTTCCTTCACGGGGAAGTTCGGGTCGTCTCAAATCTCCTATCAACTGCTATACCCATAATGATCAACACAGATGATTTATTTTTATTTTTATTTTATTTTTCCAAAAACAAAAATGACCAATGCTACGCCTATTAATTTTCTTAAGCGTGAACTAAGTTGAGCATAACACTGCTCGTTTATGCATAAATTTTCCTAACAGCAAACAAAATATCAAACACAAGCGCCTTTCATTTCAGGTGATAAGCATACTAAAGTCAAAAGAGAAACGAAAGAAAAAGAAAACGAAAATTCGTACCTTTGATTGGTTAAAGCTTCAAGTTTGAAGCATAAATCATTTGGAAGAAGTGAAAGAGAAAGATCGATCCGATTTCGAACGACGCGAAGGAAGGAGAATTTAGAATTTAGGGTTCTGGAGAAAGATCTAATACGATTTCGAGCGAGAATTTACAGATCTGGAGGCACGTGGGTAACAGGGGTAATGTTATTTTTAAAGTGGACTGAATGGGTATTGACCCAGTATGAAATAGAATTAAATGGGGTCAACCCAACCCTATTAAAAGTGAGCTAAAAGGGTTGGGTTAAAGGGTTGTCTTTAATTTTGACAGGTCTAAACGCAAGACTCCCCTACTCCGTTGTTTATGCCACCGGACCACTAGCGTCGCCAACAACAGTTCGTCCTGCTCACCCATGCACCACTTAACTGCCTCCACTTCACAACAACACTGCATGTAAAAACACCACTGCGCTGCAATGTCAACCCACCTCTTCATGTAGCCGGACCACCTCGCCTGAGCTCTGCCCGGTCATCGGCCTTCATCAGTCCCCTTCTAATCCGAATCGCAACTTCTTTTTACTCCGCTCGAACATGCTTTCAAAACCGAACAAGTATCCTCTGTCACCATTACCTAGTTTTCATCGCACACAGCTCCATACCAAAGTCCAATATTATTTGAACGTGCCTGACTACCCAGCCTCCTAGCCGTTCGCCACCATCGTTCACGCACAGTACAGTACCCATGCATGTTGAAACCCGAACCCGAGAAACACAGCCCCTCCACCGCATGTCATCACTTGCTTCCCAAAATTGATACTATATCAGTTAAAATGGGGCTTCGGTTTTGGTCCCCTTCCAGTTCGTTGGGAAGGAAGTAGTTAGACCATAACCAACAATCCGTTCTGTTCACTTCTTCTCTTTCATCCAAACAAGCCATAATGCACCCAGCAATACAAAACCAGCCACAAACCACTTAAAAAATATATTATATAATACAAACAGTACAAAACACCCCTTTCGTCCAATTTATCTCTTTTCACCGCACCAAACACCGTTTGCATGTTTTTTTATTATTAAAAGTTTATAACGGCAAAGTCTTTGCCGTTATAAATTTATAACGGCAAAAACTTTGCAGTTATAAATTATAACAGTAAAGACTTTTCCGTTGTAACCTCCAACCCTTGTTCATTCAACCAGCCACGAACTCGTACAAAACTAGCCACAGGTGACTGAACAAGCCATACCTGGTTGTTCCGTGGTTTGTTTAGTAACTGAACAAGCCATTGTTGGTTGTGCTCTTAATGAAATGGGGAGAAAGAAATGAATGGATCGAGTGATGTGTGTGTGTGTGTGTGTGTGTGTATATATATATATATCTGAGTAATTCCAAAAAACAAAAGAAACATGAGGTTGGTAGAGAAGAAAAAATGACAGAGAAGCTTTGTTATAATTTTCCAAAGAAGAGACAAGCGAACCAGGCGTGTATGTGTAGCCAAGAGTATGTGGGGAACAAGGTATTGTTTGAGTAGGCAGTACAGAGGTAGGTAACTGTGCGGTTTAGGTTTTCAATCTGCCGAAAAAGATAAAAATTTAGAGTAGGGATGCACTTCATACATTGAAAGAATAGGTTTGTGCATGGCCATCAATTTATCCATGCATGTGTATTACTTAGTGGAAAAGGAATTGATAGGGTAGCTGTTGGATTTGAAAATACATGCTGTGTGTATAGTTGGCAGTGAAGTAACGAAAAGAGGTAGTGCGGATGGCAAGAAAAAGAAATTTGGATAGTTTATTTTATTTTATTATTAGTTGAACAGTTGAATTAATACTTGGTCATGTTAACTTTTAATATCCGCACCGCTATGCACGATCTTCAAACGCGACAAGAATTGACGTGCTGTTATGTCTTGACGATACGATCCCAATGAAATTTGTTTGGTCGAATTCCGACTCTGTTTGGAAAAATTGCTTAATTTTAATTTTAATTTATTTATCGGTTCACAGTTAAGATTGGAGTACCAACAAAAAAACTCCGATTGGCTCCAAATTGGGAATATAGTAATAACTTGCGATATGTATCCCAACAAAATTTGTTTCGTCGAAAACAGAGGTCGTTTGGAAAACAAATATTTTTATGGCGTATATAACACTGATAAATTATTAATTTGATTCAAAACAATTAAATTAAATAATAAATAATTATTATTATGTAATATATATATATATCACTTCAAATTTACCCAATATGGCTTTATAACTCGACGTTAATATTTTTGAAATGAACGGCATTCAAATCAATAGAAATTCCTTATTAAATAAATGTTATAATTTATAAACGAATTCTATAGCGACTATTTTAAATTTTATTTGACCATAACTAACAATCTATAACACGAAATCCAGATTTTTCTTTTCCATATGAAAATTATAATCAACAAGATTCCAAAGCTTCTCGTTTCACAGAATTCCGACTTAAAACGGATCATGTATATTCAATTAAAGTTCAAAACTCAGTATTACGAACTGCCACGCCATTTCGAGCTCGTTTTAAATTAATATATAAATTTAGCGTTCAAACTCGTTTTAATAAACAAATTAAAATATTAAATATCCATTTAAAATTCAAATTAAATATTTAAATAATAAAATATATTAAATATTTGACCACCCGAAATACGGGACATTACATATCTATTATATTATATGAAAGCACAACTTTACTCAAAGTTCCTTCAAATCCATTTTTGTCTAAAAAAAATACGATGGCGCCATGTGTCCCACGCATATATCGTTCGGCCTCAGTTGACAAGAATACCACGCGATTGCAGTTTCCATATACATCATCAATCGGTCCTCTTCCCTTATCATTTTACCCACAGATCTTTTTTACCCAAAAATCGCTCCTCCCCCCTTCTCATTTTACCCACAAACCCCACTGAACCCGAAAATCGCTCCGCACCCCTTGTCATTGGCTGCGCCGCAAGTACTGGTCCTTCACGTTCCGATCTACCCAACGTCGGTAGGACCCAGACTTCCCTTGTGCCTTGATTCTGGTGCCTACCATTCTCTTCCTTCAGCTGACGCCTGCTTCTTGCACCGCGCTGTCGATCACCTTCTCTCTTTGCCTTGGCTGCCCTCCTCCTCCACCCCGCAACAGGTACAAATACTTCTTTTCCCAATTTACCCGATATTGTTTGTCCTTGATCTCCGACCTTCATGCATGCTGGGTTTCCTCCATTGGATTTATACATCTGTGCTATCCACCGTTGGTTTGGACTTGAATTTTTAAAGGGGCAAATGCTCCATCAAATGATATTTTATACAAGAAGATTTAAGTGATGAAAGTGCTGATAAATAATAACATTAAATACATAGAGTTTATTTTAGGTGAATAGGTAAAGAGAACTGCCGCATTAATGATTGTGATTCCAAAATTGCTAAAATACAAGCCCTGTCATGTTCAAACATGATTTATTTTTATCTTACTCTTCATTCTCTAATAAATGACTTATTTTAACTTTTAAATTTGTTGAAGGAGTCCAAATGCTTTTTTCTGGTCCTGAACATAGAATATGAACTTGACTTTGGTGCTTATATTTTGTATGAACGACTGCATACTTCCAAGTTAGGCAACCAATATATATTTTGGCCATGCCACCTATGAGTAGAATCATTATAACATAGTTAACTAATTTATTTATTTTCAATTATATATGCATTATTAAGTTCACTTAGTAAATGCTCAGTTCTCCGAATGTTCAGCTGCTTTTCATTTATAGATATGTCGGTTAAAATATATAGGCATTATATAAGGGTTTTTTTTTTGCCAATGTGCAGCTCTTTTTTGTTATACTTTTGATATAATATAACCTTTGGAATTCTTATATTTCATCAGGAATGAATGGGTATGCTTCCGATTTTGGAGGCTACAACTCCAACGTTGCTTTCTTCCATATGAATAACTTTCAAAGAAGAGGGAGAGTTTTTCTGCAATTGTAAGTGTTGCACAGTACAAATGGATTTAGCATTTTTACTAATTCAAATAGATGATTTATTGTATTTCGTTTTTTTATTTTTTTATTTGTTACTGGTCAAATTTAATTGTTGTTTATGACATCAATAGGTACTCTATAGCCTAAATGTTTTACAACATAATAATCACAATAGGCAATCAATGAGAATCCTTAAAGCCTGGAGCTGCTTTAGAGTAAAGATCATTTGAATATCGTTATTTTAGAAGATGCAATGTGAAAATACTCAATCTTTTAACAGAGTGCATTGTTATATGTGTAATGTTGAAGTAAATTGCCAATCAGCATACCGGTACTATAGATTGTTTTATTGTTATGCTATGATCATTCTCCCAGAATTAACTAGCATCACATATTGATCTTAGTACAAAAATCTCATATCTTGCATGTCTTCATTCAATATTACAATTTGGATACGAAAGTCAAATTCAAATAGCTACCTTAGAGACTGTCTGCATATCAATATATACTTCTTACGACCTCTAACAATATGTGTAATAACCCGGAAACTCTAAGCCAAATTTAAAATTTTTATTTTGGCAATTTTGACGAATTTTGAGTACTTAAAATGAAATATTTTAAATAATATCGACGAGAAATTTATTTTGAATAGAATTCTAACGTATATATTTATAAAGATCGTCGTTAGAATATAAATTTTTATTTTAATTATAAAAGGAATTGAAAATGGCGCTGTAGTTTAATAATTCGATTTCAAAATTCAAATAAATGTACCAGGTGCAAAATAAACCGGATTTTAGTGAAACCAAAAATATTAGAACCTAATTGAGAATATATTTCCAACGAATCCGAAAAATTGAAATTTCATAGCGGAGATAAAAAGTTATGTCCAGTTGAAAATTCAGAATAGTCGCTATGGAATTCAGGCCCTTAAAAATGGAAATTTTGCAAACTACCTCGGTTTTCGATGAAACCACTTTTGTTGGATCCGTGATGTCAAGTTATTGCTAGATTCCAAAATTCATAATTTTTCGAATCAATATGTGAGCGTGGCGAAAGAAAACGCGTTTGACCAGTTTCAGTTGATTTTAATCGACTGGAAAGTGCCCATTTTCCAGACAGTCTCATAATTTTATGAAATTGGTTTTGTTAGGACCGTATCTTCAATACGAAGTTAGAAAATATTTTTTGAGTTAGTATTAGGCCCCGGTAAATTGAAATGCGCATTCAAATTCAATATATAGATTTATATTTTGGTTTTGACGAAAACAGATTGAAACGATCGAATCAGCTTACGATACATATCCCATTGTGTTCGGAATGGGGGTATTTAGCTATGGACGACAGTCAGTGGGTTCGATTTCGAGGTCGAAATAAAAAAGTTGCTTTTTGAAATTAAATAAATAAATAAAAATCTCCCTTTCTCTCCTTATACCCCTCAGCCCCCCCCCCCCCACCAGTTACTTTTCATTCTAGAAAAAAAAAGCGGGAAAGGAGCGACCGGGAGGGGGGACCGCCGCCGTTTCTTCTTCTTCCTCCTCCTCCGACCGTTCTCCCTCCCTCTCGCCTCGCTCTCCTCCTCCAATCAAACCGCCCCTCCTGACGCGCGAGACCCCCTGCTCCAGCACCCCACAGCCCATCGCAACCACCACCCACCGCCCTCCCAAACCCTAGCTTCCCCCAAACCGCTACAAACCGCCCAAGACCCGCCTCCGGCCAAAGCCGTTCCTTCCCCAACCACCCTCGACTTCAGTGCGCCTCCCCTACCTTTGACCGCCGACCGTGAACCCCTCGCCTCAGAAAATTCAAAATAAAAGTGAGTCCCCCCCCTTATTTATTTGTTACTATGTAATTAGCTTTATAAAAATAAAATTCAGTTTTTACATATTTAAATAAGATAGAAAAGTTAGATTTTTATGCGGATTTTTAGCAAAGTAAAGATCATATTTTTAGCAAAGTAAAAAATTAGCTTTTTAACTTAGAAAGGTTGGATTTTTATTGATTTTTATCGTAGAAAAGTTTTGATTTAAAAGTGAAAGGATTATATTTTTATTTATAAAAATATGATTTTATATTTTAGAGAGAATAAAAATCCGATTTTTTTATATATAGAAGGTATAAAGATATGATTTTTATATCATAGGAAGAATAAAGATATGATTTTTATTCATGTAGAGTAATAAAAATTATCTATATAGTAGCGGTATAAAAATAGAATTTTTATCTACATAGTAGCGGTATAAAAATAGAATTTTATCTATATAGAGTGATTATAAAAATGTGATTTTTATATAAATAGCAATAATATAAAAATATGATTTTTATATATTTTTTGTTGCTACGGACAACGAAAGTGACAAAAGGCGAGCACGACGAAGATTTCTACATAAGAAGAGTCATGGCATTTGGTTTAGCTAGTCGGTGAGAACTTCTCACTTTAAATCTTGTTTTCTAGTTAAAATTATATACTAGGATGCAGACGGTGCTTAGCAGCACCCGACACCCGTCGTCCACGGATCATAGATGACTTGTATGCTTATTTGATGTGTTGTGGAGTTTGTTTGTGATGTTGATGTGAAATAGAAAATAAAAATATTCATGTGTTGAAATAAATTAATTATCGTTAAAAATATAACTTTTAACGTGAATGTGAATAAATAAATATTCATTTACAAACCGGACGATTTGTTTATGCACACCTATTTGAAGGACATTGATTGGGATGATAAATTTTACATGTCGCGCAACTGCACGAATAATATTCAGTTTCGTGGATTGAAACCCCACACGGGTGTTGGGATGATATTTGGCGTACACTAATCCCAATTATTTGGTTGTATGTCGATCGATTGGTTGACAGACGGTGTAAGCGTTAATTATTTATATTTAATGCTTATGCAGTTGTGTGGTGCACTTTGGATGATGGTTGATTATTTTCCGCTGCTGTGTAAATTATTGTAATCACTGATATTTATCGAATGTGTAATATTTATTCATACTTTATATTCTTGTATTCTGATGGAATTGTTGTAATAAACAATGAAATGTTCTTCTGTTTGTGTTCCGATGTGTGTTGTTCTCAAAGCAATCCGAGCTTTCCTTACCGAGGAAGTTACAGGTTATCACAATATGGCCTCAAGATAACGCATTTTTCTTCTTTTGAATTATTATTGCATTAAATGCAATACAAATGATGTTGTAGGGGAAAAAGATTTTCATTTTATTATGCATTGTTATGAATGTGCAGGCAGATAACATTATCTTTCACGGTTTTTCCCTAGATATGAATCTTTGTGTTAAAGAATAACATGGAATACAATAGTCAATGTTAGATTTTCCTCAATAATAATATATTACAGTAAGTCTAAGTTTTTTTTTGTGTCAATATATTATTTTGCCATTTTCTTATCTGAGTCCTCTACCTAATGTGCCTTGCAGATTATCATTAATGTCATGTTTAATAAAAGATACTGCTCAAAAGACAAATACAATAATGTACTTTATCCACGGCCTCCTTTTCTAATATCGTACCGTCTACATCATTTGTAAAAAACTAATTACGTTTCGTGTGCGTAATAATGGTTTATATATTACATTAAAGTTCAATATCTATCTAAAGACCTTTTAGTTCCGTTTCTCTAAAAAAAAATCCATGTGCTGCCACGTGTACTTTATCCAGATCTACAGGCTCAACCAAGCCTAATGTTTCAATGTATTTCATTTTATGCCCTTCTTTCCTGTTTATTTCTCTTCCAAGAGCTAGAAAAAAATATGCTCCCCAACCGTCATTTCTTTCCGTCCTCCTTCCAAGCCCTATAACAAAATACGCTTACACGTAATCCAACCAGCTATAGTGAATGGCCCTTCCCTCATCGTACACGATGCATGACAATTAACCCAGTTTTTATCCGCTACCTTTCGTCGCATCTACGAACGCCCTATAGGTCAGCATAACTAATTTACATTTGGTATATATGAACTACTTGACCAATTAATTACTTGCTATAAGCATCTTCCCAGTTTTGCTACTCGATTCTATGCTTCGACGACTTTTTCCATGCTTCAGATCTGCCTATTTTCTGCACGTCCTACATGTCAGGTAACCATTGATCGCTTATCATTTTCTATGCCATATTTTAGATTATTACACACAACGCTATTCCATGAACTGCCTTTAGTTTGAGTGTAATTTACATTTTTTCAAATGTTACATTTCTCATAAATTTTAATACATCATGCAAAATTACAATGTATATCTACTTAGTGTTTTTCTATATTTTTTAGCTTTGTTTGCCTCGATGCTTGTAAATTAGGAAGTATTATCCGAACTATCCTCATGTAGGCTTCGCTATAGATAATGTTAAATATATGTTGTCTTCATCTTCCTTTTGTACACTGAGAATGATATTTTGATGTAGGCAATATTAAACTTTAAAGAATCACCAAAATCATTTTCATTGAGAATTCATTGACATGCACAGGATTTCAGTTGGTATTTCGCTATCAACATGAATTACCCGTGATTCCTCTGTTTTCGTAAATTAGTCTCCAAATGTTCCCTTAATATATATATATATATATACATATATATATATATATATATATATATGTTATTTTTTGTATTCAAAGTCTTTGTATTGTATTGTATTCATATTGGTTTTTGATTGATTAATAATGAAGAGTTAATAGTGACTACTTTATGCATTAAAGGAATTGCTTTGCATTGAAATTTTACTGTACACTATGTGGATTTGCTAGGCAATTGATACTTTATATCTTAAATTGTGTGTAAAATCAATTATTTAATTATACACACATAAACATAATTGAGTGGTGTCTAAAAACAATGTTAGTCTATATAGTAGTGTGATAATGTTAGCAGTATGTGTTGAAATATAACGTTTGTGTTTATATTCCTATCTACAACATGTTTCACAAATTATTCGCCTACTTGGTGATAATTCCCAAAGCTGGCATACTCTATTTTGGATAGAAATACAAAGCAAGCATTATCTCATAGTTATCAATTTATCTAACATCCGAATAAGTTTTCCTTTTAGTCGACCTGATGCCCATGTCTTAATAAGCCGGGAAGGTTTATGTTCACCGATTTGAATTTGTGGTAGACATGCAATAATATAAATAGAGGTTGCCAAATTTTCCTGCACAACTAAAGTGAATGGCGACCACTGAAGTTAGAAAACATGATGGAAAGATGTATCTTTTAAACGACTTCTGACATATCTAATGATGCATATCTGGCGTTTTTTGGTAGTTCTGACAAATATGGTTATTTACAGCATTTAGAACCAAAAACTTACAAGATATGCATAAAATTACATATTCGTCATCAAACTTTTTCTTATTTTCCATTTGTGTGCTCAGATAGCATTATGCCAAAGAATTTTAATTCGAAGTAAACGTTATATAACCATTCAACTGTCTAGGAAACAAATGTCATAACCACTGTTGAAACTGTTTCGTCCTTCAATGTGAAGTAACTAATTACGATATCCATTTTTCACTGCGATATCTATCAAGAATCATGCAAAAGTTATTACCATTTGTGTCTGTTAAATCGTGTTGGAATGATTTTCTCATTTTGTTTCTGGAAAAAAAATCATCATTCATCCCATATGTTTGAAACCATTTTCTATAAATTTTGTATTTTATACAAAATATTGCTTTGTTTCTCATGTAATTGTCAGCTACGGTGACATATTATAATGTTGTCCTTCACTGCAGTGAACATTAGAAGACAGAAATATTATGTGTAACTATCTTTGTTTGAAAAATATATGTTCAAGGTAAAGAAAAATGAATGTGCTGGTTATGGTTTATTGCAATTGTTGCTTGCTCGAAATAACCTTGCATAATTTCTATTTATGCATTAAATAACATAGTTTACAAATGGCATTTGGATTCTAAAATCTGAAACTGTTAAGCGATACAATTTAAAGACAAAACATGTCAAAATTTGAACATGACAGCATTGTTTAGTTGCATGTTTACTAAAATTCAGCTTTGAGCTATACAATATTCCAAAAGAAAATGTATTCTTATGTAGTTATAAGTTTGGAAAAAATAATTTTGTTGCATCTGAAAAGTCAAAACAATCTTAAGAATGAAAAGAAAAAGTAAATAAATGGTAGTAATATCATATCATTGAATAAATGGAAAAATATTAAGTTGTATCCTCTTATCTCTTGGATAATTGCCAGGCCACTTATTCATATCCAAATTCGTTTTTACTTTTATTTAGCATGATTAATGATTCATTCTTTGCATTTGCATTTGTTTTGTCATTGCTGGTTCTGCATGATTAGTTCAATTTGCTGTTAACTTGGGCAAGTGTTTATTAGAAATAAATTCACATGCCCTTACAGATATTTGTGCCAAAGGGTCATGAGAAAATATGGAAAACGTAGGTGATGTTCTTACTTGAAAACTGATAAGTTATGTATTTAGGTATGGTTCAAGTTCTTAGTTGATATAATTCATATTGGCTTTACCAATACGTGTTATGATTCAGACTTTTATAACTGTTTTTGAGTTTATTATCGTCTGAATTAATGCTTTTTAGATATATTCATATGCTCATTTTATCTCATATATTAATTTGATAAGTTGCATATAAGTGGTGCATAGGAATAAGCTTACAAGCACTGTTGAACTCCTTTGTATATTATTAAATAATGAGTTGTCTAATTTATGCTAAGTTTTATACCTATATGTTAGTGGAATTTCTTTGTTATTGTATCTGCTTTTAATATAAGGTTCATCATCAACTATTAAAAAAATTACCCATACAAAAATAAACTTAAATCTTTTACCAAAAAAATCTTATCCTTCAATGTCACATTATAATAATAGATGACACATGAAACATTCACCTAACGATACACAATGTCTTCGGAAAAGTTTGGCAGTTGCTTTAGATCAACTTTAAGCTAGGATGCAAATTGAAGAAGGTAAACTATATTATGTATTTATAAAGATTTTATTGTTTTTGTCCAAAATAGAGACATATGATTGATTAGAAAGCCATCATTCATCACTTATGTACTAATAAAATGATGGAAAGCTATATTTTTGTTTTTCCAAAAGAAATCCCATTTTCTCAAAAGAAATCTGTTTTTTTTTTTTTTTTTTTTTTTTGAAAAGGCTTCCCTTATTAAAGCCAACTGTATAAATATTCATGATTAGTTTAAAATATAGTTATCCACTGGTGAATAGTATGCATTCAAAATGCATATTCAAAATCCAAATGGTTTTCCTTTATTGGCACAGAACCGATGTTTTCCGCTATTTCAATTCTTAACAATTTTGTGTTATGCTTCATCTATATTGTTTTCCTATTGCAGCTAAGGACAGACAACCCTCTCTAATGTTTCTTATTTGTGCCTATGATGTAATATTTACTTTACACTGTCTAGTTTTGTGTTAGTTACATATTTGCAAGTTCTTTTTTATTTCTTAATATCCTTCTTGCATTTTCATAGACATGGGATTTGGAGACTGTTAGTAGTTTTTATACTTTGGTTGTTCCTATTTTTTTACACATAATCATGAAATAATGCTTGCTTTGTATATCTATCCAATATATAGTATTGCATGTTTTTGAATTATCACCAAGTTGGTGAATAATTTGTGAAGCATGCAATTTTTTATTTTTATGCATACTGCCAACATTGCGAAACACTTCAAAAACATGGGATATGTGGGATAACATATATGCGATGTTTGGGGACTGTTAGTAGTTTTTAACAATTCTCTTATTTCTAAAAAAAAAATTGAGAAAATATGATGTTTCAATGCTGCTATAATAATTTTATCAAATTTAATTAATAGTTTGCAATGTCAAAAGGTTAATATAGATGTCGAAAAGTTGTTTAATTGAATTAAATTTAAAATTATTTCACTAAGTATAGTTTTTTATTGTAGGTTGTGGAACACTATTGTCAAACTAAATTGTGCACATTATTTTAATTAATATCTTGAATATAGCGTAGTGCAAAAAGTCATAGAAATACGCTGTTATAGTAAAATATGAACCCACTTTACATTGAAGCTTAGAGCATGTTCCGCTTTAAATTAAGTTTCATTTTAAGGATCCATCCCTAATATCCTTTTTATTGTATGTGTATGTATATGTGTATATGCATGTACATGCATATACATCAATGATTTACACACACACACACACAAACACACACACACACACACACACACACACACACATATATATATATATATATGTATATATATGTATATGTATACACACACACACACACACACACATATATATATATATACACACACACTATATATATATATACGAGTGGAAACCCGTGCGTTGCACGGATGCATAAGATGTTGGGTGTCATAATTTGTTGAGATGATACAATTGTGTGTGTCGTGGATTGTAATAATCATATACTTAGAGTGAAAGTAATCATATACGGGGTGTTGTAGTTTGCACGGGAGCATAGAGTACGGGGTGTTGTAGTTTGCATTGTGTTTGTATAGATGCATGCGTGTAGTTAATTGTAGAAGTACTAAGGGAGAAAAAAGAGGAGAATAGTAGGGGTTGAACAGATGACTTGGTATAAGTTGTAGATTTAAAAGGACAGAAAATGTTTTGATGTAATAATGGACTGGGTTATAGTAGAGAAAGTGATCACATGGCAATCAAACATTGTAGCAATATAGCAAATGTATTCACATGTTTACAAATGTGACTCTTATAATCATATAAGGTGGCTAATCATATGCAGTAGGAACAACATTTTTTTTTCGATCACGATTTAATTAGCTGGAATGGTATATGTTTGATGTCAATATCTAAAGTGGTCATATTCATAAACTGAAGTATAAATAAGTGAATGGATTAACAGAACTATAATCGTATTTGTTTATACGTTATCAGTTTTGTCGATCATTTTATTATGGGATTTAAAAAATAGGCGACATGTAATCTATGCTTTGCTTCGCACCTCATGTCATTGTTTTGCTTGTTTTAACATGAATTTGATATATTTTGATTTTGTCTACTAATTTTTTACAATTAATGTTTGGTTATCTTTATGGCACATCATATCTCAATTTTATTATCTTACAGTTTGGTTGCTTTTTACATGCTTTTTACATGCATTTGAAGAAAATGGGTGCTAATTTATTGGACATGCATATGAATTACTTCTAACTGACCTCATCTCTGTCTAAAATTAGTACCATACATGTTAAATATTATGACTATATTTTAGTATATATTGAAGGACTAATTAAAGCAATAGACTATGAAGATGTAAATATACAAAACCATGTCATTTATATGGTAATTCTATGATATAGCCTTATTAAAATTGGGTATTACTAACATTTACTGGTAGGACTAATTAAAGTAATGTAAATAAATGCATTTATTTTTATATGGTAATGGAATATAAACTATTAATACTCTAATTTTATATGGTATATTTTGAAGGACTATTTAAAGTAATGTCCATAAATGCAATTATTTGTAAAACTAAAGTTATAGTTGATTTCCGTAATTGCAACAGGTCTAAAGGCTACAAACATGCAATGCCAATATTACTAACATTTACTGCTAAATTATATCACCCACTGCTAAATTAAATTTTAGATGCTTTTTACATGCATTTGAAGAAAATGGGTGCTAATTTGCTTTCTGTGCATATGAATTACTTCTAACTGACCTCATCTCTGTCTAAAATTAGTACCATACATGTTAAATATTATGACTATATTTTAGTATATATTGAAGGACTAATTAAAGCAATGTCCTTAACTGCATTTATATGTAAAATGAAATTGTATTTGATTTCCGTATTTGCAACAGGTATAAAGGCTGCAAACACGCAATAGCCTATGAAGATGTAAATATACAAAACCATGTCATTTATATGGTAATTCTATGATATAGAATTTTTAAAATTGGGTATTACTAACATTTACTGGTTGGACTAATTAAAGTAATGTAAATAAATGCATTTATTTTTATATGGTAATGGAATATAAACAATTTCACTCTAATTTTATATGGTATATATATTTTGAAGGACTAATTAAAGTAATGACCGTAAATGCAATTATTTGTAAAACTAAAGTTATAGTTGATTTCCGTAATTGCAACAGGTCTAAAGGCTACAAACATGCAATGCCAGTATTACAAACATTTACTGCTAAATTATATCACCCACTACTATATTAAATTTTAGATTGTGAATATTGACAGTGATTGGCTGTTATATAGAACAACGGTGCATTTGCAGAATTTTATGTTTTCATTTTAGCTATTTATTGCATGCCAGAGATGGTAGGAATGTATAACAGGAAACAAAATTTAATTCATACAGCACATTGTGAATGAGTTCTAAAACGGTGCAGATTTAAAGTGTAAAACAGTAAAAAATGAAATTTGGAAGGGAACACATGGTTCACATTTTGTATGCATGTATGCGCATCCAATTCAGCTTTATCATTTCGTGATCCAGTATATACACGACTGACATTCAGTAAATATGAGTATGTATCATAAACTGAGTACAAAAGGTATAAAGCATCATCAAAATCATATGTAACTATCATATAAAATTGAGCTAACCACATTCTCGACGAAATATTATTTTGCACAGAAAGCAAATGTAGAGAGGAAACACATGAATATGACAGAATTTGATACAGGACATGTATATTAGAACTTATTATCAACACTTAAACATATTTTTAAGTACACGTAAAAAAGTGTAATTAGCGATCACTACGTCCTTACTCCAATGTGCTGAGTGTAAGTTAAGCTGCAAATAGGAGTAAATAAGCAGTTGGTTAAAACGAATATAGTACTTATTTTAGTATTTAAAATATAAGATAAGCAATAGATTGTATTACCGTAATTCTTTTTAATGGCCATTCAGTAGTTTGCCGTTTATACATCGCATCCTCTTCATAGGCCAGTATTGCATTATCCCAAATCTGTAATGCGAAATGAACAATGTAACATGAATTGATAATTAAATTAAAGAGTATATGAACACATTTCTCGTATTGGATCATACTTCACTTCCTAGACTTGTTCTCTATCTTGGCCATGTGCTTCTCCGAATTTGCATAGGCTGGTTTGGGGTAAACTTGTTTACCCTTCAAGACATGGGTAGTTGTTATGTACTGATAATCTGAAATTAAAATATGTAAGCATAATCCACCAAAGATAAACACTTACATGAGTATTAAACACAATGACATTAACCCCGTATTCACGTAGCAAACATATAATTTTCGAAACAATATAATCTCCATCCGCCCAAATATTTCTGTGAATGATGAGATTATTAAATATTGTTGTTGCTTTTTGTTGCGCATCGAGTACAGAGCAGATAACCATGTTCGGGCAGAAAAGGTAATGTACCAATGAGAAGATAAATGGTTGGGGTTAAGCAGAAAAATGTTGAGTGGTGTGAGCAGAATGCGTGAATTGGGTGGAGATGAGATTAAAAGAGAAGAGAAGGTCAAGTTGGGAGAAAAGGTGACAGAGGAGGTTATGTAGAATTATAGAGAACGGGTTTGTTGATGGCCCAATTATAGTAAAAAAAAAACTGACTGGTGGAACAAATTGTTGTCAATTTATGTTAATGTTAATGCATTAGTTTATTGCATATGTTATATAAGTTAATGTTCCACCTATTTTTTCTTTAGAAAAATACCATTAATTGCTTACACAAATAAGGAATTACAAAAAATATCAAATTTAACAGATTCACCATAAAATATGCCAATTTCGAAATGTGGTGTGAATATGGAATGAAAGTATATTTTGATAACAAAGTAAAATATTGTTTTTAGGATTTCCAAATATAGGACATGTGCAGAATAGGGGTATGGCGAATATTAAATTTGAAGAAAGAACAAAACTGGTATACGAATATTAAATGAAATATTAAAGGCAGTCTTGGAAATAAATTTATGATATACGATTTATTAATGACGTGTATGAATGAAAACTTAACTATTAAGGAGATATTGTATGAAGTCTATATGGAATGCATACTGTAGTAGTAACAGTAATAGGAAAAAAAACGTAATTTACCAAGAAATAAGAAATTGTGTAATTTTACTTAATTCATTGGTAAATGGGAACATTTAATGGAGATGGAAACGTATATGGTAAATGGGAACATTTAATGCAGATGAAAGCATGTGTGTTAAAGTAACATAATCGTAGCAGGTGAAATTTGATGTATATATGGTATAGTAACAGCCAAGGTCCATATGGTACAATTAATTGGATGCATGAATAAGCATAATCGTGGTTGGTCCAGCATGGATGCATAAAATATTAATGTAGGAAGGATTAAAATATTCATTTCCATGATTAACACATGAATATTAA
This sequence comes from Allium sativum, assembly GCA_030737875.1. Lineage (NCBI taxonomy): Eukaryota > Viridiplantae > Streptophyta > Magnoliopsida > Asparagales > Amaryllidaceae > Allium > Allium sativum. The sequence goes on from CM060916.1 coordinate 322,338,476, forward strand.
CGTAGGAAGGATTAAAGAAAAAAGCTGCATCATGGATGCATAAAATATGAAAATGTAGGAAGAAGCTAACACAGTTCAAAAGCATGAAATTATGGAGGCATTACGGATTTTGATCAAAAATAATACATGAAGAAAAAGCATTAAAAAGTGAATAAAATTGGTAAGTGGAAGACGTGGACCATAGAATACAATTTGGCTGCTGGTATGATAATATTTCACGTCTGCAAGTATGATAAATAATAATTTATTTAGGAAGGACACTGTTAAAATGGCAATAGATTTTTATATTTACACAGTATAAGATAATGGTAATATGTCAATAATAGGAATGATCGGAAATGATAGGATGTGTTTAAATCAACCTATTCAATGCTAATGCAAGAATAATGCCATGTTTATGACATGTTTATGGGATGTGTTTAAATTAGGACGTTTGTTTTTGCGGGATTAAATCTGAACCGCTCTTTGTCTCCTTGTTTGTCTAAGGGTTTGTCCAAGGGGGGGATTTTATTATATAGATATATATATATATATATGGAAGGTGGAATTCAGAGGGAGATTTAATAGTTGTGACTGATTGTGTCTAACTGTGTCTAATACACACATACGCATGTGTTCGGTGTGTAATAATTTTTTATTTTATTTTCAATTTTATGGATAAGACAATTATGCTTATTCCTTTTCTGCCTATATCTACTATGTAGGTTGAGCATGTCATAAAATCAACATTGTCCCATCAAAAAAAAAAGTACCTTGATACAATATAAGAAGCAAACCATAAACATCCTAATAACTCAAAGAGAAGACAGAAGAGAAGAAATCGTTATTCTAAATAACGATCATGACAAGGTAATAACATGGGATTTTGATATTTATCCTTCTTCCTTTCATGACATCCTTACATGATATGTATCTAAGCGAGTAGCAATCCATTGGCGATGTGCTATTTTACTGTGTTTTTGTTGTTATAATGTATGATAATTTGTATTTCAGCTGTAAATTATGAATACATATTACAGTAGTCAATATATGCCATCTAAAACTCATTTCATATCCTTACATGAAATTACATCCTTTTAATTATACATACTGCTGCAGTGAATAAATATTAGTTTTTCTTTAACTGTCTTAATTGAAAGATTGGTAATTTGATGAGCAAATTCTTCAGTATGCATTTTGGAGTATGCGCACAATATCAAGTATATAATGGTTCACTTATCCATGCCTACATCATACAAACTTCGTAATTAACATCCTATATGTAATTCAGTTATAACATTGAAACTAATACTTCGGCATAACCTTCCCTATGATATTAAGTGTCATGTGTTTTTTCTTTGCAACATTTGAATAAGGAACTAAATTCGTAGTAATGGATTGGCAATACAATCTTAACATCTAACATTGGTCACTAATTAAATTGTCTCAATGGTAGCCACCTTACTGAGGTTCATTTTTGTTTTCAATTCTAGAGTCAAACTTGGTTCCATTTTGCATTAAAATTTCTTTCGACTTTATTCTTTCAGTTGCTTCCTAATTATGCCTCTATGTTATGTCGAACTGATGTTTTTTTAGTTTGGAGAAATGCAAGCAAGTTGGAGATCCTCATAATGTTAATATCCTTTTTGCGTTCCATAAATATAGCAGTATTCTGAGTACAATAGGTTGTCTTCCCATTTCTCAATTGTTTTTTTTCGATTTGTTGTATTATTGTACATTTGGTACTGTGTTGCTTCTACATGTACTCTTTTATATATTAGTTAGGACATTATTTATAGTAAAGGAAAATCAAATCCCGCCATTGCGATCAAGTATTCATTCATTTTAATTATGTTTGGTATTTAATTAACCTTTACGTTTTCTTAACTATGTTTGCATCACTGATTCATGGAAAAATTAGCATGGTCCAAACTGCCGTATCTTTGGTCAACCAGAATGTTATGCGGAAGTGCAGTAAAGGTATTGGTCCATTTATTGGATTAATTTCGTTTCAAAGCTTCATTCTGCTATACATTTCTTTTCAATAGCGTAGTTAATTGCAATGCCAATAATGTAGACTTATCACTTTGACGCCTATGGTTTAAGGCTCAGGTAATTTTATTAAATTCCTTAAAGGCTACACTAACAGTCGCATTTCTCATACAAAAATTAGTAAACAAGTTTAAATGCTACAAACCATATAAGGCATCGAAATAATAATTGATTAAGGTTTATACTACAGTCCGTGTGCGTAGCACGAGTTCGCACTAGTGTGTGTGTGTGTGTGTGTGTGTGTATATATATATGAAGTTATGAGGTTTTAAACTATATAACTATATAAAATTATATAAACATATATCTATTAAAACTTTAAACTTATATATTTGAAGCCATAAGTAAAATAATTTGAAATTAGAATTTGGAATTTGAAAATCAGAATTTTGAATTTGAAAAGAGAATTTGAAATTTGAAAAACAGAACTTGAACCTGGAGTGCTATTAAAAGTCTTACATATAAACTAGACTCTATTACTATATTTTTCTTGAACTCTTGATAATCTTGATACCTCATGAGTATTGAATCTATCTTAAATTTTGAATCTCTTGAAACTCTAAAACTGTACAGTCTTCAGTACTTAAGTCCTCCATACAAATCCTGCATATATATATATATATATATATATATATATATATATATATATTCTAGATAGAGACGTTAGTATATATTTTATAATCAATGATAATTGAAATAAGGTTGTTGTCATCAAAACTCCATTCTCCAATAATCTACCCCTTTTTGATGATGACAACCTTAGTTTATTAAATATTATTACCTATTGATTCTGATCCTTTTAATACTCCCCATGTCAATATGAGTCCTATATACTCTCCCTTAAACTAAGGCTATATTTTATAATTTCTCCCCTTTTTCCATTATTAAAAAGAAATTCTAAATATACTCCTCCTAAATTCTATATAACCTATGATTAAAATATCTGACTCTATACTTAGTATATATAGCTCCCCTTAAATCTATGCTATAAATGATCCTAATGATTATATAATACCCCCTGAATTGAATATCCTTATATTTCCTTCTAAATCTATAATTCTAAACTTAAAATAGTATAACTCCCCCTAAAATTATGAATATACTAGTCTAATAAAGTTAATAAAAGGATAATAAACTAAGCAAAACCAATCAAATTTTATAATCAATTCAAACAATCAAATCAATCCAAACAAGCAATTCAAACAAATAACCAATTCAAACTAACAAGCAATTCAAACAAACAATCTAAACAACCAAAGCAAAAGTATATGTCAATTCAAAAACACTTTCAAACTTCAACTAATCCTTAGAAACTATAACCCCCCCTAATCTAATACAAGACTAAACCTAAAATAAATTCTAATTCCCTTAAAACTATAATAAGACTTTAATCCAGAATAAAAGATAATTATGATAAGACATGCTTAAAACTGTGATATAAGTTAAGTAAAGCAATTTAATACAAACAATCAATAAATTTAAGTTTTGTTGTCACAAAACATCAACTCAAATAAATTCAAACATAAAAACAAACATTTCTTGTAACTTCTATTTATCCTAAAACCTATAGAGCACCTGTCAACTACAAATGCAAAAGTACTTTTCTAACAAACCTATCAACCACTAATGAAATTTAACCACGTCAGGTAAGTCAATCGAGTTATTCAAGTCAAACAAATCAAACAAACCAAACAAGTCAATCAATCCAATCAACTCAATCAAGCCAAATAAATCAATTAAGTTAATCAAGACAAAGTAAATATGTTATGTATTTGATTAATAATCCAATATTTCTAATTAGATAAAAACTCCTCATACTGTATACTTGTTATGTGTGGAGTTAAAGTTAACAGTAGTGCAGTGTGTTGGTTATAATGCAGTATGTCATATGCAAAACTATATGAAGCGATATACTTAACGAAATGCAACTTGTGATGTGAATGATTTTAATTTGAGATTTACCGTAATTTATAATAATGATGTAACATATGAAATAAGATGTGTAATGACAGTATGCAGAAAGATTTGGTGATTATATCTATTTAGGTAAAATATATTCAAAGTACTAACTATTATGCATATACATATATAAATTATATGAATTAAACAAGGGTAATATATACTAATTTCTAGACTTAAGTTAATGATACTTATGAAAGAGATATAAAGGATAAAAAAGATGAAAGTTTTATGGTATCCATAATAGATAATAAAATTTATAGAGTAATTCTATGAGAAATGTGGATTTAAATATTCTTAGCAGAGTGCTACTTTAATAATGTAGCAAATATTGAAGATCTTTTTGAAGATAATATATAATTTTATCATATGAAGTAAACCAATATTCATAATTATATGTATAAAAACTATTTTTTTTAAAAGACTTAAAATTTAATTTATTATGAGATATTCATTAATTAATTTTAAATTTAAACTTTAGAATTATATTAATTTACTAAAGAACCATTTGTATATCAAAATTTTTAAAAGAAATCTATAGTCATAATAAAATTATGAAATATGGATATAAATTAAACTATAACTTCTTATATTTAAATTACATATTTAAGACATATAATCATATATATATTATTTTTATACCAAAACACTAGGTTAAATATTCAAGCTTTATAAATCTTAATAAAAAATTAAAATAAGTATTAAGTTACAAATAGTATTTGTGATAATGTAACCAAAAATTGTTATGAAATCATATTATATAAGTTAAAGTATGTGTGTTTAAACTATTTAAATAAATTTATATTTTACAACAATACTAAAAAAATTATATTAATTTTGTATAGCATATTAACATGGCTATATAATTTTATTAATTTATATACTTTAGTATATATATTTTGAAATAAGATATAAGAAAATAAGTAGACAAACAAAGTTAATAACTAGAGTTTGAATTGCCGTTTTCTTATTGAACATATAGAGGGAAGTTGAAAGTTTAAACTTTTGAAATTCAAATTCTGAATTCCATTTTCTAGTCTTTATGTCAACATGCCCTTCTGTGTATGTTGACATAGATGCAGAATATTCAAAAGACATGTTACGACTTTTCGGTTTTATTATATTATCGATTTATATTTTAGATTTTATTATTTCCTGAATTAATATTAATCATAACAAACATCCAAATTTTATTTGGTTATTTTACTAATAATTATTTATTATTATTAGTTTGAGTTTCAAAATTCAAATTTTAAATTTGAATTTTAAATTTCTAGTTTGAATTTTAATGGTTAAATTTCAAATTCAAAACAAAGCAAAGCAAACAAAGCATTCATTCAACCAAAAAATTAAAAACTAATTAAGGCCCACCCGGTTTTTAGATCCATTTCTTCAACATTCTCTGAATTCTAAATCGCAGTGAAACACATATTTGGATTTCCAGTTTCTAGCCCTTCATCGCTTGATGATGAATCTGAATCATACTTACATCTTTCAAAATTTGATGATGAGATCGATGATTTAGTATTTTAACCAACTTAGCTCCAAAATTTTGAATTTGAATTTTGAATGAACGGAAACTTCAACTACTATAAGCCAAATAGTCATATCCCTTCACAAACTCTTATATTCTTGATTGATGAAAGATCATTTTGGTGTCTTTTGGCCAACTGTCATCAAATATAACTTCTTTTCCTATAAAACAACATACCTTTTCAAAGAGTCTGGTGATTTTTCAAAATAAGTAATTGTAATTTGAAATAATAACATCAGAATGACTCTGTGATATATACATTTAAACTCTTCAAGAAAACATATCATGATAACTTAATTTTTCAATAAAATAGAATGTAGACTCATCTAATACTGATGCAATGCATGGATATAAACTAGTGTTCAAAATTTTCCATTTAATATTTTAAAAAATCAGATTATGAACCTTTTGAAAAACCTTGTTCTTATACCAATTGTTAGGGAACGTGGAATGCAGATTTTAAGGCAAGACAAACACTAGAGGGGGTGAATAGTGTTTTCAAGGAATTTAGTAAAATCTGAAACTTATATGATTTACTATATGAATCACAAACAACCAGATGATAATAGACACAAAATCAAACACAAACACAGAAATAAAGAAAAATAAAATGTAGAAAAGGAAAGACTTCTCCAGATTTTATACTGCTTCGGATTGCTCCTACATCCAGTCCCACGCAATGCTGGACTGCGCAGAGTTTTATTACTATATCAATATCCAAGTACAACACCCTTAATTTCACGGCCATAAGGTTACCACCGATTCCACCACCCTTGATTTCCCTAGCTACAAGGTTAACACCGTTTCCTTCCTTGATTTCACGGCTACAAGGAACACATTGTTTCGAGACTATCCCGAAACAATCACAAATGATTACAACAGCCCTATGACTCTTCAATACCACTTTGATTCAGAGAGTAATGAGTAGAGAGTGAGAAGCGAAGAATTTTTATATAGTGAAAATTAGGGACACATCCCTATTTTCAAACTTAATGTAACCCACGTCCCTCCCTTTTTTTATAAGTTTCCGCCCCCTGTTTTCAGCTGCCGCCTTCCGCTTTTTCCTTGCACCATACTTCCGCTATCTTCATTTGAAAGCTACACGTTTTCTTCAAAAAAAATGCGCTGGTTAGTAAAAAAAAATTTCTAAATTCTGGAAGCTTCTCCGGAAGTCCACGGAAACAAAAAAAAGTTGAATACATGTATGCAACTTTTGTCAATAGTTGCATACATGTATGCAACTATCTGCATACACATGCAAAAAATATGTGCATGCATACTGAATAATTGCGTACAAGTATGCAGTTATTCAGAATAACTGCATACTTGTATGCAAGAATACGTAGGCAACGCAATATATGCATACTTGTATGTATTTTTTCTACATAACTGCATACTTGTATGCACATATAACCAGCGCGCATGTTTTCTATGCAGATTTGAATAGTTTCATCAAACGATGCATTTATTTCACAAATCTGCATACATGTATGCAACTTTGCTGCTTTTTTCGACGCAGAATTGAAATAAACACATACATATATGCAACTGATTGAATTATATGCATCTTTTGACGCATTTTACTGCATTTCGTTGTTTTTGTATAATTTTTTATTTTGACGTTGTTTTTGATGTTTTTTTCACCTGATTTTTTCCACGGTTAATTGTTTTAATTAATTACGAATTTACGTGATTTTTTTTATTTTATTTTTATTTTTTTGATGTATTTTTGAAAAATAGGGACTAAATTTATAATAAGTTTATGACCAGATGTGAGCCTAGTTTTGAAACTTATTAGGGACCTGTAGAAAACACACCCTTTTATATAACTAGACTTGAAATCGGCAGAGTATAAGCATAGAAATCACAAAAATATAAAATAGTAATGGAGGAATGAAAAGGGATGGATGGAGAAGAAGAATAGCTAAATAATTTGAAATCAATCCCTATTTATAAGATTTGAAAGGTTGCAATGCTTCTAGAACGTTACAAATAGTGAAAAGACGCTTCCATTGAATTTTAAAACTGTGACGGTTATATGTCGAGATAGACATTATTGTATGTTGACATACTTAACATATTTTTTAATTTTCAATCATTTTTAAAGTATTCTAACCAATATATATTCTGAAAATTTCTAAAAGAAAACTAGTTTAAATATTATTTTTCAAGTATAAAAACATAAGAAAATATTATCTAAACATATAATTAAAAACTTAATATATATGTGACAAAAACTACATATAATATAATTATAAACATACATAATATAATTATAAACATATATATAGGAATTTATAAAGAGATATGTATAAACTATTTATAAACAAAAGGTTATTCGAAGAATCAAATATAAACTTAGTAAAATATATTTAATTAAACTATAAAAATAAGAATACTTATAAATTAGGAAATATTTGAAACTATAAGTTTGAAATTCTTTAATCAAAAATTAATAATATAAATAAATATTCTAAAGTGAAAAATCATACGAAATCATATATATATATATATTTATTAATTTATAAGGTTTAAAACTATATAACTATATAAACTTATATAAACATATATAATTATATATAAATAATTTAAACTTATATGTTTGAATCATAAGTAAAAGAAATTGAAATTAGAATTTGGAAGTTGAAAATCAGAATTTTGAAAAAGAGAATTTGAAATTTGAAATTTGAAAAATAGAATTTTAACCTAGAGTGCTATTCAGAATCTTACATATAAACAAGACTCTATTACTATATTTTTCCTTCTTAATAATCTTGATAACTCATGAGTCTTGAATCTATCTTGAATTTTGAATATCTTGAAACTCTAAAATTGTACAGTCTTCAGTACTTAAGTCCTATATAGAAATCCTGCATATATATGTCTATATATTCGAGACAGAGACGGTTGTATATATCTTATAATCAATGATAATTGAAATAATGTTGTTGTCATCAAAACTCCATTCTCCAACAAGATTCATTGTTGAATTGCAGATTTTTGGTTTTTGGTTTTCCAGTGTCGTCTTCCGATGATTTACCGTATTAACTGACTTTAGATTAAGGGTTTCATTGCTGGGTTTTGGATTATTCAGCCATGCCGACTTCCGAGGACTGTTTACCTCAGCTATCTTTTGATTCGTTGTTGCATTGTTGGGTTCTGGATTATTCAGCAGTGCCGACTTCCGAGGACTATTCACTGCAGCTATCTTTTGATTCACAGTTGCATTGCTATTAAGCTGTGCTGACTTCTAAGGATTGTTGACTTCAGTTAACTTCTTGTTTTTTTTGTTCTGTTGTTGATGAGTAGTCACGTAATATCGCTTCAGTGGTTTTTTAGGTACAACAAATCATACAATGGTATTATAATCATGATCTTTAAATGATATAATATCATAATCATTTTTGTTTTATTTTTCTATATCAAAAATCTGTAAATGATATTATCTTGATTTATATATATATGTATACCTATAACCAAATTTAATGGCCTTGGCCGAATGAGTACATGCGGCTGCATTTGCTTCAGTGGCTCAATTGCAGTATCGACAACGTCATCGATATAAAAATCCAATTAGCCACCACTGTTAGCTTCATTGACAAATTCGGAGAGCATCGCATCATTCGTCAATGACTTCCACCCTTCCTTCTCACCATTTTTTATATAAATCCCTCCTATTTTGTTGTATAAAAGGCCCTCCTTCATGAACTACATGAGCACTGTATACAAGAAGTAATCAGGATCAACTCCCTTTACCACAGTAAAGTTTCCACCAACATATTCTTCCTTCTGAAATATACCCTTGTGATGAAATTGAGATGCATGGATTCCCCTATCCTATACAAAATGTGTGTGTGTGTGTCCAATAAGAGGAAACTTAAGACAGGTTAAATTGTTAAAACAGGCCGACCTATGAATTTATAGGTCATTTAAAACGAAACCCTAAAGTGATGTGAGAGAGAATTATACCTCAAAATCGAAATTAAATCCCTAAAGTGATGTGAACAAGGCTTGAACCCCCAAATCGAAGCCCTAATTGAACTGAAATCGTTGAACAAATCTTGAAGCCCCAAATCAAAGCCCTAATTGAGCCGAAATCATTGAAAAAAGCCTAAACCCGAAATCAAAGCCCTAATCGAATCGAAGAATCAAAATGTTACTTCTGATTACAAAAGAAAATGTTATTTGGTTAAAGAAATTGGAATGTGGGGAAATGAAAATAAGATGGCAGGGAACGAAAAGAGGGTAAGAAATGTTGTTTCCAGAAGAAGTGATCAAGATTGATGAGGTGTTACGTTCTCTAACGTAGGATCTGATTCATGTGGATCGTTGCTAAGATATAGAAAGGCATGCTATAGCAACATTATATAAAATGTTGCATCGTGTTACACTTGTTAGCTAGACCAACACATTTTTATGGCTAAGATAACATCCAAAATAGAACGTTGCAATAGGACCAAAATATTATACCTATCGTCACATTTTGGCTAGCATAACTTGCATCAGGTGTGCTTTCGCCACCTCCTTTATCTGCTTGCGGCACTACTGCTCAATCTGCCGTCGTTGATTCCATCGTAGTATCTACCAGCACTAATCCTATCATCACACCTTCATTAGATGACCCATCTTTACCTGATATGTCTGATCCGGAAGACGAGGACGAAATTTGGAATACCAAGGTAGTTTCCAATTTGGAACGTAAGAGGAAGCCATCTTGCAAGTAGTCTGAAATCATCAGCCTGTTTCCTCTGATAGCTCTTTGGTGTAGGCAGATAAGTAGATGCTGAACAGTTGGTTCATCTTTTGCTTTCCCTGATTAAGAAATAGCATTTGTGATTTTTGTGGTCTGATTTCAACCTATTTTCTTTTATCTGTTACGTAATTAGACCGGTTGTTTGTATGAGTTCAGGCCCTCGCTTAATATTTTCATGTTTGTGCACTTACGTTTGTATCATTTGGATATTATAATAGCTTTATTACCCCAGTCTTATGAGTGATCACACTTCATGAGGAATTTATTTTGTTGGACGAGCGAATCTTATCGTTCGAATAATTCTCGCAATAAAGTTATGAAGAGTCTGTGGTAAGTTTTGAGTGGGCATCGGTGATTTTTACACAATGGTGATGTCCCTATACCAAAGCTCTTTATAATTTCATAGATTTTGTTAATTTGAATCACAATTTCATTTGATCAGTTCATGATTTTAGAGTTGATGTTCAACCATATCTCCTGCTAACTTGGCTGTACAATTTTTTTTTTTGGAAATTGTTTTTTTTTAAATCACGTGATTATTATGTGTTTTTTTTGGATGCCCCCATGGGAGGTCTTGGGTTCCAATTTTCGATCCAAGTTTGGTCTTGTTGGTCCTTATTTTTCTAGGACTGAAAAGACCTTGTTGGATACCCCCTTTCGGCTAGGATTTCCATTACCCCCTTTCGGCTAGTATTTCTGTTACTCCCTTTCGGCTAGGATTTCTGATTTGCATTGGTCCTTCCAGCATGTTTTGCCGGTCTTTCCAGCAGTAGGACTGATGTTTCCAGCCTAGGTATTTATCCGTGGGACATTTTTTTATCATTTCCCTTGTACCTTTCTTGAAGCCTGATGTCTATTTCTTCAAAAAGCGCTTGCTAAGGGAAGCACCATCTTTTGACTTGTTGTAACACCCCGCCTCCGCTAGGGTCACTCGCAAAGGAATGCACTAGCTTTAGAGGGGCATTATTGGTAAACATGCACAGAAATATCACAAGACAGAACATATAAAATAGCGGAAGTAAAATCAAACTTTCATAACATGAATAAATAAGGTCTAAAGCCTTTTACATCAGAGTACATCAAAACCTGTCTTGCAATAGTAAAGAAGCATAAAGACATTTTCATAAATTATTCCCCAAGTAAAAACAGTAAAGTAGCCATTAGCCAAGAAAAGTCCAAGCCATCCATGATGACCTTCAAGCAGAAGAAGTCCGAACTAAACAACAGTATTTCCTCCCTGTAACCTGGGGGGGAAAACGGAAGAAAAGAGGCGAAACAAAACGGGTCAGTCAAAAAGACTGAGTAAGCCCTATCTACTATTAGCATAAAAACTAGTAAAGTTAACTGACATGAGAAACTGAGATGAACATAAGCATGATAACAAGATAGATAAGCTAAATCAAAATAACAGGATGAACTACTGAACTCAGATAAACTAGGGTGTCGTGATAAACTACGATGTCAAGATAAAACAAGGTATCACATTGTCAGGTTCCTATCAAGTATAATATCCCAAGATATCTATCGCGTATAACGTCCCATGGCATCTATCCTGTATATCCGCTCTGCACCTACCGTACTAGTATCCCAACTGTATTACGTGTTATCCGTGAATGACCCTTACTCAAAAGTCATGTAATGGTCCATGTCAACCTAATATGCCGCATATATAGGTTACTCAACTCATATGTTTCTTTCCATGTATAAGTTCAGTCCTTTGCCGTAGGCTGTACGGGCTTTCCCATGTAAACGGTTTATCCTTGAAGTTGTTTTGGACTGCAACCCTGGATCTAGTTGTGTTTCCTTACCATGAATTATCGCGCGTTCACTTAGGATTTATGCCACCTAGGACCGCTAGGGATTATGCTACCTAATGAACGTTTCCGTGTCTCGGTTTGGGTTTTGGCCACCTAGGACCACTAGGGATTACGCCACCCGTCAACCGCGCCCTTGATCCCACGTATGTATCGTGAATCGTTTTCCATGTCTAGATGCACATGTTCCCCAATGTGCCATCCGAGTTCCGTGCCAGGGCAAATCAAGAAATACGGAACTCGGTCGGGAGCTTTAAATCGTCTGCCGATGCAGATATCAAGGTCTGTTTTTGTACCCGTGGCTATGGTCCCACGTGACCCCTCCCTCAACTACTGAAAGGCAATCCAAGAAAAATCATGTATAAGAACCACTCCACGGCCCCACTATAGCCCACTTTCCTACGGGCCAACCTCACCCATGACTCGATAGCAAGCACATGGTCTGTTGGGGGTTCCCTGCCTTTCCGCACATACACGATTGACTAAAGATGGTAGGTAGTCGGCGATGCGCTATCCAGGGCAAAAACAAGAATCGTCGACTCCACGCTAATCCATCCCAGTCTTTAGGTTGCTCGCATAGCAACCAAGGCATACTCTTGGTCCTTCTAACGCAGACCTTAACCTCTCGTGGGCCTAGTATAATTACCTGGCAGCCCACAGAGGGATCCCAAGAATATCCTCACGTCCCCCGAAGCTTCCACTTCGGCACCCAGTGCGCTGGAGCTTTTATCCAAGTCAGATAACTTGCTCCCCCTCGTATACTAAGCGATGACCTACCGTATCAGGTTACTCATCGTTTTGAGAATTAGTCCTATGTCCTTGGCTAAGAATTATTACTTAGTTACCTTTAACTAAGGTTTACCACTTAGCTTCCTTTCCCGTTATCCTTGATTAACCACGGTTTTCTACCTAGTTCTTCTAGCTAGGGTTTGTCTATTGGGTCAAGTGTTATCATTCAAGTCCATGACTTAACCCACCCACGAATCACGTCAAAGATTGGCTAAGTATTTAAGTTCAAGACTTAGTCCCACAAGTTGGTTAAGTGTACCCTGAGACGACCCGATTTCCCGTTCTCACGGAAACAAGGTTATCTTTGGAATATAACACAGAAACATATAATAGCAGAACAGAATTAAATAAATACACCAGAATGAACAACTAAATATACTGGATAAAAGTAATCATCAGAGTTACACAGTATACAGGATCCTACTTAGTACAAATACAGTTCAGCTATACATAAATGTCTACAGCGGAAATAAACAAAATATGTACAATAGGAGCTGAACAGCATAAAAAGAATAAATGATAGAATCCATCTTCAGCTCCAGCTATCCAGAAAGAACCAGCTAAACCTGAATACAAGGCTGCCCGTGTAGAAAAAGGGGCACCCGAGTTTGAGAGTGAAACAAACTACGAGTCAGTCATGGGACTGGTATGAGAAATCCACTCAACACATATATAATTGGCTAATCACAGGACCACGCCACTTTCGTGGAACGGGTTTACTCCATTGGATTGCCGGTGCTTTAAAACAAATCTTTCTTTTAAACATCGCTATGCTTTTTATAAAAATGAAGCCATTATAAGACTCAGTTCCCATCACACAATGCAACGCAAACCGGAGGATAGAGTTTTACCTTATAATGGCCAAAATATGTTTGATACGAATAAAACAAAGGCATTTGATATTATTGCTAGTGTTTATATGTTTCGAAAACAATTTCAAATCATAACTATCAATCATAGACGACATGAGCGTCCCAAGCCACTATGTCGCCAAATATCTATACAATCGAAACCGCATCGTCACGTATTTGGAAATTGGATTTCCGTCATGAACCAAGGCAAAAGATAGTCCTTACCGAATTCGAGACGCTCTAGCCCGTGTCCCAGGACCCAGACACAGGTGGGCCCTTGGATCGTCAGGGCCGGTCCACCGATGTGGATTAAAATTCCTGAACACTGCGTTTCTCCGCCCTTTGGGGCGTAAACGAGCCAACGAATGACTCCATCGGACCCGGATCGTACGATCAAACCGAGGCGCCTCGCAACAGCAACAACCACATAGGTGAAAAGTATATAAATGTCAGGGCTGGTAGGTCACTGACACCACCCTAGCTAGAAAGAAACGCAGGCCCTCCCTGATGTCCTCTCCCGTTTTAGGTTCATACCGGGGTGTGAGGCTCGCGAATTTACGTTATACACAAAGCTACGCCACACAGGCGGTTCTTTGATCATCACCACAAGACTTTGCTTTTCAACAGAAGCCCTGATCACTGCATCTTAGCGTGCCACACAGAATAAATCCTATGTCAGACACACAGTCCATTTACAAGTCCGTTCTGGGTCTGAACGAAACCGGAGGCACTAAATACCTCGCAAACCCTTCGATCAACACGTACGTCTGAACGATCACCACTCATTATCCATATTTCGGGATGCCTCCCAATCAGGACCTCGGTTACCATCCAAACGAGGTGAAGATCTCCGGTCTTCGACCATCGTCTTCATCTTCGAATTTCAATCGTCGGTCAATTATTCGAAATGAGAATTAACTCGGCCTTTTCAAATAATTCACGTATATTTAGAATTTCAATTCGATTTATTTCAATGGTTAAATTATTCGACAACACTAATTTTGTTCTTTAATGTAATTTTCACACCAAACACATTCAACCATCAAATATCACATAAATCAAGCAAATTTAGTTTATTTCCATTCCATATCGCTTATGATATTTTATAACTATTTATCGCTATTTTTATTTATTTTAAAATAGCTAATATATTCAAAACGACGCTTCGGGCCATAACGCGGCCGTGGCGCTGTTTTTCTTCAGATTTGATTTACACATATCTGAAAATCTAACCGTTGGATCTTCACAAAATTTACCTCATTAGAAAGGTCTTTTCAAAACGAATCCAACGGTTCCAGTTTCGGGAAAATCCGACGGTCGGATCTCCCGGTACAATCGTTTGAAATTTCGATTTCAAAATACGAACTGCAGCGTCGTTATTCGATTAAATATAATTATATATATATATATAAATAAATATAATCGTTTCTGGCGTTGTTTTTCTTCAGATTTGAATTAAACATTCCAGACAATCCAACCGTTGGATTTCTACAAAGTTGTTGCCGTTGGGAAGATATTTCCAAGGCGAACCCGACGGTTGAGGTTTCGGGAAAATCCAATGGTCGGATTTCCCGCACTAATCGTTTGAAATCACGGTTTCAAAATACGAACTGCACGGCTTCGTTTCGTTTTAATTTTATTTATATTTATATATTTATATAAATATAGTTCATTCAACAATTTCAATATCGTTTCACTTCAAATATTTTTCTAACACCTTAAATTTTGGAAAAATTTCGCCATAACCTCCCCTGCACCGGGAGCATCGGGAAATCGCAAATAGCGTCCCCGGTCCTTCTAATCTCAAAAAGAAAAAGAAAAAGCCAAGCGGCTAGCCAACAGGCTCAAAATCATCACCCAAACAAATCAGTAAATGTGTACCTATTTGTCGGGCACAAAATTTTATTCCTCTTCTCTAGCCCCTTTGCTATAACCTGTTCAATGAATATGCATATACATATATATACAGTTCTTATCATTTATCCTTTTCTATTCAACTTCATATTTGATTTCTGTTTGGTTTAAAGACACCATTTATTCTAATGTTACATACATAGGTGCAAATCATTTCATTAGCTAATTAATGAATATTTCAACTCATATATGTTTAGTTTGAACAAGTGGCTATTTTTAACACTTCACATTTCAACGATTTATGCATACAATAAAAATGTGATTTTTATTGTAAAACAATTCATTTCAAAACACTATTTTTCTATATAGTTCATATAGTCGATAAAATATGGTTTTTATTATCAAACAATTTATTTCAAAATATGAATCCCATTCAACACATGAATTTCTAAACAACGAATGAATATCAATTCAACACACGAATGTTTTCAATAGTTTTTATATATAGATAAAAATGTGATTTTTATTATCGAACAATTTATTTCAAAATATGAATCCCATTCAACACATGAATTTCTAAACAACAAATGAATATCAATTCAACACATGAATGTTTTCAATAGTTTTTATATATAGATAAAAATGTGATTTTTATTATCGAATAATTTATTTCAAAATATGAATACCATTCAACACATGAATTTCTAAACAACGAATGAATATCAATTCAACACATGAATGTTTTCAATAGTTTTTATATATAGATAAAAATGTGATTTTTATTATCGAACAATTTATTTCAAAATATGAATACCATTCAACACATGAATTTCTAAACAACGAATGAATATCAATTCAACACATGAATGTTTTCAATAGTTTAAGCATATGAAAATAATTCAAACACAAGAATATTATTCAAAATTTCGGCAGCATAACGGCAGGGTAGTTACACCGGCACCGTCCCTAGTACGGCTCCTCGCTCTACCTTAAAACCTCGCGGTTTTTGACAATGGGGTTCATGCATCTAGTTCGCACGCAGGCGGCATGTATATATTTATTTCATTTCCACAAACTAATCCTATGTGGTTTCAACCAAATATTTCACAACCACCAATGGGTATTTTTCAACCACAATCAACCAATATCAATCACAAACAATCCCAAACAATCATTCGTTATCAATCAAATTTCACAACAATTTCAACCAATAAATATCGTCCATGGTTTGTGGACGAGGGGCGTATATATATATATATAGATATATAGATATTTATATATAGCTATTCACTTTCATTTTCAACACATATATATATAAATTTTAAATCAGAAATCTCACCAATAGCTATTCAACTGCACGACACTTCCTTTAGAGAAATCTTCGCCTTTTTGTCGCTTTCGCCCGTATTCTCTACATATGTAAAAATCGAATTTTTACTATGCTATTCAATATATAAAAATCGAATTTTTACTTCGACTTCCAATATATAAAAATATGATTTTTACTTCGACTTCCAATATATAAAAATCTGATTTTTACTTCGGCTTCCAATATATAAAAATCTGATTTTTACTTCGGCTTTCTAATCTCCTTTTAGTTTATAAATCATTTTAAAATCAGTTTTTAAATCATCTTAAAAATCAGTTTTTATACTTTTATAAAATTCAGTTTTTTTTTTTTTCAAAAATTTCAGTTTTTAATCCTTTTAAAAATCAAATCAGTTTTATACTTTTTTAAAAAAATCAATTCGGTTTTTAAACCTTTTACAAATCAAATCAGTTTAAAAAAAATCTTTATAAAATCAGTTTAAAAATGCTTTTAAAATCAGTTTAAAAATGCTCATAAAATCAGTTTAAAAATCTTCATAAAATCAGTTTAAAAATCTTTATAAAATCAGTTTTAAAAATCTTTATAAAATCAATTTTAAAAATCTTTTAAAATCAGTTTAACCTTTTTATAAAATCAGTTTTAATCTTTAAAAATAAAATAACAAAACGAAAAACTTACAGAGGAGGGGGGGTGGTTTCTGCAGTTCGTCGGTGGCAAGGCGGCAAGGCGGAGGGGTCCCGAACGGGGCTCGCGATGGCTTCGATTTGATCCTACGGGGGGGGGGGGGGTCGCGAGGGGTTCGAACGGGATGGCGGCTTCTGCTTCGAGGCGGCGGCTCGGAGTTCTTCGTCGGTGATGTCTCGAGGGGGGGGCGGCGATAGGTTTTAGGTTTCTCTTTTTTTTTTTTTTTATAACCTCGATCTGAATTGAAGAAATAAAAGGGGGGGGGGCCAGGAAGAAAGGTAAAGGAGGGAATTATATTTTTTTATTTTTTTTATTTAATTATTATATTTTGCAAAAAGGTTGACTTTTACATATGACCTCGAAACGAGGCCCACCGCCTGTCGTCCATAGCGTTTAACCCCCATTCCGAACACAATGGGATATGTATCGCAAGCTGATTTGATTGTTACAATCAGTTTCCGTTGAATTTACATTTAAATCACTATATTGAATTTTAAACGTACATTTCAAATTACCGGGGTCACATACTAACACTAAAAATTCCAGAAAAATATTTTCTAGCCTCGTATTGACGATACGGTCCTAACAAAACTAGTTTCACCGAATTCTGAGACCGTTTGAAAAATGGCCAATTTCCCGTCGATTAAAATCAACTGAAACTGGTCAAACGCGTTTTCCTTTGCCACGCTCACATATTGATTCGAAAAATTATGAAATTTGAAACCTAGCAATAACTTGACACTGCGGATCCAACAAAAGTGGTTTCGTCGAAATCCGAGGTCATTTGCAAAATATCCATTTTTAAGGGCCTGAATTCCATAGCGACTATTCAGAATTTTCAACTGGACATATCTTTTGATTCCCGCTATCAAATTTCGATTGGTCGGATTCGTTAGAAAGATATTACCAATTAGATTCCATTATTTTTGGTTTCACTAAAATCTGGATTGTTTTGCACCCGGTAACTTCAATTGAAGTTTGAAATCGAATTATCGAACTACCGCACTATTTTCAATTCTATATATAATTATAATTAATTATATTCGTTTTCAAATGTCGATTCAACTCAGTTTTCATCGCCATTGTTTAAAATATTTATTTTAAATATTTAAAATCCATTATTTTAGCCAATTTAAAAATTTTAAATTGGTTCAGATTTTCTGGGTCGTTACATACCCAGAGGCTCATGACTTAACCCTATCAAGTCAAATTGGTCAAGTACTAGCTTACCTTAATCCTATCGGATTATCTTGCTAGATCGATTAAGCATAGATTATCTTAATCCCATCAAATTATCGAGTCAGATTGGTTAAGTATAGGTTGGCTTAACCCCATCCTCTAATCGTACTACAATGGTTAAGTATATTCCAAAAAGGTCTTGTGACTTAACCTTATCAGGTCCGCGTATTAGATTGGTTAAGTGTAAGTTACTTAACCCCATCAAATCATCATGTATAATTAGTTAAGTATAAGTTGCTTAACCCCATTAAATTATCACGTTAAGTTGGTTAAGTATTGGTTACTTAACCTCATTGAATTACCGAGTTTAAATTGGTTAAGTGTTTAACTTAACCCCATCGAATTACCGTGTTTAGATTAGTTAAGTGTGGATTACTTAACCCCATCTAATTACCGTGTCGGATTAGTTAGGTGCAAATTACTTAACCCCATCCCCTAATCATCTTGTATGGTTAAGTGTCATTAAGAAAACTTACTTAACCTTGCCAAATTATCATGTTGGATTGATTAAGTGTTGGTTAACTTAATCCCCGTCCACTAGTCGTATAAAAATGGTTAAGCGTCATTAGGCAAATCAAATCACTTAACCTACCCAACCTTGTCATGTTTTGTTAAGTATCATTAGCCTAACCAATTTACTTAACCCATTTACCCATGTCATATTTGGTTAAGAGTCATTAATCAAATTAACTTAACCCTATCATGTGACATTAATTACTTAATGCACCCCAACCTCTCACATTAGACTTTGTTGTGGTTACTAGTTAAGCCGGTCGGTTCCGGGTAGCTTTACACCACAACTTGGTCTAACCTCGGGTTCAAGCACAACATGACCAACTTCTCACATTGGGTCCTATTGTTTGCAACTACTAGTTAGGCCGGTCGGTTCCGGGTAGTTTTATGTTGCAAACTCAACCCAACCTCGAGTTGGCCACACTTATATTATCTAAGTGTCATGTTCATCATGTTTCCAAAACATGTTACAAGTTTTTCAAGCATTTGGGTAGACCTAACTTAATAGGTAAATTCCCAAAGGGTAGACCTAACTTAATAGGTAAATTCCCAAGCTTATGTTTTTATGCATACTTACATGTCAACTTCCATGTTATATTTCAAGCCATGTTTTCAAGTTGTGTTTTCATGTCATTAGAAATTACCCATAACATAACCCAACGCTTTTAAACTCGCATATACGTTCGCAACAACGTAATGGATTAAAAGAAGAGACTTGGCAAAGGAATGACAAAAATGGGTATTAAGCCACAAGTTAATCATGGTGGCAAATGAGGCACAAATGTGTTCATTAGCTTGCATGTTACATTCTTACACCTCAAAAACATGCATAAACCCAAACTTGGCACACAAACGAAT
Organism: Allium sativum; assembly: GCA_030737875.1. Lineage (NCBI taxonomy): Eukaryota > Viridiplantae > Streptophyta > Magnoliopsida > Asparagales > Amaryllidaceae > Allium > Allium sativum. The sequence goes on from CM060916.1 coordinate 322,358,685, forward strand.
CATGGTGACAAAAGACATGGAATGATGACTAGAAACTCGCATGTATCATCATATAAGGGTTATGACTTCATATGCAAGTTGACATAAAGATTATGAAGGTTCTCATGTTGCATAATGCAACATTTCAACATAAAGGTTGTAGCTTTTAGCTCATAAGATCAAGATAATGACTTCATAAGCTTGCATGACATGATAGCATGTATCATTCTCAATGATCAAACCCAAACTTGCAACATGAACATTTAACTTCATAGTTAATATCTAAGAGTAGGGAAAGGGCTTACATTGCTATGAAGGCCTAAATCGATTAAATTAAAGCTTGTGATGAAGCCTATGCATGCCATCACCCAAAAACCCAAATATGAACACTCCAAATCAATAAAAAAAACCCCATCTTTATGAACAAAGATCAAAGCTTTAGCCTTGAAATCAACTTGAGAAGCTCTCATACTAACATAGGGACTCTCTAATACTCTCATGATCATGAAACTTCTCATAGAAATGAAGTGGAGGCTAGGATAGTTGAGTGGAGGCCATGAGAGTAGCAATTTTGCCATAGTTTAGTTGCATGAATGAATAATGAGGATTTAGGATAGGTTAGGGTCTTATTTATAGATTAGGCAAGTGTTTTAGGCCATAGGATTAAACCTAGATTCAATCCAAGCCATCAAAGCATGTCTTGGGGAAGAAGTCAAGTGTAGGAACCATCTAGGGCCTTTAGATTAAAGATGAACCATGTGAACCATCCAAATGCAAAATCTGCATTTGTGCGAATCGGCCCACGGGTTGGCAGCCAAACACCCTGGATTAACCCCTAGTCGACCCAGCGGGCTCGGGTCGACCTCAAAAATCGGCCGGTTCGGTTATTCCCCTCTCCCAATTCACTGTTTTGAACATTTTTGCATATTTATTTATTTAATTTTCAATTATATATATATATATATATATATATCAATATATATATATTTCTCTGCGCAACCCATTTCACTTAATTAAGTATACTTTAATTTGGGAATTTTTCGTGAAACTTCGCGAGGCCATATCTTGGTCATACGGACTCCGATTTTCGAAAACTCGGACTCTATTTCACGTATTTTTCCGAGACGAACGCAATGGCATAGCCCGTTTCCCTTGAGTCAGAATTTACAGTTTAATTCTGCCTCCATTTATGTTATAACAGGTTATTGAAAATACGGGTTGTTACACTTGTTGTTTGCCATATAACGACATGTTCTGTTGAGACGATGTACTTATACATCCAATTTGGTTCGCATGCTGTTTGTGGCACTTTTAAGCCCTTTTTCTTAAAATGTGCTTTGAGAATCCTCCTATCGCAACTAAGATAGGTATGATTAATTGCTTTTATCATGCCTACATTCCGAAAAATCAGTTTTCACCATGAAACGATAAGTATGGCACTCAGATAAGCATATGATAATTTCATTCGTACAAAGCATTTGTAAATAAACCGTTGTCAAATATTAACAAGAGTATAGCAAGTGGCAAAACAGGGTAAAACGACTACTATTTCTTTAGTAAACAGGGTAAAAACGGAGTAATAAAGTAAAGCAATAGGGATTTTAGTTCTAGAATTCCATATTCAGGACTCCAGTTATTGATCCTTAACCAAGTATGAGCTCCAGGCTAGTTTAGGCCTTTTTTTGGGAGCTTGCTACCCCTTGTTTGTAGAGAAGTAGGACAATGGCCTTGCATATATTGTTGCAAAGGGTTCTCCCTGATCAGCCCCGTATTAATGACTTTAAGTGTCTACACTCATTAGTATCGTGTCCTGGTTGGTCATGGAACTGACAGAACCTTCCTGATTTTATGGTAGCGTCCCTGACTTGCATTCGTTCTGGAACTGGATACTTCTCAGTGTTCTTAGTTGCCATGAAGATATTCCCTATGGTGTCATTGAGGGAGGTGAATTCAAAATTCTTGAAAAAGTATGGCTTCCTTTTAGGCTTTTTGGTTCTTCCTTTGTTGTTTCTTTCCGAAACTCCACCCGATGTACCTAAGATTTATTTTAGCTTTTCATTATGATCTACATAACGAGTGCTTTTCTCCCTGTCGGGTCTCCTCCAGGGCCCATAATCATGACACGTAGTTTTCTGAGTAGAATTTTCTCATTCATCAAAAAATTCTATTTTGCTTGCATGACTTGTTCGAGCGAACGGAAGGTTAGCAACACTTGGTGCGGCTTTTACGATAGAGGTTTGAATAACGACCATCGACTCAATCTTCTTTATCATTGCGTTGTTTGCAATAGTTATTTGAATCGTTAGCTAAGTCATTACTTCTTCCAATTCCCTCTTGGTTACGGCCGCCTCGACTTTTAACGGTTCCTTTTCTTTGGAATGGGCAGTAGGCGACGTGGCAACGTCGAAGATGCCAACGATTTTATCAGCAATTTCCTCCGGCGTGTTCATGATTCCAAGCACAGTTTTTCTTAGAAAATCTTTGTCGGACTGCAATTTGGGAAAGAATCTTAAATGGCCCCACGGTGGGCGCCAAAATGTTTACACCAAAATTGGTCTAAACACCCAAGGTACTAATGCTGTACTTCACCAATGTGGTAAGGAAATAAATGGAGCCGTGTTTAACAACAACTGAAAATTAAAATGCAAGGAAATTAAAACAGAGACGAGATTTAGAGTGTATCAGCCATAAACTAGGCATACGTCCATTATGAAGATAGTTTGCATTCTTATAATGAGGATTACAAAATACATCGACTCTCTCTTTTCATACATCTTTATGTCCAACCAACATACTCTCATTCACACATTTCAACCTTAGAGTTTTGCAAGAGAATGATAGAATCTGCAGAGGAGAAGGACGGGTAAGTGATTGAGAATGTAGATGTTTTCGTTTCCCCTGATTATAAGATTGTGCTTGACGCCATGGCCAGATGAGTGATGGAACTTCGAGGCATAGATATGATGATTTCTTTCATAATACTTAAGGAGTCATTGAGGATAGAATTTATCAGCACTTTGTGGTTTTGAAGATTGGATCCCCTTTATGTTGATAGCTATGACGTATTTATAGGTGAGCACCCCTCAGGAAATGATCTGAAATCTGTACATGTAGGCTGCGGGTTGCTCATCCCATTAATTGCAGTCATACCTCTGCCTATCTGTAGCCAGCTATCCGTAGCTATATCTATTTCGCGTGTGTGAGCGGTTCCACAGAAGAGAGTGCTTCGGATAGCTGAGCAGGGACTTTATAGGAGCAAACGCTTTGGGTAGCTTTATAAGAGCAGAATGCGGGACTTGAATCAATTCTCCTTTGTACCCTGTGCGACCGACCTTCTTGGCTCGAGAGTGTTCATCCTTTTGCCGCCTTCGTATGGCGCCATTCACTCTTATGGCTATGTTGTGAGGTCACTCTTGCCAATGTTGAATGGGCGATTTCTTTATTTTGGTATTTGAGCGGCTTTGTTCCAACAAGAACGACCGACCTTTGCTTCCGCGCCTGAATTATGATTTTGCGTCAAGCTTCGGATCATATAAGATGTCGCGGGTGCTTGTTTTGCAGTTCTATCATAGTCTTGGCCTTTTGACGGATAAACGTTTGCCCCTCGAAGTTTGTAGTTCTTAAAACCAAAAACTACAAGCTTCGAAGTAATGAGATACAACCCCACTGGGTGGATTTAATTCAACGTTCTGCAAAATAGGTCCCTTACCAATAACTTATGTTTTCAAAATTTAAACATTCCTGCGATTGCTTGCCTACAGAAATCTGGCGGGATATTTTCTGGGTATGTTAAATCAGATCACTGGGTTTTAACTGAGTTGTCATACCATTAAAAAGGGGCCTTCTAGTCCTCTTTAAATATTGTCTCTTCGTTTTCCCACTTTTATATTTCTTTAATAAATCTATCTCAATGGCGATTTCATTGTAGAAGACTTCGTTGTTGCTTCTTGAAATTCGAATTTTCTCTGCTTGATTGTTCGTTTCGCCTAACCTTTTTTGGTCAAAGGTTTACTTCAGATTTGTTTTCAGCTACAGCACTCCTTTTTCGAATTGAATTTTGCATGTTCGACTGTAAGTGAACTTTCTTGCTTTAAACTCCGATTATGAGTTAATTCACTTGGTTTTGTAAAAGAGGGTTCCCAATTGGTAAAAATCAAATTTCTTGAACACGCATGGTTGTGATGTTTGAGAACTGTAGATTTGACTTAGTATGTACTCGGATTTCACGCAGAAGCTTATGGTGGTTCTGACTTATGCAATAATCTTTTTGGCCTCTTATGCTGACAAGTTGCTTACTGAAATGCCTATGAAATGCTATTTCCTAATTCATCATGACTTTACCAGATGTTTGATGGAATAGTTATGTCATAGCAATATTTCTACTCTTCCCCTCTCACTATTCTTTTGGTATATGCGATTAATAATTGCAACCGACCAAATTAGGGCCTGTGTTTCTTACACTTTTGAATTTATAACTCTTCCTTCATGTGGTTATATTACCAGTAAATTCTCATTGTCGGGTATGACTGACGATTTTATTTGGAAGGTGTATCTATTCAGAGCTGCTTCCTTTTAATTACTAGCAATTCAAGTCGTAATATCTTTTTTAAGCATACTTATCTATGTTGAAATATAAACTTACTACTAATTCATCTAAACCCCAGTTAAATCATCATGTCCGGAGGACATAAGGGCTTGGATCAGGCAATTGAGGTTGCCTCGGCTACTGGTTCTGACTTGATTGTTAGCTAGTCTTATCCTTAACCTTGCTTTCTTGAAAGGGTGCCTGCTGGTTGTCGCAAATCGACGCTTTCTTTTGATCAGTATTTACAAATGTGTGACCACTTTGGGTTTTCAAAAGACAAAGCCAAATTTCCAAGAAAGGAAGAATCGGCTGATCATCCGCCCTCTGGATATGTGACGGTCAATTATCATATGCTGTCAGTGGGGCAATTCCTCCTTTTAATCCTTATTTAGAGTCTGTTTTGCGGCACCTGGCCATTGCCCCATATCAGCTGCACCCTTGTGGGTATCAAAATTTTCTTGGGCTATACATATTCTTCATGAAAGGCCGGCAGCAAGAACCTACGTTTACAGACATTTGTTCTTTATATGCTTTTAAAAGAAGGGAGGTGGACGGTCCTTCTTTACTTTTTATGGAAGGTAGACATGGTAGAATTATTACTGGTCTGACGGATGGTGCTAAGGGATTCCTGAATCAATATTTCTTCGTCCAGTATCCTTGTAAATTCTATGGGTGATGGGCAGAAGGAGGTAATTACACCTTTACTCTTAGAATTCTTACTCCTTTCTCTTTCTCATTTGGCTTTCTTTCTAATTCTTGTAGTGATTCCTTCTGTTTTGGGTCTAACCTTAGACCAAGATCTTCTTAATTCTTTTATTTCTATTGTCCCAAAAGAAAGGAGTTGACAGACGTTGCTTTCAGTGGAAAATATCCTTAACTACCAGCTGATTCACTCTACACTATCTTTTAAAAAGACTTTCGTTCATTCTCAATGTTCCATTGGAAAGCCTCTTACTAAAAAGAAACGTCTAACCCTTGATGTAAGTTGTGGACCTTCTCCTTTGATTTCCGATAGGAGTGATATGAGGGTCGATGAGAATATGGATGATTTGAGGGCTGATGTAATTTCTGGAACGACCGCCGAAAGTCCTGCTCACCCTATTACTCAGGTGGAAGGTTTCCCAGGGACTTCTGGAGGCCTGGGGGATTTGGACTCCACCAAATATTTGAGTCAGGGTGACGTTGTGATGTTTGATCCACCTGATTAGATCCCAAGAGTCTGAAATTACCTCTTTAAAGAACGGAAGCATTAAAGTGAATAACTTAGAGGCCAGAAATGTCGAGCTTAAGAAGGAGCTGGAGGATGTGCAAGCGCGACTTCAAGAAGCTCAATCTGCTCAAGAACTTGTTGAGTGCCACTTTGCCTTAGAAAAGCGGGGTTTGATTTCTTTTAAACAGGAGAACATGGCTCTCGAGGGCAAAATTTCTTCTCAAAATGAGACCCTTAGAACCCTCGAGAAAGATAAAATCAGGTTGCGTAAAGATCTTGATGAAGTTAGAATCAGGACTGACAATACTTTGTTTCAATTCTATGTTTGCAGTGTCGTGAGTCGCGGAAGTTTAAGTTATCTGAACCAGGATTTTCCATGAACTCTGGCTCTAGTTTGGGAACAAGTACTTTCGTATTCCAGTAATGCTGATGATGAATTCCTTCAAAAGCAGCTTTTAGAAGGAGAGGGCAGTAAGGTTCTGATTGAAGGCAGGAGGATATTGGCGAATAAACAAGCTCAATCGTTTAAGGGGGAACATTCAGATGCTGCCATTTCTTGTGTCCCACCCGATTCCGTCGGAATTGACATTTCTGCCTCGGGTGTCACTTTCGAGCATCCAGCTCAAGAAAATGTTGTTAAACAGTGTGCGAGTCATGGCAATACTTCTTTAAACGCGAACGATCACGGGATTAACTTTGTATATCCAGTAAGTCCAGGTAAAACTAATATCTATCAATCTGCCCCGGATTTGGATTTCCTTATTTCTTCACCTGGGATAGCTGAGTTTCATGCTTGCTATTCACTTGCATCAGGTGTGCTTTTGCCACCTCCTTTATCTGCTTGCGGCACTACTGCTCAACCTGCCGCCGTTGATTCCGTCTTAGTATCTACTAGCACTAATCCTATCATCACACCTTCATTAGACGACCCATATTTACCTGATATGTCTGATCTGGAAGATGAGGAAGAAATTTGGAATACCAAGGTTTTTTCCACTTTGGAACGTAAGAGGAAGCCATCTTGCAAGTAGTCTGAAATCATCAGCCTGTTTCCTCTGATAGCTCTTTGGTTTAGGCAGATAAGTAGATGCTGAACAGTTGGTTCATCTTTTGCTTTCCCTGTTTAAGAAATAGCATTTGTGATTTTTGTGGTCTGATTTCAACCTATTTTCTTTTATCTGTTATGTAATTAGATCGGTTGTTTGTACGAGTGCAGGCCCTCGCTTAATATTTTCATGTTTGGCACTTACGTTTGTATCGTTTGGATATTATAATAGTTTTATTACCCCAGTCTTATGAGTGATCACACTTCATGAGGAATTTATTTTGTTGGCCAAGCGAATCTTATAGTTCGAATAATTCTCGCAATAAAGTTATAAAGAGTCTGTGGTATGTTTTGAGTGGGCATTGGTGATTTTTACACAATGGTGATGTCCCTATACCACAGCTCTTTATAATTTCATAGATTTGTTAATTTGAATCACAATTTCATTTGATCAGTTCGTGATTTTAGAGTTGATGTTCAACCATATCTCCTGCTAACTTGGCTGTACAAGTTTTTTTTTGGAGATTAGTTTTTTTTTAAAAGCACGTGATTATTATGTGTTTTTTTTGGATGCCCCCATGGGAGGTCTTGGGTTCCAATTTTTGATCCAAGTTTGGTCTTGTTAGTCCTGATTTTTCTAGACTAAAAAGACCTTGTTGGATACCCCCTTTCGGCTAGGATTTCTATTACCCCCTTTCAGCTAGGATTTCTGTTACCCCCTTTCGGCTAGGATTTCTGATTTGCGTTGGTCCTTCCAGCATGTTTTGTCGGTCTTTCCAACACTAGGACTGATGTTTCCAGCCTAGGTATTTATCCGTGGGATATTTTTTATCATTTCCCTTGTACCTTTCTTGAAGCCTGATGTCTATTTCTTCAAAAACCACTTGCTAAGGGAAGCACCATCTTTTGACTTGTTGTTTGCCTTATAATGACATGTTCTGTTGAGATGATGTACTTATACATCCAATTTGGTTCGCATGCTGTTTGTGGCACTTTTAAGCCCTTTTCTTAAAATGTGCTTTGAGAATCCTCCCATCGCAACTAGGATAGGTATGATTAATTGCTTTTATCATGCCTACATTCCGAAAAATCAGTTTTCACCACGAAACGATAAGTATGGCACTCAGATAAGCACATGATAATTTCGTTCGTGCAAGGCATTTGTAAATAAACCATTGTCAAATATTAACATGAGTATAGCAAGTGGCAAAGCAGGGTAAAACGACTACTATTTCTTTAGCAAACAGGGTAAAAACGGAGTAATAAAGTAAAGTAACGGGGATTTTAGTTCTAGAATTCCTTATTCAGGACTCCAGTTACTGATCCTTAACCAAGTATTAGCTCCGGGCTAGCTTAGGCCTTTTTCTCGGAGCTTGCTGCCCCTTGTTTGTAGAGAAGTAGGACAATGGCCTTGCACATATTGTTGCAAATGGTTCTCCCTGACCAGCCCCTTGATTAATGACTTTAAGTGTCTACACTCGTTAGTATCATGTCCTGGTTGGTCATGGAACTGACAGAACCTTCCTGATTTTATGATAGCGTCCCTGACTTGCATTCGTTCTGGAACTAGATACTCCTCAGTGCTCTTAGTTGCCATGAAGATATTCCCTATGGTGTCATTGAGGGAGGTGAATTCAGAATTCTTGAAATAGTATGGTTCCCTTTTAGGTTGTTTGGTTCTTCCTTTGTTGTTTCTTTCCGAAACTGTACCTAAGATTTATTTTAGCTTTTCATTATGATCTACGGAACGAGTGCCTTTCTCCCTGTCGGGTCTTCGCCAGGGCCCATAATCATGACACGTAGTTTTCTAAGTAGAATTTTCTCGTTCATCAAAAAATTCTATATTGCTTGCATGACTTGTTCGAGTGAACGGAAGGTTAGCAACACTTGGTGCGGCTTTTACGGTAGAGGTTTGAATAATGAGAATCGTCTCGATCTTCTTTATCATTGCGTTGTTTGCAATAGTTATTTGACTCGTTAGCTCTGTCATTACTTCTTCCAATTCCCTCTTGGTTACGGCCGCCTCGACTTTTAACGGTTCCTTTTCTTTGGAATGGGCAGTAGGCGACGTGCAACATCGAAGACGCCATCGATTTTGTCAGCAATTTCCTCCGGCGTGTTCATGGTTCCAAGCACAGTTTTTCTTAGAAAATCTTCGTCGGACTGCAATTTCAGAAATAATCTAATATGGTCCCACGGTGGGCGCCAAAATGTTTACACCAAAAATTGGTCTAAACACCCAATGTACTAAAGCTATACTTCACCAATGTGGCAAGGAAATAAATGGAGCCGTGTTTAACAACAATTGAAAATGAAAATGCAAGGAAATAAAAACAGAGACGAGATTTAGAGTGGTTCAGCCGTAAACTAGGCCTACGTCCACTATGAAGATAGTTTGCATTCTTATAATGAGGATTACAAAATACATCAACTCTCTCTTTTCATACATCTTTATGTCCAACCAACATACTCTCATTCACACATTTCAACCTTAGAGTTTTGCAAGAGAATGATAGAATCTGCAGAGGAGAAGGATGGGTAAGTGATTGAGAATGTAGATGTTTTTGTTTCCCCTTATTATAAGATTGTGCTTGACGCCATGGCCAGATAAGTGATGGAACTTCGAGGCATGAAAATAATGATTTCTTTCAGAATATTTAAGGAGTCAGTGAGGACAAAATTTAGCAGCACTTTGTGGTTTCAAAGATTAGATCCCTTTTATGCTGGCTACTATGACGTATTTATAGGTGAGCTTCCCTCAAGAAATGATCTGAAATCTGTACATGCAGGTTGCGGGGACCTCATCCCATTAATTGCAATCATACCCCTGCCTATCTGTAGCCATCTGTATCCAGTTGTCGTGTGCGAGCAGTTCCACAGGGCGAGTGCTTCAGATGGCTGAGCGGGCGACTTTATAGAAGCGAATGCTTTAGGTAGCTTTATAAGAGCAGAATGTGGGACTGGAATCAATTCTCCTTTGTGCCCTGTGGGACCGACCTTCTTGGCTCGAGAGCGTTCGTCCTTTTACCGCCTTTGTATGGCATCGTTCACCCTTATGGCTATGTTGTGAGGTCGCTCCTGCTTATGTTAAATGGGCAACTTGCTTTATTTTGGTATTTGAGCAGCTTTGTTCCAGTAAGAATGACCAACCTTTGCTTCCGCGCCTATATCATGATTTTGCGTCAAACTTTGGTTGGAGGTATGATCATATAAGATGTCGTAGGTGCTTGTTTTGCAGTTGTATGATAGGCTCTGACTTTTGACGGATAAACAACACCTTTTGGTAATGGTATATTTGTTATTTAAATCTCCATAATTATTAACATAATAAATAATTAAAATTGTGGAAATTGTGATGTAATGTATTCTTCTAGTACATTAAGAATGTTACTATTGTACAAGTCTATTCCATTAGCTTTCTATATGGGTTGAGAATTACTGTAACACTAAAATTGTGAATCTGACAGTGATTATGCATATATTGTTAAGACTGTAATTCTACAGTAAATTGTGGAAATAAGGGAAAAATAATTATAGTAGATTGTGGAAATAATGGAAAACGAATTAGTATGCCTAATTTTGTATAGAAATTTACAGTAAGTGGAAATGGTGTATGAAAAAAGGAATTAATATCTAACTTAGGGAAAAGGGAATTAGTAATGGACTGAATTAGTCGGGGGTGTGGAAAAGGGATACATTTCCATATTTACCATTATGGAAAATTACTGAGAATGTGGTTGCACGAAAAGGAAGGAAATATGGATTAGTGTGAAATAACGGTTCTTTTACTGTATTGCACACTAATCGAATATATCTATGTACATGATGTAAATAAAAGAAATAGCTTGCAACTACGGATCTTAATTGAAGTGTATTATGGATATATATTTTTAAACATTTCCACTAACCAATCTAATGAACTGCGTGATATTTTATTGTAATAATAAAAACGTACAAGGTGGTAAATAAAGAAAAGCAACAATAGTAAAGGTTTGGTTGAATAATAAAACTTGGGGAAAATGTGATGAACGGGGAGTATAACATATTATCATTAGTTATATGAATAAGAACGAACTAATGGGTAGGCTTGTCCTAGGGACAATTGGAATTATAACGTAGGTTATAATTAATGATGAACAGAGAACTTACTAATAAATGTTAGTTAAGCGAACTAAGTTAATAAGAAAACCCACAACAATGGTTGTGGTAAGGGTGTAATATAATATTATAATCAGATAAGAAAGAATAAAGTTGTTTTATTATTGTTAGATTTATAATTGGGAGTATTGAGTTTAATGAAGGTAATATTAATAATAAGAAGAAGTACATTCCGGTAGTGTGGGGCTGATTAAGGAAAATAAGCAGTCCAGTAGAAGCTAATTAATTGGTAACTTGGATGGATAACAAATATGTAAACAATCAAGTTATTTACTAATGTGATAACTTAAAGCAAGCGCATGATTAAAAGATTATGCATTGGATCTAATAACACGATGGCGTGATGCTCTTGGAACAGTCCATATGTATGGAGATGAAGAACCCAAAGAGATAGATAATCGTGGTGTTTGGAGACCTCATGAATCTTGATTCGGTCTTCCATTAGTTGAGAGAGGGGCCAGTGTGGGGCCATGGCCATTATGAAAAGAGATAGACCATATGTGAATATATGTATGCAAGCCTAATAAGGCTATCAATGACAAACATCGAAAGCTACCAATCAAGATCCATGCATTGGATGCAACCCTATTACGAAACTCGGGTTATATTAGGTAGTACGTTCGCATGAGAGTCTAGATGCATTCACTGTGAGGTACATTATAGACATGAGGGCATTAATCAATGTCGAAATGTAGTTCGACCGAGGAGTACGATACGAGGATCTGTATGCTTGCATGGCATAACGATATAGATTTTTTTAGTGGTTCGGCATAGGATGGAGGATGTGCATACTTCCACGGTGTGACGGCAGAGACCGTACAAGAACGATACTTGGGGAGTACCTTGAGAGTTGAGCATAACTGCATGTACACTGTATAAGGTTTAATCTACTGGAGTGTAGATGGGTACGACGTGAGTGTAGAGCCTAGAGTGCTATCAACCAGAATAATCTAATAATTAAGAAAATATAATTAAAGGCTATATGTAGGGTTATTCCAAAATGTATATTTTGCCCTCTCATTGGAACTTGTGTTCTGACCCCTCCTCATAACATACTCGCAGGTTCGATTTATCACAGAGATTTGTTAGCCTTTGGACACTTGTTAGGCAGTGCCATTATTTTGGTAAGGCTATATTTGATTATTATTTTTTATCCACTCCATTGTGAGATGTTTTAGCAAGCTCTGATATATTTATTATTTCTGTCTTTTCTGCAGGATATCAGATAAGCCAACTCAAGTTTCGATAGATTGAGATTTTGAGAAAAATTCGGTTTATTGAAATTCGGGTTGTTACATTTGGTATTAAAGCTTAGATTTTGGATTCCTATATATATAGTGTGTAAGCGTATTTGTATTTTTTTAAATATATATATATATATATATAAATATTATATATATATACACCTATATCCATAGAGGAATCCACTAATTAAGTGAACGACATAGGTAGGAAGTTGGATGTCAATTTTGTACACTTAGGAAATGGTTATGGAAATTTGAAGATTTTAGACCAATGAGTGGCCAAGGTGGAAAGTATATAAAAAATATTTGAAAAAAGGGTTCCATGTGTCAAAATTTGAAATTATGGTGTTTCATATTCGTGGATTAGGTAAAAGGGTCTTGCAAATTGAGAAAAGATTAAAAAGGAGAAGAGTGGATTAGGAATATATATACACACACACACATTTGACGCAAAAGTGGCACTGGTTCTATTCTCCAGTTCAGACATAGTTTGGTGGAAATTTATGTAAAGAAGAAACTTAGGACATAGAAATGTAATTTTGCGCAAAGAGTTTGAAAATTGCAAAAGTAAGAAGCAACATTGTAATTAGCCCCACAGTTAGAACGGTTAAAAGAACTGGAAAAAAATATGTAAATGTTGAAAAAGATTTCTCGAAAAAGTTTTCAAGTTTCAAAAATCTAAAAGTTCATAATTTCTTAAATTTACTGTTTTACAATGTTAAGAGTTGCATTAAAAGGATTTTTTAAGGTAATTGTGCAAACTTATTTCCAAAGGTATTACATGCATAAGAAAGCTATGGGATTAAGCGATAAAAGTAGTTAAGAGAAAGCGCGAATAAAGGAATTAAACACATAGGGTGCATAGATGACCTTGAATGAAATAATTTAGTGAGAAAGGATCTCGTTAGTGTGCATGGATATTTAGTTAAGGTTTTTGGGAATTTTGAAAAATATATTTCAAGTGGTTATTGTTTAGAAGAAAGAGGTAAAAAGTAAATTTAAGACTTGCATGGTTTAACAGAAGAGGAGAATGAAATAACGAGCAAGTTGAGATTTTATTTTTTTATAAGTAAATGTGTGACATGGTTAGTAATAAATAAAAACCTTTTATGCACCCTTTGAGGAAATATGAAAGTTTTCTTTTAGCTAGTATAGACTTGCATTCCTATGTAGTGTTCTATTTTAGAAAAATAGAATGGTTTTTTTTTTTTTTGGATATTTTCTTCCTGAGTATTTGTAGTGATCGCTAGGTTAGAATAAAAACATAGGATATTGTGAATTAAGTGAAAATGAAATCAAAAGATAGACAACTAAAAAGAAAACAAACAAAGATGACAACTACAAAAATTGAGAACAACAAAAGAAAATGAATTCTTCCAAAGTACTTTAAAAAAATGAAAAGAAAATTTTCTTATGTCAACTATGCTTGGAACGGAAAAATAGAAATTTTTGTAAGATTAGCAATTAAGGCTTCGAAGTATGGTGAAAAAGTGCGTAAAAGTGAATGGAAACTATGTAAATTTCCATCTTCTACATCTTTCTAACATAAGAAATCGAATTCAGAAAATTAGAGTTTTCTGAAATTTGAAAATTAAAAGTTGGTTAGCAGGGTTTGGACGCAAAAATTGTATGAACGAAGCTCTTACAGTATAAGAGTGTGGGAAAAATCAAATGAAAAAGTGTTTTAAATTCAAAATATTGCATTCATATAGAAATTTCCATTATAATTAGGGTGTGTGCATCATGTTATCAAAATAATTTTAAGAAAATTTGCATTCGTATAAGAGGTATGGATTATCATTCAAGTATTTTTATGGTGCTTTACACTATACACAAGTGCACAAATGGTTGCAAAATTGGATGTATACATGATGGTTGTAAATTACGTAAGGAATTACTTAAGTTTATCCTTGCCAAAATTCGAGGATGAAATTTTCTAAAGGTATGAGAATGTAACACCCCTCACTTAAGATAAATAAAAAAAATTGTGAAATTTTCATAATTTGGTCACGAACTAGCGTCATTGTGTCCGTGGCAATGTTCTGATCAATTTAGACCTATGGTTTGCAGAAAACGGATTTAAAACAAAGAAAATATTTTTAAACGAAGTTTTAGAACAAACATGAAAAAGAAGATATAAAAGGAATACGAATAAGAACAATAGCTATCAATGTTTCTAGTTTTATTAACGAAAGCTAAGTTAGGTGAGTTGGTAAGGTGCGTACATTCCAACTAAAGGTCGGGAGTTTGAGTCTTGCCACCGTTATGTTTTTAATTTTAGAGAAACGGCTAAAGAAATGCATGTTCTTATATATATACACACACACTGTAACACCCCGCGAATTCTATAACTGTGAAATTCACAAATTAAAGTATAATTAATTTCAAATCAAAGAACTAAGGGAAACGGGATACGCCATTGCGTTCATCTCGGAAAAATACGCGAAATAGAGTCCGAGTTTTCGAAAAACGGAGTCCGTATGAAGAAGATATGGCCTTCGGAAGTTTCTGAATTAAGTTTAAAATTTGAACAGAATAAAACAGCTCAGAAAAACAAGTTTAAATTCCAAAATCGGGCCCAATTGGCCAGGGCGGGAAAACTCCCGCCTAATGCACCCAGGTCGACTGGGCTGTCGACCTGGTCTAGCCAGGTCGACAGGGCTGTCGATAGGGCTGTCGACAGGGCTGTCGACCTGGTCCAGAGCCAGGTCGAACCCAGCCCAACCTGGCTGGCCTATTCTATGTTGGTCGATTTTCAGGGGTCTGCTTTGTCATTAGGGCTAGGTGGCAGGCTCTAATTGGTCTCTCTTTAGAATGAATGGCTACGATCAATCCAAGCAACATCGATGGTCCTAATCAGTTCATAAACCCTATAAAAATGACCCTAGACTCAACCTAATCTATTCATTCAAAAATAAGAACAAGGCCATCATGTTGCTGAGGAACGACTAAGAGTAGCCACCAATTGGAGAGAGGATTAGGAGGCAAATTCTAAAGCATAAAGCAACTTAATCAAATCAAATCAACGAGGAATCGCATCTCCAAATTCCTAAATTGGAGAATTCGCCACACAATTGTAAGTAGAGTATTATTTTGGTATGAACAAATAACTGTGTTGGTTTGTATACTTGATTGTGGTGATAAATAATTCATATTTGTGCGTTACTATGATTCTTATCGATTTGGAATATTGTATACGTTTGGATATTCTCGAATTATGTTATTCATTATAAAAAAAACTACATATTTGCGGTAGTTTTATGCAAGTATACGTTTGGAATATTCGCAAATTATGTAATTCATGTTGAAGCTACATGTATGTAGTTGATTAATTGAAATTCATGCAAGTTTGGGGTTTTGCTACTATGCCATCATAATGTATATTTTTGTACAAAAATCATTTTGTACGTAATTGGAACAAATTTGGGTTATTATAGTTCATATGAAACTATGTTGAAATTTTGGCACCATGATCTATGTATTAAGCCATGCTTTTGTACTAGAAAACCTAATTGCAAACTTATGAATATGACTAGGCTATGATTGATATTTTGCATAATTGAAATCCATGTTAGGTCTATATTGTTAACAAGAATTATATGATGACATATGTGGTACATAGCTAGGTTAGATTCAAAAATCCCTTTTGCAAGTTTGCATGACTAAAGTAAAAATCATGATTTCATGTTAGAAATATTTATGCCATGGTTATGTGAATAGATTTAAAATCATGATTAAGTTGAACTATACTTTTGTGTTAGTAACAAAAGTAAGCACCTTTGTAAACATGTAGTAATCTTATGAACATGATTTGCTTATGTTTGACATTATGCCTGAATAAAAATATAGGTTTATGTTGTAGTTAAGACTATGTGTCAATAATGATATCCAATTTAGATTCTTAACTTAACTACAAATTTACATGCTTTGATTCATGTCACTTATGCTACTATGCAAGTACACCAGTTTCTGTTTTGTAGTTCCAACGTTATGTTGCAAGTTCATGCGTTCACATTCCCCTTTTTGTGTATGTAATCACGCTTTAAGCCTCCCCTTTTTCTCATGGCTAAGTTGGGCTTAAAAGCCTAAGCCCAACATATATTATGATAAACGAACGTATTAAACGGGGGAAAATAGCGTTGGGCCAAATTAATTAATAAATGAAAATATAAAGTAGAAGGGCCCAAATTCAAGTATGGGTTGGGCCCATGATTGGTGTAACCTTTACACCATTAACTTAATAATGGGCCGCAAATATTTACATATAAGAAAATAAAGAAGAAAGACAAAATATGTAAATGTAGAACATACGATGTGTTTAACCCGAGGTTGGATTGAGTTGTGATGTAAACCTGCCCGGAACCGCCCGGCTGTCCAGTAGTCACAACAATACCTATCCAATGTGGGAGGTTAAACATGGAGCCCAATAAGGACCCGAGGTTAGACTGAGTTGTGGCGTAAGACTGCCCGGAACCAACCGGCAACAGGCAGCCACAACAATACCTGTTTAATGTGAGAGGTCAAGGCTTTAATAAGACAATTAAGGCTGAGTCAGGATTGTTAGGATTAAGTGAACTAAAGACTTAATCAAAATGGAACATGCTAAACTAAACGGACTGGTGGGGGTTAGGTTAGAAAACACTTAACCAACTTAGCATGTTGGCTAGAGATAGAAAACCTAGTAACGGGGGACCCTTTTCAGCAGTAACCCTAGAAGGTGTATCATGATACCCTGAAACTAGGCAGGGTGGGGCACGATTACTGGGCTGATTGTAAGAGGTCAAATCGACGGTGGTGATGTAGCAGTGTGGGTTCTAACGGGGTGCGGGCGTGCACACACTCCGGCGCAGAAAAATAAGGCACTGAACACCAGTAGCATACCTGTGCATTCTAGGATTGTGTCGGGCCGCCACCATGGGACTTGATACACCCCATGGTGGGACCAGCATAGGTAACTACAACATCGGGGGCCGTAAGACACATGTAACTATGCGAGTAGGAGCCGATCATCATAGAACGGATCACATCACCCTGATTATGGGGTGCCAGTTGGAAACTAGTTTATATGGGTTCAGAGATTAACATGGGGTACGATAGTATATTCGACCCTAGGCAACTTAACCAAGTTATAGTGCTTTCCCACTTCTTGTTTATACTTATCATACCCAGTTCTTTATTCATAGACAGAATAGTACTAGACTTACTCAGGCTTTATGTCTGACTCTACTTTTCTTTCGTCTTCTTTTCTTCCGTTTCCCCCCCAGGTCCACAGGGAGGGAACACTGCAGCTTGACCAGCCTTAACATCCAGCTTGAAGAGGAGAAATGTATTGCTTGGACCTTTTCGTTTTGAACTATGGCTTTGGACAACCACTATGGGGCTTTTGCAGTTTATCTATGTTTTCTTTATGCTTCTTTAAAAAAAAATGTAATCAAGACAGATTATGAAAGTGTTATGTTATGTTTTTGGAAAGGATGTAAGACAATCATGGTGATGTTGTTGTAACACATATTTGCTTTTATGAAATAAAAGTTGTTGTTTTTCCGCTGTTTACAAATATGTGTTCTTATATCTGTCTTGTATATCTGTGACTTATACTTATAAACCTCCACCAAAATTAGGGCATTCCCTTTGAGAGTGACCCTAACGGAGGTGGGGTGTTTCACTTGGTATCAGAGCATAGGTTTACCAGATAAGATAAAAAGTTCTAAAAATTTATTTTCAAAAAGGAAATTTAAAGAAGCATTTTTAAAAGAAAAATATTATTTTATTTTAAAAAGGCAAAGTCCCCCCCAAAGCCATAGGTATTATCTCTTATCCTTCGTTTTGAATCTATCCTTTTTGTTTCAGCATGTCCGAAGAACTTAACTTGCCGGAAGGGGTACCAATACCTGGTTGGTTTAGGCGGTTCTTAGAAGCAAGGGCCACTCAGCCAGGTCCTACCGTTCCTCCTCCCCCAGCTGCAGGAAATCATCCAGCTGCAGGAAATCATCCAGCTGCAGCAGCACCTTTTCCTCCACCTCCTCCACGGGGAAACACATTTGCTAAGATATGTAAAGATTTTAAAGCCATGGGAGGAAAGGATTTCCATGGAACTGAGTCCTTCGTGGCAGCTAGGAATTGGCTGAAAGAAACTGAGGACCTATTCATCATCTTTGAGGTAGAGGATAGACAAAAAGTACAATTGGCAGTGTGGCTATTGAAGGGCGAGGCTTCCTACTGGTGGGAAGTCACTAATGCTGAAAGACCAGTGGAGACATGGGAGGACTTTAGGGCAAGGTTTGAGACTAAATTTCTCTCAGATGCGGAAAGAAGTTTGCAGTTGGAAAAATTCTTATTTCTTAAGCAAGGGGACAAGACAGTCAGAGAGTATGTGAATCAGTTCGATGAGCTGGCTAGGTTTGGGCTTGACCTAGTCAACACCCCGCACAAGAAGGCTCTCCGTTTCGTCAAAGGGTTGAATGAGCCATTACACAGTTTGGCCATGACCCATATACCCATGGGAGCCACGTATGAAAGATTGGTGCAAATGGCATTGCTGAATGAAGAGGATAAGGGCAAGAAGGAGACAAAGGCAGAAAGCTCTCAAGGGAAGAAAGAGGGTTTGCAGCCTAAGAAGACAGACTTTAAGAAGGGCGGAAAAGGCAACAAAGAGAAGAGGAAGTGCAATTTCTGTGGCAAAGTGGGGCACTTAGTTAAGGACTGCCGGAAAAAGAAGGCCAAGGAGAATGGTGGGTGCTTTTCTTGCGGTGAGACAGGCCACAGGGCTAAGGACTGCCCAAAGAAACGAGGACAGGGGCAGAGGGCTGGATCCACCCCAGGGGCACAGGTTCATGTGCTGGAAGCGCCACCTCTGCAACAGCGAGGTATAAATACTTCTGTAGAAAGTGTAGTTTATCTTTATGATCACCCCGTTCGCACTTTATTTGATTCTGGCGCATCACACTCCTTTATCTCGTCTGCTTTAGTAGAATCTCTGCACCTAAAAACTAGTATGGTAGAGGACCCCTTAATTGTTTCAAACCCAATTGGGGGCCCAGCTCATTTATCTATGATCTGTTTGGGATTGAAAATTTCTATTCTAAGTGTAGAATTTCAATGTAGTGCCTTTGTTTTGGGCTTTTCGGGTTATGGTTTGATTTTGGGTATGGATTGGCTATCCAGTAATGGGGCCATCCTTGATTGTGAGAAAAGGGTTGTTAGGCTCCTAACCCAGCTCGGTAATACTTTGGAAATTTCTTGTAATCCCTCGTATGCGGTTATGCTTAGTTATCTTGAATCGCTAGATGCCTCTGTTGAAAATTTGCAATCAGTTAGAGTGGTCCGGGAATATCCGGATGTCTTCGAAGAGGTGAAGGGCTTGCCTCCGAAGCGGGAAATAGACTTCCGCATATATCTTGTAGATAATGCAAAGCCCGTTGCGTTACTCGTTAGACACATGGCTCCACGGGAAAGGAAAGAGCTCAGTAAACAGATTAAAGAGCTTCTAGAAAAGGGGTTCATTAGGAGAAGCATTTCAGAATGGGGAGCTCCGGTGGTGTTCGCTACAAAGGCGGATGGTTCACTCCGTCTATGTGTTGACTATAGGGAGCTCAACAAGCTAACGAAAAAGAATAGGCACCCGCTCCCTAGAATTGACGATTTGTTTGACCAGCTTGTAGGAGCGTCTGTTTTCTCCCAACTCGATTTAGCAACCGGTTTTCATCAGCTAAGGGTGGCTGAAGATAGCATCGATAAAACGGCGTTCAGAACCCCAGACGGCTTCTTTGAATGTCTTGTCATGCCTTTCGGCTTGACAAATGCACCTGCTTACTTTGTGGACCTGATGAGTAGGGTATTTAGAGATTTCCTCAACAAATTCGTAGTGGTCTTCGTAGATGATATCCTTATCTTCTCAAAGAGTGAAGAGGAACATGCTCAACACTTAAGGGCAATCATGGAAACTTTGCGAGTCCATCATCTAAAAGCCAAATTCTCCAAATGCCACTTTTGGAGAGAAGAGGTGAGGTTCCTTGGGCACATAGTATCCAAGCAAGGGTTAGCAGTGGACCCTGCTAAGGTAGTGGCGGTACAGGATTGGAAGACACCAAGGAATGCAACTAAGGTCCGAAGCTTTCTAGGACTAGCGGGTTTCTATCGAAAGTTTATAAGGGATTTTGCGAAAATCTCAGCTCCACTCACGAAATTGACTAAGAAGAATCTAGTGTTCAATTGGGATTTGGATTGCGAATTTGCTTTCCAACGACTGAAAAGGGCTCTTACAACAGCCCCAGTTTTGACGCTGCCAGATGGGAGCAAGATGTTCACTGTTTATACGGATGCATGTGGGACAGGGCTAGGCGCCGTCTTAATGCAAGAAGGAAGGGTAGTAGCTTATGGCGGGAGGCAGTTGAAAGTGCACGAAAAGAACTACCCAACCCACGATCTTGAGTTAGCCGCCATCGTCTTTGCACTGAAGTGTTGGCGACACTATCTCCTAGGTGAGAAGTTCGAACTTTACACTGACCATAAATCGTTGAAATATCTTTTCTCGCAGAAGGATCTTAACTTGAGGCAACAAAGATGGATGGAGTTTCTTGCCTCGTACGATTTCGAAATCTCCTACACTCCGGGCAAAGGCAACGTAGTGGAAGACGCGTTGAGCCGAAAAAAATTGACCCTAAGCCCGTTGTTTGTTGAAAGACAAAGCCTAGAGTTTATAGCCAGCTTCGACTTTAGGCCTTCCTCCGATTTCGTACCAGGCTTGCTAGCATCTCTCGAAGTGCGCCCAACTTTAGTGGATTCAGTAGGGACAGCACAACGCGAAGACCCTCAGCTTGTGGAAACAATTGATAGGCTAATTAGGGGTGAGACTTCAAGTCACCTCAACAGATACTCCATCGACGATAAGGGTTTGCTAAGGCGAGACGGAAGACTATGCGTCCCACAGACAAAAGATTTAATAAAGAAGGTTCTCGAGGAAGCACACCACTCCAAGATGACGATACACCCAGGCGGAGATAAAATGTACAAAGATATAAAAAGGACTTTCTTCTGGAACGGCATGAAAAAGGACGTGGCAGAATTCGTTTCTAAGTGCATGGTGTGCCAACAGGTTAAGGCGGAACAGAAAAAGCCTGGCGGACTGCTACATCCTCTGGAGGTCCCGCAGTGGAAGTGGGATAGCATCTCAATGGACTTCATCGATGGGCTGCCTAGGTCTAGGAGAGGCAACACTAGCATTTGGGTAATAGTGGATAGGCTTACTAAAAGCGCCCACTTTTTACCTGTCAAAAGTAAAAGAACTGCCTCATCCCTAGCATCACTTTACCTCAAGGAAATCGTTCGACTCCATGGAATACCATCTAGCATTGTTAGTGACCGAGACCCCATCTTCACCAGTGAGTTTTGGCGGAGTCTGCAAGAAGCAGTAGGAACACAGTTATGCTTGAGTACAGCCTATCATCCCCAAACCGACGGCCAAACAGAGAGAGCGAACAGAGTTTTGGAAGACCTTTTAAGGCTATGCGTCCTCGACTTCGGAGGGACATGGGAAGACCACCTTCCTTTGGTGGAATTTGCCTACAACAACAACTATCAAGCAACCATCGGAATGGCGCCCTTCGAAGCTTTATATGGAAGACCGTGCCGATCGCCCACTTGTTGGTGGGAGTCTACGGATAAGCTCATACTTGGACCAGATATGATCCGAGAGACTTCAGAGAAAGTAGACTTAATACGAAGAAGGATGAAGACGGCCCAAGACAGACAAAAGTCCTATGCCGACAAGAGAAGGACCGACCTTGAATTTGAGGTTGGAGACAGAGTTTTTCTCAAGGTATCACCGCTAAGGAACGTTGTTCGTTTTGGAACCACAGGAAAATTGGCACCAAGGTTCGTAGGGCCATTCCCTATCATCGAGAAAATTGGGAAAATGGCCTATAGATTAGAGCTACCCGAGAAGTTGGCTGGAGTCCACAACGTTTTTCACGTTTCACATCTCCGAAAATGTCTACATGAGTCGGCTAAGGTGGTAGAGCCAAATATCCTCGAGGAGGCCGAAGTGGAACGCGAAGCAACCATAAGAAAAGTTCCAACCCGCATCTTAGGAACGGAAGTGAAGAAGCTACGCAACCGCGAAGTCAAGCTCGTCAAAGTTCAGTGGAGCAACGCCGAGGGAGACGCGACTTGGGAAACTGAAGCTAGAATACGCACTGCCTACCCTTTTCTGTTCGAGGGTACATCCTTGATCTTTCCTTTTCCTTAAGTTGCGCTTTTATCTATCTTATCTTTTAGGAAGAAACCCTTTGGATGAAAACATGTAATTGAAACATGTTATGGATGATGGTTGCAAGTGGTTGCAAGTGATTGCTAGTGGTTGCTCGTGGTTGCATATACACACACAATCTAGGTTTTAGATCGGCTCAGTCACTTCATATTGCATATGCATATATGTTTGCATTCGTATATGGTTGAACTCTAATGTGTTGTCATATGGATGTTGCATTTGTATTGAATGATTGTACACTCATGTAGAATCATGAATAGGAAAATTTGCATACATAATGGATTCATGGAACTTACATAATTCGCATTAAGGAGGTCAACTGAATCAGTAGACCGCCTGATTTTGCATTAGATAAGTACATGTACACACACACTTCGCATATGATCATGAAGCATTAGAAGTCTTTTAAGGACAATGGATGCTCGTGTTTGATGGGTGAGTAGATGGATGATTGGATGTTAGGATATACATTCCTCCTAACTTAAAGATTTCGGGGACGAAATCCTTTTAAGTGGGGGAGAATGTAACACCCCGCGAATTCTATAACTATGAAATTCACAAATTAAAGTATAATTAATTTCAAATCAAAGAACTAAGGGAAACGGGATACGCCATTGCGTTCGTCTCGGAAAAATACGCGAAATAGAGTCCGAGTTTTCGAAAAACGGAGTCCGTATGAAGAAGATACGGCCTTCGGAAGTTTCTGAATTAAGTTTAAAATTCGAACAGAATAAAACAGCTCAGAAAAACAAGTTTAAATTCCAAAATCGGGCCCAATTGGCCAGGGCGGGAAAACTCCCGCCTAATGCACCCAGGTCGACTGGGCTGTCGACCTGGTCTAGCCAGGTCGACAGGGCTGTCGACCTGGTCCAGAGCCAGGTCGAACCCAGCCCAACCTGGCTAGCCTATTCTATGTTGGTCGATTTTCAGGGGTCTGCTTTGTCATTAGGGCTAGGTGGCAGGCTCTAATTGGTCTCTCTTTAGAATGAATGGCTACGATCAATCCAAGCAACATCGATGGTCCTAATCAGTTCATAAACCCTATAAAAATGACCCTAGACTCAACCTAATCTATTCATTCAAAAATAAGAACAAGGCCATCATGTTGCTGAGGAACGACTAAGAGTAGCCACCAATTGGAGAGAGGATTAGGAGGCAAATTCTAAAGCATAAAGCAACTTAATCAAATCAAATCAACGAGGAATCGCATCTCCAAATTCCTAAATTGGAGAATTCGCCACACAATTGTAAGTAGAGTATTATTTTGGTATGAACAAGTAACTGTGTTGGTTTGTATACTTGATTGTGGTGATAAATAATTCATATTTGTGCGTTACTATGATTCTTATCGATTTGGAATATTGTATACGTTTGGATATTCTCGAATTATGTTATTCATTATAAAAAAAACTACATATTTGCGGTAGTTTTATGCAAGTATACGTTTGGAATATTCGCAAATTATGTAATTCATGTTGAAGCTACATGTATGTAGTTGATTAATTGAAATTCATGCAAGTTTGGGGTTTTGCTACTATGCCATCATGATGTATATTTTTGTACAAAAATCATTTTGTACGTAATTGGAACAAATTTGGGTTATTATAGTTCATATGAAACTATGTTGAAATTTTGGCACCATGATCTATGTATTAAGCCATGCTTTTGTACTAGAAAACCTAATTGCAAACTTATGAATATGACTAGGCTATGATTGATATTTTGCATAATTGAAATCCATGTTAGGTCTATATTGTTAACAAGAATTATATGATGACATATGTGGTACATAGCTAGGTTAGATTCAAAAATCCCTTTTGCAAGTTTGCATGACTAAAGTAAAAATCATGATTTCATGTTAGAAATATTTATGCCATGGTTATGTGAATAGATTTAAAATCATGATTAAGTTGAACTATACTTTTGTGTTAGTAACAAAAGTAAGCACCTTTGTAAACATGTAGTAATCTTATGAACATGATTTGCTTATGTTTGACATTATGCCTGAATAAAAATATAGGTTTATGTTGTAGTTAAGACTATGTGTCAATAATGATATCCAATTTAGATTCTTAACTTAACTACAAGTTTACATGCTTTGATTCATGTCACTTATGCTACTATGCAAGTACACCAGTTTCTGTTTTGTAGTTCCAACGTTATGTTGCAAGTTCATGCGTTCACATTCCCCTTTTTGTGTATGTAATCACGCTTTAAGCCTCCCCTTTTTCTCATGGCTAAGTTGGGCTTAAAAGCCTAAGCCCAACATATATTATGATAAACGAACGTATTAAACGGGGGAAAATAGCGTTGGGCCAAATTAATTAATAAATGAAAATATAAAGTAGAAGGGCCCAAATTCAAGTATGGGTTGGGCCCATGATTGGTGTAACCTTTACACCATTAACTTAATAATGGGCCGCAAATATTTACATATAAGAAAATAAAGAAGAAAGACAAAATATGTAAATGTAGAACATACGATGTGTTTAACCCGAGGTTGGATTGAGTTGTGATGTAAACCTGCCCGGAACCGCCCGGCTGTCCAGTAGTCACAACAATACCTATCCAATGTGGGAGGTTAAACATGGAGCCCAATAAGGACCCGAGGTTAGACTGAGTTGTGGCGTAAGACTGCCCGGAACCAACCGGCAACAGGCAGCCACAACAATACCTGTCTAATGTGAGAGGTCAAGGCTTTAATAAGACAATTAAGGCTGAGTCAGGATTGTTAGGATTAAGTGAACTAAAGACTTAATCAAAATGGAACATGCTAAACTAAACGGACTGGTGGGGGTTAGGTTAGAAAACACTTAACCAACTTAGCATGTTGGCTAGAGATAGAAAACCTAGTAACGGGGGACCCTTTTCAGCAGTAACCCTAGAAGGTGTATCATGATACCCTGAAACTAGGCAGGGTGGGGCACGATTACTGGGCTGATTGTAAGAGGTCAAATCGACGGCGGTGGTGTAGCAGTGTGGGTTCTAACGGGGTGCGGGCGTGCACACACTCCGGCGCAGAAAAATAAGGCACTGGACACCAGTAGCATACCTGTGCATTCTAGGATTGTGTCGGGCCGCCACCATGGGACTTGATACACCCCATGGTGGGACCAGCATAGGTAACTACAACATCGGGGGCCGTAAGACACATGTAACTATGCGAGTAGGAGCCGATCATCATAGAACGGATCACATCACCCTGATTATGGGGTGCCAGTTGGAAACTAGTTTATATGGGTTCAGAGATTAACATGGGGTACGATAGTATATTCGACCCTAGACAACTTAACCAAGTTATAGTGCTTTCCCACTTCTTGTTTATACTTATCATACCCAGTTCTTTATTCATAGACAGAATAGTACTAGACTTACTCAGGCTTTATGTCTGACTCTACTTTTCTTTCGTCTTCTTTTCTTCCGTTTCCCCCCCAGGTCCACAGGGAGGGAACACTGCAGCTTGACCAGCCTTAACATCCAGCTTGAAGAGGAGAAATGTATTGCTTGGACCTTTTCGTTTTGAACTATGGCTTTGGACAACCACTATGGGGCTTTTGCAGTTTATCTATGTTTTCTTTATGCTTCTTTAAAAAAAAATGTAATCAAGACAGATTATGAAAGTGTTATGTTTTTGGAAAGGATGTAAGACAATCATGGTGATGTTGTTGTAACACGTATTTGCTTTTATGAAATAAAAGTTGTTGTTTTTCCGCTGTTTGCAAATATGTGTTCTTATATCTGTCTTGTATATCTGTGACTTATACTTATAAACCTCCACCAAAATTAGGGCATTCCCTTTGAGAGTGACCCTAACGGAGGTGGGGTGTTTCACACACATATAAGAAAATTTATATATCAATGAGTATATATATATACATCACATGTGTGTGTATGTGATATATATATATATATATATATATATATATATATATATATATATATGAATATGAAATCCAAAAGTAAACTACAATCAATCAAAATGAGTAAGAAATAAATGTCGACATAACGCCGTTTGAATTTTAAAAAGAAATGAAGTTGTTCATAAATGTATATGCATAAATTCAAAAATTGAAATTAAAGTGTAATTTGAGGGCAGAAAGTAATAAATGTGGAATGAAAGAAAAATAGGCAAGATAATAGTTGAGTTTGAAATTTGGATATATATTAAAAAGGGAGGAATCAATGAATTGATAACGTCAATAATGACATTTATAACACAACTATTAACGAATAAAGGTTTGTGAAATTGTACGTGTATATATGTGCATAAGTTTGAAATTGAAATGTTGAATATGCCTTATAAATGGAAGAAAATTGGCATCAAGTATATTTAGTAAGAAAAAGAATGCTACAGTTAACATTAAACAAATAATTTAATTAAGGCAAAATCAATGTTCATTGTGAAATTATATGCATATATATGTGCATAAGTTTGAAATTGAAATGTTGAGTATACCTTATAAATGGAAGAAATTAATTGGCATTAAGGATATTTAGTAAGAAAAAGAATGCTACAGTTAACGCTAAAGAAAATTGATATATGTGTGTGTGTATATATATGTGAAATCCAAAAGTAACCTACAATCAATCAAAATGAGTAAGAAATAAATGTCGACATAACGTCGTTTGAATTTTAAAAAGAAATGAAGTTGTGCGTAAATATATACGCATAACTTCAAAAATTGAAATTAAAGTGTAATTTAATGGAGGAAAGTAATAAATGTTGAATGAAAGAAAAATAGGGAAGATAATAGTTAAGTTTGAAATTTGGATATATATTAAAATGGAAGGAATCAATGGAACGTTAATAATGACCTTTATAACACAACTAATAACGAATAAAGGTTTGTGAAATTATACGTGTATATATGTGCATAAGTTTGAAATTGAAATTTTGAATACCTAATAAATGGAAGAAAATTGGCATTAAGGATATTTAGTAAGAAAAAGAATGCTACAGTTAACGTTAAAAAAAAAAATTAATTAAGGCAAAATCAATGTTATATGTGCATAAGTTTGAAATTGAAATGTTGAGTATACCTTATAAATGGAAGAAATTAATTGGCATTAAGAATATTTAGTAAGAAAAAGAATGCTACAGTATACGTTAAATAAATAATTTAATTAAGGCAAAATCAATGTTCGTGACCCAATGCTAGGTGAAATGACGTTGTTTTGGAGAATTTAATGGCTTGGATTTTGTAATATTCAATCCGACGAATGAGAATCTTCTATGCACCTATAAATAGACTAGCAGAGCCTAACCTCAAACTTATATTTTATGAGACAATGCCAAGCTCTCCTATTTTCTTTGTTCTCGAAACCTTTCAGAAATAGGAATATATTAGTTATAGGAATTCTGATTCAGGATTCGAAGACAGAATAAAGATCTATGATATAGGTGTTCATATTTATTGTTTATGTGAGGTAAATTTTGTGAATCTAAATTATTAGGATTTCTTTCATTCTTTTAGAATCAGATTTGTAAATCCATGGTTATTTCAATATCGATTCAATTAGAAAGACCACGCATCAACAGATTTGAATCAAATTGAAGAATTGGAAAGAAGTCAGATGAGCGGATTTAAAGTTTACCTTTTGGTAATGGTATATTTATCGTTTATATTCCCCGTAATTCTTGACGTAATAAATAATTGAAATTGTGGAAATTATGATATAATCCATTCTCTAAGTATGTTAAGAATGTTACTATTGTACGAATCTATTCCATTAACTTTCTATTTGGATTGAGAATTACTATATTACTAAAATTGTGAATCTGACAGTGAGTATGCATATATTCTTAAGACTATAATTCAATGCTAAATTGGGTATGTTGTAAAAAGAATTACGGTAAATTTTGGAAATAATGGAAACAGAATTATAGTAAATTGGGAAATAATGGAAAAAGGATGTTAGTAAACTGTGGAAATAATGGAAAAAGAATTACAGTAAATTGTGGAAATAACAGGAAAGTAATTATATTAAATTATGTAAATAATGGCAGTAAAATGTGGAAATGATGGAAAAAGAATTACAGTAAATTATGGAAATAAAAAAAAAGAATTAGTATGCCTAATTTTTACGGAAATTTACAGTAATTGGAAATTGTGTATGAAAAACAGGAATTAATATCTAACTCTGAAAAGAGGTAATTATTACTGGACTGAATTAGTTGGGCTGTGGAAAAGGGATACATTTCCACAATTACCATTATGGCAAATTGCTGAGAACATGGTTACAAGAAAAGGAAGGAATAAGGATTAGTGTAAAATAAGTTCTTTTTCCGTATTACACACTAATCAAATATATCTATGCACATGAAGTAAAAATAAGAAATAACTTGCAACTATGGATCTCAATTGTTGTGTATTATGGAAATAGGTTTCCATACATTTGCACCTACCAATCTAATGAAGTGCGTGAAATATTTTCGTGTAATAATAAAAACGTACAAGACAGTAAATAGAGGAAGTTTACAATAGTAAAGGTTTGGTTAGATAATAAGGAACTTGGGGAAAATGTATTCAATGGGGAATATAACCTATTATATTAGTTATATGAGTGGGAATGAAATATGATAAGCAGGCTTGTCCTAAGGTCATGTGGAATTATAACGTAAGTTATAATTAACGATGAACAAAGAACTTATTAATAAATCTTGGCTAAGGGAACTAAGTTAATAAGAAAACCCATAACAATGGTTGTGATAATAGTATGATGTAAGATTATAATTAGTTAAGAAAGAATAAAGTAGGCTTATTATTGGTGCACTTATAACTGGGAGTATTAAGTTTAATGAAGGAAATATTAATAATAAGAGGATTCCATTTCGGCAGTGTGGGGCTGATTAAGGAAAATAAGATGCCTAATAGAAGCTAATAAATCAGTAACTAGAATGGAAAACGAATATGTAAACAACCAAGTTAATTAGAAATGTGATAAGCTAAAGCAAGCACGCAATTAAAAGATTAGACATAGGATCTAATAACGTGATGGCGTGATGCGCTTGGACCAGTCCGTACATATGGAAATGAAGAACCCAACGTGGTAGATTATCGTGATGTTTGGATAAACGAGAGGAGCACGTCCAACGGATTATTCTATAGGACTAGAGAGAAGCATGATGCTTCTGCAAGACGTGGTACGGTACTTTGAGATGACCTCTTTGGAATAACCGAATGAAGTCATCGCTCGGAGGCACGTATGTTGCACCATCTAGAGTGTACCTTAACTACAACTATGATATAGAAGTCAAAAGGTTGTGGCAGATGGCATTGGGTGATCTGAAGTTTGCGTCACTCTAAGAGGAGGGAATCAGGACCAAATTATGGGTAGTAATCATCGGATACATGTCATCGACTGTCAGTGGGATGCGGAAAGAGTAGAGCTAAACCAACAAACGACCAATCTTTCACTATCGGGACGTTGGTTGAGGGACATACCAAATTGGATGTTAGACTGGTTGTTAGGGACACATCGTTAGCTCTTGATGCAGTCTTTCAGTAGTTGGGGGAGGGGTCTGAGCGGGGCCATAGCCACTGTGAAAAGAGACAGACCATATGTGAATATTGGTAATGTAGGCCTAACAAAGCTGTTCATTATAGATATCGAAATCTCCTGACCGAGTTTCGTCCATTGGATGCAACCCTATTACAGAACATGGGTTATATTAGGCAGAACATTTGTGTGAGGGTCTAGATACACGCATTGGGTGGTGTATTGTAGACGTGAGAGCATTACTCCATGTCGAAACGTAGTTCGACCAAGGAGTAAGGATACGAGGACCTTAAGCTTGCGTGGCATGTTCTGTGCAACTACGTAGCATAAGAATATAGGTTTCCGTATGTGATTTGGTGTAGGATGAAGGTTGTGCATACTTCCACCGTGTGATAGCGGAGACCATACGAGGAGGGTATTAAGGGGAATACCTTGAGAAGTTGGGCATAACTACATATAGGGTTGTCAATAGGTTGTGTCGCGTTCGGGTCAGGTCAAATCGGGATCAAGTTGATTTATAAACGGGTCTACTCAACCTGTTTATTAAACGGGTCATTGTTTTCCCCAACCCTAAACCGACCCGTGCAATCCATTTAACTAAACGGGTCGTGTCGGGTCGTGTTTACCCGTTTGACACATTGGCAAATATTGCCCACTAATATAAACAGCAAAAGAACCAAATCACCAACAGACAACACTATTACATAATCACCAACATGCAATAAGTTACAAAATCACAAATAGGCAACAAGTTACAAAATCACCAACATGCAACAAGTTACAAAATCACCAACAGGAAGCATATATGAACAGCATGAAATCACCATATCCAAAAACTATTCTCCATACATAAGAACATACGAGCATACTACATACATAAAAGACTAACAATATGTAAGAGATACAGTTGTTATAAGTTAAATATAACTAACAACATATAAGAATAAGTTAGTAAATATAATAACTTACATAAGAATATATGAGCATACTAATTTCTATATACATAAAAGACTAACACTAACAACATACATAAGTGACTAAAAGTATGGAAGAGATGTATCATATAATCGGGTTTGGCGGTTCAAAATCGGGTTAGTGGGTCAACCAAAAACCCACTCATTTATAAACGGGCCAAATTCGGGTTGACCCAAAAATGATTCACTAACTAAATGGGTCGAATTATCCTGTTATTTTCGTGTGGGTTTCGGGTTGGGTTTTGGGTCGTGTAGGAAATTGAAAGCTCTAGCTACATTTATATTATATTAGGTTTAATCTACTGGGGAGTAAATGGGTACGATGTGAGTGCAGAGCCTAGAGTGCTGTTAACCCGAATAACCTAATAATTAAGAAAATGTAACTGAACGGTATATGTATGGTTATTTTAAAATGTATAATTTGTCCTCTCACTAGAACTTGTGTTTTGACCCCCTCCTTATAACATACTTATAGGTTAGATTTATGACTGATATTTGGTAGCCTTTGAACACATATTAGGCAGTGTCGTTATTTCAGTAAGACTATATTTGATTATTATATTTTATCCATTCTGTTGTGAGATATTTTATCAAACTCTTATATTCTTATTATCTCTGTCTTTTTAGCAGGATACCAAAAAAGCCAACTAGAGTTTTGATAGATTGAGATTTTTGAGAAAAATTCGGTCTATCGAAATTCGGGTTATTACAATATGCTATCACTTATTGGATACTGAAGCGAAGATTAAGAATATGAATTGTGAAGGAGACTTCTTAGGTTCTTCAATCTTATTCTACTACAGTACCCACCATTTTTGTTATTTAAGTAGCATATATTACTTAGTTATTATGTGCTAACTCTTTGGTTGCAAGTACCAGTCAAATATGATATTTTTTTCTAGTATAACCTTTGATAGTTATTTATCGCTCACACTAAATTATTGTATGACCTAAGATTTTATGTATCTTGATTACTCATCGACATATAACTATAGCAATTTTGAAGATGAGAAAGGAGAGCTTGGCATATTACTCTCACTGTAGATATTTTAATTTGCACCTACTATTTTGCTTATATACTCTGAGAGATATGTAGTGAGGACTTATTCTACATAACTTGGTGGTTTTTTGGAGATAATGCTTGCACTTTGTTATGTCTCACTACTAATCTGTCGTATGTTTTTATTGTATTTTATCCATGCACTGTTAGATGTATAATAAATCGTTTTTGTTTCTTCTCTGATGATTGTTCCATATCGATCTAGCAAGTACGCTATGCAGTTAAAGCCCCGTAAAATCCCCACTATATCCTGTAGCGCTCTTTAACCGCTATGCTATTTCAGTTTAGTGTTGATGAATAGTAGATCCGCTTTTAGCCTGCTATTTTCCACTACATCCTCTAAATCAAGGCATTTTAGCATCCGCTTTAACAATATTAATATATAAAATTTGATTTGACTAGTTCTTTTTGTACAAATGCCAATAAAGTTAGTGTAAAGAGCTAATTTTAATGCATAAGTGTCTAATATATTATCGAATTTTATTATAGTCATCAAATTTAGTATGTCTAACCATGGTATTCTTTTGTTTAGTTATATATGATTAATTAACATTAGTTTCCTTTATACCCATAATGTGGGAATGATAATTAATTAAAAATGTTTAATTACGACATCTAATGAAGCTTTTTGTGCTTCCGTTATATCCCACTATTTCCCCTTTTATCCTCGTTGCACCTTTTTGCATCTCCACCGCTATAGAAAACCGGTAAGCGCTTTAACTGTGCAGCATGTATGTAACACATCTTTCCCTCTTTGGTGCAAGTGGTACCAGGCGGTCGTCGGAATCTACATGATACTGGGCTCATTCTCCATCTATTAAAACAAAATCAATGCCAAGTCTTTCAAGTACGGTGGGAAACGCTATTCGGGTACTTTATTAGAAGTACCCAACACTCCCATATATCTTACTAGACGCAAACATTGGTCCATCTCGAAGTTCACGTCCCCTCAATACCGATTAAATCTCCACCTCGAAGTTCTTGTCTTACTAAGGCCCCGTTCGCAGTCTTTTATTTCCCCGTTTCCGTTCAGTTTCCGTCCGACTCATCAGACGCCATGAGCGTGGTTAACAACGCTCGAAGGAATG
Source organism: Allium sativum (assembly GCA_030737875.1). Taxonomy (NCBI): domain Eukaryota; kingdom Viridiplantae; phylum Streptophyta; class Magnoliopsida; order Asparagales; family Amaryllidaceae; genus Allium; species Allium sativum. The sequence goes on from CM060916.1 coordinate 322,391,795, forward strand.
AAGCCTTCTGTTAATTCAAGGCTATTTGGTTTTGTTCAATTGTGTTTATAGTTTGTATACTCAAGTATATACCAAGCTACTCATAATGTTTTTGCAATGTGGGACTAATATTACAAGCTTTACAAAATGTTATCATACACATAAGAAACAATAATTAAAATTAAATGTATAAATTAATACAAAACAAACAAATTGACAACTAAATACTCTGCTCAAATACCACGCTCAAATACCCCGTTTGTGGCAAAAATACATTCCACGTTCGCTATAGTACCACGCTCAAATTCCCCATTCAAATTCCACGCTCAAATACCCCTTCCCATTCGTCAAGAACGCATCCTAATACTGCAAAACGATCGTCCCGATTCAATTGAAATCTCCAAGACTCATAGGCTTCATCATCATGCACCCATTCTTATGAGGATTTTCTAGTTGTAACCCTTATCATTATTTGTGCATTCTGACCTCCGCCTGATGACTCAATGTCATTCCATGGAGTTGCTCCATCTTATTCTGAACTCAAGCAATCATGCCTCCAAGTCCCTTGATTTGACATATGGTTATATTGACCTAATGTTGAATTGTGGCACTCTCGGGGTATGTCTCAACTCATTCTATTCCATTTTCTGCTAGTCGTGTTGACACTATCTGAAAACAATATTTGCGCAGTATAGGAAATTTGTTCATAGGATACAACACGAGACAGAAACAAAACAGAGAAAGATAGAGAAAATCCTTGAGGCGTGCTGACACTATCCGAAAACAATATTTCCGCGATATAGGGAATTTGTTTGTTTTTCGTAATGATCGTTTCTAGATAGAGAGAACCGCATTTAAGTATAAGCTCAATTAGTTAGCCCTATTCTTATTTATGGGCTTTACTTAATTTGTTTATCATATTGGACAAAACAATATATACGTTTCATTTCAATCTTCTTCTACCATGTGGGACTTTTGCACTTCTCCGCAATACACACAAATTACATAACATTTTCTAGTGCACTTGTTCTGCCTTTCAGCATGTGATTTTGATCTCCTGCTACAACAACTATGTTTTGTTGCTTCATACTTGTGAAAAATCCACTTAGCAACCCTTCTTGTTAAGCCAACAAACTATCTTCTACTTATGTCATCATCCTTTTTCTATTTTTCTTAGTTTGGTAGATTGATGAATTTGAATTTTAAGAAACTTACTGGCTGTTGTTATGTTCTCCAAAGCTTTCCTTATTGTCGGTCTCTTCATCTTCTCAAAATCAAGTTTCAAATTCTTACATCTAAGTTCCCTTTCAATGAAACGCACAAAAATATTTAGATCAAAAATGACATAAACACTAAATCAAGCAATAGATATAAAAAAATGAAGGGATTAAAGAGAGAAGAATATAAGATTTCGTACCGCATATAATCCAACATTACTTACCAATTTTCTATTGATATTACTTTGCTTATACATAGTAGTTTTTACAAGTCATATTTTACAACACGTATGTGCATAATATCGATTCATAATAGTCATAAAATAAGGATCCTATTTAAAATCATCTCCTCCTCTTTTTATAAATGAATGTTACCATCAAAATTGCTTGAAACTTCTCGTCCATGTTCTCTACATTGCACTAAGTTGTATCCAGATCATAATGAGTACGACTACTACTCCTTTTCAACTCACTACGGAATTGAGAGTGATTAACTTAGTCTTAGCTATATATGGACCCTTGTTTCCCCTTTGTCTCTCTATTATCTTGCCTTCCCTTTTGCTTCCTTTCCAACTCATTACATTTTCATACAATAACTCCATGGCGGGTCAATGAGGTCAATTTCTATACTCTTGTTCATTTTTTGGCTACCTATTTTTCGCCTCATCGCCTTTATGTTTGATAATATTTACCAAGAGATTCATCCATTTTTTTTATTATTTCTTAGTCTGATTCAATCGTTTAAGCTTACGAAAAATTTGGCCATGACAATTTTTCAATCCCGAAGTGTAAATTGTTACTGCTAGCATCCTCACAAAGGTTAGCACCCTCAACTGACAAGGTCTTCTTAAAGTAACCCAACTCGAAAGCCTCCAAATCAACCCCACTCCTCGCTTAGATAATGGTAGCAGCTCTGACATTTTATTCACCTTTAAGGTCACCCCCAAAAAAAAAATCTACAACAACCTCATCTTCACATAATAGCCAGTTGTCTCTCTTTATTCCCATCATCGATGTGGATTGATGGTGATCCATCATTGTTCGATACCTGTAACACCCCACCTCCGTTAAGGTCACTCACAAAGGAAATGCTTTAACTTTGATGGAGCGTTTTAGTAGACAAAACAGAAATTTACAAGACAGATAAAACAGTACTTGAAAAAATTTATAACTTTATTACAACAGACACCGAAGTAAGTTTGGTTATATCTTTTCAAATCACAATAACAGAATTCAAGTACAAAAATATCAGTCTTGTATAAAAGCCTTCAGAATAAATAGTTTTTAAAATCATAATCCCCCAACATAAACTGCCATGGAAAGATAGAGCCAAGGCCAAGCGATACTTCAAGCAGAGAAAGTCCAAATCAAGCTCCTAGATTTCCACCCTACAAACCTGGGGGAAAACGAAAGAGAAGGGGTGAAAACAAGCAAGGTCAGACATAAAGTCTGGCAAGTCCAGTGACTTTCAGCATATGAACAGATAATAATATCACGACATGAAAATAAAGATGGATAAGAGACAATATCAACAGGAGTAACTAATATACTTAAGCTAAACAGAAGAAACAAAATGATATAGCCCAAGTTATGCTTCTTACTTATATTTTACTTCTCTGCACTAATACTAGTATAACAGGATTAGGTGTTACCCTAATGTCTAAACAGAAACAGAATAATGGGCCTTTACCACCCGAACAGAAGGTACAGAAACAGAAACAGAATAATCCTTACGGAAACAGAATGTTAGAATTAGGTGTACACTAGTAAATGGTCCTTTACCACCCCAACAGACGATACCACGCAAAAACAGATAGGTGTTACCACCCAACAGAAACAAACGGTACCCCAACGGAAACAGACAGAACTAAGTGTACCCTAAATCTACCCCAAGCGATCGACTCCCTAATACATAAATACCCTGTGCCATCCCCACAGAAGGGTGTATCACTCCCCAAAGTTGCAACCTTTAAATGACACAGACCTATATATAAATGTCACGGCGTCTTACATCCTCAGAGGCAGACCGGGATCATGCATGCACATGACCCGGTTGGAATGCACCTTCAACACTTCTCGCCATTATCAGAATGAACCGCTTATAATTAGTTCAGTAAGCGTGCCCGGACCCTACCTACTGTTGGGTCATAGTTTTGATACCAGAAAGGGTTACTGACTAATATGGGTCCCAAACAACAGATGACACAAGTATTTTCCCTCCTAACCTTGTGTCCCCAGACTAACAGATTTCATATTAACTTGTTTACAAGTTTTCAGACATACAGAGTTCAAGTCAACTAATTCACAGATCAGAAAAATCAGGTTAACAGGTTTTCAGACTAACAGATCAGATGTACAGTTTTAACAGACTTACAGATTGTCTAACTTTGTATTGGGCCTACAGATTCACGAAACAGGTTTATTAATTCATCAGTCCAGTTGGTTTAGCCCTATCTACCCAACACGTTTTAGACATCATATTTACGTCAAATTTGCATTAATTAAATATTAATGCGCAGACCTCTTACATTAGGTCGGTAGCTTGTGGCCGCTGGATAAGCCGGGCGGTTCCGGGCAGACTTCTGCCACAAGCCAGACCTAACCTCATGTCTAAGTATATTTTATTTATGCCTACGACCTCTCACATTTGACTAGCAGTTTGCGGTTGCTGGTTAAGCCGGTTGGGTCCGGGCAGGCTTCTACCGCAAACATGAGTCTAACCTCGTATCTCGGCATTTTTATTATTCATTTATTCCATTACCAATGATACAAATATCAAACTAATTATGCCAATTTAACAGATTTGACTTCTTTTCAAGTCGCAGCAGATTAAACAAATTAACATGTTTTACACAAATTACAATCATTCAGCTTTTCAATAGATCTAACAGATTTAGCAGCTCAGGCGGTTCAACAGATTTAGCAGATTAGGCAACTCAATAGATTTAGCAGATTGGGCACAATTAGCAGATTAGGCGATTCAACATATTTAATAGTTTAGGCAATTCAGTATATTAAACAGGTAACAAATTTAGCAGATTAGGCAAATTTAGCATATTAAACAGATAATAGTTCTAGTCGATTAAACATTCCTTAAAGTCCTATTCACATATCTTGCCTAATTCATAAATTAAGCCTAACTTATAAGCCCAAATTATGGTCATAATCCACCATATAACATATGTCCCAAATTTTAGTTAAACTTGCATAGTTCAGAATATTCTCCAAAAACCTTACATATAAATTATGCCAAATATAGCCATGGATTACAATGCATGTCATATATCCAAAAACCCACTTTTAGGCGTGTTCACATTAATGGTTATCCTATTTAATATAGGTCTTTACGCCTAAGTTATACACAAAATAATCCTCCTTCTACTAAATTACAGACTATAATATATAAAGTATGTCCAGATCTAGAATTACAACTTATGTCCTTTATATTCTAAGTCATAAACAATCTCATATAATATGCCTCCAACTTATGTCCTGAATTACAACATGTGCTATGTATCTAAATCAATTGCTTATTTACAGTTAAATCTTTACGCCCAAATCCTAAGTCATATGTCCAATATTCTTCTATGCCTCAAGTCATATGTTCAATACACTATATGTTTCAAACATGTCTAGCCATATGTCTTAGATTTATGTTCTAGCTACAGCCTATATTCTTTCCTCAAATCAGTCACAGATCAGTCATGCCTAAATTATGCATCATTCATTATCTTCCCCCAAAAGTTTGGCATTCGTGCGTTAATCTCTTATGAGATTTGGCTCAGGCTCGTGGTAGCCTGGCTATAGAACAGAAAGAAGAGAGATACAGAATAGTTACAATAGGATAGATCTAAACAGAACAGAATATGCATAACCTCAGATTCAGATTTACAATCATGTCACAATCATAATTAAAATTCATATCTAAAAATAACTGTGCTTGCCTTGATTGGATTATAGAAGAAGAGTTACAGTAGTTCTCTTTTAACCTAACTCGGATTTGGAAGAAGATGCACTATTTCTAGTTTCGATTCCAGCAGAGTAGCGACGCCATTATTTTATTTATTTATAATATTTCAGAGGCAGCTTAAGGAGAGAATAAAATGGTGTAAAGAGAATGAGGCTAGGAGGCTGTTTATATAGGATTAGGTGGACGAATCTAGACAGAAAATGTGACCAGATACATCAGAATGAACCCAGGCTCAGAACTGGGTTCTGTCACCAGGTCGACCCCCAGGTCGACCTGGTCCCTGGGAGGTCGACCAAAGTGTCGACCCCCAGGTCGACCTGGTCCTGGGCGGGAAAATTCCCAACCAGTCTGCGCTGGCATTTGAATTCGAATTTCGAATTCGAATTTCAAGATGTTTTCGGTTCTGAAAATTCCTAAAACTTCGGAGGGTCATATCTCCCTCATACAGACTCCGTTTCTCGAAAACTCGGACTCATTTCCAAGCAGAATTTCGAGACGAACGCAATGGAGCAACCCGTTTCCCTTGATTCTTATTTTAAAAATTAATTATTCTCTGATTTGTTACTTATACGTTTACAGAAAATACAGGGTGTTACATTCTCCCCTCCTTAAAGGATTTCGTCCCCGAAATCTTCAAGTTAAGAAGAATGTGTCTTACCATCTGGTCATCCATCTACTCAACCATCATCCACAAGCATCCAATGTCCTTAGAAAACTTCTAATGTTGTATGAACATATGCAAAAGTGTGTGTATATGTTCCTTATTTAATGCAAAGATCAAGTGGTTTACTGATTCAATTGACCTCCTTAATGTGAATTATGTCAGTGCCATAAGTTCCACATGTATGCAATATTCCTATTTGATGCATATCATTTCTATATGAGTGCACAACCGTTCATTCATATGCAACATCCATGTGCTGAGTCAACCATTTCGCATCCAATAAAAAAATGCACACACATCCATATGCAGTATGAAAGTGTTTTTGAGCCGATCCAGTGCCTAGTGTGTGTATATGCATCCACTGGCAATCACTAGAACCCACTTGCAACCATCAAATATAACATGTCTCAAACACATGTTTACACCCATTAGTTTCTACCTAAAGGTCGAGGGATAAAGTCAAGTGATAGAGGCAAGTATAATTAGAACTAAAGCTAGGTTCCCATTAGACATCGGTTTAAGAGAATAACTCCCTAAGGATCAACCCCGAAGACCGAAATCAACATCAGATTAATACTCAGAGAATCACTCCCATTAAACAAATGCCCAACTGGAAATCTATTTCACACTTTGAGTAAAAACTCCTATAGACTACTGATAAAGATCAGATCACCAAATGATTCTTAGGAAGCTAAGCATGATAAAACTCGGAATGTATGTGTCATAGTCAACTTAACGATCAACACAGATACCCAACTTATCACAATTAGATGAGTCATAACCCTTATAGGTCTGAGTCTACAGAGGAATCAGAAACAATACTAGTATTAAAGTGCAGAGTATCGATTACAGAAAAAATGCCAGAATCAGAAAAGAGCTTTAACTCAACAACCAGATAAAGAAATTAAACCTCCTATAGAAAGTTTCCTTATTTCTATCCTATCCACTAGCCTCGAGAGTGTTCGCCTGCCCTCTGCCCTTGCCCTCGTTTCTTCGGGCAGTCTCTAGTGAAGTGTCACATCTCACCACAGTTGAAGCAAGTGCCCTTTCTTTTTCTGCAATCCTTGTTCAGATGAGTCGAGCTTCCACAAGTAAAGCACTTTTTCTCCTTCTTATCTTCAGACTTTTCATCCTTCTTTTGTGTTTCCTTTTTGGGCCATGCTTTCTTGTTCTGTGGTTCTTCCTTCTTTGCCTCTTTCTTGCCCTTGTCTTCCTCGTGTAGTAGTGCCATGTCCACCAATCTCTCGTAAGTCGCTCCCATGGATACATGGGTCATGGCTAGGCTGTGGTGTGGCTCGTTCAATCCTTTAACAAAGCGGAGAGCCTTTTTATGCTGGGTGTTGACTAAATCTAGTCCAAACCTAGCCAGTCGGTTGAACTGGTTGACGTATTCCTTGACCGTCATACTTCCTTGCTTAAGAGATAAGAACTTTTCCAGTTGTAGACTTCGTTCAGCTTGCGAGAGGAATTTTGTCTCAAACCTTGTTCTGAAATCCATCCATGTTTCAACCGGCCTCTCGACGTTAGTGACTTCCCACCAATAGGAAGCTTCGTCCTTGAGCAACCATATCACCAATTGTACCTTCAGCCTATCGTCCACCTCGAAGATAACGAACAGATCCTCAGTTTCTTTGAGCCAGTTCCTCGCTTCTACGAATGATTCAGTTCCCTTGAAATCCTTTCCACCCATGGCCCTAAAATCTTTACAGATCTTTGAGAAAGCAATTGCACGAGGTGGGGGCGGAGAAGGGGGAATCGCTGCGGCTGGAGTAGGAATGTCTGCTGGGCCTGCATCATTGGCCTTAGCCTCTAAGTACCTCCTGAACCAGCCAGATACCGGTACGCCCTCAGGAAGGTTAAGATCCCCAGACATGCTGAAATAAAAGAAAAAGGAAAGATTCAAAACAAAGGATAGAAAGATAGGCTATGCTTTGGGGATTAGGTTTTTCAAAACAGGCTTTCCCTTTTTGAAAATACTTTCTTTTAAAACCTTGTTGAAAATAGTTTTTCAAAATCTTTTTATCAAGTCTGGTAACCTTTAGCTCTGATACCAAGTGTAACACCCCACCTCCGTTAAGGTCACTCACAAAGAGAATGCTTTAACTTTGATGGAGCGTTTTAGTAGACAGAACAGAAATTTACAAGACAGATAAAACAGTACTTGAAAAAATTTATAAATTTATTACAACAGAAACCGAAGTTTGGTTACATCTTTTCAAATCACAATATCAGAATTCAAGTACAAAAATATCAGTCTTGTATAAAAGCCTTCAGAATACATAGTTTTTAAAATCATAATCCCCCAACATAAACTGCCATGGAAAGATAGAGCCAAGGCCAAGCGATACTTCAAGCAGAGAAAGTCCAAATCAAGCTCCTAGATTTCCACTCTACAAACCTGGGGGAAAACGAAAGAGAAGGGGCGAAAACAAGCAAGGTCAGACATAAAGTCTGGCAAGTCCAGTGACTTTCAGCATATGAACAGATAATAATATCACGACATGAAAATAAAGTTGGATAAGAGATAATATCAACAGGAGTAACTAATATACTTACGCTAAACAGAAGAACAGAATGATATAGCCCAAGTTATGCTTCTTACTTATATTTTACTTCTCTGCACTAATACTAGTATAACAGGATTATGTGTTACCCTAATGTCTAAACAAAAATAGAATAATGGGCCTTTACCACCCGAACAGAAGGTACAGAAACAGAAAGAGAATAATCCTTACGGAAACAGAATGTTAGAATTAGGTGTACACTAGTAAATGGGCCTTTACCACCCCAACAGACGGTACCATGCAGAAACAGACATGTGTTACCACCCAACAAAAACAGACGGTACCCCAACGGAAAAAGACAAAACTAAGTGTACCCTAAATCTACCCCAAGCGATCGGCTTCCTAATACATAAATACCCTGTGCCAGCCCCACAAAAGGGTGTATCACTCCCCAAAGTGAAAAACTTTAAATGACACAGACCTATTTATAGATGTCACAGCGTCTTACATCCTCAGAGGCAGACCGGGATCATGCATGCACATGACCCGGTTGGAACGCACCATCAACACCTCTCGCCATTATCAGAATGAACCGCTTATAATTAGTTCAGTAAGCATGCCCGGACCCTACCTACTGTTGGGCCATAGTTTTAATACCAGAAAGGGTTACTGACTAATATGGGTCCCAAACAACAGATGACACAAATATTTTCCCTCCTAACCTTGTGTCCCCAGACTAACAGATTTCAGATTAACTTGTTTACAAGTTTTCAGACATACAGAGTTCAAGTCAACTAGTTCACAGATCAGAAAAATCAGGTTAACAGGTTTTCAGACTAACGGATCAAATGTACAGTTTTAACAGACTTACAAATTGTCTAACTTTGTATTGGGCCTACAGATTCACGAAACAGGTTTATTAATTCATCAGTCCAATTGGTTTAGCCCTATCTACCCAACACGTTTTAGACATCATATTTACCTCAGATTTGCATTAATTATATATTAATGCGCAGACCTCTAACATTAAGTCGGTAGCTTGTGGCCGCTGGATAAGCCGGGCGGTTCCGGGCGGACTTCTGCCACAAGCCAGACCTAACCTCGTGTCTAAGCATATTTTATTTATGCCTACGACCTCTCACATTAGACTAGCAGTTTGCGGTTGCTGGTTAAGCCAGTTGGGTCCGGGCAGGCTTCTACCGCAAACATGAGTCTAACCTCGTGTCTCAGCATTTTTATTATAACCCATTTATTCCATTACCAATGATACAAATATTAGACTAAATATGCTAATTTAACAGATTTGACTTCTTTTCAAGTCGCAGCAGATTAAACAAATTAACATGTTTTACACAAATTAAAATCATTCAGCTTTTCAATAGATCTAACAGATTTAGCACCTCAGGCGGTTCAACAGATTTAGCAGATTAGGCAACTCAACAGATTTAGCAGATTAGGCACAATTAGCAGATTAGGCGATTCAACATATTTAACAGTTCAGGCTATTCAGTAGATTAAACAGGTAACAGATTTAGCAGATTAGGCAAATTTAGCATATTAAACAGATAATAGTTTTAGTCGATTAAACATTCCTTAAAGTCCTATTCACATATCTTGCCTAATTCATAAAATAAGCCTAAACTTATAAGCCCAAATTATGGTCATAATCCACTATATAACATATGTCCCAAATTTTAGTTAAACTTGCATAGTTCAGAATATTCTCCAAAAACCTTACATATAAATTATGCCAAATATAGCCATGGATTACAATGCATGTCATATATCCAAGAACCCACTTTTAGGCATGTTCACATTAATGGTTATCCTATTTAATATAGGTCTTTACGCCTAAGTTATACCCAAAATAATCCTCCTCCTTCTAAATTACAGACTATAATATATAAAGTATGTCCAGATCTAGAATTACAACTTATGTCCTTTATATTCTAAGTCATAAACAATCTCATATAATATGGCTCCAACTTATGTCCTGAATTACAACATGTGCTAAGTATCTAAATCAATTGCTTATTTACAGTTAAATCTTTACGCCCAAATCCTAAGTCATATGTCCAATATTCTTCTATGCCTCAAGTCATATGTTCAATACACTTTATGTTTCAAACATGTCTAGCCATATGTCTCAAATTTATGTTCTGGCTACAACCTATATACTTTCCTCAAATCATACACAAATCAGTCATGCCCAATTTATGCATCATTCATTATCTGCCCCAAAAATTTGGCATTCGTGCGTCAATCTCTTATGAGATTTGGCTCAGGCTCGTGGTAGCCTGGCTATAGAACAGAAAGAAGAGAGGTACAGAATAGTTACAATAGGATAGATCTAAACAGAACAGAATATGCATAACCTCAGATTCAGATTTACAACCATGTCACGATCATAATTACAATTCATATCTAAAAATAACTGTGCTTGCCTTGATTGCATTATAGAAGAAGAGTTGCAGTAGTTCTCTTTTAACCTAATTCGAATTTGGAAGAAGATGCACTATTTCTAGTTTTGATTCCAGCAGAGTAGCGACGCCATTATTTTATTTATTTATAATATTTCAGAGGCAGCATAAGGAGAGAATAAAATGGTGTAAAGAGAATGAGGCTAGGAGGCTGTTTATATAGGATTAGGCGGACGAATCTAGACAGAAAACGTGACCAGATACATCAGAATGAACCCAGGCTCAGAACTGGGTTCTGTCACCAGGTCGACCCCCAGGTCGACCATAGGGTCGACTTGGTCCCTGGGAGGTCGACCGTAGTGTCGACCCCCAGGTCGACCTGGTCCTGGGGGGGAAAATTCCGGCCCAGTCTGCACTGGCGTTTGAATTCGAATTTCGAATTCGAATTTCAAGATGTTTTCGGTTCTGAAAATTCCTAAACTTCGTAGGGTCATATCTCCCTCATACGGACTCCATTTCTCGAAAACTCGGACTCGTTTCCAAGCAGAATTTCGAGACGAACGCATTGGCGCAACCCGTTTTCCTTGATTCTTATTTTAAAAATTAATTATTCTGTGATTTGTTACTTATACGTTTACAGAAAATACGGGGTGTTACAATACCCCTTGATTCTCTAAACCAAATCTTGCACCTTCAACTCATGTGACTTACATCTTTCTTTCTTGCAACGATTCTATGCCAACTATGACTCGGTACCGATCCATATACTAAGGATTTTTCATCCACTCTATGGTATGCTTGATCATCTCTTTATCTCTAACACTAAATCTTCATGCTACATTTTCGTTGATGCATATGGTTCGGCAATGGTCAATATGTCGCTGTCAATTCGTACACTTGTATAAATTATACTAGGTTCCACTTTTCCATCTTCCTACATTGACCAGTCTCTTGCGGCCTTGCCTCTCTGCATCGATCTTTGGGTGGATAACAGAGTAGTACCAATTAACTTTATCTTTAAGCCAAACTGTCAAATAATGCGATTGTTCGGACTACATTTTCTTATATATTGACCTTTCCTTACAGTCCACTTCACACACTTTAGTCCTCAATCCATAGAACCAACTTTCCATATCTTAAATCCCTTAATTCTTGTATTCAAACGTTCACATAATCACAATACACAACAACCACAACAAATTAAGATCGACAATATATAGTCATATCATTTAAACAAATGCTCAAACCATTTAAATTATTAAAACTCATTTTCAATCATTTTCAAATCAGGTCAAAATCAACAAAATAAAATTTTAGTTAGAAAACTGGATCCAAAACATTTTTAAATGATAGATTCTATTTCAATCCACAAATTTAATTACTCGCCCCTCATTTTATCAGAAAAATATGATGATTAAAATGTCTTTTTTCCATTATATTTTTTTTTTTAGTTTTTTGAACACATTGTAGTTGTACTATGTGGTTTTTTGGTGTACCTCGTAATAAGGCTACATGGTCAATGTATGAACCATGGAGATCATCTACATGGTACTTTGATGAACCACGTAGAGAAACTACAAGTACAGTGAAAAACCACGTTTATTTCCTTCTACGTGGAAGGGTATTTCTAGGTTTTTAAAAAAAAAGGGCTACTAACTCAATTTGTGGGGTTTACCGATTATCTCATTATTTGGAGCTACTAACTAAATTTGTGGGTTGAATAAGAATGTACCTTTTTAAATAAATATCTCAACATATTTGAGTAAGTGGCTATAGACGATTGACTAAATGATAATTACATCACCAAAATTGCTCCAAATGGATGTAATTCTAAAATGGTCAATAAAAGCAATAGTTTTCCACCCCTAATATGTTGATCAATTCATCTATAATGATATCCTTAATCTCTTCTCCCTTAGTCTAAATTTTTCATTCTAAATAGTATGCTTATTACATTAATTTTAGATGAGGAAATGTTAGTGACTGTATAGGGATGTTTTTAGATCTGAAAAAGTAAGTGATGTGATGGGTTATCTAATCCTCATTTACCCTTGGAATCTGAAAACGCAAAACAGACCAATTAGTGGCTTCAGGCCAAATATGAAATATGTCATGTTAGAATGAAAACTTAAATAACATACGTATTAAATGTCTGAGGAAAATCACTATTGTTCCCATCATACAGAATTGGGAATAGTATATTTTCATCTGAAACTAGAATCAATTTATAATTTGACTAAAAATATTACACCTAAAAGATTTTAATTCCAAGTATATATACCTTTTAGCGTTAAGTCTTAAAATGTCACATTATATTATTTCTCAAGGTTTCAACCGATTTAAATGCTAATTTTTTAAATAAATCATGTTTTGTCTACATAACGCTACGTATAAGTGTGGGTCATTATACATTCTCATAATAAACTAATGATATCACTTTATTGTAAAATTTACATTATTATGGTGGAATCCAATGATCTAGCTTTCAGTTCAGAAAACAATACCAGCTTCAAAGTCAATAATAAGAATTATCAAACACGATCAAATCATCAATGGAAAAATAGGAAACACACAAACTTAACGTTATTCAGAATTAACTCTCATAATAATTTGATAATATTAGCATTACAAGATGCATCACAGATGAATTAATTCAAGTAGTACTTATCAAATAATAATATAACAAGATACATCATATATGAATAGCATTTCAACAAATTTGTTTTTTAATTCGAAATCGTGTACTTATATACAAGTCTAAGTAGTATGCAACATATTACATATCAATAAATGTTCGAGTCAAACTATATTAGTTTTAAATCTATGACATCTTGCTCTTAAGTCGAGTATGTTCTTTTTTATTATTTATTTGATGTATTATATTTGTGATGTATTTTCTAAATTATCGAATTGCATCTTTACACATATCTCTATTTTTTTACTATTTATTAATTATGTATTAAATGCATATCTATATTTAGATATTTACTAATATATAATAAGGATTCCTCAATTTGAAGTTTTTGAAATATCAAATTACACTTTTAAAATTATAAAGTTCTAGTGATATTTTTGTCATTTGTTTCTGTAGCTCTCACGTTCTTACTTCTAGCCTCAACAACATTATACACATATTTTCTCCCATCAACCACCTGATATTTTTATAGAAAATATCTCTGCTTAACATGAAATCTTGTTCGCATAATTTAGAACATGGATACTCACTCCATCCCCATCGTACATGCTCCCACCTCCTATTTCCTTTAAATTGCCTCCAAGTTAAACAAAATCTCAGTAATGAAAAGTAGCATCAACGAAGGAAGCATGCTTTCTCTTAGACATTGACAAAGAGTTTTTGTTAGAGATAAGGATAAAGATATGTTGCATTTATTTGGTATTGCATTGATTACCGTTTATATTTGGTATTGTATTGATTTGGGTCTATATTTGGTATATAACTACACCATGAATGCCATTTTGCAACGGCTAGAGCCGTTGCAAATTGATTTAGCAACGTCTTTAAGCCATTGCGAAAATGGGGGTAGCAAAAATTTTGCAACGGTTCATAGCCGTTGCATATTTTTTTTGCAACGACTATTAGCCGTTGCTATTTTGTTTTTAGCAATGGCTTTAGCCGTTTCTAATTCACAGAATTTTTTTAAAAAAAAAAAATTATTTCTGGTTTTCCTTTGGCACAAACCAAAAACATACATTACTCATGACACTACCCATCATTTGTAATAATTTGACTTATTATTTATGTCTGGCATTACCCGTCATTTCAAATCTCTATTTTCTACATATACATCTTACTTCTCAAACTATTACTTTAAGTATTGCAACACTAAAAAATCTTAACTGATATAAATAATTAATGCACTTACTCAACAAATAATACGATACATACACTAACAGTCTCTAGATAAATTTAATACTACTACACTACTAACCAAGTTATATATGTTCAACTAGGTTTACACAATGAAGCATATTATATATCATCCTATGGACCACACATAGAAGCAGAACTTCGAAATTGCCTAGAAGACCATTGGACTCTTGAACATTGAACATTGATCACTGGAAAATAGAATAAATTTTCAGTATGATAAACCGATAGATGACTCAAAGTAACTATCAAGTTAAAAATGAAGAACTATTTTCCTGCAATAAAAAGCAAATATAAATTTATTCTTCCATCTGTAAACTTGGATGGGAGCGCATCAAGCAATTTGATTCTCAATAATCCAAATAGGATTAGATCAGATGAATACTGCACGGGGAAACAGTTAAATTATTTTGGACTATGTGAAATGTAAGTGCAGAGGCAGACCGTTAACTAGTTTGGGTTAAACTTGCACCAATTTAATTATGCTATGCTACCCGGAAGTTAATTTCGAAAGATGCATTGTAACTACATGAAATGGTGAACCGTCGAAGATCCAAGGTGCACTATGAATACACAGAAAGTTACAGGAGCATGCAAGGGAGACGACTGTAATTCAGAAGGTGTAATAGTTAATAGTGCAGCCACACTAAATTCTCATTTTTTTTTTCTGGTTGAAACAACAATTCCCTTGCTTCGGTGGACAGAGTCTTCCACGAGCATTATTTCTTTTAAAATAAAATAACAGGATGAATTTTTTGTAATAAAGTAAGTAGTTTGATCTTAAATTAAAACTAAATTAATGTAAATATGCATGATATATGGCCTATATGAACCATGTAACATATCAGAGTATGCATATGCTTTTACATGAATATATTCTTAAAGGCAGTCTCCATTATCACTATATAATGTAGCTTGTGTAGCTAGAATGTAACTTAAATGACATGAGGCTCTATTTTAAATTAAAACTGTAATATAGCATAAAAGGTCCAAAATGGCAGCTTGTTTTCTTATCATAAGGTATAACATGGGATGTATAGCTTGCATAATTTGTAAGTAATTTAAATAGAACAACTTACAACACAGCGAGGGATTGCATCAAACCAATTACATCTGGTATTTTCCTGAAAAATTGTTCCCTATAAAGATCTGCTATATATACAATGAAAAAGGTTAATTACGCATAAATGCTAACTTGAAATGTTGTAGAAGTTAAGACAGTGCTGCATACAATGCAGCAACCTGCAGAAAGCCAATGTTAAAAGGTAGAAAGTCATATATGCTAACAAGAATGATGAAGACATATGATAAAAAGTAACTAAAATTACAAATAATAATCAGAGATTGAATTGGTCAATGTCTGTAATTTGAAATCACAGACATAAAACTAACTTTTGAAAACATAAAAGTAAAAAAAAACCAAACATGACTATTCGAAGAGGACTACTTTAAGAGGACACTTAACATAAACACTTTCTGCACTTTATTTCATTATTTAGAAAAGAATTGTTGTTTTGAGTTTATAATCAAGATACAACAATATTATAAACAGACAACCAAAAAAAAGAAGTAAAAAAGTAAATGTGACAGTGGAATGCTAACATTGTAATGAACATTGATATGATTGTAGAGGAAGAAATGCATTACATACCTTTTAGTAAAGCTAAACGTGGTTCTAAGAGGAATAACATGGTCAGAACCTGGCCCAAAGTGACCTTATTTCACTGATGAAAATTTAGTGATTAGAGCTGCCTGGCCTGGGCATGCTTGGTTCATTTATCAGCTTATGGCTCTCCTTCGCATCATGTTCTCCTTTTTATTCTGAAAGTATAAATATGCATGCTTCTACTTTTGTAAGTTTTTTAATAAGAACTAGCATTTGCAATAGTCTATACATTATGCATGTACTAAAATTCTATTTCCATGGGTGACACTACGTGCAGTTTACCCTATGTTTCAAAATTGTAAGCTTAAGAGTGAAAATATTATGATGTGCATAAAATTTCATGGACAATTAAAAAACAACACATTTTTTGGTTATGAATTATAGATTTTATCCCCTTTTGAAAAAGAAATGCTTGAAAAGTTTAGTGCCAATCTACAAGATTATGTACTCTTCTTATTAACGGAAGTAAAGATTCCAGATATACATCCATATTTTCTTTGACCAACCTAAAAATAGCACAAGAAGCCAATTACGGTGAAGAGGGTTATAATTTATTCCACGAAGCTTATTGCACAAAATTAACTGACTTCAATACCCCATAATACAAATTATTCAATCTAATGGTGATCATAATCCTGAAAGAAAATGAAATTCTGGAAACATCTTATGATTAACAAATCAAAAGAGAAGTAAAATACAATAATTTATTCCCTACCGTTAAATTGTGAAAATTTTGAAACAATTTTTGTCAACTTTAATGCACATATCACTTTCATTGCAAAAGGATCCTATTTTGAGTAAACTTATTGATTTTTTTTCTTTTTCGAAGGACTGAACAGCTCAAGAAACTTAAAGGATTACCTTTTAACATAACCCTGCATCTTGTTTTTTTTCCTTGTAGCCACAAAACCCATATAGAATCTCTGAAACTTCAATAATCCTCCATTCCCTGCACAATCCATTAATTACCGAATTATAACTAACAGTATTTTGCATATGCTTATCCAATACAGCCTTACGCGCTATCCCTCCTTTGCTTAATCCATCGAGCAAACAATTATATGCAATCAAATTTTCATTCACTTTCTTCCTCCTCATCTTCTTAAACAATCCAATGCATTATCTATGAACCCACTTTAAAAACCCAGTATCAAACTTGTAAAACAGACAACACCCATCACGAATTTTCCTCTCTCATTTCCTCAAAAAATTGTTATGCATCATTGATTTTCCCATACTTACGGAGCCCGCCAGTTAATATGTTGTAAATTCATTCATCTCTCCTCTCCATCTTTTGCAAAATCTTCACTGCTTCGTCCAAACCTTTCAGTTAAGGAAGTAATATGAAGTTTGAGTTAAGCAAGTAATTGAAGTTAAGTTTGAATTTGAAATAAACTAAATATGAATATGAACTATAACTGACTATATTATGGCTAAATGGGACTAAATATCGTATTTTGTTTAATAATAAGCAAAGCAAGAACTACTACTATTATTTAAAAAAAATGATATTTCTAGTTGATTAATATAAACATTTGACTGTACAAGGTTAATTTATAAACTAGCAAATTGCCAACTAAGATTAGGTACAAATAGAAAATTTTGCTTGACAAATCCTAAATTACTCATCCGGACATCAAGCAACAACCAAATAAATTAAGTATCCAAATGTAAGAACACAGCAGCTAAGAGTGATCTGTAAAAATCCTTTTTTGTCCTTCTATTTCACAGTTAACATTGCGGAAGAAAAGTTTCAGATCTGAGGTAATCAAGCCGATTCTGTTTACATGGCGCCACAATCTCGAAGATTAAAATGGCATGTATACAGAGAGCAGAGGGAGAGTCCTGAAACCATCATTCACGCATTAAGACACTAAGAATAATGTATTAATTAAAAAATATTAAATATTACTATATATTCACATTACTCCATATTCTACAGTAACGAACTGCAGATTTCACAATCTAAGGGGTATTAACTAATACTTCTGTTAGAATTATGGCAAATTCTATTTCAACCCACATAATTAGTTAGTAGCCCCCCATTTTATCAAAAAAAAAAAATACGATGACCAAACTGCCCTTTTACTGTTATATTTTTTTTCAGTTTTTTTGAACACCTCGTAGTTGCATTACGTGGTTTTTTGATGTACCTCGTAGTATGTCTACGTGGTCCATGAATGAACCACGAAGATCATCTACGTGGTACTTTGATGAACCACGTAGGGCAACTACGAGGTACAGTGAAAAACCACGTAATCCCCCTACGTGGAAGGGTATTTTTGGTTTTTTTTTAAAATACGGGGGGCTACTAACTAAATTTGTGGGTTTACTGATTATTTCATGATTTGGGGGGCTACTACCTAAAATGGTAGGTTGAAATAGAATTTGCCTAGAATTATATGCTTTTGTTCAAGTTTTATAAACAATCTTGTAAATCTGGAACAAAATCAAATGACATGAGAATAAATCGACCAACATCTTCGAATTTAAAATCAAATCGAAAGCTCACCTGACATAAAATCGATGGAAGATTGAGTCTCGGAAAGACGAGTCGAACTCTGTAGAAACGGGGGAGTTTTCAAACAATTGGAACAAAATCGAACGATGTAGAACAAATCAGAGCATCAATTTGAAATTAGGAAGTTAATTACAGATCTCGTACAAAAGAAGAGAACATAATTCATAATATCAATGAGAAAATAACCAAAATCAATTTTTGCATACCTAGAGTCGATCGACTTCGATTCGAGATCTTAGGATTTTTTTGATCCGGAAAAAAGGATCTGGTAGTTGTCGATTGATATATAATTAGGGCAAGGCATCACTTTTCAATACAAACTAGTTTTCGATCTGGAATGAAGATCTGGAAACTAGTTTTCGATCTGGGAAATTTTCTTTGTGCGTGAAAGTACGTTGGAAACACGGGTGTAATGGAAGGGGGTATTTAATATAGAATGGTTTTCAGCCATTGCGCAAAATAGAACGGACGATAGCCATTGTATTGAATTTTGGAATGGTCAATAGCTATTCCTAATTCGCAACGGCCCAAAGCCATTGCAAATCGTCCGCAATTGGGAGTTGCAAAACTGATTGTATGGTGTAGTGATAGAATTATTTATTGTAATTGACCCAAATATATGCTTTAGAATATTCTTATCTATAATACTCTTTAAGAATAAACCATGTATAAATGGAGGCAAAGTTTAGCATTATAAATAAATCAAGCATCTTTTGTAATAATCAATCAAGTAATCAATAAAAATGTAGTCTTTCAATTGTTTTACCGTTTCATCTCTTTCTTCTCTCTAGATCAAATTCTTACATGGTATCTGAGCTTAGTTATAAGAGAGAAAGAGAGAGGGTTGTTGTTAACTAGGTAAAAAGGATTTCGTTCAATTTTACACTGCCTCCTTAATTAGTTCGTTTGCTATCGCGGATCTGTTATTTGCATTCAGATCATGTTATCATTTATTTGCAGATCTATTATCTTTTATTTTTCTCTTACTGTTTTTACTGTATTCTTCCATTTCTTCTTTGTTAGTTTTGAGATATGTTACTAGTTGGTGATGATTGTTGTTGGTGAGTTTGAGATTTGTTATTTGTTGTTGATGATTGTAGTAGACGAGCGTTGTTGGTAATTTTGAGATCTATTATTTGTTGTTGGTAAAAAAAAATATAGAAAGAAAAGAAAAAAACAAGAAAAAAAATGTTTTGGGTTTTGTTGAATTGGAATTCGGGATGACATATGTGGATGATGTAGCTTTGTTTGGTCAGGTCTTGTGAGACTTGTACCGGAGGGTTCGATGGATGATGCGTTGGATTTGGTTGCGGTGCAGGTAAGTCGCAGTGATTATGATGTTGTAGATGATCGTGCATGGCTTGATGGGAAAAGATTTTGGGTTGCAGTGGGTGTTGTTGGTTGTTGCTTGGATTGAAGGAGCAGTTTTGAGGAGTAAAGGCAGATTTTGGGTTTGGATGGAGTTGTCTTTCTATGCAGTAAGGTGATGAGTTGATTGAGTTGTCAGAGAATAACATTAGTCTGAAAATGTTTATTGTTTGTTTGATGTTTGTATCAGTAACCCTGTTCATTAGGAGGACAATTGACGTTGATTGAAGGTGGTAGATGGTACTGTAAGGTATGTTTGGAGGATGCAAACATATGCTGATTCGTCCTTATTGATTTGGTTTTGTTTTCGTTTGATATGTTTGGGGGATGCAAACATATTCAAATTCATTCCATTTTGGTTTATTTTGTTTTCTTTGTATGTTTTGGGGGATGCAAACATACAAACACATCCGGGACCATTTTTGTCATTTGGTCGCCCAGATTTTTGCTTACCAATCAGATTGATGATAATTGAGTTGTTTTAGAGTTTCAGAATGAAGATTGTTGAGTTACTATTGAGTATTTGGTATTTGGTGCTTGGAGTTTGGTGTTACTCTCTAACAATATTGAAATGGTTGCTCGATCTTGCTACTCTTCCCTTTGCAGCTTCTATTTGGCAAACTCACGATTCTCCGTATCATGAGTTGATGGGGGATGTTAGAGATAAAGATAAAGATATGTTGCCTTTATTTAGAATTGCATTGATTACCGTTTATATTTGATATTGTATTGATTTGGGTCTATATTTGGTATAGAATTATTTATTATAATTGACCCAAATATATGCTTTAGAATATATTTATCTAGAATGCTCTTTTAGATAAGGATAAACTATGTATAAATAGAGGAAAGGTTTAGCATTATAAATAAATCAAGCATCTTTTGTAATAATCAATCAAGTAATCAATAAAAATGTAGTCTTTCAATTGTTTTACCGTTTCATCTCTTTCTTTTCTATATATCAAATTCTAACAGTTCTATCAGCCCCTTCAATCGAGGAATCATAATTTGAGCACTTAACTTTAACTGGTCATTAAATTTGATGATTAAGCAAATGAAATATGAAACTTTGATCAACTGTTGTGGAGAAAGTTAGCAAGTGCATGAAGTCTATCCTATTGCGGTTTTAGATTTAAGGCACATTATACAAGCACAGGGGGGAATATTTAGCCTATGGAGTTCAATAAGTGTATTATGGACATGGATGTGGGTAAGAATATTTTTGTGGTTTGAATTAGTACAGTCCGATCTGACTATCATTACATGATTTACTTCCAATCCCAACATATAGTTTGATTATGTATACATGACTACTTAGCAGTAAAACTTATGAATCTTTGAAATATATTGTACTTTTCCTGCACCTAAAGTTTTGATATATTTTGTTTAATATTTGGTCGCAACTGTGAATATATTTTCCTCTGCATCTGAATGTGTACTTGATAAACACCATTAAAGTCAAAGTAGACAAAACTTTATTATCAGTCATGAATTAACTTACAATAGTCCATAACCCAGTCCAATGTACCAAACCTTTATACAAACCAATTACAATGTATAAGTAAAAGCCCAATATAAAAGCCCAAAATAGAAAACAACGTAAAAAATGAACAACACTTTATACAAACATGCGTACAACTTTATACAACTAATCCAACACACTTAACATCCCCACTCAAGATTGACTTGTTGAAATTGGAGAAACAAGGCCAATTGAAACGACCCAAACTCATCCGTAAGGGAAAGCCCGGATTGATTTGAGAACATGACAAATCAGAACATAAATAATAGAACATTTCATTTCTTATTACAAAATTATATCATAGTACAAGAACATAACCAAGTATGAATAATTATACAACAGAAAAATATCAGAGGTTAAAATTACATTAGCAGCAGAAAAGTAATACATAACACAACTGAAAGAAATACAAGGATACAAAACTTTCGGAATATAGCTCCAGCTGTAAACCAGGATCCTGTAAAATAGAAATCTGCAAAACCAAAATTACAAGCTGCCCGTGTGGAAAATAGGGGCACCCAAAGTTTAGGTAGAAACAATAAACTCCAGGTCAGTCATGGGACTGGTGTGAGAACTAAAACAGTTATTTAAAACTTTACTTTAAAAACTAAGTAAATCAAGGAATCACGCTGTATAACACGGAACGTGTTTTCTCCCAAAATACCAGTGCATAAACAGTTTATAAACAGCGGAATGCTTTTCAAAAAAAGAAGCTATTATAAGACTCAGGTCCCATCGCACAATGCAACACAAGCCGGAGGATAGAGTTTTTCCTTATAATAGCCAAACATGCTTGGTACGTTTTAAAACAAATCATTTTGATAGTATTATAAGTGTACAGTGCCAAAAACAACTTCAAATATAAATGTATCAATCATAGACGGCATAGTACCCCATCCTACTATGTCGCCATACTAGTTCTGCAATTAAAACCGAAATGTCATGTTTTGGGAATTGGATTCCATCTATGAGTCGAGGCAAGGGATGTAGTCCTCGCCGGCTTCGAGACACTCTAGAAAATGCCTCAGGATTCCCTGTAGTGAACCCTTGGATCCTCCAAGGCTGGTCCTCTGTTACGTTTGAGGATTGAAAATTCCTGAACACACGTTTCCCGGTCCTATCGGACTTATCACTTGGCCACTAGGGACCAATATCCGAGGCGCTTCGCAATCCATCATCCACACAGGTAAAAATAAATAAATGTATGGGCTCTATACCATGACACCACCAATAGCTAGAAAGAAATTTCGTGCACTCCTTGGGTCCCTTATCCCGTTTTTGACTCATACCGGGTGTGAGGCTCACGAATTAACGCAATACACAAAGATATGCTATTTAAAGTCATGCTTTGATCATCAACTACAAGACTCTGCTTTTCAATAGAAGCCTTGATCACTGCATCTCTTCATGCCACACTAACAATTCATGCCATGCAACTGTTGTCTATCGATATATAACCTCTAAGATCGTACGTCTCAAAGAAGGGTGTTAAGAAAGAGAATAAATTCTCCGCCACCAAACATATATATATTTAGTAGAAATCAATTAACACAGAATAAAATCCAATGTCAGACACATATCCATTTCCAAGTTCGTTCTGGGTCTGAACGAAACCGGAGGTACCTTATTCCTCGTCCCATATGTCCAATACATGAGAGAGGTCCTCGCATATTCGGTCGATCTCCAAGTATGTCTGGACGACCACCACTTATTACCTTGTCTTAGGTGTACATCCCAATCAAGACATCAGTAATCATCCAAACGATGTAAAGAACTTTGGTCTTCAACCACTGTCTTCATCGTCGACTTTTAGTAGCTGTATCAGTTATTCAGAATGGGATAAACCCGATCTTTCCGAATAACCCGCGTATTTTATAATCAATAATCAAGTGTTGTAAAAAACACATCATACGCCTCATTCCAATTCTGAATATTCTTTTATTCAAAAATTCATATCCTTTGGGAAAGGTTCCCATTAATTTTATCAAATATTAATTCTTTTAAATTTGTACTTTAATATTCCTTTGGATATCAATTCTAAACCAAATTAAGGTTTATCAACTAGTCGGGATTATCGAGCCTTACCGAAGTAATCATTTGTTTATTAATCCCAATCCAAACCTATTCATCCCATGGAGCAAAACTGTTAATACTCCATATCTAACACTGTGGTGTTATCGGTAAATTTAATTGCCATTTCATGTTCAAATCTAATTAAAGATTTAAGTGTCTCCTGGAATAAAAGTGGTGGTACTCCATTCTCGATCATTTCCCAAATTTGATAATTTAAATTATCCCATTCTTATTTCAATCTAATTAAAGATTCATTAAAACTTCACTTAGTTTTAATCTTCCAACCTTCATTATTTAATGATTATTTAACTTTGGAAACCCAAACATGTGACATGGACAATCTACACCGTACCACTGATTTCTGCCAATACATAACCTATAAGCTCATACGTCTCAGAGAAGGGTGTTAAGCAAGCGAATAAATTCTCTGCCACCAAACAGATATATATTTAGCAGAGATCAACAATACAGTTCGAAATACAACATTAGACATGTAATCCTGTCTTTAACTGGGTTAAAGAACCAATGTCATAAACATAGTTCACGATAAACCCAAAATCACATTCCATTTAAAACATAGTTCACGATAAACCCAAAATCACATTCCAATTAAAACATAATTCACGATAAACCCAAAATCAACATTAGACATGTAATCCTGTCTTTAACTGGATTAAAGAACCAATGTCATTTAAAACACAGTTCACGATAAACCCAAAATCACATTCCATAAACCATGGAATCTTCATGGGAAACAGATCAATATATAATTGATATCAATTTCCGTATCTGACTAATAATATAAATGGAATAACGACTAAGCCTTTTAAATTCCATATATAATAACAGTCTTACTCCATAGAAGCGCACTTCGATTATCACTAAATCAAATTCCATTCAATTCCAATTTAATATATTAAATTGGAAAACTTTACTTTGGAAAATTTTCATCAAATCTTAATAAAAGATTTATATATTCCAAATCACATTTCAATGTTAATCGAGTTAAAGAACGAATGTCTTTAAAACCATAGTTCAAAATAAACCTAATTCATATTTCATTTTATTCCAATTACTAAATATAACTAGAACTCTAATAATCTTAATTAAAAGATTTATTCTTTCCACATGGGGTTTAAGAATAGTGTTACTGAAGACACCATACATGACAAACACAAAAACCACTTTGATATTAAATATAAGGCTCTAAATAGAAATTATATCGGCTTACATTAATATCAAGTTCTGAAACCAACAAATATCATATTGGGAGTAACGATATATATCTGTCTTCCAAATTCCTCCACAATATCCGTATAGTCACGGAATCCGATATCGAAATCTCGCTAAGATGATTTCTATTCAAATCCATTCCAATTCATACATTGGAAAATTCTAGTTAGATTAAAGCCATTCACAAATCCAATTTATTTATTTAAAAACGTTGGATTATCTTTCTAGTTAATAACTGGTTCATTTTGATAAAATGTATTTTTATCCTTAAAAAACTGGAATTTTTCATCCAAATTCTTCCCAAATCATTATTATGATTTTACACAAATTATTCATATTTTTAATAATTTTATCAACGCATGTACAGTCGGTTTCCAATAACGGCCACCGAACTGCATCCATAGCAACCTTTTCCAAATTTGATTTAGATAAAATTCCAAATCCAACCATTAGATTTCAAATCACTTATATTCGTTTGAAAGATCTTTCCGATACGAACCCAATGGTTCCGGTTTTAGGAGAATCCGAGGGTTGGATCTCCCATAATATCAATTCGAAGTCAATGGTCGAAATTCGCGAACGGTGGCGGCACAGCGCGTTCTATTCAAGACATTAATATATATAATATACTATATATATCGTCCAAAATGTATTTTATAAATTCGTTTTAAAAACGATTCCCACTTTCGTTTCAATTTTTAATCAAAATTGAATACTCCTTATCATTATAATATTTAAATGATAATATTTTCAAAATATTAGATTTTGAAATAATTTCCTTTTCAATATTCATTATAAAAATGAATAAAATCGATATAAAAATCGTTCGCGTTAAAATGGCACAAATCTAATCAACACGGCTTCACATATTTCAATATTTTCGTGTCCATCCCAAATCGGACATCAAAATCATATTTTAGTCCTTTACAGAATATTATTTTAAAATAAAATATTCGTTATTATGAAATATTCATTATTTCTGAATTGGAATTAGACCCAACCAATTACCATATAATGTTAGTTATATGGATTTTATAAACCACATGTATACAACAACAATGATAAACAATGAACCCTCATCCAGAGTGCATTACACAACTGCATAAGCATTACATATAAATAATTAACGCTTACAATAGTCCGTCAACCAATCGATTGACATATAACTAAACAATTGGGATTAGTTTATGTCAAATATCATCCCAATACCCGTATGGGGTTTCAACTAACAAATACTGAATATTATTTGTGCAGTTGGGCGATATGTAAAATTTATTGTCCCAATCCATGTCAGTTAAATGGGTGTACATAAACAAACCGTTTGATTTGTGAATGAATATTTATTTTCATTTTAGGAGAATTTTATGCCATTCATATATACGTTTAAAATTATATTTTTAACGATAAAATATTTATTTCAACACTTGACTATTTTATATAGTTCATACATTCAATAAAAATAATATTTTTATTGTTCAAACAATTTATTCAACATATGAATATTTTATACAGTTCATAAACACATTAAAAATTATATTTTTAATGAACTATATTTATTTCAGAATTTTTTTGCATTATAATGGCGTGATATTAGAATTGGAGTAATGTCTAGCATTACCCCTCTCTTGATACTGGCTCGTGCCATACATAATCATCGATCACCTCAACAAAACCATAATAAATCAATTTTCAACACAACCAAATTTCCACAATACAACCCAAATAAACAACCAGGATTTGTACAATAAATAGTGTCGTGGGCTACTAAGCCCCGTCTGCAATCTAGTATATATTTAACTGTAAAATAAATTGAGTGAGAAAGAGTTCTCACATTGGGATCCACTCCGCCGTTCTTTAAAGCACGGTCTGGATTCGAATTTGCCTTAACTCCAAATTGGGCTCGGTTAGTCTTATGTGAAGCTCTTGTCCCCACAATCACAATGGATCAAGTTTTGCGCGATTTGGACCTCATATGTAAAAGATATTGATTTTAAAACATTGCAATAATTAAACGGGTAATTAATTTAAATTAAAACTTTAATTAACTTTAAATAAACATTACCATTTCTTTGTTAATCTTCATCATCTACTGGCCGTTGAAACCCATTCGCTCGACCGGAAAAGCTCCATTGCGCCACCAATCCACGCCGCTTGAAGCCAATCAGGCCATGCCATCTTCACCGTCGTCGCGTCACCTTCCAGCGCCGGCCATGGTGCTGAACTCGCACTCCCCGGGGATCGCAAAAATCGCTTCAAAGCAGTGCCCTTTTCTCCCAAATTCTGATGAACTACGAAATTAGAGAAGATCATGACCGTTGAGCATCTAGATCTTGTGGAGATCTTTAATTTTGGTTTTAGAAATTTCGAAATCCATTGAGTAGATTTGAAGATAATGGAGGAGGAAGTTTGGAAGAATTCTACCGTCTGATCGCTCGAAGAAGAACGCGGCGGCCGGTAGAAAATTGCGGTTTACGGAAAAATCTGATTGGCCAAGTATTTATAATAACTTATTTTTAATTCTTTTAATTCCAAAAATACCCATTTATTGATCCGAACTCCAAATCAAACCCAAAGACTGTCGCGCCTAGCTAATTACCCCCATTCCAAACACAATGGGATATGTTTCGTAAGCCAATTCAACAGTTTCTATCAGTTTTCATCAAAATTAAAATGTAAATCAATATATAACGTTAAAAATTGATTTCAACATACATTTTAATTTACCAAGGTCACATACCGACTCCAAAATTTCCAGAAAAAGTATTTCTAGCTATGTTTTGATGATACGGTCCTAAAAAAACTAATTTTGTCAAATATGAAGACCGTTTGAAAAATGGTCATTTTCCAGTCGATTGAATTCAAACTGAAAGTACCAAATGCGTTTAAATTCACCACGGTCACATATTAACTCCAAAAATTCTGAAAATTGTAATCTAGCAATAATTTGACATTTCGGATCCAACAAAAGTGGTTTCATCGAAAACGGAGGTCGTTTGCATAACAGCTATTTTTAAGGGCTATATATATTATATAAAAAATTCCATAGCGACTACTTTAAATTTTAAACTGGACATAACTTTCAATTTATATTAGGAAATTTGGATTTTCCACATTCGTTAGAAAGATACAATTAAACAGATTCAAGTATTTCTGATTTTACTGAAATCCGATTTATTTTGAATTCTGTATATTCATTTGAAATTTAAAATCAAAATTTCAAACTACCGCACCATTTCAGGCTCGTTTTATAATTAAAATAAATTTATACGTTCTAACTACGTTTAAAATAAATTTTTAATCATTATTAGTTAAAATAAATCATTTTAAATATCCAAAATCCATTAAAATAGCTAAAATAAAATATTTTAATTGGTTCTGAAATTTTGGGTTGTTACACCAATCTTGGAACATAGAAAACAATGTTATTGAACACTTAGTGGCTTTGTCATCAAATCAACTAATTGCATAGCTGTGCCAACATGAGATAATGCAATAAAATTGCTCTTTATTATATGATCTCTTATATTGTAACGACCCAGCAGATTTCGGTCCCGAAAAATCGACATAAATACCCTTTACCGTACTCATGACGACCTTCCAACACCGAAAACACTGGAACGTTTGTAGAAAGAAATCAGAGGGTGAGATAAGAAAGAAAGAGAGTTAGAATAGAAGAAGAAGAATCAAAACAGAGTCTCACATTGCAGCGGAACAAAATATAATACAGAATAAATCTTTACTGAAAATTTTAAAATACTTACAATATCAGAGTACAACACACATCTGGACAGTTTTGATAATCTGCCCTCATACACACAGCGGAATAGAAATCATATCATACATCTGAGCACCTCCAGCTTGTCACTGGACTTCGCTGTACCTGATAACCTGAACCTGTATACTCTGGGCTAACCCGAGCATTTACAAAATACCGGGTCAGTCTGGTGTACCAGAGTGAGATAAACTCGCAGAGTATTTAAGGTAAATCATCCAATCATGATTTTAAAGTTCAAAATCATTTCAAAGGAAAAGGGTAATCGTAAGACCAAATCCATACATAAACACAGACGGTTTTTACCTTACGATGACCCAAAACAGTTTTGAAACCATATACTTGCCTGATATTATAATAATGTATAAATACAAGTATATAACAATCTAGTGGAACGCTTGCATCTCACGCTCCACACACACATATATATATATATATATATACAATCAAAATCGCAGGCGCTTATTGGAGATTGGATTCCGATCTTGACAAGGTATGGGACCACCTGCCGATAGTGTATCTCTAGAGGCGAATACACTGGGTTCAACAAGAACGTCTTGCAACCCGGCCCACACATGACCGACCACTCATTTCTCTTGAGTGTATCGAATGTATATTACCAACGGTTGGACTCAAACCACCGTTCCCGAATGGGCATAATCGATAGAATAAGAAACAAAAGGAATTTCTCTAGATAGGTGATTATACACCCTAATGGGAGCGACCCACATAGCCATGCTGCCTGCCCGATTTTTGTCATCTCCCGGTTGATGAGGCTTGAGGCTAGAATTTCTTTTCAAACATCTGGCCACCATTCACTTTGAATACCACATCGTCATATCCATCAGATACCACTAATTGACGTCCACAAAAATACTCTAGTTGGGAGCTAACCAACTATAGCACGTTTGAAAGAAATCAACGTACGTGATCTTTTGGAAATACTCTGTCAGGCACTCGTCCATACAAGTCATCCAGGAACAGGATGAACCGAAGGTACTCTCCTACTGCATCTCATATAGGAATCACCCCATGGATCAGTAACGAGAAGTCCTTGCAACCCGTAGATTCCACCCACGACAGAACCACAGTACATCTCTGGCTGTAGACCAGAGATTATTAGCAGTCCTTCCGTTTACGAAAAACTACGGTCTTTGATGCTTCATCTCGATCATCTTCAAATATCTCCACGTATTTGCTGGTCGGAATGGTTTTCGAATATAAATTCGATCCCGGTCTTTCCGTACCAACAATCATGTTGGACAAGTTTGATAGTCGGTGTTTTAACTATCAAAATAAACAGTGTTTTGACCATGAACATACGATGAGTTCACTGGTTCAGTATTCAGCATTACTTGGCCTTTTAATTTAAAACAAATGTACATTCAAAAACTCATAAATATTTTTGATATTATAAACATAACTCTAAAATTTACCTTAAACAAACTCATTCTTAACACTTAGAAAATCACATATTATATCCAGGTCCCTATTTCCACTTTTAAAACATGCGCCACACTATTATCAAATACTGGGAAATCAATTCAACTTCTTACACGTAAAACAGCGTTGCAAAATCCTTTATTCCATTCTTGAAACGATAATCAATATCTATTTGTATAAAATAAAACTCGACCTTATACTTCCTTCCTAAATCGGGGTTATTGTTATAGTTCACGAAACTCCTTTTTCTTCCCTTTTTCACTTCGGAATTCTCGTATATATAAATTCCCAATTTCCACTAAGCGTTGCACTATTATTTCTTTAAAGGAAATAATACATTTCCACCAACCCCTTTTACCATTTACAACTAATATCATCTTCGGATAATCCTGCTGTTGTTCGAGTTGGGGCATTTTAATTATCTCTCAGACCTTGATCAACAACGTTCATATCTTCAGATAGATACAAGTCGTAATCCAAAACCAATATTTGTATTCTAATATCAATTCCAATTCCAATTTACTATCTTATTCAAAATACAGTTTTATACAACCCGCTTATTCTTTGGAAAATCGCTTTATCGGATATAACCACTATTTCTTATTTTAATAATTAAGTAACCCTTTATAAACACCACTTTTAATCCTTACCAAATTCAGTTCCACCAATCCCTTTTTAAATACTTTCGACCATTTCCCCCTTTGAACTCTTATTTCAATTCCCTATCTTTACTTAATCAGAATTTCAAGTAACGTCAATTTAGAATTGACGATATAACACCTCATCACTTTATATAAACCATATTCAAATAAATCTTGGTTTAATCTAAACCCTTTCTATTTCCACTTCTCCTTTACTTAATTTGAATAAGTAAATATTAAATTAAACTATCGCTTAAGCTCCATTTAAAATCTCGTCGTTTAACTCAAGCTTAAATTAAACATATTCATAACTTCTTTCACCATTCACTTAGAATTCACTCCTATTTCAATTGCCTTTTAAATGAATTTCAATTAAAAGGTAATTCTCTAAAGCTTTTAAAAATAATAATAATTCACTTCGACCCCTGCTACTCCAATGGTAAATTTTCTTTATTCACTAAAATAATAATTTTCCTTTTTTTTTAAATCCTATTAAAATTAAACAAATATCATTTAGACTACTTAATTTGATTAATCCAATCAAACTGACTCAATTACAAACTGCAGTTGAAAATGGCCAATTTAGTTAACTCTAAACACGGTTATCTCGTTAACCGATTCTAATCATTTTCTTTTAAATTAATTAAGAATGTAATTAATTTAAATATTCCATTTAATTATTTCTTAATGAAAAAATCTCCAAATTTAACCATTTGGTTATTCTAACTACTTATATATAAATCTGATTTAGCATCAGAATTTACCTTATAATTTACAATAAATTATAAATTTAAATAATAAATAATAAATATTTATCTTCTTTTAAAATTATTGTTCAAACTAAAATATATTTCAAATCTATTTCCAATTATAGGATAAGTTTTAAAATCTTCAGCTCTACTGATCTGCTTGACGGTAATTCAACACTTTAAAATAATTGATTTCATCGGCCATATTGCCAAATACCTCAACCAATACCACTTATTGGTTTAACTAAACAGATGTTGGGTTTTAAATCAAAAATCAGATCAATCGACGTCACTTAACCGATAATATCCATATGGTAAATAACAACTATTCACCATCAGCCAATTTTCCAAAAAATTCAATCAGATGAACAATTCAAACCATTTAACACGTTTAGAAATAAACGTGACCAACAAGGTAAGTATCCTTATCGGATCCAATCGTTGAAACACGATTTGGTATTTAATTGGGACTAAATATAGTTTAATTTCAGCAGTTAAATCAATAGATAAATTTATACTAGCAACCAGTCAACTATCAGCAAGCAGAGCACACAAAATAAAAACCCAATTTATATAAAATATAAATGGGTAAAGCTGAGTGAGATTTACTCAACTAGATTTTGATTTGTCGATGAACAGTCTGATTTGATCAAATTAAACTGACGTTTAATTCGAATAAAATTTCCAGTCACTTCAGATCCGACCCAGACCTGCTCCATCTCGAAGTACTCGTCTCCACGGTCCCAAAGCATCTGACCGCGTTAAAATCTGTTAACGTATGAGCCCGAAATCGTATAAACAAGTTTGTAAATTAATTAAATTAACACTATATTCTCTTTGAATTAAAATTTGGGCCTTACCTTAAACCTTAGCCCATCACTCTTCTAACCCGACCCGCCCTTCATATTAAAACCCTAACCCGATCCTCTTTATTTCATTTTCAATCGGCCGCCTCATATTTCCTCAAATCAAGAGAAAACCCTAACCGCAAATCCCTAATCCCTCAATTCCTAGATCCCTTTCGGTCTTCAACTTCAAGATGATTGGCGTCGCACCCGATGCCCTCTGCTTTAACGTTGACAACCACTCCTCCCACGATGAGCGTCAGACCGAAAACCCTTCATCTTTAAGCTAAGTTTTCACTCGATCTCAGTTTAATTTGTTTGATTTTGTTTTCTCTTCTACTGTTGTCGAATGGGATTTTCTGGTTTCGATTTGTGGATGGAAAACTGTGGGGCGAATGCGTATATTTATAGTTGCATTTAGATCTGTCTATCCATGCTTATGAGTTGTTATTTCAGTCAAGTTTGAATCTGTACTTTGATTTTTGCATTTGGGTTTTGATGTAGGATTTTCAGATTTGTTGTTAGATTCTGATCGAACTGTATAGGTTACGGCTATGACTGGTTTACTTGAATACAGATCTTTGAAATTACAGGTTATAGATTTTGTGATATATTTTTGTATGTGATGAATTGTCATTTCATGGATTTGAAATCTGTACCATAGATTTCCTGTTTGGATTTCTTTACAGTGGATGAAATAGTGAAATTTTGAAATGAACACTAGCTGTTTTAGGACTACTTCTTGCTATACATAGCTATTCAAATGCTGTTCTTGCTTTTAACTGTTCACTGTCTTGTTCATTCACATTTTCTTATTCAGCTGTTCACGATCTACTTTGATGTTATAAATGTGTACATATATTTGGTTTTCTTTTCTTGTCTATTCACATGAAGGCCTTGAAGATGGATGTTTTGATGTATAAATATTTTACTGTATCTTTCTGGTTTACTGTTTTGGGAGAACATGGCACACTGTCCTTAAGATTTGGAATGGATTCTTTTGGATTTCCTGATTTTTTTTATATGAATGAAATGTGCTGTCATCTAAAATTTTTGTTTCGAGAAAGTAAAAGTCAGATACCATACACTTTCTTTCCTAGGTGCTTTGTATTTGTGCCAACTAACCTTACCTCAGCCATACACTAGTTCTAACTGTGTTTATTTCACATTGTTAGTCTAAACTTGTTGATTTTGTCCATTGTCTTCCTGTCCCACATAAATGTTCACCTTACTTTTCTTTGGTGCACATATTTTTCCTTCTCTTACTGACATGTACTACTTGGCTATACACCTTGTATTGCTATTCTGTCTTAGGCATTTGTTATTTATATATAGATTTGATTTTTTTTATTTATTTATGCTGTTCATTTCTATCATGAATTCACCCTTTTAATGGGTTTTCTTCTTCTTTTCGCAGATCAAAAGGGACGAGGACAGTTCCGAAAGACATGAAGAATTTTATTTACATGGCTTGTTATGATCATTTGTACTGTACAGATCATGTATTGTTTCTTTCATTTTTGTGTACAACAAAAATAAAATTTGTTTCTATTGTATTGATAAATTCTTTTATGTTATATATTGTTATCGTTCTGTATTTGATCATTCCTTTCAAATATTCTTATTCATGTAGCAGCTTGATTTGTTGTATTTTCGGGTTTTATTCGTACGGCCGAATCAAAAGAAATGTCGATGTGTATATCAACACATACATATATATTCAGGAATTTATTCATAAATCTAATATAATATTTGTTATAATATAAATTAAATTTTAAATGGCTAGATTAACGAAAATAATTAAATAAATATCATCGTATTTATTAAACAATGTCTCTAATTTCTAACGGTAGAGTTCAAACTCGACACTAATATTCTGGTTTTAATAATATTCCAATTGTAAAAAAAATCCTTTAATATAAATAAATCCATTATAATTCAATATAATATATAAACTGATTTAAATATTCGAATTTAAATGGCCGAAAAATCCGGGACGTTACATATATAGTGACAATCCATTCTTAAATGTTTTGTTCTCTCTTGAAAAACCTCATTTTCATCAATGCATTGCGCAGATTTATTGTCACAGAAAAGAGAAATTGGTTTAGAAATGTTTACCAGTATCTCTTGCAACAAGCCTTCTATCCAAACTATTTTGCTTGTTGTTTGACACATTTCCTGTATTCAACCTCGGTTGAACTTTTAGAAGTAACTTTCTGTTTCTTCGTCTTCCATGAAATTAGAGAATCACCAAGAGAAATACAAAAGCCAGTAAGAGATTTTCCTGAAAATGTGCAACTGCCCCAATCAGCATCATTGTCTGCCTTAGCCTGCAATACAGTTTTAGCTGCATAGAACAATCCATGATTCAAAGTACCCTTCAAATATTTTAGAACATGCAATGTTGCTGAAAAATGTGGAGTTCTAGGGTCTTGCATAAACTGACTTAACTGCTGCACAGCATAGGATATATCAGGCCTTGTCATATTTAGATAAAGCAATTTTCCAATTAGACTTCTATATATTTCTGGATTGGTTAATTTTGTACCTCCAATAGTACTTAGCTTTAATCCTTAAGGAAGAGGGAATGGTGCAATTTTTGAATTCTCCATACTTGTAAAATTAATCATATCCAATATATATTTTCTTTGATTTAAAAAAATACTTCTACTAGTTCTAGTAATTTCAATTCCAAGAAAGAAAGTAAGCTCCCCCATGTGTGTAGCTGCTAAAACACAATCTCAAAAAATTTAACAGGCTAGTTGGCATGTATTTTTATTGACCTGGTAGTTTTTAAAAGGTGCTTGTGTTTTCTCTTTACTCTTCCATTTTGTTGAGGAACAATTGGTACACTTCTTTGATGTGTAAACCCTTTTTAAGCGAACAAATTACTACATGATTCTTTTAGTATCTTAGTGCCATTGTCACTCCTAACTATTTTAACTTTGCTAGCGAATTAAGTCTCAACATAAGCTAGAAAATATGAAATTATTTTGTAAACTTGTTGTTTCTTGTGCAAAAGATGGACCGTGTAGTTCCACTATTGTAACAACTCGGAAAATCCGAACCAATTTAAAATTTTTATTTAGGCAGTTTTAATGAATTTTGAACATTTAAAATGAATTATTTTAAATAATAATGACGAGAAATTTATTTTGAAGAATTAGAACGTATATATTTGTTTGAATCGATGTTAGAAAATAAATATTTATTTTTAATTATAAAAGGAATTGAAAATGGTGCGGTAGTTTGAAAATTTGATTTCAAATTTCAAATGAATGTAAAGGATTCAAAATAAACCGGATTTTAGTGAAACCGAAAATATTAGAATCTATTTGAGAATATCTTTCCAACGAATCTGAAAAATAAAAATTTAAATGCGGGAATAAAAAGTTATGCCCAGATGAAAATTCAGAATAGTCGCTGTGGAAAATATAGCCCTTAAAAATGAAAATTTTGCAAATGACCTCCGTTTTCGACAAAACCACTTTTGTTGGATCTGGGATGTCAAGTTATTACTAGATTCCAAAATTCATAATTTTTGGGATGAACATGTGAGCGTGGCGAAAGAAAACGTATTTTGACAACTTCAGTCAATTTGGATCAACTAGAAAATGGCTATTTTTCAAACAGTCTCCAAATTGGACGAAATTAGTTTTGTTAGGACCGTATCGTCAATACGAAGCTAGAAAATATTTTTTGGGAATTTCTAGAGTACGTATGTGGCCCTGGTAAATTGGAATGTGTGTTCAAATTGAATATATAGATTTATACATTGATTTTGACGGAAACTGGTAAAAACAGCCAAACTAGCTTACGATACAATTCCATTGTGTTCGGAATGGGGGTAATTAGTTATGGACGACAGTTGGTGGGTTCGATTTCGAGTTTGAAATAAAAGGATACGTTTTAGGAATAATTAAATAAAAAATATATATAATATAGAAAAGGGGGTCAACCCCCTTTCCACTTCTCCACAACCCGACATCGGGTTTAATAAGGAAAAAAAGAAAGAGAGAGAACGCGGGGGAGGGGGATTGCCGCCGCCACGATCCCCTGGGGCGCCGCGCCTCAGGCGCCGCCACCAGAGGGAATCGCTCCCCTCCAGCTCTCCTCCCTCCTACCTCCTCTGATGCGCAAGCCCCAAAACTGCCATGCCCTACCTCCGCCCTCGCCTCTGACCTCCAGTGCGCCACCGCAGTCAACCCCCCTCCCCCCCCCCCCCGTCACCTCGTGCCAGCACCCCTGAGCTCCTCTCCTCCACCCTCCATAAAAAGAACCGTGAGTTTCTTCTTGTTTTTTTTATTATTTATTTATTTTAATGTTGAGTTTATTTTCAGTCCTATATATAATAGCTTAGTAAAATAAAATCTGATTTTTATTCATATGTATGAGAGTTAAAAATTGGATTTTTATAATATGAAAGACGAGTTGAAAATTAGATTTTTATATTAAAGAAAGATTCGATTTTGAATATGAAAAGATTTTATTTTTATTCATATGAAGTAGTACTAAAAATATGATTTTTATATTATATAGATAAAAAAATATGATTTTAAAATATGAATAACGATATGAAAATACAAATTTTATCGTATGAATTATAATGATTCGATTTTTATATATGTAGAATGGCAATAAAAATATAATTTTTATTTTGTAGGAGGAATTATAATTATAGATAAAAATACGATTTTTATAATGTTTTCATTATGATAAAAATACGATCTTTATATGGATATCACTAAGGTAAAAATTCGATTTTTATTATATATGAAGAGAAATAAAAATTTGATCTTTATATAAGAAGTAGGAATATAAAAATATAAAATTTATATAATAAGAAGCATTGTAAAAATATGTTTTTTATTTATTGGAATGAAGCGATAAAAATATATGATTTTTATATATGAAATGCCATTGTAAAAATGTGATTTTTTATCATATATAGAAAAGTAAAAATATGATTTTTATCTTTTGAATGGCAATGTAAAAACGAGATTTTTATATATTCATTAGTGATAGAAAGATTCGATTTTTATCTATATAGTAGCGGTATAAAAATGTGATTTTTATCTATGTAGCGTTGTTATAAAAATATGAAATTATTTTTAGAATGGTAAAAATATAATTTTTAGCCTACGTATGTTATTTATAAAATAATCATAAAAAGAAATAATAATTGTTTGGTTAAAAATATAATTTTTAACGTAGTTATAATGCATAGATCGACAATCAAAGCACGACGGAGTGGAAATCCAAGGTGAGAACTCCTCACTTTTATTTTATTTTCCATTTAAATTATTTACTAGGATGTAGATGGTGCTTAGCAGCACCCGACACCCGTCGTCCATAGACCATGGACGACTTGTTTGTTTGTTTGATTGTGTTTTTATCGTTAAAAATATTTTATAGTTAAAAATATAATTTTTAACATGTATATGAATAGAATAAATATTTATAAACAAATCGGACGATTTGTTTATGTACACACATTTGACTGATATTAATTGGGACGATAAATTTTACACATCGCCCAACTACACAAGTAAATCAGTATTTGCTGATTGAAACCCCATACGGGTATTGGGATGATATACGACATACACTAATCCCAATAATTAGCGGTATGTCAATTGATTGATTGACATACTATTATAAGCATTGAATATTTATATTTAATGCTTATGCAGTATATAATGCACTTTGGATGATGGTTGACTTTGTGTTGGATTGTGGTTGTGCACATGTGTGTATGAAATCCATATAAATCACATTATATGGTAATTGACTGTGTCTGAATATTTTAAAATAATGATTATTTTAAAATAATATTCAGTAAAAGATCAAAATTTTATTTTTATGTCCGATTTGGGATGGACACGAATATATTTAAATATATAAAGCAGTGCTGATTAGACTAACGCCATTTTGATG
Organism: Allium sativum; assembly: GCA_030737875.1. Classification (NCBI taxonomy): domain Eukaryota; kingdom Viridiplantae; phylum Streptophyta; class Magnoliopsida; order Asparagales; family Amaryllidaceae; genus Allium; species Allium sativum. The sequence goes on from CM060916.1 coordinate 322,430,211, forward strand.
TGAACGATATTTATATCTATTTTATTCATTTTTATAATGAATATCGAAAAGGAAATTATTTCGAAATATAATGTTTTGAAAATATTATCACTTATATATCGATGATATGGATATTCAATTTTGATTTGAAATTGAATATGAAGTTGAAATCGTTTTGAATACGAATTCAAAACGATTTATAAAATAATTTTGAAAGGAAATCGTCGAAATATATATTATTTATATATAATGGAACGCGCCACGCTGCGGCAGTTCGCGAATTTCGACCATTGACTTCGAATGGACATTACGGGAGGTCCGACTGTCGGATTCTCCTAAAACCAGAACCTTTGGGTTTGTATCGAAAAGAGATTTCCAATAAATATTAGAGATTTGAAATCTAACAGTTGGATTTGGAATTATGTCCAAATAAAATTTGGAAAAGTTCGTTGTAAGTGTAGTTCAATGGCCATTTATGGAAATCGACTGTACGGGCCTTGATAAAATCATTAAAAATATCAATAATTTGTGTAAAATCATAATAAATGATTTGGAAAGAATCGGGATGAAAAATTCCATATTTGAAAGGATAAAAATATATTTTTATCTAAATGAACTAGTTATGAACTAGAATTATAAATCCAATATTTTAAAAATAAATAAATTGGGTTTGAAATGGCTTTGAAAATAACTGGAATTTTCAATATATGAATTGGAATGGATTTGAATTGAAATTATCTTCAGAATATTTTGATATTGGATTTCGTGATTATACGAATATTGTGGAGGAATTTGGAAGATATATATACCGTTATTCCGATACAATATTTGTTGGTTTCAGAATTTGATATTGAATATAAGCCGATATATTTTCTATTCAGACCCTTGTATTTAATAACAAATTGGATTTTGGGTTTGTCGTGAATGGTATCTTTAATAATACTGTTCTTGAACCGAATGTAGGTAAGAAAATTAGCAACTGACTGGAGATTAGTTAAGTTAAATGGTTTCCTGGGTATTGATCTGATGTTTGTTTCGGCCTTCGGGGTTAATACTTAGGGAATTGTTCTCTTACTAAATTACGGTTAGAGACTGACTGGATTTTGGGTTCATTGTGAAATGTGTTTTTAACGACATTTGTTGTTTCACCCGATTTACAATGAAATGCAATTTGGAATTTATAAATCTTTTTATTAAGATTTAACAGGAATTTTCCAAAGTAAAGTTTTCCAACTTAATTAATATTTAATTGGAATTGATTTTTGGGTTTATCGTGAACGGTGTTTTAAATAACACTTGTTCTTTAACCCGATTAACAATGGATGAGATTTTGGGTTGTCGTGAATGGTATCTTTAATAATACTGTTCTTAGACCCAATAAAGTTGAGGAAATCAGAAACTAACTGGAGGTCGGTTAAGTTGAACGGTTTCCTGGGTATTGATCTGATGTTCGTTTCGGCCTTTAGGGTTAATACTTAGGGAATTGTTCGCTTGCTAATTTACGATTAGAGGCTGAAGGAATGGAATGTGATTTTGGGTTTATCATGAACCGTGTTTTAAATGACATTGGTTCTTTAACCCAGTTAAAGAGAGTATAAGGTTTGAATTGAAATTCAAAGGAAGATTAAAGAATAAATTTAAAGAATTTATCTTTGATAAAATTAATGGGAACCTTTTCCAAAGGATATGAATATTTGAATAAAAGAGTATTCAGAATTGGAATGAGGCGTATGTTGTGTTGTTGTAGTACTTGTTTATTAAATATGCGAGTTATTCGAAAAGGTCGGGTTTATACCCATTCTGAATAACGGATTCGACGATATGTCGACGATGAAGACGGTGGTTGAAGACCGAAGGTCTTCACATCGTTTGGATGATTACCGATGTCTTGATTGGGTTGTACACCCAAGTCGAGGTAATAAGTGGTGATCGTCCAGGTGTACTTGGAGATCGACGGATATGCGAGGACCTCTCCCCTGTATTGGACATATGGGGGAGGAATAAGGTGCCTCCAGTTTCGTTTAGACCCAGAACGAACTTATAAATGGATTATGTGACTGACATTGGATTTTATTCTATGCTGATTGATTTATATTTAATATATATCTGTTTGGCGGTGGAGAATTTATTCTCTTGCTTAACGCCCTTCTCAGAGACTTACGAGCTCGGAGGTTATATATCGATAGATATCAGTCTCATGGCATGAATTGCCTGTGTGGCATGCTGAGATGCAGTGATCAAGGTTTTTGTTGAAAAGAAGAGTCTATTGGTTGATGATCAAAGCATGGCTTTAATATAGCGTAGCTTTGTGTATTGCGTTAATTCACGAGCCTCACACCTCGGTATGGGTTAAAAACGAGATAAGGACCGTTGGGAGAACACGACGTTTCTTTCAAGTTATGGATGGTATCAGTGTTTTACTAGCCCTGACATCATTGATTATTATACCTTTGTGGATGTTGGAATGCGAGGCGCCTCGGATATATCGGTCTCTTCAGAGCCGATGGATAGGTCTGATAGGACCGGGAAACGTGTATTCAGGAATAACTAATCCTCAAACGTAAGGGAGGACCGGCCTAGCCGATTCCAAGGGTTCTCTCTGGGAATCTTGAGGCATTTGCTAGAGTGTCTCGAAGCCGGTAAGGAGCTTGCCCCTGGCCTCGACTCATAATGGAAATCCAATTTCCAATACGGGACATTTTGGTTTTGATTGTAGAGCCTAGTGTGGCGACATAGTGGTATGGGGCACTATGCCGTCTATGATTGATACATTTATATTTGAACTTGTTTTCATACACTTTATACTATAATAGTATCAAATGATTTGTTTTAAATATACCGAGCATGTTTGGATATTATAAGGTAAAACCCTATCCTCCGGCTTGTGTTGCATTGTATGATGGGACCTGGGTCTTATAATAGCTTCATTTTTCCAAAAAGTATGGCGCTATTTATTCTATGCACTAGTATTACTGGGAGGAAATCCATTCCGTGTCATACGACGTGGTCCCTTGAATTACACTCTTTTAAAGTAAAGTTTTAAATAACTGTTTTAGTTCTCACACCTGTCACATGACTGACCTGGAGTTTATTGTTTTTACCTAAACTCTAGGTGCCCCTATTTCCACATGGGCAGCTAGTAGTTTTGGTTTTGTAGATTTATATTCATAGGATCCTGGTTTATAGCCGAAGTGATATTCGGAAAGCTCTGTATCCGTGTATTTCATTCAGTTGTGTTTTGTTTTATTTTTCCGCTGCAGTAATGTATTTAAACCTCTGATAATTATCAAATGTGTAATCTTTATTCATACTCTGTATATTCTTGTATTCTGATGGAATTGTTGTAATAAACAATGAAATGTTCTTATGTTTGTGTTCTGATTCGTCTTTCCTAAATACAATCCATGATTTCCCGCAAAAGGGATTTCGGATTGTTTCATTTTGGTACCAGAGCTTTGGTTTACAGAGCTCGAGGACAAGGTACATTAGAACCATACGAAAGAATTCATCAGAGATTGGATTAGCAATATCCAATGGGAATGAATCGTTAGAGATAGGATCAGTAGTATTCTAGAACGAGTGTGAAGAGTATATTTTTAAAAATGAAAACTATTATTGTTTCGAAAATTTAAACCTTATTCAATGTATTTGAATATTTATTTGTATTGAATATGGACAATCTAACATATAAAGATTTTGCATATATGACTTGCAAACGTATATTCGAAGTTTTAATATACTGGATAGATATAGAATCATACTCTAGTAGCCCGAAGATGATTCTGATGATTGAGTACTCGTCATCAGAATTTATGTTTGAGTGATGAAAGACGGATTTCTACATGATTCCAATTGACTGGTGTGAGAACCAAAATTAGATAGGGTCTATTGTTGTGAATTGGCATCAAAAACATGATTTTTTGTATATATATCAAAGTTATGAATTTGAAATGTTAATCCACTAATCGATTGATGATTGTATTGTGTGATTATTTATTTAAATCGACATGTGAAAGAAAGGAAAATATGGGCCAAATTGTACCAAATATTAAACTGTATTGAAAATTGTTTGAAATTGCATGCATATACATGTGTATCCATTGAACAAGTCATTGTAAAGAGGCTAGAGCAGAAGAATAAAATTGTTTGCCTGACAAATAGGTACATGTTTATTGTATTTCTTGGGGTTTTTGATGATTTTATGAGCTGATTGGCTAGCGGTTTGGCTGTTTCTTTTTCTTTTTGGATTGGAGAGGCCTGTATGGCGATTTCGGGATTTTTCCGGTGCTCTCGTACAGGGGAGGTTATGGTGAAATTTTTCGAAAATTTAAGGTGTTAGCCAAATTTTTGAAAAATTACAAAGTTCTTAGAAACTGAAAAGTTGAAGAATGAAAGCCAAACTGAAAGTTAAGTTGGTTTGTAAAACAACTTTTAGCTCCGTTACTTTTCGAGGACGAAAAGATTTTAAGTGGGGGAGATTGTAACGACCTAGAAAATCCAAACCATTTTTTTTTGCATTTTTATGAATTTTGAATATTTAAAATGAATTATTTTAAATAATAACAACGAGAAATTTATTTTGAATAGAATTAGAACATATATATTTGTTTGAATCGACGTTAGAAAATAAATATTTATTTTTAATTATAAAAGGAACTGAAATGGCACGGTAGTTTGAAAATCCGATTTCAAATTTCAAATGAATGTATAGGATTCAAAATAAACCGAATTTTAGCAAAACCAAAAATATTAGAATCTATTTGAGAATATCTTTCCAACGAATCTGAAAAATCAAAATTTCATAGAGAGAATAAAAAGTTATGCCCAGTTGAAAATTCAGAATAGTCGCTATGGAAAATATAGCCCTTAAAAATGGAAATTTTGCAAACGACCTCCGTTTTTGACAAAACCACTTTTGTTGGATCTGGGATGTCAAGTTATTGCTAGATTCCAAAGTTCATAATTTTTGGTATTAATATGTGAGCGTGGCGAAAGAAAACGTGTTTTGACAACTTTAGTCAATTTAGATCGACCAGAAAATGGCCATTTTTTAAACAATCTCCGAATTGGACGAAATTAGTTATTCTAGGACCGTATCGTCAATACGAGGCCAGAAAATATTTTTTCGGAATTTTTAGAGTGCGTATGTGGCTCCGGTAAATTGAAATGTGCGTTCAAATTCAATATATAGATTTATACTTTGATTTTGACGGAAACCAATCGAAACAGCCAAACTGGCTTACGATACATATCCCGTTGTGTTTTGAATGGGGGTAATTAGTTATGGACAACAGTCGGTGGGTTCGATTTCGAAATAAAAGGTTACTTTTTACGAATAATTAAATAAAAAATATATAATATAGAAAAGAGGGTCAGCCCCCTTTCCTCTTCTCCACAACCCGACATCGGGTTTAATAAGAGAAAAAAAAGAGAGAACGCGGGGTAGGGGGATCGCCACCGCCGCGTTCCCCAAGGGCGTCGCACCTCCGACGCCGCCACCAGAGGGAAGAGCCCCGCTCCAGCTCTCCTCCCTCCTTCCTCCTCTGATGCGCAAGCCCCAAAACTGCCGTGCCCTACCTCCGCCCTCGCCTCTAACCTCAGGCGTGCCACCGCAGTTAACCCCTCCCCCCGTCACCTCGAGTCAGCGCCCCCGAGCTCCTCTCCTCTAACCTCCATAAAAAGAACCGTGAGTTTCTTCTTGTTTTTATTATTATTTATTTATTTTAATGTTGAGTTTATTTTCAGTCTTGTATATAATAGCTTAGAAAAATAAAATCTGATTTTTATTCATATGTATGAGAGTTAAAAATTGGATTTTTATAATATGAAAGACGAGTTAAAAATTCGATTTTTTTATTAAAGAAAGATTCGATTTTGAATATAAAAAGATTTGATTTTTATTCATATGAAGTAGTAATAAAAATATGATTTTTATATTATAGGGTTAATAAAAATATGATTTTTAAAATATGAATAAAGATATGAAAATACAAATTTTGTCGTATGAATGTAATAATATAAAGAATCGATTTTTATATATGTAGAATGGCGATAAAAATATAATTTTTATTTTGTAGGAAGAATTATAAAAATGTGATTATTATAGATAAAAATACGATTTTTATAATGTTTTCATTATGATAAAGATACGATCTTTATATGGATATCATTAAGGTAAAAATTCTATTTTTATTATATATGAAGCGAAATAAAATTTCGATCTTTATATAAGAAGTAGGAATATAAAAATATAATTTTTATATAGAAAGAAGCATTGTAAAAATATGATTTTTATTTATTGGAATGAAGCGATAAAAATATATGATTTTTATGTATGAAATGCCATTGTAAAAATGTGATTTTTTATCATATGTATAGCAAAGTAAAAATATGATTTTTATCGTTTGAATGGCAATGTAAGAACGAGACTTCTATATATACATTAGCGATAGAAAGATTCGATTTTTATCTATATAGTAGCGGTATAAAAATGTGATTTTTATCTATGTCGCATTGTTATAAAAATATGAAATTATTTTTAGAAAGGTAAAAATATATTTTTTAGCTTATGTATGTTATTTATAAAATAATCATACAAAGAAATAATAATTGGTTGGTTAAAAATATAATTTTTAATGTAGATATACTGCATAGATTGACAATCAAAGTGCGGTGGAGTGGAAACCCAAGGTGAGAACTCCTCACTTTTATTTTATTTTCTAGTTAAATTATTTACTAGGATGCAGACGGTGCTTAGCAGCACCCGGCACCCGTCGTCCATAGACTATGGACTACTTGTTTGTTTGTTTGATTGTGTTGTGAAAATTTATTTTTGTGATATGGAATGGAATAAAATATTTTATCGTTAAAAATATTTTATAGTTAAAAATATAATTTTTAACATGTATATGAATAAAATAAATATTTATAAATAAATCGGACGATTTGTTTATGTACACATATTTGACAAATATTGATTGGGACGATAAATTTTACACATCGCCCAACTTCACAAGTAAATCTGTATTTGTTGATTGAAACCCCACACGGGTAATGGGACGATATCCAACATACACTAATCCCACTAATTAGCCGTATGTCGATCGATTGATTGACAGACTGTTATAAGCGTTGAATATTAATATTAAATGCTTATGCAGTGTAGAATGCACTTTGGATGATGGTTGACTGTGTTGGACTGTGATTGTGTACATGTGTGTATGAAATCCATATAAATCACATTATATGGTAACTGACTGTATCTGATTCCAGTTCAGAAAGAATGAATATTTAAAATAATGAATATTTTAAAATAACGATTATTTTAAAATAATGAATATTTTAAAATAATATTCAGTAAAAGATCAAAATCTGATTTTGATGTCCGATTTGGAATGGACACGAATATATTTAAATATATAAAGCCGTGTTGATTAGATTAACGCCATTTTGACGTGAGTGATATTTATATCGATTTTATTCATTTTTATAATGAATATCGAAAATGAAATGATTTCGAAATATAATGTTTTGAAAATATTATCATTTATATATCGATGATATGGAATATTCAATTTTGATTTGAAATTGAATATGACGTTGAAATCATTCTGAAAACGAATTTAAAACGATTTATAAAATACGTTTTAAAAGGAAATCAATGAAATATATATATAATATATATTATTCATATATAATGGCCTGAATAGAACGCGCGGCGCTGCGGCAGTTCGTGAATTTCGACCATTGACTTCGAATGGACATTACGGGAGATCCGACAGTCGGATTCTCCTAAAACCGGAACCATTGGGTTCGTTCAAAAAGAGTTTTCCAATTAATATTAGAGATTTGAAATCTAACAGTTGGATTTGGAATTATGTCGAAATCAAATTTGGAAAAGGTCGTTGTAAGTGCAGTTCGATGGCCATTTATGGAAATCGACTGTATAGGCCTTGATAAAATCATTAAAAAATTCAATAATTCATGTAAAATCATAATAAATGATTTGGAAAGAATTGGGATGAAAATTTCCATATTTGAAAGGATAAAAATATATTTTTATTGAAATGAACTAGTTATGAACTAGAATTATAAATCCAATATTTTTAAAAATAAATAAATTGGATTTGAAATGGTTTTGAAAATAACTGAAATTTCCAATATATGAATTGGAATGGATTTGAATCGAAATTATCTTCAGAATATTTCAATATTGGATTTCGTGATTATACAGATATTGTGGAGGAATTTGGAAGATATATATATCGCTATTCCAATACAATATTTGTTGGTTTCAGAATTTGATATTGAATATAAGCCGATATATTTTCTATTCAGAGCCTTGTACTTAATATCAAATTGGATTTTGGGTTTGTCGTGAATGGTATCTTTAATAATACTATTTTTGAACCGAATGTAGTTAAGAAAATTAGAAACTGACTGGAGATTAGTTAAGTTGAATGGTTTCCTGGGCAATGATCTGATGTTCGTTTCGGCTTTTGGGGTTAATACTTAGGGAATTGTTCTCTTACTAAATTACGATTAGAAACTGATTGGATTTTGGGTTTGTTGTGAACTGTGTTTCTAATGACATTCGTTCTTTAACCCGATTTACAATGAAATGATATTTGAAATTTATAAATCTTTTTATTAAGATTTAACGGGAATTTTCCAAAGTAAAGTTTTCCAGTTTAATTAATATTTAATTAAATTGAATTGGAATTGATTTTTGGGTTCACCATGAACGACATTTTTAATAACACTTGTTCTTTATCCCGATTAACAATGGAATGAGATTTTGGGTTGTCGTGAATGGTATCTTTAATAATACTGTTCTTAGACCCAATGGAGTTGAGGAAATCAAAAACTAACTGGAGATTAGTTAAGTTAAATGGTTTCCTGGGTATTGATCTGATGTTGGTTTCGGCCTTTGGGGTTAATACTTAGGGAATTGTTCGATTGCTAATTTACGGTTAGACGCTGATGGAATGGAATGTGATTTTGGGTTTATCGTGAACCGTGTTTTAAATGACATTGGTTCTTTAACCTAGTTAAAGACAGGATATGGTTTGAATTGAAATTCAAAGGAATATTAAAGAATGAATTTTAAAGAATTTATCTTTGATAAAATTAATGGGAACCTTTCCCAAAGAATGTGAATATTTGAATAAAGGATTATTCAGAATTGGAATGAGGCGTATGTTTTGTTGTTGTAGCACTTGTTTATTATATATGCGAGTTATTCGGAAAGGCCGGGTTTATACCCATTTTGAATAACGGATTCGACGATATGTTGACGTTGAAGATGGTGGTTGAAGACCGGAGGTCTTCACATCGTTTGGATGATTACTAATGTATTGATTGTCCTGTACATGTAAGCGGAGGTAATAAGTGGTGATCGTCCAGGCGTACTTGGAGATCGACGGATACGCGAGGACCTCTCCCTTGTATTGGACATATGAGGGAGGAACAAGGTGCCTCCGGTTTCGATCAAACCCAGAACGAACTTATAAATGGATTGTGTATCTGACATTGGATTTTATTTTGTGCTGATTGATTTCTATTTAATATATATCTGTTTGGCGGCGGATAATTTATTCTCTTGATTAACACCCTTCTCTGAGACATACGAGCTCAGAGGTTAAATATCGATAGATATCAGTCGCATAGCATGAATTTCCTACATGGCATGCTGAGATGCAGTGATCAAGGCTTTTGTTGAAAAGCAGAGTCTTGTGGTTGATGATCAAAGCACGGGTTTAATATAGCATAGCTTTGTGTATTGCATTAATTCGTGAGCCTCACACCATGGTATGAGTTAAAAAGGGATAAGGGCCGATGGGAGAACACGACGTTTCTTTCTAGTTATGGGTGGTGTCAGCGTTTTACTAGCCCTGACATTGTTGATTATTATACCTTTGTGGATGTTGGAATGTGAGGCACCTCGGATATATCAGTCTCTTCGGAGCCGATGAATAGGTCCGGGAAACGTGTATTCAAGAATAACTAATCCTCAAACGTAAGGGAGGATCGGCCCAACCGATTCCAAGGGTTCTCTTGGGGGAATCCTGAGGCATTTGCTAGAGTGTCTCGAAGCTGGTAAGGAGCTTTCCCCAAGCCTCGACTCATGATGTAAATCCAATTTCCAATACATGACATTTCGGTTTTGATTGCAGAGCCTAGTATGGCGACATAGTGGTATGGGGCACTATGCCGTCTATGATTGATACATTTATATTTGAAGTTGTTTTCATACAGTTTATACTATAGTAGTATCAAATGATTTGTTTTAAACGTACCAAGCATGTTTGGCTATTATAAGGGAAAACCCTATCCTCCGGCTTGCGTTGCATTGTGTGATGGGACTAAGTCTTATAATATCTTCATTTTTTCAAAAAGCATGGCGCTATTTATTCTATGAACTAGTATTCTTGGGAAGAAACCCATTCCATGTCATACGACATGGTCCCTTGAATTACTCTCTTTTAAAGTAAAGTTTTAAATTGTTGTTTTAGTTCTCACACTAGTCACATGACTGACCTAGAGTTTATTGTTTTAACCTAAACTCTGGGTGCCCTATTTCTGCACGGGCAGCTAGTTGTTTTGGTTTTGCAGATTTATATTCACAGGATCCTGGTTTATAGCTGAAGTGATATTCGAAAAGCTCTGTATCCGTGTTTTTCTTTCAGTTATGTTTTGTATTATTTTTCCGCTGCAGTAATGTATTTAAACCTCTGATAATTATCAAATGTGTCAGCTTTATTCATACTCTATATATTTTTGTATTCTGATGGAATTGTTGTAATAAACAATGAAATGTTCTTCTGTTTGTGTTCTGATTCGTCTTGTCCTCAATACAATCCATGATTTCCCGTAAAGGGGATTCGGGTCGTTTAAACTATAGTCATCCAAAATGGATAAAAAGTAACTTGCACCAGATAATGTGCATGTTCTATATGGCCCCCATGAATTTAAATGAATCATTTCAGAAGATTGACCAACAATAGAGGATGACAAAAAAAATGGCAACTTATGATGTTTACTTAAAATGCATGCTTCACAACTGAAATCATCACTTTTATTGTTAAAACAAGGAACTGTTAAATGTTTCATTGTGGATACACTCATATGTCCTATTCTTGCATAAAGAATATTAAAACTAGGTACAGAAGTAGAATTGTTTGCTAATATATTTCCAGACTTTTCAGTATAGGTATTATGAATGCTAGATAAAACTGAAAAAGAAGAAGTACCAGGAAGAGAATTTAAAATACCTCCATTACACTTGCATAATCCAACTTCTCTTTTGCTAGATCCTTGCACTTGTTTAGAGTGTAGGTCCTGAAACAAACACTTCGTTTGATGAAAATAGAGCACAAGTTTGTTATGATCAAGTAATTTTCCAATAGACAAGAGATTTTGCAATAACTCAGGAATATATAGGACATTTTTGAGAGTTATTTGAGGAGTTAGATGAATTGTCCCAATTTTTGTAACATTTTAATAGTTCCATGAGGCAGAGTAACACTTAAAGGATGTTTTAGTGTTTGAATTGAAGCAAAACATTTTAAATCATATGCCATATGGTCAGATGCACCAGAGTCTATGAACCAATCAGTATAATAAGCAATACTTGTATCATGAATAACATGGGAAGTAATTATACATGCAAAATTCACGGTAGCATAGTTTTGTGACAAAGGATCAGAAGAAGTGTCCTACTGCATCATGTGTACTATAGCTTTGTAAACTTCAGCAACCATTTTCTGATCAAGCTGAGTTCTTGAACCGTTGCTCCTCTCATCACTTTACACAGGAGCATTTCCCAAAATTCCAGACCCAGATACCTTTGCTGCCATTTTATTTGTTGTCTTCGTATTTTTTCCTTTTTGAAACCAATCTGGATACCCTATCAGTTTAAATCATTGATTAATGGAATGACCTTCCATTCTGCAATATTCACAATTCAAATCACTTTTAAGTTTCTTGAAGTATCGTTTTCTAGAATTTTATGGTAAAGGCCTCTGTAAATTTTTCTTTGCAGATTGTACTTGGAAGGCACTTGTCTCAAGAGAAAAATTATTGATTCCATTCAAGTTTTGTCTCTTAACTTATTGCAAAATGTTGTAAGCTCAATTAACAGTTGTCAAAGGATCTGAACTAAGCAGGTTAATTCTGACTTAATCATAATTCTTATTAAGTCGAGATAGGAATTGAATTAGCCTCATTACCTGATCACCATCAATTTGTTTCTTCAAGATCCCACAAGTACAATCTTTCATTATCCCATAAGTGCAATCAGGAAATCCATCAATAATCTGTAACTCATTCCAAACCCTTTTCATCTTACAGTAATATTCAGAAATTGATAAATCTTCTTGTTCAATTAACATCAATTGACAATGTAAATCATACAATCATGGAACATTCGTTTTACCATATCTTTCAAGAATCTCAGTCCATAGTTGATGAGAAGAATCATAGAAAATGTAGGTTTTGGATATTGATTTATCAATAGAATTCGATAGCCATTTCATAACAACATAATCATTTTGGATCCATTTCTGATAATCACAAGAAGTTACCTCGGGTTTTGGTAGGGTTGCATCAACAAACCCTAATGTGTTCCGAGCAATCAGCGCCATCCTTATCTCCCTGCTCCAATTAATAAAATTGCTTCCATTGAAGACATAACTGACAATCAGTACCGTTGAAGTGTCTCCAGCAGTGCGAAAATATGGATTATTGTAATTGATTATGATGTTGCTTTGTTGTGGAGCGAATTGAAAGACGAATTTGTAGGGAATTTGGAATGGATCGTTAAGGCAAAAAAAATACTAGAGGGGGGGTGAATAGTGTTTGGGAGAATCTAAACAAAATCTAAAACTTATGTGAATTACAGAATGAATCAAACACCACAAACTCAATCACAGACATAGATTCAAACACAGATGCAAAATAAACAGAAATAGAAATGCAAAAAAGGAAAGAACACACCAGATTCTATACTGGTTTAGATTACTCCTACGCCTAGTCCTGCACAACGCTAGATTGCGTAGAGTTTTATTATAGTATCAATAGTCAAGTACAACCTCCTTGATTTCACGGCTACAAGGGGTACCACCAATTCCATCCTGGATTTCATGGCTACAAGGGATACCAATAATTCCGTCCTTGATTCCACGATTACAAGGGATACCACCGATTCAACTCAAATACAACCCAAACAATTACAAACAACCCTATAACTCTTCAATAGCACTTGATTCAGAGAGAGATAAGAAGAAAGTGTAGAGAGAAGAAGTTTGATCAAAATGGAATTGAATTCGGCAGAGTATAAGTGTAGAAATCATAAAAATGATTAAGAATAATTATATAATGAAATAAAGTGAAAGTAGAGAAGAAGAGATGGTTAAAATTTCGAATTCAAGCCCTTTTTATAGTGTGTGAAAATTTGAAACGTTTCTGAAACATTTCAAATGGTGAAAATACACTTCCTTTCAAATTTAAATTTCTGACAGTTATATGTTGACATAGCGTTTTCTATATGTCGACATACTCTAGTGCAAATTTGAATTTTAAAAAAAATTTCAATTGTTTTGATATAAATATAATTCTGGAAATTCTTGAATAAAAATATAGTGCTGTAAATTAATATTGTAAAGTAGAATTACAAATGAAAACACAAAGTTAAACTATATAAATATATTTCTAAAATTATAAGGTTTTAAACTATATATAAATATGAAGTATAGAATTATAAATATATAAAACTTACGTTTGAAAAACAAAGATAAAATAGAAAATATAGAAAAATTAAAATAAAGAGTATTAAGGATAGAATTTAAAAATCAGAATTTGAAATTGAACCTGGAGTGTTATTTAGAGTCTTAAAAATCTAGACTCTATAACTAAATTAATCTTCAACTCTTGAAATCTGGAATACTCATGAGTCTTGATATTTCTCTGAATTCTGAATCTCTATCATCTTTAAACTGTACAGTCTTTAGTAATATTTTCTGTATATAATTCCTGCATATGTGTATATATATATTCTATACAAAAGTGTTATTATGTATTTTATAATCAATGATAATTGAAATAAGGTTGTTGTCATCAAAACTCCATTCTCCAACAATCTCCCTCTTTTTGATGATGACAACCTTAGTTTATAAAATATCATACCTGTATGTACCTATTGATGATGATCCTTCTAATACTCCTCCTATCTGTAAGAATCCTATAAACTATGTCCATATTTTACAATTTCTCCCCGTTTGGCATTTTCAAAAATAAATTTTAAAGATACTCCCCTTAAATTGTACAACTGTCTGAATAGAACTTAAATAATTAACCCAATAATGATACTCCCCCTTAAATTTTTTAACTAATTCTAAGTAGAATACTCCCCCTTAATCTTATATTCATTTATTTTATGTTTAAAGAGTTATAACTAATCAAAGACATAAATGATAATTTCATTAAACATGAATTTGTATAAATACACGGATTTATACACATATGATACAACGTAGGTAAGTAATAAAACGAGAATCAAATAAAACCTTAATCACTAATTGTTTTTGACAATGGGAGATTTGTGAATTGGACAATTTGGATAATGGAGATAGAATTCTTTATTCCTTTCAATCACATTCCCATTTGGGTCGAATAAGACTTCTCCTACACATTCGACCTTATCATCTTCTTGCATAATCGTTTGTTGAGTCTCTTTATGCTCTTCCACCTCAATCATTACTACTTCTTCTTCAGGTTCTTCCTCCGGTTCTTCCTCTGGTTCTTCCTCCTCATACATGGTTTGATTATCATCGTCTATGATAACCGGATTAGCCTCGTTATCCATTATAAACGTTAGAAGGCTTCTTATTTCTTTCCCTTTCCTATTCTGCTCCTGAGTCATTCTAATCTAGAGTACTTTTATCTCAGCCATTATTTGTAGAGCGTACTCCATTTTTTCTTCGATTTTGATGGTATAAGAGAGTGTAGATCGTTGAAATGGACTCTTGGATGGTCCAGCGTGCGAATCAGAGTTGATTCAAGTATTTAGATTTCTGGAGGCCATTGTATATTTTAATTTAGAGTTTTTACAGAGAAAAGAAATGAAAATAAAGAAGAAAAGTCAAAGCAGAAGGTTTATATAAGTAAAATAACTAACTTTTGGTGGGAATTAAATTTTGAAATTTTGGCAGTTATATGTCGACATACCAAAAACTCTATGCCGACATAATCTTGTTTTTAATTTTATTATTTTAATTTCTTATGTTATTTTTATATATTTTAATATATTTAATTATTCTAACTCACTTAATGAACATATGCCTAATTCTCTCCTAAATTTAGTGAATGTTGCTTCAATTAATGATTTAGTTAATATATCTGCTATTTGTTTATATGTTTCTATAAATTTGAGTTAAATTTTTTCTTTACTTACGTTATCTCTTAGAAAATGATGTCTCACATCGATATGTTTAGTTCTCAAATGATGAGTTGGATTTTTAGAAATATTTATAAAATTTGTATTATCGCAGTATATAGGTGACTTTTTATAATTAATCCAAAATCATTTAAAGTTTTTTGCATATATATTACTTGTGAACAAGCCAAAGCAGCAGAGATATATTCTACTTTAGTTGTTGACAAAGATACGGTATTTTTCTTTTTACTGAACCATGATACAAGGGAATGTCCTAGGAAATGACATGTTCCACTAGTACTTTTATGATCGGATTTACATCCTGCATAGTTAGCGTCACAGTACGAAACTAAATCGAATGAATCATTCTTAGGTTAAAATAATCCAAAATCTGATGTATGCTTTACATACCTCAGAATATGTTTTACGACTTTTAAATGTGTTTTCTTAGGTTGTGATTGATATCTTGCACAGAGACATACACTATGAATTATATGTGGTCTAGTAGCGGTTATTATAATAATGATCCTATCATTCCTCTATATAGTTTTTGATCAACGTCTTTTGATGTATCATCTTTACATAAAGCAATATTAGTTGTCATAGGTGTTGTTCTACCATTTGTTGTTAGATTATATTTATTAGTTAAATCTCTTGCATATTTTTCTTAATTAATAAATATTCCATTCTTTAATTATCAAATTTGTAATCCTAAAAAGAATGATAATTCTCCCATATGGCTCATTTCAAATTCTTTATTCATAATATCTGAAAATTCTTTATTCATTTTATCATTTGTTGACCCAAAAATTATATCGTCAACATATATTTGTATTAGTTGTACATCTTTGTTATTCTTCTTAATAAAAAAGTATTATCTAATTTTCCTATTTCAAAATTTGATTGTAACAAATAATTTCATAATCTATAATACTAAGCCCTAGGAGGCTGTTGTAATCCATATAACGCTTTCTTCAGCTTATATACCTGATTTGGTAATTTTTCATCTTCAAATAGAGGTGGTTGCTCTATATATACATCTTCCTTGGCAAATCCATTTAGAAAAGCACTTTTAACATCCATTTGATATAATTTGAAATTATTATAATTCGCAAAAGCTAGTAAAATTCTAATAGCCTCTAGTCTTGCTACGGGGGCAAAAGTTTCATCGTAATCTATTCCTTCTTCTTGAGCGCTACTAGTCGTGGCTTATTTCTTACCACCTCACCCTATTCATTCATTTTATTTTTATAGACCTATTTGGTTCCTATTATTGTTTTATCTTCTGGTCTAGGAACAATTTCCCATACTTCATTCCTAGTAAACTGATTCAGTTTTTCTTGCATGGAAAGTATCCATGAATCATCGGAAGAAGCTTCCTTTGGATCTTTAGGTTCAATAGTTGATATAAATGCAGTATTACTCATATTATTTAATGGATTATGAGTTCTCACAATGGTTTCAATATCCCCTAAGATATTTTCTACAGGATGATCTCTGAGTAATCTAATTCTTTAATTTGGTTGAGTATCTTCATGATATATTTCACTAATTTCATTTTCACAATCGTATTCATTGTTTTGAGTTATACTTTTATAGTTTTCTTCGAAAGATACGTTTAATGTTTCTTCTGTGGCATTGGTTCGATTATTGAAATGTAACACCCCACCTCCGCTAGGGTCACTCACAAAGGGAATGCACTAGTTTTGGTGGAGTATTATCTAGGTAAACATACACAGAGATATCACAAGGCAGAACATAAATAAAGCAGCGGTAGAAATTAAAAACCAAAATTTTATTACTTTCAAGAAAAGAGTCAAAACCCCATATATCCAAGGCACAAATTATTCCATTACATCAAGTTCCAAATAAAGAAGCATAATCTTTAAGATAACAAAAGTAAATTATTCCCCATAAATAGCAGAAGCAGCCATAGCATAGCTCAAGACCAAACAGTACATGAGCTGTCAGAAAGCAAGCTAAATCCAAGCTAAGAGCTAGTGTTTCCTCCCTGAGAACCTGAGGAGGGGAACGAAAGAAAAAGAGGCGAAAGAAAAAGGGTCAATCATAAGACTGGTAAGCCCTAGTGACTTTCAGTATAAAAACTAGTAAAGGTAACAATACATGCGAAAATTGGAATTAAACATAAGGATAATAACAGGAGTGATATGATAAACAAGGTAAGTCAAGTCTAGTATCGCATATTCAAGATTCGCTGCACCATCTGTACTAGTGTTCTAACCCATGTCAAGTTTTAATCATGAAATGATCCCTTGGCCCAGTATCATGAAGTGACCCATTATGGGGTCCTACGGTACGATCTACTAATCGATCGGCTCCCTACATGTTCTAGCTCGCCATGTGTCTGTGTCATACGGCTGTAACACCCCGAAAATTCTATAACTGTGAAATTTATGAATTAAAGTATAATCAAATTCAAATCAAAGAACTAAGGGAAACGGGATACGCCATTGCGTTCGTCTCGGAAAAATACGCGAAATAGAGTCTGAGTTTTCGAAAAATGGAGTCCGTATGAAGAAGATATGGCCTTCGGAAGTTTTGAATCAAATTTAAAATTCAAACAGAATAAAATAATAATTTAAAATCGGGCCCATTGGGCCAGGGTGGAAGAACACCCGCCTGGGCCACCCAGGTCGACTGGGCTGTCGACCTGGGCTACCCATGTCGACAGGGCTGTCGACAGCCCTGTCGACAGGGGTATCGACCTGGTCGAGCCCAGTCAACCTGGCTGGCCAGGTCGGTGTGTGGTCGAATTTCTGTGGTCTGCTTTGTCATTAGGGCTAGGTGGCGGGTTTTTATTGGTCTCTCTTCCTAATGAATGGCTATGATCTAACCTAGCAACATCAAGGGCCCTAATCAATTCCTAACCTCTATATAAACAACCCTAGACTAAACCCTAATCTATTCATTCAAAATAAGATTATAGCCGCCATGTTGCTGAGGAACGACAAAGAGTAGCCGCCGACTAAAGAGAGAGTTAGGAAGAAAGTTCTAAGCCTAAAGCAATTCAAGCAACCTAAAGCTAATCAATTCAACAAAGGAATCGTGTCTCTTAATTAGAGAATTCGCCGCAACCATTGTAAGTAGAGTATTACTTTGGTATAAATAAACAACTGTGTTGATGTGTATGCTTGAATTGTGGCAATGAAAGTGATTCATATTTGTGCGTTCTTATCAATTTACATACGTTTGGATATTTATGGGTTATGTTATAAAGAACTACATGCGGTAGTTCTATGCAAATATACGTTTGGAATATTGCGCAAAGTATGCAATCTATGTTGAAGCTACATGTATGTAGTTTATTGAAATTCATGCAAGTTTGGGCTTTGTGATTATGCCATCATGATGTATATTTTTGTGCATAAATCATTTTACAAGTAACAAGTTTGGTTGTTATAGTTCATATGAAACTATGTTGGAATTTTGATACCATAATCCATGTATTAAGTCATGCTTTTGCAAATTTATGAATATGGCTAGGCCTTGAATGATATTTGGCATAATTGGAATCCATGATTAAGTCTATCTTGTTTATATGATGACATATATGAGACATGGCTAGGTTAGACTCAAAAATCCCTTTTTGCAAGTTTTAAAGCAAACACCATGATTAGGAATATTTATGCATAAGTATGTTTGTACCATCGTTATGTGATTGGACTTAAACCATGATTAAGTTGAACTATGCTTTTGTGTTGGTAACAAAGTATCCCCTTTGTAAACATGTAGAAACCTTATGAACATGACATGTTTATGTTTATGCCAAAAGTATTTATGCCATGCTTATGTTTGACATTATGCCATGTTTATGCCAAAAGTATTTATGCCATGCTTATGTTTGACATTATGCTATGCTCATGCTAGAAATATTTACGACATGCTCATGTTTGACAATATGCCTAAATAAGAATATAGGTTCATGTTGTAGTTAAACCTATGCAAGTTCACATGCTTTGATTCATGTCACCTATGTTACCACTATGCAAGTACACCAATTTCTATTTTGTATTTCCAAACGTCGTATTGCAAGTTCATGCGCTCACCTTCCCCTCTTTGTGTATACGCCATAAGCCTCCCCTTTCGCATGGCTAAATTGGGCTTTAAAAGGCTAAGCCCAATATATATGAACGGACGTGTAAAACGGGGGAAAATAACGTTGGGTTAAAATTAATTAATGAATGAAAATATAAAATAAAAGGGCCCAAATTCAAGTATGGGTTGGGCCCATGATTGGTGTAACCTTTACACCAATAACTTAATAATGGGCCGCAAATATTTACATATAAATAAAGAAGAACGACAAAATATGTAAATGTAGAACATACGATGTGTTTAACCCGAGGTTGGATTGAGTTGTGATGTAAACCTGCCCGGAACCGCCCGGCTATCCAGTAGTCACAACAATACCTATCCAATGTGGGAGGTTAAACATGGAGCCCAGCAAGGACCCGAGGTTAGACTGAGTTGTGGCGTAAGACTGCCCGGAACCAACCGGCAACAGGAAGCCACAACAATACCTGTCTAATGTGAGAGGTCAGGGCCTTAATAAGACAATTAAGGCTGAGTCAGGATTGTTAGGATTAAGTGGACTAAAGACTTAATCAAAATGGAACATGCTAAACTGAACGGACTGGTGGGGGTTAGGTTAGAAACACTTAACCAACTTAGCATGTTGGCTAGAGATAGAAAACCTAGTAACGGGGGACCCTTTTCAGCAGTAACCCTAAAAGGTGTTTCAGGATACCCTGAAACTAGGCAGGGTGGGGCACGATTACTGGGCTGATTGTAAGAGGTCAAAGCGACGGCGGTGGTGTAGCAGTGTAGGTTCTAACGGAGTGCGGGCGTGCACACACTCCGGCGCAGAAAAATAAGGCACTGGACACCAGTAGCATACCTGTGCACTCTAAGGTTGTGTCGGGTTGCCACTATGGGACTTGATACACCCCATGGTGGGACCAGCATAGGTAACTACAAGACATCGGGGGCCGTAAGACACATGTAACTATGCGAGTAGGAGCCGATCATCATTGAATGGATCACATCACCCTGATTATGGGGTGCAAGTTGGAAACTAGTTTATATGGGTTCAGAGATTAACATGGGGTACGATAGGATATTCGACCCTAGACAACTTAACCAAGTTTATTGTGCTTGCCCACTTCTTGTTTATACTTATCATACCCAGTTCTTTATTCATAGACAAAGTAGTACTAGACTTACTCAGGCTTTATGTCTGACTCTATTTTTCTTTCGTCTTCTTCCTTCCGTTTCCCCCCCCCCCAGGTCCTCAGGGAGGGAACACAGCAGCTTGATCAGCCTTGACATCCAGCTAGAAGAAGAGAAATGTATTGCTTGGACTTTCCTGTTTTGAACTATGGCTTTGGACACACTCTATGGGGCTTTTGCAGTTTACCTATGTTTTATTTATGCTTCTTTAAATCATGTACTCAAGGCAGATTATGAAAGTGTTATGTTATGTTTTTGGAAAGGATGTTGTTGTAACACGTATTTGACTTTATGAAATAAAAGTTTGTTGTTCTTCCGCTGTTTACAAATATGTGTTCTTATATCTGTCTTGTATATCTGTGACTTGTACTTATAAACCTCCACCAAAATTAGGGCATTCCCTTTGAGAGTGACCCTAACGGAGGTGGGGTGTTTCACTTGGTATCAGAGCATAGGTTTACCAGATAAGATAAAAAGTTTTGAAAAATTATTTTCAAAAAGGAAATTTAAAGAAGCATTTTTAAAAAGAAAAATATTATTTTATTTTTAAAAGGCAAAGTCCACTCCCCAAAGCCATAGGAACTATCTCTTATCCTTCGTTTTGAATCTATCCTTTTTGTTTCAGCATGTCCCAAGATCTTAACTTGTCGGAAGGGGTGCCAATACCTGGTTGGTTTAGACGGTTCTTAGAAGCAAGGGCCACTCAGCCAGGTCCTACCGTTCCTCCTCCCCCAGCGGAAGGAAATCATCCAGCTGCAGCAGCACCTTTTCCTCCACCTCCTCCTCGGGGAAACACGTTTGCTAAGATATGTAAAGATTTTAAAGCTATGGGAGGAAGGGATTTCCATGGAACTGAGTCCTTCGTGGCAGCTAGAAATTGGCTGAAAGAAACTGAAGACCTATTCATCATCTTTGAGGTAGAAGATAGACAAAAAGTACAGTTGGCGGTGTGGCTATTGAAGGGTGAGGCTTCCTACTGGTGGGAAGTCACCAATGCTGAAAGACCAGTGGATACATGGGAGGACTTTAGGGCAAGGTTTGAGACCAAATTTCTCTCAGATGCAGAAAGGAGTTTGCAGTTGGAGAAATTCTTATTTCTTAAGCAAGGAGACAAGACTGTTAGAGAGTATGTGAATCAGTTCGATGAGCTGGCTAGGTTTGGACTTGACCTAGTCAATACCCCGCACAAGAAGGCTCTCCGTTTCGTCAAGGGGTTAAATGAGCCATTACATAGTTTGGCCATGACCCATATACCCATGGGAGCCACGTATGAAAGATTGGTGCAAATGGCATTGCTGAATGAAGAGGATAAGGGCAAGAAGGAGAAAAAGGCAGAAAGCTCTCAAGGGAAGAAAGAGGGTTTGCAGCCTAAGAAGGCGGACTTTAAGAAAGGCGGAAAAGGCAACAAAGAGAAGAGGAAGTGCAATTTCTGTGGCAAAGTGGGGCACTTAGTAAAGGACTGCCGGAAAAAGAAGGCCAAGGAGAATGGTGGGTGCTTTTCTTGCGGTCAGACAGGCCACATGGCTAAGGACTGCCCAAGGAAACGAGGACAGGGGCAGGGCACTGGATCCACCTCAGTGGCACAGGTTCATGTGCTAGAAGCGCCACCTTTGCAACAGCGAGGTACCAATACTTCTGTAGAAAGTGTAGTTTATCTTTATGATCACCCCGTTCGCACTTTGTTTGATTCTGGCGCATCACACTCCTTTATCTCGTCTGCTTTAGTAGAATCTCTGCACCTAAAAACTAGTATGGTAGAGGACCCCTTAATTGTTTCAAACCCAATTGGGGGCCCAGCTCATTTGTCTATGATCTGTTTGGATTTGAAAATTTCTATTCTAAGTGTAGAATTTCAATGTAGTGCCTTTGTTTTGGGCTTTTCGGGGTATGGTTTGATTTTGGGTATGGATTGGCTATCCCGTAATGGGGCCATCCTTGATTGTGAGAAAAGGGTTGTTAGGCTCCTAACCCAGCTCGGTAATACTTTGGAAATATCTTGTAATCCCTCGTATGCGGTTATGCTTAGTTATCTTGAATCGCTAGATGCCTCTGTTGAAAATTTGCAATCGGTTAAAGTGGTCCGGGAATATCCGGATGTCTTTGAAGAGGTGAAGGGCTTGCCTCCGAAGCGGGAAATAGACTTCCGCATATATCTTGTAGATAATGCAAAGCCCGTTGCGTTGCCCGTTAGACATATGGCTCCACGAGAAAGGAAAGAGCTCAGTAAACAGATTAAAGAGCTTCTAGAGAAGGGGTTCATTAGGAGGAGCATTTCAGAATGGGGCGCTCCAGTGGTGTTCGCTACAAAGGCGGATGGTTCACTCCGTCTATGTGTTGACTATAGGGAGCTCAACAAGCTAACGAAAAAGAATAGGCACCCTCTCCCTAGAATTGACGATTTATTTGACCAGCTTGTAGGAGCGTCTGTTTTCTCCCAACTCGATTTAGCAACCGGTTTTCATCAGCTAAGGGTGGCTGAAGATAGCATCGATAAAACGGCTTTTAGAACCCCAGACGGCTTCTTTGAATGGCTTGTCATGCCTTTCGGCTTGACAAATGCACCTGCGTACTTCGTGGACCTGATGAGTAGGGTATTTAGAGATTTCCTCAACAAATTCGTAGTGGTCTTCGTAGATGATATCCTTATCTTCTCAAAGAGTGAAGAGGGACATGCTCAACACTTAAGGGCAATCATGGAAACTTTGCGAGTCCATCAACTAAAAGCCAAATTCTCCAAGTGCCACTTTTGGAGAGAAGAGGTGAGGTTCCTTGGGCACATAGTATCCAAACAAGGGTTAGCGGTGGACCCTGCGAAGGTAGTGGCGGTACAGGATTGGAAGACACCAAGGAATGTGACTGAGGTCCGAAGCTTCCTAGGACTAGCAGGTTTCTATCGAAAATTCATAAGGGATTTTGCGAAAATCTCAGCTCCGCTCACGAAATTGACTAAGAAGAATCTAGTGTTTAATTGGGACTTGGATTGCGAGTTTGCTTTCCAACGACTGAAAAGGGCTCTCACAACAGCCCCAGTTTTGACGCTGCCAGATGGGAGCAAGATGTTCACTGTTTATACGGATGCATGTGGGACAGGGCTAGGCGCCGTCTTAATGCAAGAAGGAAGGGTAGTAGCTTATGGCAGGAGGCAGTTGAAGGTGCACGAAAAGAACTACCCAACCCACGATCTCGAGTTAGCCGCCATCGTCTTTGCACTCAAGTCTTGGCGACACTATCTCCTAGGTGAGAAGTTCGAACTTTACACTGACCATAAATCGTTGAAATATCTTTTCTCGCAGAAAGATCTTAACTTGAGGCAACAAAGATGGATGGAGTTTCTTGCCTCGTACGATTTCGAAATCTCCTATACTCCGGGCAAAGGCAACGTAGTGGCAGACGCGTTGAGCCGAAAGAAATTGACCCTAAGCCCGTTGTTTGTTGAAAGACAAAGCCTAGAGTTTATAGCCAGCTTCGACTTTAGGCCCTCCTCCGATTTCGTACCAGGCTTGCTAGCATCTCTCGAAGTGCGCCCAACTTTAGTGGATTCAGTAGGGACAGCACAACGCGAAGACCCTCAGCTTGTAGAAATAATTGATAGGCTAATTAGGGGCGAGACTTCAAATCACCTCAACAGATACTCCATCGACGATAGGGGTTTGCTAAGGCGAGACGGAAGACTATGCGTCCCACAGACAAACGATTTAATAAAGAAGGTTCTCGAGGAAGCGCATCATTCCAAGATGACGATACACCCAGGCGGAGATAAAATGTACAAAGATATAAAAAGGACTTTCTTTTGGAACGGCATGAAAAAGGACGTGGCAGAATTCGTTTCCAAATGTATGGTGTGCCAACAGGTTAAGGCGGAACAGAAAAAGCCTGGCGGACTGCTACATCCTCTGGAGGTCCCGCAGTGGAAGTGGGATAGCATCTCAATGGACTTCATCGATGGGCTGCCTAGGTCTAGGAGAGGCAACACTAGCATTTGGGTAATAGTGGATAGGCTTACTAAAAGCGCCCACTTTTTACCTGTCAAAAGTAAAAGAACTGCCTCATCCCTAGCATCACTTTACCTCAAGGAAATCGTTCGACTCCATGGAATACCATCTAGCATTGTTAGTGACCGAGACCCCATCTTCACCAGTGAGTTTTGGCGGAGTCTGCAAGAAGCAGTAGGAACGCAGTTATGTTTGAGCACAGCCTATCATCCCCAAACCGACGGCCAAACAGAGAGAGTGAACAGAGTTTTGGAAGACCTTCTAAGACTATGCGTCCTTGACTTCGGAGGGACATGGGAAGACCACCTTCCTTTGGTGGAATTTGCCTACAACAACAGCTATCAAGCAACCATAGGAATGGCGCCCTTCGAAGCTTTATATGGAAGACCGTGCCGATCACCAACTTGTTGGTGGGAGTCCACGGATAAGCTCATACTTGGACCAGACATGATCCGAGAGACTTCAGAGAAAGTAGACTTAATACGAAGAAGGATGAAGACGGCCCAAGACAGACAAAAGTCCTATGCCGACAAGAGGAGGACCGACCTTGAATTTGAGGTTGGAGACAGAGTTTTTCTCAAGGTATCACCGCTAAGAAACGTTGTTCGTTTTGGAACCACAGGAAAGCTAGCGCCAAGATTCGTAGGGCCATTCCCTATTATCGAGAAGATTGGGAAAATGGCCTATAGGTTAGAGCTACCCGAGAAGTTGGCTGGAGTCCACAACGTCTTTCACGTTTCACATCTCCGAAAATGCCTTCATGAGTCCGCTGAAGTGGTAGAGCCAAATATCCTCGAAGAGGCCGAAGTGGAACGCGAAGCAACCATAAGAAGAGTTCCAACCCGCATTTTAGGAACGGAAGTGAAGAAGTTACGCAACCGTGAAGTCAAGCTCGTCAAAGTCCAGTGGAGCGACGCCGAGGGAGACGCGACTTGGGAAACTGAAGCTAGAATCCATACTGCCTACCCTTTTCTGTTCGAGGGTACATCCTTGATCTTTCATTTTCCTTAAGTTGCGCTTTTATCTATCTTTTTAGGTATATTTCTTCGACCTTATCTTTTAGGTAGAATCTTTTTGGATGGAAACATGTAATTGAAACATGTTATGTATGATGGTTGCAAGTGGTTGCAAGTGATTGCTAGTGGTTGCTCGTGGTTGCATATACACACACAATCTAGGTTCTAGATCGGCTCAGTCACTTCATATTGCATATGCATATATGTTTGTATTCGTATATGGTTGAACTTTAATGTGTTGTCATGTGGATGCTGCATTTGTATTGAATGATTGTGCACTCATGTAGAATCAAGAATAGGAAAATTTGCATACATAATGGATTCATGGCACTTACATAATTCGCATTAAGGAGGTCAACTGAATCAGTAGACCGCCTGATTTTGCATTAGATAAGTACATGTACACACACACTTCGCATATGATCATGAAGCATTAGAAATCTTTTAAGGACAATGGATGCGCGTGTTTGATGGATGAGTAGATGGATGATTGGATGTTAGGATATACATTCCTCCTAACTTGAAGATTTCGGGGACGAAATCCTTTTAAGTGGGGGAGAATGTAACACCCGGAAAATTCTATAACTGTGAAATTTATGAATTAAAGTATAATCAAATTCAAATCAAAGAACTAAGGGAAACGGGATACGCCATTGCGTTCGTCTCGGAAAAATACGCGAAATAGAGTCCGAGTTTTCGAAAAACGGAGTCCGTATGAAGAAGATATGGCCTTCGGAAGTTTTGAATCAAATTTAAAATTCAAACAGAATAAAATAATAATTTAAAATCGGGCCCATTGGGCCAGGGTGGAAGAACACCCGCCTGGGCCACCCAGGTCGACTGGGCTGTCGACCTGGGCTACCCATGTCGACAGGGCTGTCGACAGCCCTGTCGACAGGGGTATCGACCTGGTCGAGCCCAGTCAACCTGGCTGGCCAGGTCGGTGCGTGGTCGAATTTCTGTGGTCTGCTTTGTCATTAGGGCTAGGTGGCGGGTTTTTATTGGTCTCTCTTCCTAATGAATGGCTATGATCTAACCTAGCAACATCAAGGGTCCTAATCAATTCCTAACCTCTATATAAACAACCCTAGACTAAACCCTAATCTATTCATTCAAAATAAGATTATAGCCGCCATGTTGCTGAGGAACGACAAAGAGTAGCCGCCGACTAAAGAGAGAGTTAGGAAGAAAGTTCTAAGCCTAAAGCAATTCAAGCAACCTAAAGCTAATCAATTCAACAAAGGAATCGTGTCTCTTAATTAGAGAATTCGCCGCAACCATTGTAAGTAGAGTATTACTTTGGTATAAATAAACAACTGTGTTGATGTGTATGCTTGAATTGTGGCAATGAAAGTGATTCATATTTGTGCGTTCTTATCAATTTACATACGTTTGGATATTTATGGGTTATGTTATAAAGAACTACATGCGGTAGTTCTATGCAAATATACGTTTGGAATATTGCGCAAAGTATGCAATCTATGTTGAAGCTACATGTATGTAGTTTATTGAAATTCATGCAAGTTTGGGCTTTGTGATTATGCCATCATGATGTATATTTTTGTGCATAAATCATTTTGCAAGTAACAAGTTTGGTTGTTATAGTTCATATGAAACTATGTTGGAATTTTGATACCATAATCCATGTATTAAGTCATGCTTTTGCAAATTTATGAATATGGCTAGGCCTTGAATGATATTTGGCATAATTGGAATCCATGATTAAGTCTATCTTGTTTATATGATGACATATATGAGACATGGCTAGGTTAGACTCAAAAATCCCTTTTTGCAAGTTTTAAAGCAAACACCATGATTAGGAATATTTATGCATAAGTATGTTTGTACCATCGTTATGTGATTGGACTTAAACCATGATTAAGTTGAACTATGCTTTTGTGTTGGTAACAAAGTATCCCCTTTGTAAACATGTAGAAACCTTATGAACATGACATGTTTATGTTTATGCCAAAAGTATTTATGCCATGCTTATGTTTGACATTATGCCATGTTTATGCCAAAAGTATTTATGCCATGCTTATGTTTGACATTATGCTATGCTCATGCTAGAAATATTTACGACATGCTCATGTTTGACAATATGCCTAAATAAGAATATAGGTTCATGTTGTAGTTAAACCTATGCAAGTTCACATGCTTTGATTCATGTCACCTATGTTACCACTATGCAAGTACACCAATTTCTATTTTGTATTTCCAAACGTCGTATTGCAAGTTCATGCGCTCACCTTCCCCTCTTTGTGTATACGCCATAAGCCTCCCCTTTCGCATGGCTAAATTGGGCTTTAAAAGGCTAAGCCCAATATATATGAACGGACGTGTAAAACGGGGGAAAATAACGTTGGGTTAAAATTAATTAATGAATGAAAATATAAAATAAAAGGGCCCAAATTCAAGTATGGGTTGGGCCCATGATTGGTGTAACCTTTACACCAATAACTTAATAATGGGCCGCAAATATTTACATATAAATAAAGAAGAACGACAAAATATGTAAATGTAGAACATACGATGTGTTTAACCCGAGGTTGGATTGAGTTGTGATGTAAACCTGCCCGGAACCGCTCGGCTGTCCAGTAGTCACAACAATACCTATCCAATGTGGGAGGTTAAACATGGAGCCCAGCAAGGACCCGAGGTTAGACTGAGTTGTGGCGTAAGACTGCCCGGAACCAACCGGCAACAGGCAGCCACAACAATACCTGTCTAATGTGAGAGGTCAGGGCCTTAATAAGACAATTAAGGCTGAGTCAGGATTGTTAGGATTAAGTGGACTAAAGACTTAATCAAAATGGAACATGCTAAACTGAACGGACTGGTGGGGGTTAGGTTAGAAACACTTAACCAACTTAGCATGTTGGCTAGAGATAGAAAACCTAGTAACGGGGGACCCTTTTCAGCAGTAACCCTAAAAGGTGTATCAGGATACCCTGAAACTAGGCAGGGTGGGGCACGATTACTGGGCTGATTGTAAGAGGTCAAAGCGACGGCGGTGGTGTAGCAGTGTAGGTTCTAACGGAGTGCGGGCGTGCACACACTCCGGCGCAGAAAAATAAGGCACTGGACACCAGTAGCATACCTGTGCACTCTAAGGTTGTGTCGGGTTGCCACTATGGGACTTGATACACCCCATGGTGGGACCAGCATAGGTAACTACAAGACATCGGGGGCCGTAAGACACATGTAACTATGCGAGTAGGAGCCGATCATCATTGAATGGATCACATCACCCTGATTATGGGGTGCAAGTTGGAAACTAGTTTATATGGGTTCAGAGATTAACATGGGGTACGATAGGATATTCGACCCTAGACAACTTAACCAAGTTTATTGTGCTTGCCCACTTCTTGTTTATACTTATCATACCCAGTTCTTTATTCATAGACAAAGTAGTACTAGACTTACTCAGGCTTTATGTCTGACTCTATTTTTCTTTCGTCTTCTTCCTTCCGTTTCCCCCCCCCCCAAGGTCCTCAGGGAGGGAACACAGCAGCTTGATCAGCCTTGACATCCAGCTAGAAGAAGAGAAATGTATTGCTTGGACTTTCCTGTTTTGAACTATGGCTTTGGACACACTCTATGGGGCTTTTGCAGTTTACCTATGTTTTATTTATGCTTCTTTAAATCATGTACTCAAGGCAGATTATGAAAGTGTTATGTTTTTGGAAAGGATGTTGTTGTAACACGTATTTGACTTTATGAAATAAAAGTTTGTTGTTCTTCCGCTGTTTACAAATATGTGTTCTTATATCTGTCTTGTATATCTGTGACTTGTACTTATAAACCTCCACCAAAATTAGGGCATTCCCTTTGAGAGTGACCCTAACGGAGGTGGGGTGTTTCAACGGCCCTATCCTGAAATGTAGTTACCTGTGCTTGGTCCACCATAGGGTGTATCAAGCCCTATGGTGCCAACTACCGACACGAATCAAGCACGCACAGTGTAAACCTACGGGTGCCCAATTGCTGCTTTTTCAACTCCGGACTACGTGCACGACCATAGTCCGCCTGAACCTACAATGGCGCACCTACTCAGCCGTCGTTCTGGTCGCTTACAATCAGCCCAGTAATCGTGCCCCACCCTGCCTAGTCCCA